>CM060430.1:25357697-27841007 GCA_030545235.1 Helianthus tuberosus
AGAGTATCGGGCGTTGGTTTTATACAGGAATATGGTTAAATATGTATTCTCTAAAATGGGACTTAAAAATGTAATTCCAATACGAATACACATATGTAAAATATCCCATCCTTGGGAAGGAAATACGAATACACAAGTATGAGAAGTATTATTACTAAAATATTGAAGACACTTTAAAACGTAACTCAAAGGCACTAATCAATACTAAGAAAAGGCATGACCCGTTCGTCTAATAGACGTTAGACCATTGTAGGTAGTCGTGGTTGCTGAGGAGATTTAGGTTACGAGTACCGAAGACGCAATACTGTGAGTTCATGTCCCCCTTTTCTCTTAACTATTTTCAGTTTTACACCTCGGGGGTGAAATACATGTTACAGACATTTACAGACATTTATTTACATGGTATGGTTAGCTTAAGGAGGGTTTTTATTACGCGAACATGTGAGTGGTGGGCACAACACTTAAGGCCATCAATCCTCGTTGTAGGACTGAGACACATTAGTGATAGATCTATTTGGGTGTAGCGAGCCCCACTCCTGAGTCCGCCGAGTGGACCATGAAGTGACTAAGTGCCCGACGCACAAATCCGCTAGGTTTGAGTCTTCCTGCATCACTTCACACTTATCATTGGCTTTGCAACCCAATGGTGGTCTTTTTTTCCTTAATTGCTACATACCAGGGATTTTTATACATACAGACATTTTTACAAAGGTTCATACCTACTCACTTACACATGAACTCGCTCAACGTTATGTTGACTTTTCAAGCTAACGGATCTGGCACGGTATGCACGTATTTTCAAGCTGCGTTTGAATAAAGAAGTCATCTAGGGTTTAGAAGGTGTAATCTCTTCCTGGACGGGTTATATACACCTAAACCTGGTTTTGTTTAAAGTCTTTTGCTAAGTCTTTATGAACTCAAATAAATCAAGTTAAGGTTTGTAAATTATTTTGTGATTGTGGAAAATGGAATGTTTCTATACTTTATTAATGAATGAATATCTCATGTTTTTATCATATAGCATTGTTATGATTGTTGCTATGGTATTAAGAAGTCACACCAAATAAACCACGCTTCCGCAAAAGTCAGGGTGTGACAGCTTGGTATCAGAGCCTCGATCATAGCGAACTAGGATTCTTTCTCGAGTCTAGACTATGATCATCAGGGCTCTCACGAAAACGTTTTCAAACATTTTTACACTGCATACACAAAACGTCCAGATCCAGGAAACAAACATTTTTTTTCAAACAAAAGGCACAAATACACGTTTCCAGATTTAAATTTATAATTCAGTCTTAGAGACTGAGGGAGGATCAGTCTTAGAGACTGAGGGAGGATCAGTCTTAGAGGCTGAGGGAGGATCAGCCTTAGAGGCTGAGGGAGGAATTTAGTCTTAGAGACTGGGAGGATGGTCTTAGAGACCAGGGATTTAGTCTTAGAGACTGGGAGGATGGTCTTAGAGACTAGGGAGTTAGTATGAGAGACTAGGGAATCTAGTCTGAGAGACAGGGTAGGATAGTCTGGGGAAGACTAGGATGACTACTTGCTTACATTGATGGTGACTACATGCCTTCATTATTACTACATACATGCTTAATTGCTAATTATTGATAAACGGGCACATGTGGTGGTTATTGCATACATAAATTGTTAATACTTACTATGGATATACATGCTACTCACCGGCACACATGTCACTCTATTTAGAGAACGAGTTATCAGACATTGATAACCCTACGACCACCGCCACAGTTAATGAAGACTACAGCTGCGCCAGAGACATTTACGCCAGACGCTGAGAGTGATCCTGATATGCTGACTAAGGACGAGGACGACTTCCAATAGTCCGCGCTACCAGATTTTGGTGATACTTTATTTTGCCGATGGTTTCCCCTGACAAGAAACTTTCTGTCACTCTTGTTTCAATCCATGACCACTATATCGCTGGTCATCCCGATGGTGGGCACCCCATGGCTCCAATCCTCGATGATGTGCCTCCTATGGACATTTCTACTAAAGGTTGGCTACTCGACAAACAATCCATAATTGACGATGACATTGGCGTATTATCGATGGTCCCCTTGTTGATGCCCATGATGATAGAAAATTTGACGAGAACCTTGTTACTAATTTCACTTCTTAAGACCCCTGTTATCAGGCTATCCTATGCTCCTAGTATACACTCGACTTCAGACTTCTTTGAGTTTGTGACATCTGCAGCCTTAAAGGCAGCTGGACTACAGCTTTCTACTACTGACGCAGACAACAATGACGTGGCTGCTGCACTATCACCTGCTCAAGGCACCACACCGTTACACGACCTACCCCCGAGGCTAGCTTCTGCACTTGTGAGGGACAGTTTGATGTTGCACCTGCTGAACCCGCACATTTACTTGACCATGACCATGTTCTTTTGGTTTACCAGGCATTGCATCCCTTATATCTGACCCAGTACCTGCACAGATGATATCCTTATTGGTTGAAACGTATGTTCCTGCACCTTCAACCGCTGATGTTGCCCTTATAAAAGACTGTCGTCCATTGCGCCAACATGCCTATCGCTTTCATTCAAGACATACCAGCACCACGGGAAGGTACTCTAGGCCAGCAACCGCGTAACGATCCCAATGGCTACAGCAACATTTTCTACAGGCCGCACCAATTGCTACTTTTCGCTGGTTCCTATGCTACCCTATGCTGATTTTAGACCCTTGTCATCCCTCACATTATGGAGGCCACACATGAGATGAGTTGCTCCTGTAACACCCACTACAGTTTGAGGATATGAGTCGCAGAGTGTTGGAGCTTGAGCTAACACCACATTTGGTAACTTCAAATGCCAAACATTACATAACTAAACGCATGATTTAAGTATTTATATCACAAGACAGCATATTGTCAGAAAAGTTTATATAAGACACCACGTCCTCCACCCTGTTTATTGCCAGCATACTTTGATCCTCCACATTTATCAAGGTTCCTTTTTGCGCTCTCAACCGTTACTATTACACCGTTCCCAGGATTCTGATGCTCATTTCTTTACTATCAAGCGGTAGAGCAGATAATTACTTCGACGTGTACACAAGCCCAAGGAGGAAGTCCACGTGTGCTAACAAGTTTACTTTCTTTCCTCCTCACCCTCAGACACTGGTATAGTGATTTCTGGATCATGCGGATTACATTTCTTTCAAGTAAAGACACTAATGATAATCCGGGTTTGTGGAGACTTTTAAAGACCACTTCAGACTATGTGAATTTGATACACTAATACATTTAATGGACAAGGGTAGGGTGACCCTGTGTCCCTATTGATGTGATACATTTTGGAAGGCAATACAATTGTGGTCGGGGAATAATGAGGGCCCAATCATTATAAAATATGCGACAATACTTTATGGCCAATGACCAACGAAACTCCATCGCTATGTCTCCGTTAAGCACGTTATTAATCTATATGTGTGTACAATAATTATAACGCTACGTGCTTACTTACTTACTATGCTCTCATTAAACATAATCACCAAATTTCTTGGTTATACTATGATTATACTATTGCTTGATTGGTTGGTATGATAACCTAATATGTGTGTGTACATACGATCTCTAAACAACTATATGCACTCCCCGAACGAATGAGACCTGACCTAACCAACCTTCTTCTCAGAAGATGTCGATACAAGGGAACGTCGATACCAACAACCCTCTGCCGACAACAACAGAGTCAGAACTGCAAGGGCGCATCTTGCAAGCCATCGCACAACTCGAGGCCCTTCGCTCCGAACACGGCGGAGGTACCTCAGGAAATAACCCACCCAGCGGCTGCACCTACGAGCAGTTCTTGAACCACAAACCTCGAGAATTCGACGGAACTGGGGGTGCCTTTGCATTTGTGCGTTTGGTGGAAAAGACGAATTATGTCTTACGATTGAGCAAATGCGCCCCAGAACATCAGGTTACGTACATAGCGGGGCTATTTGTAGATGGGGCTCTGTCATGGTGGAACCTTCAAATTCAAGCAATGGGCGAGGCCGCTACATATGCTATGACGTGGGACGAACTGAAGGAACTAATGCGCAAAAGATATTGCTCTAGGGTGGAAGTCCAGAAGTTGGAAACTGAATTGTGGAACTTGAGAATGGAAGGTCCAAAGATAGCTGAATATGTGCAGAGATTTGGAGAGTTATCACAAGTTGCATCGCGTTTGGTGGAACCAGAATCTAGGAGGATCGAACTTTTCATCAGGGGACTAGCACCGCAGATTCTGAGCCTGGTAACAACATCTAAGCCTTCAACAATTATCGAAGCAATCGACATGAGCATGGCGCTCACTGAAGAAGCGATTAGACAAGGACAATTTTCCACTCCGGAAGAGAAAAACGAGGCTCCTGTAGAGTCATCTGGGGATAACAAGAGAAAACTCATGAATTTTAAGAAGGCTACTCGGGTAAGTAACGAGAAGAAGGCCAAAAAGGGAAAGGATTACAAGGGTATCCTACCTAAGTGCGACAATTGTCTACGCTATCATGTCGGGCGATGTAAATATGGAAAATATGATAACTGTGGCAAGAGAGGGCATCCCAAGGAAACTTGTAGGCAAGGTACTGAAAGTAGAAATGGAGGTCAAGATGGTAGTGAGAATCACGGTGAAAACAACGACAATGACGAATACCAGGGCAGAACGAGTGACAAACAGAAACGTGCTCAAGGTTGTCTTAACTGTGGGAGCAAGAAGCATTTCAGAAAGTACTGCCCTAAGAAGAATCAAGCACAAGGACAAAAGCTCAGTAGCAGAACTATGGGAACACGCCGGGATTCAAGTATCGGTACGTTCTATATTACTCAACGTTATGCATCTGTGTTGCAAGATACTATTGCAAAATCTAATCTTCGCATCTCTAGAGTTTGAGAGTGTACTTGGGTTAGTAGCAAGTAAGTTAGATAACTCGCACTCAATGGGACTAGCTAGGAGAAGCTAGTGGAAGCCAACACAGTAACTAGGAACGGCAAGATAGAACCTGGAGAGCGTAAGTTTACGCTTGATCTGCTGCCCGTTGAGTTGGGAACTTCAACGTGGTAATTGGGATGGATTAATTTCCATGTGATCGAGCGGAGTTTAATGTCCGCACCCCAATGGCGAATAAAGGAACGATCGTGACTCATGAAACCGGATACGCCCCTACAAATTACAAATTGCTGGAGGGCACGAAAGCTGTTGCGCAAAGGATGAGTTGTTTTCCTGGCTCATGTCGGGGACAAGGGAGCCGAAGAACTAAAACCCGAAGATACCCCCGTGATAAGAGAATACCCTGAAGTCTTCCTCGAAGACTTGCCGGAATCACCTCCTCAACGATTAGTCGAATCTCGCAACGATTTAATTCAGGGCACCGCACCTGTAGTCAATGCATCGTAGCAACTTACATTCCCGGAGATGCAAGGATTGACAGTGAAGTTTTAGCAGTGAATAGAGAAGGAAGATAACAGACCAAAATTCCCCTTTTGGGGTAACCTCCGTTCCGCTCATCAAGAAAAAGGACGATGACTTTCAAATGATCGGAAGCCGGACGAGCTAGCCAACCAGGGTCGGTGGCTCTTGCTAAGGATTGACGAATTTCGTATTTAACTAACTGTGAGGATCCAATTACTATTGCATGACCGATCGACGATCGAGTGTCATTGGCGGTAAATTCAGTAAGGAGGTATACCGAGGAAAAATTGTGGGACAACGACTTGTTCTTAGACGTACACAAAAATAGTGCTTCCTACACAATGCCCAAACCAGTCTACACGGGATACGAAATCTGGAGGATTTAGAAAACATATATTTAGGACCTTTGTGAACCCAGGTCCAAACTCGTAAGGGTTTTTATTTAGGAACCATATCTGTCAACTAAATCAACCATCTTTAACCTGGCGCATATGCCAGTTCCATTGACCTAACAGAGAGTACTTGGGTTTCTTTCACTTCTGACGAGTAGATGTCTGCGTCTCTACTCCCCTTAATGGTAGTTGCATCATATTAATTTTCTCGCTGAGAGCGAACACACATTTGCTTCGATAGCTGGTCATTTCATCACTTTAGCAGATACTCGTTGTTCCTTTTCTAGGAAACTTACCTGACATACATGCATCATGCTACGCATGTGATTTCGTTTTGAATGAAAACTTCATTGGAGTTTACATATCATTTTGCTAAGCCTAATTACAAATTCCTGATTCGAGTGACCTACATTATTGTTATTGTTGAACTCTTTTGTTACCAAGCCAACGCACTTTCTTGAAACCGCTTTCTTTTAAGTTACAGACATGGTTTATTTTGCTACCATGCCGAAAATTCCTTTGTTGGTTCATACGTTTATTATCGGGTTACGTTGAAACCAAGTTCAATTGCTTGAACTTATCCAGTTCACAGGATTAATTTGGAACGCTATATGATGTATTGGGAGCATCATATTCAACTATTCTTGCAGAGATTCTTTCATTTCAAGTCATAGTAGATTTGGTTGGTCTACGACTCCACTAAAATGTTTGATTTATTTCGATACCTTGCGGTGATATTTTCACAAAATTGAAGCTTGCGCTAATTTGATTACTCACTTCGTACACGAAATTCAATTCCCTACTTAGTTGTTAACAATCCATTTTAGATCTTCACGATCAAAGCGGTCTCAACACAATTGTGTGTTAAGGCAACGGCACATATATTCATTTCATAAGCACAATGTACCTCCTAACGATACCTTCATTGTCAATCAAATATCTTGCCAAACTTAATGCTTTTCACCTTCAACCAAAGGCAGTGGCTCTTTGATGTTCCGTATTTAACTAAAAACTTTGTGACATTGTGTAAATCAAATCTTCAGATTGTCTCGATACACTATCATTTGATTTCAGGCACGGTGAACTCGTTCAGTCACCATTATAATTGAATCCCGTCATTTCGGCACCTTGTGGTGTTACTAGCTTGTGCTAATTATGGTCAACTGTTTCACAAAACTACATATACTCTTGTTTGACTTGTCATTTAAACATTTCTGATGCAACTACAAATTTAGACAATGATACACCAGATTCGCTTGTACTTCATTCGGTGTATTTTCACAACTCGAGAATGTCAACACACAAATCCTTATCATTTACTTATTCGCCAGTTGGCAGGTCATTTTCATCTCCAAGTTGTTGATTTTAAGTTCATATAGCGGATGCTATGGTTTGTGAAAATTTGCATACTATGACCAGTCATTTGAAAACTCTATTGGATAAGACTCCTCTTTTGTGGAACACTGCAAGCTGGATTACACTAGACTATACGTCAAATGCGTACTGTACCTTTGACATTAAATGCTATAAGCACATACCTTTTAACTATTGGAATTGTGATGTTATATATATATCCTAGACTCACTTGATGTGAATAAGGTTTGAATTAGTTCGGTGATTATCTACCTCAATTTATTCGTATACATAATCGTGTGACGTAAGCATAAGAAGTTAAGGTAGTACAAATTTCAAGGACGAAATTTTATTAACGGGGGGAGAATGTGACAACCCTCAAAATTTCAGGTACTTTACAAATTAATTAATCTTAATTACATGCTTAATGATTGTGCTTGATTACAACTGACAATTTGAACTGCTCTATGATTCCATATCATATATACATGCATCATATTTTAGACAGTCACTCCTTTCATTACACACCAACATTAGTGACATACTTGATGCACTCAGCACAGTTTACACACTGAACGGCTGATTCAGAAATAATGCTGACAATGCCAGCACTTAGACAGACAATATTATTATGGCCAGTATGAGCCAGGGATAGAGTACTACACTGGTTTGTAGTGTAGGGAAGTGAGGACCATAATACTGCGTCATTGGGGGTAGATATAGTGCCGGGTAGTGCCTAAAACATGCGTTAAATACAGAATTCAGCATTTTATTATACCAGTAGAATACACAAATATAGCAGAGTGGTCCTGTATACTTTCCTAAGTGCCAGGAATGATTTCGTTACAAAAAGATGCATAAAAGACACTATGCGGTACAATTTAACGCTGTAACGGAACGATACGTAACCGAGCAACCGGACATTACCCGGGACACTAAAATTTTGTCAGAAATATTATTTTATCATTCTTAATTATTTACGGTCACAAAAATCCTCATACACTATAGAAACATGGCATACACCCCCTATTCTTGATAATACCCTTAACCTTCTAATTAAATACCTATTAGTTACCAAATTTTTTCATATTACCCCCCCTCCCCCCAACCGAAAATCCTGCCCATGATTACAAATATATTTTGTTTAGATATGATTTATATTCTCTTGATCCTTGATTGGCCAAAAATTATCTAATGATGACTATAGGGTTAGGGTGCACATGGTTCCAAAGATTCTCATCATTCACCTTAAAATCTACACTCCAACCTCACTCCTTCTCTCCCATTCGGCTCCCCCTAGCTGATTTCACCATCACCACCACTTAATCACCTTCATATTCATCATACTCAAGCCCCATTCAAGCATTGAAGGTGGTTCATGAAGGTAGCAAGTTGAAGGAACTTCAAGGAAGCTTTGTTCTAATCTTGTCATCATCTTTTCCCACCATCATCTTCACTAAGATTCATCTCTAGCTTTAAGCTAGTAGTAAGTCCTTGCTAAACCTTTGATCATCTTGTTTTGTAGTTTAAAGTGTAGTATAATGCTATTTACAAGAACATTGAATGGATTAAAACAATAAATAAACATGCTGATTGAAATTTCCAGCCAACTTCAACAGGCTGTAACTGGGTCATTTTAAATCGAAAAACTGAGTTTCTGGAGTCTAAATTGTGTAATTTTGAATAACCGAACAAATGGCACTGGAATCATAATTTTTCGAGGTCGTTTACTATTTTTAAAGAATTATTTTAAGACAGCAGCTCAAGCTGAAATTTTCCTGCTGAAAAAGTGTGTCGTATTCGGAGTCAAAACCTGAAACCTGAGCAGAATCAGCTCATGGGATTTTTACTATAGATTTTCACTGTTGTTTTCGTGACCCTCCAACTGGAATTTCGTCGATCGGGCTTACGATTGATTTTTAGTGAATTTTTCCGTAAAACTGCAATCAGAAAGTATCAAATCTGATTGCAGTCGGGTAAAAGAATTTTTATGTAAAATTGGTAATGAACTGGTCCCCGAAATTTTTACACAATAAATTTTGGATTATATATGACACTCTTTAAAATTTTGAGAATTTTTGGAAAAGGTTAACTATTTTATAAAAATCCTCGAAAACAGTCCAGTTTTAGGTAATGAAGCTGAAATAAAGTAAGTAATGCTTTGTAGGTCTAAATGTCGGTTTGATTATTGAGAACGATCTACGGGATATATGTAAAAGAAAATGATATGCTATTAAGCATGGAAGCCTCCATTTACAAAGGAGACTATGGCGAAATTTTCCGAAAATCCGAACACTTAGTAAATATTTTCTGGACAAGTGTTTACTAGTATATGATAGACTATGTTTTTCAAGCATAAAACTCGCCATAATTTTTATAACAAAATACAGAGTATCGGGCGTTGGTTTTATACAGGAATATGGTTAAATATGTATTCTCTAAAATGGGACTTAAAAATGTAATTCCAATACGAATACACATATGTAAAATATCCCATCCTTGGGAAGGAAATACGAATACACAAGTATGAGAAGTATTATTACTAAAATATTGAAGACACTTTAAAACGTAACTCAAAGGCACTAATCAATACTAAGAAAAGGCATGACCCGTTCGTCTAATAGACGTTAGACCATTGTAGGTAGTCGTGGTTGCTGAGGAGATTTAGGTTACGAGTACCGAAGACGCAATACTGTGAGTTCATGTCCCCCTTTTCTCTTAACTATTTTCAGTTTTACACCTCGGGGGTGAAATACATGTTACAGACATTTACAGACATTTATTTACATGGTATGGTTAGCTTAAGGAGGGTTTTTATTACGCGAACATGTGAGTGGTGGGCACAACACTTAAGGCCATCAATCCTCGTTGTAGGACTGAGACACATTAGTGATAGATCTATTTGGGTGTAGCGAGCCCCACTCCTGAGTCCGCCGAGTGGACCATGAAGTGACTAAGTGCCCGACGCACAAATCCGCTAGGTTTGAGTCTTCCTGCATCACTTCACACTTATCATTGGCTTTGCAACCCAATGGTGGTCTTTTTTTCCTTAATTGCTACATACCAGGGATTTTTATACATACAGACATTTTTACAAAGGTTCATACCTACTCACTTACACATGAACTCGCTCAACGTTATGTTGACTTTTCAAGCTAACGGATCTGGCACGGTATGCACGTATTTTCAAGCTGCGTTTGAATAAAGAAGTCATCTAGGGTTTAGAAGGTGTAATCTCTTCCTGGACGGGTTATATACACCTAAACCTGGTTTTGTTTAAAGTCTTTTGCTAAGTCTTTATGAACTCAAATAAATCAAGTTAAGGTTTGTAAATTATTTTGTGATTGTGGAAAATGGAATGTTTCTATACTTTATTAATGAATGAATATCTCATGTTTTTATCATATAGCATTGTTATGATTGTTGCTATGGTATTAAGAAGTCACACCAAATAAACCACGCTTCCGCAAAAGTCAGGGTGTGACAGCTTGGTATCAGAGCCTCGATCATAGCGAACTAGGATTCTTTCTCGAGTCTAGACTATGATCATCAGGGCTCTCACGAAAACGTTTTCAAACATTTTTACACTGCATACACAAAACGTCCAGATCCAGGAAACAAACATTTTTTTTCAAACAAAAGGCACAAATACACGTTTCCAGATTTAAATTTATAATTCAGTCTTAGAGACTGAGGGAGGATCAGTCTTAGAGACTGAGGGAGGATCAGTCTTAGAGGCTGAGGGAGGATCAGCCTTAGAGGCTGAGGGAGGAATTTAGTCTTAGAGACTGGGAGGATGGTCTTAGAGACCAGGGATTTAGTCTTAGAGACTGGGAGGATGGTCTTAGAGACTAGGGAGTTAGTATGAGAGACTAGGGAATCTAGTCTGAGAGACAGGGTAGGATAGTCTGGGGAAGACTAGGATGACTACTTGCTTACATTGATGGTGACTACATGCCTTCATTATTACTACATACATGCTTAATTGCTAATTATTGATAAACGGGCACATGTGGTGGTTATTGCATACATAAATTGTTAATACTTACTATGGATATACATGCTACTCACCGGCACACATGTCACTCTATTTAGAGAACGAGTTATCAGACATTGATAACCCTACGACCACCGCCACAGTTAATGAAGACTACAGCTGCGCCAGAGACATTTACGCCAGACGCTGAGAGTGATCCTGATATGCTGACTAAGGACGAGGACGACTTCCAATAGTCCGCGCTACCAGATTTTGGTGATACTTTATTTTGCCGATGGTTTCCCCTGACAAGAAACTTTCTGTCACTCTTGTTTCAATCCATGACCACTATATCGCTGGTCATCCCGATGGTGGGCACCCCATGGCTCCAATCCTCGATGATGTGCCTCCTATGGACATTTCTACTAAAGGTTGGCTACTCGACAAACAATCCATAATTGACGATGACATTGGCGTATTATCGATGGTCCCCTTGTTGATGCCCATGATGATAGAAAATTTGACGAGAACCTTGTTACTAATTTCACTTCTTAAGACCCCTGTTATCAGGCTATCCTATGCTCCTAGTATACACTCGACTTCAGACTTCTTTGAGTTTGTGACATCTGCAGCCTTAAAGGCAGCTGGACTACAGCTTTCTACTACTGACGCAGACAACAATGACGTGGCTGCTGCACTATCACCTGCTCAAGGCACCACACCGTTACACGACCTACCCCCGAGGCTAGCTTCTGCACTTGTGAGGGACAGTTTGATGTTGCACCTGCTGAACCCGCACATTTACTTGACCATGACCATGTTCTTTTGGTTTACCAGGCATTGCATCCCTTATATCTGACCCAGTACCTGCACAGATGATATCCTTATTGGTTGAAACGTATGTTCCTGCACCTTCAACCGCTGATGTTGCCCTTATAAAAGACTGTCGTCCATTGCGCCAACATGCCTATCGCTTTCATTCAAGACATACCAGCACCACGGGAAGGTACTCTAGGCCAGCAACCGCGTAACGATCCCAATGGCTACAGCAACATTTTCTACAGGCCGCACCAATTGCTACTTTTCGCTGGTTCCTATGCTACCCTATGCTGATTTTAGACCCTTGTCATCCCTCACATTATGGAGGCCACACATGAGATGAGTTGCTCCTGTAACACCCACTACAGTTTGAGGATATGAGTCGCAGAGTGTTGGAGCTTGAGCTAACACCACATTTGGTAACTTCAAATGCCAAACATTACATAACTAAACGCATGATTTAAGTATTTATATCACAAGACAGCATATTGTCAGAAAAGTTTATATAAGACACCACGTCCTCCACCCTGTTTATTGCCAGCATACTTTGATCCTCCACATTTATCAAGGTTCCTTTTTGCGCTCTCAACCGTTACTATTACACCGTTCCCAGGATTCTGATGCTCATTTCTTTACTATCAAGCGGTAGAGCAGATAATTACTTCGACGTGTACACAAGCCCAAGGAGGAAGTCCACGTGTGCTAACAAGTTTACTTTCTTTCCTCCTCACCCTCAGACACTGGTATAGTGATTTCTGGATCATGCGGATTACATTTCTTTCAAGTAAAGACACTAATGATAATCCGGGTTTGTGGAGACTTTTAAAGACCACTTCAGACTATGTGAATTTGATACACTAATACATTTAATGGACAAGGGTAGGGTGACCCTATGTCCCTATTGATGTGATACATTTTGGAAGGCAATACAATTGTGGTCGGGGAATAATGAGGGCCCAATCATTATAAAATATGCGACAATACTTTATGGCCAATGACCAACGAAACTCCATCGCTATGTCTCCGTTAAGCACGTTATTAATCTATATGTGTGTACAATAATTATAACGCTACGTGCTTACTTACTTACTATGCTCTCATTAAACATAATCACCAAATTTCTTGGTTATACTATGATTATACTATTGCTTGATTGGTTGGTATGATAACCTAATATGTGTGTGTACATACGATCTCTAAACAACTATATGCACTCCCCGAACGAATGAGACCTGACCTAACCAACCTTCTTCTCAGAAGATGTCGATACAAGGGAACGTCGATACCAACAACCCTCTGCCGACAACAACAGAGTCAGAACTGCAAGGGCGCATCTTGCAAGCCATCGCACAACTCGAGGCCCTTCGCTCTGAACACGGCGGAGGTACCTCAGGAAATAACCCACCCAGCGGCTGCACCTACGAGCAGTTCTTGAACCACAAACCTCGAGAATTCGACGGAACTGAGGGTGCCTTTGCATTTGTGCGTTTGGTGGAAAAGACGAATTATGTCTTACGATTGAGCAAATGCGCCCCAGAACATCAGGTTACGTACATAGCGGGGCTATTTGTAGATGGGGCTCTGTCATGGTGGAACCTTCAAATTCAAGCAATGGGCGAGGCCGCTACATATGCTATGACGTGGGACGAACTGAAGGAACTAATGCGCAAAAGATATTGCTCTAGGGTGGAAGTCCAGAAGTTGGAAACTGAATTGTGGAACTTGAGAATGGAAGGTCCAAAGATAGCTGAATATGTGCAGAGATTTGGAGAGTTATCACAAGTTGCATCGCGTTTGGTGGAACCAGAATCTAGGAGGATCGAACTTTTCATCAGGGGACTAGCACCGCAGATTCTGAGCCTGGTAACAACATCTAAGCCTTCAACAATTATCGAAGCAATCGACATGAGCATGGCGCTCACTGAAGAAGCGATTAGACAAGGACAATTTTCCACTCCGGAAGAGAAAAACGAGGCTCCTGTAGAGTCATCTGGGGATAACAAGAGAAAACTCATGAATTTTAAGAAGGCTACTCGGGTAAGTAACGAGAAGAAGGCCAAAAAGGGAAAGGATTACAAGGGTATCCTACCTAAGTGCGACAATTGTCTACGCTATCATGTCGGGCGATGTAAATATGGAAAATATGATAACTGTGGCAAAAGAGGGCATCCCAAGGAAACTTGTAGGCAAGGTACTGAAAGTAGAAATGGAGGTCAAGATGGTAGTGAGAATCACGGTGAAAACAACGACAATGACGAATACCAGGGCAGAACGAGTGACAAACAGAAACGTGCTCAAGGTTGTCTTAACTGTGGGAGCAAGAAGCATTTCAGAAAGTACTGCCCTAAGAAGAATCAAGCACAAGGACAAAAGCTCAGTAGCAGAACTATGGGAACACGCCGGGATTCAAGTATCGGTACGTTCTATATTACTCAACGTTATGCATCTGTGTTGCAAGATACTATTGCAAAATCTAATCTTCGCATCTCTAGAGTTTGAGAGTGTACTTGGGTTAGTAGCAAGTAAGTTAGATAACTCGCACTCAATGGGACTAGCTAGGAGAAGCTAGTGGAAGCCAACACAGTAACTAGGAACGGCAAGATAGAACCTGGAGAGCGTAAGTTTACGCTTGATCTGCTGCCCGTTGAGTTGGGAACTTCAACGTGGTAATTGGGATGGATTAATTTCCATGTGATCGAGCGGAGTTTAATGTCCGCACCCCAATGGCGAATAAAGGAACGATCGTGACTCATGAAACCGGATACGCCCCTACAAATTACAAATTGCTGGAGGGCACGAAAGCTGTTGCGCAAAGGATGAGTTGTTTTCCTGGCTCATGTCGGGGACAAGGGAGCCGAAGAACTAAAACCCGAAGATACCCCCGTGATAAGAGAATACCCTGAAGTCTTCCTCGAAGACTTGCCGGAATCACCTCCTCAACGATTAGTCGAATCTCGCAACGATTTAATTCAGGGCACCGCACCTGTAGTCAATGCATCGTAGCAACTTACATTCCCGGAGATGCAAGGATTGACAGTGAAGTTTTAGCAGTGAATAGAGAAGGAAGATAACAGACCAAAATTCCCCTTTTGGGGTAACCTCCGTTCCGCTCATCAAGAAAAAGGACGATGACTTTCAAATGATCGGAAGCCGGACGAGCTAGCCAACCAGGGTCGGTGGCTCTTGCTAAGGATTGACGAATTTCGTATTTAACTAACTGTGAGGATCCAATTACTATTGCATGACCGATCGACGATCGAGTGTCATTGGCGGTAAATTCAGTAAGGAGGTATACCGAGGAAAAATTGTGGGACAACGACTTGTTCTTAGACGTACACAAAAATAGTGCTTCCTACACAATGCCCAAACCAGTCTACACGGGATACGAAATCTGGAGGATTTAGAAAACATATATTTAGGACCTTTGTGAACCCAGGTCCAAACTCGTAAGGGTTTTTATTTAGGAACCATATCTGTCAACTAAATCAACCATCTTTAACCTGGCGCATATGCCAGTTCCATTGACCTAACAGAGAGTACTTGGGTTTCTTTCACTTCTGACGAGTAGATGTCTGCGTCTCTACTCCCCTTAATGGTAGTTGCATCATATTAATTTTCTCGCTGAGAGCGAACACACATTTGCTTCGATAGCTGGTCATTTCATCACTTTAGCAGATACTCGTTGTTCCTTTTCTAGGAAACTTACCTGACATACATGCATCATGCTACGCATGTGATTTCGTTTTGAATGAAAACTTCATTGGAGTTTACATATCATTTTGCTAAGCCTAATTACAAATTCCTGATTCGAGTGACCTACATTATTGTTATTGTTGAACTCTTTTGTTACCAAGCCAACGCACTTTCTTGAAACCGCTTTCTTTTAAGTTACAGACATGGTTTATTTTGCTACCATGCCGAAAATTCCTTTGTTGGTTCATACGTTTATTATCGGGTTACGTTGAAACCAAGTTCAATTGCTTGAACTTATCCAGTTCACAGGATTAATTTGGAACGCTATATGATGTATTGGGAGCATCATATTCAACTATTCTTGCAGAGATTCTTTCATTTCAAGTCATAGTAGATTTGGTTGGTCTACGACTCCACTAAAATGTTTGATTTATTTCGATACCTTGCGGTGATATTTTCACAAAATTGAAGCTTGCGCTAATTTGATTACTCACTTCGTACACGAAATTCAATTCCCTACTTAGTTGTTAACAATCCATTTTAGATCTTCACGATCAAAGCGGTCTCAACACAATTGTGTGTTAAGGCAACGGCACATATATTCATTTCATAAGCACAATGTACCTCCTAACGATACCTTCATTGTCAATCAAATATCTTGCCAAACTTAATGCTTTTCACCTTCAACCAAAGGCAGTGGCTCTTTGATGTTCCGTATTTAACTAAAAACTTTGTGACATTGTGTAAATCAAATCTTCAGATTGTCTCGATACACTATCATTTGATTTCAGGCACGGTGAACTCGTTCAGTCACCATTATAATTGAATCTCGTCATTTCGGCACCTTGTGGTGTTACTAGCTTGTGCTAATTATGGTCAACTGTTTCACAAAACTACATATACTCTTGTTTGACTTGTCATTTAAACATTTCTGATGCAACTACAAATTTAGACAATGATACACCAGATTCGCTTGTACTTCATTCGGTGTATTTTCACAACTCGAGAATGTCAACACACAAATCCTTATCATTTACTTATTCGCCAGTTGGCAGGTCATTTTCATCTCCAAGTTGTTGATTTTAAGTTCATATAGCGGATGCTATGGTTTGTGAAAATTTGCATACTATGACCAGTCATTTGAAAACTCTATTGGATAAGACTCCTCTTTTGTGGAACACTGCAAGCTGGATTACACTAGACTATACGTCAAATGCGTACTGTACCTTTGACATTAAATGCTATAAGCACATACCTTTTAACTATTGGAATTGTGATGTTATATATATATCCTAGACTCACTTGATGTGAATAAGGTTTGAATTAGTTCGGTGATTATCTACCTCAATTTATTTGTATACATAATCGTGTGACGTAAGCATAAGAAGTTAAGGTAGTACAAATTTCAAGGACGAAATTTTATTAACGGGGGGAGAATGTGACAACCCTCAAAATTTCAGGTACTTTACAAATTAATTAATCTTAATTACATGCTTAATGATTGTGCTTGATTACAACTGACAATTTGAACTGCTCTATGATTCCATATCATATATACATGCATCATATTTTAGACAGTCACTCCTTTCATTACACACCAACATTAGTGACATACTTGATGCACTCAGCACAGTTTACACACTGAACGGCTGATTCAGAAATAATGCTGACAATGCCAGCACTTAGACAGACAATATTATTATGGCCAGTATGAGCCAGGGATAGAGTACTACACTGGTTTGTAGTGTAGGGAAGTGAGGACCATAATACTGCGTCATTGGGGGTAGATATAGTGCCGGGTAGTGCCTAAAACATGCGTTAAATACAGAATTCAGCATTTTATTATACCAGTAGAATACACAAATATAGCAGAGTGGTCCTGTATACTTTCCTAAGTGCCAGGAATGATTTCGTTACAAAAAGATGCATAAAAGACACTATGCGGTACAATTTAACGCTGTAACGGAACGATACGTAACCGAGCAACCGGACATTACCCGGGACACTAAAATTTTGTCAGAAATATTATTTTATCATTCTTAATTATTTACGGTCACAAAAATCCTCATACACTATAGAAACATGGCATACACCCCCTATTCTTGATAATACCCTTAACCTTCTAATTAAATACCTATTAGTTACCAAATTTTTTCATATTACCCCCCCTCCCCCCAACCGAAAATCCTGCCCATGATTACAAATATATTTTGTTTAGATATGATTTATATTCTCTTGATCCTTGATTGGCCAAAAATTATCTAATGATGACTATAGGGTTAGGGTGCACATGGTTCCAAAGATTCTCATCATTCACCTTAAAATCTACACTCCAACCTCACTCCTTCTCTCCCATTCGGCTCCCCCTAGCTGATTTCACCATCACCACCACTTAATCACCTTCATATTCATCATACTCAAGCCCCATTCAAGCATTGAAGGTGGTTCATGAAGGTAGCAAGTTGAAGGAACTTCAAGGAAGCTTTGTTCTAATCTTGTCATCATCTTTTCCCACCATCATCTTCACTAAGATTCATCTCTAGCTTTAAGCTAGTAGTAAGTCCTTGCTAAACCTTTGATCATCTTGTTTTGTAGTTTAAAGTGTAGTATAATGCTATTTACAAGAACATTGAATGGATTAAAACAATAAATAAACATGCTGATTGAAATTTCCAGCCAACTTCAACAGGCTGTAACTGGGTCATTTTAAATCGAAAAACTGAGTTTCTGGAGTCTAAATTGTGTAATTTTGAATAACCGAACAAATGGCACTGGAATCATAATTTTTCGAGGTCGTTTACTATTTTTAAAGAATTATTTTAAGACAGCAGCTCAAGCTGAAATTTTCCTGCTGAAAAAGTGTGTCGTATTCGGAGTCAAAACCTGAAACCTGAGCAGAATCAGCTCATGGGATTTTTACTATAGATTTTCACTGTTGTTTTCGTGACCCTCCAACTGGAATTTCGTCGATCGGGCTTACGATTGATTTTTAGTGAATTTTTCCGTAAAACTGCAATCAGAAAGTATCAAATCTGATTGCAGTCGGGTAAAAGAATTTTTATGTAAAATTGGTAATGAACTGGTCCCCGAAATTTTTACACAATAAATTTTGGATTATATATGACACTCTTTAAAATTTTGAGAATTTTTGGAAAAGGTTAACTATTTTATAAAAATCCTCGAAAACAGTCCAGTTTTAGGTAATGAAGCTGAAATAAAGTAAGTAATGCTTTGTAGGTCTAAATGTCGGTTTGATTATTGAGAACGATCTACGGGATATATGTAAAAGAAAATGATATGCTATTAAGCATGGAAGCCTCCATTTACAAAGGAGACTATGGCGAAATTTTCCGAAAATCCGAACACTTAGTAAATATTTTCTGGACAAGTGTTTACTAGTATATGATAGACTATGTTTTTCAAGCATAAAACTCGCCATAATTTTTATAACAAAATACAGAGTATCGGGCGTTGGTTTTATACAGGAATATGGTTAAATATGTATTCTCTAAAATGGGACTTAAAAATGTAATTCCAATACGAATACACATATGTAAAATATCCTATCCTTGGGAAGGAAATACGAATACACAAGTATGAGAAGTATTATTACTAAAATATTGAAGACACTTTAAAACGTAACTCAAAGGCACTAATCAATACTAAGAAAAGGCATGACCCGTTCGTCTAATAGACGTTAGACCATTGTAGGTAGTCGTGGTTGCTGAGGAGATTTAGGTTACGAGTACCGAAGACGCAATACTGTGAGTTCATGTCCCCCTTTTCTCTTAACTATTTTCAGTTTTACACCTCGGGGGTGAAATACATGTTACAGACATTTACAGACATTTATTTACATGGTATGGTTAGCTTAAGGAGGGTTTTTATTACGCGAACATGTGAGTGGTGGGCACAACACTTAAGGCCATCAATCCTCGTTGTAGGACTGAGACACATTAGTGATAGATCTATTTGGGTGTAGCGAGCCCCACTCCTGAGTCCGCCGAGTGGACCATGAAGTGACTAAGTGCCCGACGCACAAATCCGCTAGGTTTGAGTCTTCCTGCATCACTTCACACTTATCATTGGCTTTGCAACCCAATGGTGGTCTTTTTTTCCTTAATTGCTACATACCAGGGATTTTTATACATACAGCTCAAGTCTACCTATGTGTATCTTGATCATCTTATGCAACAGCTCCTGAAAAACACATGTGAAAATAGGTACGTCAGCATAAAAATGCCTGTGAGATACATAGGTTTTGTGAAAATAAGTTTCATGACTTATGTTTGAGAAAATGTTTAGTCATGAACCTTGTAATTTGTTTTGTCTTGTAAATCATTTAATAAAAACAATGAGTTCAGATGATATGTATAAATAAGTGAATAATGTATGGTTAAATGAATAACCATGTAAACTGAGTTTGTATAAGATAAGTTACTTGTAAAACAATGTATTATGAAAAGTATGTTACTGGTATAAAATGTTATATGTATCAAACTGAAATGATTCAAATAACGCTACAATATGTAATACCATACAAACACTTATATATAGGAAGTACCAGCGGCGTATCCACCATGCTTGTATCATATTACACACGCATCGTTACTTAATCACTTAATCAAACCAAACCAAACAATGTAAAATGTCTATGTCAAATATCCATGTCAAATGTCTATGTCAAATATCCATGTATGGCAAGTGAAATGTCTCAACTAAACCATATGCACAAAAACAAAGTATTGAAGTAAAACTTGGTTTAAATCAAAGTTATGTTTTGTGGGAAATGCATGATCAAATGTCAATCATGTTAAAATGTCTATGCCGAAATGTCTATGTCAAATGTCTATGTCAAAATGTCATGTAAAACGATGTACTAAGTAATGCACACAATTGAGCACACCTAGCATGAAATGTCATAAAATCATGTACTATAATGTACTAACGAACATAGCAGTATATGATGCGAAAACAGGAAAGCATGAAAGTAACAAGTAGGCACATGTGTTCCACCCCAAAACAGTTTGGAAAACAGTAAAAGAGGGGTCTATGTACTCACTTGAGATTGCTCAGAAGTCCTAGGATAACCACCAAGCAATGCTAGAGATCGCGGAATATCAAACGGCACCTAATATAGGTAACTACATTAATAAACCGGACCTAAATCGGAAGACTGGGTAGCATGAGGGTTTGTAAACCAAATGAGTGTAGGAACTCATGTGATATGGTTAATCAAAGCCTACATACTAAATGAAACTTAACCTAAGTGTCTACGACCCGTTACGACCCGTTTAGGTAGCTTATGCTACTTTAACGCGTCGTTCGCGTGAAACGCGTTCGGACCGCCTAACTAGTCCTATGACAAGTAATATATGCCTTAACATGTCTAATATGATTGTCAAATCAGTTTAGATGTCAAAAGTTATGTTACATATGTTTAAAATGAATTTTGGCATCATAGGGGTATTTTGGTAATTTACCTAAGGCATATAAACTACCTATCATACAACTACTTAAACGAAGCGACCATAAGGTATAACCTCATAAGGTTATTCCCTATATACTATGGTCACCTAATGTGTTTGGTCGGATCCTAATGATCGACCAAACGGGTCGGGTTCGAGGTATAAGCGATTTATTAGATCGCTTACCCTACGACCCTAGACAACGTGGTAATCAGTAGGCATAGTCCCAAGGGACTATGACCATCGTGATTACAATCACGTTGCGAAGTTCAAACGAACTTCGTATTGACCATTACTGGTCAATGCTGAAAGTCAAACAAAGTTTGACTTTCGGACTCGAAAAGCAGTAAAAATAAGGAAAAGAACGAAAGAAAACTTACGAAGGGTCCCCGAATGCTAATCTAGATCAATATAGTTCAGGTATGAAACAAAGGTTTCAACTTAGAACACAATTAATCAGATTCTAGTGCTTTAAAACAATGAAAGGCATGGGGTATATATAGTTTTCGTTGAACCGTTAAGATCGTTTCATGGAAAACGTGCCTTAATCCCATCCGTACATTTGTTGCAAAGTTGTGGTGGTTAGAAATGATGTTTATCAGCTGAAAATGCAAGTTGCAAGCATGTGGTTGTGGTTTAATCCGCTGATAATCTGCTGACTGTTTGTTATTATCTGTTCTGGCACAGGCTAGCGCACCGCTACGTTAAAAGTGTAGCGCACCGCTAGGCCATAGTTTGGCAGATTTACCATTTTAGTCCCTGCAGTGTAATCAGCCCATTTTCGACACGTTTAAGACCCGTTAACCCCATTTCAAAGCTCTAAAATGAAGTTAAAGTATAGGGAACTTAAAATGTGTTCAAAAATATCTCGGATGTCGGTTCGTTTGGCCGTACGGTCGCGATGTTCGGTTAATTACGACGGAATGCGCACAAGCGCGAAAAACGATCCAAATGACGCGACGAATGGATTTTTCTTATGGCGAACACTAAAATAAAATATTTTAGTGCATACATAAATTTTTGGATGTCCGGATGTATTCAGAACGTAAGTTATGCGCGAAAATGCAAACTTGTGCACTTTTTGACACTTTTAGTCCCTGAATGACACAAAAGTTTATTTTAGCATACCGAACACCTCAAAGCCTATTTCTAAGCTATGTGAAGGATATTTATGGTATGTTTAACTTATGGTCATGTTCCGGAATGTCTGTTACAGTTCAAATTGGCATACTTTCGCAGTTTGTCAACTTTAGTCCCTATAGGTGATTAAACTTTGATTTCACCACACCAAACCTTCCAAAACTTATATATAAGTTATGTAAAGGTTATTTAAGGTATGTTAAGACTATTTCACTATTCCGGAGTGTTCGTTGCATTAAACTGGTTATATTTACGCATCAGTGCGTGTATAACCTTCCAGAAAGCGATTTAGAGCTTGAAATCGAACATGAGTTGATATGTGCAAAAGATACACATATTTATACAAGTCCAAAGTATTAAATACATTATTTCATTGGTTTGGCATTTGTTTGATGGTTGAAATGACACAGGTGTTACAGTCTCCCCTACTTTAGGAAATTTCGTCCCGAAATTAATTCGTAGGAGTCTATTTGTGACTTTGTGTCAGATAACCATCAAAGATGAACAAGACGTAATCCTGTAATTTCTCTTTAACGAACATTTTTCAGAAATGAAAAATGAACGGAGTTATTTTCAACAGGCATTCTTTAGAAACAAAAATGAACAGAATAGTCATTTTCCACAACATCTTCAGAAACAAAAATGAACAGAATAGTCATTTTACATCTTCAGAAACAAAAATGAACGGAATAGTCATTTTACATCTTCAGAAACAAAAATGAACGGAATAGTCATTTTACATCTTCAGAAACAAAAATGAACGGAATAGTCATTTTACATCTTCAAAAACAAAAATGAACGGAATAGTCATTTTACATCTTCAGAAACAAAAATGAACAGAATAGTCATTTTACATCTTCAGAAACAAAAATGAACGGAATAGTCATTTTACATCTTCGGAAACAAAAATGAACGGAATAGTCATTTTACATCTTCGGAAACAAAAATGAACGGAATAGTCATTTTACATCTTCAGAAACAAAAATGAACGGAATAGTCATTTTACATCTTCAGAAACAAAAATGAACAGAATAGTCATTTTACATCTTCAGAAACAAAAATGAACGGAATAGTCATTTTACATCTTCAGAAACAAAAATGAACAGAATAGTCATTTTACATCTTTAGAAACAAAAATGAACGGAATAGTCATTTTACATCTTCAGAAACAAAAATGAACGGAATAGTCATTTTACATCTTCAGAAACAAAAATGAACAGAATAGTCATTTTACATCTTCAGAAACAAAAATGAACGGAATAGACTCTAGACACATGACAAAATTCGCTGTGGTTTCTGTGCACTGAATTCCATAATTATGTATGCATCCATAATTATGCAATTCCTTGCATAGTCCGCACAACTTGTCTTGAAATGTTTGTGGGGAGGATAATCAAACCTGTGATGAGTGTGACTAGACTACCATAGGGTCCTTTTAATTAGATCAACAAGGATCCTTTTAATTAGACCACCAAGGAGTCCTTTCAGCTATATCATCACATGATATTCCTAACCAGATTTTTGGATCAATCTGTTTACCTAGACCTCTCAGGATCTAATTATGGAATGGTACAATATAATCCAAGGGTCTTTACTATTACGTACAAGCCCGTTGAGGATTTAGTATAGCACCCAAAGATATGGAAGATTCTACGAGGATTTGAATGACAAGAATTTGGATCACACCGAAAACATAAAGGGAACACATAAACACATAATCACATAGTTGTTTAATTTGGTTATTAATTTGTTATCTTTGGACGCGGATACTTAAAGTACACCAGGAATCCAATTCGTGGATTTCTTTTGGTACTTTAATCATTTCAAGAATCCATCCATGAAGATAGGATGATCTACCAAAAATTCGATTTTCGTTTTCAGGAAAACGCAATATTCGAATTAAGGTACACAATAATTTAGGACATACGGAAATACCCTTGGGTACCCTATTAAAAATTTATAGTGGTACTTGGGGTATTCGTACAGAATTATAACTTTTATCTTGTACTTCGTTTCTTTGCAAGAGACGGGTACTTAGGATCTTTGTGGAAAACGCAAGAGATTGTAAAATGGAAGAATTTTGGGGTAGTTTGCTTTTCAAGTAATACGATTCCTTGATTGTCGGTATTATAGGGGATATGTTGTTTATGCATACAACCACATAATATACATTGTAATGTAAATAAAAAGATTTATTTATTAACAATGATAACAACTGTTTCATGGACCTTGACAACAAAAGAAAATAATACATAAGATATGATTATTTCTAAAGAGTGTTGTCTTCTAGTCGATCAGATGCTCATCTCTGTGCTGGATTAGCATTAGCAAGCTTTGGGCAATTTCTTCGGAAATGTCCCATCTTACCACACTTGTTGCAAGAACCTGGTGGAAAGCGAGCTCGAATAGGTTTGTTGTCGGCTTGATTCGGTGCAACTGCTGCAACGCAAACTTTTGCCATATGACCTTTAAGTCCACAAATTTGGCATTCGCGGCACTTCACATTAGAATGATGATGTAGGCCACATCGGTTGCACAAGGGTGAAGTTCCATTGTATGGCTTCCTAGTACGGGGTTGAGCTGGTTGGTTGGGGACGGCTTGACCATTGTGAGCGACCAAGGCGAAGTTCTGAGAAGCCTTTTGCTTCTTTGACCACTCAAGGGATCCAGTCTGCTCATCCATGGTCTTTGATTCCTCGATCGGTTTCTTGTCACCCTTTCGGAAAAGCTTACGTTTCCTGATCTGAGATTCAGTCAGGGTTGCAGATAACTCAATGGCCTGCCTAACCGTAGTGGGGTTACTACCAGTAACAATGTCTTGAACTGAGTCAGGGAGACCATCAATGTATTTTTCGATTGCCTTATCCAAAGGCGTGACCATGGTAGGACACAACAGGCTCAGCTCCTCATATCGATCAGTGTATGCTCGATGTTCGCCGCTGTCTTGCTTAAGGTCATCGAATTCCCTTTCCAATGCCCTGATCTCGTGACGAGGACAGAATTCCTTCATCATCAGTGCTCGAAGTTCTTCCCAAGTTTGGGCCAGTGCCACTTCGGCACCCCTATCTCTCACCACACCGTTCCACCATGTCAAGGCTCGTTTCTCAAAGACACTAGATGCAAAATCTACCTTTCGCTCGTTTGGACATTGAACATGCCTGAAGGTGCTCTCTAGACTCTCGAACCATTACAGAAGTGCAGTCGCTCCTTGAGACCCAGAAAACTTTGATGGCTTAGCCGAGTTGAACGTCTTGAAGTTGCATGGGGCATTATTGTTGTTGATAGCTTGGTGACATTGGGCAACGATGATCGGGATTGCAGCAGTCATTTGCTGTGTAATGACAGCTGCCAGCTCGTCAACAGATACTGGATTTTCGCGTCGTGGAGGCATTCTAAAAGAGGAGAACATGAAAGGAAACGAGTGAGAGCATTAGACGAAATGAATGAGATGAAACAAATCTGATGAAAGCAAGGTTATTGGTCATTTGTTTGTTACTACAAAGCAACAAACGACCCTGGTGATTAATCAAAGTAAATAGGTCAAAAATAATGTATCGCGAAGACATGCTCGCCTATAAGTGAACACTCATCCCAAGAATTCCCAGGTAAGCACAACTGGTCTCGCGTCTGATGAGATGTATACGAAGTGCTTGCCTAGCCAGAAAACCCAGAATACAGGCATTCACCCTTCCAGTTTGCACGTGTTCACATTATTTAAAACCCAAAACCTTGACGAGAATTTGAAAACTCAAAGGGGTTCAAAACCATATAACAGAGGGTTCAAAACCTTACAATAAATCATCCTAGAACAGATGATTAGTTTTCAAAACGGTTTCGAAAAATTATGTTCTTGTTGTGGTAGTCGCCTAAGGATAGGTGACGGTATTGTTTTATGACTAAACGCAAGTAAACTTGCATTAGGGACCTAAGAAGATTATAGACTAGGTCAAAGCATTACTAATAACCTAATTCCCTATAACCATTGGCTCTGATACCATCTTTTCTGTCACACCCCGACCACGTAGAACATACAAAACGTGGCGGAAATGTCGGGGAGTGTTGTAACAGAATTAATTGTTTCAAATCCATGGCAATTGAAGTTTCGTTTTATTGATTAAAAGTGTTACAATGTCTTGACAAACAAGGAAATACAACATAATTAACTAGTCTTGTATCTTTTATTGTCACTAAAGCCCAAGTCTACCTATGTGTATCTTGATCATCTTATGCAACAGCTCCTGAAAAACACATGTGAAAATAGGTACGTCAGCATAAAAATGCCTGTGAGATACATAGGTTTTGTGAAAATAAGTTTCATGACTTATGTTTGAGAAAATGTTTAGTCATGAACCTTGTAATTTGCTTTGTCTTGTAAATCATTTAATAAAAACAATGAGTTCAGATGATATGTATAAATAAGTGAATAATGTATGGTTAAATGAATAACCATGTAAACTGAGTTTGTATAAGATAAGTTACTTGTAAAACAATGTATTATGAAAAGTATGTTACTGGTATAAAATGTTATATGTATCAAACTGAAATGATTCAAATAACGCTACAATATGTAATACCATACAAACACTTATATATAGGAAGTACCAGCGGCGTATCCACCATGCTTGTATCATATTACACACGCATCGTTACTTAATCACTTAATCAAACCAAACCAAACAATGTAAAATGTCTATGTCAAATATCCATGTCAAATGTCTATGTCAAATATCCATGTATGGCAAGTGAAATGTCTCAACTAAACCATATGCACAAAAACAAAGTATTGAAGTAAAACTTGGTTTAAATCAAAGTTATGTTTTGTGGGAAATGCATGATCAAATGTCAATCATGTTAAAATGTCTATGCCGAAATGTCTATGTCAAATGTCTATGTCAAAATGTCATGTAAAACGATGTACTAAGTAATGCACACAATTGAGCACACCTAGCATGAAATGTCATAAAATCATGTACTATAATGTACTAACGAACATAGCAGTATATGATGCGAAAACAGGAAAGCATGAAAGTAACAAGTAGGCACATGTGTTCCACCCCAAAACAGTTTGGAAAACAGTAAAAGAGGGGTCTATGTACTCACTTGAGATTGCTCAGAAGTCCTAGGATAACCACCAAGCAATGCTAGAGATCGCGGAATATCAAACGGCACCTAATATAGGTAACTACATTAATAAACCGGACCTAAATCGGAAGACTGGGTAGCATGAGGGTTTGTAAACCAAATGAGTGTAGGAACTCATGTGATATGGTTAATCAAAGCCTACATACTAAATGAAACTTAACCTAAGTGTCTACGACCCGTTACGACCCGTTTAGGTAGCTTATGCTACTTTAACGCGTCGTTCGCGTGAAACGCGTTCGGACCGCCTAACTAGTCCTATGACAAGTAATATATGCCTTAACATGTCTAATATGATTGTCAAATCAGTTTAGATGTCAAAAGTTATGTTACATATGTTTAAAATGAATTTTGGCATCATAGGGGTATTTTGGTAATTTACCTAAGGCATATAAACTACCTATCATACAACTACTTAAACGAAGCGACCATAAGGTATAACCTCATAAGGTTATTCCCTATATACTATGGTCACCTAATGTGTTTGGTCGGATCCTAATGATCGACCAAACGGGTCGGGTTCGAGGTATAAGCGATTTATTAGATCGCTTACCCTACGACCCTAGACAACGTGGTAATCAGTAGGCATAGTCCCAAGGGACTATGACCATCGTGATTACAATCACGTTGCGAAGTTCAAACGAACTTCGTATTGACCATTACTGGTCAATGCTGAAAGTCAAACAAAGTTTGACTTTCGGACTCGAAAAGCAGTAAAAATAAGGAAAAGAACGAAAGAAAACTTACGAAGGGTCCCCGAATGCTAATCTAGATCAATATAGTTCAGGTATGAAACAAAGGTTTCAACTTAGAACACAATTAATCAGATTCTAGTGCTTTAAAACAATGAAAGGCATGGGGTATATATAGTTTTCGTTGAACCGTTAAGATCGTTTCATGGAAAACGTGCCTTAATCCCATCCGTACATTTGTTGCAAAGTTGTGGTGGTTAGAAATGATGTTTATCAGCTGAAAATGCAAGTTGCAAGCATGTGGTTGTGGTTTAATCCGCTGATAATCTGCTGACTGTTTGTTATTATCTGTTCTGGCACAGGCTAGCGCACCGCTACGTTAAAAGTGTAGCGCACCGCTAGGCCATAGTTTGGCAGATTTACCATTTTAGTCCCTGCAGTGTAATCAGCCCATTTTCGACACGTTTAAGACCCGTTAACCCCATTTCAAAGCTCTAAAATGAAGTTAAAGTATAGGGAACTTAAAATGTGTTCAAAAATATCTCGGATGTCGGTTCGTTTGGCCGTACGGTCGCGATGTTCGGTTAATTACGACGGAATGCGCACAAGCGCGAAAAACGATCCAAATGACGCGACGAATGGATTTTTCTTATGGCGAACACTAAAATAAAATATTTTAGTGCTTACATAAATTTTTGGATGTCCGGATGTATTCAGAACGTAAGTTATGCGCGAAAATGCAAACTTGTGCACTTTTTGACACTTTTAGTCCCTGAATGACACAAAAGTTTATTTTAGCATACCGAACACCTCAAAGCCTATTTCTAAGCTATGTGAAGGATATTTATGGTATGTTTAACTTATGGTCATGTTCCGGAATGTCTGTTACAGTTCAAATTGGCATACTTTCGCAGTTTGTCAACTTTAGTCCCTATAGGTGATTAAACTTTGATTTCACCACACCAAACCTTCCAAAACTTATATATAAGTTATGTAAAGGTTATTTAAGGTATGTTAAGCCTATTTCACTATTCCGGAGTGTTCGTTGCATTAAACTGGTTATATTTACGCATCAGTGCGTGTATAACCTTCCAGAAAGCGATTTAGAGCTTGAAATCGAACATGAGTTGATATGTGCAAAAGATACACATATTTATACAAGTCCAAAGTATTAAATACATTATTTCATTGGTTTGGCATTTGTTTGATGGTTGAAATGACACAGGTGTTACATTTGCTAAGTCTTTATGAACTCAAATAAATCAAGTTAAGGTTTGTAAATTATTTTGTGATTGTGGAAAATGGAATGTTTCTATACTTTATTAATGAATGAATATCTCATGTTTTTATCATATAACATTGTTATGATTGTTGCTATGGTATTAAGAAGTCACACCAAATAAACCACGCTTCCGCAAAAGTCAGGGTGTGACAACCTGTGTCACTTCAACCATCATACAAATACCAAACCAATGAAATATTGTATTTCATACTTGGGATTTGTATAAATATGTGTATCGTTTGCACATATCAATTCTTGTTCGATTTCGAGCTTTAAATCTCTTTCTGGAAGGGTATACACGAACTGATGCGTAAATATAACCAGTTTAATGCAACAAACACTTCGGAACAGTGACATAGGCTTAACATACCTTAAATAATTCTTGTTCGATTTCAAAACCAAGACGATAACACTATCCTAGAATCGTTTAGTTAACGATTTGGTAGAGCTCGGACACGTAGTGTAGCTACGTTTAATTAGACACTTATAATTATTCCTTGATTAGGAATTTCATAGTTGCACGCTAGCTAATTCAAGTTCTTGGAATGGCACTACGGAATCACACTAAGCTAGCTTTGCACAGGAATATCAAGGTGAGTTCATAACCCCACCTTTTACAGTTTTACATTTTTCTAAATGTTTTCGGGGTGGAAAGACATGCACTTTTTGCGAAGCATACAAGGTTTTCAATAAACATGAATTACTTATTTCTAAACCATTTTACAAATAAGTGTTAACTGACACAAATGGTTTACGAGAAGCTTATGTTTTATACCGGTTTTTCAAACAAGCGTATTTTTTTGAAATATGCATACACACGAATTCTAAGCCCAGTGAGTTCATGTCCCTCCTTTCACTGTTTTCAATGTTTTGTTTTCAAAAACATCGAGGGGAAATACATGCTAAAACTATTGGTATGTTAGTTACGGAGTAGATGACATGATCAATGTGCATAAGTAGGCAAACTACATTAGTAACCGTTAATCACTTAGTGACCAAGGTGCAAAAGGTGTAGATCTATTGGGCTTGAGGCACGCCCCACTCCTGGTTGGTATACCCTGGAGTGCTTTTGTGATCCCAATGATGACAAAGTGTTCTCGGTTTGGTTATTTGCTTATGGTACATTATGTCAGGGGGCTCGCTACCCACTGATAGATCCTTAACAGACTCCATGTATGAATCAGAACATACCAGGATTACAAGATATCAGAAAACATTTCAATACCGGTTTACAAAGATATCAGAAAACATTTCAATACCGGTTTACAAAGATAACAGCAATCATTTCAATACCAGTACAGATACGACAGAAAACATTTCATTACTGGTTTACAAACTCAACAGTTACATATATCGGTTTATAAACATAACAGGAAACATTTCGTTACCGATATACAAAGATGACATTTCAAATGCTATGAGAGATTAAGATCTCACAAACCGGTTTTTCAAATGCAAGATTACAAGTGTTTTAAAAACGCATTTGATACATAACAAACAAACTATGAACTCGCTCAACTTTATCTTGACTTTTTCGCATGTTCTTTCTCAGGTTGCATTTTCAAAGCTATGGAACGGTTGGAATATGAGAACCCACGGGATTTCGAGTACTTAGCGGGCGTTCAATTTCTAGAAGTCTTAGCTCAAATACTTCCGCTGTGCAATGAAGATACCGGTCCAGTCACGCCAGCTCTGATGTTTTCGGGGTGTGACAGATTGGTATCAGAGCTATAGGTTTCAGCGAATTAGGTTTCTGTAGAGATACCTAGGCTTTAACCTCACTATCCTCTGTGGACTTAGATATTAAGACTTGAACACATACAGAACGCCTAAGACTCGAATATGGGTTCCAATCGTTGCCAAGAACAATGAGTCAACTGTTTTGATTTTAAACATATACAAATGTTGTGTCGATACACAATACACGAAACATATTCATACATTAAGCAAAACTTTGAGAGTTTTGGATAACATGCATTTAGGACCTTTGGAAAGCTTATGTCAAAAATCATTAAAGGTCCTCACTTAGAAGTTGTGACTAACAACTCGGGCGAACGCCATTATCTATACTGTCTATGCTATTTTAATTACCCGAGCAGGTAATCTATGTGGAACGAAACGCTCGTGCACAAGTTTACATGAAACTTAAACTATACGTCAGCGGACGTCGAAGTATATCACACACGACTTTCGAGGCGAGGCCTTGGGGAAAACACAAATGGACATGGCAACAACGATACTAATCCCGGCAGCGGAAGAACTACCGACTGAAATGCGGCACTTTGCCACGTGATCCTGCAAACGACATGAATCTCGCTGAGGTACGTTAGAACAAGATTTCACAACAGTCGGTACTTAGTCTAAAGAGACTCACAGTTGTTGGCGCTGCAAAAGAAGTCGCATGTCTTCGCATTCCCCCTATTTCATTTATGACAAACACGCAATGTTCGACATTCCATGGTAATGTCACTTAACAACGGTTATCACACGAAATTCCAGGTAACGTCCTTAAATTTCTTTTGTTGAAATTTCGACTTTTTGCATATAGTGAGTAGATTTTTGCATCTCTACTCCACCTAAGGGTCATTTCATCGCGAATTTTTTTATTTCATGATAGCGAACACTCATTTGTTTCATTTATTTACAAATTCACACGTTACGCATGCGTTGTTTGTTACGCATGTGGCTTCACTCGAAATTGTTGCTTTATCAATGTTCAATATTGTTTCGCTATGTCGATTATTGCATTGTGATTGGATGATTTCATTGTTGCAAAGCGTTGACTCCTTGATATCGAGTCAATGAAACTTGTTGAAACTCTTTTCCTTTTCAAGCTACATACATGGTTTTTCGTTGTGGCCATGTCGAAACCTTCGTATTGATACATGAATTCATTGTTGGATTATGTTTCAACCAAGTTCAATTGATTGAACTTGCTCGTAATATAAATTCGATTCAAGATTCCATATGATGGATTGAGGCCATCATATTCGAAATAATTCCAACAAGCACTTCATTTGCTTTGAACCATAACATGCTTGTTTGGTATTCGACTTCATTGAATCATTTCTTTGATCACGATCACCTTGTGGTGTCGGTATAAACTTGTAGCTTGGGCTAATCATGATCGAGCGTTTCATGCAAAACACGGTGATACTTGTTCGGTCACCGCTATTATTGAATTATTCCATTCACTACGACACCTTGTGGCGTCAGTATAAACTTGTAGCTTGTGCTAATCACGACCAGCCGTTTCATGCGAAACTATTTATGCTCTTCGTTTGACACATCGTTTAAATAGTCTTAATGCAAGTATGTAGTAAGACGATGATACTCCAGGTTCGGTTGTATTTCGTTTCGGTGTATCCTTACAACTCAATAATGTCAACACGTTGATTTTATTCATTTAACGGTTTGATTGTGATAAATCATTTTTGTGACTCTATTTATTTGAACTTGTTAAATTCGAGTTTCAATCATACAACAACCAACACCAGTTTCCGTTGGTAGTGAATTCTATTGTTTCAAAATTGATTTGCATATTGTGAACGTTCATTTGGAATTCTATTGGTCGATATTCCTGTGTTATTGAACCCTATAAACTTGGTTGCATTGGTGATACTATCACTACGCTTCGTTCACTTGACATCGATTTCTAGAACAAACTCAATGAACCGTTGGGTTCTTATTGATGCAAAATGTTCTTGCAATCACGTAATCTAAACAAGTTTTGGTTCGACTACACGGTCATTCACTTTGGTACTATTCGGACTTACCTAGGAACGGCAAAACTCTAACGAGATAACATAGACTAAATTTTGAGGACGAAATTTCTATAACAGGGGGAGAATGTGACAACCGGTAATTAACGGCTTCTAATTACGCTATTAACAAATGTTTAGGCAATAATAAATAGTGTTTAAGGCACAAATTAACTTAATTACGCTTCTGGAATGCCTAGAGAACGCCTATTCGACTTTACAGTGCGCGTATGACGATCCGCGGAGAAACTGCAGAATATTAAACGATAGCGCGCTGAAACCGAACAAAATACTGACAACGCTGACAAATATAAATTTTGTACATATATTTTATATATAAGGATTTCGTTTTGCGAAATTTTCATGCTTTCGAACTACACAAAGCGCAAACGTGAACGAAAACGCGACTCAAGGAACGCATCGGCAACGAAACTAAGCATCAGACACGCGTATTAACTCGAAAAAAAAAAAGAAAAGAAATATTTTGATATATTTAGCTTCGCTTTCGAATTATAATGCTCATAGTTAAAACCGGATCGAAAAACAAATTAGAAACGATAAACAGAACGTTTTACGCGATTTAACGCACCGATGAACATACGCAACCAATAAACGATATCATTAACCGACTCGATACGATAACAACGAGCTATATATATAATTATCTACGCTTTTTATTCGCGATGACTAACACGATTTCATAAGTATATATGAATATATTTCCTAGAACACTCGAAAACTAAGTCGATCTCGAGACTTGGTATCTATCCCGCTTAAATGGGATCGAATAACCGTAAATTGGTTATTTCAAAACCAAGACGATAACACTATCCTAGAATCGTTTAGTTAACGATTTGGTAGAGCTCGGACATGTAGTGTAGCTACGTTTAATTAGACACTTATAATTATTCCTTGATTAGGAATTTCATAGTTGCACGCTAGCTAATTCAAGTTCTTGGAATGGCACTACGGAATCACACTAAGCTAGCTTTGCACAGGAATATCAAGGTGAGTTCATAACCCCACCTTTTACAGTTTTACATTTTTCTAAATGTTTTCGGGGTGGAAAGACATGCACTTTTTGCGAAGCATACAAGGTTTTCAATAAACATGAATTACTTATTTCTAAACCATTTTACAAATAAGTGTTAACTGACACAAATGGTTTACGAGAAGCTTATGTTTTATACCGGTTTTTCAAACAAGCGTATTTTTTTGAAATATGCATACACACGAATTCTAAGCCCAGTGAGTTCATGTCCCTCCTTTCACTGTTTTCAATGTTTTGTTTTCAAAAACATCGAGGGGAAATACATGCTAAAACTATTGGTATGTTAGTTACGGAGTAGATGACATGATCAATGTGCATAAGTAGGCAAACTACATTAGTAACCGTTAATCACTTAGTGACCAAGGTGCAAAAGGTGTAGATCTATTGGGCTTGAGGCACGCCCCACTCCTGGTTGGTATACCCTGGAGTGCTTTTGTGATCCCAATGATGACAAAGTGTTCTCGGTTTGGTTATTTGCTTATGGTACATTATGTCAGGGGGCTCGCTACCCACTGATAGATCCTTAACAGACTCCATGTATGAATCAGAACATACCAGGATTACAAGATATCAGAAAACATTTCAATACCGGTTTACAAAGATATCAGAAAACATTTCAATACCGGTTTACAAAGATAACACCAATCATTTCAATACCAGTACAGATACGACAGAAAACATTTCATTACTGGTTTACAAACTCAACAGTTACATATATCGGTTTATAAACATAACAGGAAACATTTCGTTACCGATATACAAAGATGACATTTCAAATGCTATGAGAGATTAAGATCTCACAAACCGGTTTTTCAAATGCAAGATTACAAGTGTTTTAAAAACGCATTTGATACATAACAAACAAACTATGAACTCGCTCAACTTTATCTTGACTTTTTCGCATGTTCTTTCTCAGGTTGCATTTTCAAAGCTATGGAACGGTTGGAATATGAGAACCCACGGGATTTCGAGTACTTAGCGGGCGTTCAATTTCTAGAAGTCTTAGCTCAAATACTTCCGCTGTGCAATGAAGATACCGGTCCAGTCACGCCAGCTCTGATGTTTTCGGGGTGTGACAGAAATAGGCTTTGAGGTGTTCGGTATGCTAAAATAAGCTTTATTGATCAATAGGGACTAAAAGCGTCAAAAAGTGCGTAAGTTTGCATTTTCGCGTATATCTTACGTTCTGAATATATCCGGACATCCAAAAATTTATGTAATCATTAAAATATTTTATTTTAGTGATTGGCATGATAAAATTCCATTCATCACGTAATTTGGATCGTTTTTCGCGTTCGTTCGTGTTTCGTCGTAATTAACCGAACAACGCAACCGTACGACCAAACGAACCGACATCCGAGATATTTTTGAGCATATTTTAAGTTCCCAATACTTTAACTTCATGTTAGAGCTTTGAAATGGGGTTAAGGGGCTTAAACGTGTCAAAAACTGAGTTTATTGCATGCAGGGACCATTTCTGCAAATCTGCCATTTTGGTCTCTGGCGGGGCGCGAGAGGCCTCTCGCAGGGCGCCAGAGACTGAGCTGGGCAGATTCTTGTTTTCAGCAATCTGGTCGAATTTCAGGGGCTTTTATGTAATATTTTCAATACCTTGGGCTACCATTTGATGGTTTTTATGTTCCCTTTGTATTGCAAAACCATGGGTGCAAGTGGAGGGCTAAGATCGAAGCTTGGTTTACGAGAAACGATCCTAACGGTTCTCCGAAATCTATATAAACCCACCTCAACTTCACTTCACACTTGCACATTTGATTCCAATTTCAGCTCTAAGTTGAAGCTCTCATTTTGAGGCTTCATACCTGAGTTGTTTTTTATCAAACCTCCATTACTTGGACCCTTTGTAAGCTTCTTTCGTTCTTTTATGCGTTTTTAAGCATGAAAGTCAAACAGTGTTTGACTTTCTGCTTTGACCGGTCAATGGTCAACACGAAGTTCATTTGAACTTCATAACGTGAGCATAATCACGATGGTTATAGTCACTTGTGACTATACTTACTGATTACCACGTTATTTAGGCATAGTGACGAGTCGTAGTTTCGGTCAAAATGCGTATTCTTGCGTATTTTGCAACCAAACTACTCTTGGGTATCAAGACGCTTTGGCTTGATATCAAACTTGTTTTCAAACTTCGTTAAACATGTTTTAACGTGTTTAGCTCGTCACTTTTAGTTTTAGTGCTTGTATAAAGTCGTAAGTCAAGCGGTCTAAACAACCGCTTAGACTTACGAACCCGACCCGTTTGGTCGATCATTAGGATCCGACCAAGCATATATTGTGTCCATAGTTGTGTAGGGAATAACCGTCCGAGGTTATACCTTATGGTCACTTCGCTTAAGTAGTTGTATGATAGGTAGTTTATATGCCTTAGGTAAATGACCAAAATGCCCTTTTTACACATAAATTCATTTTAAGCATATGTAACCTAAATTTTGACATCTAAACTGACTAGGCAACATTATTAGACATTTTAAGGCATATATTACTTGTCATAGGACTAGTTAGGCGGTCCGAACGCGTTTTACGCGAACGACGCGTTAAAGTAGCGTAAGCTACCTGAACGAGTTGTAATGGGTCGTAAGCACTTAGGTTAGGTTTCGTTTTAGTATGTAGGCATTGTTAAACCATATTACATGAGTTCCCATACTCATTTGGTTTATGAAACCTCATTCTATCCGATCCTCCGATTTAGGTCCGTTTATTAACATAGATATCTATATTAGGTGTCGTTTTATTCTGTGATCCCTCTAGCTTTGCTTGGTTGTTATTCAAGACTTCTAAGCAATCTCAAGTGAGTACATAGTCCCCTCTTTTACTGTTTTCAAATGTTTTGGGGTGAAACATGTGTACCTAATTGTTATGTTCGTGATTTCAAAGTATAAATTGATTATACATGTTAGTACTTATCTTTTGACAAACTGAATGATTATTTATGGTTTAAACACTAATTTTCAAAGATTATAAAATTAATTATTGGATTGTACTTGTTTTATACATTCACCAGACCGATTGGTAGTACGATATAGCGCTATAGGATTTGACACCCCATTCCTGTTGTAAGGAATGTTAGAAACCGATATTTTTATCCAAATAGGGATTGCCTTTGTGGTATTTCTATAGTCTCCAAGGTGTATTTTGATACACTAAAGTTTGAATAAATTCCAAATCACACTTTTGTTGTATATTTTGTTATACTCCCAAAGGTATAGTTTGATATGCTCTCATGTGTGATATTGTACAAAACAACATATATTTTGTTAATTATTAAAACATAGTTTGATATGTTATTTACAAAACCAAAGCATATTTTAATATGTTATTTATAAAACCAAAGTATACTTTTAATATGCTACTGAAAACTATTATTTTGACAACTAAAGTATATTTAATATACTATCTGTTTAACTATTTTGGAACTAAAATATATTTTTAATATATTACTTTCTTAAAACCAAAGTTTATTTTTATATATACTACAAACCTTTTTATCAAAACATTGTTTTACAAACAACATATTTTATACAAACTCATTTTACTTGATTATTTAATTATTTATGCATTATTCTTTTATAACATCAAAATTCTTATAAATTTCGCATGATTTATATGAAAACATTTTTAAGTTCATGACTACTTTTTGTTAAACATTCTTTTAAACTTACAAGTCATGAATCCTGCATTAATAAAACCTATGTATCTCACAGGCATTTTTATGCTGACGTACCTATTTTTACACATGTTTCAGGTTCTGCTATGTGATGATTGTTGATGCATGATATACATAGGATGGACTCGTACCTTAGCGACTTAAAACTTGAAAGACAATATTTGTATTTATCTGATTTGTAATAAAACAATGAGTTCAATAATGCAATAAAACAAAATTATTTAATCCATGGTTATGAAACAATGATTCTGTTACGACACTCCCCGACGTTTCCGCCACGAATTGTTGTTTTTCGTGGTCGGGGTGTGACACACCTCTATAAATTAAAGACCGATCATTTATTTATCTCCATCCCATCTTCCATGATTAAGTTTCCTTTCTAAACTTTTCCTTCCTTATTTTGTTTTAGGGAAGAAAACCCGGTTACGGTAACCGAACACCATACCGACGTCACTTTTCATTCACCACCATGCCTACTAAACCACTTAACTATCTCTACTAATCGACTCGAAGCTTTAACCACGGGAAACATACTACCCGAAACCATTTCCGGTGAAGAAATACTAATTCCGGCGATACTTACGTATTTTCCGACGACGTCCCTCGTAACTAAAACACGTTTTTGACCAAGGTAACCATAAACTAAATCTTTATTTTTGATACTTTAAGTTTAATCTATATTGAAAATAGAATCCATAATTTATTATGTAAATGTTAGTTTTCTATAAAAGATGATGAAGAAGAAGATAAACCAGTGAACTGAGTAAATAAATAAATCATGAAGTTGTCTGTTCACAAGGGCTCTTGTAGCCTAGTTGGTTCAGCAGCTGGTTTACAACTCAGGGGTCTCAAGTTCGAATCCTACTGGAGAATATATAATTTTTACCAAATTCTGATATAATGCACCAGATCTGATGTAATATGAGATTTTCCGTTAAGATCTGATGAAATATCAGATTTTCTGATAAAACATCAGAATTTCATATAAACATCAAAATTTATGTTAAATGCACCAGAATTCTTATATAAAACATCAGAAATCATAAATCGAGCAAAAATAACTAAGTGGTCCACTTGTTAAGGCTCTAACTAATAACCTAGAGGTCTTGAGTTCAAATCTTGTAAGAGACATGCTTTTTATTACATCAGAATCATATTTAAACACACCAGAATTCTTGTTAAATAAATTAGATTTCAACATATACAACAGAAAGTGGTGTAGTCTCGTTGGATAAGTCTTGGTACTTAGAAACTAGAGGTCTTGGGTTCAAACATTGCTGGTGACATTATATTTTGTTATCAGATTTTATGTTTTATCAATCATATTTTAATTAATGACATCAGATTACTTGTTTAAATAACCAGATTTTATAAGGGTAATATTAATGATAAAGTGACTCACTCGTTAAAACTTTTTTCTTACAACCTTTAAGTCAGAATTTCAAATCTTGCAACTAACATTGACTTTTAATTAACTTCTAGACATGAATTAAACAAAAAAATTACATATATACTTTTTATGTATTGGCAAAACCTTATAAAATATATGGACACGATGTAGGTTTATACGAACACGCTTGACAAGTTTATATATTTTAAGACAACAATCAAGAAACAAGGTACAGATCCTTAACCCTCTCCCTTTGTTATCTGGTTTGATTGCTATAAACCCTTATTTATAATATATATATATATATATATAGAAAACTCCAACGTCTTTGAGCATCGATTCAATTGATTGTCTGTTCATTTCTTACTCCGATTAAAATTATTATTCAACTTGACAACATGCGAAAAGTTTATTATTATATTGTGCTCATTATCGCATGTTCCGATACTTATATATCTGTAAATGTTAGTGTTATATTTATTTCTGATCCTCTGAGATCTGCTACCCTAAGCTCTCCGGCTCCTCCTGTGACGGAGTTATCAGTTCACGGCGTCCCTAGGTACAAATGTGGTACATAACGACTAGGTGGCGTATGGATATATCCTAGGTATGTTTCTTGTGATGGATGTCGGGTAGGCCAACCCGCTCCGTCTCATGTGACAGACTTTGTGGCTGGCACCTCTGTTTAGCTTTTGGGTACATCCGTATGATATGATTCAGTTCAGTTATATGTTTTGTTTTGCAGTGTTGTGCTTCTTTCAGTAATATCATTTCAGTCATTTATTTTTTGCTATTTTGAGCCTATTATTCCGTACTGGGCGTTTGGCTCATTCCGTATATTTCATTTCACTACAGGTTCACAGGTTACTTTGGGCGGGGTGAAAAATGAAGAAAAAAAACCCTAGGATGCTAACCAAGGATGTTTGTCGCTTTTATAAATAAATATGTATTTTGAGCCTTAGGGCTATGAACCATATTTTGAAATGTAGGCCTAACTTTAATTAATGGAATTATGACTTTTGTTCTGATCTACTGTTCTAGTGATACGTCAACCCATCCGGGTTGGGGTGTTACAGCTATGGTATCAGAGCAAAGGCTCTTTCCGGTAGAAAACTTAAACATTAGTAATTAGGCCTGTGAGTTTGGGGTAGACGTCTAGGATAAAATTCTGGTAAATGTTCCCAAATACGCGTCACAGCTTTCATATTATAACCCATGCATCTACTTTTTGATAGATGCCTCCTCGTCGCCAAACTCGTAGGAATGCCCACACGACTAACCGTTAGCCTAACGACACTGCCTCAAATGAAACTCCACCTGACCCAAACATGGTTTATGCTATCAACCAAGCGTTTGCCAGACTACTTCCGAACCTCATTGTTTAGACCGTAGAGGCTGTTATGCAACAAAATCAAGAACGTGCTAACCCTAATTCAGGAGTCGTCGTTGGTGAGAATACCACCAACAACACCTCTGAAGGCATACATGTGTGGCTCCGTTATTTCCAAAGGCAACACCCAAAATCTTTCAGCCACGCTGCTACTCCGATTGATGCACGAAACTGGATAGCCCATATAGAGAAGATCTTTGAGGTACTGGGAGTTGCAGATCAATACAATGTCAGGTTGGCCACCTTCAAGCTGGAAGACGATGCACAGACTTGGTGGGAAGGGTACAAACAAGTCAAAGGAGGAGATGCTTACGTCGCCACTCTTTCGTGGGCTGAATTTCGTACCATCTTCTATGAGAGGTATTTCTCGACTGCTGACAGAGAAGCTCACATCAGGGAGTATGCTGTTATCCGACAAGGGATCGATGAGCCTGCTTCGGAATTTATTACCCGATTCTCAAGGCTGGCCAATATTATGGGAGAAGCAGCGGGATCTGCCACAGTTCAAGCTGAGAATTGCAAATGGGCAGTTAATGATCGAATTCGGAAAATGATCATGTTCATGAAGTTTAAGGACATCACTGAGGTAGCGGATGCAATTAAGACTTTCAAGTTTGAGAGAAAGGAATTCTTATCTCGAACTAGGGAAAACAAGAAGACAGACAAGGATGGAATTCCCAAACAGGTTAAGGGCCAGTCATCCACTGCTGCAAACCATCAGGATCGTAGAGTTCAAGCGAATCGAAACCCTGGAAATCAGACAAGTCTTTGGAAGCCAAGACCCCTCAATCAAACACCTGTCCAGAATCGGCCACAACCAAATGGAGGACCTAACAAGGCTCAATTGATGAACCCGAATCAGACCACGAGACCCTTATGCAATACTTGTGGCAAGAAACATCATGGTATATGTCGTAGGGCTGCGAGACCATGTTTCAGATGTGGCGAGACTGGACACATGATTAAAGACTGTACCAAGCCAGATACGAAGAGGATAACTAGAGGGAATGTAGCACCCCTAAACACTGGGGGAAGAGTGTTTACACTTTCTGCTACAGATGCTGCTAACACCTCAGGTACTATGTCTGGAACCCTTCAGCTTGGTGATCGTAGTATCTATGTGTTATTCGATACGGGAGCGACACATTCCGTAGTTTCTAACTCATTCACTAGATACCTTAAAATCGCACCGACACCACTAGAACATGCTTTATCTATTTCTACTCCTACGGAGAACTCTGTCCTAATCACTCATGTTTATAAAGATTGTCCTATTCTTATAGAATCCGTTGTGTACAACGCGGATCTTTTTCCGATGCATATGGGTGGCTTTGATGTGATCCTTGGGATGGATTCGTTAACTCGCCACCGTGTGGCTATATATTGTTATTCTAAACGTGTCGTATTTGGCAATCTTTGTCGTCCTGGTCTTATTTATCTGGGGGTTCAACCCCATAAATCTCTTAAGATTATTTCTACGCTCAAAGCTCAGAAGTTAATCTCGCATGGTTGTCTTGGATTCTTAGCTTCGATTATCGATACCTCTGTTATTGGGAATGGCATCGATAGCCATCCTGTTGTTCGCGAGTATCCTGAAGTATTTCCGGATGAACTACCGAGACTACCACCTGACTGTGAGTAGAGTTCGCTATCGACTTGACCCCTGGTGCTGAGCCTATCTCTAAAGCAACGTATCGTATGGCTCCATTGGAACTGAAGGAGTTGAAGGAGAAATTGCAAGAATTGTTAGATTTGGAATTCATAAGGCCAAGTGTTTCACCTTGGGGTGCACCGGTCTTATTCGTCAAGACGAAGGACGGTAGTATGCGGTTGTGTATCGACTACCGGGAGCTAAATAAGATTACCATTCGCAATCGGTATCCTCTTCCCCGCATTGATGACCTCTTTAACCAACTTCAAGGTGCTAAGTTCTTCTCAAAGATCGATCTAAGGTATGGTTATCATCAACTGAAGATCAAGGAAGAGGATGTACCTAAGACTGCCTTTCGAACTCGCTATGGTCACTACGAGTTTTTTGTTATGCCTTTTGGGCTAACCAATGCACCTTCTTTCTTCATGGACATAATGAAACAAGTATTCCATGATTTCTTGGACAAATACGTCATAGTCTTTATCGACGACATCTTAGTGTATTCTAAGAACCAAGAGGAACATGAAGGACATCTGCATGTAGTACTGGGAACACTACGACAGAAGAGGCTATACGCGAAGTTTTCGAAATATGAGTTTTGGCTCAACCAAGTAGAATTCTTGGGCCATATTGTGTCGGCAGATGGAATCAAGATGGATCTCGCCAAGATTGAGGCTATTACGAAATGGCTTAGACCCACTTCTGCTACAGAAGTACGAAGTTTCTTCGGTCTAGCCGGCTACTACCGAATGTTTGTTGAAGGATTCTCCACCATTGCCTTACCCCTCACACAACTTTTGAGGAAGGTATTTAAGTTCTCATGGAACGAGGAACGCGAAAAGAGCTTTGAAGAATTAAAGAAATGCCTCGTATCTGCTCTGATACCCACTCCCCCTTCTGGATCAGGCGATAATCAGATCTATAGTGATGCTTCAAAGAAAGGCTTAGGTTGCGTGTTAATGCAACATGGGAAGGTTTACTTATGCCTCGCGTCATTTGAATCCCTATGAAGTTAATTACCCGACGCACGACTTGGAACTAGCTGCAGTTATCTTTGCATTGAAGATATGGCGACACTATCTGTATGGCGAGACTTGCGACATCTTCACTGACCACAAAAGCCTCAAGTATATATTTACTCAGAAGGAGTTAAATATGAGGCAAGGAGGTGGTTGGAACCTTTGAAGGATTATGACGCTAATATTCAGTATCACCCTGGCAAGGCTAATGTCGTAGCTCATGCTTTGAGTCGGAAGAATTTCGGAACAGTATCTTACCTTCATATTCAACCTCGAATTACCTCAAACCTCGATAAGATGGATATCGGGATTCACATTGGCAAGTCAGATGGTTACCTTGCGAGAATACACATAGAACCTGACCTCATATCACTGATTTAGGAAGCACTGAAACATGATGGAGAACTTTGGGTTGTTGTGCAAAATCTTGAGGTTGGTAAACAATCAGAATTCCGCATAGATGAACATGGTGTAATATGGTGTGGCAAAAGGCTATGTGTACCCAATGATTCTGCCCTCCGCGAGTCATTGTTAGCCAAGGCTCACAACTCACCATTTTCCATTCACCATTGATCTACGAAGATGTATCGAGACTTACGTTAGAACTTTTGGTGGAATGGCATGAAGGAAGATGTTGCCCGATACGTAAGTAAGTGTCTCACTTGCCAGCAAGTGAAAATCGAGCACCAACGAGCAAGTGGTTTGTTGCAGCCATTAAATATCCCTGTATGAAAATGGGATGAAATCTCGATGGATTTCATTACGGGTTTGCCAAGGACGTTCAAGAAGAATGATGCTATATGGGTGGTTGTTGATAGATTATCCAAATCAGTTCACTTCCTACCGATTCAGCAAGGATTTTCGGTCAGTAAGTTGTCCGAAATTTTCCTTCAGGAAATTATTCGACTCCACGGCACACCGTCTTCAATCGTTTTGGATAGAGATCCAAGATTTACTTCCCGATTTTGGAAAGGCTTCCAAGCAGCTTGGGAAACGCGATTGAACTTTAGTACCGCTTTCCATCCGTAGACAGATGGACAATCAGAACGCACGATCCAGACTTTGGAAGACATGCTCCGTGCTTGTGCACTTGAATGGACTGGAAATTGGGATGAATATTTGTGTCTTGTTGAGTTTGCCTATAACAACAGTTGGCAAGCAAGTATTGGTATGGCACCTTTTGAACTCTTGTATTGTCGGAAATGTCGAGCACCTATATGCTAGGAAGAAGTTGGAGAAAAGATCATTGAAGGACCCGAGTTGGTCCAGATTACTAATGAGAAAGTCACCATTGCACGCGCGAAACTGAAAGAAGCTCAGAGTTAACAAAAGAGCTACGCAGATCAACATCGACGGGCACTCGAATTCAATGTTGGTGACCATGTGTTTCTAAAAGTATCACCATGTCGTGATATCCGTATATTTGGTATTAAGTGTAAGTCCCGTTTAACCAGATCTTTCAATGATATCAAACAACCTATTGATTGTGCGGAATCCAATCAATGGGTGATTCAAGAATCAAAACGAAAATAACAAGAACACCGAAATAACCTTTAAACTTGCACACGATTCTATTACTATGAACTAGCAAAATCGTCTGGTACAAGCTCACCACTATCAATCGATCGCCTCCCTCTCTAGAGAAATTGTAACAACAATGTTCTTAGAGGTTCTAACCTAAAAACAAGTTAGAAACTTGTTTTATACTAACTCAAGCCCACTTCCCTACATGGGCTCCCCTTGGGCCTGCTTGGCCCACATGGCCTAAAGCTTGGCCCAAGTGACCTATAAAGGTCCACAACCTAATATAAACTAACCCGGTAAGGCTCAGCTCGTAACCATAGCTCGTTGTATTAATTTGATGCGTCAGTCTCACACTTTAGGGCCTAACAATCTCCCCCTAGACTGATGCCATCAAATTGTCTTCATACCATGAATTCAGCAACGTCTTCAATGAAGTCTATGGTTGTCTCTATGCTGCAGATGTTGTGGAAGTTCTTGACTTCTGAACTCTCAGCACTGGGTCTCTTTTCTTCAGCTCTTGTGGTTAGCTTCATATCAGGATCTCGATCAGCTTTGCTTGAAAATCTTGTTAAAAAGAATGTGAGAGGAGGATTCTCAGCAGCTCTTTTCTTCTTCAATCTTTTTCTTTCAAGCAGATTCATGGTACTTCTTCAAATGTACTTTCACTGTCAGACGGCGTTTCGTATCCGGTTCTTCTGACTCAGGTACATCTTGTTATTGTGCTGCTTCAGGCTTCTTCAGCAACTAACAGCATCTCAGTCTTGATCAACCCCTGTTCTTGATTTAAATCAAGTTCTGCACATGCTCACAAACTCATAAGCAAACATTTCTTATGCAACAGAGGAACGTACCACATGAACACTAGGTACATCCAAGTATTTGTACTCAGATTTCACAATTTAAATTCTTTCAACTTTTGATGATCAGTCAAATCTTCAAGAACGGTTACATTTTTAATTTTAAGAAAAACAAATAAGCACTCTATTTTTTTGGATTTTTGAATTTTTTTTATTTTTAATTTAAGAACTAAAAACAAATAAAAACTCAAAATATAAACAACTACCATAATATACAATTACAATTGCAATGGGATCAAAATTCGTTCTCAGGCAGACTAAGGAACACTTTTCAGTACGAGCCTAATCAAACTGGTCTATGCGATTGCCAATATGTTTGTCCACTTAAACTTTAACGCTCAACTTTCAATTTTTCAACTTCGTGATATGCTTTAGGTAATATTATACTATTATACCCGTGTGTCCCATTCCAAGGCATACCCCCGCGATCAAGGTAAGCACAATGATTCATCGTAGCAGGTGAGTATACTGATGTCATCCTTTAAGATATCCTGACTGTATCTAGGTCTGCATATAATTTGTTTTATCATGTTTTGATTTCTTAACAATGAACACCCAAATAAATACTAATCAAATCCTGGAAATATAAACAGCACACTCTATCATGCAAGTATCTTCCCTACCACATATTTCACAAGTCCAATCCAGATTTCTGAAATCTTAACTGGGAATAGGTTGAGAAGAGAACAGAATAGATCTTTTGCAGAGATGGTATAATATACAGATCAAATGAGTTTTTCTCAATTTGATATAGGTTTCTTGGGTTTCTTTTGGGCACTTGAGGGCCTCTTTCGGGTGTAGTAGATCTATAGCGCGACAACGTACAGCTAGGTCAGCATGTATCTGGATGCAGCAGAAGCTGTCGTTGCCTAGCACCTCCAGGTCAGCATATATCTGGATGCAGCAGAGGAGGTACATGATTTTTTTAGAGAAGATTTCAGAATCAGATCAAAATTGTGTGTATCGGGACAACATACAGACATTCAAATAGAAATGAGCTAATTCCAAGTGACTTTCTTTCCTGGGTTCATGTACAATTTTAGTTCTGAACAGAAGGACAGCCAAGATATCCCCGGATGATTCAACAATATAAAGACCCGAAACCTCAGATGTTGGCTATCTATCAACGCAAGATTTCAGACCATAAAATCATACGCCGTTGGTATGTTACCCACATGGTACATAGTTCGTTATGTTTATAACACTTAGTATCTTTTATCATTTTGAGCGTCAAGCCTATCGACGTATCGCAGTAGATCCTAGTCTTTTCAGGTATGGCACCTTAAATGTGTTAGTCAAACCCTTTAACACGAACATTTATTTCACTTCCCAAATCATGCAATATATCTTTTTGGCTTTTTCATTTTCTAATGTTTTTGTATTTTTCTCATTTTCTCCCCCTAAAGCAATAGATATATATACAGCAAACTCTTTCTGTATTTTTCTTTTCAGAGTTTTCTCCCCCTAAGCTCTATATCTATCTATATGTTCCTCTCCCCCCCTAAATTTGTGCATAAATCTTGTATTTTTGCGCAAATTTACCATTTACTAGAGAAAGGACACTTTATATACAAAATAATAAACTAAGAAAAAGAGAAAATATTTTTGCTTAACCGTTCTGTCGTCAGATTGAAGACTAATCAAATTCAATTCAAAGTACTGAATTTAAACGGTACCTTTTGCTGATCTTTTCTTACTTCTCTAATCTCCTCCAAAGGAAACATATCATCTGTAAAAAAAATTGAACTTTTTGCAACAGTGAAATGTTACCCGTTTTTATCTCTGGAACAACCGCTATCAACATTCTAGAGATTGTCAATAGCTCCTCCTTAGTTGTTCCTGAAAAGTAAGGAGATTAGTAAGACATGGGTACCCAGGCCATCGTGGTCCTGGGATTTCCTGAAGCATCAAAATAAGACACTTCCTTTAAACATAAGTCCCCTTTAGTTTCAAGAATTGGAGATGTAGCTGCTTTTTGTTTTGCTCTCCAAATTTGTTTAGTCTTTTCTAGTTTCTTAGATGCCTTTGGCAAAACAGTTGGCTTATCAACCTTGTTATTTTTTGAAATTTGTGTAGGTTTCAAAGCTTGTTTTCTTTTTGCTTTAGCAGCATTCCAATCCCCATCAGAAGGTTTAACCTTGGGATTCACATTCTTCATTGTCTTAGGTGAAGATACCTTCATTGGCTTAGAATGGTAGTTGTCCTTTGGTGTAACCCTCCGATTTTGCATATAATATGGTACGTATGGACGATGTGTGCAGTTCCGAGCTATGTGACCAGCAATGCCGCAATTGAAACATGTTTGTCTCTTTATGTAGAAAGCATTCTGATCAACTGGATTTGCTCTTGCAGACCCTAAAGGACAAACCGGTCCTTTTCGTGTTCGGTGCGCCTGCACATGACTTTCAGACGAAGACGAATTTGGGTGCTTATATTTGCTGTTTGCAGAACTCTTGTTGCTATGAGCACCATTCTTCGTCTTTTCTCCCTGATTGGATCTTTCATTCACCTTGTCACGAGCCTTATGAGGATTATTGCTGCCTTGTCCTTGATGAGTAGACTTCTTATACCCTCGATTTTGATCTGCTCGTTTTGGCTCCTTTTGCGTGTTGTGAACCGGCTCACAAACACCAGCACAAGAGTGAATATTAGTATTTTGTTGCACCTTTTGACGACAAACACAATTTCTAGCAATGTGTCCAGGAATTCCACAGTTGAAACATGTTTGTCGCTTCAATGTATGAAGATTCGAAAACCTAGCAGAAGTAGCTGATCTGATTGGTTTAGGTGAACAAGCTTGCTTTGATTGCTTTGCATGTGTTCCATGTGCCTTTTCTGAGTTCTTATGTACCTGTTGATCAGAACTAGCACAAGCATGAGATTCAGACGGATGATGTTTTTCGTCTTTTACAATTTTATCATGATCATTTTGAACAGACGATTTAGTTTCTGTTTTAACTTTAATTTCAGAAACATTTGTCGGCGACTGTTCATTTATTTCAACTCCTTTTTCTTCTTTTACAAAATTAGGTTCAGTTTTAATTTCAGAAGATGAAGAAGATGAAGTTTCATCAACACATGTTTCGTCAACACATGTATCATGTGAATCTACTTGAGGTCTGCTTTCAGTCACGGTTTCCAATGTGGTCCCACTAGATTCAACATTAGGAACGTCCATTGAGGCCGATTCAGAAGAAGAATCAGGACATTCTTGATTTTCTTGGGAAGAAGTTTCAGTGGTTTCACTGAATGTATCCTGAGGGACCTCACCTGTAACGCTATCATCAACTGAAGAATTAGAAACATCACAATCACAAGTATTAACTGAAAAACCATCATCACCACACTTATTGTTCAAAGATTCAACACAAATATCATCAGTTTTGCCCCAAACATCAGGCTCACTTGACGAAACATAAGTAGAAAACGACGCAAACAAAGACCGACCAAAAGCAATATCAGGTTCAGTTTGTTCAAAATAATTTTCAGAAATATTAGTATGAACAACTGGTTCACTCCCAAGAACATCTCCACATTTTACTTCAGATACTTTATCTGCACATGAAGACGAAGTGTTAGGATCAATAGAGCCTTTAGAAACAAAATTTATTGGAGCCGACTTCTGTTTCTCAATTGGTCTGTCATTAAATGATGACTTATTGTTTTTGGGACCATAAGTCATTTTACTTTCATTCATCATCTCCTCCTCCTCAGTCATGGGTAAATAAGTATAATTGTCATTATAGGGAGGAGGAGCCTGATTAAAACCCAAACCACGCCCTTTCTTTTCCTTGTATGCGAGCTGTTGATCACACAAGTTTTTGACTAATTTGCTGGAAGAATCAAATTTCTTAATATTAAGCTCATTAATTTTATATCTATCTCTGATATCTTCCAGTTCCTTAGTCACAGCGCACAGTTTCTCCTGAACATAGAAGAGTTGAGTTGATTTCACACTTACATCATCCTTGAGTTTGACGATGTCTTTTCGCTGAGCTTCTATCTTTTCTTTATAAAGTTTTTCGTTTTTTGATAAAGTAAAGTTTTTATTTTTGATATCTTGATAATCTTGAATTAGCTCAGCGTTGTGTATTCTATAAACTTCAACTCTTTTTCTACACTCAGGAGTACAGAAAGCAGAAAGTACATCTTCAACAGTCATTTCTTGAACCATGGGTTTGTGAAATATGAATGCCATAATTTCAGCGGATGGTTGATACTTTTGTTCTTCTCCTCAAAACACAAACCAAATGAGAACCCATGTACTTGCTAACTCAAACCCTTTGTAGGCGAATGAACCCGCTTTCTGAACCGTGCCTCAAAACCTGTCAGACCGATATCACAAACAAAACAAAACCCCCTTTTTTTAATTTTTTTTAATCTATGATTTACTAAAATATTATAACTATCAATGATTATGTAATTATTATCTAATCATTACTATTATTATTAAAATCAGGAAAAACATATCTGAACGTCACACTGTCTTCTTCTTCACGAAACAATACCGAACCGAAACCCTAATTATAAATCTCTGGCGACTGATCGGAGTTGATTGTTGTATGATGCGATGATTGGCCGGAGTTGGTAATGACAAACGATGGTGACGGTGATTGGATGAGTGTCAAAGAAAACGATGACGATGATTGGATGAGTGTGACTGGATGACGGTGACTGGATGAGATGATGATGCGAGGTGCCGGAGATGATGATGAGCGACGGGGATCAACGGAGAAGATGAAGGTGTTCGCCGGAGTTGATGACGGTGCTGTGACGAAGAAGATGAACAATGAAGACGAGTCGAGACCGAGGAGATTGACTCGAGACCTGTTGACTCGAGACTTCAACAAGTGAGGTGGTTGAAGTTTACGACTCGAGACAATGGATGTTGATAACTCGAGATCTCGGTTGTGACTCGGAACCGTGAAAGAGATAACTCGAGACCTTGAATGATGAAGTGGAAGACTCGAGACCTTGAAACTGTGAGTCGAAACCTGGAAAGCTGTGACTCGAGACCTCAAGAGACGACTCGAGACCGTGACTCGAGAACCTGTGTGACTTGAGAACCTGTGTAAGTGATGACTCGAGAATGAGATTGCGACTCGAGACCTATTGTAGATATAATTCAGTGAGTCGAGACCTTGAGAGCGGTTGCGAGTCAAGACCAGTGATAAATATGACTCGAGACAGTGAATGAAGGTGATGAAGAGTCGAGACCGGTGTTTTGATGAGTCGAGACCTGTTGTAACAGTGGAGTGAAGTTGTTGACACGAAACATGTTGATGGAAATGGACTCGAGACGACAATACTCAGAAGATTGAAATTTTTAAAGTTGGAAACAAAGAAATTTTCAAAATATTATCAACCAAAGTCTCGAAAATATTGGGATTTTTTAAATCAATTTTTTAATTTCAAATCCTTTAACAACTTCCAAAACGATCAAAATACCAAAATATAATGAATTTTGATAAAATTCCGATGAACACTTCGAAGAACACGAAGAACACCAACTCAAAAATAACGAAAATCTTGAATCCTTGATATCACACCGAGCCTAGAAACATGTTCTAATGGCTCTGATACCACTTGTAAGTCCCGTTTAACCAGATCTTTCAATGATATCAAACAACCTATTGATTGTGCGGAATCCAATCAATGGGTGATTCAAGAATCAAAACGAAAATAACAAGAACACCGAAATAACCTTTAAACTTGCACACGATTCTATTACTATAACTAGCAAAATCGTCTGGTACAAGCTCACCACTATCAATCGATCGCCTCCCTCTCTAGAGAAATTGTAACAATAATGTTCTTAGAGGTTCTAACCTAAAAACAAGTTAGAAACTTGTTTTTATACTAACTCAAGCCCACTTCCCTACATGGGCTCCCCTTGGGCCTGCTTGGCCCACATGGCCTAAAGCTTGGCCCAAGTGACCTATAAAGGTCCACAACCTAATATAAACTAACCCGGTAAGGCTCAGCTCGTAACCATAGCTCGTTGTATTAATTTGATGCGTCAGTCTCACACTTTAGGGCCTAACATTAAGGGAAAGCTTAGCCCTCGTTTTATCGGTCCGTTTGAAATTCTAGGGAGAGTTGGAGAGGTTTTGTATCTTCTAGCATTACCGCCTTAACTCTCGCATGTTCATAATGTCTTTCATGTATCCTTGCTGAGAGGATACAATTATCACCTGCTTCACGTCATTAGTTATCCGTTCCATACCATTCATGAGGATCTTTCTTATGAGGAAGAACCTGAAGCTGTTTTAGACCGTCAGGAAAGGGTTATGCGCAGGAAAGTGATTCCTTTCGTTAAGTTTCTGTGGAAGAACCATACTGAACGAGAAACAACCTGGGAAATCGAGGAATCAATGCATTCTGCATATCCTAGTCTTTTTGAGTCATAGAATCTTTAATCCAGGTAACTATGAACCGTGCTTTGTTTGTGTGGTGAAATTGCTGTTCTTTCTGTGTTCACTTATATTCTGATTGATATGAGTATTTCTGTGATTAAATATCTGTGGTAGATATTAGTATAGAGAGTTACTCTGTTATCCGTTGATTTTCGTATGGTTTTGTACATATGGTGGAAGGACCATTAGGGCATGGTTGTAAGGTAATTGACAATTATGGTCATGAACATAATTGTGAATTACATGTACAAATGTGCACTTTTGGGATTTCTATCATATATATCAGCGTATCTGTCATGAAGCCCTAATTTTTATACTACCTTATTGATTCATATTCTAATCTGCAAATTTCGAGAACGAAGTTTCTTTTAAGGGGATAATAGTTGTAATAACCTAAAATAATAATAATGAAAATAAAAATAATAATAATAATATACTTTTATATTTGTGAAGCCTTGCAAATGGAAAAGAAAGAAAGATATAGATAACACTTTGTCAGAAAAATTGCATACATGATTGAATTGGATGGATGAGAATTATTTTTGTATAAAATATTTACCAACATGAATTATTCGTTTCTGCAAACCCATACAACTTGCATATACGTAGAGCTTTCTTCACCTCTATAAATTGAAGACCGATCATCCATTTATCTCCATCCCATCTTCCGTGATTAAGATTCCTCTCTAAACTATTCCTTCCTTATTTTGTTTTAGTGAAGAAAACCCGGTTCTGGTAACCGAAACTGAAACTGAACACCATACCGACGTCACTTTTCATTCACCACCATGCCTACTAAACCACTTAACTATCTCTACTAAACCACTCGAAGCTTTAACCACGGAAAACATACTACCCAAAACCATTTCCGGTGAAGAAATACTAATTCCGGCGATACTTACGTATTTTCCGACGACGTCCCTCCTAACCGAAACACGTTTTTGACTAAGGTAACCATAAACTAAATCTTTATTTTTGATACTTTAAGGTTAATCTATATTGAAAATGGAATCCATAATTTATTATGTAAATGTTACTTTTCTATAAAAGATGATGAAGAAAAAGATAAACCAGTGAACTGAGAAAATAAATAAATAATGAAGCTGTTTGTTCACAAGGGCTCTTGTAGCCCAGTTGGTTTAGCAGCCGGTTTACAACCCAGAGGTCTCAAGTTCGAATCCTGCTGGAGACATATATTTTTACCAGATTCTAATATAATGCACCAGATCTGATGCAATATCAGATTTTCTGATGATATCCAATGAAATATCAGATTTTCTGATGAAACATCATAATTTCATAAAAACATCTAATTTCTGTTAAATGTACCAAAATTCTTATATAAAACATCAGAAATCGTATATCAAGCATAAATAACTAAGTGGTCCACTGGTTAAGGCTCTAACTTATAACCTAGAGGTCTTAAGTTCAAATCTTGTGAGAGACTTTCTTTTTATTACATCAGAATCATATTTAAACACACCAGATTTCTTGTTAAATAAATCAGATTTCAACATATACAATAGAAAGTGGTGTAGTCTAGCTAGATAAGTCTTAGGACTTAGAAACTAGAGGTCTTAGGTTCAAACCTTGCTGGTGACATTATATTTTGTTATCAGATTTTATGTTTTATGAATCATATTTTAATTAATGTCATCAAATTACTTGTTTAAATAACCAGATTTTATAAGAGTAATATTAATGATAAAGTGGCTCACTGGTTAAAACCTTTTTCTTACAACCTTTAAGTCAGAAGTTCAAATCTTGCAACTAACATTGACTTTTAATTAACTTCTATTTTATTTAAACATTATTCTTTAATCTAAGCAAAACTAATTCATGATTACTTAAGACAAACTTGAGGTTTTAAATTAGACATGAATTAAACAAACAAATTACATATATACTTTTTATATACAGGCAAAACCTTATAAAATATAGGACACGATGTAGGTTTATACGAACACGCTTGACAAGTTTATATATTTTTAAGACAACAATCAAGAAACAAGGTATGGATCCTTAACCCTCTCCCTTTGTTATCTGGTTTGATTGCTATAAACCCTTATTTATAATATATATATATATCGAAAACTCCAACGTCTTTGAGCATCGATTCAATTGACTGTTTGTTCATTTCATACTCCGATTAAAATTATTATTCAACTTGAGAATATGAGAAAATTTTATGATTATATTGTGCTCATTATCGCATGTTCTGATACTTATATATCTGTTAATGTTAGTGTTATATTTATTTCTGATCATCTGAGATCTGCTACCCTAAGCTCTCCGGCTCCTCCCGTGACGGAGTTGTCAGTTCACGGCGTCCCTAGGTACAAATGTGGTACATAGCGACTAGGTGGCGTATGGATATATCCTACGTATGTTTCTGGAGATGGATGTCGGGTAGGCCATCCCGCTCCGTCTCATGTGACAGACTTTGTGGCTGTCACCTCTGTTTAACTTTTTTTGGGTACATCCGTATGATATGATTCGGTTCAGGAATATGTTTTGTTTTGCCGTGTTGTGCTTCTTTCAGTGATATCATTTCAGTCATTTATTTGTTTTCTATTTGAGCCTATTATTCCGTACTGGGCATTTGGCTCATTCCGTATATTTCATTTCACTACAGGTTCATAGGTTACTTTGGGCGGGGTGAAGAGTGAAGAAAAAAAACCCTAGGATGCTAACCGAAGATGTTTGTCACTTTTATAAATAAATATGTATTTTTGGCCTTAGGGCTATGAACCATATTTTGAAATGTAAGCCTAACTTTAATTAATGGAATTATGACTTCTGTTCTGATCCACTGTTATAGTGACACGTCAACCCATCCGGGTTAGGGTGTTACACCGCTTCATTTCAATATAATCAACAATAGATTTATCAAGAAAAAAAACTTTGATTAAAATTGAAGATGCATAAACTTTAAACATATAATCCATATTTATACTAAACAACCCACTTGAAGAACAAGTAGTTATTCTTATAAGAAACCAAATAAAATAAAGAGTTAATTGTCCGGATAGTCCCCGTGGTTTCACGTTTAGTCTCCACCTTTTGGAAATAGCATGTATGCTCCCTATGGTTTGTTATTTTGTTACTTGGATAGTCCCCTGAGTAAATGTCAGTTTGTTTGGTCAGTTATGTCACACCCTGGCTTTGCGGAAGCGTGGTTAATTGTGGTGTGACTTCTTAATACCATAGCTTAACCATAACAAGCTATATGAATTTAAAAACCATGCAAGTCATCCATTAAGTTTTGAAAATCAAAATACAGTACCGTTGTTTTAACCAACAACCATAACCTTGTTCAACAACCTTACAAATTAAAACATAACATAAACGTGGTTTAAGGACTGTGTCTTGTCCAGGAAAGAGACACATCCCCTAAACCCGAATGACTCCATGACAAGTGCAGCGGAAAACGTGCCATACCGTGCCAGATCCGTTTAGTTTCCTGAAATACATGTGAGTTGAAAAATCAACAATAATGTTGAGCGAGTTCATGTGCAAGTGAGTAAGTAAAACACTTGTAAGTATAAAAGTTTCCTGGTATGTAGCAGTGTAAGAGGACTTGTGATCACCAATGGTTTGCAAGGCCATTAGCATGTAGTGAAATGCAAGTAAGTAGACACAACCCTAGCCGATTTTTGCGTTGGGTACCAAGTCACTCCGGGTCCGTTCTGTTAGTCCTCCGAGAGGCCTGTTCTGTTGGACCGGGAGCTGGGCTCGCTACACCCAGATAGATCTACCGCCTGAGTCCCTCGGTGTTCTAACTACCCATTCACATGATCTAAACCTCCTTACGTTATTCATACCGTGTATAAAGTACTTGTAAACAAAGTAACATGTATTTCACCCCCGCGGTTAAGTAAACTGAAAACAGTTAGAGAAAAGGGGGACATGAACTCACAGTGAATGCGCGTCTCTACCAAGTGTCTCCAATACAGTAAGCTGTGCAACGACCTACAAGTGCTAATTCTATTAGACGGACGGCCGTGCCTTAGCTTTACAGTTTATGTCTTTGGGAAATAGTTAGACAACTATTTCGTGTTTATGTTCCGTATACACTTGGTAGTTATTCTTCTTCCCAAGGATGGGGGATACAATACATGTGCGTAAGTTACGTTTTTATCAATCTTGTGGTAATGTAATTACCGGTGTAACTTATATGTTTGTGGAAGCGTTCGTAAAGTTTTGGAATTATTAACGCTTGTAAATATTATTTTTACTCTAAAATAATATTTATGTATTTCACAAAATAATCATAAACAGTGTTGTGACAAATATATTTATCACGTTAATCCTTGTGAAAATCCCACCTCCGAATATTTAGTAAAATATAGTGCTGGCGAAATTTATGTTTTGAAATTATGTCCAAAGATAGTTCTAACACTTGTTGTGTAAAAAGTCTAAGTGTTAGGTTTTTAGAAAATTTCGCCAGAGTTTCCTCTGTAACTGGAGGTGGCCACGCTTTCAAGCGTATCATTTTCTTTTAACAAATCAATTCAACAATCTTCTTTATTCGATCAAACAATTTCCGACACATCAAACTCGTCGACAAGTATGTAAATTTGCATAATCGCATGAACTTGCAGTTTTTCCGCATCTTTAATGTAAATCACCTTTATATATGTAGATCTTTATATAAAGTAGCTTTAATCTTGTAAAAACCTCGTGTTTAGAGAGTTCCGTCTTTACAACTTCTAGTCGCTTTTCCCAAAAATAGTTATTTGTCGGATCTTTTTATTTCACAAGTGTCTACACACTTGTGGTTTATAAAATCATATTTATTAGTGTAAGATTCATCTTTAGAAAAATATGATTTCTTTAAAATGTGGTCTTTCAAAAATACCACTTGCGGATACGTAGATCCGCTAGTTTTAGACACCATTTTACCGGTTAGATCACTTTTACACAAGAAAAATATTTCTACACAAGTTCATGTCTCTAAAATGTGGTAGTGTTTCACCTTTAACCCTTGTATCTTTCAAAAACAAGCTTATGTGATGATACATGATTTTACAAAGTCGGGTTAAACGAAGATTTGAGCTACCACATCATAGATCGGGTCTAGATAAACACAAATTTCAAGTCCTACGACTTTTACACAAGTTATATGCTATTAACCACCATTTTTGTGATTTTACTAGACTTTAATGCATCATCTTTCAATATAACGAGATTCAACCGACAATAATCCTTTTAACCACTTTAGATGAGTGTAAAAACAAGTTTTAAACAATATACCTCTAGCTCGGGGCTAGGGAAGAATCGTGACGAAAAATGCGTGGATAAAAGCCAACGGTTGAGGTCCTTCGTGTTCCGGGTGCACCAAAGTTCCTAATACGCGACCTTGGATGTATGTATGATCTTGGAATGATGAGACAAGAACCGAAAATGGTGGGTGTGAGAGAGGGGTGTTCGGCCGAAGGTATAGAGAAGAGAAGAGAGTAATGTTGTTGTGATGTAAGGTGATAATTATCTCTAGTGATTTAGTGGGTATTTATAGAAAAATCATGTGTTATAGTCCAATGGTTAATGTTTCCTAATGATACTAGACAACACAAGATTTTGGCAAGATCTCAAGTACAAGGTGGTGCCCCCTAGGTAACCGATCGGTTGGGGGGGGGGGGGTCCTTGGTCCGATTTTAAGTAGGTGGTTAGGGAGGTTTAGTTTAGTTAAATAGGTTAAGTTAAGTAGTTAACTCCGTTAGTTATGCATAACGTGTTAAGACGGGTGTTAGGGTAATCAGGGACCCTAACTGGCTCAGAAAAATAATAATAGTGAAAATACTAATATTTTCATGTTTCGGGTAAAGTCCGGGTGTCCGGTTGGATAGTAATCCGTTAAAGTGTTACAAAAGGCTTTAAAGTGTCGTTATTACATTTTTAGTGACACAAATTGTTTTCCCGACACTTTAGAAAGTGTCTAGTGTTATTTTCTCATTTTCTGGCACTTTACTAGTCAGCTAGAAGCTGGTTAAATTATTAAAGTGTTGTGTTTGGTACTTAAAGTACGTTTTGGCACATCCGAATCAGTGTATCTTATCCCTAGAGACGCGGTAACACAACCCTTATATCCTACACTCACTACCAGTGTAGCCAAAATATATGAGGCTCTTAACAGGCCTTAGAGGCAGTATTTGCCTGATGCTGGTTATATCAGCATGTTCACTGTGTATCCGTTTAGTGCTACTGTGCTTTTCGTGCATCATGTTTGTCACTAGGGTTCAGTATGTAATCAATGTAGTGACAGCAAATAAAGTATGATGCAAGTAAGTGCATGTATCAGTATGCAGGTAGCAGTTTATCAGCTAGTTTCAATCAAGCACAGTAATTAAGCAGTAATTAATCAGTAATTAAATTGTACGGATACCTGGTTTAGTGCGGGTTGTCACATTCTCCCCCCGTTAAATAAATTTCGTCCCGAAATTTAAGTTCTGCTTGTAGAAGCAGGGTTCTTAGGAAATAAGTGGGGGTATTTCTCTTTCATCCGGTCCTCACGTTCCCATGTGAATTCAGGACCATGTCTGGCATTCCAACGTACTTTGACGAGTTTGACACTGCTCCGGCGGGTCTTGTTAACTTTCCAATCCGTGACCTCAACAGGTTCTTCAACAAAGTGGAGCGTGTCGTCAATATGAATCTCGTCGATAGGAATGGCAACGTCAATTTGAGTTGGACTTTTCTTTAAATTGGATACATGAAATGTATCGTGAACACCATTTAGTTCAGCAGGTAGGTCCAACTTGTATGCTACTGTCCCAATTCTTTCCAGAATTCTGAAAGGACCAATGTAGCGCGGATTCAACTTCCCACGCTTTCCAAAGCGCGCTACCCCTTTCCAGGGTGATACCTTCAGTAAAACCATTTCTCCAACTTGGAAGTCCACATGCTTCCGGTTCGGATCCGCGTAGGCCTTTTGTCTGTGGCGAGCGGCTTCGATGCGTTTAAGTATTTGCGCAATTTTGTCTGTCGTCTCTTGGACGATCTCGGGACCAGCAAGCTGCCTATCACCCGCGTCAGACCAACATAGTGGTGATCGCCACTTGCGTCCGTATAGGGCCTCAAATGGCGCGACACCAATACTGGTGTGGTAGCTGTTGTTGTATGAAAATTCGACCAAAGGTAAGTGTTTATCCCAGCTACCGCCTAAATCCATAACACATGCCCTCAGCATGTCTTCCAACGTTTGTATTGTTCGCTCGCTCTGGCCATCAGTTTGCGGATGGAATGCAGTGCTCAGATTCAATTGTGAGCCAAAAGATTCTTGGAAAGATTGCCATATTCTTGACACAAATCTTCCGTCTCTATCAGAGATGATCGAGAGTGGTACTCCATGACGTGCTACGATCTCTCTCAAGTAAATTTCCGCAAGTTTACTAGTACTGTCTTTCTCCTTGATTGGCAGAAAGTGTGCGGATTTTGTTAGGCGGTCAACAATCACCCAAATCATATCATGGCCTCTTGACGTTCTTGGCAGTTTTGTAACAAAATCCATTGAGATTTGTTCCCATTTCCACTTGGGAATCTCAGGTTGTTGCAGAAGTCCCGAAGGCTTCTGGTATTCCGCCTTGACCTTAGCGCACGTTAAACATTTGCCCACGTAAACAGCAACGTCGCCTTTCATCCTAGGCCACCAATAGTAATCTTTGAGATCCTGGTACATCTTATCCGATCCAGGGTGGATAGAGTACCGTGACTTGTGCGCTTCGTCGAAAATAACTTCCCTTAATCCACCAAACAGAGGAACCCAAATCCTTTTCTCAAAACATAACGTCCCTTCCTCGTTTGGTACCAAAAGCTTCTCCATTCCACGGAGATATTCTTCCTCAAGGTTTCCCTCCTTGAGAGCCTCCTTTTGTGCAGCGCGAATGCGCAAGGAGAGATCGGTTCGTATGATCATTTCCAAAGCCCTAACCCTTATGGGCTTGATTCTTTCTTTACGACTTAGGGCATCGGCGACCACATTCGCCTTCCCTGGGTGATACTTTATCTCGCAGTCGTAGTCGTTCAATAATTCAACCCATCGTCTTTGCCTCATATTCAACTCCTTCTGGTTGAATATATGTTGTAAGCTTTTGTGATCTGTGAAGATTGTGCATTTCGTACCGTACAGGTAGTGTCTCCAGATCTTCAAAGCGAAAACCACTGCGCCAAGCTCTAAATCGTGTATGGTATAATTCTTTTCGTGCACTTTCAGTTGGCGTGATGCGTAAGCAATGACCTTTTGGCATTGCATCAACACACAACCCAATCCTTGACGCGATGCGTCGCAGTATACCACAAAGTCATCAGTACCTTCTGGTAGAGCTAAGATTGGCGCGTTACAAAGCTTATCCTTCAGTATCTGGAATGCTTCATCCTGTTTGATTCCCCAATCAAACGTCTTGTCCTTCTGCGTGAGTAGTGTCAGTGGTTGAGCGATCTTTGAAAAATCCTCGATGAACCTTCGGTAGTAACCAGCCAAACCCAAGAATTGCCGAATCTCGGTTGGCGTTGTAGGCGTTTCCCAATTCTTGATTGCCTCGATCTTTGTGGGATCAACATGAATTCCATCCCCATTAACCACATGTCCAAGAAACTGGACTTCGCGTAGCCAAAACTCGCACTTAGAGAACTTGGCGTACAGTTGTTCCTTCTTTAGCAGCTCCAATATGGTTCTAAGATGTTGTTCATGTTCAGCCTTCGTCTTTGAGTAAATCAGGATGTCGTCGATGAATACAATCACGAACTTGTCTAAGTATGGCTTGCAAACTCTATTCATTAGATCCATGAATACCGCAGGTGCGTTCGTCAAACCAAAAGGCATAACGAGGAACTCGTAGTGTCCATAACGAGTTCGGAAGGCTGTTTTCGGGATACTTTCCTCCTGTATCCTTAGTTGATGGTATCCAGATCGAAGATCGATCTTAGAGTAACAGCTTGAACCTTGAAGTTGATCGAACAGATCGTCGATTCTAGGCAGAGGATACCTGTTCTTGATCGTCAGCTTGTTCAATTCTCTGTAGTCAATACACATGCGGAAACTTCCGTCCTTCTTCTTGACAAACAAGACCGGAGCTCCCCAAGGCGAGAAGCTTGGTCGGATAAAACCCTTGTCTAACAACTCTTGAAGTTGTGTTGACAGTTCCTGCATCTCAGACGGCGCAAGTCTGTACGGCGCCTTAGCTACAGGTGCTGCGCCTGGAACTAAGTCAATGTGAAACTCCACTTGCCTCTGAGGTGGCAGTCCGGGTAAGTCTTCTGGGAAGACTTCTGGATACTCCCTTACGACAGGGATGTCCTCGATCGTTGGCTCAGCAGCCTTCTTGTCCACGATGTGTGCCAGAAAAGCAACACATCCCTTCTGTAAACACTTCCTTGCTTTCAAGCAGCTGATAAATCTTAGCGGCGTGTCACGCTTCTCTCCGTGAACCACAATTGTCTCACCATCATCAGTTGGGATACGAACAACTTTTTCGTGACATACTATCTCAGCCTTGTTTCTGGATAACCAATCCATTCCTACCACCACGTCAAAGCTTCCCAGTTGGACTGGTAGTAGATCCAGAGTAAACTCGCGTTCTCCCAATTCTATCACGCAACCTCTGATTACCTCGTCGGCTCCAACTAATTTTCCATTAGCTAATTCGATCGAGTAGGGAATGTCTAACTTAGTAGCAGCTAACCCAAGCATATTTTTAAATTCTAACGATACGAAGCTATAGTCGGCACCAGTATCAAATAAAACAGATGCATAGCGTTGATTGATAGGGAACGTACCGGTAACAACATTTGGATCTTGGCGTGCTTCTCTGGCTTCTAGTTGAAACACTCTACCGCGGGCTTGATTCAGTGTTGGGCAATTCTTCTTAAAATGCCCGATTTCCCCGCAGTTATAACATCCGAGCCTCTGCCCGTTTCCATCCCCGTTTCCAGCTGGGGTGTTGTTCTGGTTGGCATTGCCAGCCTGATTTGTATTGTTGCCTCGGTTTCTGTTTCCTCCAAAGTTTCCTGGTAGGCGGTTTCCATTTCCACCACGGTTATCATTCCTATATCCATATCCTCCCTGGCCTCCGCGGCCGACAGGGACCCAACAAGTATCCTTAGAATGACCACGTTTTCCACACACCTCACATACTTTTAGCCCACATTGGCCAGAATGGTGACGCTGGCAGGCGTTACACTTGGGCTGGGTGCCCATATATCCCCTTCCTTTCCTTCCACTGCCAGTCGTACCCTGAGTTGGCGTGTTTGGTGCTCCTCTCTTACCATCACCGCTAATACTTTGTTTGAAGTTTGAAAACTTTCTTTTGTTACTCCCGGACGACTCAACATGAGTTTCTGTCTTCTTCACCTTGACTTCATCAAACTTGTTTAAACGAATCGCCTCCTCAGTGAGAGCCACGCTCAAATCGATGGCTTCAGTGATAGTTGCTGGTTTGGAGGAGGTTACCATGCTGATTATTTGGGGAGCCAAACCCCAAATGAAGCGCTCGATTCGCTTGTATTCTGGCGTAACCATGTAAGGAACCACTTGAGATAGGTCGTGAAACCTTTGGACGTATTCCGCAATCCTAGGTCCATCCATCTTTAAGTGCCAAAATTCAGTCTCCAACCTTTGAATTTCTGCGCGTGAACAGTACTTTTTGCGCGTCAGTTCTTTCAACTCGGCCCAAGTCAGGGCGTAGGCGGCAGCTTCGCCTAGTGTTTGCACTTGTAGGTTCCACCATGATAGGGCTCCATCTAAAAACAGCCCTGAAATGTACGTGACTTGCTGATCCTCTGCACACTTGCTCATACGTAAAACGGAATCGGTTTTCTCAGCCCAGCGGGTAAAGGCAACTGCACCTCCTGTGCCATTGAAGTTAACTGGTTTGCAGTCTAAGAACTGCTTGTATGTGCATCCTGCACGTATGTTAATACATGTGTTTGGCATTAGCATCACCGCTAAAATCTCCAACTAGTTCATGGTAGGTTCGAATGGCGTGGTATTACCGTGAGGTGGATTGTTATTGCCTTGGTTAACACTTCCGCTCGCTCCTGGCTGAGATGCTGCGTACTGTGCTATGGCAGCAGCAATAATCTGCTGGAGTTCTGCCTCGTTTGTTGGCATGTTTGGTTCGCGTCTTGGCGGCATCTTCTAAAAGATGGTTTAAGTTGGTTAGGCCATAGTAAGGCTCCGTTGTTACGTAAATCAGTTCGTAATATAGCGTACGTATATAACGGTAGTAATAGTATAATCACATAACATCTCATGTTATCACATATCACAAATATCAATCACACAACATCCCATGACATAAAGTACAAACAAGTAATCCAGCGAATCCAAATATGGTGAGAAAACTGCGATTGCCATATAAATGAGACCACATCGTAAGTGTATACATACAATCATCAATCACTAGGGGCTACATAACCCCTGTCAAAAGCTACATCAGTATCAATACAACATCAAGTACATAACAAAAGTCAAGTCATAACGTAGTCTCCCAAAAAGCTGTGCAGTCAAAAAGCAATCGCCGCCTTATCACCTCGCCTACCCATGTGGCACCGATGAGCTCTAAGCAGATGGTGGTGGAGGAGGGGGAAAATGGGTATAAAACAAACGGCGCAACTGTAACCAGTCCGCCTCCATCGCCTGCTGTGTGCGAATAATGGAAGCAATCTGCTGCTCCAAAGTAGTAAGACGAGCAGCATAGTCAGGGGGGTAATGGTCGTGATGGCTGCAACGGAGAGGGTACCCGGCCATGGCACTGACATGGCTACAGATGGGCTCTCTCCAACTCCTGTAGTCGCTGCTCATGCGACTCATGCTGGTATACAAACGACATCAATACATCCTCAATGGTATGTCCCACGTGGAACCTGTGGTATGGATCAGTGGGTGGCATGGGGGAAAACGGTGCCACACCAAAAGGAGCTGTAGTAGGTGGAACAAAAGGAATCTGAGGCATGAAAGGCATAGGCATCGGTACATGCCCATCAGGGTGTGCTGAAGAGCCCTCTCCAGGCCCTGCTGGAGGTATAAACATAGGTACCTGAAACGAAAAGTCAATATGTGGTGCAACGGGAATCTGCGGAGGGAATGGGGGAACATCCTCGTCAGCCGGTATCCACCCGTGCTGTGCGGACTCATCCGGTGGATCCATATGTGCCACGAACGGTGCATGTCCGGGCTCTATGGGAACGGGATCAAATAAGGGAGCAACAACAGGGTGAACGGGTGCCAAGGGCTCGAAAGGAGGGTCAACTGGTACAGCAACAATGGGTAAAGGACCAATGGGATCAACAGGAACATCTATGTGGTGATCATCAGCAATGGGCTCAAAAGGTACATCAGCATGCACAGGGTCATGCTCTGGTAAAGGGTCAAGGGCAGCTGCCTGCTCAGGTGCAATGGCAGGCTCAACGTCATCAAACGCCATGTCAAAATCAAAATCAGGATCAATCGGATCAAAAGGGTCAACAGCGTCTACTGGGTCCTCCATCAACTCGTCCATCGGGACATACTCTAAATCACGGTCAGGATCAAATCCTGGTGGAAACATAGGATCTGAATCCTCCTCGTCGTCATGGTCAAAAATAAGCCCAGGTACGGAAGCAACAGAAAAAGCCTGGTCAGAATCGGACCCATGAGAGAAGTGCTGCGCACTATGAGCATGTGTGGGTACAGAAGCCACAGACTCAAAGGAGTCCGCGACTGGGGAATGAGCAGGTGACTCCGCAGCCGGAGCATCTGCGATCAGTAAGGGAGCAACAGCAGGTAGGGCCTCGCCCTGAGCATCCTCCATAGGCTCCTCCTCAAACATATCGACGTCGTCCTCCTCGTCGTCGATGGGTAAATGGTAAGCTGGGTACGCAGCCAGCGGTATAGGAGCAGGGATCAGTGCCAGTGGTAGATCCCCGGCAGGAAGATCAACTGGGAGCTCATCAATGCCGTCGGGTAAGGCGAATGGCTGAAAGTCATCATCATCCGTGCTGGGGAAGTCTGACGTATAAACCTCATGCTCTGACGACTCCAGGTCATCCGATACAATATGCCTGGGGTCGGTGATGTCTGAACCACCTGAATCGGCCGAATCCATGTATCTGTAATATAAACACAAGTATGCACAAACAGTCAATCACATAATCAGATAATCACATAAGTCATCAAGTAAGGCATCACATAATCCTCCTAGTCTTACTAGCCAAAACCATCCAGTCCACATGACTGCTCTATCCTTCACTTAAACCAAACCTCGATCCTCCAGATCGATCCTATAACAAATCAACGTGCCCAACTACCTTAATCACCTCGATCCTCCAGATCGATCCTATAACAAACCAACGTGCTCAACTACCTTAATCACCTCGATCCTCCAGATCGATCCTATAACAAATCAACGTGCTCAACTACCTTAACCATCTCGATCCTCCAGATCGATCCTCAGCCCTCCAAGCTGAACTTAAAATAAATAAAATGTGCTCAACATTTGTTTGTAAAAAGAGTGTGGATCTGGACTTAAGTGGTATGCAGAAAAATGTTTTCGTGAGAGCCCTAGTGATCATAGTCTAGACTCGAGACAGAATCCTAGTTCGCTATGATCAGAGCTCTGATACCAAGCTGTCACACCCTGGCTTTGCGGAAGCGTGGTTAATTGTGGTGTGACTTCTTAATACCATAGCTTAACCATAACAAGCTATATGAATTTAAAAACCATGCAAGTCATCCATTAAGTTTTGAAAATCAAAATACAGTACCGTTGTTTTAACCAACAACCATAACCTTGTTCAACAACCTTACAAATTAAAACATAACATAAACGTGGTTTAAGGACTGTGTCTTGTCCAGGAAAGAGACACATCCCCTAAACCCGAATGACTCCATGACAAGTGCAGCGGAAAACGTGCCATACCGTGCCAGATCCGTTTAGTTTCCTGAAATACATGTGAGTTGAAAAATCAACAATAATGTTGAGCGAGTTCATGTGCAAGTGAGTAAGTAAAACACTTGTAAGTATAAAAGTTTCCTGGTATGTAGCAGTGTAAGAGGACTTGTGATCACCAATGGTTTGCAAGGCCATTAGCATGTAGTGAAATGCAAGTAAGTAGACACAACCCTAGCCGATTTTTGCGTTGGGTACCAAGTCACTCCGGGTCCGTTCTGTTAGTCCTCCGAGAGGCCTGTTCTGTTGGACCGGGAGCTGGGCTCGCTACACCCAGATAGATCTACCGCCTGAGTCCCTCGGTGTTCTAACTACCCATTCACATGATCTAAACCTCCTTACGTTATTCATACCGTGTATAAAGTACTTGTAAACAAAGTAACATGTATTTCACCCCCGCGGTTAAGTAAACTGAAAACAGTTAGAGAAAAGGGGGACATGAACTCACAGTGAATGCGCGTCTCTACCAAGTGTCTCCAATACAGTAAGCTGTGCAACGACCTACAAGTGCTAATTCTATTAGACGGACGGCCGTGCCTTAGCTTTACAGTTTATGTCTTTGGGAAATAGTTAGACAACTATTTCGTGTTTATGTTCCGTATACACTTGGTAGTTATTCTTCTTCCCAAGGATGGGGGATACAATACATGTGCGTAAGTTACGTTTTTATCAATCTTGTGGTAATGTAATTACCGGTGTAACTTATATGTTTGTGGAAGCGTTCGTAAAGTTTTGGAATTATTAACGCTTGTAAATATTATTTTTACTCTAAAATAATATTTATGTATTTCACAAAATAATCATAAACAGTGTTGTGACAAATATATTTATCACGTTAATCCTTGTGAAAATCCCACCTCCGAATATTTAGTAAAATATAGTGCTGGCGAAATTTATGTTTTGAAATTATGTCCAAAGATAGTTCTAACACTTGTTGTGTAAAAAGTCTAAGTGTTAGGTTTTTAGAAAATTTCGCCAGAGTTTCCTCTGTAACTGGAGGTGGCCACGCTTTCAAGCGTATCATTTTCTTTTAACAAATCAATTCAACAATCTTCTTTATTCGATCAAACAATTTCCGACACATCAAACTCGTCGACAAGTATGTAAATTTGCATAATCGCATGAACTTGCAGTTTTTCCGCATCTTTAATGTAAATCACCTTTATATATGTAGATCTTTATATAAAGTAGCTTTAATCTTGTAAAAACCTCGTGTTTAGAGAGTTCCGTCTTTACAACTTCTAGTCGCTTTTCCCAAAAATAGTTATTTGTCGGATCTTTTTATTTCACAAGTGTCTACACACTTGTGGTTTATAAAATCATATTTATTAGTGTAAGATTCATCTTTAGAAAAATATGATTTCTTTAAAATGTGGTCTTTCAAAAATACCACTTGCGGATACGTAGATCCGCTAGTTTTAGACACCATTTTACCGGTTAGATCACTTTTACACAAGAAAAATATTTCTACACAAGTTCATGTCTCTAAAATGTGGTAGTGTTTCACCTTTAACCCTTGTATCTTTCAAAAACAAGCTTATGTGATGATACATGATTTTACAAAGTCGGGTTAAACGAAGATTTGAGCTACCACATCATAGATCGGGTCTAGATAAACACAAATTTCAAGTCCTACGACTTTTACACAAGTTATATGCTATTAACCACCATTTTTGTGATTTTACTAGACTTTAATGCATCATCTTTCAATATAACGAGATTCAACCGACAATAATCCTTTTAACCACTTTAGATGAGTGTAAAAACAAGTTTTAAACAATATACCTCTAGCTCGGGGCTAGGGAAGAATCGTGACGAAAAATGCGTGGATAAAAGCCAACGGTTGAGGTCCTTCGTGTTCCGGGTGCACCAAAGTTCCTAATACGCGACCTTGGATGTATGTATGATCTTGGAATGATGAGACAAGAACCGAAAATGGTGGGTGTGAGAGAGGGGTGTTCGGCCGAAGGTATAGAGAAGAGAAGAGAGTAATGTTGTTGTGATGTAAGGTGATAATTATCTCTAGTGATTTAGTGGGTATTTATAGAAAAATCATGTGTTATAGTCCAATGGTTAATGTTTCCTAATGATACTAGACAACACAAGATTTTGGCAAGATCTCAAGTACAAGGTGGTGCCCCCTAGGTAACCGATCGGTTGGGGGGGGGGGTCCTTGGTCCGATTTTAAGTAGGTGGTTAGGGAGGTTTAGTTTAGTTAAATAGGTTAAGTTAAGTAGTTAACTCCGTTAGTTATGCATAACGTGTTAAGACGGGTGTTAGGGTAATCAGGGACCCTAACTGGCTCAGAAAAATAATAATAGTGAAAATACTAATATTTTCATGTTTCGGGTAAAGTCCGGGTGTCCGGTTGGATAGTAATCCGTTAAAGTGTTACAAAAGGCTTTAAAGTGTCGTTATTACATTTTTAGTGACACAAATTGTTTTCCCGACACTTTAGAAAGTGTCTAGTGTTATTTTCTCATTTTCTGGCACTTTACTAGTCAGCTAGAAGCTGGTTAAATTATTAAAGTGCTGTGTTTGGTACTTAAAGTACGTTTTGGCACATCCGAATCAGTGTATCTTATCCCTAGAGACGCGGTAACACAACCCTTATATCCTACACTCACTACCAGTGTAGCCAAAATATATGAGGCTCTTAACAGGCCTTAGAGGCAGTATTTGCCTGATGCTGGTTATATCAGCATGTTCACTGTGTATCCGTTTAGTGCTACTGTGCTTTTCGTGCATCATGTTTGTCACTAGGGTTCAGTATGTAATCAATGTAGTGACAGCAAATAAAGTATGATGCAAGTAAGTGCATGTATCAGTATGCAGGTAGCAGTTTATCAGCTAGTTTCAATCAAGCACAGTAATTAAGCAGTAATTAATCAGTAATTAAATTGTACGGATACCTGGTTTAGTGCGGGTTGTCACAAGTTAAGTTGGTGTGAAATTACTAAATTGTCCTTACTAAACATAAAAATCTAATTTATTATTCAATATATAAACACACACACACACATATATATATGTATGTATGTATGTATATATGTATATATGTATGTATAGGGTGGGGTTCTAGAGTGAACACTAGTGTATTTGAGAACTAAGTGAACAAATCCTGGAAATTGATCTACACACGTGTATAGCCAGGATCTCATCATCAAATCGTAAAATACACTAGTGTATTTCAACATCAAATCCTGGCCATTGATCTACACACGTGTATGGCCAAGATTAGTTCACTCAGTTCGCAAGCTACACTAGTGTTGTCACACCCCCAAAATCCATAAGCGGAGTATCACCGCATGGAGGCGTGACTGACCAGGATCAAGCCACCAATCATATTGAACAATGTATTTAAAGTAAATAAAATCCAACCACACAATATAATTGGTGTTCAAAGACAAGTTAACCAAGTTCAAGTTAAACAGCGGAAGCAATAAAAGTAAAACCAAAACATAAGTCATAAGTTCATAAAGTTAACATGGCACACAACGGTCCATGTCCCACAACGACTCCTCCTGCTCGTGCAAGCTCCATAAATACCTAACGACCTGCAAGGCATGTAACAACGAGTCAACAACAAAGTGTGATAGTTCACAGTTGGTGTTCGTTTTAAAGTAGTTTCAAAAACCATGAGTTTGTTTGCAATCATATGTTAACCAGCTTTCTTTGTTTCCCAAACCATAATCAGTGGGGGCTACCCCATGTTGTGAACCACTAGACTAGTTATATACTGGCGTCCTTCCTAATCCGAGGACGGAGGTACGTATTCTACCCAACCGAGAATACGCAGGTTAAATGTAGTCGTCCTTCCCAATCCGAGGACGTAGGTACGTATTCTTCCCAATCCGAGAATACGCAGGTTTAGTGTAGGCGTCCTTCCCAACCAAGGACGGAAGTATGTAGTCTATTAGTGGTGAATATATAGGTTTCGTCTTAGCTTCTTAATCCCATTCCCGACCCACCGGGAATCCCATGCCTTATAAGAGTATGAACTAACCTCGATTTGCTCGACAGATAGTCTACTATGCTAAAATAACTTTTGGTCAATCGCGTCCTATTATAGTTATTACATCTAATCAGGTTCGCATTCAAGTACATCATGCAATTGTTCGCATATATATAAAAATCAAGTAGCACAGAAGGCGTCACATATAACCCAATTATACTACCCGGCCCATCGTATTACACCCAACCAAAACTGTGACCGCGGCCCACATAACTGCCCGGCCCAGTCTTTTCCTAGCCCACTCACGAGATCCCCAAACAGTAGCTTTCTATCACATTGGTCCAAACCAAGTTACATGAGTTTATTAATTCCATTTTTATAACAGCCCTAATTAACATATATCATCGGCCCAAACACAATTTACTTAGTTCAAATAATGTAGCAGTCCATTTAATATGTGATGACCCAACTAATATGTATACAATTTGTCACTGCATTCGGCCCAGATTAGTGTGTGAAGCCCCAAGCAATTTTTATGTTATTAATTCCATTTAATTCCTATTTCATCATGTCCTGCTAATGAAATTTATGCACAAAATCAAAACAATATATTTCATCAATGTTAATTAGGCCCATCTACATTACTTCGGCCCTTTATCCTAATACCCCAAACCAACCGGCCCACTAGCAAACAACATATAACAACCAATTATGCAAGTCCACCTGATCACGGTTGGGCTTGGGCCCAAACAAAAGATCATAACCTGTTGTGCGGCCCAGCGCACATCAAGATGACCCAGTCCACTGTGAACAGCCCATACGTGCATGTGTAACCCATCCCATATGTGACCCAATTTAATATGTGTATGGCCCAACTACTATAATCGGCCCATTAAGTGTGAAGTCTTTGAAACCACATGCAGCATGTATAAACAAGTTATACCAAATTTCTGTTTCTATTGTATCAACATAAATATGTGATTTAGCCATTGTGCCATTAATTATATTATGACTATTAATCACAGAACCAATCATCTAATACATAATTAATTTAGATTAATTATCAATCCATTTAAATCAAATAACATGTTTTCAATCATCTATCCCATATCAACAACAATTATGGTTTGCGGCCGATTACGTACATGACCTGCTAGCACCCTTAGTCAATATATAAACATTAATCCAGCCAATTACTACATGTTAATGAGTCATTCAACCTTGAACACCTTGCAAGTAATACCCTTAATCGTATCTAAATCGTCGAATCCCATAACTATCTCATAACAACTTTCATAATTACAAAACTAACTACCAAGAAACCTATCATCTTGAAATTAACTAGCACACAAGACATTAATACAACATGATCACATAAATAGAATTATCATGTAGGAATCGATATGAAAGTGGTTTCACTAACCGGATGACTTGAACTTAAAGGAGAAAGCCCCCGGGGGGGGTACGTCCACTGTCGTCGAACAATCAAGAAGGAGGGAGCAATGCCTTAGGGTTTTGTTTTGAGTTATTCTTTAAGCAAGGATCTAATTACGTATAATAAATAGTGAAGGTCTAGGGCGGTCACAATAGGCTACCGAAGAGGGCTTAAGCCCATATACTTGGGCTGACAATATGCGGGCTTCACAAGTTTTGGGCGGTCCAGACATACATTCGACATAAATATAGATATAGGCCCACTTAATCTCGTTTAGGTTTCGCTAAGCCCATGCATTATCCACTTAGACTTATTTATGTGTTTAGAGATATAAGCGGCCCAAAACATAAGTGTAAGCTAATAAACAAAACTATTACACGTTACGTTTAAGTTTAACAGAATTGTAACGGCACAAATTAACGTTACTGACCTCGAAAGTTCGGGTTGTCACTAGTGTTCACTCTTGAACCTAATCCTATATATATATATATATAGGGTATATAGGGTGGGGTTCGGCTACAAAGTCCATTTTTCCTACAAAGTGTACAAAATCATAAAACACCACAACTTCAGCCATAAAACACACTCAAAACCCACAAATAACAGAGTGAAGATCACTCAAACACAATATCCAAACCCTAACAGTCCATAAAAACTTCAAACACGTTATCGTAGAACTATGAATATAAAACACAACATGATAATCAACATAAAACACACTAATCTTAGTCATTCGATAATCAAAACCTTATCATCCAAAACACAACACAAAACCCACAACTATGGCGTTTTAGTAGTCTCCACTTTGTTATTTGTGGGTTTTAAGTGTGTTTTATGGTTGACATTATGGTGTTTTATAACTTTTTACACTTTGTAGGAAAAATAGACTTTGTAGCCAACTCCCACCCTATATATATATATATATACATATATATGTATATATATATGTATATATGTATATATATATAGGGGAAGGTTCATTTGAGAAGAAATTTAATGTGAGAAGAAAAAGAAGAAAGGGCATATTAGTAAAATATTATTTCATTTATAACTCATATCATTAATTTTTAACTCTTTAATTAATTAGTCAACTAATCATTAATTATCCTATATATAATCTACAAAACCTACACATATCAAAATTTTCCTACATATACCTTACACATTAAAGAATTTTATCCTATACAGTCGAAATTTATCCTACACACCTCAGAATATATCCTACACAACTCGTAATTTATCCTACACAACTAGTAATTTATTTTACACTTTAAATTAAGTTGGTTTTTTAATTTGGAAAAAGTATATATTTTGAAAAGGAGTTACAAATTTGTTAATTGGAACCTGATTCATTAAGAGTAAAAGGGTCATCTTACTACTCTAATTCAAAACGCCAAACTAATTAGCCAACGCCATTCAAAATGACTAAAACGCCCTTAATATAAAACGTCAAACCTTAATGATAAAATGTGTTGCAGATTTAGAATATAGATGTAACAAACAGTAACTGAAAGTTAATTATTAACATTTATTACAAAAAATTCCATCCTAAACTACGCGTCAAAAACATGATTATATAAACGACGTTACCATCGCTTCCGTCATCACTTCCATGCTACATGGCACGACAAAAGATACAAAAAATACACATCAAAAAAATATAATTACTAATGTTTTTTAGCGCCAAAAACATATATCTACCTCGCGCCACAAAAGGTCATTATATAAGTAGAATTGGTAAACAAACTTAACACTCTACACATTCTCTAAACACACCACACATTGTCTAAAATGCCATACAAATTAAAAAAAAATGGCTCAGGTTATTGCATGGAGGTTTGAGATGTCGTTCGGAGGGATATTCTGGCCCTAGGGGTTCCAAGGGCCGACAATTGTGAAATGACTCAAACGGAAATAAGAAAATTGAAGAGAAAATTTCCAGCAGATGATGATGAACAATCAAGAACGGTGAAAGAAACTTATCAACACAAGGTGGATTATTCATTGACAATGGACGAAGTGCTGAACACAGATAAGCTACACCTTCTTGAACAACTCTGTGATTTAGCACCTTCGAATAATGCAACATCAAGAGTTGTGATGATATTTAAATATAGGATGCAACAAAGACGAAACGAGGTTATGGCGTTATGCGCCAATGAACAAGATGATGATGATGATGATTAGTCTGAAAAAAATAATGACCAAAGCGATGGGCACATCTCTGATGTAATACCATCCATGAAAGACTATTAGTTTAGTTTGATTTCGTCTTAGTTGTAATGTTTTGAATTATTAATGAATTATAATGAATTTAAGAACGTCATGAACGCCAAGATGTTTGACTTATTAATTGATTTTAATGAATTTGGGAACGCCATAAACGCCAAAATATTTACTATGTAACACAAAAACGATTAATTTATCAAAGGCAGATCTAACAAAACAATAAAACGCCAGGTAGTTACTGTTTGTAACTACACGCCAAAAAAATCCTACACGCTAAAACTGACAACAGTGTTGTAAGAAACGCACTGGAAAAGAAGATAAAAGGACAAAAAAGTCCCACCGCCTTAATTATATCGCGCGTCACGTGTTTGGCCAGGATCCGTTTTCACACTTTTAAGCATTTTCTCCTGATCTCGTTTCTCTCTCTCTCTCTCTCTCTCTCTCTCTATATATATATATATATATATGGAGAAAACGCTCAAAAGTGTGAGAACGGTGAGAACGCATCCTGGCCCAACCGTGTCACGCGGCATAGAGAAAGGCGGAGGGGCTTTTTTTGTCTTTTCAATCTTCTTTTATTTTCCCAACGCGGTATAATATTTTCTGGCGTCTAAGTTTTTTTTTTGGCGTTAATTGTATTTATTAAACTTTTTGGCGCTGAATTAATTGTTTTTGTGTCACATATATAATCTTTTGGCGTTATAGCGTTTTCTGGTTATTTTTTGGCGTTTGTGGCGTTTTGTATCATAATTCACTACGAGTCATTAATATTTGCATAAGATTACAATAAGACTATTTTTTTGGCGTTTAGTGATTTTTTTGGCGTTTAATACCCTTTACAAGGTGCTTAGCCAGCACCCGTTCTCCCAGTTTTCATACTACTAGCGTTTTGGTATTTGTAGTTTTCGACGTTTTATATAATAATGTATTTTATTTATAGAAAATTAGATAACAAAACAACATATAACTTGACATCAAAACAAAATAAAATGAAAACAAAAATAATAAAAATGGTAATGTAATTTTTCTTCCGAATCTTCACTGTCATAAGCCTCTTTCTTCTTGAATTTGTTTTTGGCGTTTTGAACCTTTTTTGAATACTTTAGCTAGATGCCAACTTTCCTTCATAAACCACGTCTTTTTCAGAAGAAGCTGCTTAGTGGCAACCTGTGTTTTGATGTGATATTCTTGTTTGGTGGCATGTCATTAAAGATCAACTCTTGCTTGTTGCTATTTGTAGTAATGGAGTCCAAAATAGCATTTTACACTTGTGTTGATCCCTTTATTCCATGCCAATATTCATCAAGAACAAAGCTCACATGATGGCATATCACTGTCATCAGTCTCTTTTTCTTGAATATTTTTCCATCTCATTCAGCAAAATATTATTGAGATAACCCCCTCAGAAGAAGGATCCAATTCAGTGAAAGGTTTGCCATCTGTGGCGTTTTAAAGTGAGTGGTTTCTAAAGGATATGGCGTTTGTGTTTTCTGGGTGTGATTAATTTCATTGTGTATAGACCCCTATCTTATAAGAGTTTTTTGGCGCATAGTTTAGGCGGGACTTTTTTATTGTAATAAATGATAGTAATAAAGTAACTGCCTTTTTAGTTACTGTTTTTGTATTTACTGTGTTGATCAACTTTTATCAGTTTTATAGGTTATAGACGTCCCATCTTCTAAGTTTGGCGTTTTTTTAAATGGCGTTATGCAGACCAAGATGGTAAAATACAATAACAGAGTAAATAAAATATTAAGCAGGAAAAATATTTTTTTTGTTATTTTTGGCGTTTTGTAAGGATTTGTCACACCCCGAAATATCAGAGCATGGCGTGACTGGACCGGTATCTTCATTGCACAGCGGAAGCAATTAAGCTAAGACTTCTAGAATGCGAACGCCCGCTAAGTACTCGAAATCCCTTGGGTTCTCCTATTCCAACCGTTCCTTAGTTTGTAACATGCAACCTGAGAAAGAAACATGCGAAAAATCAACATAAAGTTGAGCGAGTTCATAGTTTGTTTGAAAAAGATTTAAAATAAATCTTTTTGATAACCGGTTTTAAAGTTGTTGAGAAAATATAGTAAAATCATTTTCTTGGCATGATATACGAGAACTGTGAGTCTAGCCCACGAGAGTCTTTGTGCATTGTACGAGAGAGAATGGGTCGAGCCCAAACGAACCTTTGTAAGCAGGATCAGCGCGTCCTCTTGCTTAGGTATAATTTGAAAAACGTTACCAAAGTTTGTAAATCCATGTATTTGTGAGTTTCCATCAAATGAATCTTATGAATATATGAAAGTATTAGTGTTGTAAATGGGTATATAAAGCGTCTATAAACAGGTTGATCGTTAATGTTTCGCGAGGACATTAACGTATGCGACGACATAGGAAGTACTCAACCTGTGTAGACGATTGTTAGTGTCGAGCCCCCTCGACTGTGTCCAGCCACCTCGACTGTGTCGAGCCACCTCGACTGTGTCGCCCGTACCCATTAGAAAAGCATGCACGTTTCGTCAATATGCGCGCGTTTTGTAAAACCGGTATGTTTGATCGAAATCATTCGTAAACCATTTGAGTTCGTTGAAATCCTGTTGCGAAATGGTTTAGAAATATATATAGTTTTCGTTCATCGAAATATTGTGTACTTTTGCAAAACTTGCATGTCTTTCCACCCCCGAAAACATTTATAAAAATGTATAACAGTAAAAACTGGGGGTTATGACCTCACCTTGACATTCCTGTGCAAAGCTAGCTTAGAGTGTGATGCCGTAGTGTCGTTCCAAGAATGTGAATTCGCTAGCGTGCAACTAACGCATTCCTAATCAAGGAATAATTATAAGTTTCTAACTACAATGACGTAGCTAATACTACGTGTCCGAGCTCTACCGAGTCGTTAACTAAACGACTCTAAGGTAGTGTTATCTTGACTTAGAATAACCATACTATGGTTATTTGATCCCGTTTATAATCGGGATAAAACTAAGTCTCGAGATCGACTTAGTTTTCGAATGATTTAGAACATATATTTATATGTATAAATATAAATATTCATACGTAGTCGTGTTAGTTGTCGCGGTTAGAAGGCATAGATGAAATATTGTACATATTCGAAACATTGTATAAGATTCGGTAATATACCGTTGTAGTTTTCGTAGGATGGAAACAAATAGATATATATACATAATATATATATTCGAAAAGTTAACGTTTAAAATGAATATAACAAATATATTCATGTTATAAGAATATTCGGATCCGAAATAATTGAAATAAACATAAACAATTATATTTATTTATATGATTTCCGAATATTAAGCGTTTGAAATAGTATAAAAACTATATTTAGTTTGTAAGAGAGTTTAAAATCAGCGTTTTAAAATAAATATAAACGATTATATTTATTTTATAAATAACACGAAGTAACTATGTTTGAAATAAATATAAACAATTATATTTATTTTATTAAAAGCGTTCGAAAGTATTGATGTCCGAAATACATATACACTTTATGTTCATTTGCAAAAGCGTTCGGGAGTATTGACATTCGAAATAAATACATTCATTATATTTATTTTAAATGAGCATCAGGTTTCGTTAGCTTATAACGTCGTCAAAATAAACATACTTTCATATGTATTTTATAAGAACCTTGGACTTCGACAAGTGTCGTTTTTAGAATAAACTCATGCGTCGTGTTTTAGATTTTTATGAAAATTGGACAGAGTTTCCTCTGTTTTTGGAATAACCCGACAAATGAAAGTTGTCGTATTTTATCAAAACTAAACAATAATTCAATCACTTCAAACACTATATGCTAAAATTTTATGAAATACGACAAAATAAAACGTAACTAATCACTAATCGATTCGGGTCGAGCTCGGTCGCGTAACTATCTAATATTTAAACTAACGTAACAATAGTAATTCGCTAAGTTTAAGTTGTTACCGGGTCTTTGTTTGACCGTCGATGACCTGTTTGACCGTCTGTTGACCCGAGTTAACTCGGGTGTTGACCGAGTCAACAGGGTTTGACCCGAACCGCAGCTGAGTTGACTCAAAACCGACTGAGTAGACCGAATCTTGAACCAAATCCGGACTTGAGTCTAATCGGAGAGGAACCTGAAGCAACCAAATGACACTCGAGCCTGAACCACGTGTACTGAACCAACCCGTGAACCAAACATACCCCGAATCTCAGTCATCTGAACCGAATATACTGCTGAACTTAACCTCGAACCACCTCAGAACCCGGAAGACCTGTCGGAGAACAAGCATAGGCCGCCGCCACCTCTGTCGCACCCACTGCCGCCGTCGCCGACGTCCGGCGGCGGTTCTGGTTTCGCTGTTCCTCTCTATCTCATCACTTTCTCTCCGTGCTTCTCTCTCTCTCTCATCGTTATCTGTGGGCCAACCGTCACTCACCACCACCACCCGACGATGGTGGTGGTCCGTTTAATACATCGAAGAGGGGGGGTATGGGTGTTATCAGAGGAAGAGGTGTAGGAGGTGGGTGTGCGGATTTGTCGGAGTCGACACCTGCCGGAATCCCAAGCTCCGTTCATCTTGTTCGAGAGAGGATGAGAGGAACCGAGGGTTTGGTCATGTGCGGCTGAACTTGTCTGGTCTAGGGTTTTGGCATCAATGAGAAATGAGGGGATATTTAGGCTTTTATACTAGGGTTAACAAATAGGCTTGGGCCTAGGGCCCACAATCCCGTTACTAGTGTTTTGAGCGGCCCGATAAGTTTCTAAAGCCCGTTTTCTGAATCCAAAGTTAGTAATATGTCATAAAACAAATCTTTAAGGTCGAAACCCTTAAATTTGTGTAGTATATTGTTACTAAACGCGTATTTCTGTCGATTGCGTTAAAAACGCGTAAACTGCTTCATTCTTCGTTTCTGATCCGTCTTTCGATCCGGTTATAACTGTGAGCATTTAAATTCAAAAGCGAAGCAAAATATATCGAAACATTTCAGTTTTAAGTTAATACGCGCATCTAATGCTTCTGTTTCGTTTCCAGTGCGTTCCTGCAGGCGCGTTTTAGTTCACGTTTGCGCTTTGTGCCGTTCGAAAGCATGATATTTTCACAAAACCACATCCATAAGTATAAGTTTTACGTATAAACCTCGTATTTATCGGCGTGGTCAGTATTTTGTACGGTGTCAGTTCGTTTTCGTTTATCATTCTGCAGATTTCTCCCGAAATCACCATACACGCACTGTAACGTCTGATAAACGTTCCTAGGCATTCCAATAGCCTAATTAAGCTAATTCGTGTCTTAAACACTATTTGTTATCGCCTAAACGTTTGTTAATCACGTAATTAAGAGGCGTTAATTACCGGTTGTCACATTCTCCCTCTGCTACAGAAATTTCGTCCTCAAAATTTTGACTATGTTATCTCCTTAGAGTTATGACGTTCCTAGGTAAGTCCGAATAACGCCAAAGTGAATGACAACTTAATTGAATCAAGACTTATTCAAATTACGTGAATGTAAAGACATTTGCATCAATAAGAACCCAATGGTTCAGCTGAGTTTGTTCCAGAAATCGATGTCAAGTGAACAAAGCATATTGATACTATCACCAATGTGATAAAGTCAAAGGAGGAATTTCGACCAAGCGAATTCCAAATGAACGTTCACAATATGCAAATCAATTTCGAACAATAGAATTCACTACCAACGAAAACTTGCGTTGTTTGTTGTCATATAATTGAAATTCTAATTTAGCAAGCTTGAATAAATAGAATCATAAAAATGATTTGTCAACTATCGAACCAATAAATGAGTAAAATCAATGTGTTGTCGTTGTCGAGTTGCAAGGATACACCGAAATGAAATACAACCGAACCTGGTGCATCATCGTCTTAATACATAGTTGCCTTAAGACTTCTTAAATTATGTGTTTAATGAAAAGCATATATAGTTTTGCATGAGACGGCTGATCGTGATTAGCACAAGCAACAAGTTTATACCGACGCCACAAGGTGTCGTAGTGAATGTAACAATTCAATAATAGTGGTAATCGAACAAGTATCACCAGTGTTTTGCATGAAACGCTCGATCATGATTAGCCCAAGCTACAAGTTTATACCGACACCGCAAGGTGTCGTAGTGATTGAAATAATTCAATAATAGCGGTGATCAAACAAGTTCACCGTGTTTGAATTCAACTGAAGGTTCAACGAAGTAAATCTGAATGTTTGTTTCTAACAAATCTCATAGGATTTTCGATTGAAAATGAAGCAAATCTCATAGGATTTTCGATCGAAAATGAAACAAATCTCATTGGATTTTCGATTGAAAATGAAAGGGCAATAAATATCACAAAATGTTCGATCGATGATGAAAGAATCGTTAAGAGGTACACCGAAATATGACATGAATTTGTGTACCATTATCTTAACACACGATTGTGTTAAGATTGCTTTAACATGACAAACCAACGAAGCGGATTTAATATCAATAACAAGTAAATAATTAATTAAATCCGTGCATGATGTGAGAAACGAGATTAGCGCAAGCTTCAAACTTGTGAAAAACGCCACCACAAGGTGATCGTGATCAGAGAAACGATTCAATGAAGTCGAAGACCAAACAAGCATGTTATGGTTCAAAGCAATGAAGCGCTTGTCGGGATTATTTTGAATATGATAGCCTCAATCCATCATCTGGAACCTTGAATCGAATATGTATTACGAGCAAGTTCAACAACTGAACTTGATTTGGACACATTCCAACAATGAATTCATGCATCAATAAGATAGTTTCGACATGGCCACAACGAAAAACCATGTAGGCCGCTCAAAAGAAAATGAGCTTTCCAAGAAATCCGTTGACTTGATACCAAGGAGTCAACTTTTTGCAATAATACGGGTTGTCTAGAATACAATGCAAAGATTTAGTATAGCGAAATAATATATGAGATATTGACAAAACAACCATGCGAAGTGAAACCACATGCGTAACAAACAATGCATGTGTAACATACGAACTTGTCAAGAAACAAGCAAATGAGTATTCGCTATCATAAAAGAAATAATCGTGGTACGATGACCATTAGGAGAAGTAGAACTGTGAGAATCCACTCACTATATGAAAAAAGTCGAATTTTCAACAAAAGAATTTAAGGACTTTACCTGGAATTTCGTGTGATAACCGGTTGTTAGATGACATTACCATGGAATGTCGAACATTGTGTATTTGCCATTAATGAAATAGGGGGAATGAGGAGGCATGTGAATTCTTTTGCAGCGCCAATAGTTGTGAGTCTCATTAGACTAAGTACCGACTGTTGTGAAATCTTGTTTACACGTACCTCAGCGTGATTCATGTCGCTTGTATGATCGGGTGGCAATTTGCCGCATTTCGACCCGTAGTTCTCCCGCTGACGGGATTAGCATCGTTGTTGTCATGCCCAATCATGTTTTTCCAACGGCCTTGCCTCGAAAGTCATGTGGGATATACTTCGACGTCCGCTGACGTATGGTTTAAGTTTCATGTATACTTGTGCACTAGCGTTTCGTTCCGAGTAGAATGTGATGTGCTCTGACATCCGTTGACATATAATCTGAGTTTCATGTATTCTTGTGCACTAGTGTTTCGTTCCGCGTAGGTTACCTGCTCGGGTAAGTGAGATAACATAGACGACATCATATAATGGCGTTTGCCCGAGTTAATAGTCGCAGTTCCTACATAATGACCTTTAATGGATTTTGACATGAATTCTCCAAAGGTCCTAAATGCATGTTATCAAAACTCTCAAGGTTTTGCTTACTGTATGTAATCGTTTAGTGTATCGTGCATAAAACGCAACTCTTGTGCATGTTTAAAATCAAAACAGTTGACTCATTGTTTTTGGCAACGGTTGGAACCCATATTCGAGTCCTAGGCGTTCAATATGTGTTCAATTCTTGATATCTAAGTCCTCAGAGGATAGTGAGGTTAAAGCCTAGGTATCTCTACATAAACCTAATTCGCTGAAACCTATAGCTCTGATACCAATCAGTCACACCCCGAAATATCAGAGCATGGCGTGACTGGACCGATATCTTCATTGCACAGCGGAAGCAATTAAGCTAAAACTTCTAGAATGCGAACGCCCGCTAAGTACTCGAAATCCCTTGGGTTCTCCTATTCCAACTGTTCCTTAGTTTGTAACATGCAACCTGAGAAAGAAACATGCGAAAAATCAACATAAAGTTGAGTTAGTTCATAGTTTGTTTGAAAAAGATTTAAAATAAATCTTTTTGATAACCGGTTTTAAAGTTGTTGAGAAAATATAGTAAAATCATTTTCTTGGCATGATATATGAGAACTGTGAGTCTAGCCCACGAGAGTCTTTGTGCATTGTACGAGAGAGAATGGGTCGAGCCCAAACGAACCTTTGTAAGCAGGATCAGCGCGTCCTCTTGCTTAGGTATAATTTGAAAAACGTTACCAAAGTTTGTAAATCCATGTATATGTGAGTTTCCATCAAATGAATCTTATGAATATATGAAAGTTTTAGTGTTGTAAATGGGTATGTAAAGCGTCTATGAACAGGTTGATCGTTAATGTTTCGCGAGGACATTAACGTATGTGACGACATAGGAAGTACTCAACCTGTGTAGACGATTGTTAGTGTCGAGCCCCCTCGACTGTGTCGAGCCCCCTCGACTGTGTCGCCCGTACCCATTAGAAAATCATGCACGTTTCATCAATATGCGCGCGTTTTGTAAAACCGGTATGTTTGATCGAAATCATTCGTAAACCATTTGAGTTCGTTGAAATCCTGTTGCGAAATGGTTTAGAAATATATATAGTTTTCGTTCATCGAAATATTGTGTACTTTTGCGAAACTTGCATGTCTTTCCACCCCCGAAAACATTTATAAAAATGTATAACAGTAAAAACTGGGGGTTATGAACTCACCTTGACATTCCTGTGCAAAGCTAGCTTAGAGTGTGATGCCGTAGTGTCGTTCCAAGAATGTGAATTCGCTAGCGTGCAACTAACGCATTCCTAATCAAGGAATAATTATAAGTTTCTAACTACAATGACGTAGCTAATACTACGTGTCCGAGCTCTACCGAGTCGTTAACTAAACGACTCTAAGGTAGTGTTATCTTGACTTAGAATAACCATACTATGGTTATTTGATCCCGTTTATAATCGGGATAAAACTAAGTCTCGAGATCGACTTAGTTTTCGAATGATTTAGAACATATATTTATATGTATAAATATAAATATTCTTACGTAGTCGTGTTAGTCGTCGCGGTTAGAAGGCATAGATGAAATATTGTACATATTCGAAACATTGTATAAGATTCGGTAATATACCGTTGTAGTTTTCGTAGGATGGAAACAAATAGATATATATACATAATATATATATTCGAAAACTTAACGTTTGAAATGAATATAACAAATATATTCATGTTATAAGAATATTCGGATCCGAAATAATTGAAATAAACATAAACAATTATATTTATTTATATGATTTCCGAATATTAAGCGTTTGAAATAGTCTAAAAACTATATTTAGTTTGTAAGAGAGTTTAAAATCGGCGTTTTAAAATAAATATAAACGATTATATTTATTTTATAAATAACACGAAGTAACTATGTTTGAAATAAATATAAACAATTATATTTATTTTATTAAAAGCGTTCGAAAGTATTGATGTCCGAAATACATATACACTTTATGTTCATTTGCAAAAGCGTTCGGGAGTATTGATATTCGAAATAAATACATTCATTACATTTATTTTAAATGAGTATCAGGTTTCGTTAGCTTATAACGTCGTCAAAATAAACATACTTTCATATGTATTTTATAAGAACCTTGGACTTCGACAAGTGTCGTTTTTAGAATAAACTCATGCGTCGTGTTTTAGATTTTTATGAAAATCGGACAGAGTTTCCTCTGTTTTTGGAATAACCCGACAAATGAAAGTTGTCGTATTTTATCAAAACTTAACAATAATTCAATCACTTCAAGCACTATATGCTAAAATTTTATGAAATACGACAAAATAAAACGTAACTAATCACTAATCGATTCGGGTCGAGCTCGGACGCGTAACTATCTAATATTTAAACTAACGTAACAATAGTAATTCGCTAAGTTTAAGTTGTTACCGGGTCTTTGTTTGACCGTCGATGACCTGTTTGACCGTCTGTTGACCCGAGTTGACTCGGGTGTTGACCGAGTCAACCGTGTTTGACCCGAACCGCAGCTGAGTTGACTCAAAACCGACTGAGTAGACCGAATCTTGAACCAAATCCGGACTTGAGTCTGATCGGAGAGGAACCCGAAGCAACCAAAAGACACTCGATCCTGAACCACGTGTACTGAACCAACTCGTGAACCAAACATACCCCGAATCTCAGTCATCTGAACCGAATATCCTGCTGAACTGAACCTCGAACCACCTCAGAACCCGGAAGACCTGTCGGAGAACAAGCACAGGCCGCCGCCACCTCTGTCGCACCCACTGCCGCCGCTGCCGCCGCCGCCGACGTCCGGCGGCAGTTCTGGTTCCGCCGTTCCTCTCTATCTCATCTCTTTCTCTCCGTGCTTCTCTCTCTCTCATCGTTATCTGTGGGCCAACCGTCACTCACCACCACCACCCGACGATGGTGGTGGTCCGTTTAATACATCGAAGAGGGGGGGTATGGGTGTTATCAGAGGAAGAGAGGTGTAGGAGGTGGGTGTGCGGATTTGTCGGAGTCGACACCTGTCGGAATCCCAAGCTCCGGTCATCTTGTTCGAGAGAGGATGAGAGGAACCGAGGGTTTGGTCATGTGCGACTGAACTTGTCTGGTCTAGGGTTTTGGCATCAATGAGAAATGAGGGGATATTTAGGCTTTTATACTAGGGTTAACAAATGGGCTTGGACCTAGGGCCCACAAGCCCGTTACTAGTGTTTTGAGCGGCCCGATAAGTTTCTAAAGCCCATTTTCCGAATCCAAAGTTAGTAATATGTCTTAAAACAAATCTTTAAGGTCGAAACCCTTAAATTTGTGTAGTATATTGTAACTAAACGCGTATTTCTGTCGATTGTGTTAAAAACGCGTAAACTGCTTCATTCTTCGTTTCTGATCCGTCTTTCGATCCGGTTTTAACTGTGAGCATTTAAATTCAAAAGCAAAGCAAAATATATCGAAACATTTCAGTTTTAAGTTAATACGCGCATCTGATGCTTCCGTTTCCATTTCCGGTGCGTTTCTGCAGGCGCGTTTTAGTTCACATTTGCGCTTTGTGCCGTTCAAAAGCATGATATTTTCACAAAAACACATCCATAAGTATAATTTTTACGTATAAACCTCGTATTTGTCGGCGTGGTCAGTATTTTGTACGGTGTCAGTTCGTTTTCGTTTATCGTTCCACATATTTCTCCCGAAATCACCATACACGCACTGTAACGTCTGATAAACGTTCCTAGGCATTCCAATAGCCTAATTAAGCTAATTCGTTTCTTAAACACTATTTGTTATCGCCTGCACGTTTGTTAATCACGTAATTAAGAGGCGTTAATTACCGGTTGTCACAGGATTAACCATTTTTAGTATTTTTTTGGCGTTTTGCTAATGAAGATAGAAATATATCATTTAATTATCTTAAAAAAAAGAAGATTACATAGAAGAAAAAGAGTGGAAAAAAATTAAAAGCCTTCGTCAGAAGGTACTTTATCCGAAAAGTATCCATCACTTGCGCCATCTTCTTCCTCCTCGGAGTCTTCATCTGGATCTTCATCCATGTCATCTCCTTCACCTTCATTAGCTTCTTGTTCCTGAAGATTCTGAAGCCTCCACTTGAACATGTCTTGCATTAACTCCAATTTTGAGTCTATTTCTGTGTTGGTACAAGTGGCATTATGCAATTCTTCCATGAAACCCAGACGCTGCTTTGTCATGATGTTTCCTAGCCAGTATACTTCCTTCTCTCCGTTGTCGTATGTAACTGTCACCATGTCTGTTTCATCATCAAAACGCCATGATGTCATGACAGGGTCCGGCTTCACATCTGCTTTGATTGGTCCAAACTTCCTGGTTAATGCTTTCATAAGCATATGTGTTTCATGGCATTCGTTGTCTAGAGCGATGCCAAGGGATAAGATTCCCCTCTATATCTATTCTTCCATCTTCAGAATTCCCCTGTCCGTCTTAACATACATCCTCCTTCTGTTGTCAAATCAGAGGACGAATCGCCTGATGGCATTTTATTTTATTTTTTTGAATGGCGTTTTATCATTTGTTGGCGTTTTGAATAAGAGCGGTAAAAGACCCTTTTACCCTTAATGAAGCGCGTCCCACATAATAAAATTGATGTTATTTACGAAAACGCCACCGCGCAATCTAGTCCATGGATTGTTTTGATCGGACGACCCATAAGCGTTCTCACCGTTCTCACACTATCTACCGTTTTCTCTAAATCCTGACCCTATATATATATATATATATATATATATATATATATATATATATATATAGGCTAGGAGTTGGCTAGAAAGTCCAACTTTCCTAAAAATTGTAAAAAGTCATAAAACACCATAATGTCAACCATAAAACACACCAAAAACCCACAAATAATATGATGAAGATTACTAAAACATCATGTATGTGGGTTTTGTGTTGTGTTTTAGATGTTAAGGCTCTGATTATGGAATGACAAATATTATTGTGTTTTATGTTGTTTCACATTTTGTGTTTTATATTCATAGTTCTACGATGTTGCGTTTAAAGTTTTTATGGACTATTAGAGTTTGAATATGGTGTTTTAGTAATATTCATTCTATTATTTGTGAGTTTTAGGGGTGTTTTATGCCTGAAATTATTGTGTTTTATGACTTTTTACAATTTTTAAGAAAAACACACTTTCCGTAGAATCCCCACTATATATATATATTAAATGATTTAAATGGGGCACACCCCCACCACTACCCAACCATCCTCCTCTTTCTCCACACCACCACCACCCACTATGCACAACCTAACAAACACTACACAATTCGTAAACCATACAAAACAACAAAGATGATTGTTATAAGTATTGAAGTAGATATTAAACAGATACCACAACCCAAACAACGATCCAAGCACCACCGTCTCCACAAGCTTCAACTTCTTCAACGCCGCAGCGTCACCACCATCGGCACTGTCGGGAACAGACGCCGCCTTAACCTCGAAACCATTGGACTCACGCTCCGGCACCGGCGACGGAGTAGAAATCCAGGGACCTAGATTCCTAGGCGACGGCGAACAACAAATTGAAGGCAATATACGAACGGAAGCACCAGAAATTGGGCGAAAATTGACGAATGATTTCAAAGGTAAAGAAGGAAGATAAGTAGAACTGAGCCTGTGATTAGGAGGCTTGATATTTGCAGTTAAATTGGAGAGATTGAAGGAAGATGCCTGCAGTTTTTGGAGATCTGAGATCGAAGGAGGAGGTTGGTGGAGAGTGGTTGTGTGTGTATTGGAGGCTTCGCCCGATGCAGTGGAACAAGCTTAGTGGGTGGTGGTGGTGGTGGTGTGGAGAAGGAGGAGGATGATTTGGTATGGTGGGGTGGGGCCCACTTAAATCATTTAATATATATATTTCTTTTAAATAATAAATTAGATTTTTATGTTGAATAAAGACAATTTAGTAATTTCACACCAACTTAACTAAACAAACTAACTGACAATTACTCAGAGGACTATCCGAGTAACAAAATAACAAACCATAGGGAGCATATCTGCTATTTCAAAAAAGTGGGGACTAAACGTGGAAAAAATATGAAACCACAAGAACTATCCCGGCAATTAATTCTAAAATAAAACTAACATAAATCATAAACCTTCTTACTAGCATAAAATTAAATAACGTAGGTGTTTTAAAAGGTTTATTTCTGAACATTTTCTTTAAATTATATAAATTACTTTCTTTCACATGTCTTACAAAAATAAATTAGCGCCTGCGTTTAAAAACAAAGATATAAAACTATAAAATGAAGAAGTAAAACTAAAAGAATTATCCTTTATATGAAAATGAATAAAAAAAACTTTTACTATTCTCACATCTCTATATCTTATTCTCATATCCTTTTTCACTTTCTCTCTCTATATATCTATGTACATAGAGAGAGAGAAATAGAAAAGAGAGGTGTGTGAATATTATATATAGAGTAAATAAATTACGATTTCGGCCCCTGTGTTTATATCACATTTACCCTTTTAGCACAAATTTTATTTTTTAACATCTGGGCCTCCAACGTCTTTTTTATAACCCTTTTGGCCCCTAACACTAACCCCATCCATTAAATATTAGGGGCCAAAAGGATTAGAAAAAAAAAGACATTAGTGGTCAAAAGACTTAGAAAAAAAGACGTTGGAAGCTCAGATGTGAAAAATTCTTTTTGAGGCTAAAAGAGTAAAAGTGATATAACCACAGGAGCCAAAATCATAATTTACTCTTATATATATTTATGTACATAAAGAGAGAGAAATAGGACTCTCTCACTGTTCTCATACTCATCTCTCTCTATATATATATCTATATTTTTTTTTTGAACAGCTAAACTTTCACACCTTTTTTACACCTATCCACCAGGTTCGAACCTGGCTTCTTTCCCCCAAACACCTTTGGTGTTACCACTGGGATATACTAAGTCTTATTCACACATTATTTTTCACTTTATCTCCCTCTATATATATCTATATATGTATAGAGAGATAAAGGAGAATTGTGTATGAATATTAACTCCTTTTCTTATATGAAAACTTTTGAAACAAAAAAAAAAAAAACAAAAAAACAAATTCTGATGCTTTTGTATATCAAACTACAAGAAATGCCTTCTATAAAAAATATATGAGAATATAATAAGAGATTTTTTGGTTGTTCAATTATTTCCACAATCAAAATTAGTTAATACTTTTATATTGGAAATTGTTTTGAGCCCAAAAGATTTATTTAGATGAAGTTGATGTGGGTAGCTGGAAGAAAGGAATAAAGATTCCAAAATGGTAAGACGTACATTTGAGTAGGACAAGAACACATATGATCAATTTTAAGGAGATTTAATCAAAACTATGTATATAACATTATAGAGGTACAAGTAGAGATGGACTGAAATTACTAATTTGAATAAAGATAATAAACTCGTATACCAATAATATATCAAATGTTATATAAAAGAACTATCTAATGATTTGTGAATTAAATTTACAAATTATATTGAATTCATAATTTCAGTCATAACTTTTTTTTTAAATTATTGTTTTCATTATTCAATCCGTATACTACACGTATTTTAAAGTTATTTTATATATAAATTAATATCTATAAATTAAGAAAACGTATTCGGAAATGTTATATGAAATTAAAACTAATACTTATATAAAAGTAACACTATAAGTTTTTTATAATAATCAATTGATAAAGGTAACACTATAAGTCTGCCCGTAGTGGGGCGTTTTTTAAAAAAAAATGGAAAAAAAAACGCCCGGAAACGCCCATATACCCATTACACCGGGCGTTTTCCGGCGTTATAATTGAAAAAAAATCATCCCGGCGTGTTTAAGAAAACGCTGCACATGCACATGGTGGGGGTTGACTAGCCAATGGTTGAACATGCACACGCTGAATATGCTCCCATGCAGAGACCATTTTGTTTTTTTTTTCTAATTGGAAGGGCGTTATTGGAATAATGCCCCACTACGCCACTTTTGGAATAATGCCCCATGCTAACAGGGATGACACGTGTCGGATAATGCCCCATGGTGGGGGCATTATTCTTCTAAACCATTACGGGTGGTCTAAGTGTTTTTTCTATACTACTTTATAAAGCATATCCAAAGGACTTCTTAAAGTCCATAAAAATTCCCTTAAAACACCCCTAAAGCATGTTGTACAACCCTCTAAAGCACAATATAATTTACAATTCCAATTATACCCTCCAAAACTTTTACCCTTTACCCAGATCCATCACCAGCCGTCCATTTTGTTTCATGTCTTCACACGGATCGTGATCTGACGGATGATGTTGTTTTCACACGGATCCACCTTTCCCCTTCATTCTCTCTCATCTCTCTCACAACTCACATCTCACCAGTCTCTCTCTCTGGCGATTCCAGATCCAGATCTGGATCTAGGGTTTCTCTGCTATCTCTCTCGCGATCCAAGCTATTCAGATTCGCCTTTCCATCTGGTCTCTCTCTCGCACGATCCAAGCGATTCAGATCCAAGAGATTCAGATCTAGGTGCTGTGTATGCGATTCAGATCTGCGTTTTTATTGCCATAGTAAGGTTAAAACTTGCCACTCTCTGTTATTTTATGAAATTTGATGAAGCATCATCAACATTTTTTTATTGTTCTTATTATATATTCTGGGTTAGAATTGAATCCTTTATCTGGGACCAGGTGTTGAGGTATCTGAATAAGATTTAGGGCGCACTTTCCATGAAATCTTTGAAGAGAAAAAGAGTGCAGTCAAGGTACAATGGCTTCCATCGCATGCCTGAGACACGGGGTCTTTGCCTTTCGGAGGAGCAGACCTTTACAAGTGTAAGTTTAATCTTTCTTCACTCTGGTGCATTTGAACCGAATGATGATGTCATCTGATTTTGTTGGATATCAGTTTTATTAGTTATGAATTTCACAACCATTTCAGATACCCGTATGAAGAAGCTGCAACCGTGGCCATATCTACAATCAAAGAGCATTGCAATGCCATTAAAGAGGTATTTATGCTCATCGTTTATCATATTAGTTAACAGTCAAGAGGTTGTGAACCATGTGGTTATGCTTTTTTTTTTCAGGTTCATTTTGTGCTTTTCGCGGATGATATTTACAATGTTTGGTTGAAAAAGGCGGGGGAGTTGCTCCCAAATTAGCATTTGTTTCGACTTCAGATGTCTACCTTTATCGAAATTATGTAAGTTGGAAATTTGCATTTCCATATTTACTGTTATGGTTTCAGTTTCATGTTTTTTAGTGTTAATATAGGTTGTAGGAGCTTATTAGTTTAAATAGGGGCCTGCCCAAACCGAAACAAATCAACTGGTTTAGCCGGTTTCAGATTATACGGTTCAGCTCATGGTCTATGGTTTGAAAAACAGGCTTGATGGTGCGGAAATGATGCATCATCAAATAATCAAACATCTGAACCACATGGATCAGTTGGAGCCGTTGCTGGACGGCGAGCTATTTGATGATGCATCATCAAATAATCAAACATCTGAACCACATGAATAGTGCAGAATTCGCAGAGGCCCTGTTTCGCTATACTGCAGTCTGCAATAGAAGAGGTACAAGCATAGTGTAGGGCTCTCTTTTGGTGGAGATGTAACAAAACGGTTTAATGAATAAGCTAGGTGTTTTGATGATATGAATTCATATACCTCACACGTTCTCATTGTTATTTGTGATTTGTTTTTTCAGATTTAGTTGTGTAATCTCGTGAGGTGAAAGATGAAGGCTATGAAATCGAACATGATGGTAAACTCATCACCATATTCTCTGCTCCAAACTACTATGACCAGGTAATTTGATGTTGTTGGTTTTTATGTTTTGTGGAGTTCTGTTATAAATGGGGTGCACACGAGCCAAGCAGTTCACTAGCTGCTTGAGAAAAAGCTCAAAACGAGTTCGAGAAAAAGCTCGCCTAACCCAAACCTAAAAATAAGCTTGTTTAGCAAACGAGCCAGAGCTCAAGCTTGAGCTCTCATAAGTTAATCAGCTCGAGCGCGGGCCTGGTCAAGCTCGGGCTCGGCTCGTTTGCGCCCCTTATAACTTTTAGGGTTTGATTTCTCATTATGTATATAAAAATTATGGTTGTTGCAGATGGGTCACAAGGGTGCTCTCATCCGATTTGAGGCCCCCACAATGGAGCCCAAAATTGTCACATTTTCAGCAGTGGTAAGTCCTTTTTTTGCATTTTCTATCTCTATTAATATTATTTGAACTCTTTTTAACTATCTTATATCTATGTTCAGCCACATCCCGATGTGAAGCCAATGGCGTATGCCAGCAATTTCCTCCGCATGTTCAATTAGTGTTTGTTTGCTGACTTGGGTGATACGATTGCTGAATATGGTGGATTTCGGTTTGGTTTCTCTAATCTACAACTGCACATATCGCATGAAACTCCCGAGACACGTGTGGTATTACTTTCTTGCAACAGTTTACTTATTTTTCAATAGTTTCTTATGTAACCGAAAGCCAAAAACACACAGTGGCCTGAATTAGGGGCCCGTTGTTTATCGTCCACCAACTCTTGTATCGGCTAAAGTTGTCCTGTTGTTGCATGATCTCGCTCAACAAATGCTTCAAATGGGCCAGCAACAACAAGTGTTTATTATTTACAGGTGACGCTTTATATTATGAAGTTTCTTTTTTGAGTAAATGTCAATTTGCACCCGCCCCATTAATGTTTGCATAGTTCGTCACTGTACACGCTTCCGTCCAATAATACCCTCATGGGTGTTAACAACATACCGGTCAAACAATCGGTCAACTGACAGAAGGGTGTAAAGTGATGAGAAATGCAAACGCCAATTGGGGCTAATACGAAATTCGCGGGTTTGGGTTTAGTCTAAATGGGGTCGGGTCAGTTTCGAGTTGAACCCACGAACCCGTTTAGCTAAATGGGTCAGGTTTGGGTCAACTCGGTCGGGTTGGTGGGTTGACCTGTTTAACCCATTTGTATTATATTATATTTTTTACGATATGTTGTATATCATAAATTAAATTGGGTGTGTATTATATGTCATAGTTATAACTTAAAATGAGATATTAAAATAAGATTTCTTAATTTAAATGTAATTTTATTATAAACATTTGTGTTTTTTTAGTGAATTTTAACATATTAATTTGCGGAAAAAAATTTAGAAAGTAAAAAAAAATCGAGTTGAACGGGTCGTGTTCGTGTCAACCCGCGAGTATCGGGTCGTGTTCGGGTAGGTAAGTTTATACTTTACTTGCTATCTGCTGGCAAGAAGGCGCTAGAAGATGGTGTTACAAATGTGGTCATGAAAGATTTAGACATAACAAAATATGGTGTCATAATTGGACCTCAATGGTTTAGTTGTTAGTTTCTATGAATCAAGGGGATTAATCCTGCATAGTTGTAAAAAACAAAAGTCTGAGCATTGCAACATAGAACCACACAACTAGAAATATCAAAATTCCCAAACATAGTAAAGTTTTTTGATTAAAAAAAACAACAAAGCCTCTTCTTAATGTTGATTTATAAGTTTTTCCGAATAATGTTTGCTTAAGTACACATATTTTTGTTTTAGGTTTTATAATAATCATTATTTATTACTGATATGCAGGTTCTGGACTGTAATATAGAAGTTTGGTTGGTCCTCACTTCCAGATTATCAAAATGTCTTTTTTTATTTGGTCCCCGGATAATGACTGAGGAATCCAAACACCGACATGATCAAGAAAAAGAGGAACACATATTACAACAGAATTGAATATTTAAACATGTTTTGATTTTAAATATATAACAAATCGAGTAAGATGGCTGCATGCCTATCACCATCAGTTCCAAAATGTTGATTTATACTTGGCAAAAGCATTGCATTGATCGTTAATATTGATGCTTCCTAGATTCGTTAAACTATATCGAGCAATAGCTGGCCAACCAGTTGCCCCTTAAGTTGCACAGTAGGTGGCTTCATGTTGTTTCTTGGTTGATATGGTATCTTGCAGTGCCAGTAAGGCACTAAATGGGTTACCTGATGTTCTTGATGTTTTTACTTTTTAGGTGTATTATTTGAAAAAAAAAAAAACAATTTTCACATTTTTAACTCTATTTTCGTACCTTTTGGGTAAACTTTGACTGGTTTATGGATGAATGGGTCAACTTGGGCAAAGTTTATTCTCTAATGAGTCAAATGGGTTGCTTTTTTAAAGTTAAGTAAATCGAAAACAAATACTGAATGGCAAATTACAACATGTCTACAATATAAAAAACAACCCGATACTCCCAATAGAGTTGTAAACTTTGCTTGCACCGTCTTCTCCACGTCTTCAAACCTGTCAAGCTGATAAAGAAAATCAAATCGTCGCCTACCGAGCATTGGTCTGTCGGAACACTAACATTGATGAAAAAAAACATGCCACCAGGCGAATTTAGCCAGCAAACTTGCAGTGAAAAAGTGGTCATATGATGTGCGATAAAGTGTCGTATATTTTAGGTATATATTTTAAGCCCCTTTTAACACTTATTTTAGCCAAGTTTTAAATTTATAAAACACGATATTTCACTAACACTAAACACACATATGGGCAAGTGCACCCATCGTTGAGTGTAGTATAGCGTTGGTAAGATACCGAGGTCGTCCAAGGACACAAGAGCTTTTAGTACCGGTTTATCCTCAACGTCTAACCAAAATAAAAGTTTGGAAAAATGTTTTAAACTAAGAAAAATAAAAACTAACTAAAATGCTGAAAATAAAAATAAAATAAAAACAGATAGACAAGATGAATCACTTGGTTCCGACTCGTATCTAGTATAACCTTTGATTATTTCCGCACTTTTGCACATAATTAAGAGATTATCTTAGTTATTGTAGTAGGCCCCTCTTTTGAAGGTGACGTTACCCTCACCCCAGTAGTTTGAGTCAGCAGGGATACAATCCTAAAAGGGTGGATTATTGGAAGATAATGAATTAAGTTATTAATGCAGTATTGTGGTAGGCCCCGCTTTTGGCGGTGACGTTACCCTCGACTAAGTAGTCTGAGTCAGCAGGGATACAGTCCTAAATAGCCGGGTTATAGTATTAATAGTAGTTAACTTATGAGGGGATCAAAGAGTTTGGACCCCCGCCATCCAATACCGTGAAGTATTGAAGGAGGTCCTACTAAATTTGACCCAGGTCCATTGCAGGACCTCTAAACGCTGAACAATGGCAAGACCTTTACCAAACCGTTCCCTTAACCCCATACCAGGTAGCCAACATACCTCCATATAGACCGTGAAGATATGAATGGTGAAAATCCTTTATTTTATATAGACAGTAAAATAATGCCAAGACACCACGGACAAACGATAAGGAAAGATCACCTTCAACATAAGTAACTAGTTATTAAAGTCATTAATACAAAACCAAATAAAAAGTGCAAAAGATTAGAAATAAAAAGTATTATACTAGACACTTTGTCTTCACCAAGTGATGTAAGAGACTTAGGCAAACATGGCCTTGATTGTCAAGAACTCTTACGATCAATCTTGGATCCCGAGACGACTCACACACTCTATGATGGACAATGGATGATGGTGGTGGATGATGGTGTTGTGATGGTGGTGGGTGGTGGATGAAGTGTGAGAGAGGTGGTGTGCCAAGGGATGAGTTGCAATGAAACCAAGCACTCCTATTTATAGGCTGAACAGAGGCCTGGGCACGGCCCCGTGTCCGCTGGGCACGGCCCCGTGCCTGTCTGACACTCTCTCTCTTCATTAATTGTAATTCGCAATTACAATTAATGCGCCTGCAGTACTTTCGGCACGCCCCCCGTGTCCGCTGAGCACGGCCCGTGGTGGGCAATAGAAGCTTCTATAGGTTTGTCTTTTCTGCTGCTTCTTGGGCACGACCCCGTGCTGGCTGAGCACGGGGCGTGTTCAGCCTTCTGTTTTCTCTATTTTGCTTTGGAAGGTGCCGTTGAGGGTTCGGGCAATCCACTAATGTTCCTTTTCTTGTATTTATGTTGGATTTAGCTGTCTTTTTGCTTCTTTTGCGTTTTTGAGCTCATTTAATCCTGAAAATACAAAAGGAAGACAAAAACACTCTTTTTCCAATATTAGTACTAAAAAAAAGGGTTAGTTTTATGCCTCATTTGATGTAATTTATATGTTGCATTTTACACACATCAAATACCCCCACACTTGAACTTTTGCTTGTCCTCAAGCAAAACTCTTTAATATTTGGCTTACACTCCCAAATGGAATAGGTAGAAGAGAAGGTTTTGGGCTTGTCATAGAGTGTCGGGATTTCCAAGATCTTTTTAGGGTTTTATTTTTATTTATTTACACTCCTATTCGTAATGATTTATTTAGAACTGTTCATAAAAGAAATTACTTATTTGGGCATAACATGCCTTTTTTTTTAAATTCTATTTATATACAAGTTCACATACCTCGCGGGGAAATCACTCACACTCGGCCGAAGGTGTGTTTTTAGTGAATCACTCGAGAGCGGCATGGAACTTACTCCTACCATAGGCTTGCCAAGAAATCAATCCTCCTCCTTTTTAACTTTTATACCTTTGTAGATATCAAGAGGACTTTGTGGGTTAAGGGTTGGCTAGGGTTAAAGGTAGGTGGTTGGGTTAGTGGTTAGTAGAAAAAGGGCTAAAAAGCGTAACAAGTGTCGGTTTTCGTATTTTTGCAACCTTTTATTTTTGATGAAGCTTTTATTCAAACAAAGTTATTTTTGATTACTTTGTTTGTTTATTTTCTTTTTGCTTCATTTTTTTTTTTTTTTTTTTTTTCGAAGAACCGAACTTGTTACTAAAATAAAGGGTAAAAAATGAAAAAGGTTTTGGTGGGTGAAAGGGTTTTTGTTTTGGGTGATGAAACGAAAAGGTTTAGGCTCAAAGGGGCTAACTAGGGGGATTTTTGGGTTGGTGGTAAAAGAAAAAGAAAAATAATGGTGTGGAAATGAAAAAGGTTAGTCCTAATGCCTCTATCATTTACTTACTCGGGTTTAAGTTGATAAGGACCGGGAATGTATTGTCATGGCAAGTTCTAGAGTCGTAAGAACCAAGCGGCTATTCACACAAGAAACGAAAAATGAGCATTTAGTCAAATGGTATGAAATTGAGTGCTCAATAAAGGCTCAAAACTCACTTTTGTGGGAATGGGTTTTTATGTGATCAAGTATATATAATCAAATTTTAAATAAGTTTGTCATGCCTTTTCATAATTTTCTTATGTTGGTTCTTTTTATCACTACGCTATCGGTTGTAAATTTGTAAAAATATAACCTTTTTGAGAGCTTGAATTTCCCGAGTTAAACCTAGACAAGTAAAAAAATGAAATTTTTGAAAAAAAAAATTTGGGGTGATTAGCGGTTCCAATAGAGTTTTGTGTAAGGCTTGTATTTAGGACTTGCAAAATTCAAAGTTTTAGCATCCCCCCCACACTTAAATTACACATTGTCCTCAATGTGTCCCACAAATAAATTTTTAGGTTGATTAGATGTGTAAAATAGTGTTTAAAAAGCAAAAATTTGTGTTACTGGGCACTGAGCACGGCCCCGTGTTGAGTGGGCACGACCCCGTGTTCAGGTGCCAGTAACAAGAACTTACAGAAGGTGGACACGGCCCCGTGTCCACTGGACACGGCCACGTGTCTGACAAAATTCTGCCGAACAGAAGCCAAACAGCAGGTCAGGGAGGTGAGCACGGGGGCGTGTTGGCTGGACACGTCCCCGTGTCGACAGTCTAGAAGCCTGAAAAACAGGTTTCGTCCTCCGGTTTTTCCATCCTAGCCTTATAGGTGCTGAGGCTTAACACCTTAAGCCTTGGTTTGTACCTGTTTGAACACTTAATACCACACCAAGCAATACCAACATCCTACGTTACCAAAGGTAATTGTTCCACGCATAAAGTAAGAAAAATAAAAATGCAGAAAATAGTTAGGAAAAGTAAATTGTCTAACACTTGGCACGCAGGCCATTAATTGTTCAAGATTGCAAAGGGTTAACCTGGGGAGCCATCAATCAACCGCTTCCTCCTATGCTCCTCCCGCCTATTCCATGGCATCATCATCATCATCATCGTCACCCCCTCCATGGCGTGCAATGTGGTCTCGTATGTATCCGACGTCTTCTTGTATCTCGGATAGGTTTCTCTCGATAGCTCCGACCCGGTGGTAGGTGTTGCTCGCCATGTTATAGGTGTTCCGAGTACACATGAGGTTTTCCTGCAGCAAATCATGCAAACTTTGAAAATTAGGAAAACTGCCTCCCGAGGAGGATGATTGGCCCGGATCACCGTGGGGTTGGTATTGGTACTGATGATGTTGTGGTGCTGGGAGGACAAGTGCTTCTTGCGGGTTCCATGCATGACCTTGCATCCTTTGAAAGGTTACCGTCCCATCTTCTGCTTCATAAACCAGGTTCATCGAGCGGCATATGTGAATATCCACCGTACCCGACCATGGGCTTCTTTCAAATGCCCTCGGAATGTGGGCGAAGTGCCTAAAGAGACGGTGCACCCACCCCCCGAAGAAAAGAGGAGTTGGTGCACTAGCAAGGCGGTTGTGATGCATGTTTCGGAGCATAAGGTACGGAACATCGAGCGGCCTACGGTTGTGAATACAATGGAGGACAAGCAAGTCTCTTAACCCAACGACGCCACCACTGTCATGCCTTTGGCTAAGAGAGTAGCCGAGGAGCCTATGAATGTATCTGTAAAGCGGATCCCTCAGCTTGGTACTCTTAGTGCTGCTCGGATTGTAGAACCCTTCCCCAATCTGAGCCCACATGGCTTGGCGCTCGTTGTCTTCGATCTCTCTCAACCCCCCTGTATTTCCTTCGTCTCCCGCATCCTCCTCCGCATACAACCCGATAATCGACCCGAATTGTGCCATGGAAATCGAATACCTCGTTCCGCCACACCTGAATGACACCCCTTCTTCATCGAACGGCTCGCTCCTTGACTTGAATGCAAAGGTGCTGTAGAATTCCAAGGTGCATTCATGAACAGAACGGAGTCGGGTTGTTAGTGCGACTCTGAGTGGTCCCGTGACAATGTTGTTGAAGCGGTCAATTTGATTCACCAAGGTTAGTAGTTCTGTGCATGCCTGCCTCGGGTATTCCTCCGGCCTTGTTTGGAGAAGCTCGTATCGAGCTCTTGCATCTAGCTCATTGGCGTTGAATCTAGTAAACTTCCTGGCCATCTGCAAGAATACACCAAAAGTTAGCGTGAAACAGAAATATTTTTGGACAAAACTGCAAACAGCGGGCTGGACACGACCCCGTGCCCAGCGGACACGGCCCCGTGTTCAGGGGTCTGTTACTCAAAAATCCCATTTTTCAACCCGGTTTCGAAAACTTGAAAATTTTTGAACCAATAGGTGCGGTTTCCCCCGAAAATGAAACCCTAAGTTCCGTTTTCCCCAAAATAACCCGTTTACCCTATCAATTTTATCTTTTTCGGTTCAAGAACAAGGGTTTGGGGTTTTTGCAAGAAATCGGGTGAATCTATGAACAATACAAGTGTATTTACTTCCCTTTACACTAATCTAACTAAATGCAAACAGATTTAGGCAAAAATTTTAGGCTCGATCCGAATGAACATCAAGAACCCTAGATTTTTCCCCAAATTTGTGGTGTATTAACTACATGCAAGTGACTAATCTAACTACTACGAGTGACAGAATCATACCTTGACGTTGTTAGATTGATAAGAGACGTTGGAATCTCGCGGAAAATCGCCTGGAACCAGAGCTTTTGTGGGGAAACGGGGCGTGTGGAATGAAAAAACTGTTTTGAAAAAGGGGTTTTATCCCGTCTGCAGCGCGAACACGGCCCCGTGTCCAGCGGACACGGCCTCGTGTCGAGCCCCTTTTTTTTTTTTTTTTTTTTTTTTTTTTTTTTTTAGTGCGCGTGTGAGTGCCCCTTTCTCCTATAAGCTATGGTTTAGAAAACTTACCGCTTTATTTTGCCGCCTCAATCGTTCATAACTTACCAGGCATGATGTTTTTATTCTTCCACGGTTTGAAGCGAGATCTCTTCTTCCTCATCCTCAATAAATCCTTGATAGTGTTTCAGCCGTTGGCCATTGACTTTAAAAGGTGACCCATTTCGAGGTTTAATTTCTACTGCACCGTGTGGAAAAATATGGGTGACGGAAAAAGGCCCTGACCACCTAGACTTTAATTTACCAGGAAACAATCGAAGTCGTGAATTAAACAAAAGAACTAAATCTCCTACCCGAAATTCATTAGGTTTAATATGTTTGTCATGCCAATCTTTCATTCTTTCCTTATAAATTTCAGAGTTTGAGTATGCATAATTCCTAAGTTCGTCTAATTCATTTATTTGACAAAATCGATTTTTACCAGCAAATTCTAGATCTAAGTTTACATTTTTGATTGCCCAGTATGCTTTGTGTGCAATTTCTACTGGCAAGTGGCAACTTTTTCCATAGACTAGCTTATATGGGGTTGTACATATCGTTGTTTTATAAGCAGTTCGAAAAGCCCATAAAGCATCATCTAATTTATCAGCCCATTCCTTTCTATTTAACCCTACGGTTTTTTCAAGTATTCGTTTTAACCCTCTATTGGTCACTTCGGCTTGTCCGTTTGTTTGAGGGTGATAAGCTGTCGAAACCCGGTGATAGACCCCATATCTTGTTAAAATTTTTTCAAGTTGATGATTACAAAAATGGGTACCTCTATCACTTATTAAAGCTTTGGGTGTGCCAAAACGAGAGAATAATTTTTTCAGAAATCTTACCACTACTCTTCCATCATTTGTTGGAAGTGCTTCGGCCTCGGCCCATTTAGACAGGTAATCTACTGCCACAAGTATGTATTTGTTTCCTTTCGATGGTGGAAAAGGTCCCATAAAGTCGAGTCCCCACACATCAAAAATTTCACAAACAAGAATGCCATTTTGTGGCATTTCGTTTTTGGAAGAAATATTACCTGTTCTTTGGCAAGCATCACATGTCTTTACAAGATTTTGGGCATCTTTGTAAATGGTTGGCCAATAAAATCTTGAATCAAATACCTTTCGTGCGGTACTGGCAGCACCATGATGTCCTCCGTATGGACCTTCGTGACAATGGCGAAGAATTCTCCGGGCCTCACTACCATGTACGCATCGTCTGACGAGTTGGTCGGCACACATTTTGAAAAGATATGGATCTTCCCAAAAATAATGTTTCACATTGGCAAAGAATTTTTTTCTTTGATGATGTGGCCATCCTTTTGCGACTATTCCACTAGCTAAGTAGTTGGCAAAGTCGGCGTACCATGGTTCTTCCTTAAATTCCACCCTTTCCAGGGATTCAGTTGGGAATTTTTCGTTGATTTGCTCGCCCCTGGTTGCCTCCAAAGCTGGGTCTTCTAAGCGCGAAAGATGATCTGCTGCGGTATTTTCTGCTCCTCTTTTGTCTTTGATTTCAATGTCGAATTCTTGGAGGAGCAGAATCCACCTAATCAAACGTGGTTTTGCGTCTTGCTTCTTAAAGAGATATCGAATGGCTGCATGATCTGTGTAGACTATAGTTTTAGAAAGAACAAGATAAGAGCGAAATTTATCAAAAGCAAATACCACAGCTAGTAACTCTTTTTCAGTTGTTGTGTAATTTTCTTGTGCATCGTTAAGTGTTTTACTAGCATAATATATTGGGTGGAAATGCTTTTCTTTTCTCTGTCCCAAGACAGCTCCAACTGCAAAGTCACTAGCATCGCACATGATTTCAAAAGGAAATTTCCAATCAGGTGCTATCATGATAGGTGCATTGACTAGCATTTCCTTCAGGGTTAGAAATGCTTGATTGCAATCCTTGTCAAAGATGAAAGGAGCATCTTTTTCAAGTAACTTTGTTAGAGGTCTTGAGATTTTTGAAAAGTCTTTGATAAACCTCCTATAAAATCCGGCATGCCCTAGGAAACTTCTAATTGCTCTTACGGAGGATGGAGGGGGTAACCTAGAAATGGTATCTATTTTGGCTCGATCCACCTCCATTCCTTCGCTTGAGATCTTGTGACCGAGTACTATTCCCTCCGTGACCATGAAATGGCATTTTTCCCAATTAAGGGCGAGGTTAGTTTCCTCACATCGGGATAGCATTCGTTCAAGGTTATCGAGGCATTGGTCGTATGAATCCCCAAAGATAGAAAAGTCGTCCATGAAGACTTCCATTGTCTTTTCTATCATGTCATGGAAAATGGCTACCATGCAACGTTGGAATGTTGCGGGAGCATTACATAGACCAAACGGCATGCGTCGATATGCAAAAGTTCCATAGGGGCATGTGAATGTTGTCTTTTCTTGGTCTTCGGGTGCTATCGGGATTTGAAAGTAACCTGAAAAACCATCCAAGAAACAGTAAAATTTATGACCGGATAATCTTTCTAACATCTGATCAATGAAGGGTAAAGGAAAATGATCCTTTCTTGTTGCTTCATTTAATCGTCTATAATCTATACATACTCTCCATCCTGTGACGGTTCTTGTCGGTATTAATTCATTTTTTTCGTTAGTAATTACCGTCATACCTCCTTTCTTTGGAACTACTTGGACGGGACTTACCCAAGGACTATCAGAAATAGGATAGATAAGTCCTGCGTCAAGTAATTTGATGACTTCATTTTTAACCACTTCTTGAACATTTGGATTTACTCGACGTTGTGGTTGTATGACAGATTTGTAGTCATCGTTCATCAAAATTTTGTGTGTGCACATAGAAGGACTAATTCCTTTTATGTCAACAAGTTTCCAAGCTATTGCATTTTTGTGTTTTTTCAAAAGACTAACTAGTTTTTCTTTTTCTAGGTTATCTAATTTAGACGAAATAATTACAGGTAATTTACCATATTTGTCTAGAAAAGCATATTCCAAACCTTTTGGAAGTTCTTTGAGCTCAAGTGGTGGGTCTTTAGGAGACTCCTTATTTGGTTGCTCGTTTCGATCAAGAACTTTAAAAGTTTGTTCTATGGCGACCTCTTCTTCAACAAAGTGGTCAGTTTCTTCACTTGCATCGGGTGGTTCATCTTCATCTTCAATTAGGGGGTCATTATTGCCGAATGGATATTTCATTGATCGTTCGAGATCGACACTTCTTTTAAATGCCCCTAATTGAAGAGGTAGATTATTGAACTTCCGGTTTTTCAAAGCTTCGTATGTCTTTACAAATGGTCGCCCCAACACTAGAGGAGCGTCATCGAGGATGACAAAGTCGGTTGGAACTACCATTTGATTTGTTTGAACCAAGATATCTTCAACTATACCGATTGATTTTATTACTTTCCGATTGGATAGAAAAATGGGTATTTGAAGTGGAGAAAAATCACTAATACTTAATTTTTCGAAAAGGTAGTTAGGCATTATGTTAACACAAAGATCTTTATCGATTGTGACATTACTAATAAACGAATTTTGAAAGAAACATGGAACCGGTGTGATGTTAATTTCAAATGGGTCTTCTTTTATTAGTGAAGTTTGATCATTAGTTAACTTAACACTTACCGTTTCTTCAATTTTAGTGTTAGTGTTTAACTCTTTTAGAAACTTAGCATGAGTGGGTACTAAACAATGATTTTCGAAAGAAGGTGACAAGAGATGAATTTCTTCAAAATTAGACTCTTCTTGGATTTTAACGTTGTCGAACTCACCTTTTTCGTTGTTTAACTCATGCGTCGGTTTTTCACTTATTTGTTCTTCCATTTTTTCATTTTTAGTTATCTCTTCCTTTTTTAATTCTTCTCTCGCGCGGGACTCCTCTTCCCTTGCGCGAGCTTCTTTTATACATCGATCGATAACTCTAATGTGCTCTAATATCCTATCGGTCACTTCGGTTATAGAAAAAGAATCATTATTTCCTAAGCTTGAATCCGGTTGTTCGACCCTTTGTTCCTCATAATACCCATATGAAGTTGATGGTTCGCACCATTGTTCTTCATTGTAAGCATATGATGGATAAGGTTCGTAATTTTGTTCTTCATAATACTCATATGAGGTGGGTTGTTTATGCCAAGGTTCCTCATAATAAGCATATGAAGGTGGTGGCTCATACCTTGGTTCCTCAAAGTATGAGTAAGAAGGCTCATACCTTGGTTCATCAAAATATGAGTATGAGGGAGAAGGTTCATACCTTTGGTCTTCATAGTAAGTGTATGAAGTTGATGGTTCGTACCTGGGTTCCTCATAGTAAGTGTATGAATTGGATGGTTGGTACGAGTGATTATCTTGAATTGAACGTGTATTACGACAATTTGTGCAATAATTACCCCTATAATCATCCTCATCATAGGTGTAGTTGTAACCTCCTGAGTATTGATCCATAAGAATCACTCAGCAGACCACAACCAAGTCTCGAGATCAGAAAACAAAAATAAAAACGGAAACAGAGGCTGGACACGGCCCCGTGTTGAGTGGACACGGCCCCGTGTTCAGAATCTGTATCTGGGCGTTTTAATTAAATTAACTGATCTACTTGAGCACGGGGCGTGTTCAGTGAGCACGGCCCGTGTTCAAGCTACTGTTACTGGGCGTTTATGAAAAATCTGCAGCACGGCCCCGTGTTCAGTGAACACGGCCCCGTGTACAGGTCACTGTAAATGCAAAACTAAACTAAATGCAGAAAAATGTGCGCGCGTTAAAAAAGGTTTTGAAAAAAACTGATTAGGCCGTCGATTTTAAGCTTTCTTAAAATCCTTGTGTCCCCGGCAGCGGCGCAAAAAACTTGATGTGCGATAAAGTGTCGTATATTTTAGGTATATATTTTAAGCCCTTTTTAACACTTATTTTAGCCAAGTTTTAAATTTATAAAACACGATATTTCACTAACACTAAACACACATATGGGCAAGTGCACCCATCGTTGAGTGTAGTATAGCGTTGGTAAGATACCGAGGTCGTCCAAGGACACAAGAGCTTTTAGTACCGGTTTATCCTCAACGTCTAACCAAAATAAAAGTTTGGAAAAATGTTTTAAACTAAGAAAAATAAAAACTAACTAAAATGCTGAAAATAAAAATAAAATAAAAACAGATAGACAAGATGAATCACTTGGTTCCGACTCGTATCTAGTATAACCTTTGATTATTTCCGCACTTTTGCACATAATTAAGAGATTATCTTAGTTATTGTAGTAGACCCCTCTTTTGAAGGTGACGTTACCCTCACCCCAGTAGTTTGAGTCAGCAGGGATACAATCCTAAAGGGGTGGATTATTGGAAGATAATGAATTAAGTTATTAATGCAGTATTGTGGTAGGCCCCGCTTTTGGCGGTGACGTTACCCTCGACTAAGTAGTCTGAGTCAGCAGGGATACAGTCCTAAATAGCCGGGTTATAGTATTAATAGTAGTTAACTTATGAGGGGATCAAAGAGTTTGGACCCCCGCCATCCAATACCGTGAAGTATTGAAGGAGGTCCTACTAAATTTGACCCAGGTCCATTGCAGGACCTCTAAACGCTGAACAATGGCAAGACCTTTACCAAACCGTTCCCTTAACCCCATACCAGGTAGCCAACATACCTCCATATAGACCGTGGAGATATGAATGGTGAAAATCCTTTATTTTATATAGACAGTAAAATAATGCCAAGACACCACGGACAAACGATAAGGAAAGATCACCTTCAACATAAGTAACTAGTTATTAAAGTCATTAATACAAAACCAAATAAAAAGTGCAAAAGATTAGAAATAAAAAGTATTATACTAGACACTTTGTCTTCACCAAGTGATGTAAGAGACTTAGGCAAACATGGCCTTGATTGTCAAGAACTCTTACGATCAATCTTGGATCCCGAGACGACTCACACACTCTATGATGGACAATGGATGATGGTGGTGGATGATGGTGTTGTGATGGTGGTGGGTGGTGGATGAAGTGTGAGAGAGGTGGTGTGCCAAGGGATGAGTTGCAATGAAACCAAGCACTCCTATTTATAGGCTGAACAGAGGCCTGGGCACGGCCCCGTGTCCGCTGGGCACGGCCCCGTGCCTGTCTGACACTCTCTCTCTTCATTAATTGTAATTCGCAATTACAATTAATGCGCCTGCAGTACTTTCGGCACGCCCCCCGTGTCCGCTGAGCACGGCCCGTGGTGGGCAATAGAAGCTTCTATAGGTTTGTCTTTTCTGCTGCTTCTTGGGCACGACCCCGTGCTGGCTGAGCACGGGGCGTGTTCAGCCTTCTGTTTTCTCTATTTTGCTTTGGAAGGTGCCGTTGAGGGTTCGGGCAATCCACTAATGTTCCTTTTCTTGTATTTATGTTGGATTTAGCTGTCTTTTTGCTTCTTTTGCGTTTTTGAGCTCATTTAATCCTGAAAATACAAAAGGAAGACAAAAACACTCTTTTTCCAATATTAGTACTAAAAAAAAGGGTTAGTTTTATGCCTCATTTGATGTAATTTATATGTTGCATTTTACACACATCATCATATAACTTATTTCTCTCCCCTAAAACACTTCGACATTTGAGAGAACCATCCCTCAATGCGCAAAAGCTTCCTTTCATGCAATCATCTCCAAGGCTACTCTCCAAATTAGGTAGTTCACTTTTAGGGGAGCCCCGGAATTCCCAACGGAAATGGACACGTGAACTCGCATCCGAATTTTGGTCGACGATTTCAAGCCTCACGCTCTTGGTGTAGAATTTAACCCTCATATTGTTATTCCAAGACCAAACATTGGAGCCACATGAGAAAATATCCACTACAACCTTAACGACCCTACTTAAGCCCATTTTGCGACTGACCTCGAGTCGCAGACCCATCCCTAGATCCATTATTATTGTAATTATATAGCTTTTACAGTGATAGTGTAGGAAAAATTCAAATGAAGTTTTCCAATCCCACATCGATTAGTCCAAAAACAATTAAACCTATACAAATCAAAAATTTCAAATGAATTTTTAGCCTAATTTTATTTTCGCTTTTTAACCAAAAACGAAACCGACCTTGGAAAAAAAAATGAAAACCGAACTTATGGTTAACTGAAACCAAATGGTAATACAAAAAGGCTAACCAAATGTCCGGTCACGGTTTTGATTGTGGCTCACAACCAAACCGATCTGTGCACATCCCTAAATACTTAAATGTTGTGCTTCCCTCCACATCGCGCAAGCACCCCACCAACGATGAAAGTACAAGATACTTTGTTGTTCAAGGCTTTTGTAAACAAGTATCGTATTGCAAATCGCAACTCCCGCCGCATCGCGTGGGTAAATGGCTAGTAATAATAAATTGATGTGAATACAACTGGATCTTTGCTGTAAAGGAAAGAAAGTCGGCTACAATGAAGTCAAAACTCAGATATTGACTCAACTTCCTCTGTCTTTACCGGACGAAAAAGGTTGAAAGGGCTCTTCCTATGTAACGTGGCGGATGGCAAGGAGTTTCGTATTTGTTACTAGTTTAATTTAATTATTATGAAGCGTATTTTGAATTTGCCTCAGTCATAGATTTTTTTTAAATAAATTAATTAATTAATTTGAAATTTCCTAGAATCTTGGACTTATCTTGAAACCCCTAAAAGTTTGAAAATAAGTTTGGATATTTGTTTGTGTGAAAGTATGCATTGATGATACTCTCCTAAAGTTCTAACGCAAATTTAGACATGCCAACCGACACTCAAAATAGTTGACATCAGGTGATACTAACGCCCGACGACACTAAGACGACTAGTACTAAAGTCAACGACATTAATATCTGCAGGCAAATTGCTAGCAGGTGACACTCTCGGTAACTGAATAAACAACATTATTAAAGATGTTCAATGCAATTTATTTTCTGCCTTTAGTTCAGCCAAAACGTTTCGACTCAAAGTTAAACACACTTACAATAGACACAACTTACACTGGGGCAGCCGCCCACTTGAAAAAAAGTTTTTAGTGCTAATTTTCGTTGAAAATGCCAACCGCACCCTTTGAAAATTTTCAACCGCCTTCCTTAGAAAAAAATATTATGAATTTATAAAAAAAAATTCAACACTGATTATTATGAATATTTATATCTATATCTATCTATACTTTCTATGAAAGGAGAAATCCAATGACATAAGAAAAGTTGATGTGGCGGCCAGAGAGGCTGTCCAACAATGTTTTTCTTATGTCATTACTGCATCATAAAGCCTAATATATAAAATCATTTTAAAATCTATCTAAAAGTCTGCCTCCCAAAACCTTTGCTTATATCCATCCATAGTTTAAAAGTAGCAGCGGTTGAAGGTTCATATGATGCTATACCTCAGCAGTTGTTTAGTTGCCGGAAATTTCAAATTCAAAAGGCCTGGGAATACGTAATTTGCAATTAATGCATGCCACTCACTCACTTCTGTCAATCATCTGTCTATATAAAGGTTTTTTCCTCATTTCACTCTTCATATTTCCTCCCTGCTGTTCTCTACTTTTGTATTTTGAAATTTGAATTCATTCCGATTTCCGAATTAGAAGTCAGCGTCAGTTGAAATTAACAATTTTACTTCAGTTAAGGATTTGAATCCTGGGAAAGATTTGTGGCACATGAGACCGAGGGTCATCCGAAAATGGAATCAAGGTTATAGAATGGATCTCATTTTCATTGATGAGCAGGTATGGTGTATTTGTGTTATTCTGTTCGTGTATAAAGGATTCTATGGATGTATATATGTGAATTCCTGTTTCTATGCTTTATAGGTTTCTATTATAAATGTTTCTGGGAAAGATTTGTGGCACATGAGAGAGAGGATCATCCAAAAATGGAATCAAGGTTATAAAATGGATCTCAACTTCATTGATGAAAAGGTAATGTCTGTTTGTGTTTAAAAATAGATGTATACGTGTTGATTCTATGCTTTGTAGGTTTGTAATATAAATGTTCCTGGGAAAGATTTGTGGCACATGAGAGCGAGGATCTTCCGAAAATGGAATCAAGGTTATAAAATGGATCTCAACTTCATTGATGAAAAGGTAATGCCTGTTTGTGTTTAAAAATAAATGTATATGTGTGAATTCCTGATTCTATTCTTTGTAGGTTTGTAATATAAATGTTCCTCAGTTTTGTACGGTAGTTTATTGAGTATGTATATTCTTTGATTTTTTCTTTTTATCACAAACTGTAGGTTTGTATGCTAAAAAGGAATAGAAGTTTAAATGTTCTTCAGGTAGATCTTGCTGGATTTGTTATTGGTGTGGAAGTCTTGAATTCGTTGGCCGAACTTCAAAAGAAACTAACAGTATGAAAGGCGATATTCAAGCCTTGGAGTAAGTGGTGGCTTACATGTTTAGTCATGAATTCAAATTATTGTTTATATTTACTATGGAATGATCTTAAAAAATGAGATCAGGGCTGTTGGTATTTGAAGGGGAATCAGGGTAATGCTAATAAATGAGACTAACAGTCTTTGTATCTAATGTGGAATCGTGGTAATAAATGAGATCAACAAATGTATTCCCTCTTGAGGTGAATATGTTAGATGATCATAATTTTCGGATGATTTTATGTTGTTATTCATTCAGTTTTTGTTTTGATTTTATAGATTCTAGAAAACTTGTCATAAATTAGTGATGAGATTATGGTTTACGGAGTTATTGTTTCCATGTAGGGTTACGGTTTTTTCGATGTATTGTGTGGAATAATTATGCTCTGCAGTTTAACGAATTCATCTCTAAAATGACAGCTTTTGAGTATGTGATGGCTGTTATACAGCATGTAAAGTGTAAGAGAATGGAAAGGTAATTTTTGTTACTTTCTGCAAATCATAACTATACTCTTTATTTCTGGCAATATAATAACAGGTTGAATGAATATTCATTAGTTGTTTTGTGATCTGTTGCAAGGAAGTTGGTTATGTTACTGAAGACTTTTCAGAAGCAGAGGTTGAAAAGGATTCTGGATTAAGTCTGAATGGAAAGTAAAAACAACTTATTTTGAAGACTAAAATTGTGGTTTGTAGTTATGTTTGTTTTAACCTATTGTGTTTGAAAGTTTGGTATGTTATGGCTTACAATTTGAATCATCTAAACTGATGGATTTTGTATTTAATTGCTACAATTTGAATATTATTGTTATTATATTATTGTTAATATTCATTTTTTGGACAAGTAGTAGGGTTATATATTATTTTTAGTGAATGAGTACTACTTTAATGAATTGGTTAGTAGGAAAACTGTTAGAATCTGTTGAGCAGGCTTTGCTTCAACAAACCTTATCATCTGTTGATCATGGTCTGTTAAAGCTCTGCTCTTAAACATTCTCTGTTGAACTGCATCATTTGTTAGTCCATAGTAGAGGTTGCTAACATCAGTTAGAGACTAGCCTCTGTTATAGATTTTTGCTAACATTTGTTGTGGCCTATATGGGAAGGGACCGGAGCTACATTAGGATCTATTGAACATACTTTCATTCAACAGACCTTATAATCTGTTGATCATGGTCCGTGTGTAAACAGATGTTGAAATCCTCTGTTGAACTGCATCATCTGTTAAGCCACAACAAATGTTAGCTTCAACATACTTTTGTATTTATCAGCAGAGGTTGTGTTTGGAAGACCTTTGGTTCAACAATTTTTTTGTTTATCAGCAGAGGACCTTTTATGAAAACCCGGATAATTAAGGTTAGCACTGCTTGAAATCCCATAACTTTTAGCATGTGTCTCTATGTTTATCTGCTCATGATTACGTGTGTTTAACTTATTAACTATACATGAAATTGTTAAACATTTTTGTGTGTCGTTCAACTGATTTAGGGAACCAAATGGGTTGGGCCGCGAATTACTTGAGCCCAACTCTTAGCACGTAAATGAGTCTAATTGGATCACATTTATGCATGGACTTAGTAAAGCCTTAATGGGATTGAAGTAGGCCCATATTGTGTGACATGTATGTTTGGGCCGTAGAGTTATTGAACTGTTTTAACAGCCCAAGTGAATGGGCTTAAGCTCACTTCGGATTAGCTTGTAACCGCCCCTAAACCTTTACCATTGATAAAATACGTATTAGGTTCTTGTTTAGCTTATAACTCAAAATAAAACCCTAAAGCATTACTCCTCCATATTCTGCGTACGGCAGTGGAACACCCCCCCCCTCAGTCGTGATCACCATCACCATACTCCCCATATTCTCTAGGTTAGTATTACTTCATGCTTGTTTAACTATTGTTGATTGTTTTGATTTTATGTGAACAAGTATGATTTCTTGGTTGATTAAGTGTTATATATGATTGTGATTCTTGGATGATCATGGTTGATTAGTGTATCGATTCGTGAGTGTTGCCGTGGTTTATGCTTGTATGTGATGTTATAGGTGTTAGTGTTTTGCATGAACATATGATGCACTTGTGTAATATAAACAGAATAGTAGAATAGGGTTGCATAATTATGTTATGGGGTGCATGCGAAGTAAAGTCTGGCCGAAGTGTCTTGGTAAATGATTAGGACTATGATTACTAGTTTTATTATTGTATGATGATTGATTAATAATGCATAACTAGGATACATAATAGTATGATTGTTGACTCGCGGGTGTGTGTAAACGAACCCATACGTGTTTCGGTGTTATTAAGACTTGGCAGCAAAGTTGTTTATTGATGAACCGATGAATCAATGTGCATGTTTAAAAAGATGACTTGGTCTACCGGAAGATTACTTATGTTAACAATGACTAGATTAGGTCCATTCAATTAATTGATGTTGTGATGACTATAGAAGGGTAGCATGATTAGTAATTGTGACTTTGATTTTGTAGTTACTGTTAATTAGAGCCTTAGAGTTGTTTGGAATGTGGTTCGGGCCAAAAACTAATGAACCGAGAGGTTTGGGTAACAGATATCATTAGGTAAGGTTGAGATCCAAAAGAACCGGCCCACTTTATTCGTCAATTAGATTGCTATTGGGCCATGTATTATAACACAACATACAGGCCTGACAACAACACTATCTTTGGGCCGAGGATCAGTAGCCCACCAAAAATAAATTGATTAAGGGGTAGTTGATGGGCTGAGTAGTCTGGTTGGGCCGCAGGTACTTAAGCCCACTCGGATGGGTTTCATTTGAGATGGAACCGATGCAAATAAACGAGTATGTGAGTATTAGACAGCAGCATAAGTGTTTTGGGCTGGACTCGGACCGAGCAACCCAAGTGCTGACACTGTTCAATGGGCTCGGTTAAATTGGATGAGACTTGTTTCCTTTGGGCCGGTAGTTGTTTGGACTATATGTTTATTGAGCCGAACTTGGTTAATGAATTTTTTATACAACATGCTTAACTGAATAAACTAGTGTACAGAGTGATGAATGCCACTACTTGTATGTTATGTGCACTATCTGATGAATAAATGTGGAATAATACGTACTGAGCTTGTATGCATACTGACTGTTATGTGCAACTATCATAGGACTTGGTTGATCTTTTTTGTTAAACGAGTAATTAATTCTACCGAGAAAATCAAAGGTGAGTTCATTCCTCTTGAGCATGCGTCCCGTTGGTTGGGACAGTCATTGGGCATCCCTGAGAGGGATGGGTTTGGGTAAATCGATTGGGTATCCCTGAGAGGGATTAGTTTTGGGTAAATATGGGAATGTTGGATAATATACTCATCCTATCATCATTAAAGTCCCTCCGTGTTGTTTGGTTACCTGAGAGGTAACAAGGTAATAGTTGGTAGCGCTACTTAGGTTTGGCACCCTCACCCCGTACCTGAGAAGACGAGTGTGAACTAATGACCTAGTCATGACCAATGCTTTGATAGGAGCATTAGAGAAAGGGCAAAATAACCTGGAGCCGTCTTGTATTCAGGGTATTATCAACATTATATTCAATGGACTAAACTAAACACTTGGTAATCAACGTTTTCGTAAAACTATGAACTCACCAGCGTTGTCTGATACACGTGTGTGCATGCTCGCAGGTTATAGGTATGTGTGGATGTGGAACTTGCTGTCTGGAATGCTGGATTGGTCATGGGTCGAGATACCTGGAATCGTGAGACGAGTCTAATGGTTATCATACATATGAAACACTTAACTAATGTTTTATGCTTCCGCTGAATACGATGATTTGTAATTACTGTTTTGTAACACTTAATGTTAATGAATGAAAGTTTTATTTAAAATCTTGTATGGGTTCAATGTGATTGGTGGCTAGATCCTAGTACGTCACATGCCTCGCGGGGGTTTCCGCTTGGGGTAGTTTTGGGGGTGTGACACCTTTGGTTTAACAGACTTTGCTTCAACAGATGTTGTCTTCAAGAGAGCTTTGGGTTTGGCAAACTTTAGTGAAATAGATGTTGAGTGTGTCCTTTTAGTTTCAAATGTTTAAAGACTGTATCATCTGTTAAGTAACAGCAGATGTTAGCTTCATGATGCTTTTGTATTCATATTCAGCAGCAGAGGTTCTCTTTTGGTAGACCTTTGCTACAATAGTCTTTGTGTTTATCAGCAGAGGTTGTTTGGAACAACAGACTTTGCTTCAACAGATTTTGTGTTCAACAGAGCTTTGGGTTTGGCAGACTTTATCTAAATACATGTTGAGTGTATCCCTTTAGTTGTAGATGTTAAAAGACTGTTATTTGTAATAAGAGGTTGCAGAGTATAATTCAAGTGAAGTTATGACAATGATCACCAATAAATTTGTTGAAGCCTTTTAAATGTCGATGACTGGCCATAAATTTGCAGAGTATAATTCAAGTTGTAATGTATCATGAAGAGCCAATTAAAATATAATGAATGTACAACAAAAATTTAAGTTAATACAACTAACAAGATAAGCGTATATGATTATAATTTAAATATTCGTAAATCGTAAGTTTGGAAAATATAGAAGTTTGATACATCACCATCCCATAACTTCATCTCAAATGAGATAATATCAACAACCATAACTATTTGTAGACTTTCTTTAAGATCAACTTGGCTTTTTTCTGTAGAGTAGACAAATTTGCATTTCATATTTCTGTAGATATCATTGGGCTTCGTGAACTTCTTGGTCCATTGACAAGCCGCATATCTAAATCCCTTGCCATGCTTCTCCGGTCGAAAATCAATTACAGTGTCAACTCCATTCGGATTTTCAACTGTCATCTTCAATGATCTATGAATCCTTGACAAGGATGCTACTTTCGCATTCAGACGTTTAAAAAATATAAAATAACAATAATTAATAAGAAATAAATAATGTGTTTATGGAAAGTAACAATTTTTTTAATTATAACAAACATTTAACATCCAAAGAATGAGGCATAATATATTAATAAACTGTAACGCCTCGTATTTTAGTATCCTTATTCTAAAAAAAATCAAAACCCTAATTATAACCTATCAGACGCACACCAATAGACCCCATCTCATTTCTCTGCAACTACCCTAAACACACAACTCCCTAACCTCTACCCTCATTCCCCTGTTTCTCTGACCGGTAACCGGAGCAACTCCGGCGACGGGTTCTGTCACACCCCCAAAATCCACCATGCGGAGTATCACCGCTTGGAGGCGTGACATGACCAGGATCGAGCCACCAATCATATTGAACATCGTAATTAAGTAAATAAGACCAACCGCAATACGACTGGTGACCAAAGCTAGTTAACCTTGTTTGGTTTAAACAGCGGAAGCATAAACGTGAGTTCAAAAGCATAAGTCCAAAGTTCATAAGTTAAAGTTTCAAAACGCAAGTTTAGTAAGTTCATAAGGATTTAAATATTAAGCACGGAACATAACAGTCCGTACACCACAACGACTCCTTCCCCGTGCAAGCTCCAAGCATTTAGCGACCTGTAAGGCATGTAACAACGAGTCAACAACAAAGTTGAGTGAGTTCACGTTTGGTTGTTTTGTTTTAAGTTGTTTCTGAAAAACGTGGTTTGACTTTCGTTGGCTTATTTGCCGTGGGGGTTACCCCGTAGTTGAAAGTATATTTATCCATATCCTTTTTCTTTACCCAATCCATAACCATGATCAGTGGGGGTTTTCCCCGTTTGAACTACTAGACGGTATGATATCGACTGCTACGCAAATAAGTTGTGCCCTATATCAGTGTCTATCATCACTGACAATCTGCCATAGTCCATTAGTACACGCCCGTCCTACCGGCATGGTGTGAGGTTTGTTAAACCTAATAGCGCTATTAACTAATGACCCGCTCGCCATTGGCCTCGGCGATTAAGTCGATATAAATTGAGGGACTTCATGATAGAGTTTTGTCTAGCTAGTTTTAAGGTTGTTGTCCTGCACCAGGAGGACGAACGTACGTATTCTGCACCAGGAGAATTCGTAGGATTAATAATGGCATCCACTCTATGGAGGATGGCCGTACATATCCTACCCAAGGAGGATATGTAGATTTAGTTTTAATTTCTTTAACCCATTCCCAAACCACCGGGAATCCCATGCCTTAGAAAGTGTGTGAACTCACCTCGGTTTGCTCGGTTAGATTCTCAATATAGCTAACAGTCAAGGTCGGTCAATCACGTCCTAGTATGATTTACCAGTTAGTCATTTAGTGGCTTTCAAATAGAACACAAAGTTCCTACACGTATCTATCACACAACATGCATCACTGTAACAGTTTATGCCCATCTAAGTTTCCCGTCCATTCCCCACTCAAAATCAAACATACGATAATGCACATAACATATATAACATGTCAAATCATTCACAGATAGCATACTCGACATTTAGACACGCAAGTCACAACTTATATCAATTCAGCATTAATACTCAAAACCGGCTATTTTCGGACATTTAAATAAAATAGTTAGATTATTCCAAAAATTCCCAAATTTTTATAGAATGTCATAAACATTCCATATTTTATTGTGTAAAAAATATCGGGGTCCGGTTCATTACCAATATTTTATAAAAATTTCATATTCGGGACTGAACTGAGATTTATGTATTTCTGACCACAGCCCACGAAACAATTTATTAAAAATTCATCGTAAGTCCGATTTGCGAAATTCCAGTGGGGTAATTACAAATACTTCAGTTGTCATCTACAGTAAAATTTTCATGGTCCGATTCATCACAAAACTCAGGTTATGACTGAAAGTACGACACCCATTTACTGCTGTCAAAATTCAGCTTAAGTTGCTGTTACAAATTAACGCTTTAAAAATAGTAAACGAAGTCCAAAAATCACGATTCCGGTGCCATTAGAACCGTATTTCATAATAACATATTTTAGATTCAAAATATCGGTTTTTCGTTGAGTTTAAGACCTGTTTACAGCCAACTGAAGTTGGCTGTAAAAGTTGGACAGATTCTGATTTTTAGTGTTTAACCTTCTAAATCGTGTTCGATCGATTCCGTTAACAAGTTTAGTGACCACAACAACATGAAACATTAATATTAATCAGCAAATCATCAAATAATCAACCAATAATCATAATCACACAAGATCTACATGATTTACACTAATATTCATCCATTAACCACCTTGTACATCACTTTAGTAAACTTTTAGACTTTGATCTTATATGTTCGTAATTTTTAACCGGCGAAACTCTTATTAACCACTCTAGACAAGATCAAGAAGGCGTTTAGAGTCACTTACTACTAGCTCGAGGCTAGGGGAGAAACTAGGCGAAAAATGCGTGGATAAAAGCAATGGGGTGAGGTCCTTCGCGTTCCGAATGCACCAAGCTTCCTTGTAGGTGATCCTTAACACTTGAATGATCTTGGAATGGCTTGAACAAGACTCGAAAAATTGATGGATGTTTAAGGGTGTTTGGCCGTGAGTTATTTAGAGAGAGAGAGAGGGTGTTTTTGTTGAGTGTTGTGTGATGAATGATATGGAGGTTCTAATCTTAATCTTATAGGCAAATGGTATGAATATTATCCAAAGGTTTCCATGCTTTCTTGATATGGGACAAGTGAAATAAAATAATCACAAGAAGGACAAAGGGTGTCCCCCTCTTGGGGACGGTTTGGTTAGGGGGGGGGTCCCTAGTTCAAATCCAACCATCTAGTTAGTTAATAGTTAGGTTAATCTAGGTTAGTTAAGTGATTAACCCGGTTACTAGTGTGTTGTGCTTTACAGTGGGTGTTAGGGTATTCAGGGACCCTAACTGGCTCAGAAAAAGATAAACAATGTGAATGGCAATATTTTTAGGTTCCGGGTAAAGTCCGGTTGTTCGGTTCGACACTGTTCCGATAAACAACTTAATTAATTCGTATAGCGTCCTACTTATATATTTTTGCAACGTTTTTACTTTCTAACACTTAGGAAAATATAACGGACTATTTAGTGACCTTTCTGTACACTATTAGCATATTAACAAATACGTGTAAGCATAACACAGATATCAGAAAGCAGTTAAGTAATTCTACACAGTCGTCAAGCACATTAATTATTATTAATAAACTGTACTGTTAGATGTAAATTTGAGGGTTGTCACATTCTCCCCCTGTTAAGATAATTTCATCCCGAAATTTAGCGCGTGGTTACTGAGGAAGCTAGTTAAGTTGCGTTGTTTTCCAGATTTTCCTGGGGTGTCACATCATCCCCCCGTTGATTTGGAATTTCGTCCCGAAATTCTGCGGTAGCTTCAGCCTCAGTAGTGGTTGCGTTTTTCTTAAACAGTTGGGGATATTTGAGTTTCATTTGGTCTTCTCGTTCCCAGGTATACTCTGGGCCACGACGAGCATTCCAACGAACTCGAACGAGAGGTATTCTTGTGTGCTTGAGAATCTTAACATCTCGATCAGTAATCTCTACTGGTTCCTCGACGAATCGCAGCTGGTCGTCGATTGTGAGTTCTTTGAGAGGAACTATGAAGGTCTCATCTGACAGACACTTCTTCAGATTTGACACGTGGAATACGTTGTGAACTCCGCTGAGTTTTTCGGGTAGATTCAACTTGTAGGCTACCGTACCAATTTTCTCATTGACTTCGAATGGTCCGATATAACGCGGATTGAGTTTGCCTCGTTTGCCAAAGCGGACTACACCTTTCCAAGGTGAGACTTTGAGTTGCACTCGATCCCCAACCTGGAGCTCGAGTGGTTTTCTTCCCTTATCAGCATAGCTTTTCTGACGGTCACGAGCTGCCGCCATTCGCTGTCGTATCTGAGCAATTTTCTCGGTGGTGTCTACCACATGTTCTGGGCCAGTGATTTGGCTGTCACCAACTTCTGCCCAACAGAGAGGCGATCGGCATTTGCGTCCGTATAATGCCTCAAATGGAGCGGCTTGGATGCTGGTGTGGTAGCTGTTGTTATACGAGAACTCCACTAGCGGGAGGTGCTTTTCCCAGCCATTACCAAAATCGATTACACATGCCCTAAGCATGTCTTCCAAGGTTTGGATGGTGCGTTCAGATTGCCCATCCGTCTGTGGGTGATAAGCAGTGCTCATATCTAAACGTGAGCCAAAGGATTTGTGCATTGCTTGCCACAGTTCAGAAGTAAAACGCGCGTCACGATCAGAAATGATGGAAGTTGGCACTCCGTGCCTTGACACTACTTCCTTTAGATAAATGTCTGCAAGAGTAGAAAACTTATCCGTTTCTTTGATAGCCAGAAAATGTGCAGACTTGGTCAGTCGATCTACGATCACCCAAATGGTATCGTTTCCGCGTTGAGATCTGGGCAGGCCGGTAACGAAATCCATGGAAATTTGCTCCCATTTCCATTTCGGGATCTCCGGTTGTTGAAGTAGGCCTGATGGTTTCTGATATTCAGACTTGACTCTCGCACAAGTCAAGCACTTACTGACGTAGGTTGCTATGTGGGCTTTCATGCCAGGCCACCAATACGTAGTCTTGAGGTCGTGGTACATCTTGTCTGAACCAGGGTGTACAGAATAACGAGACTTATGTGCTTCATCCATCACAAGCTCGCGTAAGTTGCCATAAAATTGAACCCAGATATGCCCCGTTATACAGTAGGCGCCGTCTTCCTTTTGTTCTAGCCGTTGCCTCGATCCTCGTAGGGACTCAGCCCTGATGTTCTCTGCTTTCAATGCTTCGACCTGGGCATCTCGAATTTGAGAGGGGAGGTTGGATTGGATGGTAAGCTGTAAAGCACGTACACGCCTAGGTATGGTATCCTTTCGACTAAGGGCGTCAGCCACAACATTGGCTTTGCCCGGGTGATACTTGATTGCGCATTCATAGTCATTCAAGAGCTCAACCCATCGGTGTTGACGCATGTTTAACTCCTTTTGCTTAAAGATATGCTCGAGACTCCTGTGATCGGTGTAAATGGTGCACTTGGTACCGTACAGGTAATGTCTCCATATCTTAAGTGCGAAAACAACTGCTCCCAGTTCCAAGTCGTGTGTAGTGTAGTTCCTTTCGTGAACTTTAAGTTGGCGCGATGCGTAGGCGATGACCTTGTCACGTTGCATCAATACGCAACCCAGTCCTTGGATGGAAGCGTCGCAATAAACCACAAAATCATCTGTGCCTTCAGGCAATGAGAGGATAGGCGCACTACAAAGTCTATCCTTTAGGTGTTGAAATGCGGACTCCTGTGCATCACCCCAACGACAGATGACACCCTTCTGAGTCAGCGAAGTGAGAGGTTGCGCAATCTTGGAGAAATCTTTTATAAACCTTCTGTAATATCCGGCCAAACCCAAGAATTGGCGGATCTCTGTTGGTGTTCGGGGTGTAGGCCAGTTCTTGATCGATTCAACCTTAGATGGATCCACATGAATTCCATCCTTGTTTACCACGTGGCCTAGAAAGTGGACTTCGCGAAGCCAGAAGTCACATTTTGAAAACTTGGCAAACAACTGCTCTTTTCGAAGAAGTTCCAGCATAAGTCGTAGATGCTGCTCGTGTTCCTCCTGACTCTTAGAATAGATCAGGATGTCGTCGATGAACACAATAACGAACTTATCCAGGTAAGGCTTGCACACTCGGTTCATGAGATCCATGAAGACCGCCGGTGCATTCGTTAGCCCGAATGGCATAACCAGAAACTCGTAATGGCCGTAACGAGTTCTGAATGCTGTTTTGGAGACGTCCTCATCTCGGACTCTCAGCTGATGGTATCCCGATCTCAAATCAATCTTAGAGTAATAGCTCGACCCTTGAAGCTGGTCGAATAAGTCGTCAATACGTGGAAGAGGATAACGATTCTTCACAGTCACCTTGTTGAGCTCGCGATAGTCAATACACATTCTGAAAGTACCATCCTTCTTCTTTACGAACAAGACTGGAGCTCCACAGGGCGAAGAGCTAGGACGTATAAAACCCTTTTCCAAGAGTTCTTGTAGTTGTGTGGACAGTTCTTCGAGTTCTGATGGAGCTAGACGATATGGTGCTCGAGCTACTGGCGCTGCTCCAGGAGCTAGCTCGATTTGAAATTCAACTTGGCGGTGAGGCGGAAGACCAGGTAATTCCTCAGGAAATACCTCGGGAAAATCGCGCACAATAGGGATGTCTTCAATTTTCTTCTCTTCCGTTGATGTGTCAGTAACGAGTGCTAAAATGGCAATGTGGCCCTTTCGCAAACACTTCTGGGCCTTAAGGAAAGAGATGATGCCTTCGACAACACCACTCTTGTCGCCACGGATCATGAGAGGTTCTTCACCAGAACGAGGAATGCGGACGATTTTCTCCTTGCAAACAATCTCCGCTTGATGATGAGATAGCCAATCCATCCCAATAACGACGTCGAAACTACCAAGGGTGATAGGAACAAGATCGATAGGGAAAGTCTGACCAGCTAAGACGAGGTTACAACCTTTAACTACGTGTGTGGCTTCAAGACTTTTACCATTTGCTAGCTCTACCGCGTGTTTGGTGTTCAAAAGTGTTGGAGTGCGCTTAAGCATTTGGCTAACTTTTAAGGACACATAACTAGTATCGGCACCCGAATCGAATAAAACAGTAACAAAGAAGTCATCCAGAAGAAACTTACCCATCACAACGTTGGGATCGTTCCTTGCTTCTCCCTGACCAATCACGAACGCACGACCCCTTGATCCATTACCATTGTTGTTTCCCCCATTGCCGCCTCCATTGTTGCCTCCATTGTTGTTCCCGTTTCCTTGGTCGTTGTTGTTCTGATTCCGGTTCAGTTGGGGGCAGTTTCTCTTAAAGTGGCCTTCAGCGCCACACTAAAAGCATCCTTTATTGCCCTGTTGTTGTTGCTGCTGGTGGGTCTGTGGAGCTTGTTGCTGTTGGCGATTCTGATTCACAGGACGCGGGCTCCTGCAATCCTTAGCTTCATGACCCAGCTTTTGACATCTCTGACAGCGACCTTTGTTGCACTGCCCGCTGTGATGCTTGTTGCACCGGTTGCACTTGGGGTGGTTTCCTCGGTATCCACCCTGTCCTTGGTTACCAGAAGAGTGCTGACCAGGACTCTGGTAGTCATCAGTCTTTCGCTGCTGAGACTGAACTGAAGTAGAACCCTTTCCGGAGTTCCCATCCCATTTTCGCTTGTTATCGGTAGGTGCATCAGAATTAGCTGTGGCACTGATACGTTCGGGTAGCCTGTTTTGCTCCACCGCCTAGTCGGTGAGACGATGAGCCAGTTTGACGACTTGCTGGATGGTACCCAAGTTGGCTGAAGTCACGTGACTTTGAATCTCTGGTACAAGGCCCTTGAGATAGAGCTCAATTCGTTTGAAGGGAGGGTTCACCATGGTTGGACACAAGATGGCCAGCTCGTTTGACCTCTTAGTATACGCCTCGATCTCAGATCCTGTCATCTTCAGATTGTAAAATTCCACTTCTAGCTTGTGGATGTCATCCCGACTACAGTACTCCTCTTTGATAAGCTCTTTGAAACCATTCCAGGGCGTGGCATTAGCAACTTCCAGTCCTAGTAGTTGAACCTGTGCCTTCCACCAGGTTAACGCAGCTCCTTCAAGTGTTCCGGTAGCATATTTCACCCTACGGTCTTCGGGGCATTCGCACATCTCGAAAACTGTCTCAAGCTTTTCAAACCAGTGAAGAAGGCCCACTGCTCCTTCGGTGCCACTGAAAGTGGTAGGTCGGCAGTCCATGAACGTCTTGAACGTGCACACCGAAGGTTGAGCATGTTGACCTGTAGTGCGAGAATAATAGGCATGGTTAAGCACGAGGGTTGGTTTGTGAAGGTAGGATCTAAACGTCCTAAGGTGAGTTGGTATGGCAGATTATACCTCCTGCAGGGTTAGCTGAGAGTGCCTCCGCAACTCGTTCGTTGATCAAAGCCGTCAGCTGGGCTTGAGTGAGGTTGATACGTCCTTCGCGTCCGCTCATGATCTTCATAATGAAGCAATGTAAGTGAGGAAAGTGTCGCGAAAGTGTGTAAGTGTGTGGGACGACATTAGAGAGTAAGCACACAAGGTTCAAATAGCAATTATCACATTATCTAATGCACAGTGAGAACTATCTAACCGACAATATAACATAAATCATACCACTTATGGTGTCGAGTCTTCCACGCGGAGCGAAGCGTCGTTGTGGATCGTTGAACACTGTACTGGTTATAGTCTGGTTTTTATCAAAAACTTTTCCCTTTTTAATAACCAAGTTCACTATAACCAATGGCTCTGATACCAATCTGTCACACCCCCAAAATCCACCATGCGGAGTATCACCGCTTGGAGGCGTGACATGACCAGGATCGAGCCACCAATCATATTGAACATCGTAATTAAGTAAATAAGACCAACCGCAATACGACTGGTGACCAAAGCTAGTTAACCTTTTTTGGTTTAAACAACGGAAGCATAAACGTGAGTTCAAAAGCATAAGTCCATAGTTCATAAGTTAAAGTTTCAAAACGCAAGTTTAGTAAGTTCATAAGGATTTAAATATTAAGCACGGAACATAACAGTCCGTACACCACAACGACTCCTTCCCCGTGCAAGCTCCAAGCATTTAGCGACCTGTAAGGCATTTAACAACGAGTCAACAACAAAGTTGAGTGAGTTCACGTTTGGTTGTTTTGTTTTAAGTTGTTTCTGAAAAACGTGGTTTGACTTTCGTTGGCTTATTTGCCGTGGGGGTTACCCCGTAGTTGAAAGTATGTTTATCCATATCCTTTTTCTTTACCCAATCAATAACCATGATCAGTGGAGGTTTTCCCCGTTTGAACTACTAGACGGTATGATATCGACTGCTACGCAAATAAGTTGTGCCCTATATCAGTGTCTATCATCACTGACAATCTGCCATAGTCCATTAGTACACGCCCGTCCTACCGGCACGGTGTGAGGTTTGTTAAACCTAATAGCGCTATTAACTAATGACCCGCTCGCCATTGGCCTCGGCGATTAAGTCGATATAAATTGAGGGACTTCATGATAGAGTTTTGTCTAGCTAGTTTTAAGGTTGTTGTCCTGTACCAGGAGGACGAACGTACATATTCTGCACCAGGAGAATTCGTAGGATTAATAATGGCATCCACTCTATGGAGGATGGCCGTACATATCCTACCCAAGGAGGATATGTAGATTTAGTTTTAATTTCTTTAACCCATTCCCAAACCACCGGGAATCCCATGCCTTAGAAAGTGTGTGAACTCACCTCGGTTTGCTCGGTTAGATTCTCAATATAGCTAACAGTCAAGGTCGGTCAATCACGTCCTAGTATGATTTACCAGTTAGTCATTTAGTGGCTTTCAAATAGAACACAAAGTTCCTACACGTATCTATCACACAACATGCATCACTGTAACGGTTTATGCCCATCTAAGTTTCCCGTCCATTCCCCACTCAAAATCAAACATACGATAATGCACATAACATATATAACATGTCAAATCATTCACAGATAGCATACTCGATATTTAGACACGCAAGTCACAACTTATATCAATTCAGCATTAATACTCAAAACCGGCTGTTTTCGGACATTTAAATAAAATAGTTAGATTATTCCAAAAATTCCCAAATTTTTTTAGAATGTCATAAACATTCCATATTTTATTGTGTAAAAATATCAGGGTCCGGTTCATTACCAATATTTTATAAAAATTTCATATTCGGGACTGAACTCAGATTTATGTATTTCTGACCACAGCCCACGAAACAATTTATTAAAAATTCACCGTAAGTCCGATTTGCGAAATTCCAGTGGGGTAATTACAAATACTTCAGTTTTCATCTACAGTAAAATTTTCATGGTCCGATTCATCACAAAACTCAGGTTATAACTGAAAGTACGACACCCATTTATTGCTGTCAAAATTCAGCTTAAGTTGCTGTTACAAATTAACGCTTTAAAAATAGTAAACGAAGTCCAAAAATCACGATTCCGGTGCCATTAGAACTGTATTTCATAATAACATATTTTAGATTCAAAATATCGGTTTTTCGTTGAGTTTAAGACCTGTTTACAGCCAACTGAAGTTGGCTGTAAAAGTTGGACAGATTCTTATTTTTAGTGTTTAACCTTCTAAATCGTGTTCGATCGATTCCGTTAACAAGTTTAGTGACCACAACAACATGACACATTAATATTAATCAGCAAATCATCAAATAATCAACCAATAATCATAATCACACAAGATCTACATGATTTACACTAATATTCATCCATTAACCACCTTGTACATCACTTTAGTAAACTTTTAGACTTTGATCTTATATGTTCGTAATTTTTAACCGACGAAACTCTTATTAACCACTCTAGACAAGATCAAGAAGGCGTTTAGAGTCACTTACTACTAGCTCGAGGCTAGGGGAGAAACTAGGCGAAAAATGCGTGGATAAAAGCAATGGGGTGAGGTCCTTCGCGTTCCGAATGCACCAAGCTTCCTTGTAGGTGATCCTTAACACTTGAATGATCTTGGAATGGCTTGAACAAGAATCGAAAAATTGATGGATGTTTAAGGGTGTTTGGCCGTGAGTTATTTAGAGAGAGAGAGAGGGTGTTTTTGTTGAGTGTTGTGTGATGAATGATATGGAGGTTCTAATCTTAATCTTATAGGCAAATGGTATGAATATTATCCAAAGGTTTCCATGCTTTCTTGATATGGGACAAGTGAAATAAAATAATCACAAGAAGGACAAAGGGTGTCCCCCTCTTGGGGACGGTTTGGTTAGGGGGGGGGGGGTCCCTAGTTCAAATCAAACCATCTAGTAAGTTAATAGTTAGGTTAATCTAGGTTAGTTAAGTGATTAACCCGGTTACTAGTGTGTTGTGCTTTACAGTGGGTGTTAGGGTATTCAGGGACCCTAACTGGCTCAGAAAAAGATAAACAATGTGAATGGCAATATTTTTAGGTTCCGGGTAAAGTCTGGTTGTTCGGTTCGACACTGTTCCGATAAACAGCTTAATTAATTCGTATAGCGTCCTACTTATATATTTTTGCAACATTTTTACTTTCTAACACTTAGGAAAATATAACGGACTATTTAGTGACCTTTCTGTACACTATTAGCATATTAACAAATACGTGTAAGCATAACACAGATATCAGAAAGCAGTTAAGTAATTCTACACAGTCGTCAAGCACATTAATTATTATTAATAAACTGTACTGTTACATGTAAATTTGAGGGTTGTCACAGGTTCCTTCCCGGCGACACACACACCCACTGCCGCATCTCTCACTCTCCCTCGTCATTCAACCCCCTCTCCCTCGATGCTCTGACCGACGACCAGAGCTGACACTGACTCCCCTCTCTGGTGACACCTACCTGCAACACCCCCTCACCCTTTGCCCAATAGATCGGTCGGCCACCACCCTTTGGTGGTGGCGTGCGACGGCGACGGCAGAGGAGAACGAGAGAGAGAGAGAGCGAGATGAGAAAGAGATCGGGAACAACAACGACGACGACGACGGCAGCTCCGGCATTGTCTACAGCGGTGTGGTTCAGGTCGTCTTGTTCGGTTAGACTTTCAGACGGTTCGGGTAATCTTGGTTCAGGTTTTTGCCTTTTTTTATTTCACCTCTAGTTCAAGTTTGATTCATGGTTGTTTCAGGTCGAGTTTGGTCTGGTTGATTTGGGTTCCAGCTTCCGGTTTGAGCTCCGGTGAGATTGGTTGAAGTTGTTTGAGGCTAGGACAAGGACAGAGCCGACGCACGGGGGCAGCCGGCGTCGGCAGTGGAGGTGGTTCGATTTAGTTCGACTGAACTCGGGACCGGTTCAGTCTTGGTTTGGCTCAGTCAACTTGGTGTCAATTTTGGGTGCGTTCCGGTTCAGTTATGTTCGGGTTTGCTCCGATTCAGATTTTGGGTCGGTTTTGTCTCGGGTTCACGGTCAGTTTCGAGTTCACTCCGGTCAAATTTGGTTCAGTTTTGGTTCGATCAAACATGGTCAACTCAGTCAGCTCGGGTCAAACGCGGTCAACGGGTCAGATTCGATGTTCGGTAAAATTCGAAAGTCTCGAAGTTCATTATATTTCTTATGTTAATGTTAGTTTAATCGAGAAATTGACGCTATGTATCATGTAACAAAATATACCTATATAAATTATATCGACACATTTATTTTGTTATTATTGTTTATATAATTACCATTTTGATTCGTAAAACGTTAATTACTTGAACCGTACACTAATTGTGTCTTCATAACTCGTATAAATAAATATATATATTGTTTCGTATATTTATAAGTAAATACTAACCGAGTTTGAACCATCATATATAGTTTAGATATAGTTTAAACATTCACCAAATTTACAAAAATATTCGTGTATTGTTTATATATTATTGAATTGTTGCGTTTTGACATATATATCGACAACTTGTGTTGTCAGGATCGTCCAAAAACAGAGGAAACTCTGCCCAATTTTCATTAAAATAAATATATACATATATATGTACTTTATGGTCAAACCACTAATGAAAGCGTATCGGATTCAAATAATTTTATTACGATAAACATAAATGTATATTTATTTTTGACAATACTTCTATAATACTCTCGATGGGTTTAATTTGGAACTTTTACATAAACTATGTAGAATATATATAAATATATATATATATATATATATACACACATATACATATACATATATACAAACAAGATAAGCTCTAATTCCAATTCAAATCCTTCGTCATAATTTCTTTTACTCATGCGCCATCGTTTGCCCATATAGGGTGACCTCGGTGTTCCATCCTCCTAATCTCATTCACTCGTCAACACTTGGATAATCGGAAGACTTAGCAATTTTGTGAGTATACTCGAACCCATTGTTACTTTTAAACACTTTTGGGTGCAACATGTATTCTATATTAAACACACGAAACTTTTGAGACTATTTGAATCACTCTCTATCCATATTTGAACATGAAAATATATGATGCTTGTTAATCTCGTATGTGATGTTAAACTTTTAATGTCTATATGCTCATTAACTTCGTACAAGCCTACCTTAACAATTATAGCGCTATAGGAGTAATGCACCGCCCGTGAGTCTTGGGGTAATTTTAAGTTAAACATTTTACCTCCTGTTATTCTATTTGGGATAGGCTATTTTAACGCATTGGATTCTTAGGTTTGAACATATACTTGACACCGTTACGACATACTAGTAACTTGCATATTGTGATTCATGTTGGATACGAGCCTTAGACTATTTTAAAACCATTTTTATGCTATGTATCAAAACTTGTATACTCTCCTTTGCTTTTGCATTGAACTCTATTTTAATACATGTTGCAGGTTCGATAGACAAGATGACGCTAAGTGAAGAAACAAGACTTAAGTGGACCTAGAAACACACTTAGACTAAATCTATTTGTACTCTATAATTGAAACAATGTTATCTTTATTTGATTCTTGTATGACATTCTAGCAATTTATGAAATTTAAATTAAACTATATTGTCGCATAGTGTTATGATGTCTCTTGCAATCTAGTTTTCGTCTCATCCCGATGTTTCCGCCATCGGTTGGGGTGTGACAAGAACAAACTTACAAAATGTTTACTCCAGTACCATACGCATTCTAAGGGGTATACATTAGGATCAGCTTCATAATCTGAGACAGCGGCATCAAAATCTGCATCGTCGCCATCATCGGATGATTCATCCAATACAACATAATCACTATTAGAATCTGCGTCATTGGGTTCTTCAACATCCGACTGGTGATCCATATCTTCGGTAATTGGAGCAACTTCTAATTTTGGTGAGGAAGTATCGTCTTTCGGACTGTCATTGGCTTTGGGTGCAACAATCTCACATCCATTCAAATCAAAGACGGTAAGCAGAAAGATGTAATCTGCTACGTATCTTAAAACAAGTATAACTCCTGTTTGCAGACCCATGTGGTGTACAACCTTTTCCCATCCATCAGTTATAAAGTAACAATTCTGAAGAGCATCACGTTGAAGTACTACATCAAAAGAGTCCCATTGATTCACATAGATCTTAAATATCTCTTTAAGTTTACCAACTCCAATACTGATGTTAACTAAGTCCTTGGGTATTAGCTGAACAAAAAGATATAAATTTTATTATGAAATCAACAAAGGTACAGTAAATTAACAATTATATCACTAATTAGTATAGTAACATTTAAGTATTGGATTAAAATACCAAAACTTACCAACACGTCCTTACAAACATCAGTAAAACTATGGGAGAACGAATCCATACATCCAAAGTTCCAACAAAGAGCGATTCTTGCTCCAACTAATGAAGTAGTGGATTCAGTAAATAAAGAGTTGTTAGAGAATCTGCCTGGTGAAGAGAAGATTTATTTTAGTTCAGATAGTTTATGCCAATATGAGGAAGAATCAGAGCTTAACATGGCATTGTTTCCTCCTAATGTGTTAAACAATCTTCGTTTATCTGGTTTACCTAACCATAAATTAGTACTGAAACTTGGTGCTCCAGTGATGTTACTCAGAAACATTGATCAGGAAAATGGATTGTGTAACGGTACACGTTTACAAGTCACGAAACTCAGAAAAGTTGTGATTGAAGCAAAAATTATCACAGGGAATAATATAGGTCACCATACTTTGATTTCAAGACTGAAGACACCTTCTGATAAAAGAATACCAGTGAAGATTTCTCGAAGACAATTCCCACTTTCACTGTGTTTTGCTATGACAATAAATAAAAGTCAAGGACAATCATTGGAGCGTGTTGGTTTGTATCTTCCACGTCCAGTGTTTAGTCATGGCCAGCTCTATGTTGCTGTATCTAGGGTAAAAAGTAGGAAAGGGGTTGAAACTTTTGATTTGTGATAAAGAGAAACGAGTCTGTACAACCACTACTAATGTGGTTTTCAAAGAAGTTTTACAAAGCTATGATGATACTAAACATCTGTCAACCTGGCAACGTCTGTTGGGTATAATGGAGGAACAGTTGTTAACATGGGTTGACTGACCGTTTTAATTTCTGTTGACTGACCTTTTTAACATCTGTTCACTAACCTTTTTAATTTCTGTTGACTGGCCTTTTTAAGATGAGTTGACTAACATCTGATACTTACTATCTATCAATGTGGCAAACTCTGTTGGAGATAATGGCTGACAGTTTTTAGCAAAGTCTGTTGGAAAGCAACAGAGGTTTTTAACAGTCGATAGACAACAGTGGTTTGGTTATCAACATAATGGAAATCCTGTTGACTAAACCTATTGACCATTAGTTTATATCAATTTTGTAAGCCTTCACTAATTATTTTTTTACTTTCTATCAAAATGTGTTATGCATGGTTTTCTAAGAAACCACCCGTGTTTGCACACGGGTCTTACCGCTAGTATATATTAATAAATGAGATGATTTGGGCCATGTGGCATGTGATGGTGGAGCTTTTTTTGCTGATGTGGCATGTTATGGTGTAGGTAGAGGGTGATTTTGGGAGGGAACGAGTTCTACGCTGTAACAACCCGACTTTCGGTTGTTCCTAATTGTTATCGTTATTTCATTCATAAACGCTTGTACTCCAAGATTCGAAGATTAACCCTTGGTTAACTACATTTTTAAACGCTTTTATATCGCTTAATTATCGCATTTAAACGCTTATTACTTAAACTTTCATCGCAACGCAACACAACGTGAACTCAAAACGCGGATTTTTTTTATATTATTTATGTGTTTAAATGCTAAACATGTTATATGTGTTTGATACTCGCTTAAAACGCTCAAGCGCTTACTCGCGCAACTCGATTTATCACGTTAAAACGCAATGCAACTCAACACTTAATTACCTCGCTAAAATACTTAAAGTACTCGAACTAACTAACGTAACCAGACGCACCAAACGAACATCCGACACGCGAAATGGGAATCACACACACAAAACAGGTCCCCTCGTACGGATTTACACCACAATGATTTTTCACGAGTTTATCATCGATTTCATCTAAAAACTTCTTTATTTATGAAAACTTTCATCTTTTTCATCAAAACTTTTAATTTTGCTACGGATTTATACCCGTATTGGGCTTAACTTTAGCTTCCCAAGATAGAGATCTGAATATCTCACACTCACCAAGTGTTTAATCCAAAGAAAAACTATTTTTAAACTCTAGTTTACACTAAAAACGGACCAAAACCGACATATGTTTCATTCACTGGATAGTGGGACGAAGCGGTGTCGAAACCACCATGAAAAGGACTCGAAAATACATCCGATTCAGGCAAAAACACAGTTCTAAACACATGAAGGCGCTGAAACACCACCTGTATGAACGGGACTGGCTTGTACGAAGCCCCGCTTAGTACGAAGGTATTGCCTTCGTACAAAGGCACCCTTCGTACAACCCAGCCCATGTTCCCACATGTGATTGAACCGCTCAAGAGACCTCTCCGGCTCTAAGTTTAATCAGTAGCTTAAGGCTGGAGGGATGAACACTCGATTTCCCGAAGAAAGACGCGAATAACACTCGATTTTGGACACGGAAACAAGTAACTTGCATGAAGGCACCACCTTCGTACGAAGCGGCCCTTCGTACGAAGGTTCTATTTTCCCACTCGACACTCCAACTTGGCCGTTTCAGCACTTTGGAAGACTTATGCACTTCTGTTCCTGTACACAGGCTGATCCGGCCCTCCCTCCACTCCCTTCCAGGCCGTGTTTAACTGTTAAGCACGCACTGTGAGTATACTCGACCCTTTTTTGCTTAACGCACTTTTTGGGTGTTACATACGTTCTCTATCAAAACACGACGCACACAATGCTTAAACTCTTTTAAAACGCTAACCGCTCTCGCATGTTATACGTGAATTGCTGAATGTTTGTTTGCTATGTTTACAAATAGATGACTCGCCCTACCACCCTTAGCAACGATAGTACTATAGTTTGGACTCAACACCTGTTTACTCAGGGGTTGTTATGGTTTTCTTACGTGTGTGCTCACTGCGGTGAACACATATCACGCATACTCTACCACGCAGTCATGTTGGTTAGCTTGTATCATTGTTGATAGCTTACTTGATTCGCCCCTTTACGTGTTACATGCTGGTTATGCGTAAACGCTTTATTACTATACTTATGCTAAACTTGTGTACTCACCTTTACATTATTGTATTGACTTTATTTTAACGTATGTGACAGGTTGATGGATTACTGCTCGAAATGGTTTAGGATTCTAGAAACCCGCCTAAACTTAATTGCAAGTTTTGTTATGTCTTGTTTTGTTGCTTGAGAAACTACTAAATTTCGTTTCGTTTTTGTGAGAATATTTGTTTGATTGTATGGGAAATTGAACCTTATTAAATATTGTCACAATTAGTCGTTATGGATTCTCTCGAGCAACTTATTCGCATCATGACACATCCCGATGATTCTACCATCAGTTGGGGTGTGATAGGTTGGTATCAGAGCTATAAATATAGGGAAATTAGGTAGAATTGCATGATTTGGCCTAGTCTATAGTCTAAGTACCAGAACAAACCTTTTTGTACGAACCTGCTGTCGCACCCCAACCGATTGCGAAATCATCGGGGCGCGGCACTAGGCGAACCAGATTGCTCAAAAGAATCCATAACGACTAATTTAGTGACAATATTTAACAAGTTTAATATCCCATACTATCAAACAAATATTCCACAAAAAGTCATACATATTTAAGTCTCATAAACATAATCCAATCCGACAACCTAGATTTTTATTGTGGGTTTCTAGACTTCCTATCCATTTGCAGCAATCAAACCATGAACCTGTCACATACGTTAAAATAAGGTCAATACAATAATGTAAAGGTGAGTACACAAGTTTTAGCATAACTATAGTATTCAAAGCGTTTACGCATAACCAGCATGTAACACGTAATAGGCGAATCAAGTAACTATCAACAATGATACAAGCTAACCACACGAGTGCAAGTAGAGTATGCGCGACACAAGTTCACCGAAGCGAACAAGTGAAGTAAAGTATGTGATCCTTAACAACCCATGAATAAACAGGTGCTGAGTTCAACCTATAGTACTGTCGTTGCTAAGGGCGGTAGGGCAAGTCATCACTGTGTAACATAGCAACAAGTATTCAACTAATCACGTATATCATGCGAGTGTGGTTAGCGTTTATAAAGCGTTTAAGTGTTGTGTATTTTGATAGAGAACGTATGTAACACCCAATAGTGCGTTAAGCGAAAAAGGGTTCGAGTATACTCACAGCGCGTGTCTAACCAGTAAACACGGTCTGAAAATGGATTGAAGGGAGCACCAGATCAGCCTGCGTACGGGAACAGAAGCGTAAGTCCACCAAAGTGCTGAAACGGTAGAGATCGAAGTGTCGGGTGGGAAACAGAGGCTTCGTACGAAGCTAGTGCCTTCATGCGAAGGTGGGGTCTTCGTACATGTGTGGCTTCCGTTGTCCAAAATCGAGTATGCTTCGCGTCTGTCTTCGGAAAATCGAGTGTTCATCTCTCCAACCTTAAGCTACTGATTAAACTTAGAATCAGAGAGGTCTTTGTCTGAGTCACGGATGACAATCGGACTATGATGTGCGAAGTCGGTGCCTTCGTACGAAGGCAGTGCCTTCATATGAAGCCATGTGTGCCTTCGTACGAAGCCGGGCTTCGCACATAATATTCAAGTTCGCATTCGTGGCTGTTCTTGGCGTTCAAAGCTGTGTTTTCGTCTGAATCAGATGTGTTTTCGAGTCCTATTCGAGACGGTTTCGACACCACTTCGTCCCACTATCCAGTGAATGAAATATGTATCGTTTTGGTCCGTTTTTTGTGTAAAAATCGAGTTTAGAAAGGATTTTAAAATGGTTTTTACTTAGATCTAACATTTGATGAGTGTGAAATCTGCAGATTTCTAACTTGGGAAGTTGTAGCTAGGCCCAATACACTCGGTTAAGTGTAGATCCGTTGTAAAACAAGAAGATTTGATGAAAAAGATGAAGGTTTTGTAAAAAGAATGAAGGTTTTCATAAGAGATAAGAAGTTTTGGATGAAAAAGATGAAGTTTAGATGTAAATAGAAGAGTTTTGATGAAATCAGTGTGAATCTTGTGGAAAATCATAGTGGAAAAACGTTGTGATTCATGCAAAAATGATGAATCTTACTTGAAAAAACAGTTGGACAACAATTCGACAGCGTTTTGGATGAAATGGCATCAATGAATGAAATGGAGAAGTGAGGGAGTATTTATAGGGGAAGGCTGAGAGCCTGGTTCAAGCTTCCTGCCTTCGTACGAAGATGCTGGCTTCGCATGAAAGGTGCTGTTTTGTGTTATAAATTCCCGTTTCGCGTGTAAGATGCTCGTTAGGTGCGTTTTGTTGCGTTAATTAGTGCTAGTACTTTAATTATTTTAGCGAGACGTTAAGTATTGCGTTGTGTTGCGTTTCGGTGTGATAAATCGAGTTGTGAGAGTGAGCGTTTGAGCGTTTTAAGCGATGCGTTGATAATCACATAACATACTAAACAAGTAAACACATAAATAACACAAATAATATAAATAAATCCACGTTTCGAGATTGCGTTGAGTTTGTGTTGAGTTTGCATTGTGTTTGCGTTGTGATAAGCGTTCAAATAGTAAGCGTTTAACTGTGATATCTGCAATAAATAAGCGATGTGAAATGCGTTTTAAAATGTAGTAACCCTTGGCATTAATCGAATCTCGGAGTACAAGCGTTTACGAGTGAGATATTGGTAACAAAAGAACAATCAAAGTTCGGGTTGTTACACCTGCTCGGTTCATACGAACCCACATGCTGCACCTTCATATGAACTCACATGCTTCATATGAAGGGAACCTTTCCTAAGGCTAACTACTTCTACCTCTTTTCTTCGGTCTAACTATTTACATGCCTTTCCTAAGGCTAAAACAATATACACGTCTGAAGACTTGAAGACACTCGTATAACACAAACGAGCGATTGTGTCGAGACTAGGTGTGAAAACTAAGAACTCTCGAAGCAATCCCTCACTTTGCGCATTACTCTTAGCACGAGATTCTTTCGTTGAGTTAGGAGTGAAATCCATATCTTAACGGAAATCTCCATTTCTATCTTGTGGTTGTTCTTACCACAGTTAGGAGCGAAGTTGTTAAGTTAGGGGTGAAACCCGCATCTTAATAACCCGTTCCACTCTCCAAATTGATTTTTAAAGATCTCACCAAAGTCTCGACTGTTCCAATGACTCGGGGAACGTAGTAACTGGAAGGACAAATTTCGTTAGCCGTATTATGGTGAGAGCATAAGTCTATTAGGCTAAATCGTGTACTCGAACTTGTTGGGAATAGTTGAATCACTTTCGGTAGTTGATGTTTCAACACCTAAGACGCTCTATTTGTTTTAAGCCTGCAATTTTCGTTTTTACGCATCATCGAATTTATTGTGTTTATGTGTTTTAAAAGCATAAAGATCAAAGTTAAGCTTTATGGTTTCGTTTTATCGCTCCCCGCTTTGCAAATTTCGCACAACTCTCACAGCTCTCGCAATCTAAAACGCTAACTAACCGTGAACAAACTAAGAAGTCTTATTACCTTACGCTCATGAGGTCATGCGAACCTCATATGCTAAACTCCTCGCATACGCTACGCTATATCACGCACGTGCTACACACAAATTAGAGAAGGTGAATACGTGCAAAATATGTGTTTATGTGAATTATATGCTAATATGTGCTTATGTGTATACATGCAAATACGTGATTGTGTGCCTACGTGATTATGTGATTTTGTGTCCTATGTGAATAATAATAATAAAATATACTGTATGGAACGTGAAACTTTTAACAAAAACCCATTATAATCATATCCCGTCTAATTCCTCATGTGCCATCTGCAGAGGGACTAACACGTGCAGAGGGACTCGTGTCACACCCCCAAAATCCACATGCGGAGTATCACCGCTTGGAGGCGTGACTGACCAGGATCCAGCCACCAATCATATTGAACCAGCAAGCAAGTAATTATAAAAGTTCAACCAATACAATTGGTGTCCAACCAAAACATAATTTAAGTTGCAAGTGGAAGCATAACGTTTAAAACCAAAACATAAGTTTAGTTGTTTCAAAGTTTAACATGGCACACAGCTGTCCATGCCCCACAACGACTTTCTTCCATGCAAGCTCCAGCTAAGTACCTATTGACCTGCAAAGCATGTAGTAACGTGTCAACAACAAGTTGAGTGAGTTCACAGTTGGGTGTTTGTTTTTAAGTTGTTCTGAAAACAGTTTCCTTTATCTGGCATCCTGCCGTGGGGGTTACCCCATAGTTGAAAACGTGATTTGTCTACCCATTTACTCTGGCAATACAGCCGTGGGGGCTACCCCATGATAGTTATCTGGCATTTCGGCCATGGGGGCTACCCCATGTATACACTAGACTCGTTACCATATCGACTACTGACGTTAGTCATGTTTATGTGCCCTTAGCGTCGGTGTCTATCATCATCGACGTGCCATAGTCCATTAGTTCACGCCCGTCCTCTGTGGCACGGTGTGAGGTTTGTCAAACCTAAATAGCGCTATCTAACTAATGACCCGCTCGCCATTGGCCCGGCGATTAAGTCGATATAAAAAGGAGGGACTTCGTGATAGAGTTTTGGTCTAGTACGAGTTATCTGTCCACCTGGACGAGGAATTATATTCCTGAACCGAAGCTGTCCTACCCAAGAAAGGACGAGGAACCCATGTTCCTTAACCCCAAATTCCCAACCCCGGGGAATCCCATGCTTTGTTGAGGGTGTGAACTCACCTTGGTTTGCTCGGCAGATAACGAAAGGTCAAATCGAGCTAATTGTGGTCAACCACGTCCTAGTATGGTTACCACGCAAGTTAGATACAACCAAGCAATGCACATACATTTTCTACACGTATACTAGCAAGTTGCATGCAGGTATTATTCATGGCATACACGTATAAACATGGCGGTTTTCAACAATACATACGAGTTAAACAGTATCACGTATATAAATAAACAAAACCCAAAAGCCCGGCCCAATAACTTGGCCTGTAACGGTATGCAAGTCCAACCAGAAGGTGCGTTTATGTGGTCTCGAGTCGAGACTAAGGATCTCGAGTCGAGATGGCATGGTCTCGGGTTGAAGTCCTAGAGTTCCCGAGTCGCAACAAGGAGGTCTCGAATCATACATGTACTAGTCGAGACCAGACGGTCTCGAGTCGCAACCGGACTCGCAACCGGGGTCTCGAGTTATGCTGCTTGTGTGAGGGAGCTGTGGTCTCGAGTCGAGACTAGGGGTTCTCGACTCGCAACCGCTGATCTCGAGCTGGCTTCTAGATGGTCTCGAGTCGAAACCAGGGGTCTCGACTCCCAGCATCTGCTGATTCTACACAGTGTACTATCCAATAGAATTTCCAATTCATGATATGGTGTACTAGCCAATGAAAATGCACAAACATGTTTATTTGTCTAACAATCAATCAAATGGATCAAACAACCCTGTTTTTCAAATATTATTCATGATCTTCAAATAGTTCATCATTCAAGTCTCTATGTTCTTTCAACATGTTCATCCTATGCTCATATCATATTTAACCCATATTCATAATGTTCATCATGAGGTTATTCGAGCATGAAATGTTGTGATCAAGGATCAAGTAAATCTTGCATTATCTCATCCATACAACTTAACTAGCTTCCTCAGTGAGTTAGAACCCTTCGTTGTATCTTGATATAACATGCTTGAACGTTATGTGACTAGTTGACTTGTTGGTTTAATTAATGATATAAGTGAACTTATGTGATTATGTGTTGTGCTTGTATGTATGCGTGTGATTATGTGACCCGAGACCATGAACCCGACTCGAGACCACTTGGTCTCGAGTAAACAGTGAAACAATTGGGCCGGTTGGGCCATGCCGCTCGGAAACCCACTAGGGTGCACCAACTCGGTCCGGGTATAAAACCCACAAGAGTGACCAACCTTGCCACTTTGCACCATTTGCAACATTTCCACACACACTCTACTACACACCCCTTCCATCACTGAAACCCTAGAACACCAACACAAAACCATCTTCTCCCTCTCTCGGATCCAACCGGCAACACTAGAGCTCTCGGTTCAAGCTTGGAATCATCATTGAGAAGCCCGTTCATCGATCCTCCATACTCCCACACTTTGGAACACAACCGGTTAGTGCCTTAATGTGTGTTAGAAACAAGTGTGTGCTTAGTGAATAAGATACATGATTAGTTTAGAGATCTTTGCATGATTTTTGTATGAGTAATGAGTTGTAACGGTTAAATGATGAATAATGTGTGTGAACCATCATATGATAATGTTGTGCTAAGATGTTTCGAAGGGTAAAAGATTTAATAGCTTAGGATGATTTTGCTATCCGATTCATGTTAAATATTTGAGGACAAATGTGTGTTTGATGAGATAATGCAAGATTTACTTGATCCTTGATCACAACATTTCATGCTCGAATAACCTCATGATGAACATTATGAATATGGGTTAAATATGATATGAGCATAGGATGAACATGTTGATAGAACATAGAGACTTGAATGATGAACTATTTGAAGAACATGAATAATATTTGAAAAACTGGTTGTTTGATCCATTTGATTAATTGTTAGACAAATAAAAATGTTTGTGCATTTTCATTGGCTAGTACACCATATCTTGAATTGGAAATTCTATTGGATAGTACACTGTGTAGAATCAGCAGATGCTGGGAGTCGAGACCCCTGGTTTCGACTCGAGACCATCTAGAAGCCAGCTCGAGATCAGCGGTTGCGAGTCGAGAACCCCTAGTCTCGACTCGAGACCACAACTCCCTCACACAAGCAGCATAACTCGAGACACCGGTTGCGAGTCCGGTTGCGACTCGAGACCGTCTGGTCTCGACTAGTACATGTATGATTCGAGACCTCCTTGTTGCGACTCGGGAACTCTAGGACTTCAACCCGAGACCACGCCATCTCGACTCGAGATCCTTAGTCTCGACTCGAGACCACATAAACGCACCTTCTGGTTGGACTTGCATACCGTTACAGGCCAAGTTATTGGGCCGGGCTTTTGGGTTTTGTTTATTTATATACGTGATACTGTTTAACTCGTATGTATTGTTGAAAACCGCCATGTTTATACGTGTATGCCATGAATAATACATGCATGTAACTTGCTAGTATACGTGTAGAAAATGTATGTGCATTGCTTGGTTTGTATCTAACTTGCGTGGTAACCATACTAGGACGTGGTTGACCACAATTAGCTCGATTTGACCTTTCGTTATCTGCCGAGCAAACCAAGGTGAGTTCACACCCTCTACAAAGCATGGGATTCCCAGGGGTTGGGAATATGGGGTTAAGGAACATGGGTTCCTCGTCCTTTCTTGGGTAGGACAACTTCGGTTCAGGAGTATAATTCCTCGTCCAGGTGGACAGATAACTCGTACTAGACCAAAACTCTATCACGAAGTCCCTCCTTTTTATATCGACTTAATCGCCGGGCCAATGGCGAGCGGGTCATTAGTTAGATAGCGCTATTTAGGTTTGACAAACCTCACACCGTGCCGCAGAGGACGGGCGTGAACTAATGGACTATGGCACGTCGGTGATGATAGACACCGACGCTAAGGGCACATAAACATGACTAACGTCAGTAGTCGATATGGTAACGAGTCTAGTGTATACATGGGGTAGCCCCCACGGCCGAAATACCAGATAACTATCACGGGGTAGCCCCCACAGCTGTATTGCCAGAGTAAATGGGTAGACAAATCACGTTTTCAACTATGGGGTAACCCCCACGGCAGGATGCCAGATAAAGGAAACTGTTTTCAGAACAACTTAAAAACAAACACCCAATTGTGAACTCACTCAACTTGTTGTTGACTCGTTACTACATGCTTTGCTGGTCAATAGGTACTTAGCTGGAGCTTGCATGGAAGAGAGTCGTTGTGGGGCATGGACAGCTGTGTGCCATGTTAAACTTTGAAACAACTAAACTTATGTTTTGGTTTTAAACGTTATGCTTCCGCTTGCAACTTAAATTATGTTTTGGTTGGACACCAATTGTATTGGTTGAACTTTTATAATTACTTGCTTGCTGGTTCAATATGATTGGTGGCTGGATCCTGGTCAGTCACGCCTCCAAGCGGTGATACTCCGCAGGTGGATTTTGGGGGTGTGACAACTCGCACGTGCAGATGTCATCATTGGAACTCACTCTCGTCGAACTATTCAGCGAAACAATGCTAAAAATGCATCGCATCTCTCATGGCCAAGGAAATGGCCAAGGTGATCCCTCAAATCGTCAGTGAGGTTCACGCTGTCAGCAGTAACTCTTCAGTCTATTCCAAGAATGACGCGCCGAAAACTCTGTTCAGCTTCAAGCAGTTTAAAGCCTGCGGTCCTATGACCTTTACTGCTGAAGATGGACCCAGTAAGATGTTTCAATGGTTTGACTTGATCGAAGTTACCTTCCGACAAAGCGGATGTCCCGAGAATCTCCGCACTGTCAACGCCACTGGTGTATTTCAGTTAAGGGCACTTGACTGGTGGACCGCCGAGCGCAACAGGCGCGGAAACGATGCAACCAATGGTCTCACATGGGAGGAGCTGAAAGAGCTCATGATGAGGAATTCTGTCCTCCCCACGAAGTCTAGAAGTTGGAAAAGGTTTTGGAACATCAACCAAGTTGGTGGTGATAACGCTGGTCTCACCGCCCGATTCAAGCAGTTGAGCATCATCTGTCTGAGTCAAGTGGTCACTACTGAGAAAGCCATCAAGAAGTACATTCATGCTCTCCCCGACTATGTCGCTGACTTTGTTCAAGCAACGAAACCAACAACAATTGAGGAAACTTATCAGCTCGCAGCAGAAATCAACGACAAGCGAGTCTTGGCCGGAGTTTTCAAGGTCTCGACCAGGACTCTCATCCAAGATACTACAACGCCAAGAACCGATACCGCACCATCACAAATCCCCAAGTCTAATCGTCAAGGTCGCAAGCGAAAGAACTCCAGCAAAAACTGTGCGGTAGTCGCACCGCCCAACACAAAGTCTTGCCAGGTTGCTACTCCCAACACACCGCCCTCTAAGCGTGCGTACACTGGGAATCACCCACTGTGCCCTTCCTGCACCATCACCATCCAGTGGAGACAAACTGTCGTTTCTGTCTCAACTGCAACATCTTTGGGCACTACACAGCCAACTGCAGCTCAGGCCCTCGTCAACAAGCTCCTCAATCTCTCGCTGCCAGCTCAACCTCTCACTCCGCAGGTCAACCCAGCACTTCCAGCACCAGTATCTCATGCGCGTGCTTGCTACACTTGTGGCGATCCCAGCCACTTTAGCAATGTCTGCCTGCAGTGTGTTGTAAAACAAGAGCCTCCACAAATAGCAACAACAGCAACCACAGCAGTAGCAGCAGTAGCAACAACAACCACAAGCTACACGCGGAAGAACTTTCAACATCAATCTCCGCTAGGCTCAGAATGACAACAATGTTGTCAATTGTACGTTCCTTGTCTACGGTATTTATGTTTCATGCTTATTTTATACTGGAGCGGATAACTGGTTTATATCGTTTGAATTCGAAAAGCTTTTAAAATGCAAACGCGCTAAACTCCCAAGGACATTCGACGTAGAAGTTGCCACCGAAAGAACTGTCACCATTAGTTCCATTCTACGTGATTGTACTCTTGAACTCAACAATCATGTTTTCTTGATCAATCTCATACCTATGCAACTAGGTAGTTTTGATATCATAGGAGGCATGGATTTTCATCGTGAGAATCATGCCGAAGTTGTTTGTTTCGATAAGATGATTCGTTTTTCTTTTCCAAATGGTGATCAATTACGTTTTTACAGTGAGGTACTCTCGAAAGAATTGAAGCTTATGTCGTGTATCCAAGCAAGTAGTACCGGCGAACGAGAAGAAAACTGGTGTGTGTAAGGTGTGATATGTTTTTATTGATATTTTAAGCCCATTTTACACATTAATCAAGTTTTAAATTTATAAAACACGATATTCTACTAACACTAAACACACACTTGGGCAAGTGCTCCCATCGTGAGCATAGTATAGTGTTGGCAACATACCGAGGTCGTCCAAGGATACAAGAGCTTTTAGTACCGGTTTATCCTCAACGTCTAATCAATCTAAAATTTTTGAGGAAAGGTTTTAAATATGAAAATTAAAACTAAAAATGTAGAAAGAAAAATAAAATAAAAACAGATAGACAAAATGAATCACTTGGATCCGACTCGCCTTTTAAGTACCCTTTGATGATTTTTGCACTTTCGAACTTTTTAAGAGATTATCTTAGTTATAGTAGTGGTTTGGGTCAGCAAGGATACAATCCCAAAGGGTCGGAATATTAAAAGATAATTAATTAAGTTATTAATGCGAAAAGTGGTAGGCCCCTCTTTTGAAGGTGACGCTACCCTCGGCTAAGTGGTTTGAGTCAGCAGGGATACAATCCCAAGTAGCCGGTTTAATGTATTAATAGTAGTTTACATATGAGGGGATCAAGCTATTCGCACCCCCGCCATCCAATACCAGTGGGTATTGAAGGTGGTCCTAGTAAGCTTGACCCAGGTCCTTGCAGGATCTATACACTAAACAAGGCAATAATCTTACTAAACCATTCCCTTAACCCCCAACCAGGTAGCCAACATATCTCTATATAGACCGTACAGATATGAATGGTGTAAATCTTTTACTTTATATAGACAGTAAAGTAATGCCAAGACACCATGGACAAATGATAAAGAAAATTCACCTTCAACATAAGAAACTAGTTATTAAAGTCATTAATACAAAACCAAATAAAAAGTGCCGAAAGATTAAAAATCAAAAGTAATACATAAAAGACTTGTCTTCACCAAGTGATGTAAGAGGCTTAACCAAACATGGCCTTTGATTGGCAAGAACTCTTACTATCAATCTTGGATCCCGAGACTACTACACACACTCTAAGGTGGATGATGGATGATAGTGGTGGATGTGGGTGTTGTAGTGGTGGTGGAGTGGTGGCAAAGTGGGAGAGTAGTGGTTTGCCAAGGGATGCCTTTGAAGTGAACCAAGCACCCCTATTTATAGCCAGTACAGAGCTCTGGCCACGGCCCCATGCCCGCTGGGCACGTCCCCGTGGTCAGCATTTTATCTTCCTTCATTAATTGCAAGTGTCAGCAGAGGGCCCAACACGGCCCCGTGTTCAGCGGGCACGGCCCCATGGTCAGTACCGTATCTGTACTATTAAGATTTGGCAAGATTCTGCGTATCTTTGCGTTGACCACGCCCCGTGGTGAGCTGGGCACGACCCCATGGTGGGCGTAGAAGCTTCTACAGGTTTTGTCTTCTTGCCAGGGCTGACCACGCCACGTGGTGAGCTGGACACGCCCCGTGGTGAGCTGGGCACAGCTCTATGGTCAGCTTCTACCTTCTTGTTTTTGCTTTGGGAGACGCTGCCGAGGGGTCAGGCATGTCACGTTTCTTCCTTTTCTTTGTATTTATGTTGGTTTTGGCTTTATATGTGTTCCTTTTTTCGTTTAAGCTCATTTGATCCTGTAAATTCAAAAGGAAGACAAAAACACAATTTTTCCATAATTAGTACTAAAAAAGGGTTAGTTTCATGCCTCATTTGATGTAACTTATATGTTACATTTTGCACACATCAAATACCCCCACACTTGAATCTTTGCTTGTCCTCAAGAAAAACTCTTTAATATGTGGCTTTACAAACCCAAATGGAAGAGGTTGAAGAGAAGTTTTGAGCTTATCTTGGTGTCGGGAATCCAAGATCTTTTATTGGGTTTTATTTTTATTTTATTTACAATCCTATTCATCATGATTTATTTAGAACATTTTATAAGAAAATTACTTATTTGGGCATAACATGCTTCTTTAAAATTCCATTTATATACAAGTTCACATACCTCATGGGAGATCACCCAACACTCGGCCGAAGATGTATTTTTGTGAAACACTCGAGACCGGCATGGAATTTACTTCTACCATATGCTTGCTAAGCGACCAAACCTCCTCCTTTTTAACTAACAACCTTCGCAAATATCAAGAGGACTTGGGGAAGGGTTAGGCTTGGGCTAAGGGTAGGTGGTTTTTGGTTAGTGGTTTGTAAAATGGCGAAAAGCGTAAAAAGCGTCGGTTGTCGTGAACCCCTTTCTTTGGCATTTATTCAAACTAAGCATATTCAAACAAGATTTTTGAGGAACTTATTTGGTTATTGCAAAATTCACTCTTTTTTTTTTGTCAAAAGGGGTTTGAAAAGAAAAAGGTTTTGGTGGGTAAAGGGTGTTTGTTTTGTGGGTTTTGAAACGAAAAGGTTTAAGCTCAAAAGGGTTAACTACGGGGATTTTGGGTAGGTGATAAAAAAGATGAAAAATAATTGTTTTGAAAGGAAAATGGGTTAGTCCTAATGCCTCCATCATTTACTTACTTGGGTTCAAGTTGGTAATGATCGGGAATGTATCGTCTTGGCAAATTCTAGAGTCGTAAGAACCAAGCGACTATTCACACAAGAAACGAAAAATGAGCATGTAGTTTAAAGATATATGCATGTATGCTCAATAAAGGCTCAAAACTCACTTGTTGTGGGAATGGGTTTATAATGCGATCAAGTATATATAATCAACTTTTAATTAGATTTGTCAAGCCTTTTCATAATTTTCTTAATTGGCTCTTTTTATCACGACGCTATCGGTTATAAATTTGTAAAAATATAACCTTTTTAGAACTTGTTATTCCCGTATTAAACCAAGACAAGTAAAAAAACTGAAAAATTATGAAAATTTTTTGGGGTGATTAGCGGTTCGAATAGAGTTTTGTGTAAGGCTTGTTATTAGGACTTGCAAGATTCAAGGTTTTAGCATCCCCCCCCCCCCCCCGCACACACACATACTTAAATTAGACATTGTCCTCAATGTATCCCAAAAATAAGTTTTTAGGTTGACTGAATGTGTAAAAGAGTGTTAAAAACAAGTATTTATGTTACTGGGCAGCTGAACACGGGGTGTGGTGGGCTGAGCACGGCCCCGTGGTCAGACTGCCAGTAACAAAAAGTTACAGAAGGTTGACCATGGGGCGTGCCCAGTGGACACGGGGCCGTGGTCAGTTACATGTTAGAAATTTTTTCTGCAGAACCCTGGGCATGGGGGCGTGTTGGGTGGCCACGGCCCCGTGCTGCACATGCTGAAATTATGGAAAAGTTGACGGAAGGCTCTGTTTTTATGCACGGGGTTCGGTTTTAACGTCCCTTTGGTAATATCCACCTTTTCGAGTGTGATTTATTGCTGAAAAGTAAGACTAAACTATAAAACATAAAAGTTAAACTAATCTAAAACTAAGGATAGTTCCGCGGAATGCCTCAGTGGTGCGCCACGTTTATAAGGGTCCTTGGCTAGACCCACCTTATCTGGTGGTTCTGGCTCATCTTCAATTAGCGGGTTGTCATTGCCAATTGGATATTTCATTGATTGGTCAAGATCGACATATTTTTTATCGGCCCCTAATTGAATGGATAGGTTGTTTTGCTTCCGGTTAATCAAAGCTTTGTGGGTTTTCACAAAAGGTCATCCCAACACAAGTGGAGCGTCATCAAGGATGACGAAGTCGGTTGGGACTACCGTTTGATTTGTTTGGACAAACACATCTTCAACTACTCCCATTGATTTTATTATTTTTCGATTAGAAAGAAAAATGGGTATTTGAAGTGGAGAAAAATCACTAATACTTGAGTTTTCGAAAATGTAGTTTGGCATTAGATTAACACAAAAATCTTTATCAATTGTAATATTACTAATAAAGGAATTTTGAAAGAAACATGGAACCGGTGTAATGTTAATTTCAAATGGATCATCTTTTATTAGCGTAGTTTGATCATTTGTTAACTTAATGCTTACCATTTTGTCAATTTTAGTGTCAGTGTTTAACTCTTTTAAAAACTTAGCATGAGTAGGTACCAAACAATGGTTTTCGAAAGAAGGTGTTAAGAGAATAATTTCTTGAAAATTAGACTCTTTTTGAAGATTGGCGTTTTCGGACTTACCTTTTTCGTTGTTTGGTTCATGCATCGGTTTTTCACTTACTTGTTCTTCCATTTTTTTACCTCTTCTACTGTTACCTCTTTAGTACACATTTCCTCTCCCCTCGCGCGGAATTCCTCTTCCCTTGCGCGAGATTCTTTTATATAGCGTTCGATAGTTTTGAGGTGTTCTATTATTCTTTCGGCGACGGGGAGGATAGTTGGTGGTTCGTCAAAGTGAGCGGGATAAGTATCCCAAAAGCTTGAGTTCGGAAGTTCGATCCTTGGTCCCTCATAATACTCATATGAGGTGGATGGTTCACACCATTATTCCTCATTGTAAGTATATGACGGAGGGGATTCATACCTTGGCTCTTCATAATACCCATATGAGGTAGGTGGTTCACATCATTGTTCCTCATAGTAAAAATATGAAGAAGATGACTCATACCTTGGTTCTTCAAGATATGAGTATGAGGGAGAAGGTTCATACCTTGGTTCTTCATAGTGTGTGTATGAAGTGGTTGGCTTGTACCTAGGCTCCTCATGGTATGTGTACGAAGGGGATGGTTCGAAGAGGTCACAATATTGTACCGAGTGACGATTACCGCAAATGGTACAATACTCTTCTTCATAATCATCCTCTTCATAGTGGTAGTTGTAACCTCCTGAGTATTGATCAATAAGAATCACCCAGCAGATCATAAAAGAGTCTCGGGACCAGAAAACAAAAATAAAAATGGAAACAGAGGCTCACCACAACCCCGTGTTCAGTGAGCACGACCCGTGGTCAGGATCTGTATCTGGGCGTTTAAAAAATGCAACTGGTTTTGTGCAGCACGGGGGCGTGTTCAGTGAGCATGGCCCCGTGTTCAGACTACTGTAATGCAAAAAGTTCCTAAAAATGTAAAAAATGTGCGCGCAGTTTTAAAAAGGTTTTGAAAAATGTCTAGGCCGTCGATTTTAAGCTTTCTTAAAATCCTCGTGCCCCCGGCAACGGCGCCAAAAACTTGGTGTGTGTAAGGTGTGATATGTTTTTATTGATATTTTAAGCTCATTTTACACATTAATCAAGTTTTAAATTTATAAAACACATTATTCTACTAACACTAAACACACACTTGGGCAAGTGCACCCATCGTGAGCGTAGTATAGCATTGGTAAGATACCGAGGTCGTCCAAGGATACAAGAGCTTTTAGTACCGGTTTATCATCAACGTCTAATCAATCTAAAATTTTGAGGAAAGGTTTTAAATATGAAAATGAAAACTAAAAATGCATAAATAAAATAAAATAAAAACAGATAGACAAGATGAATCACTTGGATCCGACTCGCCTTTTAAGTACCCTTTGATGATTTTTGCACTTTCGGACTTTTTAAGAGATTATCTTAGTTATAGTAGTAGGCCACTCTTTTGAAGGTGACGTTACCCTTAACCCAGTGGTTTGATTCAGGAAGGAGACAATCCCAAAGGGTCGGAATATTAAAAGATAATTAATTAACTTATTAATGCCAAAAGTGGTAGGCCCCTCTTTTGAAGGTGACGTTACCCTCGGCTATGTGGTTTGAGTCAGCAGGGATACAATCCCAAGTAGTCGGTTTAATATATTAATAGTAGTTTACATATGAGGGGATCAAGTTATTCGCACCCGCGCCATCCAATACCAGTGGGTATTGAAGGAGGTCCTAGTAAGCTTGACCGAAGTCCTTGAAGGATCTATACATTGAACAAGGCAAGAACCTTACTATTCCCTTAACCCCCGACCAGGTAGCCAACATATCTCTATATAGACCGTAGATATATGAATGGTGTAAATATTTTACTTTATATAGACAGTAAAGTAATGCCAAGACACCACGGACAAAAGATAAAGAAAATTCACCTTCAACATAAGAAACTAGTTATTAAAGTCATTAATACAAAACCAAATAAAAAGTGCCGAAAGAATAAAAATCAAAAGTAATACATAAAAGACTTGTCTTCACCAAGTGATGTAAGAGGCTCAACCAAATATGGCCTTTGATTGGCAAGAACTCTTACTATCAATCTTGGATCCCGAGACTACTACACACACTCTAAGGTGGATGATGGATGATAGTGGTAGATGTGGGTGTTGTAGTGGTGGTGGAGTGGTGGCAATGTGGGAGAGTAGTGGTTTGCCAAGGGATGTCTTTGAAGTGAACCAAGCATCCCTATTTATAGCCAGTACAGAGCTCTGGCAACAGTCCCGTGCCCGCTGGGCACGGCCCCTTGGTCAGCATTTTCTCTTCCTTCATTAATTGTAAGTGTCAGCAGAGGGCCCAACACGGCCTGTGTTCAGCGGGTACGGCCCCGTGGTCAGTATCGTATCTGTACTATTACGATTTGGCAAGATTCTGCGTATCTTTGTGTTGACCACGCCCCGTGGTGAGCTGGGCACGGCCCCGTGGTAGGCGTATAAGCTTCTACAGGTTTTGTCTTCTTGTCAGGGCTGACCACGCCCCGTGGTGAGCTAGGCACAGCCCCATGGTCAGCTTCTGCCTTCTTGTTTTTGCTTTGGGAGATGCTGCGGAGGGGTCAGGCATGTCACGTTTCTTCCTTTTCTTTGTATTTATGTTGGTTTTGACTTTATATTTGTTCTTTTGTTCGTTTAAGCTCATTTGATCCTGTGAATTCAAAAGGAAGACGAAAACACACTTTTTCCAACATTAGTACTAAAAATGGGTTAGTTTCATGCCTCATTTGATGTAATTTATATGTTACATTTTGCACACATCAAAAACCGTGAAAGACGTTCTAGTTGTTTGTGGTTTCCCTAATGTATTTCCAGACGATTTACCCGGTTTACCCCCTACTCGCGATATCGATTTTCGTATTGATCGTTTTCCTAGTGCTACACCTATTGTAAAAGCTCCCTATCGCCTTGCACCATCCGAAATGAGCGAGCTATCTAGCCAACTTCAAGAATTGCTTGATAAATGCTTTATACCCCCAAGCACGTCAGCATTGGGCACACCAGTTCTTTTTGTGAAGAAGAAGGATGGATCGTTCCGAATGTGCATTGATTATAGGGAACTAAACAAGCTTACTATCAAGAACCGCTACCCGCTACCCTGAATCGGTGATTTATTTGATCCAATCCAAGGTGCTACGTGTTTCTCAAAAATTGATTTACGTTCCGGCTATCACCAGTTGCATGTACAAGAGCAAGACATCCCGAAAACCACTTTTCGTACTCGCTATGGCCATTATGAATTCATGGTCATGCCTTTTGGTCTCACAAACGCACCAGCGGTCTTCATGGATTTGATAAACCGTGTGTGCAAAGCCTTTTTGGATCGTTTTATCATTGTGTTCATCGATGACATTCTTATCTACACGAAGTCGAGAGCTGAACACGCGCAACATCTTCGTTTAGTTCTCGAACTACTTCAAGGAAACCGCCTCTACGCCAAGTTCTCCAAGTGTGAATTTTGGCTCGAGGAAGTTCAATTCCTCGATCACATCGTTAATAGTCAAGGAATTCATGTCGATCCCACGAAGATAGATGCTGTAAAGAGTTGGATTACGCCAAGACTCCATTTGAAATCCGTTCATTTCTCGGATTGGCGGGTTATTACCGTCGATTCATCACCGACTTTTCTAAAATCGCCGTACCTCTTACCGCTTTAACTCATACGGACAAACCTTTCGTTTGGGGTTCAGAACGAGAGGACGCCTTCCAAACTCTCAAGTGTATGCTTTGCAACACTCCTGTCCTCGCACTTCCCGAAGGAAACGACGAATTCATTGTTTATTGCGATGCCTCTAACCTAGGTCTCGGTTGTGTTCTTATGCAACGAGACAAGGTTATCGCGTATGCGTCTCGACAACACAAGATCCACGAAAAGAACTACACTACCCACGACTTCGAGCTCGGTGCAGTTGTTTTTGCGTTAAAGATATGGCGACACTACCTCTATGGTACAAAGTGTATGGTCTTCATCGACTGTAAGAGCTTACAATATATCTTGAACCAGAAAGAACTGAACATGTGCCAACGTAGATGGGTTGAACTTCTCAATGATTATGATTGCGAGAAACGCTACCATCCCAGAAAAGCAAACGTCGTAGCCGATGCTCTCAGTCGACGAAGCTATGTGCAGAGTATTCGTAATGTTCAAGCTCATAATGATCTCGAAGCCCTAATTCGCGACGCGCAGCACGCATGCTTCATTGAAAATACCTTGAAAGAGGAAATGAAGTGTGGTGCCGAAACTCAGTTAGTGAATAAATCAAAAGGTATCTTTCACTATCTCGACCGTATTTGGATTCCTAGTCGCAATAACCTCCTGGAGATATTGATGACTGAAGCTCACAAATCTCGATACTCCATTCACCCCTGTGCCGACGAGATATACCAGGACCTCCGTTCTAGGTATTGGTGGCCGGGCATGAAAAATGATATCGCTCTGTATGTTTCGAAATGCCTAACTTGCTCGAAGGTTAAGGCCGAACATCAACGACCCTCTGGCCTACTCGAACAACCCGAAGTCCTGATGTGGAAATGGGAAAGCATAGCCATGGATTTTATTACAGAACTCCCCCGTACGCCTTCTGGTCACGATAGCATTTGGGTTATCATTGATCGTCTTACGAAATGTGCTCATTTCATTCCGATACGAGAAGACTTTAATGTTGAACGATTATCACGCATCTATACCGACGAAGTCATTTGTCGACACAGGACGCCTCGTGACATCATCTCTAACCGTGATGGTCGTTTTACCTCACGTCTCTGGGAGACATTCCAATCCGCTGTCGGTACGACTCTCAATCTCAGTACCGCATTCCATCCCCAGACCGACGGTCAGACTGAGCTCACGATCTGCACCCTCGAAGACATGCTTCGTTTGTGTGTTATAGATTTTGGTGGTAATTGGGATTAGCATTTACCTTTATAGAATTTCGTACAATAACAGTTATCACACTTGTAAACAAATGGAACCCTTTGAGGCACTATACGATAGAAAATGTCGATCGCCTATTATTTGGCACGAGATCGGAGATTCACAAATCACCGGTCCCGAGTTAATACAAGAAACGACAGACAAAATTTTCCAAATAAGAGACAATCTCCTAAAAGCTCGGAGTCGTCAAAAGAGCTACGCCGATAAATGCCGCAAGCCCCTAGAGTTCGAAGTTGGAGATCACGTCCTCTTAAAGGTTTCACCTTGGAAAGGGGTGATCCGATTCGGCAAGAAAGGGAAACTAGCACCACGTTATGTGGGCCGATGCAAGATTCTGGAAAGAATTGGTAAAGTGGCCTACCGACTCGAATTATCGGTTAAACTCAGCAACATACACCCGACTTTTCACGTCTCAAACCTCAAAAAGTGTCTAGTTGAAGAAAATCTTCATGTACCTCTTGAAGACTTGTAAGTAAACGAGACACTGCACTTTGTGGAAAAGCCAGTAGAAATCATGGATCGAGAGACCACGAAACTTCGACGTTGTCGCATTCCTATAGTGAAGGTTAGGTGGGAAGGAAAACGCGACGCCGAGTTCACTTGGGAACTCGAAAGTGATATGAAATCTAAATATCCACAACTCTTTGTTACGTCTACTACTTAATTTCGGGACGAAATTCCCTAAAGTAGGGGAGACTGTAACAACCTGACTTTCGGTTGTTCCTAATTGTTATCGTTATTTCATTCGTAAACGCTTGTATGTCGAGATTCGATGATTAACCCTTGGTTAACTACATTTTTAAACGCTTTTATATCGCTTAATTTTCGCATTTAAACGGTTATTACTTAAACGCTAATCGCAATGCAATGTAACTCAACGAGAACTCAAAACGCGGATTTATTTATATTATTTGTGTGTTTAATTGCTAAACATGTTATATGTGTTTGATACTCGCTTAAAACGCTCACTCGCGCAACTCAATTTATCACGTTAATACGCAATGCATCTCAACACTTAATTACCTTGCTAAAATACTTAAAGTACTCAAACTAACTAACGCAACCAGACGTACCAAACGAGCATCCGGCACGCGAAACGGGAATCACACACATAAAACAGGTACCCTCGTACGAAGACACCACCTTCGTACGAAGGCAATGGCTTCGTATGAAGGCAGCCCTTCGTACAGAACCAACCAGCTCTCTCTATAAGTACCTAGCCCACTACTTCATTCATAACTTGCTGCCATTCTCACAAGAACACTCCCTACTCGCTTTCTCTCTGCATCCCAAGTAAGAATCTTTATTTTTACAAGTATCACAATGATTTTCACGAGTTTATCTCCGATTTCATCTAAAAACTTCTCTATTTATGGAAACCTTCATCTTTTTCATCAAAACTTCTGATTTTGCTACGGATTTACACCAAAACGAGTGTATTGGGCTTAGCTTTGGCTTCCCAAGATAGAGATCTGAATATCTCACACTCACCAAGTGTTTAATCCACAGAAAAAATATTTTCAAACTCGATTTTTACACTAAAAATGGACCAAAACCGATATATGTTTCGTTCACTGGATAGTGGGACGAAGCGGTGTCGAAATCGCCATGAAAAGGACTTGAAAATACATCTGACTCAGGCGAAAACACAGTTCCGAATGTATGAGGACGCTGATACAGCCACCTGTACGAACGGGACTAGCTTGTATGAAGCCCCGACTTAGTACGAAGGCACTGCCTTCGTATGAAGGCACCCTTCGTACAACCCAGCCCATGTGACTGAACTGCTCAAAAGACCTCTCCAACTCTAAGTTTAATCAGTAGTTTAAGGCTGGAGGGATGAACACTCGATTTCCTGAAGAAAGACGCGAAGAACACTCAATTTTGGACACGGAAACAAGTAACTTGCATGAAGGCACCGCCTTCGTACGAAACGGCCCTTCGTACGAAGCGGCCCTTCATATGAAGGTTCTATTTTCCCACTCGACACTCCAACTTGAACGTTTCAGCACTTTAGAAGACTTATGAACTTCTATTTCCGTACGTAGGCTGATCTGGCGCTCCCTCCACTCCATTCCAGGCCGTGTTTAACTGTTAAGCACGCACTGTGAGTATACTCGACTCCTTTTTCGCTTAACGCACTTTTTGGGTGTTGCATATTCTCTATCAAAACACGACGCACACAACGCTGAAACTCTTAAAATTCTAACCGCTCTCGCATGTTATACGTGAATCGCTGAATGTTTGGTTGCTACGTTTACACATTGATGACTCGCCCTACCACCCTTAGCAACGATAGTACTATAGTTTGGACTCAGCATTGTTTACTCAGGGGTTGTTAAGGTTTTCTTACGTGCGTGCTCACTGCGGTGAACACGTATCGCGCATACTCTACCACGCAGTCATGTTGGTTAGCTTGTATCATTGTCAATAGATTACTTGATTTGCCCCTTTACGTGTTACATGCTGGTTATGCGTAAACGCTTTATTACTATACTTATGCTAAACTTGTGTACTCACCTTTACATTATTGTATTGACTTTATTTTTAACGTATGTGACAGGTTGATGGATTACTGTTGGAAATGGTTTAGGATTCTAGAAACCTGCCTAAACTTAATTGCAAGGTTTGTTATGTCTTGTTTTGTTGCTTGAGAAACTACTTAAATTCGTTTCGTTTTTGTGAGTATATTTGTTTGATTGTATGGGAAATTGAACCTTATTAAATATTGTCACAATTAGTCGTTATGGATTCTCTCGAGCAACCTATTCGCATCATGCCACATCCTAATGATTCCGCCATCGGTTGGGGTGTGACATACGCATTGTGAAGGCAGGATCCGTTTGGTATTTAGGTCGGAATCTGAGTTCGGGTCACGCATGATGGATCCTTTTGTCTTTTTTCTTATTCTTCTTTCAAACTCATCGACATTCTCCACAACCCTAAAACCAAAGCTGTTCATCTTGATCTTGGTTCAATAAGTCTTCGTCAATCCAAGGTGATTTCTGAGGAAATCATTCTTTCCATAAATCTGTAAACGTGATTCTGCTTCAATCCATCTTCTTCCACTCATGTTTGATCATCCGAGGTATGCTTTAGGGTTTTAAACGAATCGTTCGTTCATTTGTTCATCTTTTAGGGTTTTAAAAAAACATGATTTGTGTTTCAGATTTGTAACTTTACGCTTTTAATTGTTTTTGTCTGCATTTGGAATATCTGGCTCTTTAATCGTTCTTACGATTCACTGCAATCATCAGTCATGGTGCTTGAGGTACATTCTTTAATTTGTTTTTAGTGTTTTTTATTTGGTTGTTGTAATGGTTTGCTGTTTGGGTTGGAACATGTGGATTGAATTTGCTCTTTTACAACCCTTTTTACAGTTCTTTCATGTTACATTGCATGATTCAATCACCCATTTTATTCAATTTTTTTTATATGATGTGGAATTTAAGTTTCATCATGAACAACATTTATGCACACCACCTATTTGATGAAATGCCTAACTGGAATTGAAAATTTGTATTCTTTATTTTTTGTGTGTGAAACATTCGAATTTTATCAATGGGGTAAAATTTTTTAATCATGTTCTTTCGTTCAATAATCCTTCATCAGAATAAAAAATATGCTTCTTCCGTTCCTCCTATTGATGTCGATAATCACAGGTATACTGTTCCATCAACCGGTACGACAATCCTAATTCCGCAATCAGTAGCACCCTTCAATCTCCCTTTTCTCTCTGTTCTATGCAAATTCACATAAAAATTGAATACACATTCGTACAGTCATTCAATCAATTCATAAGATGGAAATGGAACTTATTTGTTCGAACATGTCAACGATTCGTATTCTTGGGCCTGCAAATCACTTTTACAAGCAAAAATGATATATCGGTTTCCATAATCAGCGAGTTTCTACTTTTCGTTGTCGTTTATTTCATTTTTAGGTTGTTTATGAGAAGACATATTTATGAAAGTTTGGATAAATTAGGGTTTTTTGCGATTTTTATCAGACAAAAGTTAGGGTTGTGGAATTTGATTAGTTTTCTATTAGTATTTTATGCATATTTTTCTATGATTTTGCGATGAATCTATGTAACATGTTGATCATGAGTGAGCTATTCTATGATTTTTGATGCCAATTGTAATTATTTAAAAAAAAATGGGTAACGCTGCTTAGTTGCATATAAAAAACAATAAACGATTCATGTATATATCTAATGTTTCATCTAATTGTAACTTTTATTTACAATGATATGAAGTTTGGGATACTCTTAGTGTCTAAACTGAGAAAGATAATGAAATAAACAAAGTAGTTTTAATTTATCAGAAGTGTTGAGAAACTAGGTCTTAATTCTGCTACTCCTATCTATCAGAAAAATAAATCTGGAAGATGTTGGAATTTGGGACAGTATGTACTTTTAGCTATTTATTATGATGTTTTATTGTAAAACAGTTGCTTGCAGGACCCAAATAAAGTGTGCTTAAATTCAAAATTTTGACAGCAATGAACAAATTAACCAACTCAATGTGCTCGGAGAGTAGGAGGTTGAGGCAGCTAGGAAGGATAAAGTTAACAAAGTAGCCTCCAAAATTAGCCTCCACTCTATAGTGAATCTAATGATCCTAATGCTACTTGGTGCTTTTCTTTATTCAAAACGTATCAGAGTGGGTCAAAATACGTAATTTAGAGTACATGTTGGGTTCACGTCAAACACTCTTCTTGATGGTTTTTAATGAATAAGTGTGTTTAATATGATTAAAAAAACTATATTATTATAAGAGTTAACTGCCATTTTCGTCCCTGTGGTTTGGTCACTTTGGCCATTTCAGTCCATTTCTCAAAAATGCGCCATTTTCGACCCCCACGTTCTGGAAAGGTGCCATTTCAGTCCAAAAATCATAACCCAGTTAAGTCAGTTTGTTAATAAGGACTGATTGTGTAAATTTGTAACATAAGGGGCCATTTAAGTAAAATGTATAAATATTTGAAAAATGGACTGAAATGGCACCACCGCCAAACCAGTTCCCACCACCGCCACCACAGCCACTGCCACCACCACCACCACCGCTACCACCGCCACCACAGCCACCACCGCCACCACAGCCACTGCCACCACCACCGCCACCACCGCCACAACCACTCCGCTGCCACCACAGCCATGATGAATGAGTCTGATCTTGTTAAGATAAGGCCCTTTTGTTGTTCTCCGATGATTTCGCCTGTTATCGCTGCGAATGCTGACCCTCAGCTTCCTCCATATGACCCGAAAAAGAACTTTCTTTCACCTAGACCTCAATATCTTCGTTACAAACCAAACCCTCGAATCGAATTTCTTCTAAACAAAGAAGATAACGATGATGATTGTGGAGAATCTGATGTTACTCGGCTTGAAGACAGCTTTGATCTTTCTGATAGTTCATCAGAAACCGAAGAAAAAGAACCGGAACCAGAACAAGAAAAGGAAGCTGAATCAGGTGATGATTCGGTTAATTCGGTTAACGGGTCTGAAACGGATTTGTCTGACACGGTTTTGGACGAAAAATCATTCGATTCGAAGGCAGAGAAAGTATCAAAACCTCGGTTTTTTACCCGTTCAAAGACTGTTTCGTTTGTTTTTGTTCTGTTCCTAGTAGCCTGTTTTTCGCTTTCTTTCACCGAGTCTCCACCTATTAACTTGCCAATCTTTGAAGATGTCGGTTTCTCGGAGATTTATCATGAATCTTTGAGGTCTGCAGCCTTTGCTAAAGAGTCATTTGATGATCTTGTTGAAAAAGCTAAGCAGTGGTCAATGGATTTGGTAGTTTACCTCTCTGAACAAAAATCCCTTTTCATCACACCTCAAAAGTTTGAGTCTTTACAATTCTTTAACTTGACTACTTCTCCTATACAAGAAGAGTTTGTGTTCAGTAGACACATTGGAACTGATTACATTCAAGAAGTTAAAGAATTCGAAGAAGAAGAAGAAGAAAATGAAGATGAAGTTGTGACTGAAGAAATGTTGATGAAGATGTTACCGAAGAAATTGATGAACAAAGTGATGTAGTTAGTGAAGAAACTGAAAGGATTGAAGAATCAATCAATGAGCAGATTAATGAAGTTGAAGAAAAAAGATTGAACCTTGGTGAAGTTGAAGAAACAAAATCAGAAGTCACCCTTGAAGCTCAATCAGAAAGGGTGCAAAATGATGTTGAAATCGAGCGGAGTGTTGCAGTTTCGAATGTAGGATCAGAAGCTTTGAGTTTGTTTTCGACTCAATCAATTGCCACAATCAGTGTGGCTGGTGTTTCCATGGTGATATTGGCTGTTTTAACAGTTTTCTACATGATTCAAAAGAAATCCAATGCTTCGAAATCAGCCGCTGTTGGTGTTGCAGGTTGTGAGAGATACGGTGACCGGAGAAGAGAAAGATGGTCGGAGTAGATGGTGTCGGTTCGTAACAGTTGAACAGAGATGGTTAAGGTTTTACGGTGGTCGGAGGAGATCCGTCGGAGTGATTGAAGAAGACGGGCGGTGATGAAGATGAAGATGGTGGCGGTGGTGGTGGCAGTGGCTGTGGTGGCGGTGGTGGCGGTGGTGGCAGCGGAGTGGTGGTGGTGGCAGGGCTAGTGGTGGTGGTGTTCAAATTTACACAATCAGTCCTTTATGTTACAAATTTACACAATCAGTCCTTATTAACAAACTGACTTAACTGGGTTATGATTTTTGGACTGAAATGGCACCTTTCCAGAACGTGGGGGACGAAAATGGCGCATTTTTGAGAAATGGACTGAAATGGCCAAAGTGACCAAACCACAGGGACGAAAATGGCAGTTAACTCTTATTATAATAATAAGCTAAAGTTTTTGATAAATCCATTTAGCACTTTTTGCATAAAAATTAAAATTTAGGCAACTTTATTACTAATTTTACTTATCTGACTTGTTGCCACTCGGTTTAGTCAGACTCGCAAAGGTTTGTTAATAATCTACAACTCTCTTCTACTTTGATATTACCATTACAATCACATTGGGTGCTAATTAATTAAAATTATTTTGTTTTCAGAAGGTTCGGCTCGGATTACAATGTAACCTACTATTGATATGTTAAAGGTATTTTTGTATTTAACTTCATGGTTATTATCTATCTCATTGTAGCTATTTGATAAAAAAATTATGATAGTGTGTGTATATATTACGTTTTGTATGGTTTAGGTTGAAGGTCTTATGATGGATATTGTCGTAGCCGAATAGAAGATCACTAGATGGAAAGTAGCAGCCCAGCAAGAAGCCCCATTCTCTCCCTTAAAACCCTAATTCTTTAGCCTTTTTTCTTCTACAACCCTTACAACATCACTCCTGTAACAACTCGCGTTTTTGAAGTCAAGGTACAAGTCAAAGTCAAAGGAAGAAAAAATTGCTAAATGCGATATGTCACTCCTTGCTTAATTATTGATTGTACTTCTTGACTCGCAATCGATTATTTTAAATTGTGTACTTTATTTGTATTATGTGGAGTAAGTGTTAATAATCACAGTTTTATCGCATGTTAATCGCTAATCCATTTATCGCAATCGCAACCTGATTCGCATGTTCTGAACATTGTTTTACGTGTGTGTGTCATTTATGTGTTACTTGTGCATGTTTATTATATGTTTATGGTGATTAATCGAAAATGCAATTGCAACTCTATCGCAACGCAATCTCATCGCGAGCTGGAGACGCAAGTTTAATTATTGTGTGGCTATGATTTAAATCTATCACATCGCTTAATCGACCCTCGCTTAAACGCATCGAAATACTCAGCCCTTCGATCGAATGACCATATCGAACTGCCCTCCGATCCGTCACCCTGCACCGCCTCTTCTTCTCTTTCACCTATAAATAGCACCTGTCACATCATGAACAGTGATGTGACAGCTCTCCTCTGAACCTTCGACTTCTCAGGCTATTTTCTCTCGATTCCTCGCAATTCTTGTTTCTACCTTAAATCTTGTACTTCTATGATCTACACACACTCCTTCATCTTTTCCACCAACAAATCTTAACTTTTCACCATGAAATCAGCTAATTTGGGATGTTCTAGGATGATGTCATCATGGGTTATTATGAACTTCAAGATTTGACCCATTTCACCAAGAACAACTCAGATCTAAGGGATTTTAACAGGTTTAAACACTGATTTCGCCTAAATGTAAACATTTTCAAGACTAAAGGAATTGAAGGATGTTTTCATAACTTTCTTTCAACTCTTTTACACTCTTGCACTCAAAACCGATAGAATCAGAGCTCATTCAGGCCTTCCACTCATTTCCCTAGTGATGTGTCGGTCTGAGAACTGATTCCTATCGACGAGATGGCTGACTTAGCAGATTGAACATGAACAACCGTCAAGAACAGTTGACTGATCAGACGGGGTGATACCGATCCGATCGGATAACTTGGACTTGGTGGAGTTCCCGTTGTTTAACACGTTGTCATACCGTCTCGATTAAACCGCAAACTTTCTGAACTTAGCAAAATTTTCCAAGTTTCAAAACGCGCAAGTCACCAAACGGATTGCCGTCCGATCGGATTGCCATCCGATCGAACGACAATCCGATCGGATGACTTGTGGTCTCAACACTTAAACATTTTATGAATTTCCAATACATAACAGTAAACAAACGAGTGGTCATCCGATCGGACGACTATCCGATCGAATAACCATCCTGCTGTGAACTTGTTCTCTATGAAATGTCTCACCTGGAATGGATCGCCATCCGAGCGAACGGCCATCCGACCGGACGACCGGATGATCTGAAAGGTAGAGATACTCCTCTGTTTTTAAAATGCTACAACGAAAACTTCAAAGCCATTATACACAAACACATCCATCCCAAACGAACGACAATCCAATCGAATGACCATCCGTCCGGATTGTCATCCGAACGAATGACCATCCATCACTTAGTTCACGCGACACCGTTAAATGCACCATGCTTCGCTTATGCTATTGTTCTGTAATCAGGCTAACTCTCCAGTGCTCCCTTCAATCCAATCCAAGGCTGTGTTATTCATTTAACACAATCTGTGAGTACACTCGAACACTTTTTGCTTTACGCACTTTTGGGTGTTACATACGTTACCTAGTTCAAAATACAATCGACACACAACGCAAACACTTTTATACGCTGACCGTTACTGCATGTTATACGTGTTACTCAATGAATGCTTGTATGTTATGTTTACACAGTGATTGTTGCCTGACACCTTAGCAACGATAGTACTATAGTTTGGACTCAGCACATGTCGTTGACAGGGGTTGTTAAAGGCTTTACTTCACGTGTCACAGTGGTGACATGTGTTGCACATTCTATAACTCGCAGTCACGTCTGTGCATATTTCATTATCGATAACCTACTAGCTTCACTTTGCTACATGTTAGATGCTGGTTATGCGTAATCAATTTCGCTATCTATTATGCTATTAAACTTGTATGCTTACCTTTACACTATGTGTATTGACCTCTATTTTAATGTATGTGGCAGGTGTTTGAGATGCTAGGATGCTTGCTATGTGGAATCAAGTAGGAAGAGTCTAGAAACAAACAATTAATATTTGAGTTGTCAGAATTATGAGTGGTCTTGAGATATCTATGTCTGTAATAATTGTTTTATTTTGATAAGTTATGGTATGGGACATAATGTTAATTATCTGGTAATTTAGTTGTTATAGATTTCTCTTGGACATTCTGTTTCGCTCAGTGCCTCACCCCGATGTTCCTGCCATCGGTTGGGGTGTGCCAACTTCGACAACGGCCATGTGATGGAGAACTGTTGTCCACTTGACTCTAAGCATTTATGTTAATTGATCCTAAATTGTGTTTGATGTTGTTCAAGATCGAAGAAAATTAAAAGGTTGTTTATGAAGAAACATGAACTTTTAATGTAGATAAAATGGACAAAGAAAGAAAATGAGGCAACAGGATGTTGAATTAAGTTCAAATTCTTTGGCAAGTGTATATCTACAATCAACGTTCCTAAGAACACGATGGAGAACTGTCGTTATTCCAGAGACCACGAAACAGCACTTACGCCAAGTCGCGAAACAGTTAAAAATAACCTTTATTTCACTACGAACCTTTCATCAATCGAAACTTAGGTATTGAGTTGGGGATTTGAGATACAGTAAAGTGTTTGAAACCCTAAACCTATATAGGGAAGATGATCTGATATGCTTGGTACATTCAGTTATGTGATCTGAAAAATAGGCAGTTTTATGTGATATCATAGTTATTCACCTCCGTAGCTAAAGTTTACCCGCTGATAAAAGTTTTACACTCTGATAGGGATGGTGTTCCATAGCATATGTTTCCTAGATTTAACGTTAGATATTAATGATCTTAGTTCTACATTGACAACTTCATGTAGCCATCTAATGTGCTCTTCTTTTGTTTTGGACTCAAGCACTGGAGTCATTTTATTTGGGTTGAGTGAGTTTGGTGGAGTACTGATACCACTACCAGGGGTCACGTTGTAGTACATCATTCCGTGTTTTGGGTTGTTCTTTCGGGCTGTGTGTATTGTTTTCGTCTTTGGGGTGGTGTGTATTTTTTCTTTCTTTGGTCGCGGTGTAGTACATCATTTTGTATTTGGGCTGCAGTAAACAAATGATGGGTTGTTGCTTCCATCTCTCCTCAACTCCCTTCATAGGCAAACAAACCCGAAAGACAAGTTTAGGTCATCGTTTCAATTCAGATTCTTAAGTCAATCAGATGTCGCCTAGAGAAATTTGGACAATGGCCATCATATCATTTTCTGAATGTTATGTCAAAAGTCTAAAGCTTCAGCATTTTGCTTATCATGAAATATTTTTACATGTAGCCGAATGAGCGAGGCTGTATGGAGTTAAGAGGATGATCATTGGTGTTAATGTGAAGCATGACAAGTACAGAACCTATAATTTTTAATTTGGGATCTTTATAACAATATGGTAGCTATCCACGTATGAGGGTCATTTGTGGTCTTAATTTTACATCAATTTTTTACTTTTATTTTTTTGAGAAGAAATGAAATTTGTCGTGACTGCTTTTGTGAACCCGGTTAGTTGTAGGTTGTTTCCTTTGTTTCTTCGCACACCTCTCTTCTTATCTGATAAGCGTGTCTTTTTTAATTCAATTTGAATGTTGGTTCTTTAGTGCTTTCGCTGCCTCTAGGGCTCTTGAAGATACTATAACAACTCTCCCAAAACCCTTAAACATGTCCCTACGCCCTAAAATACACCCCTTATACGAAAAGTGGGCCCCAAATACTTTATTTTAATAAAAAATTAAACAAAAACAAAATTCGAGGGGCCCTGGCGGGGCGCGACAGACCCCCTTTGGTCCGTCGCGGGGCGCGAGCGAATGACGGGTGGCAAAACCCTAGGCAGCCATGTGGCACGACACCCAGACAACCTACACCGGAGACTAGCCAAGGCTAGGCCTTAGCCAGCCTAGCTCACGGGCCGCGAAAGCCCCCCTTATCTCCGTCGCGGTGTGCGAGAGACCCCTGGTCAGGCCCTATAAATTGGACGATCGAGCATTCAGTCCAAATCGTTCACAATTCTTTTTCTCTCTCAAATTCTGAAGTAGTAAAAGTAATTCCTGGGTATTATACCCCCTAATTAGCGCAGCTCTGCCTCGTTGTAAGTATTATAACCCCCAATTATGTATTAGATATGCTGCCCGATTGATCTAGTGCTCCGTAACGCATGTCGAGGCTCTGCCTGACTCAGTCGTTGGAGTTCTGTCTCGGGGAGGGTATAACAAATGTAAATTGGTTTATTATACTAACGCGTGTGCATTGTTTATTTAACTAGATTATAACCAGGAAGTCACAAGGGAAATACCTAAAATAGCAATGTGAGTGATTCCTCTTTTCACAAAGTGTTTTTACAAAACCTCAATTGTTTTAATTTATATTTAACAGTGATTGAGTATTTTTAATTCTACAATTATTGTCGGTATGTTAGGAAATAATCTATGGGATTACGTGCATATCTGTATATTATTGTTTTATGTCATTTGACAATTTGTTAGTTTACAGTATGAGTGATCAAGGACCATCAGACGCCTATCGTCAATTGTCTAGTTCTCTTAGAGATGAAGGAACTTCTTCCCCTCCTACCCCCTCGGGGAATTCATTAGGAGGGCAAAATTTCCTTTCAACCATATTCTTAAACTCAGTCCATTCCATATTATAGACTATGTCACTTCCCCTAGACTGGAGAATAGTGTTCTACCATTCTAAAGCTGCATTCTTAAAAAGATTGGAAGCAAACATGATTTTATCTTCCTCTGCACACTTGCTTATTTTTAAGACTGCTTCAGTCTTTTCTATCCAGCGTAGAGCTGCAATGGCTCCTTCATTGCCAGAGAATTCTATTGGTTTACAAGACCAGAATTCTTTGTAAGAACAACCATAAGACATGGTTCTTCTTCTTTTTGGAATAGGCAATTGAAGTAGTGGTCCATTGTTTACGCTGTGACTGGGTTCAGTAGGTGGTCATTTACTTCCACTATTACTTTTATTATTTTCTGCTTCCTTAACCGTTATGATAATATATGGCATAGCGTCTATAATCCCTTGTGCCACTATGTGTTGGATGGCACTGTTATCTAATTGATTCCCGTTATTATCATTATTCGGGTTTTCTCGATTCACTTCGTTGTCCATCTGGATTATAAACATTTACCCAATATTAATATCACAGGACTATATTTAATGCAATCATTCACACAAACAAACGCTTTGATCAAAATCGTCGTGCATTGCGACATTTACTCTATTTCATATATATATATATATATATATTACATGCTACAACTGGAATTGAAAATACAAGACTAGTTATGCATCAGTAGGTTGTGGATTATCTATTTTAGTTGATATATATTTTTTTTCTACTACCCGCATATATATATTTATATCTATATTATTACTATTAATATTACTATTGTTATTAGGGGTTCATTCAGTACTGCATATTGCGCTCGTCATACTTCCAAACGAGCTTCTCTCCTATTTGCCTTATTCTTTCACCTTCATCTAATAATTCCTCACCAAACGTACGGAGTTCCTGCACGTTTTCGGTACTCATGGGTGGGGGTGGTGCTGGTATCGGGTCAGGGTATGGTTGTACGGGTTCTCCATATGGGTATAGGTTTTCTAGTATTTCCCGAACATACTGATCAGCATCCCAATATGGATCTAGAGGGTCAAGGTTAGGGTATGGTGCTACAGGGTTGGGTATGAGTTCTTCTAGTGGATAAAGTTCTTGATAATCCCTATGTTCTTCATTCCACGGATCGTATGCTGGAGGGTTAGGTGCTGGGACTCTAGGGATTTCGTTTGGATCGAAGGCAGGTATTGGAATTTGGTCTCCTGGGTTAGGTTCTATTTCCATGGGTTGAGTTGGAAAAATTGGTAGTGGCTGTGGTGCAATGATTTGTTCTAAGTTTGGGTCTGCGGCTGTGGTAGCTAATATGTGAAAGTTAGCTAATCGCCTATTGATTATATCTTGAGTCTGGGCATTCATTTCCCTATTTGCTGCTGCTAAGGCCTTCTGTTGCTGTAACGTCCTCATTCTCTTCCTACGCTCGTGTGCTCCCCGACTGAACCATCCTCTCTTTTTGGTAGGGAATGGTTCTTCGGATTGTGCCTTAAATATGAAGATCCCCTCTTCTGTGTCAGCTGAATACCCCGAGGGGGTAGGCTGGGAAGAAGTTCCTTCATCTCTAGGAGAACTAGACAATTGACGATAGGCGTCTGATGGTCCTTGATCACTCATACTATAAACTAACAAATTGTTAAATGACACAAAACAATAGTATACAGATTTGCACGTAATCCCATATATTATTTCCTACCATAATAGATAAAAGTTTGGTGTCAGCAGAACACTTCTGTGGTTGAAATCAGTGGCTGTAGCTCTGATACCACCTTTTGTCGCAATCCCCGACCCCTGCCCCGGGAGGCAGACGGCCGCGGCCTACTCAGAGATGGTGGTATCGTTGTTTATCATTAATTTGGCAGCGGAAATTTCATCAGGACCGTAGTTAGGAAATATTTTATCAGAGTAAAACACCACATTATATAATAATAAATATATTGGGAGAAATCCAAGTTCCCATTACAAACATGTTTTTAGGGTTAAACCCTGATTTATTGAAATAAAACATCTTCTTTATTTAGGTAACTTTATAGCCACTTTTCCAAGTCTTCAGTGCTGTCCAGCTGGCTTCTATTTGGCTTTCACATTTTGTTACCTGAAACGTGTTTAAAAACATTTTTTCAGCATGAAATACTGAACTGAACCTTTAGCTTGCCTTGTGCTACTTTTTCACGAACGAAATTAAAGTCGACCTCAACATGTTTTGTTCTAGCATGAAATACCGGGTTGGCAGAGAGGGATGTAGCTCCAAGATTATCACACCACAATGTTGGAGTCGATTTTGGTAAAATCCTAAGTTCTTGGAGAAGGGCAAGCCATGTGGGTTCAGCAACAGTGTCAGCAAGTGCCTTATATTCAGATTCGGTGGAAGACCGAGAAACGGTTCGCTGCTTTCGAGTGTTCCAAGAGATCAATTTTGAGCCAAAATAGATGGCAAATCCCCCGGTGGATCGGCAGTCATTGGAACAACCAGGCCAGTCTGCATCGGAATATGCCTGAATCGACAAAGGCCATTGTGAGTCAGTGAAGGCATGACGAGTAAAAGCCGAGTCATGACGGATAAAGAGACCAAAGTGGGAAGTGCCTTTGAGATACCGAAGAATTCGTTTGACCGCTGACCAATGATTTTAAGTAGGTGCACGCATGTATTGACACACTTTGTTGACATTATAAGTGATGTCCGGACGTGATAGAGTCATATACTGAAGAGCCCCGACCATTTGTCTGAATTTTGTTGCATCAAACAAAGGAGCGTTGTCAGCGAGGGATAAAGTTTGCGAGTTGCTCATAGGTGAAGGAACAGATTTGCAATCCGATAAATCGGCTTTGGCGATGAGCTTAGAAATGTACTTACGCTGGGACAAGATAATGTTTTTGCCATGTGGGACTATTTCAATTCCCAAAAAACAATGTAAATTCCCAAGATCCTTAACCGCAAAAGTAGAGCTAAGCTGGGCGATGACCTTGTTGATGGCATCTTCGTTGTTGCCGGTGACAATGATGTCATCGACGTAAACGAGCACATATAGAAGAACTTCGTTGGTCTTTAGGATAAACAATGAGGGATCGGTTTTAGAATCATTGAAACCAAGATCCTGGAGTGTAGAGGAGAGATGCCAGAGGCGCCTGCTTGAGCCTATATAAAGATTTTGTGGAGTAAACACACATGATCGAGCTTGTCTTTGTCAACAAAGCTGGTGGTTGGCGCATGTAGACCGGTTCCTCTAAGTCACCTTGCAGAAAAGCATTTTGAACATCTAATTGCCTCAATGGCCATTGGTTTGTAACTACCAATGAGAGAAGAACCCGTATAGTAGTTGCTTTAATAACAGGACTGAAAGTCTCTTGATAATCAATACCCGGCTATTGACGATAACCTTTCTCCAGAAGGCGAGCTTTAAAACAGGTGACCTTGCCATGTTGATCCTTTTTCAACCTATATACCCACTTGGAATCAACAATGTTTGAGTTCTTGACAGGAGGGATAAGAGAGCATGTATAATTTTTAGCAAGCATAGTAAACTCTTCGACCATGCGTTATGCCACTCTGGAGATTTGTTGGCGATGGTAAAGGAGAACGGCTCAGAAATAGGTGAGGAGTGAAGAGAAGTGTTATATGAGGAAGGAGAATATCTTTGGGTAGGAGTTGGATTGGGCCGTAGGTTGGCAGGTCGGGTACGCGGGGCTGGCGGTTGAGGATTGGGTTCGGTGGGGGCTGATTGGGTGGGGGGAGGTGCAGGTTGTGTTGGGGTAGGAAGGGTAGTGGGTATGGGCTGGTTGTGTAGTGGTTGGTCCGGAGAAGGAGTTGGGTTAGTTTGAGCCGTGGGTGAAAGAGAGGAAGGTGGTTGGTCCGGATGAACTGGAAATCCGGAGGAATATTGGGAAAAATAGGAACGGGATTCGGATAGGTAGAATAATATGGTTCGGGTTAGGGAGAGGTCGTGGGTTGTGGTATTGGTTTAAACGGAAAGTGATTTTCATTGAAACGAACATGTCGTGCATTGTAAGCACGATCATTTGCTAAGTCGAGGCATCGATAACCATGATGATCGGGGCTATAGCCAAGAAAGATGCACGGGGTAGAGCGAAAATCCATTTTGTGTGGATTATAGGGTCTTATGTAGGGAAAGCATTGGCACCCGAATACTCGTAAGAAGGAATAATCGGGAGGACGTTGGAAAATGTGTTGAAAATGAGAGGTGTTGGAATTAGAACGAGAGGACATCCGATTAATGAGGAATATCGCTGTCTCAAACACAAAGTGCCAAAAACGTTGTGGAAGGTGAGATTGGGCAAGGAGGGCAAGACCCGTTTCCCCAACGTGGCGATGACGACGTTCGATAGTGCCATTTTGGGCACTTGTGTGAGGGCATGAACGCCGATGCACAATGCCAAGCGAGGATAGAAGTGTTGAGAGGCTTCGAAACTCACCACCCCAATCAGATTGAACACTTTTGAGTTTGGTATTAAACTGGCGTTCAACCATGGTGATAAAGGACTGGAAGGTGGGATAAACATCAGATTTTTGGGTAAGTGGAAAATACCACATGTAACGAGTGTGGTGGTCAACACGTAATAAAAAATAGCGATAACCATCATACAACAAAACAGGTGCGGGACACCAAACATCACAATAAATTAAATCCAATATGTTATTACTACAAAAATTGGATAAATGCAAGGATAGTTTCGAAGATTTCCCTAATTGACAGGGAGTACATAAAGATGTACAAAGTTTATTTGAAACTGGTAATGAAAAAACAGAAACAATAGAGTTGAAAACACGATCATGCGTATGTCCAAGTCGATTGTGCTAGATGGTTGATGAAGCTTTAGTAGTAGTGAATGAAACACGTGGAATAGACTTCAACGTGGGAAGGCGGAGTGAGTATAAACCATCTTTACTTGGACCCGTGAGTAGGATACGTCGTGTAGACTAGTCCTTCACAACAAAAAAAGACGAATGAAATTCAAAGAAAACATTATTGTCAGTGCAAAATTGGTGAGCATATAACAGGTTCTTTTTAGTTTGAGGAACATGCAAAATATTGGAAAGATTTAAGGTTTTGGTTGTAGAATAGATTTGAGAAGAACCAATATGAAAGATAGGAAGAGGATTACCATCTTCACAACAAAATAAGATGAATGAAATTCAAAGAAAACATCATTGTCAGTGCAAAATTGGTGAACATATAACAAGTTCTTTTTAGTTTGAGGAACATGCAAAATATTGGGAAGATTTAAGGTTTTGGTTGGAGAATAGATTTGAGAAGAACCTATATGAAAGATAGGAAGAGGATTACCATCACCAACATGGAGCGAGTCATTGCCAAGGTGTGCTTCAGAGTTATCCAGGCTTGTCAAATCTGGAGTGAAATGACTGTTCGACCCCGTGTCAGTTAGCCAAGGAGCACCACTGGGCTGAGAGCCGCTGTCCGAAAACGAGACATAGTTGTCCTATGGTTGATATCAGCTTGAGAAGTTACCGTGATTGATTTGGACATTGAGAAGGAAGATGCCCTATTCCACATCGATTGCAGTGGCCATATGTCACACCCTGACTTTTGCGGAAGCGTGATTATGTGTGACTTGCTTAATATCATTGCATTCAACCATAACAAACAACTATATGATAAAACTAAGATGTTCATCCATAGATAAGTTTTAAACATTACAAACAACATTGTTCAAATCCTAACACAGACTTTAAATCCTTGTTACAAACCATTCAAATTGTTTAGAGTTCCATAAGGACTCGACAAAAGACACTAATAAAAACTAGGCTTCGAACTATGTATCTTAACTAGGATAAGATACACAATCCAAACCCTTAGACACCGAATGACATCTTTTATTTCAAACAACACCTGAAACTTCCAAACGCCCGACAGATCCACATTTAGTTTCCTGAAATACATTTAGTTTGAAAACATCAACAAAAGTTGAGCGAGTTCATGTGTTTTGTATGTGTGCACAAACAAACCTTTGTAATCATTGTAAGTATGTATGTATTTGTAAACCCGGTATGAAAGCAAACAAGGAAAACAGATCAATTAATGGTTTGCAAGGCCATTAATATGTGTGGCGTGATGCAGGAAGGCTCAATCCTAGCGGATTTTGTACCTGGCTTCCGGCTGTAAGACAAAGTCACCTCATGGGCCAAATCCCAGCCCTCAAGGGTGGGGCTCGCAGCACCTAAATAGATCAATCACTCATGTCCCTCGGTCCTACTACGAGGATTAATGGTCTTAAGCGTTGTACCCACCACTCACATGATCTAGCAGTACATTCCTTAACTAACCATACCATATGTAAACGTTTGTAAACAATTTATAACATGTACTTCACCCCCGAAGTTATAAAACCAAAAACAGTTAAAAGAAAAGGGGGGGGGACATGAACTCACAATCTTGCGTTCTTCGTATCCAATGTAACTCAAAGCTTCCTTTAAAGTGCACGACTTCCTACAAACGTACTACGGTTTATTAGACGAGGGGGTCGTGCCTTGACTTAGTCTTAATTAGTGTCTTTGAGTTACGTTTCATTGTGTCATTAATATTATTCCAAGTTATAATTATTTGTTAAAATAATAAGTATTTTAACTTAAATTATATTTATTGAAGTTTGGAATAATTGCTAAAATAATATATTTTAACTTGTCACATTTATGTATTTGTACATGTATAATTTCCCAAGGATGGGTGTATTCATACTCGTATCTTAAACTTGTATATTTTTGCCAAAGTATCGGTGGCATATTCCGGTGTATATTTATACGTATGAGAATACGTATTCTTATTGTGTTTATTAAGTATCCTTATACTTAATTATTGTATAAATTTTTCCGGAATATTATTCTAATAAATATTCTTCAATATATATTCTCTAAATATATATTTTAAGAAATCTTACATAGAAAAATTATTTATAATTTTTCCCTTGGCAAAAATAATTGTATTTTCGTTTAAACCTCAAAAATAATATATGTACAATTTTAACCTAGAAAATATATATAAATATATTTTTCACCCAAAAATAATATATTCAAAGTTTATTTAAGAAAATATATATTTTCTCCTAAAAATAATATATCTTCTAATAATTTCAAGAAAAATATATATGTTTTCTTTTCCAAAAATCACAAACTTTCTTCTTGTCATAAATATGTTATATCCTTGTAATAGTTATAAAAATCATATTTTGTTCTCTTGGTGTTCAAAATACCATTTACCAAATTATACTTATGAATTATTATGGAATATTTTGTGTAGGTTATATTCCTTGTTCGGTTCTCCAATATTTTGGGTATAATTTATATATTCATTTCTTGGAATTTTTTGTAATATTTTGTATTGTAATTTCTTGGTATTTTGGTGACTTATATTATTTCAAGCCCTAAAATAATATAACTAATACACATAACATACAAATAATCACACACATGGTGACATCTAAATATATATTTTCCTAAATACATATTTAGTCACTTTTATTATCAAAAACCAACCTCCAATATTTATGATTTTTGTAACAAAAATTATGGCAAACTTTGTATGAAAATTCATGGTTGAAAATATACTTGTAAATATTTGTTTAAAAATATTTTTCTAAGTGTTTAATTTTTAGAAAAATTTTGCCATAGTTTCTCCTTAAAAATGGAGGTTTCCATGCTTTCAAAGCATATCATTTTCTTTTATAAATCAACCCAATCAACGACAAACCAATCAATACTTACCAATTTGCCAAAATCAAGTATTAATCACTACTTCATTAACTTGAAAATTTACAAAAAATTGTAGTAACTTACTAGTGTGTTTAGTAAGCTTAGTTACCCTTTAAAGCGTGGTTATTTATTTAAAAGCATCATTATTGAAGAAGTTAGATGTTTACATCTTGTAAATAAATTTTCTAAAAATATTTCTTCTTGAGTTTTTCTTGTTAAATATATACTTCTACACTTGATTAACCACTAAAAATGCGGTTAATTTCTTTAAGAACCAAGCTTATGTAAATCTTGTATTTTTAACTTGGTTTCTTGAAAAATATTTCTTGTAATCATATGTTTACAAGACTCACATCATACTTTGTTCATCATACTTCAAGAAAAACATTAGATCTTTCAAGTTCATGTTGTAACATAAGGATGATCTCTTGATCTTTAACATAATTATCCTCCCATCTTGCTAGATTATTTCTTTAATCACTATCTAGCAAGATCATATGATGTTTAACATCATAAACACAATCAATCAACAATCAACAAGAATAATAACACATAACAACATGATTTCTTATGATTTTTAAGCTTATGTTTAAGTTTCATGTTCATGATTCATAGTGTTCTTCAAGATTTGTTACTTGTATCATTCTTTAACCAACAAAACAAGATGTAAAATAAGGTGTAGATGATCTTACTACTAGCTCAAGGCTAGGGATGATCACAAGATGAAGATGAGGTGGTTAAAAGCTTGTATGAGAGGTCCTTCAACTTCCAAGAGTTCCTAGCTTCCTTATGTTGCTTCTTACACCTTTGTATATATATGGAATGGATGAAGATTGATTGATAATGATGGTGGTATGGGTGTGGGTTACGGTCGAGAGGAAGGAGAGGGGAAGAAGAAGAGTGAAGTGTGAAGGCGAGTTAGAGAATGAAGGATTATGTTCTCTTGGTCACTTATATATTCTCCAACATGTTAAAATCTAGTGTTTTTTATGTTATAAAAGAAGAAACATGATCTAATATAATAACAAAATAAAATCACTAGTGGGCCATGTATGTTGGCCGTGAATAGTGGGGGGGGTCTAGATTAGGGTGTAAATGGTAGTTAGATTATATAGTTAGAATCCAAGTGTTTAGTTAGGGTGATTAGTTATTAGGATGTATTATAGTGTGTTATGAAGTTCGGGGACCATAACTAGCTCGGAAATGTCAAAACAATGCTTTTGGTGAAAATATGGTGTTTCGGGTAGTGTCCGGTTGTTCGGTTGGTTACCGATTCGTTAAGGTGCTAAACTTTGCAGTTTAGTGTGCTTTATGTTACCTTTTGTGACAGTTTTGATTCCTGACACTTAGGAAAGCATTCCAGACCATTTAACCATATTTCTGCATGATATTTAAGTGTTTAAAAGCTTATTTTTGCTGAATTCAGCACTTCAAGTGAGTTTCAGGCACTTTCCGGCGCTTAGACTAACACTAGGAAGGCAGTTTTATGATCCTTACTTTCCTACACACTATACTAGTGTAACTCTTGGTTTCTGGCTCATTCTGTGTCTCAATACCATGTCTGTCTATGTACTGAACTCCATCAGCATTTTTCTGATTTGTCTGATAACTGTGCTAACTGTGTTTCGTGCATCATTTGAATCAACAAAGTTTGCATGCAATAATGGTATGTCATTTGCAATATATGATGCACATGTATGTATGATAACAATAATCAAAAAGCAATTCAAGTCATTAATTGTAAATCAGCACAGTCATTAAGTCATAATTACTGTTTAATAATTGTACGGATACCTGGAATTTTGACAGTTGTCACATTCTTCCCTTGTTAAGAAAATTTCGTCCCAAAATTTTAAGCTTTACTATTAGCTGCAGGGGAGTTGGGGAACAAATGTGGGTACTTTGCTTTCATACGATCTTCACGCTCCCAAGTAAACTCTGGGCGTGATGTGCATTCCGTCGAACCTTGACAAGCTTAACACTACTCCTCCGAGTCTTGTTAACTTTCCAATTTGTAACCTCAATGGGTTCTTTGGTAAAGTGGAGTGTGTCGTCAATCTGAACTTCATCCGCAGGGATGACCACTGTCTCTTGAGTTGGACTTTTCTTCAGATTAGATACATGAAATGTATCATGAACACCATTAAGCTCCGCTGGTAGCTCCAACTTGCACACTACAGTGCCAACCCTTTCCAAAATTTTGAACAACCCGATATAACGTGGGTTTAACTTACCACGCTTCCCAAAGCGTGCCACACCTTTCCAAGGTGAGACTTTCAACAACACCATATCACCCCCTTCAAATTCCAAGGGTTTTCGTCTTTGGTCCGCATAACTCTTCTGTCGATCACGAGCCGCCTTGATGCGCTCTCGGATCTGCATGATCTTATCAGTTGTCTCTTGGACCAGTTCGGGACCAACCATCTGTCTATCACTTGCATCTGCCCAGCACAATGGCGATCGACACTTGCGTCCGTAAAGAGCCTCGAACGGTGCAGCTTGAATGCTTGTATGGTAGCTGTTTTTATAGGAGAACTCAACCGAAGGCATATGAGTATCCCAACTGCCACCTAAATCCATTACACAAGCACGTAGAATATCTTCCAATGTCTGAATAGTTCTCTCGCTCTGTCCGTCCGTCTGTGGATGAAAAGTTGTACTCAGATCCAACTGAGAACCAAAAGCTTCTTGAAAGGATTGCCAAATCCTTGACACAAACCGTCCATCTCTGTCCGATATTATTGAGATAGGCACTCCATGACGTGCCACTATCTCTCTGAGGTAAAGCTCAGCTAGCTTACCAGTGTTATCCTTTTCTCTGATTGGCAAGAAGTACGCAGACTTTGTCAATCGGTCCACAATTACCCAAATCGTATCATGACCTCTGGGAGTTCTGGGTATTACCCAAGTCCATAGAAATCTGCTCCCTGTTCCACATGGGTATTTCTGGCTGTTGCAGAAGACCTGAAGGCTTCTGATACTCAGCTTTTACCTTGGCACAAGTAAAACACTTCCCAGCATAAGTAGCAACATCACCTTTAAGCCTTGGCCACCAATAGTAATCCTTCAAATCTTGGTACATCTTGTCCGATCCTGGATGGATCGAGTACCTCGATTTATGAGCTTCGTAAACAACAACGTCTCTAAGACCACCAAAAAGCGGAACCCAAATTCGTCCCATAAAATACAAGGTTCCTTCCTTGTTGGGTACCAACTTTTTCTCTATTACTCGGAGATGTTCAGCCTTAATGTTCTCTTTCTTAAGAGCTTCTCTTTGTGCAGCACGAATACGCAATGTGAGATCTATCTGAATAATCATCTCTAAAGCCCTAACCCTTATGGGCTTGATCCTTTCCTTTCGAATCAAGGCGTCTACCACCAAATTTGCCTTTCCTGGATGATACTTAATCTCACAGTCATAATCATTTAACAACTCAACCCATCGTCGTTGTCTCATGTTAAGCTCTTTCTGATCAAATATGTTTTGAAGGCTTTTATGATCCGTAAAAAATAGTACATCGAGTACCATACAGATAATACCGCCAAATCTTCAAAGCAAACACCACTGCGCCTAACTCCAAATCATGCGTGGTTTAGTTCTTCTCATGGACATTTAATTGGCGCGTGTTGGTGCATGCGTCTGTCGACTTCGTCTTGTATCGAGTCTAGTGTTAGAATTGGTAGATCAGAGTGCGTTATGCGAGAAAATAGGAGATTTTAGAGTGTGTTTGTAGTGATTTCGCTTGAAGGAAGCAATTCCGCTTGAAAGTGACTTTGACAGTTTCAAGCGAAATCAACATAAGTAATTTCGCTTGAAATGCACATGGTCACCTTCAAGCGAAATCTCATGTCCTATATATACCTCACAAGCGAAATCAGAAGTAAGAGTTCCTGAAATTCATATCGAGGTGCTGCCGGTTTGAATTCTGAATGTAATCGTTGTTAAATCAATCAGAAGAGTGTTTAAAGTGAATTACAATATGTGTCCAAGTATGTTTCTTATTTTCCGCATCTGAAACAGATCAAAACTCCTCTGAACGACTCGTTCGGGTCAACACACGATCCTACAATTGGTATCAGAGCTCAGGAGGAGGAGTTCTGCAGATTACAGCTGGATTTCATTGTGTTTTCTTTCTTCTACACCTTATTTCTTCAATAGAACAAGTTTTCACGGCTAAAATCGGCTAAGTTTCTCACATATTGTGTAAAACTGCATTTTAACAAATCCTTGAGAGTTTCAGGACAAAATTCGACTTAAAAATGACTAAAATGGACCTAAGTTGTGGTTCCGCTTGAACGAACACAGCCTTATTCCGCTTCAAAGACATTATTCCGCTTGAGAATTTCAAGCGAAATCTGAGATTCCGCTCCAAGTTGGGTATTCCGCTTGAAATTGGTTGCTGGTTATTCCGTTTGAAACAGAAAGTAGGTGATTCCTCTTCAAGACGCTATTTCGCTTGAACATGGTTTGGGTTTGATAGTTGTAATTTCGCTTGAGAAGACATTCTGCTTGAATTGGCTTATTTCGCTTGAACTTGTTTCCGGTTGAATAGTGCTGTTTTTGAAAAACGTGTTACCGAATCATGAGTGAAGAATTTTACAACGCATTTGCAACATCCCCGACTACTCCGGCTTCTATTGCTCAAAACATGAATTTGGAAATCGAAACCGGAACATTACAAAAACCCCCAAAGCTAATGAGCATTGAAGAGTATTACGGATGGAAAGACAGATTTGAAAACTGGGTTCAGGCTAACCATCTAAGATCATGGGAGTGCATTCTGAAGAAGTATATCTTACCACGTACTGATTTGCAAGTTGTGAAAACAATTTCTGAATTCAGTGACCAAGAACGAGATATGTACAAAGCTGAGAAAATGATGATCAGTTTACTTCAGCAAGCTATTAAAGAAGATATTTTTGTGCTGCTTCAACATGACAAAACATCAAAATCAATTTGGGATGCTCTTCGAATCAAATTTGAGGGTAGTGAAAATATGATTAAGAGCAAAAAGGCATTGCTTAAGAAAGAATTTGATCTGTTCACTAGTTTGCCCGGGGAATATACAAAGAAGTTAATTGAAAGATATTGCCACTTGGTGCGATCCATGTCGGTGCTAAGTATAACCAAAGATCGTGAAGAGTGGGTTGATAAGTTAGCTGACGCTTTACCGCAAAAAGAGTGGGGTACTTACTTGATGATTCTAAAGAACACTGGGGTATATGATGGGTTGACGATTTCTCAGTTTATTGAGAAGATTGAGGGTCAAGATCTGGAACATCAAAAGATTGCGAGGATGAATAATCCGAGTGGTCAACAAGATGTGAAAATGTATTACAAAGGCAGTGTTCCAGAAGCTGAAAGAAGTCCAAAGATTCAAACTGCTTTTAGTGTCGGAAATTCATCAGAAAATGTTGATCAGAGTTCTAACAAAAGCAGTGGGTTCTCTTCATATCCGAGTGTTAATCCAAAAGATACAACCTCAAGCTTTCAGCATCAAAGTTCTAAAAGTGGAAATGGTTATATGATACAATGCAACATTGCTTTGAATCTTCCTGATGGTCAAAGTTTCTCTGAAGAAGTTGCAAAAGATCACATGGCATTACTTGGTTCTGTGCTACTATCCTATGAAAGTTTGGTTGCAGGGCGGATCGGGAATCCTATGCTAACAAAGGAGGATTACGATCAGATAGATGCTGAAGAAATGAAGCTTATGGACATCAAATGGTGTTTAGCTAGTGTCCTAAGAAGAGCAGAAAAGTCCAAATTGATTACTGGAAGAAATGATTTTCTTGATGCCCACGTTTCTACTTTAGGTTTTGATAAATCTAAATTTACTTGTTTTCGTTGCAGGGAGAAAGGTCATTTTAAGAGAGAATGCAAGAATAGTGAAGCAAATGAAGCAAAGAACCCATTCGGAAAAGATGATTACTACCGGAAAGCCATATATCAACAAGTTGGTCAACAAAAACAACAAGAACCACAAGTGGCTCATGGTAGAAAAGTGATAGAGGATTCAAAGAGAGCATGTTTGGTGAATCAAGAAGATTTTAGCTGGAACAAATACATTTCATCCGATAGCAAAGCATGCTTAACCAATCAAGATGATGAAAGGTTACCAGAAGGTTTTAGCTGGGATATGTTTGTGGATGAAAAAGGAGAGTTTAAAGCTTTCATTACTAAGATCGTGAAAGAACCAGATATGTTTACCGAGTGGATGAAATCTATTGGTGTTAGTGTGAAGAATGAAGATGAAAAATCTGTTTCATCAGATGAAACCTCAGAAAGATCTGATGAGAGTTCAGAAAGAGAAATTGTATTTGATCAAACACCATCTGATTCTGGTTCTTCGGATGATAATTCTGATAAATCAGTAGAGTTTGATCAATCACCAACTGATGATAGTAGTGATGATGAAGAAGAAAAACATATTAATATTGCAAAATCTCATCTTTCTCCTGAAAGTTTTCATTTTTATTTTGCAGACCGCTTGAAGAAGCTGAAGGAGAAACAAGCAGCAAAAGAACAAAAGCAAATGAAGTCTGAAAGTGAAAAGGATGAGATAGTTCAAAAGGAAGAAGTTAAAATTGTAGCTGAGAAGGTTGTTGAAACAGAAAAAGTAACTGAAGCAGAAAAAGTGGTTGAGGTGGTGAAAACAATTGAAGTAGAAAAGATTGTGGAAGTCATCAAGCCTTGCTCAAAGTGTTTAGAACCATGCAAGGAATGTGCAGCAAAAGACGAGAAGCTAGCTGAGTTTGAGAAGATGAAAGAACAATTACTGTTCAATCTCAACTATGTAAAGGAGTCTTATGATGTTTTCAACAGAACAGTAACATGTCTTCAAAAGACAAACTCTGAAAGAGAAAATGCTTTGACAATGATGAATGCAACGATGATGACGAAGCAGAAAGCTATTAACTTCTACATCGAAGAAAGTGCAAAGTGGAAGCAAGAGTTGGAGACCGAGAAAATTGAGAATGAGAGGATCAGACGATTATTACAAAGTTATTCTATTTCTGATTATCTTATTGATCGAAGTTATCCAACTGTTGCAGGTTTCGAAGCATTTCAGGATGACAAGCCAAAGAAGAAAGATACTGGTAAGAAACCGGCTGTTAGCTATAACAAGTGTCCGCCCCCGATCTGGGAAGGTTATTCTCCTAGAAAACCAAATGAAGAGCAAGTCGAAAAAGCAGTCAATATAAAGTTAGAAACCGATACAACTGTTGAATTACCAGAAAATATTGACGTTACTTTCACATCATCTGACACTGATCATGAGTCTGAGTTAATAAAAAAGGTGGTCGATCAGGTGTTGGATACTGATGAGGAATCTGAGTCAAAGTCTGAGTCTGGAGGGTCAAGTTCGTCAGTCAACAGTTCAAAACCGATGGTTAAAAGGGCTTATAGTAAAGAGTTTTTGTTATCAAAAGCTAATTTGAATGATGAAACATTCGAAGTAGCATATACTTTGAATGATTCTGACAAATTATATTCTGACAAAGAGTTTCCAATAAGAAGTGTTAGATTTGAAATGATCAAAAAGGTTTTCAAAATGACAGAAATAAATATTTCTAAAACAAAAGATTTAAATCTTACTAGAAAAACCTAAAAAATACACTTCAAGAGTTCAACAGCGTTTAAACAAGAAAAAGGGTTACAATTCTGGTTCTGGTTTTCAAAAGAAACCAAACCATAATGGTAATTTCAAAAAGAAAGGATTAGGTTTTGTTCCATCTGAAAATTATAAAAATGAGAAAAATTCTAAAACAAAAACAGAATTTGTTTCAGGAGGAAGCGCTGAAGAAGAACAGAAGAAACCTTTCTGGATACAATCAAACCAGGAATTTCTTGCTGAAAAGAAGAGAACAGGAACTGGAGTTTTTCACAGAAAGGATACTCGAACCTGTTTCAAGTGCAATGAAACTGGTCACATTGCTTGGAATTGTCCGACGAATACTAAAACAAAACAGGGAGTATCTGAAAAACTTAAAGAAAAAGTTGTTGATATTGAACCACCAACTGAGAAATTTAAACCTTTGAAAATTCGACTTATGAAGTTGGTGAGTGTTCAAAGAAAAACTTTTACAAAAAGAGAGCAAAAGACAACCAAATGTGGGTTGTTAAGAAGGTTGATGAGAAAGTCGGCGAAGAATCTGATTCCACAAAATCAGTGGAGCCACAAGTTGAGATTAAAGAAGTAAAATCTGTGACTTCAATGGATGATGTTAAAATTCCATCATTGAAGAATGAAAGTGTTAAACAAAAGGTTGGTAATGTGGAGATCTCGAATCAATTTTATTCTGAGAAGAATGAATTTGATATTGAGAAAACTTTTAATGGAAATGTGAAGAAAATTTTTGGGAAGATGATTGATGGGAAAGTAAAAGGGGTTAAAGATTTTTATGCTACAAAGAAAGAAACTTATAGCCCTACTGAACAAGAGTTAAAAACACCCAAGGTTGGTAAGACTTGGGTGGAAATTCTTTTTCCTTGAAAATCTAGACTTGCCGGAGATCCCAAGTTTGTAATCGCGGATCAGGAATCGGCATCATTCTGGTTAAAATAGAGTTTGTGAAAGATTTTAAAATGGTTAATTTTTTACAGGTTGTGACTTGCCGGAGCTTCCAGGTTGGTAAGTGTGAAGCAGGAATCGGCATCCTTATTGGTAAAATGAATTTGTGTAGATGTTTTATTCCTACAACTGGTAATGAGGTTTGTTATTACAAAATGATTCATCAAGGTCATTAATTTGAACTTGATGTAATTCTTATACAAGTGATTAAAATCAAGATGATGAACCCGTCCCTACAAGTGATAAAATCAACTAAACTTATTTTCCGGAAAAATCATTTTGATTAAAACAAACTTAAGTGTTTTGAAATCTTAATGAGAAAATGGTTTGTTGAAAGGGGGAGTTCTGATTGTTTATGCCAAGTGGATGGCGAATTGAAGTGATTCGATATCAGTTGTCAATTTTACTTGTACAGTTTGTTTTAAAATTTCCTGAAATGTGTTTGCATTTTAGGGGGAGTAAGAATTTTCAGTAAATCCAAAAACATTTGAAAATTTGAAAAAGGCAAAAATATGATAAATTCAAAATGATTTTTAGTGTTAAAGAAGAGGAAATGATAGTACATCAGTGGACTATCACAACATGCTAAAGAAATGGAATGTAAAAAAAATGTGATAAACAGTCGTACTAAAGATGTGACGGTAGGCTCAGCTAGACTAGTAGATTTGAGATAATGATACAAACATAAATGAAAAAGCCTAGTTCTAGTGGAAAACATGGTTGAAAGCATAGTACTTAGTTTTGTCCTTCTTGATTGTGTGCCTACTCTGTAATCGCTGATTGTCGAAAGACATAAAACTGGTTAAGTTTGTGAACTTTCACAACTTTGCTAAAAATCATTGTGATTGTGCATTTCATTTTGCAAAGATTTAAACTTGTTTTATTTCTTTATTTTGTTTAAGCATTGGACATCCTCTGCGTATACGTGAGTATCGAACTGGATGTTAGTGCCTAAACGTTCTGCTTTATTTTCTTTGGTGTTTCGTTTAAGCTTTGGATCACCTTTGCGTATACGGAAGTATCGATCTGGTGGTTAAAGCCTAAACAACTTCAACTTGTTTTATTTTTCTTATTTTGTTTAAACATTGGACTTTCTTTGCGTATCGAAAGATCGACCTGATTGTTAATGTTTAAACATTCTGCTTTGTTTTCGCATAATTCACAGTTGATAAAAGTTTAATAGCATTACTTGAGTTAGTGTATTGCATGATGAGGGGATATGCTGAGATCGTGGGGTCCATAAGAATTTAGTGCAAATTAATATACCTTAACGTATTGGTAAGCATTTCAAAAGTTTTTAGATTGAGTTTAAGTGGACAACAATATCGTCAATCTATGTGAATCGTTTAGAACTGAAAATGTTTAAAGCTTAACGGTGTTGGTGATTTGTCTCAAAAACTGATATGATCCTCTTACACAAGCTCACAAATATATTGTTTGTAAATATTTCTTTACTGCATTTCATTTTATTCAAAAATTCAAAAATATTTTTGACGACTGATGTTGGAGAGCTGATTTTCAAAATTCCAGGTGCTAAATATGATGAGCATGTGGTGAGAGGGAGCTTGTGTTTTAATCGAGAAATTTTTTAATAGTTTTCAGTACAAGTGTTCATCAGGATTTATCATTGATAAATCATTCTGGTTTAATTTGAGAGTATGCCCGGTTTCGATCCTGAACCTAAAGATAAGAGTGCCAGGTTTCGATATCTGAGGATTATGTGATTTCAACAATCCAGACGGCGATCCTAGCATAATGAAAGGGGGAGTCTGAAGACACCTGTGGAAAGAACTAAGAGCTAGGTTGCGATTCTGGAAGAAAGAGAAGAAAGAGATAAAGTTTGAGGATACTTACATGTTCAGACTGATAAAGACTGAAGATGCGAAGACTCGACACTTTAAGACTCGTCAACATTCGAGGGGGAGTCTGTTGGTGCATGCGTCTGTCGACTTCGTCTTGTATCGAGTCTAGTGTTAGAATTGGTAGATCAGAGTGCGTTATGCGAGAAAATAGGAGATTTTAGAGTGTGTTTGTAGTGATTTCGCTTGAAGGAAGCAATTCCGCTTGAAAGTGACTTTGACAGTTTCAAGCGAAATCAACATAAGTAATTTCGCTTGAAATGCACATGGTCACCTTTAAGCGAAATCTCATGTCCTATATATACCTCACAAGCGAAATCAGAAGTAAGAGTTCCTGAAATTCATACCGAGGTGCTGCCGGTTTGAATTCTGAATGTAATCATTGTTAAATCAATCAGAAGAGTGTTTAAAGTGAATTACAATCTGTGTCCAAGTCTGTTTCTTATTTTCCGCATCTGAAACAGATCAAAACTCCTCTGAACGACTCATTCGGGTCAACACACGATCCTACAGCGCGAAGCATAAGCGATAACCTTTTGTCGCTGCATCAGCACACAGCCCAATCCCTGACGCGAGGCGTCACAATATACCACGAAGTCATCGGTGCCTTCGGGTAGGGATAAAATAGGTGCATCGCAAAGCTTATTCTTAAGCAGCTAAAAAGCTTCTTCTTGGTTATCTCCCCATTCATACTTCTTATCCTTTTGAGTGAAGGAGGTCAGCGGTTGAGCGATCTTGGAGAAATCCCCGATGAATCTGTGATAATTCCCTGCTAAACCCAAAAACTGTCGGATCTCGGTTGACGTCTTCGGAGTTTCCCAATTCTTTATTGCCTCTATCTTGGTGGGATCCACATGAATTCCATTCTCATTTACCACGTGACCGAGGAACTGTACCTCACGTATCCAAAACTCACACTTCGAGAACTTAGCATAGAGCTTCTCCTTCTTTAGCAGCTCTAAGATGGCTCTGAGGTGCTGCTCATGGTCTTCCTTTGTCCGCGAATAGATCAAAATATCATCGATAAATACAATCACGAATTTATCAAGATATGGCTTGCAAACCCGGTTCATCAAGTCCATAAACACTATCGGTGCATTAGTCAACCCAAACGGCATCACTAGAAACTCGTAATGTCCATAACGAGTTCTGAAGGCAGTCTTTGGTATACTTTCTTCCTGGATCCGCAGCTAGTGATAACCTGATCGAAGATCGATCTTGGAATAGTAACTTGATCCCTAAAGTTGGTCGAATAAATCATCAATCCTCGGCAAGGGATACCGATTCTTGATGGTTAACTTGTTCAACTCCCGATAGTCAATGCACATATGAAAACTACCGCCCTTCTTCTTGACAAACAGCACTGGAGCTCCCCAAGGCGAGAAGCTTGGTCTTATGAATCCCTTATCTAGCAACTCATGAAGCTGCACTGATAACTCTTGCATTTCTGAAGGCGCAAGTCGATAAGGTGCCTTGGCTACAGGTGCGGCGCCTGAAACCAAGTCAATGTGGAATTCGACTTGTCGTTGAGGAGGTAGTCCTGGTAAGTCTTCGGGAAAGACTTCAGGATATTCCCTTACCACATGGATATCTTCGAGCTTCGGTTCTTCGGCCTCTTTGTCCACGACATGAGCTAAGAAGGCAACACATCCTTTACGCAGAAACTTTCGTGCCTTCAAACAACTGATAATCCATATAGGCGTATCATGTTTCTCCCAATGAATCACGGTCATCTCTTCATTCGCCATCGGGATGCGAATAATCTTCTCATGGCACACAATATCTGCACGATTACTTGACAACCAATCCATCCCAACAACAACGACGAAGCTTCCAAACTAAACTGGCAGGAGATCTATCAAAAACTCCCGCTCTCCAAGCTCTATAACACAGCCTCTAATCACTTCATTGGCTTCTACTAGCTTTCCATTAGCTAGTTCTATCGAGTTCGGGATATCTAACTTACTTGCTACTAAGCCAAGTATATTCTTAAACTCTAGAGATACGAAGCTATAGTCGGCACCAGTATCAAATAACACAGATGCAAAATTTTGATCAATAGGGAACGTACCAGTAACCACGTTCAGATCCTGGCGAGCTTCCCTAGCTCCAATGTTGAACACTCTTCCACGAGCTTGGTTATTCTTTGGGCAATCCCGCTTAAAATGCCCTATTTCACCACAACCAAAGCAACCTTTACCATTCCCAGTACCACCCTGATTGTTGTTATGGCTGCGTCCTTCTTGGTTGTTGTTATTATTTCCCCCGCGGTTTCCATTTCCATTCCGGTCTCCATTACCTCCCAGATTTCTATTCCCATAACCATTTCCACCACGGTTACCATTTCCATTTCCTCCTTGACCACCGTTTTCATGACCAGTTCCAACCCAGCATGTTTCCTTCGAATGACCATTCCTTCCACAATTACCACACTTCCTAAACCTGCACGGGTCGGCATGGTGAAACTGACATACATCGCACTTGGGCAGAGTGCCCATATATCCTTTCCCTTGGTTCTCAGCATTTGCAGCACCAGTCCTGACCTCAGCTGGTGGGTTAGCATCTCTTTGCTTGCTAGCACTGTTGTTGTTCCCTTGGGTACCCTTCTTGAAATTCAAAAACTTCCTTTTGTTTTCTCTAGACGACTCTACATGAGTCTCTTTCTTCTTGGTCTCGGAAATTGAGAACTTTCCCAGACGAATCGCTTCTTCAGTCAGTGCCACACTCAAGTCGATGGCTTCAGTAATTGTTGGAGGCTTAGAAGTAGTTACCATGCTCAGTATTTGGGGCGCCAATCCCCAAATGAAACGTTTGATCCTCTTAAATTCCGGCTCCACCAAGTAAGGAACCACTCTTGACAGGTCATGAAACCTCTGCACATACTCAGCTACTTTGGGACCTTTCATTTTCAGATTCCAAAATTCAGTTTCCAACTTCTAAATTTCGGCTCGGGAATAGTACTTCTTACGCATCATCTCTTTCAACTCATCCCATGACATCGCATACGCAGTAGCCTCACCCAAAGTTTGAACCTGAAGGTTCCACCATGACAGAGCCCCATCTAGAAACAGTCCAGAAATGTACATGACTTGATGCTCTGGCGCACATTTACTCATTCGCAACACAGAATCTGTCTTCTAGACCCATCTCACAAAAGCTACAGCGCCTCCAGTGCCGTCGAAGTTCAGAGGTTTGCAGTCCAGAAACTGCTTATAAGTACAGCCTGTACACAAGTAACATCATTCACAGAAAGCATTAGCAAAACGCACTTGAAAATTTCCAAACGTATTGTAGGTCTTAAGTAAAGACTTAAACATTACCGTTAGGTGGGTTATTCCCTGAGGAACCTCCACTGTGTTCGGAGCATAGGGCCTCATGTTGTGCGATTGCCTGTGAAATTCGTTCTTGTAATTCTGCCTCGGTCGTGGGCAACTGAGTGTTCCTTCGAGGAGGCATCTTCTAAGAAGAAGATCGGATAGGTCAGGTATTATACGGTAAATAAATATGTAGTACGTATATACAGTAACATTTATCATAGCAAGTAATCATACAACAACACAGTCACAACATAAGCAGGTAATCCAACAATGTGTTTAGTGAGAACATGACGATTGAGCTTTCATTAATCATCGACCACAGTTACATTGTTTACAAAGTGTATCACATCAGAAGGGACACAGGGTCACACTACCCTTGTCCAATAAGTCTATCAATATACAAAAGTCATATAGTCAAAAGGTGGTCTTCAAAAGGCTTCACAATCTCGGCTCAATAGTGGTGCTCTCACCAAAAGTAATGCAATCTGCATAAGGCCAAAAACCAACTATGCTGATGGTGGAGGAGGAGGAGGAGGGAAGAAAAGCAAATTGCGAACATGCGCAAGCTCCTCCTCGAGCTCATAGACAAGTCGAAGCAAGTAACTGATCTGTTGCTCGACCGTAAGGAAACGAGCATCGAACTCTGGAAAAGGAGTAAGAGCAGCAGGTGGATGTGCAAAAGGAGATGGTGATGAATGAGGGGGAACAAAATCAGGCTGACAAGGACACAGTAGGGGACACGGAGTCAACTCAAGCTCCAAAACTCTGGGACTCATAATCTCAAACTGAGGCTGAAGCGATAAAAGCAACTCATCCCGTGTGTAGCCAACAAAATGGGAGGGATGATAGGGGTCTGAAATCGGCATAAAGTACGGTGGGAACCATCGGAATGGCTCATCAAGGGGTGAAGAAGTGAAAGGAGCAAACGGTGCAGTCTGAGGAAACTGAGGAAAAGCTGCTGAAGCAAAAGGATCATCACGCGGGTGCTGACCAGAAGTACCTTCCCCCGGACGGGGTGCAGGGATGTCCTGTAAGAAAATGATAGGTAAGTCAGTGCAATGGACATCAGACTCTACAGGAGGGAGAGGAGCAACATCAACCGGTGTGGGTGGAGGAATAAATGGCTCAATAAAAGGAGGGTCAACAGGTGCAGGAACTGGGTCAGGAATAAGAGGTGCAATGTCTGGTAAACCAAAAGAAACATGGTCAGGCTCAAGTATCGGCTCAGGATCAGCAGGTGCAACATCAGGCTGATCAACAGGAACAAGATCTGGCTCAGGACCAGGCTCAGGGTCGTGTGGAGTAGATGGTGCAGCAGACATAGCCGTGTCATCATCCGAATCAGTAGCGTAACACTGCAATCTGACCGCTTGTAAAGCTGAGGACGTCATAGACACAAAGGAGTCTGAGACCGAGTGCAAACTAGAATCAGAGGATAACTCAATGACAGGAATCTTAGGAGGTGGGATAGCAACAACATCCTCATTTATCCCCCCATCACCCTGGGCGTCAACAGGAGGACCATCAACAAAAAGATCGATATCGTTATCAAAACAATCGTCATCAAACAATTATATACTTCTACACTTGATTAACCACTAAAAATGTGGTTAATTTCTTTAAGAACCAAGCTTATGTAAATCTTGTATTTTTAACTTGGTTTCTTGAAAAATATTTCTTGTAATCATATGTTTACAAGGCTCACATCATACTTTGATAATCATACTTCAAGAAAAACATTAGATCTTTCAAGTTCATGTTGTAACATAAGGATGATCTCTTGATCTTTAACATAATCATCCTCTCATCTTGCTAGATTATGTCTTTAATCACTATCTAGCAAGATCATATGATGTTTAACATCATAAATACAATCAATCAACAGTCAACAAGCATAATAACACATAACAACATGATTTCTTATGATTTTTAAGCTTATGTTTAAGTTTCATGTTCATGATTCATAGTGTTCTTCAAGATTAGTTACTTGTATCATTCTTTAACCAACAAAACAAGATGTAAAATAAGGTGTAGATGATCTTACTACTAGCTCAAGGCTAGGGATGATTACAAGATGAAGATGAGGTGGTTAAAAGCTTGTATGAGAGGTCCTTCAACTTCCATGAGTTCCTAGCTTCCTTATGTTGCTTCTTACACCTTTGTATATGTATGGAATGGATGAAGATTGATTGATAATGATGGTGGTATGGGTGTGGGTTACGTCCGAGAGGAAGGAGAGGGGAAGAAGAAGAGCGAAGTGTGAAGGTGAGTTAGAGAATGAAGGATTATGTTCTCTTGGTCACTTATAATATTCTCCAACATGTTAAAATCTAATGGTTTTTATGTTATAAAAGAAGAAACATGATCTAATAAAATAACAAAATAAAATCACTAGTGGGCCATGTATGTTGGCAGTGAATAGGTGGGGGAGTCTAGATTAGGGTGTAAATGGTAGTTAGATTATATAGTTAGAATCCAAGTGTTTAGTTAGGGTGATTAGTTATTAGGATGTTATATAGTGTGTTATGATGTTCGGGGACCATAATTAGCTCGGAAATGTCAAAACAATGCTTGTGGTGAAAATTTGGTGTTTCGGGTAGTGTCCGGTTGTTCGGTTGGTTACCAGTTCGTTAAGGTGCTAAACTTTGCAATTTAGTGTGCTTTATGTTACCTTTTGTGACAGTTTTGATTCCCGACACTTAGGAAAGCATTTTGGACCATTTAACCATATTTCTACATGATATTTAAGTGTTTAAAAGCTCATTTTTGCTGAATTCAGAACTTCAAGTGAGTTTCAGGCACTTTCCAGCACTTAAACTAACACTAGGAAAGCACTTTTATGATCCTTACTTTCCTACACACTATACTAGTGTAACTCTTGGTTTCTGGCACATTCTGTGTCTCAATACCATGTGTATCTATGTACTGATCTCCGTCAGCATTTTTCTGATTTGTCTGATAACTGTGCTAACTGTGTTTCGTACATCATTTGAATCAACAAAGTTTGCATGCAATAATGGTATGTCATTTGCAATATATGATGCACATGTATGTATGGTAACAATAATCAGAAAGCAATTGAAGTCATTCATTGTAAATCAGCATAGTCATTAAGTCATTATTACTGTTTAATAATTGTACGGATACCTGGAATTTTGACAGTTGTCACACCATACACCATGTTTTGAGTTGAAGGCCAAGCAAACTGTTGTGGACGATTCTGGTTTTCATCACGGTTCTGAGAAAAATTTCCACGATTGCTATTGCCACTTCCACGCCGATTACCACGATTTCTACCACCACGGTTTGAGTAAAAAGCTTGCGGCTGTTGGTTAGGTGTAGCCGAGAGATTGAGTTGCAGCCCGAGTTGCGATGCAAGTTGTTGCAAGGATTGTAGTTAAGAGGGCTGAATTGCATTTGGACGGATTAAAGACTCATGCTGGCCGGTGGCGGCAGTGACACATGCGGGACAGCAGGAGAGGCACAGGAGCACATGAAATCATGATAATTGATGAGGCCATGTAACTCGATAAATGTAACCGGTGGAACCCGGGTGAGGAGACCTGATCAAGTATGTTTTATTTGTCTTGTATTTGATAAGCATTTTTTTAATTTTAAAGATGTTAACATTTAATTAGTATACTTAATTTGGAACGCATTATTCATTTTTAAAAATTATATATATAGTTGAGATTTAAAAAAATTAAATATCCAAACCCTGAGTATTCATGGGTGATAACCTAGTATACGTATATAACACAATATGTATAATTATTCTTTAACCACTTATTCACTTTCGTTAACCCAATCTACAATCTAATTTTATTAATCCAACTACCCAATCCAACCCAAAGATTTATCCTTTTTTTATTGATTGTTTTGTGTTGTTTTATGTGGTGATTAGGAGAAAATATAGATGTATAAGGGTTTGATCTTTTTTATGTTTTAATGTATTTTTAGTTGTCCTAGACTTGTATTTAATGCTTAAATTGTTTTATTTTAAGTTTTGTTTGTTTAAATGATTACTAATCAACATTTAAAACTAGGGCTTGAATGTTTGAAAATTAAAATTGAAAATTATGGACTATAGTATTGGTTGGACATGACTATTTATTTTGTTTAAGTGTTTAGTGTTGTTTTATGAACTTACGGAGCAAATTTATATGTGATAAGAACCATGCGTAGAGAAATTATGGCGCGATTTCTCAAGAGGAAAAGGGTTGGACCACTTTTTTTGTCGGATTCTTCTAGTTAAAGACCAAGTTATGTCTTAGATAAGTTTTTTTTACTGTTTTATTTAATGATTAGGAGAAATAGAAGTCGGTAGCATTCAAACTTTGACGGTTTTTTGTTGTTAATTTACTTACTTCTGAACGTTTTTTATGTTGTTTACTGTTTCACTTGAAACTTTGTTTGTTAATGTGATAGGAAGTTAGAAAATAAGGTTTGATTGTTTGAAAATTGAAATTGACCCAACCTGACCCGATCTGAACCGGCCCGCAAAACTTTGTTTGTTTATGTTTACTGGTTTTACATGACCTGACCCGATCCGACCCACTATGAACCGATTTTTTTTATATAGATAGGGGCCTAAAATCTTTAAATGTTTTCCGCATCCCCCAGGAAAAAATTCCTGGGTCCGCCACTGTCTACAAAACCCTATATAACAACCCTCCAAAATATTTTTCGACACCCCTAATATAACTAGAATGTCCCTAAATGTCCTAAAATGCGCCCCGTATACGAAAACCGAGTCCAAAATACCCGATATGATTAAATATTAAATAAAAACAAAATTTTAGCATCGCTCGCGGGACGCGAAGACTATGTCTTCGACTTACGCGGGCCGCGACAGCTCAAAGTCAGGAAAACACCCGGTGCCGCCACGTGTCAATGACTCAGCAACCCGTTGCCGCCCTAGGGGCCCTCGCGGGGCACGTAAACCCTTGCCTCATCCTACGCGGGGCGCGACAAAGTGCCTGATCTGCACTATAAATAGGATCGATCGGATTCATTTCAATTCGTTCAAATTTTTACTCTCTCTCTCGAAATTCTGAATAGTATAAGTAATTTCCGGGCATAATACCCCCTAATAAGTGAAGCTCTGCCTCGTTGTAAGTATCATAACTCCGGTTACGTATTAGATACGCTGCCCGATTGATCTAGGGTTCCGTAACGGCTGTCGAGGTTCTGCCCGACGTGGTCGTTGGAATGCCGTCTCGGGGAGGGTATTACTAATGTAAATTGGGTTATTATACTTACGCGTGTGCATTTGTGTAATTAATAGATTATAATTAGTAAGATACAAGAAAGATACCTAAAATAGCAATGTGAGTAATCTCCTTTTTTATAAAATCTTTTACAAAACCTCACTTAATTAACATTATATTAAACAGTGATTGAGTATTTGTAATGATACAATTATCGTCGGTATATTTGGGGTTTTGTATACAAAATTTGTTACTACCTTGTGAGGAGTAACATGACCATAAGTCGAGACGACAGTACCGTGGGTGGTAATTAGTATGAATTGAAAACAAATGTAATTGCGCGACCGCCCTCAACACTGTACAACGGTTTTTACTTAATTTAATTAAACTGGGATTCACTCACCAGTATTTCTTGCTGATAAAATGTTTTAAACGCGTGTTTCAGGTAACTTAGTGTGAAGCCAATAAAAGCCAGCTGGAGAGCACTGAAGGCTTAGAAAAGTGGCAATAAAAGTTACCTAATTAAAAAGGAGATTTGTTTTCAATAATTTGGGTTATTCCTTATAAATATATCAAAATGAAAAATCGAGTATTGTCCCACTTATAAATGTATTATCAGAGAAACTTGGGTTTTATCCCATTTCTTTATTTTAAATATTTTTGGTGTTTAACTCTGATAAAATATTTCCTAACTGCGGTCCTGATGAAACTTTCCGCTGCCAAATTAATAAACACCGATACCATTGAAACTGGCTCACGGCCGCCCGCTCCCGGGATAGGGGTCGGGGGTTGTGACAGAAGGTGGTATTAGAGCTATGCCACTAGTTTAAGCCCTTTAGGTGTTCTTCCAACACCTAAACCCTTAACCAATTTTGTTAGGAAATTAATATCTTATGTGTTATCCTGTGAACATAAAAACCTTAATGTGTTTATTATGATTTCTGTGTTATTTCACGAATCTTAAATTCCTAATATATGTTACCCATATCTGCATCTTACACTTATGCTATAATATATATAAATGATATATATATATATATATATATATACTAATAATATCATGTCTCAGTAAATTTTGTGATACCTTATATTTCTATCATATCCATATGTATATGTGGAAACATAATGCAATATAAATTTTATAGTAACAATACAACGTTAATTTTAATATTAATATAAAATAAATGCAATTCAGATATGATACTTTGTAAATATCTTAATATAAATATTTAGATAATATGTATTATATCTAAATAATCCTATATCATTTTACAATGTGATGGATTATAAAAAAAAGTTATTCATAAAATGATATTCAATTTTGTGATATTACCATACCCATATATTTTGTAAATACAATTTAATAATATTATGATATTGATATTAATATCTTAACCAGAGATGTAAAATAATACATTTAGGTACGGTATCACTAAAATATCACGAATATTTTTCAATGAAAGCAGGATATTTTATAATTTATGATATAATCCAAAGGTTTTACGCAATTTAAAAATATGTATTTGTCAAAATTTAGATAAAACGTATAATTATATTAAATTTGTTAAAATATAATGTTTCAGCATTGTTAGATACGCTAATTAAAATATTTTGTTAATCACTTTATAATTCTTTATCGTATTATTAAATATTAAATATGTAAATTATTCATCAAAATTTGATAAATTAAGTAATATTCAAAAATTATGTATAGCCAATATTAATGATAATTAACATGCCAGAGAAATTTTTTAACAAATAAATGCTCTCTAAGAAAAGTCTTTAATATGTACTGTTATTATTTATCCTCATTATTATTATGATACAATATTATCAAATTCTGTTTTAAATTAAACTTTTGGAAGAGTAAAATATTTGACTCTTGAATAAAGTTATTAAAGGAATTTTGTGAAAACATAATTCTTAATTTAATTTATCCAAATAATGGACAAGAATTATTATAGTTCGTAATTCATAATTTGACAATTCTAAAAATTTAAGCACATGTATATATACTATGGGAAATATAAAATATTTTATAAAACTGTATTTATGAAACATGAATATGTACAACAACCTAGTATCGTGTAATTATGTGATTTTAATACATAATACCTATATATCGATAGGAAATAGCTTAAACCCATTTCTTAAATCATGCTTAAGTCAGATGTACATATATTTTGTATACGATTTATATCAATATTATAAATAATATTTCATCCATAAAATAAAAATATTCATAAAAACATTTAGTACGGTATAGCTATATGGTTTAAAATATACGTATATATATATATATCTCAAGAGGAAACATTTTTTACCATTTGATAAGTTCAATTCATTTTTTAAACTATATTTAAGTCAGAGAATCAAATTTAGAAACACTAAACTTTTGTATTCTCTGTTATGATTCTTTAATAAATAAATATGATAAATTAAGATTCAAATCTTAAACCTAGCCAACCTATCAAGATTAAATTGTTCAAAAAGAATTCATATCTTTTCTAAATTTATTTCTTTTGATGAAATTACTTTTATTCTAAAAATATTATGTTCAATAAATCTGATAGGAATTTATTAATATAAAGGAATAAAAAAAAGTTATGGGAATAAACATGATAACTAATACAATTAGTTATGTAATTAAATTCTTATGAATTGGTATTATATATATACATATTACAGGAAATTTTAAAACTTTACACTTAAATGTATATATATGCAAGACACTATTTTCTTAATAGTATGCATTATAATCAAATATCTTCTGTAAAAGGACGAGCTTTTATATAATAAAAGAAGCAAACATACATGTTTACTAAAAATCTATTTTGATACCCAACTTTAATTTAAAAGATACCTTAAGGATATCAGTATTAGCACCACTTCTTGAAAAACAATAAATGGGTCAATGACGGAAAATCTCAGAATTTCATAAAAAGCTTTTACCTTTATTTGAATACCTATCCAGTGGGAATTCTGGAAGTATAATTAAATTAAGACAATATAGAGAGAAGCTATTACACTAAAAGAAGAAACAATACATATATATATATATATATATACATTTTCCTTATATTTTAATAAAATATATATAGTGAAAGAAAATGGTAAAATATAATGTATATATATGTATCTCCCAACATGTAATACAGATAGCTATGACTATAATTGTGCTAAACAAAAGGTGCCTGCATAATTGCTTAGTTTTGTGATAATTATATATGAACATGTTTGTAATACAGATGTCAAATGAAATAGCATGTGACCAAGAAATTAAGGCTAGTAATGAAAACTCTTTGGATAGGAATACCATAGAAAATGTAATAGCTCAAGGAATATCGAAGGCCATACATTCGATCATTGAAGCTATTAAAATCTCTGTGCCTATAAACAAGAAACCTAATATACACTGTAGGCATACTCACCACTTCAAACCTAACCCTAGTAGTAATGGAAATTACGATATTCGTATTAAAACCTTATCTTCCAAACAAAAGAAAACGACAACCTATAGCTACTCTTATAAGGAATTCTGCCCCGACAAATCGCGTAAGGATAAAGAAATGAAACCAGTAATCGCACAACCTACCTGCAACAACCATAACAAGAAGAACACAAGAAAATGCCATTCTAAGAAGACACTTCACTGTAATTTCTGCAAGAAGGCTGGACATGCAGAGGAAGAATGTAGAAGGAAAACTAAGGTGTGTTACAAATGCGGAGAACCATGCCACATTCGTCCCTACTGCCCGAAACTATCTAAGGCACCCGACAACGGAACTAGAAACCCAGATGAAGTTATGGAGAACGCATAAATATTTACCAACACCAGAGACAACAGCAAAATTTTAAAATAAAACACCTCTACGTTATGTCTGTACTAACAGTATTAGTTGGCTTTTGATTCCAGTCAAAACTTCATCAATAAAAGGTCTTTATTTTTCTTTTATAGATCCAACTCTCATTTGTCTCATCTCTTGACAAATTCCTATGTCATACGTGCATTGCCTGTCATGCATGTAAATTCACTTCAAAGAATCATTTATTCATGAGTTTTAAATACTTAGTTATACTCATTCTGATAGTCTACATGATTACATAACGTTGACTTTTGATATCAAAACAACAAATTTCTAGGAAAACTCCTTTCCTTTTCACAGTTGCTTTTTAAAGTTACTTACCAGATTTTCATTGAAACCATTTCTTGGCAATACATATATCCATTGTTGGAATATGTCCAAATCAAATTGTTTGAACTTGTTCACTTCAAAATCCCATACGATGAATTGAGATCATCATATTCAAGGTAATACTCATTGTTTGAATTATAATAAACTTGTTTCAAGTCTTCAATTTCAATATATCATTTGTTAAAACACAACACCTTGCGGTGGCGAAATTTTTAAAAGCTTAGACTCATTTCATTTTCACCTGAGGTACGAATTTATCTATTTATTGATTCATTATCCTAAACCAGTCTTAGTACAATTTTGTGTTCAGATAAAGGTACCTAAAATTCTTATTCCAATGTACCTCAAACATTTCTTTCATCTTTGATCAAACCTTCAAATTTCATTTATTCCTTGAAACACCCGAGATATCCAAATTCGCTTCATTGAAACTTCAGTTAATTTTGAAAATGGTGAATTCATTCAGTCACCGTAATTATTGAATTCTTTCAGTCAATACAACTGTAGGATCGTTTTGTGACCCAAACGAGTCGATCAGAAGAGTTTTTACTCAATACGAAAGGCGAAAACAGACGTATCGAGTTCAATTCAGCAAGAATATCACTTTAAACTGACTTTAGATTGATTTGACAAAGAATTACAGCGAGTAGACACTTCGGCAGCACTTCGTTGCTTCAACCGGAATCACAGAACTCTACTCAAACGAAATCAGGCAACACATATATATATAGGCAGAGTAATTCCGCTTGAACATGCCTCAAGCGAAATCACTGATTTCGTTTGAACGTGCCATGTTGATTTCAAGCGAAATTACACATTCTAATTTCGCTTAAAACTGCATGCATAACTATTTTTGACATATTTCTCGTACAACGTGCCCTGATCTATCAACAATCATACAAGACTCGATACAAGACGAACTCGACAGACGCATGCACCAACAGACTCCCCCTCGAATGTTGACGAGTCTTCAGTGTCGAGTCTTCAATCATCTTCAGTCTTTATCAATCCTTTCTGCTCTTGAAGTATCTAACAATGTAAAGCATCCTCAATCTTCTCTTTCTCTTTCTATCAGAATCACAACCTGGCTCTAAACTCTCTATCATCCCAAGATCTGTAGCTAGCTCTTTGTAACCACAGGATCCTCAGAAATGATAACCCAGCTCTAGCCAGTCTTCATTCCTGCATATACTCTACCTCACAATAAATTTCACAAATTTAAAATTTTGACAAATTTATTCTCTACTTACCACTTGTAGACACAAAAATGTAATAATTGATTTTACAATGTTAATCTTTGATAAACCAATTGTATGAATGAAATGATTTAACATTATAAAACTTCTGATGACCACTTGTAAGTAATCATTCAAAACATTTTTCATTTTAAACATAGACTCCCCCTTACAAAATGCTCATCATGTTTAGCACTCGGAATTTTGAAAATCAGCTCTCCAACATCAGTTGTCGAAAATCTTTTTGAATTTTTCAAAATTTATGCTAAAACACACTAAAAATCTTTTTGGATTTTTATATAATGAAATGCAATAAAGAAATATTTACAAACAATATTTTTTGTGAGTTTGTGTAAGAGGATCATATCAGTATTTGAGACAAATCACCAACACCGTTAAGCTTTAAACATTTTAAGTTCTAAACAATTCACTTAGATTGTCAGTATACTGATCCACTTAAATTTTCACACAAAGTTCAACTGTTTCGAGATACGAGATTAGTGTTTTAAGCACTTAAACTTATTCCCGTGTCCCACCTCAGAATATACTCTCGTATCCAGATCCCAATATTCAGTCTTACAGGTGAGTATACCACAGATGATATCTGTAAAGGGTTAAATGCGAGGGCCGTGAGAGCTCAGGTCAGAACTTCCGTTCAGCAGAGAGATGACGGCTTCGACTTTTGGTGGGTTCCCTTTAGAGAATCTTTTCTTCAACAGCACATGATTAGCATTTTTCAATGTTTCATCATTTTTTATGCTGAGGGTGGGCTATATTTCAAGCAAGCGTAAAGTATTCTCCGGGGACTAGGCCATTGCTTCCGCAAAATCAGAAGTCCCGGGATAATACCCCAGATATCACTAAGTATAAAGACCTAGTATCTCAGAAAGAGGGACCTTTCAAACAATATTTCGGGGGTTACCCATATATCCGAGAGATGTTCCCCACGATATAAGTAAGTTTGAAATTTAGGTTTATATCTCGTCACAATCTACTAAATGTGCAAAAACCTACTGGCACATCATCAGTGAGACCGTTTATCACATTTTAACTTTCCAATTTTTTAGCATGCTGTGATAGTCCACTGATGTACTATCATTTCCTCTTTTTCACAACAAAACTCATTTTTGATTTTATCATGTTTTTTATTTTTTTTTTCAAATTTTCTAATGTTTTTGGATTTTCTGAAATTTCTTACTCCCCCTAAAATGCAAAATCATTTAAAGAAATTTGAAAACAAACTATACAAATAAAGTGACAACTGATATCGAATCACTTCAATTCGCCATCTACTTGACATAAACAATCAGAACTCCCCCTGACAACAAAACATTTTCCCATTATGATTTCAAAACACTTAAGTTTGTTTTAATCAAATGGTTTTTCCGGAAAATAAGTTTTGTTAAAACCACTTGTAGGTTCGGGGTTTCAATTCATCACTTTGTTTTCATCAACCACTTGAAAAGTTTAACAATTTTAAGTTTCATTTGTAGAGAATCAAGTACAACTTAATGTCCCTGATTTACCACTTGTAAGTCTTAAAACAATAACCACTTGTAAATCGAAATACCACTTTCGTGAATTTTTCAAGAAAGATGCCGATACCTGCTCCACTATTACCAACCTAGAAGCTCCGGCAAGTCAGGATTTTTAATCAAAGAATATGTCCACCCAAGCCTGACCAGCCTTGGGTGATACCGAGTTACCAACACTCGGTTTCTTACCATTCATCTTCTTCTCATAGAACTCTTTAACCCCTTTGACTTTCTTGTCAACCATTTTACCAAAGATGTGTTTCACCTTGGGGTTAAAGGCCTTTTCAATATCAAAATCTTTCTTTTCTGAGAAAAATTGATTTGAAATTTCAACTTTACCAACCTTTTGCTTAAAATTTTCAGCCCTCAATAGTGGAAAATTTGCATCATCCATTGGAGGTACTGATGTTTCCAATTCTAACTCAACCTGTGGCTCCTCTGACTTTGTGGAATCAGATTCATTGCCCAAAATAGCTCCTCTGATTTTGACGAATCAGAATCATTGCTAGAACTATCATCAGATTTCTTAACAACCCACTTTTGGTTGTCAATATTTCCTCTTCTCCTATAAAACCTATTTGAACATTCACCAGTTTCAAATTTTGAATTTTTGAAAAGTTTAGATCTTTCAATTGGTGGTTCAAACTCAACCATTCTTTCTTTCAGTTTAGAAACTCCCTGTTTGGTTTGAATTACTTGTGAACATTTCACAGCTAGATGTCCAATTCTACCACATTTAAAACAGGTTCGAGTCTCCTTTTTCTTTTGATCAACCATCTTCTCCATTTCTTCTTGCTTCTTCGCAAGGAATTCTTTGTTCGACTGCTTTCTAAACAAATTTTCTTTTTCCTCTTCAGAAGATGTACCTGAAACAAATATCATTTTTGATTTAAAATCTTGAACATATTTTTCATTTTTATAATTTTCTGGTGGAATAAAACCTAATCCTTTCTTTTTGAAATTACCGTTATGGTTTGGTTTCTTTCGATACCCTGAACCAGAACTGTAACCCTTTTTCTTGTTTAAACGTTGTTGAACTCTTGAGGTGTAAGGTTTAGGTTTTTCAGAAAGATTTACATCTTTTATTTCAGAAATATTAATTTCTATTAGTTTGAAAACTTTTTTAATCATTTCAGTTTTAACACCTCTTATTGGAAATTCTTCATCAGAATATAATTTGTCGGAATCATTCAATGTATATGCAACTTTGAATGTTTCGTCATTCAAATTAGATTTTGATAGAAGAAATTCTTTATTGTAAACCCGTTTCTCCCTTTTGACTGAAGGACTTGACGTGTCGGACTTAGACTTTGACTCTGATTTAGACTCCGACTTTGACTCCTCCATTTCATCGTTATCTAACACATGATCCACCACTTTCTTCATCAATTGAGATTGTTGATCAGTGTCAGACGATGTAAAAATGACATCAATGTTTTCTGGCAAGTTAACTGAAGACTCCGACTCCCATTGTAAATTTGTTGCCTTTTCGACTCTTTCTGAATTTGGATTTCTCGGAGAATATCCATTTTCAAGCGGGGGTGGACACTTGTTGTAACTGACACCTTGTTTCTTACCAGATGTCTTCACTTCAGTATCCTTTTTCTTTTTAGAAATCTTTTCATCAGATTCTTCATCTTCAAATACCTTCATGCCTTCCACAGTTGGATAAATCCTGTCAATAACATAAGAAGTACATGAGTAACTTTTTAACAAACGGTTTACTCTTTCTGTTTCAATTCTTTGAGTTTCCAGTTTTTGTTCAGGAATCACACACTTCTCGATATAATTGTTCACAATTTTCTGTTTTATCATGAACGCTCCTTGAAGTGTCTTCATTGTTGTTGCCTGTTCTTCACTGGATTGATTGTATTGATTCATGGCCTTGTTCAGAACATCGTAAATTCCTTCAACCTGTTCATGTTGTTAATCAATTCGCTGTTTTTCTTCTTTATGATCTTACAATTTTCACAATTCACTGGAATCTCTCTTGCATCAGCTTCTTCATCAATCTTGAAAGCTGGAACTTCTTTCACTTTTCTTCTGGTCACCGGAACATCTTCATCATCACTGCTAACCAGTGTTTTGATTTTCTTCTTTTTCTTTTTAGCTTTCTCATCTTCACTATCACTTTCTTCCATCATTTTCAAATGCTTTGCCATTCTTTTAGCATAATAATCATTATCATCATCACTATCTTCCTCAATTCGAGCAACAAAAGCTTTTGCTTTTAACATCTCTTTATCTGGACAATAATCATCCCAACTGAAATTTTCCAAACTAAAACCTTCAGGTAACTTTTCATCATCTTGATTTATCAGACATGCTTTACTATCAGCTGAAACATATTTGTCCCAACTGAAACCTATTTAAAATTTTTGATCATCTTGATTCACCAAACATGCTCTCTTCGAAGACTCCTCTATTACTTTTCTACCATGTGCCACTTGTGGTTCTTGTTGTTCTTGTTGTTGTTGAGCAACTTGATGATAGATGGCCTTCCTATAGTAATCATTGTTGTTGAACGGATTTTGAGCTCCACTTGCTTCGCGATTAGTGCACTCCCTCTTGAAGTGTCCTTTTTCCCTGCAATGAAAACAAGTAACTTTAGATTTATCAAAACCCAAATTAGAAACACATGCATCACGGAAATCATCTCTTCCTGTGATTTGTTTGAATTTCTCAGCTCTTCTTAACACACTCGCCAAACACCATTTTATATCCATCAATTCCATTTCTTCAGCATCAATCTGATCGTAATCCTCTTTTGTAAGCATAGGATTCCCGATCCGCCCTGCTACTAAACTTCCATACGACTCCAACACAGTTCCCAACAAAGACATGTGACTTTTTGCAACTTTTTCAGAATAATCCTGATCATTCTCAAGATTCAATACAATGTTGCATTGTAACTTCCTGCCATTCTTTGTTGCTGACAAGTTTGGATCAAATGACGGATATGATGAAAAACTTGCTTTGCTGTTTGATCCTTTAGATGAACCTCCCGATGAACTCTTTGCGTTGAATGCAGTTTCAACTTTTGGTGACATGTTGGTCTTGTCATTTATACCTGCTTTGTAGTAAAGACCAATATCTTGTTCACCATCGAAATCTTTCATTCTTGAGATCTTTCTCTGTTCCATTTCCTGAGCTTCAATCTTTTCAATAAATTTACTTAGTGTCAGACTACTAAAACATTTCTTGTTCCTTAGCATCATGAGATATGTGCCCCAAGTCTCGTGTGGCAATGCATCAGCTAGCTTTTCAATCAGCTCCTCATTATCTTTAGTGATGCTCAATCTCTTCATGTTCATTAACAAATTGCAGTATCTTTCAATAATTTGCTTTGTGCTCTCATTTTTCAAACCACGAAACAGATCAAATTCTTTCTTCAAAAGTGACTTTTTGTTTTTAACCATTTCTTGACTACCAACAAACTTTGATTTTAAAGTTTTCCAAATCGAATACGCACTTCCATTATGTTGCAATAAAACCAAGATATCTTCTTTCACAGCTTGTTGTAGTAGACTTAACATCATTTTTTCATTTTTATATTTCTTTTTATCATCAGCACTCACATCTTTGATAGCAATCTCTTCTTGGTCATCATTCGTTGGTCTAACATATTTCGTTTCGACACATTCCCAAGCATCCAAATAATTTGCTTGAACCCAGTTTTCAAAACGTCCTTCCAAACCTTTATACTCCTCGATGTTCATGAGGTTAGGCGGTTTTTGCATAGTCCCCGTTTCATTTTCCAACATTGTCTGCTGTGTAACAGTAATCGGAGTAGCAAAGGCGTTATAAAATTCCTCTTCCATGTTTCGGTTTTCAAAAATGTACAAACAGTCAGTTTCAAACGGAATTACACTCTCAAACGAAATTACTGTTGGCACGAAATAACCCAGTTCAAACGGAATCACTCAAGCGGAATTACCTATTTCAAACGAAATCAACCAACTTCTCAAGCGAAATACCAGTTTCAAGCGGAATTAACCATCTAATTCCGTATGAAATGCTGCTGATGTCATTTTCAAGCGAAATTACAATTATTACTAATTTTAGATTGAATTTGAGTCCAGTTCTTTCAAGGATTCATTAAAACACAATTGCGCACATACTGTGAAAAAATTAACCGATTTTAACCGTGAAAACTAGTTTAATTTTGAAAAGAAGGTGTAGAAATCAGAAATTGCAGCTGAATTGGCAAGAACTCTTCTTCCTGAGCTCTGATACCACTTTTAGGATCGTTTTGTGACCCAAACGAGTCGATCAGAAGAGTTTTTACTCAATACGAAAGGCGGAAACAGATGTATCGAGTTCAATTCAGCAAGAATATCACTTTAAACTCTCTTTAGATTGATTTGACAAAGAATTACAGCGAGTAGACACTCCGGCAGCACTTCGTTGCTTGAACCGGAATCACAGAACTCTACTCAAAGGAAATCAGGCAACACATATATATAGGCAGAGTAATTCCGCTTGAACATGCCTCAAGCGAAATCACATTCAAGCGAAATCACTGATTTCGTTTGAACGTGCCATGTTGATTTCAAGCGAAATTACACATTCTAATTTCGCTTGAAACTGCCTGCATAACTATTTTTGACATATTTCTCGTACAACGTGCCCTGATCTATCTACAATCATACAAGACTTGATACAAGACGAAGTCGACAGACGCATGCACCAACAACAACACCTTGCGGTGTCTGTATAAATTTGTAGCATGTGCTGATAGTAAACCCTAATCATACATCACTTGTTTGACTCATCATTCAAGTAGTCTTTATAACAATTATGTATTAAGACCATGATACACTAAATTCTATTGTATTGTCCGGTGTATCCTTGCCATTTAAGTAAACGTTACTAATTTATGATTTGATTATTGACAAATCATTTTTCATACTTCTATCTTTACTTGAGATTATTGATTCAAAGTTCTTTTTAAACGAACAAAGTGAGTTCTCTTTTGGCACTGAATCCTATAGTCCCTAAAAGTCGTTTATATTCAATTCAGATGTCTCTATTGATTTTATGAAACCTAAGTATATCCCATTCAGTTAATAATTCTTGGAATTAACCAAAACATTTATGTTTCTTATTTTTTCAATCTCACTAAAGATTCGTCTGGTAAGCGTTTTTGTAAGATTTCATACATCATTTCTGTCAGTGGTAGCCAATAAGCTACGGGTTCTACTCATTTAATAAATAGTCTAACATACCTGGAACTTGACTTCCCTCTTTTAATAAATCTTACTACCCCTTTTCATAGAGAAACTTTTAACAAAACCTTATCTTCCACATGAAAGATTTTCATCTATCATCTACACAACTCTTTTGGTAATTACTTTAACTTTAAATTATCTCGAGACTAGATGAGTTGCTTCTCGCCAATTTCTGCCCAACAGACAGGGATTCGGAACTTCGTCCATTAAATGCTTCTGAGGATGCTTTAACACTATTTTTACTAACTACGAGATTTGATATGACTCCAAGAAAATATAATAGCTCAAATCTCGAGGACGAGATTTAAAACAAGGCGGGGAGGATATGACAACCCTCCAAAATATTTTTCGACACCCCTAATATAATTAGATTGTCCCTAAATGTCCTAAAATATGCCCCGTATATCAAAACCGAGTCCAAAATACCCTATATGATTAATTATTAAATAAAAACAAAATTTTAGCATCGCTCGCGGGCCGCGAAGACTATGTCTTCGACTTACGCGGGCCGCGACAGCTCAGAGTCAGGAAAACACCCGGTGCCGCCACGTATCGATGACTCAACAACCCGTTGCCGCCCTAGGGGACCTCGCGGGGCGCGTAAACCCTTGCCTCACCCTACGCGGGGCGCGACAAAGTGCCTGATCTGCACTATAAATAGGATCGATCGGATTCATTTCAATTCATTCGAATTTTTACTCTCTCTCTCTCTCTCGAAATTCTAAATAGTATAAGTAATTTCCGGGCATAATACCTCCTAATAAGCGAAGCTCTGCCTCGTTGTAAGTATCATAACCCCGGTTACGTATTAGATACGCTGCCCGATTGATCTAGGGTTCCGTAACGGCTGTCGAGGTTCTGCCCGACGTGGTCGTTGGAATGCCGTCTCGGGGAGGGTATTACTAATGTAAATTGGGTTATTATACTAACGCGTGTGCATTTGTGTAATTAATAGATTATAACTAGTAAGATACAAGAAAGATACCTAAAATAGCAATGTGAGTAATCTCCTTTTTTATAAAATGTTTTACAAAACCTCACTTAATTAACATTATATTAAACAGTGATTGAGTATTTGTAATGATACAATTATCGTCGGTATATTTGGGGTTTTGTATACAAAATTTGTTACTACCTTGTGAGGAGTAACATGACCATAAGTCGAGACGACAGTACCGTCGGTGGTAATTAGTATGAATTGAAAACAAATGTAATTGCGCGACCGCCCTCAACACTGTACAACGGTTTTTACTTAATTTAATTAAACTGGGATTCACTCACCAGTATTTCTTGCTGATAAAATGTTTTAAACGCGTGTTTCAGGTAACTTAGTGTGAAGCCAATAAAAGCCAGCTGGAGAGCACTGAAGGCTTAGAAAAGTGGCAATAAAAGTTACCTAATTAAAAAGGAGATTTGTTTTCAATAATTGGGGTTATTCCTTATAAATATATCAAAATGAAAAATCGAGTTTTGTCCCACTTATAAATGTATTATCAGAGAAACCTGGGTTTTATCCCATTTCTTTATTTTAAATATTTTTGGTGTTTAACTCTGATAAAATATTTCCTAACTACGGTCCTGATGAAACTTTCCGCTGCCAAATTAATAAACACCGATACCACTGAAACTGGTTCACGACCACCCGCTCCCGGGATAGGGGTCGGGGGTTGTGACACCCTAATAGGCTAAGTATGCTTCATAAATGAAGGTTCAAAGGCTACACCTAACTTCCAACAATACTCGACTACTGAATTTGTATCTTGATATTTGAAAGTAAGAATCTATCTCCATTCATGTGGAGGATTGTTGGAATATGGGTTAAAATGAGTGTGTTTTCGTCAAGTGTAAATGTGTACTTTTTTCTCTAACTTGGGACAAATATATTTATATTATACCTTGGTTAATATGAGTACTATTTTGTGGGGATCTATTATGTAAGGGCTTTACAACGAACCAAACCATGTCCAAATCAGACTAGGATTAATGATATATCGATACTCAAAGTTGGGACCTAAACAAAGGAAAACTGAGAAAAATGAAAGGGAAAAAGAGTGGGAAAAGTGGAACTTGTCCCACATATGCAAACCTCTTTTCGTTAATGTTCTGTACTACCTCACACTTGTTGATTCGCGAAGAGTGTAGAGCAACCTAACTCGCACACGTGAATGCGCGTGGCGTGGCCGATTAGCGCAATGTGGTGCTTTAATGGCGCACTTTGCACACTCGCATCACCGTGAGCCACCTTTGTATTTTCGATTGCTTGTGCTTGGTGTACAGTACAGAGGTGGTGAGGACCATATGGTGGTCTATGCCTACGCGGGTAGCGGATGGGATGGCGCATGACCAAGTGGAGACCTAGTTTGCGTAACGAATTCCAGGTGACGCGTGCATGGCGTATGAAGAAGGCTCATGTGGCTTATGGATGACATGGTAGATGGCGCAGATTTGCGGGACAACTCTGGGGTGCATGCGCGAGTTCTCAACAGCTTCCAATGTACATCAACATATCAATTTCAAAGTTGCAAGTGAAAATTGATGGTCAGATGGTTATGAATTGAAATTCGAATAAAAAATTAAGAGCATTGCAGACATTTAATGCAATTTGTTTTTCACCTTTAGTTCAGTCACAACTTTTTTGACTCAAAATTCACTATAAAACTAAGGAGAGGCCTTCGTTAGAAAATATTTGCAATAGACACAACTTACACATAATCTCCAATTCTCTTGGCGTCATTTCTAAACTTCACCTTCTAGGTATACCTTCTAGATTATTTGTATAACGTTTACTTGTCAAATACTCGCTCAAACGATTGTACCACATCCTTCCAGATTGTTTCAACACCTATAAAGATCTTTGTAATTTGATCGAATACATTTCTTTAGGTTTTGAACTTAACGCTTCAGGGAGTTTAAATCCTTCAGGAACTTTCATATAGATGTCACTATCAAGTGATCCATACAAGTAAGCTGTAACGACCTCCATAAGATGCATTTCTAACTTTTTAGAAACTGCAAAGCTGATTAAGTATCTAAAGGTTATTGCATCCATAATGGGAGAATATGTTTCTTCATAGTCAATGTGACATCCCGGAAAAATCAGGTATCGTTTCGATTCGATTCCCTTATATCATACATTTTTTATCCTTTAAATATATATACTGTTTTGGTCAAAAATTACCGAAGCAATTTAGTGATCAAATTAGTTAAGTGAGGTAGTGTGCTAAGAATGTGTGTGTTGAAAATATTCTGATTATCTTGTTTACAAGAACAGTTTTCAGGATATAGCTCAGGACATCGAGCTATATCATCAATCAAACAATGAGCAAAAAAGTAAAAGGTGACACGAGATATACGAGGAAAGCCCTTGATCAATCTAGATCGCCGGCACAAAACCTCGGGAGCTGACAATCGCAGCTGCCTTGTTCTTCTTATTACTTCAAACTTCAGGATACAGTGCAGGATATGATGCGGATCAACTAAGTGTTACAAAGTAATTCGAGTGTAGGTGTATGTGTTGCGAGTAATTGCAGCTAGTAGAAAGATAGTAGAGAGCAGAAGTGTGTGTTCAATTGTATGTCTTATCGATCCGATCACTCCTTTATATAATAAATGAAATAACAAACTATCCTAAAAATGGGGGATGCTTCGAATATTCCCCTTTGAACGTTGGAGACCCCTTTTTTGCGGTTTCAACGTTCTCTTCTCAACAGCTTAGTCCGAGTCTTCAGGAGAAGCAGTCCATTTGAACGTTACAGGTCTGGCCATGCTAATCTGCACGTGAACAATTAATAAGTTCCAGGATACTGCATCAGGATGTTACCAATATCCTGATCCGGTATCCTGGTTACAAACAAGAGCAATAAAGTCAGGATATAATTCAGGACATATGTTCGGAAAACCACTCATAACTTATACATATATATATATTTATATATATATAATCACATGTCGTGTGTATTTAACGGTTTATAACAAACGTTCACGTTCAGAACCTGAAACAGAGCCCGAACTGTTTCACTTCTCGCACGAACCCACAACCCAACCCAACCCGCCACCCATACCCTTGCGGCCCACTAGCCCAAATTCAGGAGACGAAACAAGGTAACTTATCTCGCACCGATGTTTTAAGGTTTTTGGGTAACAGTGATTTCGGAATTGATATTGTCGATTCGTCAGGGCTTTCATGTAACAACCCTTGGAAAAATCCATAAACAAAATCCGAAGTGTGCACGATAAAACTTGAAAACCTGATGGTTGATGAACCAACCCGCCCAAAAGTACCTTTATTTAGACTCGCAATTATAAACCAAACAAATTAGGATCAAGACCCAAACATACGCGATAAGCACCAGCACGAAAATCGAGAAAAACACATGATTGGACGAAAAAGCGGCCGAGGAGACGCGTCACACGAAGGAGACACGTGTCAAAGCTACGTGGGACACGTGGTAATCGAAGCCGGGCCGAATATCCTCGCGACATGCGCCAGGGACGGCTGAGTCGTGCGCGACACGCGAGAGAGGTCAAAACTGGCTATAAAGCCAGGGGCTTGGCACTTGGTCAGATTGCTCAGTTCGTTCATTTAAAACGACGTCCTACTCCTTGTATCTCCGTTTCTTTCAATCGACGCCCTAAATTCCCGAAACTCTGCTCCAATATCAGGGTAATAACTCAGTCACTGCTACGGTACTATATCTGATCGATTGAAACCGATCCAATGGATGTTTAAGTGATGCTGATAGCCGGCTATACTTTGTCATTCTTGGTGGATTTGATCTCGTGATTATCGTTAATGTTGAATTGAGTTAATTCTCAGGTACTTCCTCTTCCCTTTTCTTTCAAAATTTTCTCCGCTTAAGTTCTTCGATGGCCACCAGAACCCGATCACATTCCGGCGAGTCCAACTCGTCGTTTACTAACCAAAACCTGCTCAAACACCCTGAGAAGGAGGTGTGCTCTTTCGACAACGCCGACATCGCCGCACTGAGAACTTCCGACGCTTTTTCCGACAGGGCGGTGATTCGTCCGTTCGACCGGAGCATCCGATCAGACGTATCATCTGAAGAATGGATCTGCTTTTCATCATAGCCATTTTCTCTTGGCCTTCGATATCCCTTTCCAGAATTTGTTATGCAATTTTTTCAAACCACCGGCCTCTGTTTTGCCCAAACAATGCCATGGTCTGGAGAGTACTCATCATGCTTAAACAGATCAAAACCCTTCATGTCCCTGACCTTTGTATCGAAGATATTCCGTTTTCTTATCATCTCCGATAGCACGGCAACAGCCGTTTCTTTCTTTTTTTCAACCTCTAGCAACCCCCTCATCCTCAAAGTATCAAGGAACGAGGATGGGTGGCAACGAAATTGATAGCCTTCCGGTGAAATGGTTGACCTCCGGTAGTGTCACACCCCGATATTTCCACGTATTACCGGTGGGCCCGGTAGGGGAGTACCGTGACGTAGTTGCTATCATCATAGTCAAACAACACAATATAATAATGCACAGCGGAAGCAAAAGATAGATTCATTGTAATATTAAGTATCACAAATAGTTGAAAATAATCCACAGGTGGATCAAAATAAAGAGGAAACATTGTTCAACAGTTTTATGTCATCCAAGCTTGCGAGACTTATTGTGGATGCTAGGAGAAAGTCAGCCTATTACGAGTAGTACCTGCACTTAACCTTTTGGGAAAATACGTCAGTTTACACTGGTAAATACAAATAACTGACTCATTTAAAAAGGTTTAATAAAATTGATTTGAATGCACGTGGCACAAACTTTTATAACTTGGGATAATTATTTGAATATAACACTTGTAAAAGAATTACATGTTTCTTATGCGTTCAGTAGCCCGGTTCATGCCGGGTTAAAGATCAATAGACACACCACATTATTTATTTAGGCACTGACGGGTGTACGCCTACACCCCGCGCTTAGGTCGTGGCCATTTCGTAAAATGATGCCAAGGATATCCGGGACATGGTCATTAACCCCCCAAAGGCTTTAAGTAAACAAAACACTTCAAAACGGAGCATATCAATGGTTTAACCTATATTCGATTAAAGATTCAATGCCCGACCAAGCAGTATTTTATATACCATACCCCAAGTCCGTATAAGGGAAAATAAGTTAAAAGTATTTACCTTTGCAAGTAATTAATCACAACAAGCAAGTGCACGTAGCTTTTACCAGGTCTCCTATTCTGGAACGAAGGTTTATAATAACCTATTAGAAATCTAACGGGTCTTTAATTAAGCCTAAACTTAGACCGGTTAGTTTTAAAGGAAGATACGGTTCGAACGCATGATTAAGCAAAGACCGGAATAGAATATGATTTAGACCCGACAAGTTTAAAGAATTGTATAATATGGGTAAACTAAACACATTCTGGATTTTGAGATAAAAATGATAAGGTTCGACCCGTTTCGGCTAATTTATGTAAACTAGTTACATAAACCGAACCGAACGCGAATAACGCATAACGGGTAACCGAAAGGGTCACGAACAGGTTTCCTAAGTTAATATGCTTTAAATATGTTGTGATATCAGTGGGATATCTTCCATTATGCCCGAAACGAATTTAATCTCAATTTAAGCCACGTAGGGGTATTTTGGTCATTTTAAAGATTATAAAAGAGATTAATTATAATTCTGAGATTCGGGTCTGAATAAATCAGTAAAATAACTTAATTTATCAGGTTATATCAGTTGGTGATAAATCTTATATGACAAAATGGTTTTAAACCCATACTAGATGTTTAATACGCGTAAAAGCCATTTTAAGCGATTTCCGAGTTATACAGAAAATCTGAGTTTTCTGATCAGGTTATAAAGTTCAAAATACTTTATTTATTAAATAAAATCAGTAGCAATTGGATTGGTGTCAAAATACTATGTAGAACTCATTTTATGCACAAAAAGGGTATAATCGGTATTTACCAAATCAACGCCATAACCTTAGGTTATGAGTAGGTTAAAAATAATTAAAAATCTTTAAAAAATACCAAAATATTATATTACATCAGTGGGTAAAAGGTTTGGTGTCGAAAATTGGGTTTAGATAGGCTTTATGCTAATTGCGCCGTTTAATTAACAAAAAGCTTTTTAATTGCGCTATTTAGCATAACTCCTATTCTAGACCTCCAACTGATGTGAAAATTTAGGGACATGTTTATAAATCAGTAACAAAGATTATTGTCCTCTCACATTTCCAAAATTCTCATTTTATAGTCAAAAGGGCATTATGGTCAACATTAAGCAATTAACGGAAACATGTAAACGAATCGGACAATCAACGAACCAACCACAGAGGGTTATACTATCATGTAACCTGGTCCTAAGGAAGCTCTAAGGCATTTTCAAATCATACTAAATCGGGTCAGAACTGAAGTCAAAGCAAAAGTCAAAGTTTTGCGACTTTCGGTTCCGAACCGGGTCTAAACAGAAAATTGTCGGGTCGAACATGCTTAGACATGTTCTTACATTTATTACTAAGTTATATGAGTGGTAAAATAGGTTAAATGCCTTCTACATTGCTAATTACATGTTAATTCACAAATTAAGTTTCTGTTGACTTTTTATAAACAACTTTGACCCGACATTTGATCTAGTTAGAGCGGGAATCAGAGGGTGCCCTTTTAAGGGTTTATTGCCCACATAAATACCAACTTATAACTACCTTCAATTCGACTAGTCACTGGACCATTAATAATTAATCGCTAAGTCAAACGTTAATTACGTCGGTTTGACTTTTAAGCTAATAACTAAGTAAAACTCAATTAAGGAAGGTTGAGGATACTTACCAAGGTACAAATTTCGACTAGGGATGACTTGGGTCTGCTTTTGAACTCCAGAAGTCTTCAAAAATGCAGATGGAATGAATGAAAGAATGTTGCAAACATTGTGGGACTTATATAGTGCTTTAGGTTGCTCATGATCATGCCACACAAGTCTAGCATTGTTCCCAGATCATTTACAAGTGCTCCTAAGCCTAAAAATCAGTAGGGGTCGCGCATGGAAGTGGAAAATATCTTTCTAAGTCGGTTACAAGGCTGAACAGGCAGCTGTCAGCATTTTCTGCATCTGGGAGTCGCACGCGGCCCACGTAAGGTTCTGGTAAGCCTTACGCGACCCGCCTGAGGCCTGGCGTCAGGTTAAAAAGTTTTCAGTTATTGCATCTTTGGCTCTTGGTCCTTCGAAAGGTCATTCCACCTTTATTTCTTGCATTATGAGCCTTTCAAATTGACTTATAAGGGCTTCAAAACTTATACCCACTTTGTTAAGTCCTTGGTCACTTTATGTTTACCCGAAAAGTCATAATTTTCAACATTGACGCTTTAACCCCTCGTGTACAAATTTTATCATAACTTTCTCATATGATAACGAAACTTGGTGAAATTTTTATCGTGCATACTAGTGAGCATAATTAATTGTTACAAAGCTTCGGGTTTGTTAAAAGGTCACTCAGAAGTATACTTTAAACTTGTTGACACAATTAACCCTTGTAGTTTGTAATCTCTCACTTTCTTTCACCGTTAGCTTCGTATGATCCATGATTCATTCGTTTAAGGGTATAAACATCATGTAGGGTTATTGTAAAGTATATTTATCCATTGTCGACATTTTGAACCCTTACATTATCATACTTTCCTTGTCTGTCAACATTAGTCCCTCTAGAACCTTCTTTCACACGTTCACAGCTTATGACACGTGTCAACACATTATGGGGCGTGAATTTTCGAGGTGTTACATCCTCACCCCCTTAAAAGAAATCTCGACCTCGAGATTTACTGAAATAAATAAGGGTACTTTTCTTTCATTGTGGACTCAACCTCCCATGTGTACTCGGGACCTCTACAGGCTTCCCATTTAACCTTTACTATAGGTACATGCTTCCTTCGAAGCTTCTTAACCTGTCGATCCTCGATCGACACAGGTTTTTCAACAAACTTCAAGCTCTCTTCTATGTGCACATCTGTGTGTGGTATGACTAGTGATTCATCAGCGAAACACTTCTTCAGATTACAGATGTGGAATACATTGTGAATACCACTGAGCTCTTCAGGTAATTTTTAACTTATAAGCAGCTGATCCGACACATTCGATGACCTCGAATGGTCCTATGTATCTCGGTCTTAATTTACCTTTCTTACCAAATCGCATTACTCCCTTCCAGGGTGATACTTTAAGCAACACTTTATCACCTACCTCGAATTTCAGAGGTTTACGCTTTAGATCTGCGTAGCTTTTCTGCCTATCCCTGGCAGCTTTCAGGCGGTCACGAATCTGGACAATCTTGTCTGTCGTTTCAAAGACTATTTCAGGTCCTGTCAGCTGAAAATCTCCAACTTCCGCCCAACAGACGGGAGTTCTGCACTTTCTACCGTACAAGGCCTCGAAAGGCGCAACTTTGATGCTGGTATGGTAGCTATTGTTATATGAGAACTCGATTAATGGCAGGTGGTTATCCCAACTACCACCTAAGTCGATCACACATGCACAAAGCATGTCTTCCAACGTTTGGATTGTACGCTCACTCTGTCCGTCCGTCTGAGGATGGTAAGCCGTACTGAAATTTAAGCGCGTGCCCAAAGATTGTTGGAAACTTTTCCAAAAATGAGATGTGTATCTAGTATCCCTGTCAGAGATAATAGATACTGGTACGCCATGCAAAGATACAATCTTATCTACGTATAACTGGGCTAACATGTCGGAGCTATCGGTCTCCTTGATGGGTAGGAAATGTGCTGACTTAGTCAATCTGTCAACTGTCACCCATATGGTATCATTTCCTTTCCTTGTCTTTGGCAACTTGGTGATGAAATCCATCGTCACCATTTCCCACTTCCATGTGGGAAGTTCAGGCTGTTGTAGCAAACCTGACGGCTTCTGATGTTCAGATTTGACTTGCGCACACGCCAAACATTTAGCTACATAGGTAGCTATAGACTTCTTCAAGCCTATCCACCAAAAATTTGTCTTCAGATCCTGGTACATCTTATCAGCTCCAGGATGAATGGAGTATTTAGAACTGTGGGCTTCCTGGAGGATAACATCTCGAAGTCCTCCATAAACTGGAACCCATATTCGTCCATTCAACCTCAGAATTCCGTCCTTGCCATAGGATAACTGTTCTTCAGTTACTCCTAGCTTTCATTAGGATAGTTAGCTTCTAGTACAGCTTCTTTCTGCGCAGCCAACAACCTTTCATTCAAACTATTCTTTATCTCAATGCTCTTGGCATTGATTCTTATAGGCTTCACCCTTTCCTTTCGACTCAAGGCATCGGCGACTACATTCGCCTTACCAGGATGGTATCTTATTTCACAATCTGTCACACCCCAAATTTCCACGTGTTACCGGTGGGCCCGGTAGGGGAGTAACGTGACGTGGTTGGCAACATCATAGTCAAACAACACAATATATAAATGCACAGCGGAAGCAAAAGGATAAATTTATTACAATCCGTAATAGTGTAACATCAAAGTATTACAACGGAAGTAAGGATCCACAGGCGGATCGCAAATAAAATAACATGGTTCAACAGACTTTAGGCATCTAAGCTTGCGAGACTCTTTATTGATGCTAGGAGTAGCCAGCCAATTCCAATTAGTACCTGCACTTAGCCTTTTTGGGAAAATACGTCAGTTTACACTGGTAAATACAACTCAACTGACTCATTTGAAAAGAGTTTAATAAAATTGTTTTAGATGCACGTGGCACAAAATATATTTTTTATCTGATTAAAATGCACAGAGGCAAAATTAATCTTTTATAAGTTGGAACAATTATTTGTATATAATCTTGTATATAGTTTTACTCATTTGTCGTCCGTCAGGACAGATTAAGTGACACGCCACAGGTATAATGCCCACAGGCTATCATCCCTTCAAGTGGATTACCAGCTTTGGTATAATGCCCACAAGGATGATACCTTCGAGTGGATTACCAGTTTTTACTTAACGCATCTGTCAGGTGTACGCCTACACCCCGTGCTTAGGTCGTGGCCATTCTTATTAATGATGCCAAGGATATCCGGGACATGGTCATTTAAACCCCAAAGGCCATACACCAAATAATATATATTAAACGAGTTGTAAATATATAAATCACCATACGATTTAAATAGCTACACACCCGACCAAGCGGTATTATTATAATACCGTATCCCAAGCCCGTATAGGGAAAATAAGTTAAGAGTATTTACCTGAGCTAAATATAAATTCAATCCCAGCCGTATCAAATCAGCAAGTACATATAGCTTTTACTGGGCTCCTAAATCTGGAACGAAGGTTTTTAATAACCTATTAGAATCCTAACGGGTCTTTGATTAAGTCTTGACTTAGACCGATTAGTTTTCAAAAGGAAGATACGGTTCAAACGTATGATAAGGCGAAGACCGGAATAGAATGTGATTTAGACCCGACAAGTTCAGAGACTTGTATAATATGGGTATATTATACACATTCTGGATTTTGAGATAAAACCGATAAGGTTTGACCCGTTTCGGCTAATTTATGCAAACTAGTTACATAAACCGAACCGAACGCGTATGAAGCGTAACGGGTAACCGTAAGAGTCCTAAACAAGTTTCCTAAGTTAACATGCCTTAAATATGTCATGATATCAGTAGGATACCTTCCGTTATGCCCAAAACGAGTTTAACCTCATAAAAAGCCCCGTAAATAGCTACACACCCGACCAAGCGGTATTATTATAATACCGTATCCCAAGCCCGTATAGGGAAAATAAGTTAAGAGTATTTACCTGAGCTAAATATAAATTCAATCCCAGCCGTATCAAATCAGCAAGTACAGATAGCTTTTACTGGGGTTCAAAACAGAGAGTTGTCGAATCAATCAAGCGTAGACAAGTTATTATACTTATTTTCAAGTTATATATATGTTAAAACAGATTACACGCCCTCTGAAACATTAATTTCATGTTTAATGGTTATGTTGACTTTTTCGGTAGAAGTTTGACTCGACAAACGACATATTTAGGACTTGAATCAGTGGGTGCCCTTTTTGGGTTTAATTGTCCATAAAATTACCAACTTGTAACATCTTTCGTTTCGACAAAACTCTGGACCGTTTATGACTTATCGCCAAGTCAAACCGTAATTACGACGGTTTGACTTCTAGGCTATAAACTAAGCATAACCCAAACGAGAAGGGTCAAGAGCACTTACACACGTCTAATGGCTGATTTAAAAGCTTGAGAATGGTCCGTAAGCTCCTGAGGTTGATCAGAATATGAATGGAAGAAAGTTGGCAACTTATGACTTTGAATAAGAACTTTGATCTTTCTTAAATTGATGCCAAACAACTCTACAATGGTGTTAGATCAATCCCAAGTGTCTCTAGAGGTTATAAATCATGTTGGGGCTCTCACAAATGCAGATAAGATCAACATAAGTCGGTTAAATGGCTGAAACAGCCATCTGGCATGAATCTGGTCGCTGGGCATGCCTAGCGCACCGTTAGGCTTTAAGTGTAGCGGTGCGCTAGCCTGTCATCAGCCTTGTCATTTTTGCATTTTTGGTCCCTAGTCCCCCGAAACATCGCATTCATAGTATTTCTTGCATTTTAAGGCTTTGATATTAACATATAGGGGCTTTAATACTTATACCCACTTTGTCAAGTCCCCGGGTAACTTTGTGATCACCCGAAAAACCCTAAATTCCAATGTTAACGATTCTAACCCTCACACACGAATTTTATCACAACTTTCTCATACGGTAACGAAACTTGGTGAAATTTTTATGGTACATTCTAGTGAGCATAGTTAATCGTTACAAGGCTTCGGGTTTGCTATAAGGTCACTCAGAGTTATATCTTTAACATGTCGACACATTTAACCCCTGTAGTTTGTAATCTCTCACTTTCTTTCACAATTTGCTTCGTATGATCCATGATCCATTCGTTTAAGGTTATAAACATCATGTAGGGTTATTGTGAAGTATAATTATTCATGGTTGACACTTTGAACCCTCAAATTCACATAGTTTCTTTGTTTGTCAACTTTAGTCCTTCAAGAACATTCTTTCACACGTTCGAAGGTTATGACACGTGTCAAGCCATTATAGGACGTAAATTTTCGGGGTGTTACACAATCATAATCATTCAAAGTTTCCATCCAACGTCGTTGCCTCATGTTCAAATCCTTTTGGTTGAACAGGTGCTGGAGGCTCTTGTGATCAGAATAGATCACACACTTGATACCGTATAAATAGTGCCTCCAAAGTTTTAGTGCAAATACAACGGCACCCAACTCCAAGTCATGGGTGGTGTAATTCTTTTCATGCACCTTTAACTGACATGAAGCATAGGCAATAACCTTGCCTTTCTGCATAAGCACACATCCCATCCCGGTGTGTGATGCATCACAATATACCACAAACTCTTCTATTCCATCAGGCAATGTCAACACAGGTGCATTGCTTAGCTTTTGCTTAAGGATATCAAAGTATTCTTGCTGCTTAGGGCCCCAATCGAACTTTATTTTCTTCCTAGTCAAAGAAGTTAGGGGTTCAGCAATCCTTGAAAAATTTTCAATAAAGCGCCTGTAGTATCCTGCCAATCCCAAGAAACTGCGAATTTCTGTGGGTGTCTTCGGCTCTTGCCAATTCATGACGGCTTCAATCTTAGCGGGATCCACCTGGATTTCGTGTTCACTAACCACATGTCCAAGAAATTGGACTTCACGAAGCCAAAATTCACATTTAGAGAATTTGGCATAGAGCTTCTCCTACTGAAGAAGTGAAAGAATACATCGAAGATGTTTCTCATGGTCGGCCTGATTCTTTGAATAAATCAGAATGTCTTCAATGAAGACGATAACAAATTTGTCCAAGTATGGTTTGTAGACACGGTTCATGAGATCCATGAATGCCGCTGGTGCGTTAATGAGCCCAAAAGGCATCACTAGGAACTCGTAATGACCATAACGAGTCCTAAATGCAGTCTTGTGTACATCTTCATCTTTAACCTTCAATTGATGATAGCCTGACCTCAGATCGATCTTAGAGAAGTAGCTTGCCCCTTGCAATTGATCGAACAGATCGTCGATCCTGAGCAATGGATACCTATTCTTGATAGTGACCTTATTAAGCTCACGGTAATCGATGCACAGACGCATCGATCCATCCTTCTTCTTGACAAATAAGATTGGTGCTCCCCAAGGAGACGAACTAGGTCTAATGAAACCTTTGGCTAGCAATTCATCTAGTTGTGTTCTCAATTCCTTCATCTCTGTTGGTGCCAACCTATAAGGCGCTCTAGCAAAAGGTGCTGCTCCAGGGATGATGTCAATTCTGAATTCTACTTGTCTATCTGGTGGTAAACCAAGTAGTTCTTTAGGGAAAACATCGGATATTCAGAAATGACGGGGATATCCTCAATCTTAGGCTTCGGCTCGTCAATAGTCACTTGTGCCATGTAGATGACACAACCCTTCTTCAAACACTTAGAGGCCTTGAGCATAGACACTTGCTCAGGCAGTCCATACTGGGTATCTCCCTGAATGGTAAGTGATTCACCATACGGAGTCTTGATCACCACTTGCTTCTTATTGCAGACAATCTGGGCCTGGTTATGAGATAACCAGTCCATACCCAAAACTATGTCGAAACCGGCTAATTTCAAAGGAAGTAGGGACAGAGGAAAAGAGTGGTTCTTAATGGATATGAAACATCCATCTAATATGGTTGAGGCGGTTTCTAAGGTGCCATCTGCTAATTCCACCTCATACTTCACACTTAGGGTTTTAACAGGTAAATTCAGTAACTTACAAAACATATTATCTACAAATGATTTATCATCTCCTGAATCAAATAGCACTCTCGCATAAACATCATTTATAAGGAAGGTACCTGTGATCACATTGTCGTTCTGCACAGCTTCCTTTGCATCCATCCTGAAGACCCTAGCATTGGTCTTCTTCCCTTCCTCAGCTTTCTTTGCATATTTTAGGCAATTTGTCTTAATGTGCCATTTTTCGTTGCAACTGTAGCACATTGCGTCCTTCAGCTTCTTGCACTCTAGGGTCTTATGTTCTGAGGATTTGCAAATCCCACAAGGCTTCGGCTGAGATTGGGACAAACAACACTACAAAAGGGAGGTGGATATGAAATACCGAGTATAAAGTTAACCGAATAGACTATAAAGAAATTGAACTAAGGTAGAGTATAGGGTCTAAATATGGAGTAAAGTAAAATAACAAAGTAAAGTGTGCATGGTCTAAATATGGAAGAGTGAAATAAGTCGTTTTATATTAAGATTTATGAATATATAAAACTCATTGAAATTAAACTAATAATATTTATCCTTAAGATATTAAACTAATAATATTATAATTAATTAGAAGAGATTAAATTAAAATAATATTTATCTATAGGAGATGGTCTAATATAATGACAAGTGTCCCTAAAATTGTTTATTTTATTATATATAGTATAGATGATTTATTTTGATACTCATGAAAGAATCGTCCATCCACTTGGGCCAACAGATAAAATGTATTTATGTTTTCTTCATTTTGTTTGCTGTAATACGACTGCCCAGCTCCTGGCTGGGTTTTTTTTTTGGTTAATAAAAGGTTCAGTTTGATATTAAAAAAAAAAAAAAAAAACTATTTAACCTTACGTGCTTGTTTTGAAAGGTCTATTTCTAAACATGTTCTTTAAATTATACAAATTACTTTCTTTCACATATCTTACAAAAATAATTTAGGGTCTGTGTTTAAAACTTAAAAAAGAAGAAATAAAACTAAAAATATTATCGTTCATATGAAAATGGATAAAAGAAACTCATCATCATATCTGTCTTCAATCCAAACAAATCACTAAGAATTTAAGGGACCAACTAAAATAATATAAGATGAAGTCTGTACAATTCATAGTTTTCAAAATAATCACATTCCGACAACGATGAACAAACAAACAAGATTGCATCATGATCATATTCATATATCATTAGGGTTGTTCAAAAAAAGTCGGGTTCAAAACCAAATCTGAAATATCCGAAAATCCGTACCTGAAATTTCGGATATCCGAAAACCGGATTATCCGAATTTTCGGATTCGAATGTGGACTTCTAAAATTTTCGAATAATCGGATTATTCGATATCCGGAAACTAATATTTTTTTTAAATATATATAGCATATGAGCACTATGTTTAGTTTGAAATATAGTAAAAAAATAGTAAATAATCGGATTCGGATGTGGATTTATAAAAATTTGTGGTTTTTAACGTGTAAATTTGGAAAATCGAATATAGATTACTTTTAATCTATGCACGAAACGAACTTTTGAATTTTTTTATGAATTCGGATATCAGATTTTCGGTTATTCGAAATTTCAGATACAGGTTCGTATATTAATATTCACTATCCGAAATTTTCGGAAAACCGGATAAATCGATCTTGAACACGCCTATATATCATCGTCCATTGTTGCCGCAGGCACAACAACTAGTTGGAATTATACAATATATTGAATTACATCTTCATGTTAGTACATGTTTTAACATTTATTTTGTTTTTAATTATATATGCCATCCACACTCACATGTTTAATTTTCGTTTTAATGGCATTTAGGTAATTTAGTGATTTTTGAGTGGCATTTGTAAGAGTTCCCACAATACCAATTATTCTTTTTGTCTTCATATTTTGACCACAAATGTTTTGATTCTTACACAAATTTTATTAGTTTTTTTTACCAATTAAAAATTTTACCCCCTGAATTTTAATAAATGTATCAGCGTCCTCTAAATTTTAATAAAGTTATTTTTATCCTTTTTAAACCGCTTTACACTATAACCCCTGAACTTTAATAGAGTTACCACTCTAAATTTTAAACGAATTTCAGTTATGATATTATGATTTTTTTTTCATGTTTTATCTTTTTTATATAGTTTATTAGTGCTGCACGGTATTTATGTTTATCTACGTTTCGACATTAATTTTCATAACGTTATTGTTTTAAACTGACCGGTTGTTTTAAACGTCATACTACATATTAAAAAGCAACATTTGGGTGGTTGTGTATTCGGAGGAAGTAGTGCTAACGCTGAAGAGTCTCGATAGTATTGTAGAATTTGAGATCCTGCTAATGTTATTTAGACTATATAACTAAATTATTCTAATCCATGTGAGTCATCATCAATTTATAAGTTTTCATTTAAATTTTATTCAAAACCGAGCCATATCAAATATGATATATTTTTACTTCATTTTTTTTAAATACGCTTTCGTGTTTCTTAGACTGCGGGGTATGGGGCGGGAGTTTGGGCGTGGGTAGGGGGTAGGGGGAAAACGCCCAAGCCACCACCCCGGGTGGGCATGGGTTTCGGCGTGGCCCTTGGGGCATGGGTTTCAAGCCGGGCGTGGGGCGATCTGGCCAAGCTGACATGGCGGGTTGTGAATGGCCAAACCAAACTAGCCGTTGGTCTATTTAAAAAAAAATTCCTTTATAAATACTATACAATATTTATCATTTTTCTCACACAAAATCAAACACATAAAACACAATCTCGCCATGAGTTCTTCAAGTTATACTGAATCGTCATCATCATCTGACGATGGGGCGGAAATATTTCTACAAACGACCGCGACGGTGGTGAAAGATATCGTTGAAAACGAAGAGGAGGAGGAAGAGAGTCAACAACCTAAACGCAGAAGAAGGTACATCGCTCGTGAACGGGTTACCGCTAACGATTTGTTGGTAAGCGATTACTTCTCAGCTGAACCTAAGTATGATGAAAAAATGTTTAGGCGTCGTTTTCGTATGAGTAGAAACTTATTTTTAAGGATATCTAGAGATCTTGAGGAGAAGTATGTTTATTTTCAACAAAAACCCGATGTATCTGGGCAATTAGGATTTACTACGTGGCAAAAGGTCACGGCCGCACTTAGGCAGTTAGCATACGGCAATAGTTCGGACATTATGGATGACTATTTAAAAATGTCTGCAGGTGTATGTGACAACTCGAAATTTAGAACCTTTCGTTGTATGCTTAAACGTGTGACCAGTTAAACTTATGTGATTAATGACAAATGAACCTTTATGTGATTATGTGTTATGTGTGTATGCTTAGTATGCGTATAGGTTTATGTGAGCCGAGAACCCGACTCAAGACCATGTGGTCTCGAGTGAACGATGCAACATGTGGGCCGGTTGGGCCACACACCCCTTTAGCCCATTCGAGAACCCATTAGGGTGCACTACTTAGATCGGATATATAAACTAAGTGGATAGCCATAGGTGCCATTTCTTTGGACAACACACTCACCCATACACACACTCCATCCTCTTCACTAAAACCCTAAGCCACAACACCCTCCTCCCTCACTCTCGGATCAAACCGGTGACATTAGGGGCTCTCGGATCGACACACACACACTCGTTTGGAAGCTTCATAATCACCTTTGAAACTCATCAACCGGTTAGTGTTCATGATACTTGTTGGTTAATGTTTATGATGTTTGATGTTATGAATGATATGATTTAACTAGTGTAGTGGTATGATTGATGATGTTTTGTGAATCGGTTGTGTGTGATGATTGATAATCGGCTAACATGCTTTAATTTCGGCTATGTGGCATGATGAACTCATGATGTCTTGTGTCTAAATGTGATTTGAACCATGGTTGTTGATGTTCATATAACTCGGATTGTATACTCTTGTGCTAAGAACCGAAAGCTTACTATTAGGGTGATTTATTGTGTTGATATCATAGATGTTGATAAGTTGTTCATGATTTTCGTTAGATTTAGGTTCATATGAATGATGATGAACTACTTGAATATTTGAAGAACATGAAGAATATGATATGAATGTGTTATGGATATTTGAAATTGCCATGTTTGATCCATTTTGGTTAATGGTTAGACAAGTAGACATGTTTGTAGAACCTCATTGGATAGTACACAAAATCACAACAGTGAAATCTGATTGGCCAAGTACATTATTGAATTCAGCAAATGTTCCCAGCCGAAACCTTCGGTTGCGACTCGAAACCACCATATGCCAACTCGAGATCCCCGATTGCGACACAGGTTGCGAGTCGCAAACGCCTGGTTGCGACTCGAGACCAAAACAGCACAACTCGAAATCTCAGTTACGAGTCCGGTTGCGACTCGAGACCAAAACAGCATGAACCGAGACCATGTTTGCGAGTCCAGATTGCGACTCGAGATCACCTTAGTTGCGACTCGAAACCAACATATGCATGCTGAATTGGACTTGCATGATTAAGGGCTTAAGTAATTGGGCTGGACTCTTGGGCCTAATGTACAGACCTTATATGTTACTGTTGAACGTGAATGTTGAACTGCCATGGATGAACTTGCATGCAATGTGCTAGCATACGTGTAGAACATACGTGCAATACGTGGTTTGAACCTGACTTGTATGATACAACTATGATAGGACGCGAGTGACCACAATATTGCTTGTTTGACTTTTCTGTGTACCTACCGAGCAAACCAAGGTGAGTTCACACCCTCTACAAAGCATGGGATTCCCAGGGGTCGGGAATTGGGGTTAAGGAACATGGGTTCCTCGTCCTCCTTGGGTAGGACAGCAATGATTCAGGAATGTAATTCCTCGTCCTCACGGACAGATAACTCGTACTAGACCAAAACTCTATCACGAAGTCCCTCATTTTTATATCGACTTAATCGCCGGGCCAATGGCGAGCGGGTCATTAGTTAGATAGCGCTATTTAGGTCTGACAAACCTCACACCGTGCCGCAGAGGACGGGCGTGAACTAATGGATCCGGGGCACGTCAATGATGATAGACATTGACAGTTTCAGGGCACATAAACATGACTACAGTCAGCAGTCGATATGGTAACGAGTCTAGTGTATACATGGGGTAGCCCCCACGGCCGAAATGCCAGATAACTACACGGGGTAGCCCCCACGGCTGGATTGCCAGAATAACCGGGAATAAACAAGTCACGTTTTTTAACTATGGGGTAACCCCCACGGCAGGATACCAGATAAAGGAAACTGTTTTCGAAACAACTTAAAACGAACACCCAACCGTGAACTCACTCAACTTGTTGTTGACTCGTTACTACATGCTTTGCAGGTCCTTAGGTTCTTAGCTGGAGCTTGCATGGAGGAGGATCGTTGTGGGACATGGACGACTGTGTGTCATGTTAAACTTTGAAACAATTAAACTTATGCCTTGTTTTTAAGACTTATGCTTCCGCTTGCAACTTAACTATGTTTTGTTTGAACACCAATTGTATTGGTTGGATTTTTATAACTACTTATATGCTTGTTCAATATGATTGGTGGCTGGATCCTGGTCAGTCACGCCTCCAAGCGGTGGTACTCCGTAGGTGGATTTTGGGGGTGTGACAGTGTAGCTAGAGAAAGTCTTCACAACTTTTGTTCGTGTATTCTAGAACTCTACAGGAAAAGATATTTGAGAAAGCCCTCGTTCAGTGACATGCAACAATTATTGGAACATCACGCAGATTATCATGGGCTACCCGGGATGCTAGGTAGTTTAGATTGTATGAAATGGGCTTGGGAACTTTGTCATACCCAATGGCAAGGCGCTCACACGAGTGGATTTCACGGGAGTCCAGCCATCATGCTTGAAGCGGTTGCGTCCCAAGATCTTCGAAATGTGTGAATGCCCTGAGGCGCGCAGGGTGAAGTATGCTACTAGTACCCTCGAGGGTTTAGCCCTCACATGGTGGAACGCTCAGGTTCAAATGCTGGGATTGGTTGCTGCGAACGCCACCCCATGGGAGAATTTTAAGGAAATGATCAAGGAAGAATACTGCAGTTGTGATGAGATTCACAAACTGGAAGTGGAGTTCTTCAACCTCAAGATGACGGGGTCCGAAATTGAAGCTTATGTGAAAAGGTCGAACGAACTGGCAATTATGTGCCCTACTATGGTGGATCCTCCCATCAAACGCATCGAACTATTTCTTCAGGGCTTAGTGCCGGAAATCCAAAGTCATGTGACTTCAGCGAACCTCGCCACTTACCAGCAAGCTGTTCAGTTGGCTCACCGTCTCACGGATCAGGCGGTGGAGCAGAACAAGTTACCAAAATGCATAGGCGCTGCAACTACTTCTGGTACCTCTGGTGACAACAAACGGAAATGGGACGGAACTTCAAGTAAGGGTTCGACTTCTGTTCAGTCCCAGTCTCAGCAGAGAAAGACTGAAGACTACAAGAGCCCTAATCAGCAATCGTCTGGTGGTCAAAGTCATGGTGGGTACAAAGGAAATCACCCCAAATGCAATCGCTGCAGCCTGCACCACAGCGGGCCATGCACCAGGGGCAACTGTCATCGGTGCAACAAGCCTGGTCACGCTGCAAAGGATTGCAGGAGCTTATACCCCGCCAATCAGAATCGTCATCAAGCTCAACAGAACCAGCGCCAGCAGCAGCAGCAAGGTGATAACAAAGGGTGCTTTCAGTGTGGAGCTGAGGGCCACTTCAAGAGAGATTGTCCCCAACTGAACAGGAACCAGAACAACAACAACAACAACAACAACAATAACAACAATCAGGGGAATGGTAACAATGGGAACAACAACAACAATGGCGCCAGGGGGCGGGTGTTTGTGATTGGCCAAGGTGAAGCAAGGAATGACCCCAATGTTGTGGCGGGTAAGTTCCTTCTCGACGACTTTTATGTTTCAGTTTTATTTGATTCGGGTGCCGATACTAGCTACATGTCACTAGAAGTTAGTCGAATGCTTAAGCGTGTTCCAACCCCTTTGAACAACAAGCACACCGTAGAGCTAGCAAATGGTAAGAGTTTAGAAGCCACACACGTAGTCAAGGGTTGTAAACTCATTCTCGCTGACCAGACCTTCTCCATCGACCTCATTCCTATTGTCTTGGGTAGTTTCGACGTTGTCATTGGGATGGATTGGTTATCCCAACACCGAGCAGAGATTCTTTGCAACGAGAAGGTTGTCCGTATTCCAGGTCCTGATGGTGAACCTCTCATGATTCATGGCGACAAGAGGAGTGCTGTTGAGAACGTCATTTCTCTCCTTAAGGCCCAAAAGTGCTTGCGAAAGGGCCACACTGCCATTTTGGCTCTCATTACTGACACCACGGAGAAGGAGAAGAAGATAGAAGATTTTCCAGTTGTACGCGATTTTCCAGAGGTATTTCCTGAGGAATTGCCTGGTCTTCCGCCTCATCGCCAAGTCGAGTTTCAGATTGAACTAGCTCCTGGAGCTGCGCCCATAGCCCGTGCACCTTATCGTTTAGCCCCATCAGAGTTGAAAGAACTCTCCACGCAACTACAAGAGCTCCTGGATAAGGGTTTTATTCGTCCTAGCTCATCGCCCTGGGGAGCTCCAGTGCTATTTGTGAAGAAGAAAGACGGTACCTTCAGGATGTGCATCGACTACCGAGAACTCAACAAGGTGACGGTGAAGAATCGTTATCCTCTACCGCGTATCGACGACTTGTTCGACCAGCTGCAAGGATCGAGCTACTATTCGAAGATCGATTTGAGATCGGGTTATCACCAGCTGAGAGTCCGGGAAGAGGACGTCTCTAAAACGGCTTTCAGAACTCGATACGGGCACTATGAGTTTTTGGTCATGCCTTTTGGGATGACAAACGCACCTGCGGTTTTCATGGACTTGATGAACCGAGTGTGCAAGCCTTACCTGGACAAGTTCGTTATAGTCTTCATCGACGACATCCTGATCTATTCCAAGAGTCGGGAGGAACACGAGCGACATCTACGACTTATTCTGGAACTCCTTCGAACAGAACAGCTTTATGCAAAGTTCTCGAAATGCGACTTCTGGCTTCGAGAAGTCCATTTCCTAGGCCACGTGGTAAACAAGGATGGGATTCATGTTGATCCCTCCAAGATAGACTCGATCAAGAACTGGCCTGCACCTCGTACACCAAAGGAAATTCGCCAATTCTTGGGTTTGGCGGGATACTACCGGAGATTCATAAAGGATTTTTCTAAGATTGCACAGCCTCTTACCTCACTAACGCAGAAGGGCGTTGTTTATCGCTGGGGAAACGCACAGGAGTTGGCATTTCAGCACTTAAAGGATAGACTTTGTAGCGCACCTATCCTTTCCTTGCCAGAAGGCACAGACGATTTTGTGGTCTACTGCGACGCATCAATTCAAGGTCTTGGTTGCGTGTTGATGCAACGAGATAAAGTTATAGCCTACGCCTCACGCCAACTCAAAGTTCACGAGAAGAACTACACTACGCACGATTTAGAGCTGGGAGATGTTGTTTTTGCACTTAAGTTATGGCGGCATTACCTGTATGGTACCAAGTGCGCGATCTACACCGACCACAGGAGTCTCGAGCATATCTTCAAGCAGAAGGAACTAAATATGCGACAACGACGATGGGTCGAACTACTGAATGACTACGAGTGCTCAATCAGGTATCACCCGGGCAAGGCCAATGTTGTGGCTGACGCCCTCAGTCGGAAGGACACTGCGCCTAAGCGCGTGCGAGCTTTACAACTCACGATCCACTCTAGTCTCCCTTCCCAGATACGAGCAGCTCAGATAGAAGCACTGAAACCAGAAAACGTCAGGGCTGAAGCCCTACGCGGATCAAGGCAACGATTAGAACAAAAGGGAGACGGTGCTTACTACGTGACAGGACGCGTTTGGGTCCCACTCTATGGCAACCTACGAGAGCTTGTGATGGATGAAGCACACAAGTCTCGCTACTCAGTACACCCTGGATCAGATAAGATGTATCATGATATCAAAACTACGTATTGGTGGCCTAGCATGAAGGCCCACATAGCAACTTACGTCAGCAAGTGTTTGACTTGTGCCAGAGTCAAGTCTGAATATCAGAAACCCTCAGGCCTACTCCAACAACCAGAGATACCACAATGGAAATGGGAGCAGATTTCCATGGATTTTGTTACTGGCCTACCTAGATCCCAGCGCGGGAACGATACTATTTGGGTGATCGTGGATCGACTCACAAAATCTGCACACTTCTTGGCTATCAAAGAGACGGATAAATTCTCCACGCTCGCAGAAATATACCTTAAGGAAGTCGTTTCGAGGCACGGGGTGCCCACCTCTATTATCTCAGATCGAGATGCGCGTTTTACTTCAGAGCTGTGGCAAGCAATGCACAAATCCTTCGGCTCACGATTAGACATGAGCATAGGGTACCACCCTCAGACGGACGGGCAGTCCGAGCGCACTATTCAAACCTTAGAAGACATGCTTCGTGCATGTGTAATCGACTTTGGCAACCACTGGGAAAAGCATCTGCCACTTGTAGAATTCTCGTACAATAACAGCTACCACACCAGCATTAAAGCTGCTCCATTTGAGGCATTGTACGGATGTAAATGCTGGTCACCTCTTTGCTGGGCAGAGGTGGGAGACAGTCAGATCACTGGTCCAGAATACGTGGTAGACACGACCGAACAAATTGCTCAAATACGAAAACGCATGACGGCAGCTCGCGAACGTCAGAAAGTTTACGCCGACATGGGCAGGAAACCACTTGAGCTCCAGGTTGGGGAGCGGGTACTACTCAAGGTTTCACCCTGGAAGGGTGTGGTTCGTTTTGGTAAACGCGGCAAACTCAACCCACGATACGTTGGACCTTTCGAAGTCATTGAGAAAATAGGCAGGGTGGCCTACAGACTCAACTTACCAGCGGAACTCGGTGCAGTTCACAACGTTTTTCACGTGTCGAATCTGAAGAAGTGTCCGTCAGATGAGACCCACGTAGTTCCTCTGAAGGAACTCACTATCGACGAACAGTTACGATTCGTCGAGGAACCAGTCGAAATCACGGACCGGGATGTTAAGGTCCTCAAGAGCACTAGAATACCTCTCGTTCGAGTTCGTTGGAACTCACGTCGCGGCCCAGAGTTCACCTGGGAGCGCGAAGATCAGATGAAACAAAAGTATCCCCAACTGTTCGCAAACAGTACACCCACTACTGAGGCCGAAGCTACGGAATTTCGGGACGAAATTCCAGATCAACGGGGGGTGGATGTGACACCCCAGGAAAACCAGGAAAACCATACAACTTAACTAGCTTCCTCAGTGAGTGCCTACCAAATTTCGGGACGAAATTTCTTTCAACTTGGGGATGATGTGACAACTCGAAATTTAGAACCTTTCGTTGTATGCTTAAACGTGTGACCAGTTAAACTTATGTGATTAATGACAAATGAACCTCTATGTGATTATGTGTTATGTGTGTATGCTTAGTATGCGTATAGGTTTATGTGAGCCGAGAACCCGACTCAAGACCATGTGGTCTCGAGTGAACGATGCAACATGTGGGCCGGTTGGGCCACACACCCCTTTAGCCCATTCGAGAACCCATTAGGGTGCACTACTTAGATCGGATATATAAACTAAGTTGATAGCCATAGGTGCCATTTCTTTGGACAACACACTCACCCATACACACACTCCATCCTCTTCACTAAAACCCTAAGCCACAACACCCTCCTCCCTCACTCTCGGATCAAACCGGTGACATTAGGGGCTCTCGGATCGACACACACACACTCGTTTGGAAGCTTCATAATCACCTTTGAAACTCATCAACCGGTTAGTGTTCATGATACTTGTTGGTTAATGTTTATGATGTTTGATGTTATGAATGATATGATTTAACTAGTGTAGTGGTATGATTGATGATGTTTTGTGAATCGGTTGTGTGTGATGATTGATAATCGGCTAACATGCTTTAATTTCGGCTATGTGGCATGATGAACTCATGATGTCTTGTGTCTAAATGTGATTTGAACCATGGTTGTTGATGTTCATATAACTCGGATTGTATACTCTTGTGCTAAGAACCGAAAGCTTACTATTAGGGTGATTTATTGTGTTGATATCATAGATGTTGATAAGTTGTTCATGATTTTCGTTAGATTTAGGTTCATATGAATGATGATGAACTACTTGAATATTTGAAGAACATGAAGAATATGATATGAATGTGTTATGGATATTTGAAATTGCCATGTTTGATCCATTTTGGTTAATGGTTAGACAAGTAGACATGTTTGTAGAACCTCATTGGATAGTACACAAAATCACAACAGTGAAATCTGATTGGCCAAGTACATTATTGAATTCAGCAAATGTTCCCAGCCGAAACCTTCGGTTGCGACTCGAAACCACCATATGCCAACTCGAGATACCCGATTGCGACACAGGTTGCGAGTCGCAAACACCTGGTTGCGACTCGAGACCAAAACAGCACAACTCGAAATCTCAGTTACGAGTCCGGTTGCGACTCGAGACCAAAACAGCATGAACCGAGACCATGTTTGCGAGTCCAGATTGCGACTCGAGATCACCTTAGTTGCGACTCGAAACCAACATATGCGTGCTGAATTGGACTTGCATGATTAAGGGCTTAAGTAATTGGGCCGGACTCTTGGGCCTAATGTACAGACCTTTTATGTTACTGTTGAACGTGAATGTTGAACTGCCATGGATGAACTTGCATGCAATGTGCTAGCATACGTGTAGAACATACGTGCAATACGTGGTTTGAACCTGACTTGTATGATACAACTATGATAGGACGCGAGTGACCACAATATTGCTTTGACTTTTCTGTGTACCTACCGAGCAAACCAAGGTGAGTTCACACCCTCTACAAAGCATGGGATTCCCAGGGGTCGGGAATTGGGGTTAAGGAACATGGGTTCCTCGTCCTCCTTGGGTAGGACAGCAATGATTCAGGAATGTAATTCCTCGTCCTCACGGACAGATAACTCGTACTAGACCAAAACTCTATCACGAAGTCCCTCATTTTTATATCGACTTAATCGCCGGGCCAATGGCGAGCGGGTCATTAGTTAGATAGCGCTATTTAGGTCTAACAAACCTCACACCGTGCCGCAGAGGACGGGCGTGAACTAATGGATCTGGGGCACGTCAATGATGATAGACATTGACAGTTTCAGGGCACATAAACATGACTACAGTCAGCAGTCGATATGGTAACGAGTCTAGTGTATACATGGGGTAGCCCCCACGGCCGAAATGCCAGATAACTACACGGGGTAGCCCCCACGGCTGGATTGCTAGAATAACCGGGAATAAACAAGTCACGTTTTTTAACTATGGGGTAACCCCCACGGCAGGATGCCAGATAAAGGAAACTGTTTTCGAAACAACTTAAAACGAACACCCAACCGTGAACTCACTCAACTTGTTGTTGACTCGTTACTACATGCTTTGCAGGTCCTTAGGTTCTTAGCTGGAGCTTGCATGGAGGAGGATCGTTGTGGGACATGGACGACTGTGTGTCATGTTAAACTTTGAAACAATTAAACTTATGCCTTGTTTTTAAGACTTATGCTTCCGCTTGCAACTTAACTATGTTTTGTTTGAACACCAATTGTATTGGTTGGATTTTTATAACTACTTATATGCTTGTTCAATATGATTGGTGGCTGGATCCTGGTCAGTCACGCCTCCAAGCGGTGGTACTCCGCAGGTGGATTTTGGGGGTGTGACAGTGTAGCTAGAGAAAGTCTTCACAACTTTTGTTCGTGTATTCTAGAACTCTATAGGAAAAGATATTTGAGAAAGCCCTCGTTCAGTGACATGCAACAATTATTGGAACATCACGCAGATTATCATGGGCTACCCGGGATGCTAGGTAGTTTAGATTGTATGAAATGGGCTTGGGAACTTTGTCATACCCAATGGCAAGGCGCTCACACGAGTGGATTTCACGGGAGTCCAGCCATCATGCTTGAAGCGGTTGCGTCCCAAGATCTTTGGATATGGCATGCGTTCTTCGGTATGCCAGGTTCACATAATGATATTACCATCATAAACCACTCGCCCATTTTCAATGATCGAGTAAATGGTATAGGACCCAAAGGAACTTTCTTTGTAAACGGGGTTGAGTACGTGTATGGGTACTACCTAGTTGATGGGATTTACCCAGAGTGGGGGGTTTTTGTAAAATCATTCACAAAACACGGTACGACAGATCCAAAGAGATTAAAGTTTAACAGGGTACGGATGGCTGCACGTAAAGACGTCGAGCGAGCATTCGGTGTTTTGAAGAAAAGGTGGCGAATATTACAAATGCCTTGTCGACTATTGGACAAGGATCAGATTGGAAACGTGATGTACACATGTATCATTCTTCACAACATGATTTTGGAGGACGAAGGTAGAGCGGTCGTTACCCACTATGATGACGATGATTCCCAACCAGGTAACGTAACAGACCAAGATAAAGCGGTTAATGAATTTTGGATCAAGTCAAGGGATATACATCACAACCTTCGATCTGATTTGGTGGAACATGTTTCAACGATTCCTGGGTTCGAAACCGACGAAGACGACGAAGAATGATTGTTTTTTATTTTAATAATTATTATGTTTGTTTATGTATTTAAAAAAATATGTTTTTTTATGTATTTAGTTAATTTAGATATATATTAAAAAAAATGGTGATGTGGCTAGGCCACGCCGGCCCAACCACGCCCAACCCAAGCCCCACCATACCCCATTTAAAACTTGGGTTTGGGTATATCCAGGTGTCAGCAATTGCCCCAACCCACGCCCAACCCAAGCCCCACCATACCCCGCAGTCTTAGCGTTCACTTTTACAACGCCCATTTTTCAATTATTTCCTAATATCTAGTCACGAAAGCCTTTTTTAGCTATGGTTTTTTTTTTTTTTTTTTTTTTTGAAAGGTGTGAATTATTCGCGAATGTCTGGAGGTCTAGCATACGTTGTCTTAACCGGGTCCACGCTAGAGAGCCCCCTCGCACAATAGATCCACAATTTAAACCACTCAATGAGAAACCCCTATCACCCAGACACGAACTTAAGAACTAGAGGGGAAAACTCACCCGAACCCACCATAGGTAAAATTTAAATAGTCGTGGCCACCACTAAATCACTAGGTTCTTTTTTAGCTATATGATTAAGTAGTTGAATTTATCTATATGTCTTTGATCATAATCGAGCCACCACACCTACTGTTAATAAGCTAGTAAGCCTCCATCACAAAGCACGTGTAACAATACTAACTTTTAAGAAGCTCTACAAATTTGTAGCTTTGTCCGATCTCCAATAAATGGTATTAAATTCATCATGTCAACAAAATGGTCTAAAGTAGTTTTTTTTTTTTTTAACGGCAAATTTGGATCACTGACGGACTACTGGAGTATCATTGTGCCACCAGCGGAACCACCCGATCATATCCATCTCCACTAGGCATAATGCCTATACACCATTCAGGAGTAAACCCAATAAATATGGGAAAACCCCCTTGTAGGAATCGAACCCAGGACCTATTGGTCCCAAAGCTTTATCATACCCTTAAGATGTCACTAGGCTATAAATTCATGGCCTAAAGTAGTAGTTTTTGATACTTGGAGACTAAATTTGCAATCATTCGTGTAATGATTTATTCCTTTTATCAACGTTAGCAAGAATTTAACTTGTTACATTAATTAATATATACGTGCCTATTATTAGAAGGGTCATGCTATTCACACACGGACAAAATTATTTTCACACCTCAAAGCGCCGCGCTTTGGCCATAGCGCGGCGCTATGATCGACAAAAGGTGCTTCGATTGACGTTTGAGACATTCGCTACTGTTTGGGAGACATAAAGCTGATTATGATGTTTTGTCGTTAACCCTAAGCGCCGCGCTTTGGCCATAGCGCGGCGCTTCGACCCAAATTTTCACTTTTAAAAGCAAACTACTGATTGAGGTTTCTTCTTCTTCAGAAAGCTATCTTCTTCTTCTTCACGTTGTTTACAAATATACGTGGGTATTCGAGTGTTTTGTTGTTTGTTGTTTACAAAAAACGATGTCGTGGTTAAACAACTATATTTTCGGTCAATATTCTGACGAGACAGTTGTTCCTGATTATTACGAGGGGACCGCTATTTCTGACTCGTATGAGAAACCGGTCTCGTCCAACTTGAGGGAGGCAGAGGTTGTATCTGGCATTCGTTATCGTGATAACACGGTGACGCTGGATTTGAATACCCCTGTGGAGGACCCTTACGCACAACAAGGTTATTCGAATTTCGGTTACGGTGGCGAGTACAACTTTGTACAGCAGGAGTGTGGTCCAAACGACAGTTACGGTTGTCAACAGAGCTTACAAGGTTATTCGAATTTCGGTTACGGTGGCGAGCACAACTTTGAACATCAAGTATATTCGGACCTCGGTGACGATGGTGAGCCGGGGGATGTGTCTGTTGACGAGGAAGGCTGTTACCCGGTTACGTTTTCGTTTGATACAACGCAGACCTTTTCGTCACGTAAAGAGTTGGTGCGTTGGGTACAAGACACGGCAAAAGCAACGGTTACCTCATTGTGGTTAAGAGGTCGAATAAAAGAGGAGAGAATTACAAGATTTGGTTTCAATGTACTTTTGGTGGGGAGCATAAGAGTATAGCTACACAGAGGAAAACGGGTAGCAAGAAAATAGGCTGCCCGTTCGAGATGATCGGGTTTTCGGAATCATCCGGAAGTGTTTGGAGGATCGAGGTGACGAAGGCGAAGCATAACCACACTCCTATTGAAAACTTAGAGGGTCACGCGTATGCGAGAAGGCTTTCTTCGGAGGATAAAAAACTAGTTAAGGAGCTGGCAGAGCAAGACATTCCCAACCAAAGTATCTAGCGAACGCTGACAAAAAACAATCCGGCTAGAAAGCTTATTCCGAAAGATATACACAACGCTGTTCAGAAGATCAACGCCGAAAAAAATGTCGGTAAGTCTCCGATGCAAAAACTTGAAAACATTCTTCTCAAAAAAAATTACACTTATTACATGCGCACGAATGAGATATCGAACGAAGTTTAAGATGTCTTCTTTGTTAACGAAAATTCATTCACTATGTGGTGTGCCTTCCCGCATGTGCTAATGATTGACGCCACCTACAAAACGAACATGTACAACCTGCCATTTGTTCAGGTCGTAGGCATGACGTCGACAAACAAATCGTTTACGGCTGCTTGTGCGGTAATTTCCGCTGAGAAGTCAAAGGCCGTGTGCGAATAGACCAAAGTCTTTGAGTGTGCAAAAAGACAAAGGCCGTGTGCGAATAGACCAGGCCTATTAGAAAAATGATTTATTTGGATACTCATGAAGGAATCGTCCATCCACTTGGGCCAACAAATAAAATAATACGAAAAGTATCCCTCTTTTTTCTTTGTTAAGACTAATTCTTATTATTTAATTTATCTAATATTGTTTTACGATTTAGAATTAATTAACTAAGTATTGTTCATCATATGTTTGGATTGGTTATTGTTTTTGATGTTTATAATTGAGTTATGCTACTGTTGGTTGAATACATTTTGATGTTTATAATTATAATTGAGTTATGCTATTGTTAGTTGAATACATTGAGAATGAAATGAGAGTGGATCGTAGACTATATTCAGTCTTTGAGAGAATTAATTAGTGATTGCTAATATATTAGAGACTAAACAAAATGGTATAAGAATTAATTTTTAATCTTTAAAAGAAACGCATTGGAAAAATAAATATATTGAAGACTGGACAAAAATGTTATAAGAGATTGATTTTTAGTCTCTAAAAATATATATTAGGGACTAAAATAACATTCCATTACAAATTAATTTTCAGTCACTAAAAGAAACATATTAAAGACTAAAATCATGTGGTATTAGGGACTAATTATTAGTGTTTAAAACATTTTATTGGTGACTGATTTGATATGGAATCACAAACTTAACCAAAAGTATTAGAGACAATATAGACATGTTTATATGAATGATTTTCAGTCCCTAAAGTAATACATTAGAGACTGAAATATCATAGTATTCGAGACTAATTTGTAGCAACTGAAGAAATGTATCCAAGACTGAAATAATGTGATACCAGAGGACTAATTAAGGACTGAATTTGTATGTATTAGAAACTAATCGTTAGTCCTTGTTGGTGTCACATAATCGAGACTGATTTTTAGTTACTAAAACCACTATCTAGAACTAGGTATCTGAGACTAGCCAGGGACTAGCAAATCAGTCCTTGATAACCATTAGGGACTGATTTTGATGTATTAGTTACTGATTTTCAATCCTAAATACTCATTTTTTTTGTAGTTTGTGAAATTAACGTCATTAGATATAGATAAAAAAAATAGTATGTCTGAGACGTTGTGGTGTAAAGTTGTATAAGTAATTTAGACAATAGTGTAACATCTTAAAAGTAATTTAGACACTAACGTGGTTAGACATAGATAAAGAAAGTAATAATGTGTCGCACGTTGCGGTGTAAAGTCGTAATGGTTATTTAAACAAAAAAGGTGTCAAGTTATTATGTAGAAAAGGTTGGGGGTCAAATTTGTCTATTACCAAAAGTTATAAGTGAAACGGGTCGTAAAAGTAATTTAAACAAAAGAAAATGTTAAGTTATTAAATAGAAAAGGTAGGAGAGTCAAAACTGACAATCACCAAAAGTTAAAGTTAAAAATTTACTTAAAGATAAGAGTTAATAGCGTTTCATGTCAAAAATTTAAGAGTTAATAATGAAGGTTGTAAAAAATTTAAGGTTAACTGAGAAAAGTAATAACCTATGATATCTAAAAGGTTTCAATTACACAACTATATGTTTTCGGTCTGTCTACACTCCACATTGGAAATGTTCATGTCAAATACAAAATCCAAAAAGCAAAGGCCCAAAATACTATTAGTACTCTACTCGAATACAAATTACCCAATATATAAAAAGCAGATACACAAAACACAAACAGCATAACTTTGACTATTCCATTCCACTTGGAATGCAAATTGCAAATAGAATTAAACGTGGTTCCAGGCCCACAAAAGAATGTAGGTGGCAGATCTCACCGACCATTCTTTTTAAGGTACTGTATAATATAATATAATTGGTGCTGTTTTATTTTTTCTTTATTATTAACACACAAATTAGAATTGTTTTGTAATTGCTCAATAACCCGTTATGTTTTGAAATCGAACTGAATTATGAATGATTTTGAAGTGAATTTGTCAAGGCTTTGAATATCGATGAAGAGATGGGAGTGTTGAACGTTAATTTATAGGATCGAAGGTGAGTGAGTGAGTGAGTCAACTCAGTAGCTTCCTCATCACGTTTATGTTGACGTAGGGGTTTAACCATTATTGATACTTTGAACATTTTGTTGGTTTTTGACATGAACAAATTAGAATTCTTTTGTGTTTGCTCAATAACCCATTATAATTCTTTGGGAAAAAAAAAAAAAACTCATCTCCTTCTGTTAAAATAAAAGCCTTTGAATCATTCCTCAAGCTCTTTGAAAATCGTGGATATGCTTATTAGTCTTCCTTTATATCAAATCTATAACTCGTGTGCAAAATCACACTCATGTGAATCAAATGTATTTTCCAGAAATTATTATTATCCTAGGTTCTAACTCGGACCGATCAAACGCTTTGTCATTTCAAACAAAGTTTAAAGTCAATCAAAATCATCTACAGAAAACAATGTACCAACAAAAGTCATAAACAAATCAGTAGATAATCAAAATAATGTAATGGATAATCGATTCACTTTGACAAAAATACTATACCATTATAATTGTTTTATTTTCCTTCACCTATTTAATTAAACCGAATTACCCACTCCAATGAGTCCTATATCTAGCACCAATCACAATCATTACATGATCTAATATCGATATCTCTGGTAGCGCATCTCCACACAATGCCACCAAAAAGTATAGCAGCGATGATCGCAACCACCACGCCAATGATCGCACTATTTCCGGTTGCGTTTTTGCCATCGTATACGCTACTTGTGTTGTTTGTATTTCCGGTTGCGTTTTTGCCATCGTATACGCTACTGCTGTTGAAATGTGGTGCTGTTGGAGTTTGTGGCTTTTCCTTTGAATTCTTCCTGACAAACGTTTTAGTTTTTTTAGCTAATATATATACAATGAACTTTTAACAACTAAAAAAAACCAACACATTCAATCTCAGCCCTTGGTTCTTCTCCCAGAATCAAGATGTGGAGAAAATCTAGTAGGGTTTGTTGTGTCTTGAGATATTGAAAAAAAACACAAAAAAAAAAATCCACTTTTTCATCGGCCCCATGATAACTGTTTTAACTACTTATATATAAAGAAAAAAAAAGTATTTTTTAGAAACAAACTATCAACGTCTCATAAATGAGAGAATTTACCTGGTCGTAGACGTGGGGCAGAAGGTGACTTTGTAGTGGGCGCCGGTGCAGGTGACGGTAGCGGTTCGATCGTCGGCATAAGTGGAAGAGTGTGGACAAGCAGTCTTGAACAACTGCGAGTAAAACGACGGTTTCAAACAATACTCTTGCTCCTGCCCAAACGCCAAACAAGCGCTTTTACACGCCACCACTTCTCCCTCAGAATTCACCACCTTTAATTCTGACGGACACCTACCATTTAAGTCTGCCGCACACCCAGCGGAAGTACAGTTACTGCTCGAAGTTACCGAAGCCGGAAGGTTAAATCCATGAACCAAACTCACATCGAAGAAAACCGACCCGACATCTCCCTCAATGGTAAATTCGATTAGTGTGGCCGGAGTTACGCCGGTGCCGGCGCCGGCGCACTCAATCTTTCCAGATCCACAATCTCCGGTAGCACAGTTGAATTTACCGACGGAATCTCGGGAGCATTTTGTTCGTCCCCAGAACTTACCCCCCCAATAAGAAGACGGCGCGTGGAGTACCCTCGACTCGCCTTTTTCAAGAGAGAACCCAGTTGGTTTCAGAGGTGTCATCCCGTTGTTAGAGAGAACCCCCACCCAAACTGTCTCATCACACTTGTTCTTGATTGTAAACGAAACCGATGAGACTTCACCTGCAAGTAACCAGAAATAGGGCTATAAACGAACCAAACGAACACGAACAAGGCCTTGTTCGTGTTCGTTCGTTAAGGAAATTAACATGTTCGTGAACTGTTCACGAACGCTTACCGAACGTAAGTTTATGTTCGTGTTCGTTCGTTAAGGAAATTAAGTTGTTCACGAACAGTTCGTGAACACTGGTCTCGGACACAAACAAACACAAGAAAATAAAGTCGAACGCAAACGAACATTTAACTTGAAAATAAAAAATAAAAACATTGTTATCCTTAAACATTGTATATAAGCAGTTAAATAAAACCATCAAATGATAAATCAAAACACAAGAAGTCTACTACACCACCAAACGATCAATCAAGTTTAACTAACTTAGATATAATATTATCATCCCCAAAAATGTCTTAGAATGTCCAAATTTTAACTATTTAGAAAAATAGGGTTTCAAGTTTTTAATTTTTTTTTTTTTTTGTTTGTAAATTTAAAATACTAATTTTTTTTTTTTTAAATTAGTATATATTTCGATAAAAGGTTTATTATTTATTATTATTTAATATAATCAAACGAACGTAAACTAACGAACGTAACCGAACATATTACCGAACGTTCACGAACGCAATCGAACGAACGAGACCTGTGTTCGTGTTCGTTCGCTAAGCTAATCGAACAAAAAATTTTCTTCGTGTTCGTTCGCTAAGCTAATCGAACGAACACAAACGAACTTCCCGCCGAACTGTTCACGAACTGTTCGCTGAACGTTCGGTTCGTTTACAGCCCTAACCAGAAAGACTACATGTTTTAGAAAAAAAAAATGATGAATGGATGAACATTTCAACAGAAACTGAACCGTGGGTACCTTGAGTTAACGACAGCGAGATCCCGAGTACGAGGAGATGACAGATCAATGGAAACAACTTCGACATTTTTTTTGTGGTGGAAGAGGTTGTGATATTGGTAGATACAAACAGAGATGGTGGTGAGTCTTTATATATGGAAGCTTGTGTTAATATTAGAATAATTTATTAATTTTTTCATATTAAAATGTCCACTTGTTCAAAAGTTCTTTAAGCCAAAATATAGTTTTAACCTTGTTGTCCAGTGATTGTAATACCATTTTGTTGTCCAGTCCTTCTTCTTTCTTAACTTACTTGTTGAAAAGTTCATTTACGTAAATATTATAATCACATTGTTTAATTTCAAAAATAAAATAATATTATAGTTTTTGTTGCATGCGAAGACCCTTTCACAATAATTTTAAGTGATATTTCTTATTTCTGTATAGGTCAAATGCATATTCCCCGTTCTTCAAATTTATGGCGACCTTTTTGTTTAAATAATAATTTATACATCCGTATCAGTCAAAACCCACACATATATTCCACCTAATGTATGTATCTAACACTTTGGATATTATATAATAATCTATCGAAGTAATGAACACAGTGACAGTAGATTATTTGAGTTTCTTATTTTCTTCACAATTAAGGTTTGAAGTTTTCACGTATCAGGATTGTTCAAAAATAAAAGAAAACGAGACAAATCGATGGAAACAATCTAGCCATTGCCCCATTGATGGAAGTGAGGACACGACTGAATTTGGAAAGGTATCTGAGAGAGTGTAATTTAACTCGATTTGCATTAAAATTTCACTTGAAACTGTTTTAACACTCTAAATAAGATAATAGTTAATTTGATAGTATTTAGTTATAAAAATGTATTTATTTTATAACTTTTAAAATACCGTGCTTTACGGAATTCCGAATATACTGTCACGGCATTCTTATTTTTATATATGTTTCGATATAAATTTTATTTGTAACCAAGTCGAGTAGAATATGTATGCTTTTGGGGATTTATTCTTTCAATTGCTGTAGTGAGTACCAATAACGCAATGAGCCAAAAAAATCCAACCAGATTCCTGACGAATAGTGTGTTACCAAGTTGGCTCAAATATAACATAGGGTAAATTACGCTTTTCGTCCTTGCAATGGATAGCCTTTAGCTTCAATAATTACAGTCACAGTCCTTTATTTGTAAAACCCATTACACTCTACGTCCTTTAACACTAACCAGGTTAAATTTTTTAGTTAAATATGACATGTATCTTCCACATGAGGGCATTTATGTCTTTATATCCGAATTTATTTAAATTATATATAATAATACATAAAACTTCTCTCTCTCCATTATCTCTATTCTCTCTCCGTCTCTCTCTACTACCATCATCAAGATCAACCATTAAGTATCACCATCAACATTCATTAACATCAACCACATAAAAATTGTAGAAAGTAAAAAATATCATTGGATTTCCCTCTTCCAAACCAACACCTCAAACCTCTCACACCCCACCTTCTTCTCTTTCCTCTAACCACCTTTTCCTTTTTACCCTAAACCCCCAATTTCATAAATCAACAATCTTTCTTCACAAATTCCTCAAGTATTAACCTCCTACTACAAACCATCTTCTGAATTGAAACTTAGTTTGAAAAATACCAAAATAAATTGAAATTTAGTTTACAAAATAGCATATTGCAAAAAAAGAAAAGAAAAATCAAATTGAAACTCGGTTTTGAAATGAACCTGAAAAGAACTCAGATACCTGTACCCAAGAAACGGCAAGGACAGCGGTGGTGGGTGTGCGGCGGTGGTGGATGTGCGTCAATAGTGGAAGTGCGTCGGTGGTGGGTGTGTGGCGGTGGTGGATATCCGTCGGTGGTGGCTGCGACTTGCGTGGCGGTGGTGGTTTAACAAAACAGAGTTTTAAAAAAGGGGAGCAGGGGTAGAGAGAGAGGTGGTGGGTGGTTGGTGGCGGTGGTGGTTGTTTGAGAGAGTGAGAGGGAGAACTGAAGAGAGGGGGGTTGTTAATGGATTTTAAATATGGTAACAGACTTCAGATCTGGTGATGGTGGTTGTTCGTGGGTGGTGGTGGGTTTGATGGTGGTGGCTGTTGTTTAGAGAGAGAGTTCAAAGTGTGTGTGAGAGAGAGTGAAAGGAAAAAGGGGTATTTATGTTTAATCTTATTTTGTTTTATTTATATTGTAAAGAGTAAATTACAAAAATCGTCCTTTATGTATGTCACATATTGCAAACTGTGATCTTTATCTTCAATAATTACAGAAAGCGTACTCGATGTTTGCAAACACTTACAAGTTATGTCCTTTAGCCCTAACTCGGTTAACTTTTGTGGTTAAATTTGACTAAATGGACCCCACATGAGGGTATATTGGTAATTTACCCTAAATACTAAAAATATAAAATTATAAAAAAAAACAGATCTACTCGCTCTTAACTCTAATCTTTATAATCTGCACATTATCTTCAATAACTCACATCTTCAAAACTTCAAAACACATTATCATCAACAACCCAAATCTTCAAAACACAGATCTTCAAAACTTTTTTTTTTGAAAGATAAACAATTATCATCAATAACCCAGATATTCAAAACTTTAAAACACAAAGAAAAAATAAACAATTATCATCAATAACCCAGATATTCAAAACTTCAAAACCCAGATTATCATCAATAATCTGCACATTATCATCAATAACCCATGAACAAAAAACCCCAAATTTTGTGTAGATATTAATTGATTGAATTGATAGGCACACTGACAGTTTTGATAGGCCTTTAAGTGTTGCAAATGAACTCGGTAGGTCACCGATAAACTCGTTGTAAGACAGGTCCCTGTAACACCAGAGTCGATTAAAACACCTTTAAGGAAAAAAGTTCATGACTGTGAATACATTCCTAACCGGCCCATTTAATACATTCCCATCTCCATATTGAGAAAAGAAATTCACATCATACATGTCTCTGAGAGTTGATAGGCCTGTGAATACATTCCCAACCGGCCCATTTAAAAAGTTATGGCTCAAATTCCTTTAAGGAAAAAAGTTCATGACTGTTGATCGTAGGTGATGAAAGTTGCGAGGGGGGGTTAACTTACACCGCCACCGCCATCTCCACTGTCGACCTCCACCACCATCTCTACCGTCAACCTCCACCACCATAACCAACGTCATCTCCAACACCATAACCATCGCCATCGAAAAACCTAGAACCACCATGAAAACCCAGATCAAAATTTGAAATCTTTTGATTTCCGATAAAAGAGATCAGCAGAAGAAGCCCTAACATTGAGAGGATAACTTTGATTGAGGGGTTTTCATGGTGGGTTATTAGATTTGAGGGGTTTTCATGGTGGGTTTCAGATTTGAGGGGTTTTCATGGTGATTCCAGGTTTCGATTTGAGGGTATTTCATGGTGGTTACGGTGGTCATTGTAGTGATGGTTGTTGGTGGTTTACTGGTGATGGGGATGGGGGTCACATGAATATGAAGTTAGAGAGAGAGAGAGAAAGAGAGGGAGAGTGAGTTGAGAAAGATAGATGATTATTTATTTTTGTTTTAATTTCTTTTTATCTCCTGATATATGTTTTAAATAAAAGAGTATAATTACCAAAATACCTTTAGATGGGGTCCATTTAGTTATATTTAACCACAAAAATTAACGGAGTTAAGGCTAAAGGACATAACTTGCAAGAGATTGCAAACATCGAGTATGCTTTCTGTAATTATTGAAGACAAAGGACATAGTTTGCAATAAGTGGCATACATAAAGGACGATTATTGTAATTTACTCTATTGTAAATAACTAAGTAAAAAGACTAAACTGCCTTTAAGTGAATAGACTTAACTGAAAATTTAACCTTGTTAGTGCTAAAGGATGAAAGATGTACCGGGTTTTTCAAATAAAGGATTATGACTGTAATTATTGAAGTTAAAGGCTATCCATTGCAATCTGATATAAACATAAAGGATGAAAAGTGTAATTTACCCTATAACATATGCTTTATTATGTTTCCTCTTTCGGTTCGGTTGATATAGTGAGTGTCTGTAGTATAACAACCCAAAACAAAATCGATCGAATTCTCGCCGTGTAGCGCGGGGAACCCCACTTGTTATAAACAAAACACTATTGCTAATTAAATGGTTGTTGGATATTTGTCACACCCTAATTTCCCGGTGGGCCCGGACTTGGGATTTATTTGTGAGGATTGATAACAGTTTACAATTGGCAGCGAAAGATAGGATAATTAAAATAATAAATGTAAAAGCTTGAATATATTAAATAAAATTTATTACAAGTTGTTCGGTATAAAGTATCCCACAAGGCAAGATCTAATAAAAACGGATTTGAGACTATAACTAGTCTTTTGCCAAGGTGTCACACCCTCAAATTCCACATGTGGGGTTTTACCGTGAGACATGCGACTGACCAGGATCCAGCCACTAATCATGCCGAACCAATATTTAAGTTGTAAAATCATCACAATCAACACGATTAGTGATCAGTGTTTAAAAGTTTGAAATACAGTTTAAGTTACCAGCGGAAAATAAAGTAAACCCATCATAAACTTAAAACGACAAGTTTATTAAATATATGAAGTTTAAGGCTTTACGAACCACACACTCCAGCCGATTGCAACGTCCGTCCATAGCTGTACCTAACAACCTGCAAAGCATGCAGTAGGGTGTCAACATAAAGTTGGCGAGTTCACACTTTTTAGTGTTGTTTCCAAAAAACACAGGTTGTTAAATTACTTAGTTTATAAAACATGTCATGGGGAGCTACCCCATCTTTAAGCTACTAAACTGTGTGGTATCGAAACTTTGACCGTTTAAGTTGTTTGTGCCCCAGGTCAATGTCTATCATCATTTACCAGTTGCCAAGGCATAAAAGTTCACGCCCGTCCTCCCAGGTACAGTGTGAGGTTTGTCAAACCTAAGAGGGCTATCAACTAATATCCCATTCGCCAGGCCCCGACGATTAATCGGTATAGGTGTGTGGGAACTTTCAGATAGAGTTCGTTTAGTCCGCTATAGACGTGAGGTATAAATAGTATTTAACGGTATTCCAAACTAGGAATACTAGGCAATCCCAAACCAGGGAAAGTGAGGTTCCTAACCACCGGGAATACATACTTTTATTAGATGTGTGAACTCACTTTAGATTAGCTCGACAGATTAAGTTATGCGAGCTAGTATGGTCAGTCGCGTCCTATTATGGTTACCAAGAACATTAGGAGTCGTTTATGTAATTGACGCAAATCTTACACGTAACTAGCAATTAACATGCATACAAGTAGTCATAACTATATTACCGAGTAGTTTTTAAGCATATGTTCATAATGTACACTACGACATGCCATTCATAAGTTATACAACCATTAAGCTCATGCGGACACTAAACGTAGCAAATTCGACACGTTATAAAGTCATAAGCATGCATAACTCAATTCACTGAAAATAGGTTGTTTTACGATGTCCGTTTACCGTACTTACGAGATTTCAAAAATTACGATATTTGTATGTGATGTGACCCTCGGGGGGGGGGGGTTGTGGTAAAATTTTAGAGTCTAACTCTTTACCTAAAATTTATAAAAAATCATTTACTAAGCAACAATCAGATTCATCACTTCCTGACTACAGCTCACTGAAAAATTCATTTAAAAATCCTCAATTATCCGATTAATGAAATTCTAGTTGGAAGTTTGCTTGGACACTTAAGATCATCTACAGTATAAATTTCATGTTCTAACTCTAAGTATTCATCATGTTATGACTTAAAACATAACACATAAAATCTGTAGAAAAACGCAGTTTTAATTGCTGAAACGAAATAATGTATTTAAAATAGCAGACGATATCTAAAAATCATGATTCAAGCGCCATTAGAAGCGTATTTCAAAATAGTACGTCATAGACTTAAGAAACCCAAGTTTTTGTTTTATTATGACCTGGTTACAACCATTGAAAGTAGGCTGAAAATTTCAGACAGGTTATATTTCCTTACACTTTTCATAAAAACGTATTCCTGATGTTATCTGACCTAATTTCGACCCTTACTCCGTCAATAACATCAAGTACATCAGATTCAACAATAATCTACCACCAATATCAAGTTATAATTGAAAGCCTAGCATACGTGCGTAACTATCGAACACATAAACTAGTAAACTTCATAGATGATCAAGAACTTGTTAATTACTTAAACCCTAACATTCAAGAATCATGTTTTCATAATGTTTGCAGCCAAGAATCATGTATGTGTGCACAACAATACACAAAAGGCAAAACACGTTACCGAGAAAGATTGAGATCAAGAAAGCTTGAAGAATCGAAAAAGATAAAGCCTCATTGCCTTGTTCTTCATCGATCAGAGGTGAGGCAGAAAGTATGTGTGTTCGTATGGGGTTATGAGGGCTGGTTAGGGTTGGAATCAATATTAATATACTAGATCTAATGTTGATTGACATATTCACAACAATGATCATAATTATTCATATATACATACATGTACTTAAACAATTAGTTATATATATATATATATATATTAAGCTGTGTTTAACAAGGATCACGAAATTACAACATAGGGTACGTATGGTGGAGCGTGAAGAGAATGTTCGGGTTGTCACAGCATGTGTTAAGTTTCCAAGTATCCATTCAAGGATATGGGTTTATATATATGTGTATCTATATATTTTTATACTTGATTATTTACAAGTACTTAGGGTCATGTATGTGGGTACTTTAGTATTTAAACATGTATACCCTAAGACTTCTAAATACATACACTTTGATACACACTTAGATATACACACATAAGGTGGTTATTCTATATATATATATATATATAGGATAAGGATCATTACAGAACACTAATTATTGCGAGAACAAAAAGAACAACTCTAAATCACTAAATTTTGGGATTTAATGTTCATATTTCTTAAATTTTATGTTTCTTACATTCATATGTGTATTATATATACATAAAAAAATCATATATTTTTCCCTACACATAGTCTACATACAGCTAGGTAGTTTAGCCTACACATAACCTATATGTGTGTAGGTTATTTAAAAACTAAAGATTTTTCATATTTTGTTTTAAATTCTAGTGTGAGAAACAATAAATATGTCACACCCTGGTATTTCCACGTATTACCGATGGGCCCGGTGGGGAGTATCGTGACGTAGTTGATATCATCATAGTCAAACAACACAAATTTTAATGCACAGCGTAAGCAAAAGATAGATTCATATCAACTTCAATAAATTGTAATATTAAGTATCACAAATAGTTGAAACAGATCCACAGGCGGATCAAAATAAAAAGGAAACATTGTTCAACAGTTTTATGACATCCAAGCTTGCGAGACTTATTGTGGACGCTGGGAGAAAGCCAGCCTAGTTCGAGTAGTACCTACACTTAACCTTTTTGGGGAAAATACGTCAGTTTACACTGGTAAATACAATTAATTGACTCATTTTGAAAAGTTTAATAAAATTTGATTTGATTGCACGTGGCACAAAACTTTTTATAACTTGGGATAATTATTTGAATATAATCTTGTAAAAGAATTACATGTTTCTTATGCGTTCAGTAGCCCGGATTGACACCGGGTTAGAGCTTAATTGACACACCACATGATATAGTCCCGCGGCGGGTTGTTCCCGAAACCGGCGGTTATACCTTATTATTTATTTATGCACCGTCGGGTGTACGCCTACACCCCGTGCTTAGGTCGTGGCCATTTCGTAAAATGATGCCAATGATATCCGGGACATGGTCATTAACCCCTCAAATGCTTTAAGCAAACAAAACAATTTAAACAGGTCTTTTCAATGAATTAACCTCCATTCGATTAAAGATTCAATGCCCGACCAAGCGGTATTTTATATACCGTACCCCAAGCCCGTATAGGGAAAATAAGTTAAAAGTATTTACCTTTGCAAGTATCAATCACAAATGGCAAGTGCGTATAGCTTTTACCGGGTCTCCTATTCTGGAACAAAGGTTTTAATAACCTATTAGATTCCTAACGGGTCTTTAATTAAGCCTAAACTTAGACCGGTTAGTTTTAAAAAGAGGTACGGTTCAAACGCACGATTAAGCGAAGACCAGAATAGAATGTGATTTAGACCCGAAAAGTTTGGAGCCTTGTGTAATATGGGTAAAGTTAAACACATTCTGGATTTAGAGACAAAAATGATAAGGTTTGACCCGTTTCGGTCAATTTATGCAAACTAGTTACATAAACCAAACCGAATGCGAAAAATGCGTAACGGGTAACCATAAGAGTCATATACAGGTTTCCTAAGTTAACATGCCTTAAATATGTTGTGACATCAGTAAGATATCTTCTATTATGCCCGAAACGAATTTAAACTCAAGCTATGCCCCGTAAGGGCATTTTGGTCATTTAAAATGTTATAAAAGAGTTTAAATATAAATCTGAGTTTCGGGTCTGATATAATCAGTAAAAATACTTAATTTAATAAGTTATAACAGTAGGGTACTAATTATACATGAAATTTATCTATTAAAACCAAACTATGCACCGTAGGGGCATTTTGGTAACTTCACATAGCCTTTAAAGGTCAAATCTGGAAATCTGAGTTTAAAACTTTAGCTTACTGTTAAAGTATAAAAATATACTTAAAATATCAGTAGGCATCCAACCTTATATGTTTAAAATAGTTTTGATGCATACTATGCGTTAAAAATGCTTAAAAAGGCGATTTGGAGCCATTTCCGGGTTTTATATAGAAAGCTGATATTTTGATTATTCCAAAAGGTTTAAAATAATTTATTTATCATACAAAATCAGTAGCAAAAGGTTTGGGGTCAAAAAGATTTGTAAAACTCATTTTATAGCCCAAAAGGGCAAAACCGGCAATAACCGAATTAAAACTACAACCCTATGTTATGCTCAGCCTAAAATTAATTAAAAATCTTCAAAAATCCCAAAATATTACATTACATCGGTGGGTAAAAAGTTTGATATCAAAAGTGTGTTTAGATAGGCTATATGCTAATTATGCCGTTTAATTAACGAAAAACTTTCAAATTAAGCTATTGAGCATAACTCTTAATCTAGACCTCAAACTGATGTCAAATTTTGGGTGCAAGTTTATAAATCAGTAACCAAGGTTTCTACTCTTTTACATTTTCAAAAATCACGTTTTAAGGTTATATGGGCATAATAGTCAACATATAAGCAATTAACGAAAACATGCATATGAATCGGATAACTATTGAACCAAGGTGTATAATCGCATAGGGTTATACTAACATATGTCCTGGTCCAAATAAAGTTCTAAGGCATTTCTAAACTATTCTCAAATGGGTCAGAACTGAAAGTCAAAGCAAAAGTCAAATTATGCGACTTTCGGTTCCGAACCGGGTCTCTACTGAAAATTGTCGGGTTGAACATGTTTAGACATGTTCTTACATTAATTACCAAGTTATATTAATGATAAAACAGGTTGCATATCTTCTACATTGCTAATTATGCATTAATATGATTTTTAGCTTTCTGTTGACTTTTTAATATCAAGTTTGACCCGACAATTGACCTAGTTAGAGTGGGAATCAGAGAGTACCCTTTTAAGGGTTTATTACCCACATAATTACCTACTTATAGGTACCTTTAATTCGAGATTTGACTGATCAATTATTGATTAATCTCGAAGTCAAACCTTAATTATGACGGTTTGACTTTTAGCTAATTATCTAAGCTAAACTGAATTAAGAAGGATTAAGGACACTTACAAAGGTCCTAAGTATGATTTGGAACTTAAGGGAACTTGCTTGCTGACCAGAGGAGCTCCAGAGACCAGCTTGAAGTGAGTTGCAAATGAAAGACCAAATGTTGCAACAAGAGGTCCTTTTATATAGTGACTTTGATGCATCAAGATCACTCCAAATCAGTCTACAATTGTTGTAAGATGTTCCTAGGTGTCCCTATGATGCTAAAAACCAGTTATAGGGCCCCTGATTTTCGATTACCACTCTTTTAAGGCGGTGTAATTTGTTTAACAGGCATCTGTCCAAAATTCTGCCCAGATACGTGTCTTATGGACCGTAAGCCATGGGCTTTGCGGTCCATAACCGACTTTGAATTATATCGCCCAGTTGCAACCTTGCGGACCGTATGACTTTGGGTTTGCGGTCCGTATCCGCTTTTTATTTATTATATCCATCCAACTCTGCCACCTTACGGACCGTAAGGTGGACCCTTTGCGGTCCGTAACCGTTGACCAGAAGACAAATTCTTGTTAACTTTGAGGTCTTGACCATGCAACTTTACCACTTCGAATCTTATGTTTTAAATCAGTAGGAGGGGACCATGAACAGACTTTTGCATGCTCTTGAAAGTGTTGCCATGCACTTACACATCCTTGGACACTACTAATGAATGCTTTTGAAGGAATTTGTCGTATAGAACATAGGATCCATTTCTTGTGCCAATTTGAATTATACATTGCCAAAATAATCGGACTTGAATGTATCAGATGTTTATAATATAAATTTGGGTCTTGGGATTTATAACGAGGTCGTTCAGAGGTATAAATTAACATGTCGACACTTTTAAATCCTGCCATACATCTTTAACTTGATCCGAGTTCATGACATGTTTGCTTTACGTGACACGTGTCTTAATTTTATTGGACATGAATTTTTCGAGGTGTTACATCCTCACCCCCTTAAAAGAAATCTCGACCTCGAGATTTACTGTAACAAATGAGGGTACTTTTCCTTCATGGTAGACTCTACCTCCCACGTATATTCGAGACCTCTGCGGGCATCCCATTTAACCTTTACGATAGGTACATGCTTCCTTCGAAGCTTCTTAACTCGTCGATCCTCAATCGACAAAGGTTTTTCCACAAATTTCAAGCTCTCATCTATGTGCACATCTGTATGTGGTATGACTAGCGATTCACCAGCTAGACATTTCTTTAGATTGCAGATGTGGAATACATTATGAATACCACTGAGCTCTTCAGGCAAGTTCAACTTATAAGCCACTGACCCAACACATTCGATAATCTCGAATGGTCCTATATACCTCGGGCTTAACTTACCTTTCTTACCAAATCGCATCACCCCTTTCCAGGGTGATACTTTGAGCAAAACTTTATTACCAACCTCAAACTTTAGAGGTTTTCGCCTTTTATCAGCATAACTTTTCTGCCTATCCCTGGCAGCTTTCAGGCGATCACGAATCTGGACAATCTTGTCCGTCATTTCAAAGACTATGTCAGGTCCTGATAACTGAGCTTCTCCTACTTCTGCCCAACAAATGGGTGTTCTGCATTTCCTACCATATAATGCCTCAAAAGGCGCAGCCTTAATGCTTGTATGATAGCTATTGTTATAGGAGAACTCGATCAATGGCAGGTGGTTATCCCAACTACCACCTAAATCAATTACACATGCACGAAGCATGTCTTCCAAAGTTTGGATGGTACGCTCACTCTGCCCATCCGTCTGAGGGTGGTAAGTTGTACTAAAATTCAAGCGCGTGCCCAAAGACTGTTGGAAACTTTTCCAAAAATGTGATGTGTATCTGTTATCTCTGTCAGAGATAATTGACACTGGAACGCCATGCAGAGATACAATCTTATCTACGTACAATTGGGCTAACATGTCGGAGCTATAAGTCTCCTTAATGGGTAGGAAATGTGCTGACTTAATCAGTCTATCTACTATCACCCAAATAGTATCATTCCCTTTCTTTGTTTTTGGCAATTTGGTGATAAAATCCATTGTCACCATTTCCCACTTCCAGGTGGGAAGTTCAGGCTGTTGTAGCATACCTGACGGCTTTTGATGTTCAGCTTTGACTTGCGCACACGTCAAACATTTAGCTACATAGGCAGCTATAGATTTCTTCAAGCCTATCCACCAATAGTTTGCCTTTAGATCCTGATACATCTTATCAGCTTCGGGATGAACGGAATATTTGGAACTGTGGGCTTCTTGGAGGATAACATCCCGAAGTCCTCCATAAACTGGAACCCAAATTCGTCCATTTAATCTCAGGATTCCGTCCTTGCCATAGGATAACTGTTCTTCAGTTACTCCTAGCTTTTCATCAGGATAGTTAGCTTCCAATACAGCTTCCTTATGTGCAGCTAACAACCTTTCATTCAAACTCTTCTTTATCTCAATGCTTTTGGCATTGATTCTTATAGGTTTCACTCTTTCTTTCTTGCTTAAGACATCGGCAACCACATTTGTCTTGCCTGGATGGTATCTTATCTCACAGTCATAATCATTCAAAGTTTCCATCCAACGTCGTTGCCTCATGTTTAAATCCTTCTGATTAAACAAGTGTTGAAGGCTCTTGTGATCTGAATAGATCACACACTTGGTTCCATACAAGTAATGTCTCCATAGTTATAGTGCAAATACAACGGCACCCAGCTCCAAGTCATGGGTGGTGTAGTTCTTCTCGTGCACCTTTAACTGACGCGAAGCATAGGCAATGACCTTGTCTTTCTGCATAAGCACACATCCCATACCTGTGTGTGATCCATCACAATATACTACAAATTCATCTATTCCATCAGGCAATGTCAACACAGGTGCATTGCTCAGCTTTTGCTTAAGGATATCAAAGGATTCCTGCTGCTTAGGACCCCAGTCAAACTTAATATTCTTACGTGTTAATGAAGTCAGGGGTGCAGCAATCCTTGAGAAGTTTTCAATAAATCGCCTATAATATCCTACCAAACCTAGAAAGCTACGAATCTCTGTAGGCGTCTTCGGCTCTTGCCAATTCATGACTGCTTCGACTTTAGCGGGATCTACTTGGATACCACGCTCACTAACAACATGTCCAAGGAATTGGACTTCGCGAAGCCAAAATTCACACTTTGAAAATTTGGCATAGAGCTTTTCTTGATGTAAAAGTTTAAGAATACAACGAAGATGTTTCTCGTGGTCAGGTTGGTTCTTCGAGTAGATGAGGATGTCGTCAATGAAGACGATGACAAATTTATCCAAGTAGGGCTTGCAGACGCGATTCATGAGATCCATGAATGCGGCGGGTGCATTAGTGAGCCCAAAAGGCATCACTAGGAACTCGTAATGACCATAACGAGTCCTAAATGCAGTCTTGTGTACATCTTCATCTTTAACCTTCAATTGATGATAGCCTGACCTCAAATCGATCTTAGAGAAGTAGCTTGCCCCTTGTAATTGATCGAATAGATCGTCGATCCTGGGCAAAGGATATCTATTCTTGATAGTGACCTTATTAAGCTCACGGTAATCGATGCACAGACGCATCGATCCATCCTTCTTCTTGACAAATAGAATTGGCGCTCCCCAAGGAGACGAACTAGGTCTAATGTAACCTTTGGCCAGCAATTCATCTAGTTGTGTCCTCAATTCCTTCATCTCTGTTGGTGCCAACCTATAAGGCGCTCTCGCGACAGGTGCTGCTCCAGGGATGATGTCAATTCTGAATTCTACTTGTCTATCTGGTGGTAAACCAGGTAGTTCTTCAGGGAAAACTTCGGGATATTCAGAAATGACGGAGATATCCACAATCTTAGGCTTCGGCTCATCAATAGTCACTTGTGCCATGTAGATGACACAACCCTTCTTCAAACACCTAGAGGCCTTGAGCATAGACACTTGCTCAGGCAGTCCATACTGGGTATCTCCCTGAATGGTAAGTGATTCACCAGACGGAGTCTTGATTATCACTTGCTTTTTTTTGCACACTATCTGGGCTTGGTTACGAGATAACCAGTCCATGCCTAAAACGATGTCGAAACCGGCTAACTTCAAAGGAAGTAGGGACAAAGGAAAAAAGTGGTTCCTAATGGATTTGAAACATCCATCTAATATGGTTGAGGCGGTTTCTAAGGTGCCATCTGCTAATTCCACCTCATATTTCACACTTAGGGTTTTAACGGGTAAATTCAGTAACTTACAAAACTTATCATCTACAAATGATTTATCAGCTCCTGAATCAAATAGCACTCTCGCATAAACATCATTTATGAGGAAGGTACCTGTGATCACATTGTCGTCCTGAACAGCTTCCTTTGCATCCATCCTGAAGACCCTAGCATTGGTCTTTTTCCCTTCCTCAGTCTTCCTTGCGAGTTTTGGGCAGTTGGACCTGATATGCCCTTTTTCATTGCAGCTATAGCACGTAGCATCCTTTATTTTCTTACAGTCTAAGGTCTTGTGCTCAAGACTTGCAAATCCCACATGCCCTTGGCTGTGACTGGGATTTCGACTCGAATCTGCTCTTCCCGAAATGATGCTTCTTACAAACCTTTCACTTAGGCTTATCACCTGACTGATGACCATCTTTCTTAGATCCAGAACCCTTTTTGTGGTCGTTGTTTCCTTTATATCTCTTGTCTGAACGTCGTGAGTTGTCATCCTCACGCTTCCTCTTTTCTGCATCAGTGTTCCTTAGCGATCTTTGCCTGACCGCGTCCAAAGTAAGGGATAATGATATATCAGCTGCAGACCGAAAAGTAGCTGGTCTAGAGGCCTTCACACTGGCCTTGATTTCTGGGGCTAAACCCCCGATGAAACGAGCCATCCTCTTGGGTTCCGGCGTCACAAGATAAGGAACCAACCTTGACATAGTGTTGAAGCTCGTGAGGTAGGCTTGACAATCCAGGTTCTTCATAACCAATGACAAGAAATCAGATTCAATCTTCTCAACCTCATGCTGAGGGCAGTAGTTTTCCTTGATCAATGTCACAAACTGCTCCCAGGTCAGATTGTATAATGGGATTTTCCCTGTAGCTTGGATCAAAGATCTCCACCATGCTAGTGCCTCGTCTTTGAATGACTGAGATACGAACTTTACCACATCCTTATCAGCGCACCCGCTGATATCTACCACGGTATCCATTTCATCTAACCATGTCATGCAGTCAACCGCTCCTTTCTCCCCAGTAAAGTCTCTGGGTTTGCATGAGACGAAATATTTATATGTACAGGACTTACCACGCGGTTCCTGTTTAAGCTCGATTTTCTTTGACGGGACACTTTGCTGGTTTGAGGAGTGATGATCTTCATCATCTTTCTTTGGCTTATCTAGCTTAGAGGGTGGCTTACTATGAGCCTCAGAGTGAGTTTTTGGCTTAGAATGGGGTGCTGATTGGGTCCTGCTTCGAGTACTGCTCGATTCACTATACTGCCTATCTATGGCTTTGGTAACAGCATTGTCAATTAATGCTTGGAGTTCTGCACCAGTTACATTGATCCTGGTGGCGTCATGATTCTCCTTTGGCCGACTGTTGACCTCTTCAGACTCGGCCATGTAGTTGGATTGCTACATAAGATGATGGCAATGATTCATTCAGGGATTTATAATAGGTTTGTCATCTTGATAATTTATTAACCATGGTAATTAAAGAACCATATTGGTTAATTTGTTAAGTAATTTCATTTGGGACTTTTCATTAGTAACCCTTAGTTCTAGAATAAAATATAATAATGGCACAATAGGCCTAGTCACATGGACTTTTCTAAATTTTAGGTCAAGATCTTATAGGATCTAGTTATTAAGGTTTGAATCAAGGTTCATTACCTTTCTTGACAGGGAGTTTATAAGTTACGACTGTCTTTTGTCTTATATGACAATAATTATAGCCCGTAGGTATTACATCACAATCGGATGTTTAAATGATAATAAAGAATTGGGATAATTCAACATAAGGGTGACATGTGTGATTTTGCGGATCACTTTAGCCAAGAATGTTAACATGTTTGCAGATATTAACAGAGATTTGAATCTTTTTAAACAGGTTTTACCATATTGGCCAGGTCTTATAATGACATACAAGCTAGGTTTTACCTTCTAAGATTCTTATTTAACATTTAACGCAGAACAATCCTAAATTGAGATGTTGATAAGGATCTGAATCTAATTGGGGAACTACCGTCTTGGTCTTGTCTTAAAATGACACAAAGGCTAGGTCTTGTTCCTTTAGATTTTATCATTTTAATATAATGATAGATCTTATAAAAATATTGTTATTATTTATTTTATATTTTTGTTCATGTATATAACTAAAAATAAAATTTTAAATTTAACAATTTCACCACATGAAATTAAAATACGAGTCTGCCCTGAACAGGACTTCCAAATGAAATAAAATGCCCACGCAGGGGCTAAACAACACAACATACCCACGCAGGGGTCAACGGAAAGATGTGCCCTCGCAGGGGCTTAACAAACAAAACATACCCACGCAGGGGTTAAAACAGAAAAACAGGCACACGCAGGGGCTCAACTGAAAATAAGGAAATACAACCAACAATTAAAGGATTCAATGGTCCTTTTTGCTTTTTCCTTTTATTAAACTTGCCAATCCCTTGAAGAAATCCTGTCGTTCCCTGCGATCTCTGTGAACCTCCTGCTCAACCTGGTTCAATCTTTGGAGGATTTCCTCATGTTCTGGCAGGGAAAACCGTGGTACCTGCGGCTGCGGCTGATGTGGAGGTCGAAGAGGCGGTTGATGTTGATATCCATAAGCTGGGTATCCAACTCCCCAAGGAGTTCCGTAGGGCCCTTCGGGGTTAAGAGCATTATAGTTCCACGCCGCCAGGTATGGGTCGATCTCAGCATAATTGAAGCTGGTGTGAGCCGGATGCTCAAAGGGATTATACGCTGCTGGGCCAGCGTACGTGGGAATTGGGTTGTCAAAAGCCCAATGGTGGTGGCACGACATGTGCAGAGTTCACTTCCGGGTTGGGGTTCGAAGGTCCCCCCATCTGCTGGTTTTCTTGTAGCGGCGGGTAGTGGCTGCCACTCGATGGTTGGGGGGTGCTGATATGCACTCCTCCCCGCACGGACATTCGTGCGTTTGATCTCCTTCGCCTTGGTGGCTCAGGAGGCTGCTGCTGAGGTGGTGGTGGTAGCGGGGTAACTGCCACAAAGCGTGAATCCCCGGAAGGATCCTGTTGCTGCTGCTGGTACGGTGATGAATGGTGAGAGGGTGTGAAATACCAGTCAATCTGGTAGAACCTAGCTTGGTAGCTATCTGGACCACGGTAAGGTGATCCATGAAAAGATGACCCATCAGAAATTTCTATGGGATGTGTGGGGGTACCGGTCGGTGGTTCGGTAGGGTCGGTATCCTCATCCATATCCATGGCGTGATCTCCAGAAAACTGATCTTCAGGTCCCAATGGGTTAACACCCACTGGTTCCTCGAGGTAGTTTGCCGGGTTGAACCGGCTTCGGAATATATGGGACGGGTTATCAAAGGAATGGCGTGAGTTGGACCGCTGGAGAGGGATAAACGAAGGCTGTGGGTTATCGGGTTCGTTCTCGGATTGGGGTCCGAAGGAGTGTAGGTAAGAAGGTGACGAAGCTAACGAGACAGACCGCTTCGCTGGCTGCAGATGCGCCCTCCAGTCTCCCTGTGGACTGGTGCTAATAGGGATAGGTGAGGTTCGTCTTTGAGAAGGCCCGACCTCCTGGTTGTGGCCTGCTACAGGTGACTTTCCCTTCCTTCTAAAGAATCTTGGCGGCATATTTAGACCTGTCATCATGAACAAAGATAACAACAAAGAATAATATAAAAGGCAAAAAAAAAAATCAGGATTTGTCCTATGTTCTTTGTCTAGACTCGAAAATTTGAGGAATGTGCAATTGTGTAACTGAGATTAAACACAAAAAGGTTAGTGTTTAATTCACTCAGTGTTGGCTCTGATACCAACCTGTCACACCCCGATATTTCCACGTATTACCGGTGGGCCCGGTGGGGAGTATCGTTACGTAGTTGATATCATCATAGTCAAACAACACAAATTTAAATGCACAACGGAAGCAAAAGATAGATTCATTTCAACTACAATAAATTGTAATATTAAGTATCACAAATAGTTGAAACAGATCCACATGCGGATCAAAATAAAAAGGAAACATTGTTCAACAGTTTTATGACATCCAAGCTTGCGAGACTTATTGTGGACGCTAGGAGAAAGCCAGCCTAGTTCGAGTAGTACCTGCACTTAACCTTTTTGGGGAAAATACGTCAGTTTACACTGGTAAATACAATTAACTGACTCATTTTGAAAAGTTTAATAAAATTTGATTTGATTGCACGTGGCACAAAACTTTTTATAACTTGGGATAATTATTTGAATATAATCTTGTAAAAGAATTACATGTTTCTTATGCGTTCAGTAGCCCGGATTGACACCGGGTTAGAGCTTAATTGACACACCACATGATATAGACCCGCGACGGGTTGTTCCCGAAACTGGCGGTTATACCTTATTATTTATTTATGCACCATCGGGTGTACGCATACACCCCGTGCTTAGGTTGTGGCCATTTCGTAAAATGATACCAAGGATATCCAGGACATGGTCATTAACCCCCCAAAGGCTTTAAGCAAACAAAACAATTTAAATGGGTCATTTCAATGAATTAACCTCCATTCGATTAAAGATTCAATGCCCGACCAAGCGGTATTTTATATACCATACCCCAAGCCCGTATAGGGAAAATAAGTTAAAAGTATTTACCTTTGCAAGTATCAATCACAAATGGCAAGTGCGTGTAGCTTTTACCGGGTCTCCTATTCTGGAACAAAGGTTTTAATAACCTATTAGATTCCTAACGGGTCTTTAATTAAGCCTAAACTTAGACCGGTTAGTTTTAAAAGGAGGTACGGTTCAAACGCACGATTAAGCGAAGACCGGAATAGAATGTGATTTAGACCCGACAAGTTTGGAGCCTTGTGTAATATGGGTAAACTTAAACACATTCTGGATTTTGAGACAAAAATGATAAGGTTTGACCCGTTTCGGTCAATTTATGCAAACTAGTTACATAAACCGAACCGAATGCGAAAAATGCGTAACGGGTAACCATAAGAGCCATATACAGGTTTCCTAAGTTAACATGCCTTAAATATGTTGTGACATCAGTAAGATATCTTCTATTATGCCCGAAACGAATTTAAACTCAAGCTATGCCCCGTAAGGGCATTTTGGTCATTTAAAATGTTATAAATGAGTTTAAATATAAATCTGAGTTTCGGGTCTGATATAATCAGTAAAAATACTTAATTTAATAAGTTATAACAGTAGGGTACTAATTATACATGAAATTTATCTATTAAAACCAAACTATGCACCGTAGGGGCATTTTGGTAACTTCACATAGCCTTTAAAGGTCAAATCTGGAAATCTGAGTTTAAAACTTTAGCTTACTATTAAAGTATAAAAATATACTTAAAATATCAGTAGGTATCCAACTTTATATGTTTAAAATAGTTTAATGCATATTATGCGTTAAAAATGCTTAAAAAGGCGATTTGGATCCATTTCCGGGTTTTATATAGAAAGCTGATATTTTGATTATTCCAGAAGGTTTAAAATAATTTATTTATCATACAAAATCAGTAGCAAAAGGTTTGGGGTCAAAAAGATTTGTAAAACTCATTTTATAGCCCAAAAGGGCAAAACCGGCAATAACCGAATTAAAACTACAACCCTATGTTATGCTCAGCCTAAAATTAATTAAAAATCTTCAAAAATCTCAAAATATTACATTACATCAGTGGGTAAAAAGTTTGATATCAAAAAGTGTGTTTAGATAGGCTATATGATAATTATGCCGTTTAATTAACGAAAAGCTTTCTAATTACGTTATTGAGCATAACTCTTAATCTAGACCTCAAACTGATGTCAAATTTTGGGTGCAAGTTTATAAATCAGTAACCAAGGTTTCTACTCTTTTACATTTTCAAAAATCATGTTTTAAGGATATATGGGCATAATAGTCCACATATAAGCAATTAACGAAAACATGCATATGAATCGGATAACTATTGAACCAAGGTGTATAATCACAGAGGGTTATACTAACATATGTCCTGGTCCAAATAAAGCTCTAAGGCATTTCTAAACTATGCTCAAATGGGTCAGAACTGAAAGTCAAAGCAAAAGTAAAATTATGCGACTTTCGGTTCCGAACCGGGTCTCTACTGAAAATTGTGGGGTTGAACATGTTTAGACATGTTCTTACATTAATTACCAAGTTATATTAATGATAAAACAGGTTGCATGTCTTCTACATTGCTAATTATGCATTAATTTGATTTTTAGCTTTCTGTTGACTTTTTAATATAAAGTTTGACCCAACAATTGACCTAGTTAGAGTGGGAACGGTGAGAACGCTTATCGATCGTCCGATCAAAACAATCTATGGACTAGATTGGCGTGGTGGCATTTTCGCAATAACATTAATTTTATTACGTGGACACGCTTCATTAAGGGTAAAAGCGTCTTTTGACTACTCCAAACAAAACGCCATCTCATGAAAAAAAAACGCCAAAACAAAAATCACACAGCATTCTACTAAAAACGCCATTAGAAATAAAATGCCAAACTTAATTATAGTAAAATCCCGCCTAAAAAAACCGCCAAAAAAATCCTATATATACAACAACTCAGACCTTCAATTAAAAAACACAAACAAAAACCCCAAGCGCCATATTTAATATATACCATTCGACTGATAAACGCCAAAAAACCCAAGCATCAAATATATTGCTGTTAATAAAGTGTAGCTGTATGGTGTGGACAACATTGTCAGTTATCTTTCTTAACTGAGGATTAACAATGTTATCCAACACCATACAGCAACACTTTATTGATTTTAGCATGATCAAATTTACAGTTTTAAGATGGTTTATTTTGTGGCGTTCTTTTTCTCGGTAAAACGCCAAAAAAGATAACATTTTGGCTGAAAGGGTGTAAACTCAATAACATTTTACTGCGTGAGATGGACAAAAATTATAGAAAAAGAGGTTGATTTCATACGAAAGTCGAAACAGCCAGTGAAGATGCTTCAAAAGAAGAAAGAGACTGGTGACAGTAAAGATTTGAAGATCAATATTTATTTTGTTTTGTTTTCTTTTTCAGTTGATTGTTATTTAATAAACAACGCCATATCTAATAAAAACGCCAAAAAGGCAAATGTCTTACACCTTTGGCGTTTATCAAACCATCATAAAATTATTTTGGACAAGTATTATAAAAAAACTTTTTTATGAATTCTTTTTTTTATTTTCCTTTTCAGTTGATTGTTATATAAATAAAAACGCCATATATAATAAAAACGCCAAAACAACGAAAATGATTGTTTAAACGATATCATCATGTTAAACGCCCCCCAAAAACTCCCAAACTATCATAAAATTAGTTTCAAAAAGTATTATAAAAAACCCAAAAAAATAAAAAATAAAAAACAAACTTGAAAATGTAACTAGAAACAGTAACTTCAAATCAGAAAAAACTGAAGATATGGGAAATTTATTATATTAGAATATAAAACGCCAAACTTGAAAGATGGGACGTGTTACAGACTTCAGAGATAAAGCTTGTCAAAAACAATAATTACAAACAGTAACTGAAAAGACGAATACTTTATTATAATAACGCACCGCCTAACTTAGGCGCCAAAAAGAGATCCTATAAAATAATACATCTCAGCAACTTCCATTTGATCAAAAAAAAAAAAAACAAACGCCAATACTATTAAATACCACTCATTGTAAAACGCCAAAAAATATCAAAGATGGCTAATATGCTTTCTTGGATATTCAGTATTGTTATTCGTCAAGTTTCACTGAATGAATTGTTAGGGGAGGCGAGTAACTCAGTAAGATTTTGCTGCATGATATGGACAAAAATTCAAGAAAAGGATACTAATGCCAGTCATATGGCATTTTGTATTTTTTGTTCTTGAAGAAGGCTTGGATGAGGAGAAGAGATCAATGACACTGAAGAGTGGGATGATGATAAAGATGAAGATCAACATGAAGAAAAAGCGAAAAACCTACCCACACGTCATAGATCTATGTCCCTAAACATCCACAAAAAAACCACTTCAACAGGCGAGCAGGCAAAATAATCAAACCGATGGGTTTGTTAAGTTTTACATAAAACGCCATATTTTGTTATCAGTTCTTATACTATTAAGAACAGAGAGACTGATGACAGTGAATATTGTGAAGAGATATCCGATTAGGATTTTAATTTATTTTCTGTGCTTGTATTTTTTTTCTGTGGCTGAAATATAATCCAACAATTGTAAAACGCTAAGATAACCCAAACGCCAAAATGTTTATAAAAAATAATAGAAAAATCGGCCATCTTGTTTAAAACCCCTCGAAAAACCCCATTCAAATAGATTTCCAGCCCCCTGGGTTCCAGTGGCATACGATGTGAATAAACGCCATAAACGCCAAAATGTTGATACAATGAAACCATTAAAACGCCATAAATTATTGAATTTGGTTAACGCCAAAAATGTTAAAAACCAAAAATTAAAACAATATCGGGAAAAGCGGAACTGGAAAAGCAGAAGATGAAAGGACAAAAAAGCCCCTCCGCCCTTCTCTAAATCGGGTGACACGTGTTGGGCCAGGAAGCGTTCTTACCGTTCTCACACTTTTAAGCGTTTTCTCCTGATTCCGTTTATATATATATATATATATATTTCACCCCAGTTATATATATATTTATATAATTCCATTTCTTTCATGAAATAATCAGTGTTTAAGAAAATGTTTATGAGTTTATAACTTAAACTTTCCACCAAAGTTTTCCTAATCATGATTAATGTTACTAATCTCATTTAATTAAGATAATCACTTGTTAAATCACCCTTTAATCTTCATTAGGATTTTAGAAAATTTCGCTATAGTTTCCCCTATACAATGAGCGTTTTCCACGTTTTTAAAACACATTTTTAAACAATTTTCAATCCCAAAATCATCCATAACACAAATAAAGTTCCAATCAACACTTTTCATGCATATTCATACAACCACATCTTCTAGTTCATGAACTTTATTTTGTATATATTATCAAGATCACTAAAAATAACAATATGTTTATGTTCATCGTTTACTTTAACACTTTTATACAAACTTGTTTAGGTTATACTTCAAGATCCCTAGTTCATGAAGATAGTTTCAAGCTTCTTGTTATATTTATATTTTTCCAAAACTCATTTCAAAACATATAAAGTTCTTGACATCTCAAAGATGAAGATCTTGCTAGATCTAAACATCTTTATGTTTAGATCATCTTTTTAAGTACCATTATGCAAGATCATCAAGTTTATCTAGACTACATTACACTAATCATCAAGTTAAACCAAACTACATTACACTAAGCATCATAATCAACACAAGTAACACATAATTATGTAGGATTATTATGTTAGATTTAGGGTTTTAAGCTTTATGTTTAGTGATGTTTAAGATGATCAAGATGTACTTTTGTGATCTATTATGTATAAGAATCATAAAAATGAAGTTAGATGGTCTTACTACTAGCACCAAACCTAGGGAAGATCTAGTGAAGATGAAGAAGAAGATGTGAAGAACTTGAAGCTTCAAGCTTGTGAAACAAGCTCCTAAAAAGCTTCCACGGCTTGCATCTTCTTTAGATAATCTTATAATGGCCTTGAACACTTGAATTTAGTGGTTTAAGGTTAAAGAAAAGTGAGGATGAGGGAGGTGGTTTAGGGCGGTAGACAAGGTAGAGAGGAGGTTTGTATGTTGTTTTGAATGTTGTAAAATGATAAGTAAAAATGTAGGTGATCCTTAATATTTGCAAGATCTTTCAAACGTCAAACTGAAATCATACTAGCCATACATCATCATCATCATCTATCGTTAGGGAAGGGGCTTGTGGGGCCCCTTCTTTGACCGAAAAGGGGGGGTTAGTGTAAATTTTTTATCAGATGAGTTATTTAAGCATGTGTTTAAATATTTGATGTAGATATTTAGGTCATTATTTCAAGTCTTGCACAAGTAGGGAGGTAATCATGTTTAGGGTGCTTAAATGAGTCTAACTAGTTCTTTAGACTAGTAATTTGGATGTTAGGTTATTGAATTTAATCACTAGTTCATAGTCAGGTCAACACCGGATGAAATATGTAAGATGTAGGATAATACTTGTAACATGGTATTGAGTAATTATTCGATATCCTCGTGATCATTTAAGATGATTAACATTATCTACACTCTTTATGAATACTGCGGAAATGCTGAATTTATGTTGGGGACATGCTGAATTTAGTAGTTTATGCTTCGGATTGGACAATTTACTAGTTTAGGCATTTTTCCGGAGATCGTATAATATTAAAAGTTATATTCCCACATTAGGGTTTTTATATAGATATGGATTTGGATAGGTTTTCATATCCCGTTTATATCGTTGTAGCTCGTATCATTATCTTCCTATAATGAATAGTGTGTTCAGGTGAATAGTGCTTTTCAGCATTTGTTTGCCAACGTATTAGGACGTAGTTGTTTGTTTTAGCGACACAACGAATCGACAATATGAATTGTAATGTTTTAACATGTCCTATCACTGCTAGACTTTGTACGACCCAATCATTCATAAATTAAGTCAAAAGGACGCAATTAAGTTGTATAAATAATGATAAAGTTTGTACGGAATTATCATGAAATTCTGCCGGTTATCACACATATCACTATGTCACAATCAGAGTATGGCTAGACGTTAACTCATTGTGTGCAGGTCAGTCTTTGTTTGCATTCTCGGTAAAAGACAATTTGGAACCACAATTAACTGGTTAAGTAAGAAGAAACAATCAAGAAAATGTACCAGGTTGTGCACTTCACTACTTATTGGTGCTTGTGGCAACCAAGAGACGAGAAAGTCTTTTCTGATAAGTTGGCGTCTATCACAAAGATCATGGAAGACATCTAACATGTTGAGACGTGTATAAAAAATATTAACTATTTTAGGCCAGTATGATACAATCACTTCTACAACACGTTAGCGAAAGTGCACCCACCCTTAGCATAGTATAGTGAAGGTAAGATACCGAGATCGTCCAAGGACACAAGAGCTTTCAGTATTGCCGGAATGTTATCAATGTCTAGTCAAACCAAAATGTGAGTTTTGCTAAAAGTTTTTAAATATAAAACAAAGAAAATAAAAATGAACAAACGCAATAATCAAGAAGAATCACTTGGATATGACTTCCCAATAATGTCTAAATTAACTTCTTTGGTTAAGGATTTTCCAAGAGATTATTACACAAAAATACGCATATTCGGCGTGTTCTCTCGGGTACTATTCGAAAGAACCCACCTAAAGTTGGTCTATGAAGAAAATGAATTTGTATGTTAGTAATTCCATAATGTAGTAGGTTTCTTTTTTAGGTAAACGTTACACTAGGTTAAATTGGTCAGTAGCAGCAAGGAGACCATCCCGCAAAGCTGGAAAAAGTACTAAATACTCTAAGGGATTAGACCCATAATCTACTATGATTTCCTTACTTTTGTGTTATCTCCTCAAGGGTAGTAGGAATGTGAAAACCAAGTCCTTGCACATCTAGTATACCACCTCTCATGCAAGGCAAGAACTTAAGCCAAACCACACTTCTAATCCCCTTCCAAACGTGTTTTTATAAAGACATAAAGACATGAATGCTTCATCCAACAAATAGAAAGTAATAGATTGATTAAAACTCACTTTTAATATAACAAAATCAAGTTCAAAGTCATTAACGCGCACCAAATGAAAAGTCCAACACTAAGAAATTAAAAAGGTTTTACAGGTTCATCTTCACCGAGTGATCTAAGAACTTTAGCCATGGATGGCCATAATGATGAAAATCATCAAGCTTGCATATTTATACAAGTTAAACAACAATATTGATATGTTATAAATATAAGTTCTTACAATCTTAAATCCTAAGACAAACCAAACGCTAAATAAGATGGCAATTGTGGTAGATAGTGGTGAAAAATGGTGGATAATGGCGGTGAGTGAGAGAGAGTGGGTTCCAAATGATGGAGTAAATGGCAACCCAATCTCCTTCATTTATAGCCTGGAATAGGGGAGAGACGCGATCCCATGTCTGATGAGACACGGGCCGTGTCACAACCCCCGACCACACCTGGATGGGAGCCGTGAACAGTCAAGTGGTATCGGTGGTTATTTTGAAAATATTGCAGCGGAAATATTATCAGGACCGCGAGTTAGGAGAAATGTCAGAGTTTAGAAACACCGGAATCTTATTTATAACAAATAGGAATAATACCCATGTTTTACAAAGGTAGATTCAATAGGGGATAAACCCGAATACATAAAACAATGTTTCTTAATTTAATTAATAAATTAAGCCACTCCTTTAAGCCTTTCGGTGTCGTATCACACTCGTATTCAGATCTGTTATAAGCACCTGAAACATGTTTTAAAAACATTTTATCAGCAGGAAATACTAGTGAGATCAATCATTTGTATAAACAGACACAATGTTATAATTTACAGGATTAAGGGTTTTTACATTTGTTTATATCTTACAAAATTACTATTGCTAACTCATTGTCCAATAGTAGGGGTGTGCAATAACCGAACCGTTAACCGAAACCGAACCGAAAACAGACAAAACCGAACCGAAATTAACCAAAACCGAATTAACCGAAAGTCGGTTAACGGATATTTTTTTTACCATCGGTTAACCGAAATTAATCGAACCGAACCGAATCATTTATTTTTTTTATCTATTTCTAGCTTTTATACCTCTATTTCATGTTTTATACTTTCATTTCATGTAATAATACCTCTATTTCATTTATTTATGCCTTCATTTCATTTATTTATACCTTCGTTTTATGTATTTAAACATTTATTCATGCATTTATACCTCCATTTCATTTATTTATACATCCATTTCATGTATTTATACATCTATTTCAAGTATTTATACCTCCATTACATGTATTTCTAAGCAAAAAAACTAGCCCTTGTTTGAATTGGTTATTAACCAAAAATTAACTGAACCGAACCGAAAACTGACAAATTAACCGAATTAACTGAACCGATTAACCGATGACTTCGATTACGGTTACGGATAATGCTAATAACCGAACCGTGCACACCACTATCCAATAGCAAAGAAATCACTTTAATAGTATTTTTCACTTGGCAGTTTCTGTGACTGTGGTCATATCACTATTTGGCTAACCCATTGTCCAAATAACAAAGCTTATGAAGTAATATATACAAAACCTCATATACTAGCAGTAGTTTTCCAGTAAGAATACAAAAACTTAATCATTATAAATATAACTGGAAAACATTTTAGGGTTTTTAAAACATTTAAGTATCACATATTGTGAAGAAAAAGAGAATGTGTCACCTTGTAAATCTATAATTATGATTTAACATGCTTTCTGATTTTAAGCCTTCTGATACTAAGCTTCTTGAATAACCGTAAGTTTATAGTTTCGAGTCTTCTGATAATTAAGAATCTACTTTATCAATGAACTATAGTTTTAAGCCTTTTGATTCTAACCCCTAATTTCACAGATTGTAATCCGTACTAGTGTATAAACCTAACTTAAACGTTAACGATAATCATGAGATCAAAACCTCAACGTAGTTAACAATGTATAGCATTATTCAGGCAGCACTTTGGTATCCGTTAATTGGGTTATCGATCAATCAGACAGGGTATCGTTTCAGTGATTAGGGTTTAATACATACAAATACAGAGAAATAGAGTTACGAGAGATCAGAGGATCGATTTCAGAAGTCGAAAAGGTGCGAATGATTATGTCCCAGTCCCGGCCTTTATATAGGCCAGGTTGGACTCTCCCGCGCGTGGCGGGATGAGACATGGTGTCCCCCGCGGGGCGCCTGGGAGGTCGGCCTGGCCTAGACCTACCACATGTCCAACATAGGTTTGCTACATCTCACATTGTCGTGACACACGTCCTCCACCGTCTTTTTTGTCCAATTGGGTGTTTTTCTCTATTTTCGTGTCGATACTTATCACGTATGCTCGGGTCTTAATCCTAAATGGTTTGGTTTTTTATTTATAAGTTTAGTAAGAGTATTTTTGTGTGGGTTAACCACAAAGTTTTCTTAACCGCTTAGTTTTCTCATTTATTATTACAAGTTTCATCGAGCGCATTTCGGGTTTTCATTATGGGTTTATTCGGGATATTTCTTAGGGTTGTTACAGGCCGTGTGGTTGACTTCTGCATCCAATTTACCTTTAATGATCAGAGTCCGTACATCAACTCGAGGTCGTGTGAGCTGAGGCATGGCCCAAGTCAATTTTGTGGGTCCCATTGTTCTTCAGTTGGTCATCTTTTGAATTATATGCCATCGGGCGTGCCAAGCGAAGCGCGACCCCGTGCATGGTGGTCCGTTTTGTCTTATATGCATATGTGTGACAAGAGGGCGTGTTTGATCAGGCACAACCCGTATCAAGTGGCATCATTTGTCTTTTTTGGAGGGGAACAAACATGGGGGCGTGTGGAAGGAGAACGAGGGCGTGTGACCTTTTTTTGCAAAAGTTTCTTTTTTCACTGGAATTTGCTCCTTTCATCGTTGACACATTTTTTTGTCACACCCCAACCGATGGTGGAAACATCGGAGTGAGACGAAACAGATTGCTCGAGACATCATAACACTAATAATTATGACAAGTATTTAAATAATAAATTTCATTCCATTTCTAAAGAGTCAATTACAAGGATTTGAAGCAAATACAACAACATGAATAATGAAATACAATACAATAGGAGTACAAAATTTAAAGTGTGTATCTAAGCATCCTACTAGATTCCATCCATCACCAACATCATCGTTAAACCTGCAACATGTTTTAAAAGCATAGTTCAATACAAAGGTATTGGCGAGTACACTAGTTTTAGACTCATGACGTATGTATAAAAGTATTTTTAATCCAACATAGCAATTTGGTATACAAGGTCAAACTATCAAGCATAACTAAAAGTCAAACCCAAGTGTCCACAAGAATAATAGCATCCCTCGATATAGGAATATCGAGACCGTAAAGAATGAATAATAGCATCCCTCGATATAGCAACATCGAGACCGTAAAGAATATATCTTAACAAAAACCCCGTCGGGTGGTGTGCTACTCCTATAGCGCTATAATTGTTAAGGCGGGTTAACAAGTAGTATGAATTCTAGCAAGAACCCAAGCATAACAAAGCATGTATAACGGATTGAATGAATAAAGCATATTTGTGTGAATCGTGTATCTTAACAAGTAGAACATGTTGCACCCAAAGTGTGTTTAAAGCAAAAGGGGTCAACTGTACTCACAAATTTGCTAAATTTTCCGATTATCCAAGTGTTAACGAGTGTATGAGATTTGGAAATTTTGAAACGTTTTGAAAAGTATGAAATTTTGAAGAACGACAAGATGGGTTTGTAAAAGAATTTGTTTGGCTAAAATGGTTTTGAGGAATAAGCATAAGTGAAACGTGTATAGGTAAAACGAGTTTACACGAGTTTTGAATAACTAGATTTGGAGGTGTTTTAAAAATGTATTGTATTTATGAAGGAGATCTTTGTATCAAAACAGTTTGTATTTGGTGAGAGTGGGGTAGGTTGCATAGGAAGTTTTAAGGATGGTATAAAATCACGTATTTGTAAAAATTGGTTATTGAGAGGAACGAGAAGGTTTGGTACTTTAAATAAAGAGACAACGGTCTACTAAGTATGTTTGCATCTAAGTGATGGATGAAAAATATAATTTTAAGTAGTAAGAAATTAATTTAGAATTTGAACGTGTAAACAAATTTGATAGTAAACGAGGTTTGTATGAAAGGCGAAGATTAATGGAGTTCGAGAGTGAATGGTCGATCTAATGAACGAATATGAGTATTAAGAATGGCGTGCGTATTAGACAAATGAAAACGATGTGTTAGGAATGAAGTCTCGTCGTGGATAATCGGATATCGCGCGTTAGCAATGTGTTTATAAGTTGTTAAAGTTGCATATTAGGTCTAAACATGGTCTGTAAAACACCGAATTTCTCATGTCACGTCTTACGAAAGTTTGGTAACATGGTGAAACACTTATATGTAGGAAGTACCAGCGGCGTATCCACCATGTTTTAATCATGTTACGTATGTCTCGTATTCGGTGCCATGTTACGTTCCGTGTCTTACCATACACAGTAGTACACCTTATGGTTCTCATGCGCCTTTCACTTTAATCCCGTGTGCACCCGCGAATAGTTTGATCATCGCATGATCTGCATAGCTTGTACTAGTTGTATATGAATCAGGGTATACATAAATTTGAAAATAAGAATGTGTACGTATAGGAATGTAGTATATAAGCAAGTCCATGCTTAAGTATGTATGGGACCCATGTAAGTGAATCCCTTGGATTCCACTCATGTACAGGTACGAATGTATGAATCATGAGTATGAATGAAAGTATGAGCATAAATATAAGTTTTAAGTATGAATATGCACGTAAGTATGAGTATAAACATATAACGTATTGTCATGGGTATGAGTATGAGTGTAGGTACGAATAATAAGGATTACGTATGTAGTATATGTTGGAACACAACCTATTTAAGCGTATAAAATCGTTCAAAAGGTTGAGTATGTGAATACGAACGATATAATTGAAATTGTCGCGAGATATCGACTAAAATGTGTACGATGATATGCATGTATAGTGGTTTAAGCGAAACGTTAAGTTTATCGAATCAAAAATAAATTGAGTTTGATTTGGAAGGTAGAATATAGTTTGTAAATGTAAGAGAACATAAAGTACTCATTGGTTATGCATAACGTATTTTGTAATGAATGGAAATGCTATTTTGTTTTGAAAGAGTTTACGTAAGTTGAAGATTGTTGGTGCCCCATAAAGTCTTCTTGCCCACGTGTTTTTCAAATTTGAATGACGAATTGAGCCGTGTAGGAAAATTTTTTCGAAAATAATAAGTTCACTTCATTTGCATCAAAACAAGAAATTTTGAATTTTGGAGGTTCTTGTGAAAACGCTGGTCCTTAGAAAAGAAGTTTAACAAAAAAGACTTAGTGATCATTGAAAAGAGTTCTAACAAATGATTCGTTGATGTTGAAAAGAGATTTTGGTAAAACGATCTTATAAGACCTTATAAGTATATGAGAAGGGTTGCTTTGATTTCGATTGAGAATGAAAGTCTTTAGTATGATAATATAATGTGAGCGTGTTTTAGTGATTAAGTCGAATATGAAGTTCATGGGCAAGAGATTCATTAGACTGATTAGATTGATAAGTAGCATTTCGTAAGGTTTTGAAATTCGGGTAATAAAGCGATTTAAGGCATGATCAAGAATTTCGTGTATATGAGTTATGTAAAAATGGATTGTAGGATAAGAAGTATGTTTATATAAACAATGCATTTTGAAATAATTAGAGATTTGAATAACGATAAACGATTTAAATATAAACATGATCGTGTTTACGTAATGTAGTCTATTAAAAGAAAGTATTGGTAACGATCACCTAGGTAAGGGAATCACCCCTAACCCGTTGGCGAGGTCATTGTAAGATGAAAAAAAGAAGCGGAGTTAATCGTCAAGGTAAGGAAATCACTCCTATCTTGATGATGTGTCCCCACTTATTGTTACAAGAAGTGTGAATAAAATTACCTGGAATTATGCATGCTAATAATGTATAATCGTATGAAAAGTAATATATGATATATGCGCAAAAGTGAAATCACAAAAATGGTTCAAAATTGACAAGAGAGAATTTAATCATAAAGGATCGAAAATAATAAAGCGTAAGTTCGACTAAAAAAAACTTGGATGGTTCCAAAACGGAACGTTGACTAACCAAAGTGGTCGAAAGGTCATTTGAATTTGAGAAACATGCTTTGGCCTAATAGGTGAAATACTCTCGCCGACATGTCGGTTAACGGTATTTGCCCTCCGATTACTACATGCCCTAATTCAATCGAAAATTCAAGACTAGGCGGGATTTATGAAAATCAAGGAGTGGGACTAGTCAACGAGATGTGGGTTTCACCCCTAACTTGACGATTTCGTACCCTAAGTGTGGTTAGTACTCGTCGGGTCAAAATTTAATTTCGAAACTTTGACGAGGGTCCACTAGAATTTGAAAATGGAAATTCTCCATCAATGTGAGGATCTTACTCCTAACTTGGTGGCGAATTTCGTGTAAAAAGAATAGGTGGATTGAGAGTCTTTCACCAACTTGTGGGTTTCACGCCTATTTTGGTGAAGTCGACTCATTTATGAAATACGAGTGTTTTCGAGTTTAGTATAAACGAGTAAAAAGACGTATGTTCGAAATAATAATAACAAGTATGAGTACATAAAGCATTTCAAGAAAATAACACGTAAGAGACATTTCATGAGTAGCACGTAAAGATGTTTCATAAAAGTAGCATGTGAAGCAAGTATGGTCGGATTTGGTGCTTAACTATAGACTAGGTCAAAAGCATGGCAATTTTTCCTGATTCCCTATAGTTATGGCTCTGATACCAATCTGTCACACCCCAACCGATGGCGGAAACATCGGAGTTAGACGAAATAGATTGCTCGAGACATCATAACACTAATAATTGTGACAAGTATTTAAATATAAATTTCATTCCATTTCTAAAGAGTCAATCACAAGGATTTGAAGCAAATACAACAACATGAATAATGAAATACAATACAATAGGAGTACAAAATTTAAAGTGTGTATCTAAGCATCCTACTAGATTCCATGCATCACCAACATCATCGTTAGATGTAACACCTCGAAAATTCACGTCCTATAATGTGTAGACACGTGTCAAATGTTTAAACGTGTGAAGGAAATATTATAGAAGGACTAAAGTTGACAAACATGGAAAGTATGTGAAAATACGTATTCTAAGTGTCAACTGAGAATAAATATAATGTACATTAACCCTACACGATGCTCATACCTTCAAACGAATAAATCATGGATCATACGAAGCTAAAAGTGAGAGATTACAAACTACAGGGGTTAAATGTGTCAACATGTTTAAAGATATACCTCTGAGTGACCTTTTGACAAACCCGAAGCTTTTTAAATGTTAATTATGCTCACTAGAATGTACGATTTAAATTTCGTAAAGTTTCGTTAACGTATGAGAAAGTTATGATCGAATTCGTGTGCGAGGGGTTAAAGCGTCAACGTTGAAAGTTAGGCCTTTTCGGGTAACAATTAAGTTAACCGGGGACTTAACAAAGTGGGTATATGTCTTGAGGCCCTTATAGATCAATTACGAGGGCTCAACATGCAATAAACGAGTGTCTGTACAAGATTTGAAGAGCCAAGGATCAAACAGCAATTAAATAAAAATATGTTGGTGCATATGTACATGCTCGCGTAGCGCGAGCCTGAAGGCCTATGGCGTCGCGCTACGCGAGGGCTTCATCTGGACAGAAACTTTATTTCCTTGGATCTTTGTCTGCCACAGCTATGATACTTGCCCTTTGATCGATTTTCCTCTTCACTTGACCCCTAAAAACAACCCCTAGAACACTAGGGCATGTGTCAAATTGTTGTGGGGTGTCCTAGACCTTGTTGTCAAGATTTTGTGGTGAGAATTTGGCTATAAAAGGGCATTAGTTGCAACACAACTCCTCACACCAATCTCCTGCATTGAGGATCATTTCTGGAGCTCAAGCTTGCTTCATGGTGGTCATATCTCGTGCATAGGACCTCAGTAAGTGTTCTAATCTTTCTCTAATTGCTTTTAGCTTGGTTAATTAGCTAAAAGTCAAACCGTCGTAATTACGGTTTGACTTCGAGATTAGTCACTAATGACTCAATCATATCTCGAATTAAAAGTAGTTATAGGATGGTATTTATGTGGGTAATAAAACCCCAAAAGGGTTTCCCCTGATCACCATCCTAAGCAGGTCAAATGTCGGGTCAAACCTTTACTTAAAAAGTCAACATGATGCTTAAAATGTCATTTATGCATAATTAGCTATCTAGAACATATATAACCTGTTTGATTATTGTTATAACTTAATAATTAGTGTAAGAACATGTCTAAACATGTTCAACCCGACTATTTCCTGTTTAGACCCGGTTCGGAACCGAAAGTCCCATAGTTTAACTTTCACTTTGACTTTCAGTTCTGACCCGTTTAGGTATGTTTTAGAAATACCTTAGAGCTTCATTTGGACCAGGTTACATGCAAGTATAACCCTCTGTGATTATACACCTCGGTTCATTAGTTATCCGATTAATAAGCATGATTCCGTTAATTGCTCATATGTTGACCATTATGCCCTTATTACCATAAATCATGATTTATGAAAATGTAAAAGTGTAGAAACCTTAGTTACTGATATATAAACTTGTATGCAAAGTTTGACATCAGTTCGACTTGTAGATTAAGAGTTATGCTCATTGTCGCTAAATTGAAGCTTTATGTTAACAAAATGGCGTAATTAGCGTATAGCCTAGTTAAACATACTTTTTGATATCAAATCTTTTACCCACTGATGTAATATATTATTTTGGGATTTTTAAAGATTTTTAATTAATTTTAGCCTGAGCATAACTAGTAGTCGTAGGCTTAATCCGATAATTGACGGTTTTGCCCTTACGGGTCATAAAATGAGTTTTACACATCTAAACGATTCCAAACCTTTTGCTACTGATTAGTTATGATAAATAAATTATTTTAAGCCTTCTGGAAATATAAAAATATCAGATTTAAGTATCGAACCCGGTAATGGCCTTTAATCGCCATAATTAGCGTTTTAACACATAGTATGTCCTAAAATCATATTGGACGTACCCGGGTTGATACCTACTGATATATGAGGCAAATTATGATATTTTAACAGTAAGCAAAGGTTGATTAACTCAGACTTTGTTTTTGAGCTTTTCGGCTTATGTGAAATTACCAAAATACCCCTACGAGGCATAGTTTGGTTAAAGATGATAAATTTCACATATATGCTTTAGCCTACTGTTATAACTCATCAAATTGAGTATGTTTTCTGTTTACATCAGACCTGTAACTCAGTTAAACATTTAAACTCTTTTACAACCTTTACAATGACCAAACTACCCCTACGGGGCATAGTTTGTGTTTAAATTCGTTTCGGGCATAATGAAAGACATCTTACTGATGTCACAACATATTTGAGGCATAATTAACTTAGGAAACCTGTAGATGGCTCAAATGAATACCCGTTACGCTTATTACGCGTTCGGTTCGGTTTATGTAACAAGTTTACATAAATTAGCCGAAACGGGTCAAACCTTATCGGTTTTATCTCAAAATCCAGAATGTGTATGAAATACCCAAATAAGACAAGTCTCTGAACATGTCGGGTTTAAATCACATTCTATTCCGGTCTTCGCTTAATCATGCGTACGAACCGTATCTTCCTGTAAGACTAACCGGTCTAAGCTTAGGCTTAATTAAAGACCCGTTAGCATTCTAATTAATTATTTATACCATCATTCCAGACTAGAGCTTTCCGGTAAATTGTACCTACGCTTACTTAAGTGAATACGGCTGAGTTATTAAATTCTTACTATTTAAGACAGGAGCTAGCTCAGGTAAATACTCTTAACTTATTTTCCCTATACGGGCTTGGGATACGGTACTATAAAAGTACCGCTTGGTCGGGTGTATGTAGTCATTTAAATCGGATTGTGATTGATGTACTTACATAACCTGTTTAATATGTATTATTTTATCATTATTTGATGTATGGCCCTTGGGGGTTAAATGACCATGTCCCGGATATCCTTGGCATCATTTTACGAAATGGCCACGACCTAAGCACGGGGTGTAGGCATACACCTGACAGTTGCATTATGTAAAAACTGGTAATCCACTCCGAGGTATCATCCTTGTGGGCATTATACCGGAACTGGTAATCCACTTAGGGGATGATAGCCCGTGGGCATTATACCTGTGGCGTGTCTGTTAATCTAGTCCGGCCCTACAAACCGGCCCTAATGGACGACAAATAAGTAAAACTGTATACAAGATTATATACAAATAATTTTCCCAAGTTATAAAAGATTAATTTTGCCTCTGTGCATTTTAATCAAAGTGTCAAAAGGTTTTGTGCCTGGTGCATCTAAATCAATTTTCTTAAACTCTTTTCAAATGAGTCGGTTGAGTGTATTTACCAGTGAAAACTGACGTATTTTCCAAAAAGGTTAAGTGACAGGTACTAAACGAAATTGGCTGGAAGCTCAGGGCGTTAATAAGGAATCTTGCAAGTTCTAGGCGTCTAAAGTCTGTTGAACAAATGATATGTTTTAAAGATCCGCCTGTAGATCCTTTACTTTGCGTTGTAATACTGAATATTACTTTATATTCGGAATGTAATAATGAATATCGTTTGCTTCCGCTGTGCATTCATATATATTGTGTTGTTTGACTATTATGTTGCCAACCATGACGTCACGATACTCCCCACCGGGCCCACCGGTGACACGTGGAAAATTCGGGGTGTGACAGGTTGGTATCAGAGCCAACACTGAGCGAATTAAACACTAGTCTTTTGTGTTTAATCTCAGTTACACAATTGCACATTCTTGAGTCTAGACAAGAACATAGGAAAAATCCAAATTTGTTTCATTTTACCTTATTTGGTTCCTTTGTTATTTTTCTGATTAGCTCTTGCATGGGCAAGTCAATTGCTATAGAAGTCCCGTTTAGGGCAACCATATATTTTTTTAAATTTTAAAGGAATGATTATATTTAAAGTATCATTCCTGTATTATAAGATCTACCATTATAATAAAATGGCAAAATTTAAAAAGGACAAAACCTAGCCATGGGTCATATTAAGACCGGCCAAGATGGCAGTTCCGCAATTTAGATTCAGATCCATATTTACACCTCAATTTAAAATTGTTCTGCGTTAATTATAAATTAAAAATCTTAAGTGTGCAACCTAGCCACGGGTCAATTATAAGACCGGGCCAAGATGGTAAGACCTATTTAAAAAGATTCAATTCCCTGTTAACATCTTAAAACATGTTAACACTCCTGGCAGATGTGATTCAATTAAAATCACACACGTCATTTTTATATAGGATTCTTCAAAAGATTCCTAACCCAGTTTAATGATCCCTGAATCCTGGGTTTATGTCATCAATTAAGATGATCATATTTTAACCATACGTGGTAATATAGTGCCTACGGGCCTTGCTCATTTCTACATGAGCCAAAATACAGTGGTAGCTATGACTCCCTGTCAGATAAAGGTAATGAACTAGGTTCAAACCTCAAATGCTTTGATTCTCTGAAATCCTAGCATATAATTTATAATTGTCTACGTGACTAGGCCTATTGTGCCAATATACTATCATGCTTTGATTCTCTGAAATCATAGCTTATAAATTATATATGTCCTTGTGACTAAGCCAGTTGTGCTAATATACTTAAAGGCCTTGATTCTCTGAAATCATGGCTTATAATTTAAAATTATCCTTGTGACTAGGCCTGTTGTGCTATTAAATAAAACAGTTGTTGTTGCTTTGATTCTCTGAAATCATAAGCCAAAAATATATAAATGTCCATGTGACCAGGCCATTGGTGCTTCTAATAAAACTGTTAATGTTTTATAATTGGGATAAATTATAATAGAAATCCTAAATAAATATGATTAATAAATTAACCAAATATGGTCTCTGTTTACCATGGTTAATGAATTACCCTATGGGGCAATTCAGTAATAAACATCCCTTTGAAGGGAAGTGCCTACGGGCTATAGTTAATGTCCTCTGAGACTAAAGACAGTGGTAGCCTACAACTCCCTGTCAAGAAAAGGTAGTGAACTTTGATTCAAACCTTAATGCCTAGATTCTCTAAAATCATGGCTTATAAATTTAACTTGTCTACACGACTAGGCCATTGGTGCTATTATTAACTTATGAATTAGGATTTATGATAAAAATTCTGAATAAAATAAATATCCTTCCTTCTCTGTCAGTATGCAATTGATGGGAATTTTAAAGGTGAAACCTAGCCTACGCGGCCAAGATGGTGAAACCTACTCAAGGGATTCACATCCTTGTTAACACCTAGGAATGTGTTAGCACTCTTGGCAAATGTGATTCGAGAAAATCACAACAGTCATCCTTATATTGGATTCTTCCAATTCTCAAATCTAGCCTAGTGATCTAGGAATCATGGCTTATATCATCCTATAAGATGATCATATTATAAACATACGTTAGTAATGAAGCACCTACGGAGTAAACTAGTTGTCCGATAAGACAACGACAGTGGTGGTCTTTGACCTCCTGTCTAAAATGCTGGACTATGTCCAAACATAATAGTCTATGTGATCAATGCGATCATGACTCATATCATCTAATACGATGATCATATTATTTAACATCCTTTAGTGATGTCTTGCCTACGGGCTATAATATATTGTCCATTCGAGACATTGACATTGTTATCTTTATGATTCCTTGTCTAAGGTGGTGAGCTATGCTCAAGCCAAATAGTCAATATGATTAATACAATCATGACTTATAGCATCCAATAGGATGAACAAATTTTAAACATCCATGAGCGATGTTTTCGCCTATGGGCCAAATTATACTGTCCATGTGTGACAAAGACATTGAGATCTTTACGATTCCCTGTCCAAGGTGGTGAGTCATGCTCAAGCCAAATAGTTCATATGATCAATACAATCATGACAAAAACCATCAATACGATGATTAAAAATTTTAACATCCGTAATGATGTTTTGCCTAAGGGCTATATTATATCATCCAACTGAGACAAGGCAATTGTAATCTTTTGTGATTCTTTGCCAAGGGGGTGAGCTATACTCAATTCCCATAGTCTATACTATCAGTGCGATCCTGACTAGTATCCTCAGTATGCTGATCATAATATTAACATCCCTCGTGATGAAATTCCTACGGGCTATATTTTATTTTAGAGTCGGTAAGACAAAGATAGTAGTGATCTTTATGATCCCCTGTTCAGAATGGTGTGATTATACCCAAACCTAATAGTCAATATGATCGATGTGATCATGACTAATATCATTAGATACGATGGTTATATATAAACATCCATTAGTGATGTTGATTGGCTTATTTTTCTGCCAAAAGAATCGTCTTTCAAGACGATGACAGTAGTAGTCTACGACTCCCTGTCCAAAGGTGAAGAACCACGTTCAAACCTTGAAGCCCTAATCTAATAAGATTGCGGCTTATAAATACAGGTCCTTGGTAATAGACCATCAAGTTGTGTTTTAAAGTCATTCATGACAAGCCTATGTGCTATAATTGGTCATTCGTGACAAGTTAACATATTAAATGTTAACATTCCTGGTGACATGTCTTTGTACCAGATTTGATGAATGTCCTTATAACAAGGCCGTTTGTGCCATATCTAAATGTCCTTTGTGACAAGGCCTTCGTGCCGTATAATCATTTATGTCATTCATGACTGTGCTTTATGCCATAATTTTTCTACGTCCCTCACGACAGGCTCCTATGCCATATATGTATATAAATATATAACCGAAGTCATGAAAGGCTAGCTTTTAAGCTATTTAAAATCGTCCTTGTGACAAAGACAGTTGTGACATTATGGTCCCCTGTCAAGCAGGTATTGGACTCGCTCCAAACTTTGCATGCCATTGATGGTCCCGTTGTGACCTAGGCTAAATATAATGGAGATACGTTCAAATAACATTCACTATGAATGTTCGGAACAGAATAGCCCATACGGTTTATGAATGCCGTGGCTAATCTAAGTCAGGTCATCAGGATGATGACTGATAATGGTTAAATCTTGGTGATTGGTACCAAGTTTCGGGTATGGAAAACTCGGATGAGGTAGACGACAGTCGCAACGCTATTAAGGCGACAAAAGTTAATAACACTACAAACCGGCCCTAATGGACGACAAATAAGTAAAACTGTATACAAGATTATATACAAATAATTTTCCCAAGTTATAAAAGATTAATTTTGCCTCTGTGCATTTTAATCAAAGTGTCAAAAGGTTTTGTGCCTGGTGCATCTAAATCAATTTTCTTAAACTCTTTTCAAATGAGTCGGTTGAGTGTATTTACCAGTGAAAACTGACGTATTTTCCAAAAAGGTTAAGTGACAGGTACTAAACGAAATTGGCTGGAAGCTCAGGGCGTTAATAAGGAATCTTGCAAGTTCTAGGCGTCTAAAGTCTGTTGAACAAATGATATGTTTTAAAGATCCGCCTGTAGATCCTTTACTTTCCGTTGTAATACTGAATATTACTTTATATTCGGAATGTAATAATGAATATCGTTTGCTTCCGCTGTGCATTCATATATATTGTGTTGTTTGACTATTATGTTGCCAACCATGACGTCACGATACTCCCCACCGGGCCCACCGGTGACACGTGGAAAATTCGGGGTGTGACAGGTGATGTAACACCTCGAAAATTTCGGGTTTAATAATAAAATGACACGTGTCATGTAAGACAAAATGCGTTGAAAAACCCGGATTTAATAAAGATGTTTCGGTAGGATTAAAGTGGCGTCATGTTAAATTGTTACCTCTGAACGACCTCAATTATAAATCCCAAGACCCGATATAATATTACTACACATTTCTCATGCCACAATTCAGAGAATCATTGCCAATAATGGAATTGATAATGCATGACTTGATCCCACGAAGAAAAGCAATGGTAAACCGATGTTTTCGGGTCTTGTTTATACATTCATTTGAAACATTGGTTAATGGTAGGGTAGGAACTGTTCAAGACATGTTTTAGGGGTCCCAAAGTGTTGATATAAAGTCCCAAAAGTCAGAAATTACGGCAGCCCTTTCAAACCACCAACAAACAACAAAAATTCGGATCAGTGTAAGGCGTCGCGTAGCGCGACGGCCCCTCGCGCTACGCGAGGGGGTGCCCAGCGACAGCTGACCTGCTGTTGGCTGTTGTGTGCGATTGTTACCCTCTAATCCGGTTTTTCTCACATGTGCATGACCTCTAGACACCCCTAAACATTAGGACCAGGTGTTGATCAATTGTGGATGGCCCTAGACTTGGTTGTCACTTTGTTGTGGTGTTGAAACTTGTATATAAAGACCCACTCATGTCACAACCATTCCACACATCAATTGCAAACAATCTGAGCATTGGAGGAGCTTACAATCTGATTGAAGACCTTCCTAATCATCCATTAATCATCTAGTAAGTTGCTTAACCCTTCTAAATTAATTCTAGCTTAGTAATTAGCTTAAAAGTCAATATATCGTAAATTACGGTTGACTTCATGATTAAGTAACGATAGCTCAGTCGTATGTCAAATTAGAAGTACCGTTAGATAGGTAATTATATGGGTATTAAACCCTTATAAGGGCAAGTACCAATTCCAGACCTAACTAGGTCGTTTGTCGGGTCAAACGTTGACCGAAAAAGTCAACAGAAATACAAAATGCGATTTAATGCACAACTAATGATCCGAAAGGTGTGTAACCTGTTTTAACCTTAATATAACATGATAATAAGTATAAAAACTCATCTACGCTTGCCCGACTCGACAAATTTCTGTTTAAACCCGGTTCGGAACCGAAAGGCGCAAAACCTTGACTTTTGCTTTGACTTCGCTTCTGACCCGTTTTAGTTTGATTCGGAAATGCCTTAGTGCTTCATTAGAGTAGGGTTGCATGATAGTATAAGTCTCTGTACTTGTTTCGTTGATTATCCAATTAATATGCAAGTTTCCGTTAATCGCTCATATGTTGACCATTATGCCCTTATTACCTTAAAACGTGATTTATAGTAATGTAAAAGTGTAGAAACCTTAAATACTAATATATAGACTTGCATGCAAAATTTGACATCAGTTTGACTTGTAGATTAAGAGTTATGCTCATTATCGCAAAACTAATGCTTTATGTTAACATAATGGCGTAATTAGCGTATAGCCTAGTTAAACATACTTTTTGGTATCAAAAGAATTACCCACTGATATAAAATATTATTTTAAGATTTTTAAAGATTTTTAATTAATTTTAGGTCGAGCATAACTAGTAGTCGTAGGCTTAATCCGGTAATTGTCGGTTTTGCCCTTACGGGCCATAAAATGAGTTCTACACATCTAAACGATCCCAAACCTTTTGCCACTGATTAGTTATGATAAATAAATTATTTTAAGCCTTCTGGAAATATAAAAATATCAGAGTTAAGTACCGAACCCGGTAATGGCCTTTAATCGCCTAAATTAGCGTTTTTAACGCATAGTATGTTCTAAAATCACATTGGACATACCCGGGTTGATACCTACTGATATAAGAAGCAAATTATCATATTTTAATAGTAAGCAAAAGTTGATAAACTCAGACTTCAGTTTTGAGCTTGTCGGCTTATGTGAAATTACCAAAATACCCCTACGGGGCCTAGTTTGGTTAAATATGATAAATTTCACATACATGCCTTAGCCTACTGTTATAACCCATCAAAATGAGTATGTTTACTGTTTACATCAGACCTGTAACTTAGTTGAACATATAAACGCTTTTACAAACTTTAAAATGACCAAACTACCCCTACGGGGCATAGTTTGTATTAAATTAGTTCGGGGCATAACGAAAGACATCCTACTGATGTTATAACATATTTGAAGCATATTAACTTAGGAAACCTGTATATGGCTCTTACGGATACCCGTTACGCATATTACGCGTTCGGCTCGGTTTATGTAACAAGTTTACATAAATTAGCCGAAACGGGTCAAACCTTATCGGTTTTATCTCAAAATCCAGAATGTGAATAATAAACCCATATTAAACAAGTCTTCAAACTTGTCGGGTCTGAATCACATTCTATCCGGTCTTCGCTTAATAATGCGTACGAACCGTATCTTTGAAACTAGCCGGTCTAAGCTTAATCATAATTTAAGACCCGCTAGGATTCTAATAGGTTATATTTAACCTTCGTTCCAGATTAGGAGAAACAGTAAAAGCTATCTGCTATTTGATTATTGTGACTATACTTTGCATCAAGGTAAATACTTTTAACTTATTTTCCCTATACGGGCTTGGGTTACGGTACATAGCGTACCGCTTGATCGAGCATCAAATCTTCCACGCTTAGTGGTTAATTGAATAATTTGATCGGCTCGTTTTAAACAGATGTGTTTACTTTACAGCCTTTGGGGGGTTAATGACCATGTCCCGGATATCCTCGGCATTATCTTACGAGATAGCCACGACCTGAGCACGGGGTGTAGGCGTACTCCCGTGTATAACTCACATAAGTGGTGTGTCTATTGATCTTTAACCCGGAATACGTTCCGGGCTACTGAACGCATAAGTAACATGTAAATCGTTCACAAGATTATAATATTAAATAATTCTCCCAAGTTAATAAAAATGTTTATGCCATGTGCATCCAAACCAATTTTCAATCATTTATAAAATGAGTCAGTTGAATGTATTTACCAGTGTAAACTGACGTATTTTCCCAAAAAGATTAAATGCAGGTACTAGGCGAAATAGGCTGGAATTCTCCTAAGCATCATTAGAAGCCTCGCAAACTTAGAGATGCCAAAGTCTGTTGAACCATAAACAATGTTTTTAATTCGATCCTACTGTGGATAAACACCGGATAATTGTGACCTTGTTTACAATAAATAAATTCGGTTGTATCTTATTTTAAATCTGCTTCCGCTGTGCGTTATTATATTGTGTTGTTTGACTATTACGTTGCCAACCACGTCACGATACTCCCCCACCGGGCCCACCGGTGACACGTGGAAATCGGGGTGTGACAGGTTGGTATCAGAGCCAACACTGAGTGAATTAAACACTAGCCTTTTGTGTTTAATCTCAGTTACACAATTGCACATATCTAAACTTTTGAGTCTAGACTTATAACATAGGACAAATTCCACTATTGATTGTGTTGTCCTTTATTTAAATTTGCGTATATCTTTGTATTGTTATCTCATGCTTCATTGACAGGAATATCGATAATGCCGCCAAGATTCTTCCGAACGAGGGGACGCGGAAAGGGGCCGAGAGCCGCCCCCAACGACCATGAGGCAGGACCATCAAATACACGGGCTTCGACAGCTACTGAAAGCGAAGACCCTCGCCGAAACCGGCGAAACCAGGTTGAACCGGCCAGACGATCGGTTTCGCATAGCTCGACACCGCCCGCACTTAACCCATATGAACCTCACAACACACAACCTTCATATGTACCACTACAAAGGTCTCTGTCCCATCATTCCTATGGGGACCCCACACCGATCTTTCGAGGCCAATTTAATCCGGCCGATTACTTGCAAGAACCAGTGGGTTTTAACCCACTAGGGCCTGAAGATCACTTCTCGGGGGATAATGCTGACGATATGGATGAGGATACTGACCCCATCATGCCAGCTAGTGGTACGCCGAATCATCCGATCGAAATATCAGACGGATCATCCTTTCACGGGTCACCCTACGGTGGTCCGGATAGTTTTCAAGCCCTATTCGATCAGCACCAGTGGTACTATACTCCATCACACCACTCGTCATCACATGGGCAACATCAACAGCAACATTCTCATCAGCAACAGGAGCCACAACCACAGCCGCATCATCAAGATTCTTCAGAGGATCATCGCTTTGTGGCAGTTACGCCACCACCTCCACCGCCACCAGTTCAACCGGCACCTCCTCAACCGCCAAGGCGTAGAAGAACCGGTGCCCGCATATCTCTGCGACCGGGGGGCTTCACTTTCGATTCCCCACGACAGTGGAGTTAATCCTCAGGCTGTGATTGACGCAGCAAATGGAAGGACCATAGAAAGGTCATGAGACAATCCAAAGAAGCCTGTATACCTCTGAGACTGTTTCAGCATTATTAGATGGATGTTTTATATCCATAAGGAATTTTTCCGAGGTCCTAGTTCCGTTAAATATAAGGACTCAATAACGTGATAAAAATCGATTGGTTGTCTTAAAAATCAAGCCCATATTGTGGGTGATAAGGAGAAATTAATTATCAAGACTCCTTATGAGACAACTCTCATAATTACACGTATCCGCACGTTTAATTAATATTAAACACAAAAAATGGTGGAACTGGCCGTCCCCGGAATCGAACCTGGGTCTAGGCCGGCCGCACCCTTTCGCGCGCCTAGCCAACTGGGCTAGGTGCCTAGTTTGTGAAATTTCCATTCTAACTAAATATAAGCACTTGTACAATAAACTTCCTTATCATTTATCAATGATAATTTCTGCTAAGGGTCCTGTTTTTAATACAGGCAATAATAAATATTCATGAACCATGAACTGAGCAAAAAAAAATTTATCATCCACAAGGTATAAATTACCAAGGAAACCTTGGTAACCGATCCTTCTCGTATCGGCAAGGAATCCTTCCGAAAATCTGAGAGCACTCTTTCTTTGCATAGAGTACGACAACATATGTTATTTTAATTATTTTTCTTTTCTCATCGTTTTCTATCCCCTGCGAATGCCAAACTATGTTTGATGAAAGTGTCATATGAGGATTGGCGTATCCTAGTGTGTCCCATAGATTATTTCCATGTCTGATCAGCATGGAGGTTTAATACATGGAACCCCTAAGATATCCCAACGATCATATTGTACTAAAGTCGACTAGTAGTATTCAAGGAAGATATCCAAAAAAAATGGGAATTTTTTTTTCCAAGTAAATGTTCCCGAGTAAGGAATTCGAGGACTTATAACATAAAGGTGTCACTCATTTGACACGGACAATGATGGATGAACTGGAGCCTGAGATATGGAAAATCTCTGTAGCCTCCTTGTATCCTAATTATCTTCTCAAAGGTTGTCCCTGCTTATCTCCTGGACGGCAGGTAGAATTACGAATTGTAGCCCGCCATGGGCTGGAGTATTGTGAAAACTCCATATTGTTTATGGAATAAACGAGACCTTGAGTAAGTAGGTGTTAAGACATAGGTTCATATAGCCTAACTCGATACTCCGAGAGTTTGATATTGTTAGATAAGAAAGACGGTTCATTTTGCTTATGCATACATTACCGCAATCCTAATTAGACAACGATTAAGAATTTGCATCAGCTAACCAGGATAGTCGAATTGTTCGACTAACGACAAGGATTAGCTATTCCTTAATATTAGTTAAGTAATGGTTGGAATAACCATCTCACCTTAAGATAAGCTTCTCTATAAAATTTGATATATAAGTATCACGGCTACTCCCTTGAAGACCTTGTATAGATGGAATGTTAAACGTCCATTGATAGGACAATAGTTGGTAAGTCCAAACATTAAGATCTAAAAATTTCATTATAGACAATCAATAAGATCACGCAAATTCATAATCATCAGTAAGATGCCAGTATTCGGCAGAAAATTAAGGATTATGAAAATAGTAAACCTCCTAAATTCTTATTAAAGAATAAGATTCAACAATAGATATCACCCTGGAAAGGAGTGATGCGGTTTGGTAAGAAAGGCAAGCTAAGCCCGAGATACATAGGGCCTTTCGAGGTTATCGAACGTGTCGGTTCAGTTGCCTATAAGCTAAACCTACCTGAAAAGCTCAGTGGGATTTACAATGTGTTCCACATCTACAATCTGAAGAAGTGTTTTCGCTGATGAATCACTGGTAATACCGCATACGGATGTGCATAAAGATGAGAGCTTGAAATTTGAGGAAGAACCTTTGTCGATTGAAGATCAATAGGTAAAGAAGCTTTGGAAGAAGCATGTACATATTGTAAATGTCAAATGGGATGCCCATAGAGGTCCCAAATTCACGTGGGAGGTTGAATCCACGATGAAAGAAAAGTACCCTTACTTATTTCAGTAAATCTCGGGTCGAGATTTATTTTAAGGGGGTGAGGATGTAACACCTCGAAAATTCACGTCCTATAATGTGTAGACACGTGTCAAATGTTTAAACGTGTGAAGGAAATATTATAGAAGGACTAAAGTTGACAAACATGGAAAGTATGTGAAAATACGTATTCTAAGTGTCAACTGAGAATAAATATAATGTACATTAACCCTACACGATGCTCATACCTTCAAACGAATAAATCATGGATCATACGAAGCTAAAAGTGAGAGATTACAAACTACAGGGGTTAAATGTGTCAACATGTTTAAAGATATACCTCTGAGTGACCTTTTGACAAACCCGAAGCTTTTTAAATGTTAATTATGCTCACTAGAATGTACGATTTAAATTTCGTAAAGTTTCGTTAACGTATGAGAAAGTTATGATCGAATTCGTGTGCGAGGGGTTAAAGCGTCAACGTTGAAAGTTAGGCCTTTTCGGGTAACAATTAAGTTAACCGGGGACTTAACAAAGTGGGTATATGTCTTGAGGCCCTTATAGATCAATTACGAGGGCTCAACATGCAATAAACGAGTGTCTGTACAAGATTTGAAGAGCCAAGGATCAAACAGCAATTAAATAAAAATATGTTGGTGCATATGTACATGCTCGCGTAGCGCGAGCCTGAAGGCCTATGGCGTCGCGCTACGCGAGGGCTTCATCTGGACAGAAACTTTATTTCCTTGGATCTTTGTCTGCCACAGCTATGATACTTGCCCTTTGATCGATTTTCCTCTTCACTTGACCCCTAAAAACAACCCCTAGAACACTAGGGCATGTGTCAAATTGTTGTGGGGTGTCCTAGACCTTGTTGTCAAGATTTTGTGGTGAGAATTTGGCTATAAAAGGGCATTAGTTGCAACACAACTCCTCACACCAATCTCCTGCATTGAGGATCATTTCTGGAGCTCAAGCTTGCTTCATGGTGGTCATATCTCGTGCATAGGACCTCAGTAAGTGTTCTAATCTTTCTCTAATTGCTTTTAGCTTGGTTAATTAGCTAAAAGTCAAACCGTCGTAATTACGGTTTGACTTCGAGATTAGTCACTAATGACTCAATCATATCTCGAATTAAAAGTAGTTATAGGATGGTATTTATGTGGGTAATAAAACCCCAAAAGGGTTTCCCCTGATCACCATCCTAAGCAGGTCAAATGTCGGGTCAAACCTTTACTTAAAAAGTCAACATGATGCTTAAAATGTCATTTATGCATAATTAGCTATCTAGAACATATATAACCTGTTTGATTATTGTTATAACTTAATAATTAGTGTAAGAACATGTCTAAACATGTTCAACCCGACTATTTCCTGTTTAGACCCGGTTCGGAACCGAAAGTCCCATAGTTTGACTTTCACTTTGACTTTCAGTTCTGACCCGTTTAGGTATGTTTTAGAAATACCTTAGAGCTTCATTTGGACCAGGTTACATGCAAGTATAACCCTCTGTGATTATACACCTCGGTTCATTAGTTATCCGATTAATAAGCATGATTCCGTTAATTGCTCATATGTTGACCATTATGCCCTTATTACCTTAAATCATGATTTATGAAAATGTAAAAGTGTAGAAACCTTAGTTACTGATATATAAACTTGTATGCAAAGTTTGACATCAGTTCGACTTGTAGATTAAGAGTTATGCTCATTGTCGCTAAATTGAAGCTTTATGTTAACAAAATGGCGTAATTAGCGTATAGCCTAGTTAAACATACTTTTTGATATCAAATCTTTTACCCACTGATGTAATATATTATTTTGGGATTTTTAAAGATTTTTAATTAATTTTAGGCTGAGCATAACTAGTAGTCGTAGGCTTAATCCGATAATTGACGGTTTTGCCCTTACGGGTCATAAAATGAGTTTTACACATCTAAACGATTCCAAACCTTTTGCTACTGATTAGTTATGATAAATAAATTATTTTAAGCCTTCTGGAAATATAAAAATATCAGATTTAAGTATCGAACCCGGTAATGGCCTTTAATCGCCATAATTAGCGTTTTAACACATAGTATGTCCTAAAATCATATTGGACGTAACCGGGTTGATACCTACTGATATATGAGGCAAATTATGATATTTTAACAGTAAGCAAAGGTTGATTAACTCAGACTTTGTTTTTGAGCTTTTCGGCTTATGTGAAATTACCAAAATACCCCTACGAGGCATAGTTTGGTTAAAGATGATAAATTTCACATATATGCTTTAGCCTACTGTTATAACTCATCAAATTGAGTATGTTTGCTGTTTACATCAGACCTGTAACTCCGTTAAACATTTAAACTCTTTTACAACCTTTACAATGACCAAACTACCCCTACGGGGCATAGTTTGTGTTTAAATTCGTTTCGGGCATAATGAAAGACATCTTACTGATGTCACAACATATTTGAGGCATAATTAACTTAGGAAACCTGTAGATGGCTCAAATGAATACCCGTTACGCTTATTACGCGTTCGGTTCGGTTTATGTAACAAGTTTACATAAATTAGCCGAAACGGGTCAAACCTTATCGGTTTTATCTCAAAATCCAGAATGTGTATGAAATACCCAAATAAGACAAGTCTCTGAACATGTCGGGTTTAAATCACATTCTATTCCGGTCTTCGCTTAATCATGCGTACGAACCGTATCTTCCTGTAAGACTAACCGGTCTAAGCTTAGGCTTAATTAAAGACCCGTTAGCATTCTAATTAATTATTTATACCATCATTCCAGACTAGAGCTTTCCGGTAAATTGTACCTACGCTTACTTAAGTGAATACGGCTGAGTTATTAAATTCTTACTATTTAAGACAGGAGCTAGCTCAGGTAAATACTCTTAACTTATTTTCCCTATACGGGCTTGGGATACGGTACTATAAAAGTACCGCTTGGTCGGGTGTATGTAGTCATTTAAATCGGATTGTGATTGATGTACTTACATAACCTGTTTAATATGTATTATTTTATCATTATTTGATGTATGGCCCTTGGGGGTTAAATGACCATGTCCCGGATATCCTTGGCATCATTTTACGAAATGGCCACGACCTAAGCACGGGGTGTAGGCATACACCTGACAGTTGCATTATGTAAAAACTGGTAATCCACTCCGAGGTATCATCCTTGTGGGCATTATACCGGAACTGGTAATCCACTTAGGGGATGATAGCCCGTGGGCATTATACCTGTGGCGTGTCTGTTAATCTAGTCCGGCCCTACAAACCGGCCCTAATGGACGACAAATAAGTAAAACTGTATACAAGATTATATACAAATAATTTTCCCAAGTTATAAAAGATTAATTTTGCCTCTGTGCATTTTAATCAAAGTGTCAAAAGGTTTTGTGCCTGGTGCATCTAAATCAATTTTCTTAAACTCTTTTCAAATGAGTCGGTTGAGTGTATTTACCAGTGAAAACTGACGTATTTTCCAAAAAGGTTAAGTGACAGGTACTAAACGAAATTGGCTGGAAGCTCAGGGCGTTAATAAGGAATCTTGCAAGTTCTAGGCGTCTAAAGTCTGTTGAACAAATGATATGTTTTAAAGATCCGCCTGTAGATCCTTTACTTTCCGTTGTAATACTGAATATTACTTTATATTCGGAATGTAATAATGAATATCGTTTGCTTCCGCTGTGCATTCATATATATTGTGTTGTTTGACTATTATGTTGCCAACCATGACGTCACGATACTCCCCACCGGGCCCACCGGTGACACGTGGAAAATTCGGGGTGTGACATTAAACTTGCAACATGTTTTAAAAACATAGTTCAATACAAAGGTATTGGCGAGTACACTAGTTTTAGACTCGTGACGTATGTATAAAAGTATTTTCAATCCAACATAGCAATTTGGTATACAAGGTCAAACTATCAAGCATAACTAAAATTCAAACCCAAGTGTCCACAAGAATAATAGTATCCCTCGATATAGCAATATCGAGACCGTAAAGAATGAATAATAGCATCCCTCAATGTAGCAATATCGAGACCGTAACAAAAACCCCATCGGGTGGTGTGCTACTCCTATAGCGCTATAATTGTTAAGGCGGGTTAACAAGTAGTATGAATTCTAGCATGAACCTAAGCATAACAAAGCATGTATAATGGATTGAATGAATAAAGCATATTTGTGTGAATCGTGTATTTTAACAAGTAGAACATGTTGCACCCAAAGTGTGTTTAAAGCAAAAGGGGTCAAGTGTACTCACAAATTTGCTAATTTTTCAGATTATCCAAGTGTTGACGAGTGTATGAGATTGGGAGGACGAATGCAGAAGGGTTAAAGTTCAAGGTTTGTTTAGAGTCGAGATTCGGGATTTAAAGGAATATGGAAAGTACACATGAGAAATTAACCATCTAAGCACATAAACTCATTCTTGACACTATGAAACTCAAATGAGTTTAGATGTTTTCATGGGTCAAAATGCCCATTAGAATCGTGATGGGTATTATGTCATTAGAACCTACTATTTTGACAAATAACCATTAGGTTATCATCAAAAGTTTGGTTACCATAAGTATTATATACATTACATAGATTATATTATAGGTTTTAAGTCCAATATTACCACAAGAATGTCAGAGAAGTCATGTAGGAGGTAGGAAGATAAATCTTCCATTTAGGAACCTCTTAAGTTGTCACCAATACACAAGTTGTCATAAGACACCAAGGATGGTCATAGACATACATACAATATGAAAATGGAAATACATAATATTTAACTAAGAAATCATCAAGTGATGTGTGGATTGAAGGTAGGATAGCCCAAGCTAATCCAAGTAATCACACAACCTCAAGCTTAAAGCTTGTTTATCACTTGTAGGCCAAAACCTTATCAAAACAGAAAGTTTATGAGGTTTACGCCTCTAATTTTACATGTCTTAACCTTGTTTTTAAGCCCAACTAACCATAGATGTGGTTATGAGCATAAGGACATAGGTTTGAGATGAGATAACTCAAGTCTAAGCAAGATTAACAAAGTTTAGATTAAAACAGAAAGTTTAGATCCTTATTTGGTGATGTTCCAACCTTGGTTTTCCATGGAAAACCTGTTGGAAATATACCTAAGGTTCTTCCAAGCTAGTAGGAAGAAGAATTGAGGAAAAACGTTAAGAAATGAGTGAGTTATGCTTGTTTTAGCAACTTGTGATGAATCTGTCCAACTTTGCGAATTTCAGCTGATTGAGAGTGTTTGAGGGTGAGTTTGAGGTGTTTGAAAAGTGAAAAATGCTTGGAGATGGGTTGGCTTTTAAAGGGAAGTGATTAGGGTTAGTGGTTGTGAGTATTTATAACAAGAAACACACTTAAAACTCAAGAAAACACAACAAAACCAGCCAATCAGCAAGGATGATAAAGTCAGGTTGCGGATCCGAGTCTGTGGCGAGGCGCGAAAGAAGAGGTAAGCTCCGTCGCGGGTAGCTAGGGACCGTCAGGCGCGATTTTATGTTTTAAAAGTTTTCCTTTTGAGTCCCTTAGGTTTATTTTGAATGTTTTAAGGTATTTCAAGGGTGTATTATGTCATATAAGCATATTATAAGGATAGGACAAGTATGAATATCATCAACCAAGCATGGTGAAGTATAATTCAGCGAGAATGTCGTAAATAAGCGTCATATGTATCCAAATAACGTATGATTCGTATGTTTTACGTATTTGCAAGTTTAACCCATAGTTTCTAAGAATTATGAACATTGTATCAATTGTTTCACGAATTCAAACGTACGAACAATAATGAAGTATGTATAACATGAATTTAAAGGAATATGAATTTTATTTATGTTCTAAGTCTCGGACTTTACAGCGATTACAACGAAAGGACGATTACAAGAACACAAGACCTCCAAAAATGGAAATACAAACGCGACTTTCTATTTATGGAAAGTACGAAAAATGCAGGGCGTTACAGTTTCCCCACCTTTAGGAAATTTCATCCCAAAATTTATTCAAGAGGAAGACTTGAAATAGTTTTGGCAAAAACGTGATTATTTAAAGTTGAGATTTGGAAATTTTGAAACGTTTTGAAAAGTATGAAATTTTGAAGAACGACAAGATGGGTTTGTAAAAGGATTTGTTTGGCTAAAATGGTTTTGAGGCATAAGCACGAGTGAAATGTGTATAGGTGTTAGTGCATGGAATGTCTGTTGACTTCGTCTGCATTAAGTCTTGTGTCTAGATAGGTTGAATGTACACACAACAGGGTCTTAATTAGGGTTTATTCGTGTTTAACTTAAAGATTTCGCTTGAAACAGATTCAAGCGAAATCAACATCAGAGGTTTAGCTTGAACAAGTTCAAGCGAAATCAACAGATGAAGATTTCGCTTGAAATGATCCCAAGCGAAATCATCTGCCTATATATATGTGTTGTGTGTTTCATTTGAGATAGAGAGAGGTCATTGTATGAGAGACAAGGTGTTGCCGCATTTGTATCAGAACGTTGTACAAGCACTCAAATCAATCAGAAAAGAAAGATTAAAAGGATTAGAGCTGTTATGACTTTGTTTACGTTGATTCCGCCTTCGTATGCAAAGATGAACTGCCTTAACTGACGGTTTAAGGTCGTAGATCGGTCCAACAAGTGGTATCAGAGCTCAGGACGAGGAGTTCATACCATAGCAGCGGATTCTCTTCTTTCTACTCATTTCTTTTTACATTTTTCAGATCTGAACTAGTTCCAACGGTCGAAATGGTCTGATTTTCGAGTATCTTGTGTAAAACTGAGTTTTAACAAAGCCTACAAAGATTCAGACTAAAATTCAGACTAAAACATATGAAAAATGACCTAAAACTAGATTTCGCTTGAAAGTGTTCGAAAATTATAGGAAGATTTCGCTTGAAAAATAGAAATTTCACTTGATTTTTGGACTATTTCGCTTGAGAAGTTCAAGCGAAATTGAGCTGTAAAAGATTTCGCTTGAATAGTGAACTAGTTATTTCGGATTTCACTTGAGTTCAGTTGAAGCGAAATAGATCATCTGAGTTTTCGCTTGAATCTGCTGGACTTGTTATCTTGGATTTCGCTTGAAGTTGAAGCGAAATTGATCATCAGGATTTCGCTTGAAGTTGAAGCGAAATTGTTCTATCAAATTTCGCTTGAACTGATTTCTTTGAGCTGATTTCGCTTGAAGCTTTATATACTTCAAGTATTTCGCTTGAAGTTGCTGAATTTTCAAAACTTGAAAATTTCTAAGTGTTTTGCTGATTTTGCAGGTACGTTCAAAATGGATGATATTTTCATGAACCCGTTTAGCGACATGTACGCATTCGCTGGAGATTCCGGAAACGATAATACTTCGTCAAGCAAAGTGAATGATAATCCACCAAAAGAGAAGAAAAAGGAAGCTTGGGAGTCGGAAAGTGCTTTCGAAACGTTCAATAAACCCCCAAAGCTAATGGCTATCGAGGAGTACAGTCGTTGGTCCAGAAAGTTTGAAGATTGGATGATGGCATTTGCATTTTCAAGTTGGAAAAGTCTGAAGAACGGTTATGATCAAGGAAACAAGAATGGTGAAGTCTTAACAGCATCAGATGAGATTGATTCATTTGTAGCCGAACAAAAGTGTGTAGCATTGTTATTTCAGTCTGTTCGGGAAGATATCATCTCACTGATAGACTATTCAAACGCTAAAGACCTCTGGGCAAAGTTAGAAAAGAAATGTTTAGGAAGTACTGAAATCGTGAAAAACAAAAAGAAACTTCTTAGGAAAGAGTTTGATATGTTTGGTTGTCTTAAGAATGAATCAGTGTGTAAAATGATAGAGAGGTTCGGTCATCTGAAGCTGGAATTAGCAAGGCATGATATCAAGTATTCTGATGATGAGCAAGTAGACAAGTTGTTCGATTCATTGCCAGACGAGATGGAGTGGAGATATTATGCTCTCATGCTTAAAAATACTATTCCTTCTGAATTGTTGAAACCAGATTTGGTGATTGAGAGACTTGAAAGTCATGAACTGGAATTGAAGAAGACGTACAAAGTTAATCACTCATCTTATCAGCAGAATTTGGATTTGTACTATCCAAAGAGCATGATGCCAAAAGCAACTTCTCCAAAAACTGTGTTTTCTGCTGAAAATGTGTCGACAGCCGGCAAAGAAAATCAAAATGGTCAAAGCAGTGGAAGTCACAGTGGTTATCACAGTGGATCTTCATCTTCTGGAAGTCATTCTGATCCAAAGAATCATTTTCAATGCAACATTGCAATAGACTTGAAGAATGGTCAGAACTTTGATGAGGAATCGGCCAAGCAGCAGATGATCTTTCTAGCATCGGTGTTGGAATCATATGAAGGATTAGTAGCTGGGAAGATAGGCAACACAAATCTGACGAAAGAAGATTACGATCAGATTGATCCAGAGGAAATGGAACTGATCGATATTCGTTGGGCTATGGCAAGTGCTGTTCGTCGTGCACAAAGATTCATGGAAATCACTGGCAGAAAAACAATTGGTGGTGCTTCTACTAAGTTGGGGTTCGATAAATCGAAGGTGACTTGCTTCAAGTGTAAGCAGAAGGGTCATTTCAAACGAGAATGCCGAAACGCTTATGCTGATGAATCGGAGAATCCTTTCAGAGATGATTACTACAAGAAGGCAATTTATCATCAGAATAAATACGAGCCGCCTAGATTGAAGCAGGTTGAAGACAACAAAGAGAAATCTAGAGCTCTTGCAGTGATTTACGATGATGAGGGGTATGATTGGAGTCAAGAGGTTCTACCAGAAGAAGATGCGGTTGGTTACGCATTCATGGCGAAAAATGAACCTATTCCATGGAAAGATGAGAGAACTGAAGAGCAGAAGTATAAATACAGAAAAATGATTTCGGAAAACAAAATTACTAGACTTTCTAGAATCTTTTTGGAAGCAAAGAGAGCCAACAGATGGGATCCAGACAAAGAGTGTTATCTTGATGAGTATGGAAATATTGCAATTGATCACAAAACTCTTGATCTGGAAGTCTTAATCAAGGAAATGAAAGAAAATGATGAGTATTGGCAACACAAATGGTGGGGAACTCCAACTTCAAAAATGATTGAAGAAGAGCAAGAGAAAGAGAGAAAGGAGAAAGAGGAGAAAGAGAGAAAAGAGATTGAAAAATCAAAGAAGATTGATACTGGAGTTATCGATACAACGCAGGAGTTGACTGCAGAGAACCTGGGAAAAATGGCTGACAAAGTGCTGGCTGCCAAAGCACTTGAGGTAGACTCTAACTCCGTGTCTGAGTCAAAAAGCCAGGTCAGTTCAGATGTGTCAACAAATGCGTCAGGTAAAAAGATCGAAGGAAATGTTGATTGCAAAAATTGCAACAAAGAGTGCAAATTTTGTAATACTGTCACGTATCTCAACGGTGAGAAAATTAAAGATCTGACAGCAAAGGTCAGAAACGTTGAGGATCAGATTCTTGGTCGTGACAAAACTGTTAAAGCTTCAACTGAACGGATAAAAGAATTAACTACTCAAATGGAAACTGATAAAATTGATCATGACAAAATTAAACAAGAAAATGAAAAGTTGATTCTTGAAAACCGTCAGATTTCTGAAAAATTTGAAAAACTCAAAAGCACAATGAAAGATTGTGATGATCGAAATGGTAAAACTTTTAAAGAAAATGAACATTTAAAAGCAGTGCTCAGAGTTAAAGAAGAATCAATCAATAAACAACTGGATGAAATCGCTAAATTGAAACTTAAAGTTCAAGAGGCTGTAATCGAAAACGAGCGAATCCAGTTGAAGCTTAACAGTTACAGCTCCGCAAGCTTTGTTTTCCAACATATCATTCCCAAACCCATCGGGAAAGACAAAGCGGGCGAAGATGTGTATTGTGATGGAACCGGGGTGGGTTTTCATCAAGTTCCACCACCTGTTCTGGCTAACTACACGAAAAAGCAATCTGGTTTGGTTGAAATTGAGGAAGAAAAAGAAGTTAAACTTCCGGAGAACATTGATGTTACTTTTAAATCATCTGATGATAGTGTTCAGACAGAGATTGTTAAGAGTACAGCTGAAAGTGTTTTAATGTCTGATTCAACTGAAGATGATGGGTGTTTCTTGGACAAATACATTCAGAAATCAAAGTCCAAAAACAACTTAAGTGATGAACCGGGTCTTGTGATGTACAAGATGGTTGGATCTGATAAGTTGTATTCGGATTCTGAGTTTCCAATTGAGAATGTTAATGAGAAAAAGTTGACAAATGTTTTCAAATTGGTTGAAGTTGAGTTGTCAGAAGTGAACAGTTTGAAACAAACAAAAAGGCAAATGAATTTTGAGAAAGATAAAGCTTACTACAAAAAGCCTGTTGTTCCACCAAGGTTTTATAATAACAATCGAAACAATTGGTCTGGTGGTTATAGGAATGGTAAGAGTTATCAGAAAAAGAGTTTTCAAAACAAAAGGTTTGCTGAAAAGAAGGTGTTTGTGAACAGTTCAAGTTCACTGTCTGGTGAGGAAAATGAAATTTTTTCAAAATCAAATAAAGAGTTCTTTGAGAAAAGAGCTTCACATTATCAGTCTGAAGGCACAAGTCTAGGTGTGGATACTAGAACATGTTTTAGATGTAACAAAGTTGGTCACATTGCAAGAAATTGCACTAACCCCAAGCCTAAGATTGAAAATGTGAAGTTTCAACAGAAGAAAGTTGATGTGAAGGGTAAAGCACCAATCGTTGTTGAGAAAAAGAGTGAAAAATAACAAAATCAAAGTGAAAAATGAACCTGTAAAGAAAGTGGTAACTAAAAACGACAAGTTTTATAAACAGGTTGCATTATCTCAACAAGTTTGGAAACCAAAAACTGTAATGAAAATTTCAACTTCTGAAGTGAATAAGGCTGAAGAATCAATTTCGGTTGATTATGATGCAAATTTTCCACCTTTGAAGGCTGAAAATTTCAAAATTCAAATTGCTAGAGTCAAGGTTACACCTAAGGCTGATGAGGCCTGGGTGGACACCATGTTCGAATAAGCAGTTTGAATTGCCGGAGCTTCCTTGTTGGCGAAGCATGAATCGGCATCTTTATTGTAGTTGGTTAAATTGTAGTTTATTTTGTGCAGGATCTTCCACAACTGATATCCAGATGGATTATGGATAGTGGTGCATCTCGACATATGACAGGAAAAACTGCATTGTTGTATGATGTGAAAAACATTAATGGTGGTTATGTGGGATTTGCTGGTCATGAAGGTGGTAGAATTGTTGGTGAAGGAACGTTATCCAATGGGATTGTGACGTTTGAGAGAGTTAACTACATCACTGAGCTGGAGAACAATCTGCTTAGTATCTCGCAGATTTGTGACAATCAGTATACTACTCACTTCACTGATAAAGAATGTTTGATTCTGAAACCTGGTTTTGTTATCCCTGAAGAATGGATTATTATGAGGGCACCTAGAGTGAATGATTTATATGTGTTAGATATGTCTGTAGCAACTACAACTACTGGTCAAGCACATTGTTTTGTGTCTAGAGCAACTGAGAAAGAATCAAGATTGTGGCACCGAAAGATGGGGCATATACATCTTAGAAAAATGAATCATTTGGTGCACAATGATTTGGTATTGGGAGTTAATATCAAAGGTTTTCATCTGGAAGGGGAGTGCATTAGCTGCATCAAAGGCAAGCAGAAGAAAAAGTCACACCCTACAAAGCAAGTCAATTCAGTTTCGAGACCTCTGGAAAGACTTCACATGGATTTGTTTGGTCCGGTGAATGTCAAGAGCATTACAGGAGATTACTATTGTTTGGTCGTTACTGATGATTATTCCAGATTTTCATGGGTTTCTTTCTTGAAGACGAAAGATGAAACATTTGACAGTTTAATGGGGCTGTTCAGGAAGATTGAGAATTTGTACCAAAGGCGTATCAAGAGAATTCGAAGTGATAATGGTACTGAATTCAAGAACAACAAGATGGAAGAATTTTGTGATGAAAGAGGTATTTTGCATGAGTTTAGTGCTCCGTACACTCCGCAGCAGAATGGAGTTGCAGAACGTAAAAACCGGACACTAATCGAGACGGCTAGAACTATGCTCGCAGATTCAAAGTTACCGATTAATTTTTGGGCTGAAGCTGTTTCCGCCGCATGCTATACACTCAACAGGGTTCTTATTGTCAAGAAGTTCAACAAAACATGCTTTGAGCTTATCAATAACCGCAAACCGAATTTGAAGTATCTAGAACCGTTCGGATCACCTTGTACGGTTATAGAGCCTTTTGGAAAGTTTGGTCCGAAGTGCATTGAGGGAATATTTGTTGGTTATTCAAATCCGTTGAGACGTGTCTTCGTTCCAAGTGAGAAGCGGATTATTGAAGCTGCAAATGTTGAATGTCAAGGTTATACTATGCCGCCGCAGAATCCTGGTGATTCATGGCGTTATCATTATGACAAACTTTGGGATTCGTTTGACATGAGAGAAGAATCAGAGGATGATGAAGATTTCTTTGATGAGTTGGATATTTTGCGTGAATATGAGTCGCAGTTAAGGTTCCCAGATGAGTATTCGAGGAGACCACGGGAAACTTCAAATGATGATGAAGCAGGTCCAAGTAATGCTGGTGAACATGATGATGTCCAACAGAATGAAGTTGCTCAAGATAATCAGTCAGCTCAGAATGATAATCTAGAAGCTGAAAATATGCCAATATTTGATCATGGTGATTCAGATTCAAATTCTGAGGGGGAGCAAATTCAGATTTCAGGTCAAACAAACCAAGTTGGTGAACAAGATGCAGAGTAGAATGTTACTAATCTGGAGGGAAATGTAGAGGTTCCGAGTGAAGTGATGCCGCGAACTTTTTCATATCATCCAGAGGAGTTGATTATCAGAGAATTGCAAGCTGGTGTTCGCACTCGAAATCAGATTGATAAAGGGCTTACATGTTTTTATACAAAAGTTGCTCCTTTGCAAACTGAATTCTCATTAAGTTGTTTTATCTCGCAGGTTGAGCCAAGAACTTACAAAGAGGCGCTTACTGAAGACTCTTGGGTCAATGCAATGCAGGAGGAACTTAGTCAATTTGAGAAATTGGGAGTGTGGAAGTTAGTTGATTTGCCGGATGGTCAAAGAAAGATTAACACTAAGTGGGTGTTTAAGTGTAAGAGGGACGATAGAGGAGTTGTTGTAAGGAACAAAGCTCGACTAGTTGTTCAGGGATTTAGTCAACAGGAGGGGATTGATTTTACCGAAGTCTATGCTCCTGTAGCACGACTAGAGGCAATCAGAATTTTCCTAGCATTTGCGTCTTGGAAGAACTTCAAAGTTTATCAGTTGGATGTTAAATCGGCGTTTCTTTACGGGAAGGTTAAAGAGGAGGTTTATGTCGGTCAGCCACCGGGCTTTAGCGATCCAATCCACAAAAACAAGGTCTACTTATTGGACAAAGCGCTGTATGGTTTACACCAGGCCCCGAGAGCCTGGTACGAGACTTTGTCTCAACACCTACTAGCCAACAAGTTCATTCGTAGAAAAGTGGATGTCACTCTCTTCACTAAAGAAGTCGATGGTCATCTTCTGATAGTTCAGATTTATGTGGACGATATAATTTTTGGGTCGACAAATGAAAATTTATGCAAAGATTTTGAATCAGTGATGAAGCAGAAGTTTGAAATGTCATCAATGGGGGAGATGAAATTCTTTCTGGGATTACAAGTTGAACAACTTCCTGAAGGAATTTTCATTCATCAGTCAAAGTATGTTCATGATATTCTAGAGAAATTTGGGATGTCAAGTTCTACTCCAGCTGCTACCCCACTTGCAACAAATCATGGGATTCACCCAGATCTCACCAGAGACAGGGCTGATGAAACATTTTACCGTTCCATGATAGGTTCTTTAATGTACCTAACAGCTTCACGTCCTGATATCATGTACCCAACGTGCCTCGCAGCAAGATTTCAGTCTAACCTAAGAGCATCGCATATGATCATTGTGAAGAGGATATTGCGCTACCTGAAAGGAACTCCTTCATTGGGGTTGTGGTATCCTAGGAAAGGCGACTTTACGCTCGAAGGGTATTCCGATTCGGATTTCGGATGCTGCAAAGTCAATTCAAAATCAACAACTGCAGGATGCCAGTTCTTTGGTCCTAGATTGGTTACCTGGCAGTGTAAGAAACAAACGTCTGTGGCGTTATCTACTTGTGAAGCGGAGTATGTTTCTGCTAGCAGTTGCTGCTCTCAGATCTTGTGGATACAGCAACAGATGCGCGACTACGGTTTGCAGTTTCTTAACACACTTCTTTTTGTTGATAATGAGGCCGCAATAAATATAACTAAAAATCCAGTACATCACGCTAAAACTAAACACATAGAAATTCTTCATCACTTTATTCGTGATTGCTTTGAGAAAAAGTTGATACGAATTGAGAAAATCTACACTGACGAACAGAAAGCTAATTTACATACCAAAGCTTTTGATAAAAATCGGTTTAAATATTTGTTAAAACTGAACGGTATGAAGCTTTTGTCGGTGTCGGATGGCATTATTGGCGTTGATGAGAGTACTGTTGCGGATGAAGATGAGAAACAATCTGCAATGGTTTGTCGAATTTTTACTTGTTTTGGTATTTAGGGGGAGTAGATGTTTGTACATAGTTATTTTCAGAAAATACAAAAACAGTAAAAAATGCAAAAATACAAAAACATGATAAAATGAAAAAGAGCTTGTGTATATAGGGAAAATGATAGTACATCGGCTAGACGATCACAGTATGCTAAAGATTTGAATAGTTTAAAAGAGTTAAACAATCTCACTGATGATGTGTCGATAGGTTTTCGTACATTTAGTAGATTTATTCGGGATATAAACCTAAAATTCAAACTTGTGAATTCGTGGGGAACACTACTTGGATATATAGGTAACCCCTGAAATCTCGTTTGAAAGGTCTTTTAATCTGATATACTAGGTCTTTATACTCTATGATATCTGGGGTATTATTCCGGGACTTCTGCTGAACGGTGGTTCTGACCTAGTCCCTGGCTAATACTTGCTTCAATGCTTGAAACACAGCATTAAACCCTCAGCATGCTGAAACAATAAAATTGATAAATGCTGCTGTTGTAAGCAAAAAGATCCTCTAAAGGGGACACACCGAAAAGTCGAAGCTGATATCTCTCTGCGTATACGGAAGTATCGATCTGAGATCCCTCGGCCCTCGCATACCTAAATTATATACAGATATCATTGTAGTATTCTCACCTGTAAGACTGATTATTGAGATTCTGGATACGGGAGTATATTCAAGAGGTGGGACACATGAATGAGCTAAGTTCTTAATTCATCTAAATCGTATCCTGAGTAAGTTGAAATTTGTATGAGAATTTAAGATGGATCAGTATATCGACAATCGAGGTGAATTGTTTAAGTCTGAGTATGAAATGTAGCTTAACGGTACTTGTGATTTGTCTAAAAGCTGATATGATTCCCTGACACGCTTACCAAAAATATGTTTGTAAATAGTTTATTTTGTTTACTTTCTGCAATTTAAGTTTTCTGTATTTCATTTCTTAGTTTAGAACATTTTATAAAATCCAAAAAGATTTTATTTCTGCTTTATTTTCTGACAAACCAAAGTGGAGAGTTGATTGTTGGATTCTCAGATGTTTGAAGCAGATGCAGGAAATTCTGGACTGAAGAATGAGGAGAGCTTACTTTGATGAAGTTTGAATTGTTTGAAAAGTCAAAAACAAGTTCATTAATTTGATACTTGTTATTTTCAGAAAATGTTTGAAATTGTTGTTTTAATATCAGTATTGATTCGTCAAAAGATCAACCAAGGTCATTAATTTGGACTTGGTAGATTAATCAAGTGATCAGGGTCATTAACTTGGACCTGAATACTTGAGTGGATTTCTAAAACTGATTGAATTTGTGAATTATTGTTGAAAAGATAGAATTGTAATGTTTATTGGTTGAGTAACAGGATTGGACTTCATTATTCCCAACGGAAGCTAATTGTCAAAAGCTTGAACCAGATATCTCAGATTCTAGCATATCGAGAGGGGGAGTCTGTGAAAGGGGGAGTCTGGATCAACAGCCAAAGGGAAGATTGAAGTTTAAAAGTTTAAAGATTGAAGATAAAGATTGATGAGAGTTTTTACAATGTTGGAGAAAAGACCAAGACTGAAGACTCAGGAGCTGAAGACTTCGTCAACATCCAAGGGGGAGTCTGTTAGTGCATGGAATGTCTGTTGACTTCGTCTGCATTAAGTCTTGTGTCTAGATAGGTTGAATGTACACACAACAGGGTCTTAATTAGGGTTTATTCGTGTTTAACTTGAAGATTTCGCTTGAAACAGATTCAAGCGAAATCAACATCAGAGGTTTAGCTTGAACAAGTTCAAGCGAAATCAACAGATGAAGATTTCGCTTGAAATGATCCCAAGCGAAATCATCTGCCTATATATATGTGTTGTGTGTTTCATTTGAGATAGAGAGAGGTCATTGTATGAGAGACAAGGTGCTGCCGGATTTGTATCAGAAAACGTTGTACAAGCACTCAAATCAATAAAAAAAGAAAGATTAAAAGGATTAGAGCTGTTATGACTTTGTTTACGTTGATTCCGCCTTCGTATGCAAAGATGAACTGCCTTAACTGACGGTTTAAGGTCGTAGATCGGTCCAACAATAGGTAAAACCAGTTTACACATGTTTTGAATAACTATATTGGAGGTGTTTTAAAAAAGTATCGTATTTATGAAGGAGATCTTTGTATCAAAACAGTTTGTATTTGGTGAGAGTGGGGTAGTTTGCATAGGAAGTTTTAAGGATGGTATAAAATCACGTATTTGTAAAAATTGTTTATTGAGAGGAACGAGAAGGTTTGGTACTTTAAATAAAGTGACAACGGTTTACTAAGTATGTTTGCATCTAAGTGAACGATGAAAAATATAATTTTAAGTAGTAAGGAATTAATTTAGAATTTGAACATGTAAACAGATTTGATAGTAAACGAGGTTTGTATGAAAGGCGAAGATTAATGGAGTTCGAGAGTGAATGGTCGATCTAATGAATGAATATGAGTATTAAGTATGGCGTGCGTATTAGACAAATGAAAACGATGTGTTAGGAATGAAGTCTCGTCGTGGATAATCGGATATCGCGTGCTAGCAATGCGTTTATAAGTTGTTAAAGTTGCATTTTAGGTCTAAACATGGTCTGTAAAACACCGAATTTCTCATGTCACATCTTACGAAAGTTTGGTAACATGGTGAAAACACTTATATATAGGAAGTACCAGCGGCGTATCCACCATGTTTTAATCATGTTACGTCTGCCTCGTATTCGGTGCCATGTTACGTTTCGTGTCTTACCATACACAGTAGTACACCCTATGGTTCTCATGCACCTTTCACTATAATCCCGTGTGCACCCGCAATTATTTTGATCGTCGCATGATCTCCATAGCTTGTACTAGTTGTGTATGAATCAGGGTATACATAAATTTGAAAATAAGAATGTGTACGTATAGGAATGTAGTATATAAGCAAGTCCATGCTTAGGTATGTATGGGACCCACGTAAGTGAATCCCTTGGATTCCACTCACGTATGGGTACGAATGTATGAATCATGAGTATGAAGGAAAGTATGAGCATAAATATAAGTTTAACTATGAATATGCATGTAAGTATGAGTATAAACATAAAACGTATTGTCATGAGTATGAGTATGAGTGTAGGTACGAATAATAAGGATTACGTATGTAGTATATGTTGGAACACAATGGATTTAAGCATATAAAAGCGTTCAAAAGGTTGAGTATGTATAATTGAAATTGTCGTGAGATATCGACTAAAATATGTACGATGATATGCATGTCTAGTGGTTTAAGCGAAACGTTGAGTTTATCGAATCAAAAATAGATTGAGTTTGGTTTAGAAGGTAGAAACTTTAACCTTTTTAGGTGTTCTCTCTCTCTCTCTTCTGTCATGTTATATTATTTGTAAATGTAAGAGAACATAAAGTACTCATTGGTTATGCATAACGTATTTTGTAATGAATGGAAATGCTATTTTTGTTTTGAAAGAGTTTACGTAAGTTGAAGATTGTCGGTCCCCAATGAAGTCTTCTTGGCCACGTGTTTTTGAAATTTGAATGAAGAATTGAGCGGTGTAGGAAAAAGTTTTCGAAAATAATAACTTTACTTCATTTGCATCAAAAATTTGGTTACCATAAGTATTATATACATTACATAGATTATATTATAGGTTTTAAGTCCAATATTACCACAAGAATGTCATAGAAGTCATGTAGGAGGTAGCAAGATAAATCTTCCATTAAGGAACCTCTTAAGTTGTCACCAATACGCAAGTTGTCATAAGACAACAAGGATGGTCATAGACATACATACAATATGAAAATGGAAATACATAATATTTAACTAATAAATCATCAAGTGATGTGTGGATTGAAGGTAGGATAGCCCAAGCTAATCCAAGTAATCACACAACCTCAAGCTTTAAGCTTGTTCATCACTTGTAGGCCAAAACCTTATCAAAACATAAAGTTTATGAGGTTTACGCCTCTGATTTTACATGTCTCAGCCTTGTTTTTAAGCCCAACTAACCATAGATGTGATTATGAACATAAGGACATAGGTTTGAGATGAGATAACGTAATTCTAAGCAAGATTAACAAAGTTTGCATTAAAACAGAAAGTTTAGATCCTTATTTGGTGATGTTCCAACCTTGGTTTTCCATGGAAAACCTGTTGGAAATATACCTAAGGTTCTTCCAAGCAAGTAGGAAGAAGAATCGAGGAAAAAGGTTTAGAAATGAGTGAGTTATGCTTGTTTTAGCAACTTGTGATGAATCTGTCCAACTTTGCGAATTTCAGCTGATTGAGAGTGTTTGAGGGTGAGTTTGAGGTGTTTGAAAAGTGAAAAATGCTTGGAGATGGGTTGAATTTTATAGGAAAGTGATTAGGGTTAGTGGGTGTGAGTATTTATGACAAGAAACGCACTTAGAACTCAAGAAAACTCAACAAAACCCACCAATCAGCAAGGCTGATTAAGTCAGGTCGCGGATCCGAGTCCGTGGCGGGGCGCAAAGGAAAAGGCAAGCTCCATCGCGGCTAGCTAGGAACCGTCAGGCGCGATTTTATGTTTTAAAAGTTGTCCTTTTGAGTCCCTTAGGTTTATTTTGAATGTTTTAAAGTATTTCAAGGGTGTATTATGTCATATAAGCATATTATAATGATAGGACAAGTATGAATATCATCAACCAAGCATGGTGAAGTATAATTCAGCATATGAATGTGGTAAATAAGCGTTATATGTATCTAAATAACGTTTGATTCGTATGTTTCACGTATTTTCAAGTTTAACCCATAGTTTCCAAGAATTATGAACATTGTATCAATTGTTTCACGAATTCAAACGTACGAACAAGTATGAAGTATGTATGACATGAATTTAAAGGAATACGGATTTTATTTATGATCTAAGTCTCGGACTTTACAACGATTACAACGAAAGGACGATTACAAGAACACAAAACTTCCAAAAATGGAAATACAAACGAGACTTTCTATTTATGGAAAGTACGAAAAAAGCAGGGCTTTACATTTTTTACCCTGAAAATCAAAACTAAACAAATAAACAACTTATTTTCAATATTTATACAAGAAAACGACCAAAACACGCTTCGATTAATATAAGATATATGTTAGGTTTTGCACATATCAACATCAAGGCAACTAGTGATACAACTTTGCCCCATCTTTTTTAAACATCAATAACTTTTGTTATACTTTACTAGGTTATAGTCTCGTGTATTACACGGGTTAATGAATGTAATGTTATATAATTAGAAGTTAAAAAGTTATTAAAAAAGACATGTGTATTGCACGGTTAAATATACCCGTGTATTATACTAATAGAATAAATATAATATAATTTGTTAACATATACAATCGTCAAAATATACGTACTTAAAAAAAGAACATTGATGTGACACTTATAAATGTTGTTAAGTTAATTTTTAAACGTTGGTTCTTTCAACTTGGTATTTTTAACTTTGATTTTGTAATACTATCTATTTTTTATTATTTAAGATATTGTAATTTTACAATTCTTACCATTATCATTATTAGAGATCACTCATAAAAAAAATTATCATCATTATTCTTTGTTTTATTTTAACATGATTTTGAATTTGGTGAAGTTTTTAACAAAAACAAATATATCAGTTTATTTAAAAGTTGAATAATTGATTTCATATTAAATTTGTTTTGTTAATGATATAATAACCATATTTAATTAAAAATAAGTAACAATAATTAAGTAGGATAGAGAGGCGGGAAAAAATATATATGACTCTACTAAATAACATGTGTGCCTCATAGTTTTATGTTTATTATATAGAATAGATATAGATTGGTTTTCTTAAAAAATACACCATAATAACAATTGTTTTTTATCTTTAATATTAGTACCATACTCTCATATAAAAAGTTACGTTTCAACTAAGTGTTTTTAGTCCATGGTGTATTTTTGTTCTGTTTATTCAATAGAGTTTTAGGTACATGTGATTTATTTTCTAGGTAATAAATGATTCACTATGTAGTGTTTTATTATTAACATGTATATGGAGTTTTATTTTTCGTTAACAAATGGTATATGTTGTTTAATGTTACAGGAAATGGTGTTTTTATCATAATTAAATAGTTGTCTAATTTACTCTTTTCACTCTTAATTTTAACTAGGATTTTGCCCGCCGCGCGTTGCGGCGGCGCGCGACGGGTGAAAACATATAGTAAGACAAAACACTATAGGAATGTAATCTCTTGATCTCATTCATTAGCAAAGGGTACAAAACACTATAGGTGATTCGTAAAAAGCAGTGCGTAAAAGACAATTACAAAAAAATGTAAATCACAAAGGTAGACACAAAGTGTACTACACAATGCCAATGACATTTCGACAAACACAATGCATTGGCATTTGCAAAAGTAGGAGTTGTAGTCTAGGGGTTACAATTGCAAGTTTTTTAAAGTTTGGCGGGTGTAAAAATGGAGTAATAGTGCAAGGGGTAAAAAAACAAAGTGTAAAAGTATAGGGGTGGTGACGGAAATGTGTAAAAGATGAGGGGGTGTTGGTGGAAATGTAAAAGAAGAGGGTTAGTGGCGTAACGGTGTAAGAGCTAAGGGGGTGATGGTGGAAAACCAAAGTAGAGGGTTGGTGCTGACAAGGTTTGAAAGATGAGGTTGTGGTTTTGGAAATCCAAAAGTAGAAGGTTTAGGGACTAAATTTGTCATTTTATGAAACTTTGAAGATACCAAAGTCAACGGACTAAAATTGCAACATCGTGAAAGTACGGGGGCAGGGAGGCAAAGCCGGTGGGAAACCCACGCGCGTTGCGGCGCAAGTACATTGCAAACGTCGAATAGATTAGTCGAAGCGTTATGTAATGCGTTAAACATATGAAAACGCACATTTTGACGTATCCAATTTAACTCAATAGCACTATAGCTGGATAAAAATGTAAAGTATATCGTATTTATATGTGACCCGACTCATACATAGAAAACGTACAAAAAAGTATAAAATGTGTATTAAGGGAAAACTAACACGTGTAATCAAAAGTGATATTCATATCAACGGAAAAAATTATACCCTTAGCGTGTTGCGGTAGGGTCGAAACGTAGAATTGGAAACGTACATAAAACAATAAAAAAACAAAATATATTTTACCTGACTTGTTCCCCAAAAAAGTTTACATCGAAATGTATACCAACTCGAATTTATACCAACACATAAATTTTAATATTCATAATACAACCCGCGGGCGATGCGTCGTAGGTACGTTGCAAACAGATTAGTCCAAGCGCTATGTCATGCGCAAACCATATGAAAGCGCATGTCTTGACGTATTCAGTTCAACTCAATGTATGGTTGAATCCAAACGTTTAGTTTTTTGAAAAAGAAATTAGCGAACGAAAATAATTAAAGAAAACAATAAGCTAAAAATGTATAGATATATGGTACAACGATAAAGTTGAAACATTATAAACTTTTGAGATTAAACCTCAATGGTCTAATACTGCAATGTAATTGAAGTTTAACTTGGAAAGGAAATGGACTCAAAACACAATTTAACAAAACTAAAAGCAAAGGGCAAAAATGTATTTTACTCAAAGTATGGGTGAAAAATTGAAGTTTAACTTGGAAAAGAAAGAGACTCAAAACGCAATTTAACAAAACTAAAAGCAAGTGGTCAAAATGTATTTTACTCAAAGTATGGGTGAAAAGAGAAAATGTCGAAATGGACTCAAAACGCAATTTAACAAAACTAAGAGCAATGGGCCAAAATGTATTTTACTCAAAGTATTGTGTGAAAAAGGTATATATATATATATATATATATATATAGGAATAAGTTAAAATGAGAACCACCTCGAGTTGTAAGAACCAGCGAGAACCACCCCCGCGGGGGGCCGTTGACCACGAAATTTTTTTTACACCTAGATCCGTATATTTTAACACGGGGGGTAAATTTTGGGTTCAAACGGCGCGCCCGAGGGGGTAGTTTTTTACGCCCAAAGTTTGGTAAAAAAAAAAGAAAAATTAAAAAAATTAAAAAAACCCAAACTTTGGGCGTAAAAAAACTACCCCCTCGGGTGCGCCGTTTGAACCCAAAATTTACCCCCAGTGTTAAAATATACGGATCTAGGTGTAAAAAAAATTTCGTGGTCAACGGCCCCCCGCGGGGGTGGTTCTCACTGATTCTTACAACTCGAGGTGGTTCTCATTTTAACCTTCCCCTATATATATATATATATATATAAGAAAAGCCAAAGCCCCGCCACGCCACACCACACCTTGTGGATCCCATACATGCCACTTGTCGAGCAATGCCACAAACCTAAGCCCCCCACACTCCACAATCTTATTCTGATTTTTCAAGAGATATATAAAAACCATTTATTATACACGTCCAAACATCTTAAATGGTCTTGAATAGTTGAATTGTTGATATACAGGGGAAGGATCCACTAAAAAGTGGATTTTGCCTAAGTAACCTAAGAAGGAATCTTAACCATTCATTTTTCAAATCAATGGTTAAGATGAAAGGGTAGGAGAAAGGAGGAGTGTAAGGGTATCTTGGGAAAATTCTATTTATGGACTTTCTCTCTCCACATGCAAGTCACATGCATATTTCACCATCATTTTTTAAACGTTCATAACTTTTTTATACGACATTATTTTTTCATAAAAAATTCACCGTAAAATCGAGCGTCTTTTTATCTTTAATTTAAGTACCATATTGCTATATAAAATATGAAGACTAAAAAAACCCACTTAAATGTGTTGTATTTCTATGTTATTTAACATTTTTTGTGCTGAATTTTTGTACTATATTTTTGTGCTAAATTTTTTGTGCTTAATTTTTTTGTCTTAATTTTTTTTCCTCAATTTTTTTGTGCTAGATTTTTTTGTACTACATTTTTTGCTAAATTTTTTTGTGCTATATTTCTTTGTACTAGATTTTTTTGTGCTATATTTTTTTGTACTACATTTTTTTGTGCTATATTTTTTTGTACTACATTTTTGTGCTAGATTTTTTGTGCTAGATTTTTTTGTACTAGATTTTTTTTGTTTATATTTTTTAAAAACAAAAGGGGTGACACATGTCATTTTCACTCATATTTATAAGGACCAAAATGCCCTTCATTCCTACTTATTAGGAGTGCCACATGTCATCATCACAATCCTTCTTAGGCTACTTAGGCAAAATCCACTTTTTAGTGGATCCTTCCCCAGAATTTCACAGATTATTAATATTCAGAATTTACAAAATTTACATAATATGATGTATAGTTCTTTTAGTAATGTTGTGATAGTGTTCGTTTTTTATTTAATCTTAGGCTTAAACATTTGTGCTTAGTTTCTTTTTGTTATAGGCCTACACTTTTGGGCTCACATTTGGACTTGAAGTCTTGAATGCAATCTTCATTTGGGCTAGTGTATGGAATAAGACAAAAAATGAAAAAGTTGGTCGGTGGCACTAGCCACCGACTTTGTCCTTTAAGTAAGTTTATAATGATTCTTAAATGTCAATCTCTTAAACTTTCTTATACTTCTTAGGATGTTTCTATAAATTCTTATACTTCTTAGGATGTTGCTCCTTTGTAGAGGAACCTAAACCTGTATGTATATATTGTTTTATACAAATTCAGATATACATTTACAAAAACTAAAATGTATTTGTTTATAAATATATATATTTATATAATATGACTTATATTCAAATTTGCAATAATATTTGAATTTTTTCATATATCATGAAACCAACTGTCTAGTTGATAGATGGTTCATTTCTTTTAAACCAAGCTACAAGGAATAATTTATAATGATAATCATTCAACATTTTATATCTGACTAACTCGTCTACTTTTTAATTATAAAAATCTTTTTATCATAATGACAGTTGTAAATAAACCACTTCAACATTCAATCTTTGACGAATACAATCTATCACACACGGCCGAGTCATCGACCCTCCCATATATATTTATTATATATTGTTAAAAATAATACGTTTATTATATATGTCATGAAATTGAGGTGGATATTGAATCAAATCAAGTTTTATATATTATTAAAATAATACGTTTATTATATGTCATGAAATTGACGTGGATATTGAATCAAATCAAGGTTGTTGTGTCGAATTATAATTATGGAGTTCTAGAAATAAATTCTCATTTATCAAATAAATATTTGATAAATATGAGATCTCAATACCTATCGTACAATAGCAATTGATGTGCATAAGACTAGAGGGTATGGGGTCGGCTGAGGCCCAGCTTGGCCCGGCGCTGGTCCCCACACCGCCCCCTGGGCTCGGCTAGACAACCCTGGCTCCCACAAGACGGATAGGACGGGCCACTTTTCAAACTTTATAGCCGTTGTAATGGCTAGTACATTAAATAAAAAAAAATCATACTTTTCTATAAAACACACTAATTTTATACCATTTTCACCATTTTCTCCCCCACTTTCAACCCAAAACACTCTCAATTTTATACCATTTTCTCCCAACTTTTATAAAAAAAAAATTATCTTTTCATCCACAATGCCATCTAATTCTTAGTGGTACTCGTTAACCAACGACTTCACGCATGCAAACCTTCAACATGATTTGGTAGAACATATATGGAACAACGTAAACGGCGGGGACGGTGACGAAGACGAAGACGAGTAGTGTAATTTTTATAAATTTTTAAATCTAGTCTTTTTTATAAATTTTAGGTAGTGTAATTTTTTTTTAGGTTATGTAATTTTTATTTATGTTATGTAATGGATTTTATTATCTTCTTTTATGTCTTATTTTTATTTAAATTTTGAATTGTTTTTATAAAGTTAAACAAATAAAAAAGTTAAACAATAAAAATTAAACAATAAAAGTTAAACAAATAAAATAAATTAAACAATAAAAAATTATGTGGGGTAGCCCCATCCTCCACCCCCCTCAAAATGCAAGGAGGCTCATCCTCCATGGGATGGTGATGTGGCGCCTATATGACGGCCCATGCTCATGGGGATGAGCCTCCCCATACCCTCTAGTCTAATGAAAAAGCTATTTAAAACTCTTGAAAAGTGCATAAAAAATTATTAGCCAAAAGGAGAAAATGCCAAAAGGCTGAAATGAAATAGAATCACTGGGAAATGAAACGCTCTCGGACACTGGTTTGAACACTTATAGATGTAAATGTTGTAGGTTATAAGTGAGTTTCTTTGAAAATGAAACAAAAGGCATGAGACTGTACGACCACAGGCAGACCCACCCCAGCCTAATGTGGGCGGGTGCACCCCCGAGAAAAAAAAAAATAGTGTTAAGTTCCGTCAAAAATCTCACCCACACCCCCATGGAATTTTTCATCCGCACCCTTTAGGTAAAAAGTGTTATCAAGTTATATTTTAATTTTTTTTTAGTAAACTCTTATTTTTTAATAATATTACCTAAATTATATAACTCTTAATATCTAACTAACTAGCCCACTAAGTCTTAACCCATTAACCAAACCCAACAATATTTTAAACTATAATAAAATAATTAAGCCCAAAACCCTTAGAAATTCTCTCCCGCTCTCTCTCTCTCTCTCTCTCTCTCTCTCTCTCTCTTGCGTCCCTGCACTGCCAGCGAACAACATCACCCAGCGACAACAGTCCAGCAGCCGGCCACAACAGTCCAGCAGCCAGCGACCACCGTAACTAGCCACCATACCTCCCGTCGTTCGACACCAAATCCAACCGGAATCCGAACACGGGCGAGTTTCTTTGTTATTTTGATGATTTTGGTTGATATTATAGGAGAAAAAGGGTAATAAAGTTGTTAAATAGGTTTGAAATGTTGTGTGTTTTGACATTGTTTATGGTTGTTTAGAATATTTTTAGGGTGACTATGCTGTTTAGATGATTTTTAGGGTGATTACAACTTACATTATGATTTCTAGGGCTCGAATATTTGAAAATTAAAATTGAAACATTATGTTATGGAGCGATGAACTTATGATTCAATTTGTTTGTGATAGGAACCATCAGTAGGGACTTTATGAAGCGATTTCTCAAGAGGAAAAGGGTTGAATCATCTTCCGAATCCGTTGATGTGGATAATCCTCCTTCAGATCCTTATGATCACAAGCCGATTGAAACATATAACGTGAATCAACAAGATGAGATTAGAAGGGCATATCTACTAAGAGGTCCCTGTCAACCAAGAGGTATAGAGTTCCCACAATCAACGTTTCAAGGTCACAAGTTAAGAAAATTTAAGGAAGAATGGTATGACAAACATGATGTAGGATCGGATTTGACTCCCGAACGATTGCGTATGACACGTACGACGTGCGGAATCCGTGTACGTGTGTGGACCGAACACAAGAACGTAATAAACCGATGATTCTATTAACCGGATGACAATATACAAGCACTGTGAATCAGCTTGATCACTTTCTCTCTCTAGAACTTCTCTCAAGCTCTAGGATTGCAAATGTTCTAAAAGTTCTAAATAAAACAACTAACTCTCCTATTTATAGGGCTCTTCATAATTTAACAATATAAAACCTTGTATTGTTCCATTTCTTGCTACGATTCGGATTGATGGAGGCGATAGACTAATATTAGTGCACTCACAAACTCCCCCTTAGATATTGCCCTAGTCAATCTCGTAGCATCTTGTCTTTTCTCTCTCTCTCTCTCTGAGTCTTCATGAAACTTTGACATCTTCAGCAACACGGACTCCCTCTTCAAGCTTCTCTTGATTCTGCATTCTGAATCAGCTCCCTCTTTCTGTTGACTCTTTCTTCAGGCTCCCCCTTTCATAAAGCTTCCGTGCTTTAGGATCGACACCTGGTTCTTCGGTTACAAGCTCCCCCTTGCAATGAGCTCGTCTTCTGACCCCCTAGCCTTAGTTATCGGGATCGTAATCTGGCACTTTCTTTTGCAAATCTCAACCTTTTATAAGAAATATGACAATTTCTAATCGAAAACCTAACTCTCAGCATAAGCTGGAGCATTTCAAATATGTGACAATGAAAGCTTTTTGGGGTTTTCCAGGAATGATAACCTGGTTCTTAAAATCTTTTTGAATCGAGAACCTGGCTCTGTTACACAAATGTAACAATATGAATTTATCCAGGATTACTCGACTCAACTCCCCCTATCAAATGACTTTATGAAATTTGACAGTTTAAAGAATTCAAAACTTCACAAATAATCATCCAAGTCCAAATTAATGACCTTGAAGATTTCACAAACTGTTTTTTTGATTTTTCATTTTAAAAACATCAAGATTCAAATTAATGAACATTGTTTATTTTCAGAAACATGTTCAGCATACTCAGATTTTGAAACTCAGCTTTCAGACATCAGTTGTCGAAACTAAAACAGAAACAAAATCTTTTTGTCTTTTACAAAGTTTACGCTAAAACACACTGAAAATCTTTCTATAACATAAAGTAGTAAAGAAATATTTACAGACAATATTTTTGTTTGAGTTCGAGTCAAAGGATCATATCAGTTTATGACAAATCACTAGCACCGTTGAGCTATTAACACTTTAAGTTCTAAACGATTCACTTAGATTGTTAGTATACTGATCCACTTAAATTTTCACACAAAGTTCAACTGATTCGAGATACGAGATTTAGTGTTTTATGAACTTCACTTATTCACGTGTCCCACCTCAGAATATACTCCCGTATCAAGATTCCCTAGATTTAGCCTTACAGGTGAATATACTATATTGATATCTGTACTCTAGGTTAATACGAGACCTTGAGAGCTCAGGTATGAACTACCGATCAATCAAAGAGATGAAGGCTCGACTTGAGGTGTGTCCCACTTAGGGATCTTCTTTACAACTGCAATTGATTTATATCTTTCGATATTTTCTCAATTTTTATGTAGAGGGTAAGCTTTAAGCGCATAAAGTATTATACGAAGTCTAGTCCATTGCTTCCGCAATATCAGAAGACCAGGTATAATACCCCAGATATCAAACAGTATAAAGACCTAGTATCTCAGAATCTGGTAATCTCTCAAACAAGATTTCGCGGTTTACCCATATATCCGAGAAATGTTCCCACGAGATAAGTAAGTATTGATATTTAGGTTTATATCTCGAATTCAATCTACTAAATGTGTAAAAACCTACTGGCATATCATCAGGGAGACCGTTTATCACATTTAACATTCCATTTCTTTAGCGTACTTTGATTGTCTATTGATTTACTATCATTTCCTCTTTTTACACAAAAACTCATTATGAATTTTCTATTGTTTTTGGCTTTTTCAAATTTTCAAATGTTTTTGTATTTTCTTAAATTTTCTTACTCCCCCTAAAATTCAAAACATTTAAAGAAAATTTGATAACTGATGTAGATAGCTTTGTCTCGCCATCCATTTTCTTCAATAACATGCTCTGTTTTGCATAAAGTACCCCCATGATTTACAACACATTGATTTTTGACAGTGGTAAAACCATTTTCAATTGTGAAATAATCATGTTTGTTCCGCCGTGAGGGTGGCATATTCAATCATCATATTTTTGGAATTTTTGGATTTTTGACAAAATTTTAAAAACAAACACATATTTTTTCATTTTTCCATTTTTGACAGAATAAAAACATATTTTTGGTTTTTTATATTTTCTATTTTTTAGGGTTTTTGAATTATGATTTATTTATGTACAGAAACAAACAAACTCCCTATAATCAGATGCAGGGATCCGCAGTCTCTTCCTGTCGTGCCAGGCTGCTCTTCTGTTCCTTTTGACATTCAACCATCTTTGAGAGCACCTGCACATTCAAAACAATTTGATCATTTGAACAAATCAACCCAAGCTTGCTTTGACTTAGGTAACTGAACATAAATCTTTCCAGGTAAAACTGGATAGTTTCGTTCATTCTTCTCAAACACATCTTCATTAAGTTTTTCTTCAACTGAAACCTTTTGTTGTTTGACTACCCAGATTTACCCTTTTGAAACATTTCTTTTATAAACTCTTGATTCATTTTGAATGTTTTGATTTGGTTCAAACTCTTTTGGTTTCCAAAACTGGTGTGGTTTTGTCATATCAACAATTGTTTTCCAACTTTGTGTTGTTCTAAATCTGGGTGTCACTGGTTTCCAAGATTGTTGTGATTCATCCTTTGACATTTTCGGATTCCAAGTTTGTTTTGATTCAAACTTGGTTGATTTCTGATTCACAACATCAGACTTTCCTTTTTTAACACCAACAGGTTTAAGATTTGGACACTTTCGACTAAGATGTCCAATTTGATCACACTTAAAGCATGTTCTCTTAGAAACATCTTTAACCTGTTCCTTTTTCTTTTGAGCATAGAACACTTCATTAGACTGTCGTCTAAATTGGAGTTCTTTCTCTTCTTCAGAACTTGTTCCATAAACAAAGTTAGTTTGTTTATGAAGATTGGTCTTTCCAAATTGTTTCTGATTATGTTTCTTCTTATAACCCAACCCAGCCTTCATGTTTTTCTTTTTATAGTTAGGTTTGTTATCAGAATTATTCTTGCTCTTGCCAGCAAATTTTGAAATTTCAGATTTTTGAATTTCTATCAGTTTGAACACTTTGTCAATTTTTCTTGAAATCACATTTTGAATCGGGAATTCAACATCTGAGAATAATTTGTCCGATCCAATCATTGTATACACCAATCCTGTTGAATCATCATTCACATCTTTCTCAGATTTTGAATTTTTAATATACCTATCATGAAAACTTCCCTCATTTTCATCTTGTGACTTAGACTTATCTGTTTTGGTAGACTCATCTGACAAAACGCTTTCAACAACCTTACCAACCACCTATGAATTATCAAGATCATCACATTTGGTGTAAGTCACATCAATGTTGTCGGGTAATTGGTCAACCATGTTTCTTGCCTTTTCCACCTTTTCGCCATCATAGAATGTATAATTATCCTCCAACGGTGGTGGAACTTGATGGTATTCTGACCCAATTCCCTTTTTGTTCTTTTCTGAATTTTTACCATCGGGTGTGATGTTGAAAATACGTTCTAAAATATATTACGAAGCATTATAACTTTGAAGTTTATTAACCAAATTTTCATTTTTAGCTAATTCTTGTTTAAGTTTAGCATTTTCATCAATATAGTTATTTAACACTTGTTGTTTTCCAGCAAATCTGGCTTCAAGAAAACTATTTGATTTCTGACATACAGACAATCTATTATCCAGACTTGTGAACTTACTTTCCAAAATTTCATATGCTTCTTTAACCATATGATATGACAACTTCATTACAACATATTTTTTTGCAAATTTTGATTTTTTTTTTTCATTTGGAACACATTCATTGCAAACTTCTAAACACTTTTCTTTCAAAATTTTGTTTTCTTTTTCAAAATCATCACATTTTTGTTTCACCTTTTCATTTTCTTGTTTCAAAAACTTTTCGTTTCCAATAATTTCACCACATTTTTCTTTGAAAATCTTTTCTATTTTAGTGATCTCAACATCTCTGGATCTTAGAGTTATCCTTTTCAGTATAAGCTTTGCACGTTTCCATGCACTTCTTGCACTGTTTATCAGTTTTATGATCAACTTTATCTAACATTTTAGAAGATTCAGATTGAGTGTTTACCTCTGCATTAGGCACCATGACTTCCTCTGCCTTCTGATCTTCCTCATTCTTCTGCTGTTTCTCTGCAACAGCTTCCTCTAGTTTCTCTTCACCAGCTATCTCTTTCTTCACATCCTTCACTAACTCGTCACTCTCAACCACAATCTCTTCAACCGTCTTCTTCTTCTTTTTCTCCAGGCTTGCATACATAACTTTGTAGATTTCTTCTTCAGCTTTTTCTCTGTAATTTCGAATTTCTCTAAGCCCTCGAAGCCAAACTGTCACACCCCCAAATACCACATGCGGGAACCCCCACGAGGCGTGTGACGTACCAGGATCTAGCTACCAATCACATTGAACTCATAACAATATTTCAAATAAACTTTCATTTATTAGAATAAAGCGTTACAAAACATTATTTATTATTCAGCGGAAGCATAATACAATGGTTAATAATGTCGTAACCTAAGTGTATAAAACATTTAGACTTGTCTTGTGATTCCATGTAACTCGACCCATGACCACTCCAGAATCCCAGATAGCAAGTTCCAAATGAATGTACCTATAGGCCTGCAAGCATGTAGAAAAGTGTATCAGCATAACGCTGGCGAGTTCACAGTTTTGTTTACCGAAAATCGTGTTACATGTTTTGCTGCCAAAAAGTTAGTTCAGTTCAAAAACATTTCCGTTAACAATGTTGATAATAACTCGATACCGCAAGATGGCTCGAGTTTATTTGCCCTTCCCCAATGCTCTATCAGACATTGATCGAGTGGTTAAAGTAATTAGTTCACGCCCATCCTCCCCGGTACGGTGTGAGGGTGCCAAACCTAATAGCGCTATCAACTAATAACCCCGTTGCCTCCCCGGCAACTAATTCAGTAGTAGATGGGACTTAAGTGATAGAAGGTGAGTGTATTATCCAACATCCTAGTTTAACATTCCAGTTAACCCATTTACCCAATATTCCTCCCCGGAATATTTACCAAATGTCCCTCCCCAGGCGCATGCTTGAAAAAGAGCAGTGAACTCACCTTTGATTGCTCGGTATGTTATGTTACTTGTTCTGAATTAATCAACCAAACCCTAACGTGATTACCAATGACAATCAGTTTTGTATTCAGTAAAATCATGTATTCTGTACACATACTATACAAGTAACGTACATGAGACACACATATTATACGAGTCATAACAGTTAATCATGCGTAACAACCAATTACCACTACGAAATCACATAGCAGGTATTCGGTTCTCTTACAAGCTCACACTACAAATCCTTATTTCAATAATCACTCAACGGTCCATTATTACCCATCATAAAAGTATGCTACCCATTATTATGTGACCCATATACAATGTGTACATCCAAGTGTGCAATAAACTGAAGGGTGTGCGACTAGAGTATAAGTGTGCGTCTAGATTATCATATCATTGTGCGGCCCATTATTTTTCCCAGCCCAATACTGTAATGCGTGGCCCAATAGCGAGGTGTGCGACTTGTCAACAAGTAGAGTCCAAACAGTTGCAAGTGCCCTTAAAGTGTGCGATTTGGTTAACTTGTGCGACCCGTGAACAAAGCAGGCCCAATAGCTGGGGTACGACCCACTGGAGTATGCGAGTGAGGTTCAGTTGTGCGATTAGGCCTCAAGTGTGTGACTGGCTAGTTGTGCGACTACACACTTTGTGCGATCAGTTGTGATCTCCGTGAATTATGGAAACAATTACACATTTCCATCTTGTTCGATCTAACCCATTAATTATCCTTCAAAGCTAATCGATTTTTTGGTTCTTTGATTCATATGAACCCTAAGCATTGACCAAGTCATAATAACAATTAATCATATGAACATCATGAATTTCCGGATCGACACCCAAAGATTTTCATCGCACAATATCATCCTACATTATCCAGTTCATTCCTTCAAGCATACATGCCCCTCTTATCACAAGCACACATCCGATTCGGTTTTAATCATAACAAATGAATCAACATCAACAATCATCTTAGACTAGTAAATCATGGAATACCCATTAAGGACTTTGTAAACATGCAACACTACCATCTCATTATTACATATATCATCATGCAAGAACATACAAGAATCACATTATCAATCATCAAACCAACACCATGCCTAATGATTACACAATGATAAAACAGCTAATACTAACCGAATCAAATGGTAAGATGACGAGAACTTCGAAAGATATGAGAAGGCTGCCGTCGACTTTACTTCGAATGGGTGGGGGGGGTTGCTGCCGTCGGATGGGAGTAGGAGAGGAATGGGGGTTATGGTTTGATAATATTTTGTTTTTTGGAGTACAATGGAGGTTACACCTCAATCGTTGTGTGTTATGCGAAAACAAGAGGAGTCGGGCCCATCTTGAGCTACACTCGGCTGGGTACTATGGCCCAATTGAGTTTGGTTTGGGCCGAGGGCAATTACAAGGAGTGTGTGGTCATTGGGGAGTGTGCAACCCGACAATTTTGTGCGACTAGCCTACCATCAACCCATGCACATAACAACCTTAATAATTCAAGTACAATCTAACCACATAATTCATTTTACACAAATTACACATAGGTTACATCAACGCACAAACTTGAAAAGGGAATCAGCACAAAAAAAGACTCTTGAAACTTACGAGTTGTCACATCATCCCCAACTTGAAAGAAATTTCGTCCCGAAATTTGATAAGCAATCTCAGAGGCGTGAAGTGATAGATCAGGATGACTGCAGATTTTCCCCGAGTGCCACATCATCCCCAACTTGAAAGGGAATTTCGTCCCGAAATTCACCAGTTGCATCAGGATTAGATTCATTTCAAACAGGTTAGGGTACTTGAGCTGTCACACCCCGACCACGTAAAACAACAAAACGTGGCGGAATCGTCGGGGAGTGTTGTAACAGAATCATTGTTTCATAACACATGGAAGCTTGAAATTTTGTTTTATTGATTAAAAGAGTTACAATGTCTTAACAAACAAAGAAGTATAACATAATTAACTAGTCTTGCATCTTTTATTGTCACTAAGGCCCAAGTCCGCCTAAGTGTGTCTTGATAAATCCTACGCATCATATCCTGAAACACATGTGAAAATAGGTACGTCAGCATAAAAATGCCTGTGAGATACATAGGTTTTGTGAAAATAGGATTCATGACTTATAAGTTTAGAAAAAGTTGTTTAACAAAAGTCAGTCATGATCCTTGTAAAATGTTTTGTTTTATAAATCTTTTGAAAAGCGATGATAAAGTAGATGATATGTAAAAGAGTAATGGGAGGTTATATGGATAACCATGTAAAATGAGTTTTGTATAAAATGAGTTGTTTGTAAAACAATGTCTTGAAAAATATGTTATTTGTATAAAATGTTATATGTCTAAACTAAAATGATTCAAATAACGCTACGATATGTAATACCATACAAGCACTTATATATAGGAAGTACCAGCGGCGTATCCACCATGCTTGTATCATATTACACACGCCTCGTTACTTAAATCACTTACCCAAACAAACCATCAATGTAAATTGCCCATGTCTAAACCATTTGTCAAATGTCTTTGTGTAAATCATGTCAAAATGTTTATGTAAAAATGTAGTCTATGAAATATGTATATCAATATCAAAAATGTCTATGTCATATGTCAATTATGTAATGTGTAAACAAAATGTCATGTATGGCAAGTGAAATATATATGTATTTATATATCCACTGAGCCATAGGTAAAAATGCACAAAACAATGTATTGAAGTAAAACGTGGTTTAAATCAATGTTATGTCTTGTGGAAAGGCATGCTATACTGAATATAAACATTTATGCGGTATTGTGAAAATGCATACATCCAAACCTTGAGACTGTGGTGATAAACCCTTAAACGAATTTAAAGGTCTATCTGTGTAAATGTATTCGAATTCGGTCATTCCTTTCATCCAAACATACCTAGGATGTCAGGAACGGGAGTTGTCAATTCCTATGGTACCACTACCTACTAACGAGCGGCGTGATCAATGTTAATGAATGTATATTGTCCCATTTAAACAAACCAAATGTCATACCAAAATGTAAGCATGTGATGAATAACAAATGTACTAAGTATGCAACAAATGAACATACATAGCATGTGATGTAAAACAAATGTACTAAGTATGATGAACATACATAGCATGTGATATAAAACAACTGTACTAAGTATGATGAACATACATAGCATGAAAAGGTAATGTAAAACAATGTACTAAGTATGTGCTAAATGAACATACATAGCATAAAATGTCATGTAAAACGATGTACTAAGTATGCACACAATGGACATACATAGCAAAAACATAATGAAATCATGTACTAATAGTGTACTAATGAACATAGCAAGTATATGAAAACATGAAAAGCATGAAAGTAACAAGTAGGCACATGTGTTTCACCCCAAAATGTTTGAAAAACAGTAAAAGAGGGGACTATGTACTCACTTGAGGGTGCTTAGAAGTCTTGAACAACAACCAAGCAAAGCTAGAGGGATCACGGAATCAAACGGCACCCTATATAGATAACTACATAAATAACCGGACCTAAATCGGGAGATTGGATAGTATGAGGTTTTGTAAACCAAATGAGTATTGGAACTCATATGATATGGTTTAACAAGCCTACATACTAAAATGAAACCTAACCTAAGTGCTTACGACCCATTACGACCCGTTTAGGTAGCTTACGCTACTTTAACGCGTCGTTCGCGTAAAACGCGTTCGGACCGCCTAACTAGTCCTATAACAAGTATTATATGCCTTAACATGTCTAATAATGTTACCTAATCAGTTTAGATATCAAAATTTAGGTTACATATGCTTAAAATGAATTTATGCGTAAAAAGGGTATTTTGGTAATTTACGTAAGGCATATAAACTACTTATCATACAACTACTTAAACGATGTGACCATAAGGTATAACCTTGGAAGGTTATTCCCTATATAACAATGGTCACCTAATGTATTTGGTCGGATCCTAATGATCGACCAAATGGGTAGGGTTCGAAAGTATAAGCGATTGTTTAGATCGCTTACCTTACGACCCTATATAAGCACTAAATCTAAAAGTGACGAGCTAAACATGTTAAAACATGTTTAACAAGGTTTAAAAACAGGTTTGGTATCAAAACAAACGGTTTTGATACTCTAAAGTAGTTTGGTTACAAAATACGCGAGAAAACGCATTTTGGCCGAAACTACGACTCGTCACTGAGCCTAGATAACGTGGTAATCAGTAGGTCTAGTCACTAGGGACTAAAACCATCGTGATTACGCTCACGTTATGAAGTTCAAACGAACTTTGCATTGACCATAAACTGGTCAATGCGGAAAGTCAAACGCAGTTTAACTTTAATGCTAAAACGCATAAAAAGAACGAAGGAACACTTACAAAGGGTCCCCGCAAGATTGATTCCAAGTATTTCTCAGGTAGGTAGTGAATAATCACAACCACTTAGAGAAAATCTCAGATCAATGTGGGTTGCAACAAATGAGAGCAAGGGGTATTTATAGGAAATGTAGAACCGTTGAGATCGTTTCTTGTTCCCCAAGCGTTAATCTCAGCCGTACAACACACACCCACTGATTTACAAACCCATGGGAGCCCATAGGATTGTTAAAAACCAGTTGCAAGTGGATTTTGGGTGTTAAACAGCTGTAAACAGCTGTTTTAACTGAATTAACTGATCTGGGAGGCTGATGCGGCCCTCGTAAAAGATCACCTGGAGTGTAGACGGGCCGCCTGGCCCTTCTGATCTGCAGCAACTTTCAGAAATGACAGTTTAGGTCCCTGTTGATGTTTAAGGCTCATTTCGACACTTCTAAGGCCCGTTAAGCCAACTTTAAGGACCTAAAATGATGCCTAAACATTGTGGACATGAAACATGCTCAAAAATATGTCGGATGTCGGTTCGTTTGGTCGTACGATCGCGATGTTCGCTTAATTACGACGGAATGCGCATAAGCGCGAAAAACGATCCAAATTGCGCGACGAATGAATTTTTCTTATGCCAAACACTAAAATAAAATATTTTAGTGCTCACATAAATTTTTGGATGTCCGGATGTATTCAGAACGTATGATATGCGCGAAAGTGCAAACTTGTGCATTTTTTACGCTTTTAGTCCCTGAATGACCCAAAAGTTTATTTTAGCACACCGAACCCCTCAAAGCCTATTTCTAAGCTATGTGAAGGATATTTAGGGTATGTTTAACTTATGGTCGTGTTCCAGAATGTCTGTTACAGTTCAAATTGGCATACTTTCGTAGTTTGTCAACTTTAGTCCCTGTAAGCGATTTAACTTGATTTCGGCATACCAAATCTTCCAAAACTTATTTCTAAGTTATTTAAAGGTTATTTAAGGTATGTTAAGCCTATGTCACTATTCCAGAGTGTTTGTTGCATTAAACTAGTTATATTTACGCATCAGCGCGCGTATAACCTTCTAGAAAGCGATTTAGAGCCCGAAATCGAACAAGAGTTGATATGTGCAAATGATACACATATTTATACAAATCCCAAGTATGAAATACAATATTTCATTGGTTTGGTATTTGTTTGATGGTTGAAGTGACACAGGTGTCACAGTCTCCCCTACTTCAGGAAATTTCGTCCCGAAATTTATTTAGAGGAAACTTGTGAGAGCTTGAAACATGAAGTTGAAAAGATCAAACAACACTGGTTAGAGTTCTGAACTTCTAGTAACTTTAAATAACATCATTCTTGCAATGTGAGAGGAACACTTATATACAAGTATATAAAGTGTTATTGGTGCGTCCACCGTACCTCTATTACATTGTTCACATTTGGTTATGGTTGTCACTATTGGTTCTTACACATAATAAGTCTCACCATGGTTTCCGTGCACTGAACTTCGTAATTATGTATGCATCCATAATTACGTAATTCCTTGCATAGTCACGTAGTGCATCTTATAATGTGTAGGGGGGGGGGGGGAAATAATGAACGAACTTGTGATGATTATGACTAGACCACCATAGGGTCCTTTTCATTGAATCAATAAATGATTTAAATAGACTACCAAGGAGTCTGATCAGCTATATCACCACGTGTCGTTTTTAACCAGATTCTGAATCAATCTTTTTTACTAGACCACTAAAAGGGTCTCTTATGAATCATGGAGTGGTACTATATAATCCAAGGGTCTTAACTATCATGTAGAAGCCCAATAAGGATTTAAGGTAGTACCTTTTTTAATATCTTTCTACGAATCCCTCATATGAAGATATGAAAGGTTCTACTAGGATTTGGATAACGAATATCCAGAGTATACAAAAAATACAAAAATGCATAAAAGAAAACACAAAATGCATAAACACATAATCACATAACCACAAATTTGTTTAACTTGATTTGTTATTATTTTGTTAATTTGTTCTGCTAACTGTGCACATGTATTCAAAGCACACCAGGTATCCAATCAGTGGATTTTGATTGGTGCTTTAAATATTTCCAAGAATCTAACTATGAAGATAGAAAGATCCTAAAGAGAAAATTCGATTTCGATTATAAGGAACCGAAATGTTTGAATTAAGGTACACTAGGAATCCAATTAAGGACTCCAATTGAATGATAAACATCCATAAGGGTCTAATGTGAAGATAAAAAGATCCCATATGGATTTTAGAAGTTGAAGATGTTTTGAAACCTTGCACTGGATGTGCTTAAGTCAAAACATGAAGTAAAAAAAAAATGCTTATGAAGTTGAGATGCTAGATATGTCTAGGCGACATATTAAGCAGAATTTGAAGGTTAAGTCAATGTATGAGGAAAATATTTTGAAAACTATACATGGGCTTTCTTTTTAAAAATGTGTTTAATGTTTTTGAAACCTTATGTATAATACTTTTGAAATCACAAAGTAGGTGTATTAGGTAGGTATATTTAAAAAAATGTTTTAAAATCATGCGAGATGAATTTTGAAATTATGTATAAGGTTTTTGAAAATATGAATAATGCTTTTGAAACCATGCACTTGATATATATTAAGTATATATACTATGTAAAAAAATGTTTTCAGACTATATGGAATATTTTGAAATCATGAAGGTTGTTTTTGAAAACGTAGACAATGCTTTTGAAATCATGGAGGTTGTTTTTAAAAAAATATAGACAATGCTTTTGAAATCATGGAGGTTGTTTTTGAAAATATAGACAATGCTTTTGAAATCATGGAGGTTGTTATTTTTTGAAAATATAGACAATGCTTTTGAAATCATGGAGGTTGTTTTTGAAAATATAGACAATGCTTTTGAAATCATGGAAGTTGTAAAATATAGACAACGAGTTAACATTAACCCGCGCGTTGCGGCGGGATGTTTATTATTAATGTCTTTCGTATCATCATATGAAATGCGAAAATTGTTAAGCGTATTCAAAATATATTATTCACTTCATTTGATGAACCTATAAACACGTTCCTACAAAGCATTTATAGTGAATGAGATGTTAAAAAAAAATTATTTATTACTCAAAGCTGCACTTTTGCTCATTTGTTTTGATAGATAGAAATAACTTTTACACACTTTAAACTTTTAATCATTTACCTTCTACTCATTTTTTATTGTATGTTAGAAAAAAAAAAAAAAAGCTCAATAAACAACTAACAGTCTATTACTATGTACAGGGAGGAGGGATTATTCATTTTTGAATGGATATAGTTATATTACCCGCGTATTGAGGAGGAAAAAAACAAATATATTACTCAAAACTTTGTAAAAAAGTAAAAGCAAAACCTTTACACATTGGGCATGAAATAAAAAATAAAACTTTTATGTAAGTCCACCAATACACAAATATTAAAGAGTAAACTGCCATTTTGGTCCCTGTGGTTTGGGCATTTTTGTCATTTTAATCCAAATCTCAAATTTTTTAAATCTGGGTCCCTGTGGTTTCATCTTTATTGCCATTTTAGTCCAAAATTAAAAATCCCCCTTTTTTTGACTGTTCCAAAAAGTTTGAGATTTGGACTAAAATAGCAATAAAAGTGAAACCACAGGGACCAAAATGGCAGTTTACTCTTAATTTTGGACTAAAATGGCAATAAAAGTGAAACAACAGGGACCCAGATTTAAAAAGTTTGAGATTTGGACTAAAATGGCAAAAGTGCCTAAACCACAGGGACCAAAATGGCAGTTTACTCAATATTAAATTTAATATAGAGTTAAATGCCATTTTAGTCCCTGTGGTTTGGGCCATTTTGCCAGTTTAGTCCAAATGTTTCATTTTTAACCTGTGGGTCCAAAAAGGTTTCACAGTTGCCATTTTAGTCCACTGGGTTAACTTCATCCATTTTTTTTGTTAACGAGAAGGCCAATTCGGTCATTTTATATGGCTGAATTGCCCTTTTAGTTAACAGAATTACATACAAAATGACCAAATTGGCATTCTCGTTAACAGAAAAAATGGATGAAGTTAACCAAGTGGACTAAAATGGCAACTGTGAAACCTTTTTGGACCCACAGGTTAAAAATGAAACCTTTGGACTAAACTGGCAAAATGACCCAAACCACAAGGACTAAAATGACATTTAACTCTTTAATATAAAAACTAAACTAATTAAGAAAAGAAAAAAATATTATTAGAGAAATAAAACATTTTAAGATAAAATATTATGTCAATAGTGTAATGTCACTTAGGCCATGCGTAGTCATAACGTCCCTTTGTGGGCGTTATGCGACACGTGGCGCGCCACGTGTGCGGGTGGGCGTTATGAGGCGTTATGCATTTAAGCCCGTAGTCATAAAGCCCCTACCCATCATTACCTAATTATTAATTTTCAATTGTATTATTAATTATAAAAACTCTATTCTATTTTTTGATTGGCCAAATGAAGTAACCAAACAAAAATAACATATGTATCGCGCCGCCCACCAAAAAAAACCCATAACGCCGCCCGTCGCGGTGATCAGGGCGTTATGGGGCGTTATGAGAGAAAAAGGGCGCCACATGGAGCCCCACTACACATTACCTTAGAAATAAAAGGTTCGTTTTCTCATGGTATGGGCGTTATAATCACTCAGTGTAAGAGTACAATAACCTAATACATTCGAATTTAGGTGTGAAAATAGTTGTGTATAATTGTTAAAACTTCGATCTTTGAAAACATAAAAAAAAAACAATGTTGCCCCCAAGAACTTTATGTAACAATATGTATAATGTAAAACCAACTGTATCAGAGGCTTTACTGGTCCAATCAGGTTGATTGTACTGTTTTTAATAATCAGTCAACATTTTATTTATCTAAAAATATTTAAAGAATAGCAAAACAAATACCAAACTTACAACTATAAAAACAATTATTTGAACTAATAAGTAAACAAAAGAATAACAAATTAACAACCAGATAATTTAAAAACGTTACAATTGTTTCAAATTAATAAATAAACAAAAGAATAACAAATTAACAACAAAATAAATTAAAGAAATGTACTCCAAAGTTCAATTAACAACTAAATAAATTAAAGAAATGTACTCCAAAGTCCAAATCGGAAAAAAGTGAAAATTAAGTTTGGGCATTTATACTTTCAAGATTTTTGTTCTTTCTCGCAAATTGCAACTGGTAAAATACTTTCAACGTTTCTTTGCATCATCCGGCACATAATATTCCGATAATAGCACATAATCGCACTCTTAAAAAGGGTAGGAAACAATCTCCCCCCGACACCTAACCCATCTTCTAGATTTTCCCAAATCCCCTTCTCACAGTGAAAACCCCTAAATATCTTAAATATCTCAGTTCTTCTACTCTCACCGAAAACTCACACCATTCAGAATCATACATGTTTTTGGGTGCTATCTGGACTACAAATTTGTTAAATGTGATTTACTTTGGTCGATTAAAGGGGTAATTAAAAGTACCGCAGCAGTGTAGCACCAAGCAGCGGTGGTAGTGGCACCGTTCGGCGAGATAAAGGCTTCAAATAAACTGTTCGTTATCCATCATAGATCATCCTTGGCGAGTTGGCGCCATTTTGAAGGAATTCAGAAGGGTGATAACATTGCCGGAGATTTCTTTTGGCGATGGGGGTTATATAGGTTGTGAAACAGTTTCAAACGAAAGGGAAACGGTGGTTGGAACATTCAAGAAAAAAACGTGTATAAACCAAAAACGTTTAAATATAGTGTAATAATTTTCCAACTTTCTATTTTGTTACTGCCATTGCAGTTATTGTAAGAACATTCAAGGAAGAACATTTCACATAACATCAGATGGTTATGAAGATATGATTAAAGATGTTTGCTTAACCACAAACATTAATTTTGTTGATAGAGGGAATAATGTTGTCTAAAAGTAACAAACATAAACACGAAATTGAGGGTTAGATGCAGAATTGACCCTCTAGAATTCAAGTGGAGACTCTGAACAAAGTTACCCTGAGTGTTTATAAGAAAGAGGGGTTAATGATGAACATCGAATTTATGATGCAATTTTTAGAATCCAAATAGAGAACATCAAATAATCACTATACTTATGGCATGAGTATCAAGTGTAAAGATCATAGATTGTAACTCAAGAGAGAACATCAAATAATCACTATACCTTTAATAATCTCGTAGGGATGTTTCTGGAATGAACATTGTGTGAAATCTGGATTTGAAAAATGGAGAAATTGGGGAAATAAAGCGGTTTCCTAAATAATAAATATGGGGGTTTTGGAAGACAAACCGTTCAAAGAAAATTAATATTATACTCTTATAATATAATAAATATGGAATAAAAATAATGAGTATAATAATATAATAATACATAATAAAGAAATTAAGTGGACACATAAGACTATGGGGTATGGGGCCTGGGTTGGGGGAAAACGCTCAAGTCACCACCGGGTGGGCTTGGGTTGGGGCGTGGCCCTTGGGCTTGGGTTTGAAGCCGGGCGTGGGGCGGGCTAGCGGTCCGATGTGGCGGCCTCCTATTCGCTTTGTTGGCCATGTCATAGCGGGTGTTTGAATTTTAAATTCTAATCGTTTGGCCAAGCCAAGTGGTCACCCCAACCCCCAACAGTCAACATCCCCTATAAATATAACCCCAACCCCACCGGCTACCCTATCCCAAACCATGGCAGTAAAAATTCAATTGACACGTATGGACTTTAATTGACACGTAATGCGTCGTTCAATAATAATAATTCATCTTTATTTTTGTTTAATAATTTATATATGCGGTTAATTTGTAAAATACATAATAAAGAAATTATGTGGACACTTAATAATGAAATTAAGTGGACATATAATTGACACGTAATGGACGGTTAATTGACACCTAATGCGTTGTTCAATATTCTTTATTTACCCTTATAATAAATATGAAAAAAAATAATGAGTATGGTATTTAATTTGTAAACCGTCGACTTGTTAGTAAGGACGCAACGGTTGGATAAGTAGTAAGGACGCAACGATTGGGTAAGGAGGCAACGGTTGAGTATAATTTGGTTGGTAAATGTATAAGGGTATAATGTTTTTGAAATCATGGAGGTTGTTTTTGAAAATATATATTACGTATATTGTTATGAAAACCAGAATGAAATGATGTGGGTACGAGATTGAAAAGAAATTACCCTTAGTTATTCAACCAAGGATTTAAAGGCATAGATGTGCAAAAGCACAATTACTCATAATTTCGCTTTATTTTCTGTATTTTGTTTCTTAGAATGAAACGAGTACTTAGAATTTTCCAAGGGAATCATGAGTAAACACAAGAATGGGAAAATCACAAGAGTAGTCTGTAAGGAACATAGTTCCTTGATGTAGGTATTGTAGGATAATGCCATACACTTATGTAACTACACATGCACATCAGAATTGTGAACAACAATTTATTTATAAACAAAACTGATTGTTTCATAATACAAGAAAACAAAAGAAACAAAGGCATAAGACAGCAATATCTTTTGCTCGGCCAAATGCTCATCCAAGGGTTGGATTTGCATTGACAATCCTTGTTCACTTGTTCCTGAAATAGCTCGTCTCGCCGTAGTTGTACCAAGTACCAGATGGTAAACGAGCTGGAGCAGGGTTGACTTGGGGTTGGTTTGGACCACCTCGGATTGGGTTAAATTGACAAGCATTTGCCAGGTGACCGAGTCGTCCACATGATGCACACAGACGACACTGCAGGTAAGCTCGGTGAGGTGCATTGCACTTGTGGCATATCAGTGCAGTACCGGCATAAGGTTTCCTAGCAAAAGGTTGAGCAGCAGCAAGGTTTATAACAGCTTTGTTTTGGATAGCAAAGCGGCATATGTTAACCAAATGTCCCCACCGTCCACAGTAGGTACATTTGAAGCAGGGTATGAGGTTTGAATGATGACGGTTGCATCGTTTGCACCATGAGGCAACTCCTAAGTACGGCTTCCTAGCTGGTGGCGCTGCCACTTGGCTAGGTCCCGCTTGATTAGGTGTAACTGCTGCGGGTTTCTTTGAAGCCTTACGCTTCCTTGATTTTGGTGCAGGCTTAACTTCTGCTTCCTTCGATGCTTCTTGAGTGGCTTCTTCCTGGAGATGATACATGGCAGTAGCTAATTCAACAGTCTTCAGGACTACTTCGCCTATTCGCTGGGCAAATTTGGCTGTTTGCTCGGACATTTGACCGTTGCTGAGAGGAAGTGACAGTCTAGAAGGAATGAAGGGCAGAGGAAGAAACAAGTGAAATGTTACCGGATAAACAAAACAGAATGGCAATGCATAAAAATTGCGATCATTTGTTTGTTACCTAAGGCAAACAAATGAGACGGTGACAAATCAAAGTAAACAGGTCATATTAATGTATCACTGAATACATGCTTGCCTATAAGTGAATACTCACCCCAAGAGTTCCCAGGTAAGAGTGACTGGTCCGATACTGCGGATTTGTACGAACACTCTAGCCTTAGACAGAAAACTCAGAGTACAGGCATTCACTCTTCCAGTTTGCACGTGTTCACATTATTTAAAACCCAAAACCTTGACGAGATTTTGAAAACTTAGAAGGCACAAGGCCAAAAAAATCAATCTGGAAGGGTTCAAAACCATATAATAAATCATCCTAGAACAGATGCTTGGTTTTCAAGGCGGTTTTGAAATTTATGTTCTTATTGTGGTTGTCACCTAAGGATAGGTGACGGTATTGTTTTATGACTAAACGCAAGTAAACTCGTGTTAGGGTCCTAGGAAGGTTATAGACTAGGTCAAAGCATTACTAATAACCTAATTCCCTATAACCATGAGCTCTGATACCAACTTTTATGTCACACCCCGACCACGTAAAACAACAAAACGTGGCGGAATCGTCGGGGAGTGTTGTAACAGAATCATTGTTTCATAACACATGGAAACTTGAAATTTTGTTTTATTGATTAAAAGAGTTACAATGTCTTAACAAACAAAGAAGTATAACATAATTAACTAGTCTTGCATCTTTTATTGTCACTAAGGCCCAAGTCCGCCTAAGTGTGTCTTGATAAATCCTACGCATCATATCCTGAAACACATGTGAAAATAGGTACGTCAGCATAAAAATGCCTGTGAGATACATAGCTTTTGTGAAAATAGGATTCATGACTTATAAGTTTAGAAAAAGTTGTTTAACAAAAGTCAGTCATGATCCTTGTAAAATGTTTTGTTTTATAAATCTTTTGAAAAGCGACGATAAAGTAGATGATATGTAAAAGAGTAATGTGAGGTTATATGGATAACCATGTAAGATGAGTTTTGTATAAAATGAGTTGTTTGTAAAACAATGTCTTGAAAAATATGTTATTTGTATAAAATGTTATATGTCTAAACTAAAATGATTCAAATAACGCTACGATATGTAATACCATACAAGCACTTATATATAGGAAGTACCAGCGGCGTATCCACCATGCTTGTATCATATTACACACGCCTCGTTACTTAAATCACTTACCCAAACAAACCACCAATGTAAATTGCCCATGTCTAAACCATTTGTCAAATGTCTTTGTGTAAATCATGTCAAAATGTTTATGTAAAAATGTAGTCTATGAAATATGTATATCAATATCAAAAATGTCTATGTCATATGTCAATTATGTAATGTGTAAACAAAATGTCATGTATGGCAAGTGAAATATATATCTATTTATATATCCACTGAGCCATAGGTAAAAATGCACAAAACAATGTATTGAAGTAAAACGTGGTTTAAATCAATGTTATGTCTTGTAGAAATGCATGATATACTGAATATAAACATTTATGCGGTGTTGTGAAAATGCATACATCCAAGCCTAGAGACTGTGGTGATAAACCCTTAAACGAATTTAAAGGTCTATCTGTGTAAATGTATTCGAATTCGGTCATTCCTTTCATCCAAACATACCTAGGATGTCAGGAACGGGAGTTGTCAATTCCTATGGTACCACTACCTACTAACGAGCGGCGTGATCAATGTTAATGAATGTATATTGTCCCATTTAAACAAACCAAATGTCATACCAAAATGTAAGCATGTGATGAATAACAAATGTACTAAGTATGCAACAAATGAACATACATATCATGTGATGTAAAACAAATGTACTAAGTATGATGAACATACATAGCATGTGATATAAAACAAATGTACTAAGTATGATGAACATACATAGCATGAAAAGGTAATGTAAAACAATGTACTAAGTATGTGCTAAATGAACATACATAGCATAAAATGTCATGTAAAACGATGTACTAAGTATGCACACAATGGACATACATAGCAAAAACATAATGAAATCATGTACTAATAGTGTACTAATGAACATAGCAAGTATATGAAAACATGAAAAGCATGAAAGTAACAAGTAGGCACATGTGTTTCACCCCAAAATGTTTGAAAAACAGTAAAAGAGGGGACTATGTACTCACTTGAGGGTGCTTAGAAGTCTTGAACAACAACCAAGCAAAGCTAGAGGGATCACGGAATCAAACGGCACCCTATATAGATAACTACATAAATAACCGGACCTAAATCGGGAGATTGGATAGTATGAGGTTTTGTAAACCAAATGAGTATTGGAACTCATATGATATGGTTTAACAAGCCTACATACTAAAATGAAACCTAACCTAAGTGCTTACGACCCATTACGACCCGTTTAGGTAGCTTACGCTACTTTAACGCGTCGTTCGCGTAAAACGCGTTCGGACCGCCTAACTAGTCCTATGACAATTATTATATGCCTTAACATGTCTAATAATGTTACCTAATCAGTTTAGATGTCAAAATTTAGGTTACATATGCTTAAAATGAATTTATGCGTAAAAAGGGTATTTTGGTAATTTACGTAAGGCATATAAACTACTTATCATACAACTACTTAAACGATGTGACCATAAGGTATAACCTTGGAAGGTTATTCCCTATATAACTGTGGTCACCTAATGTATTTGGTCAGATCCTAATGATCGACCAAATGGGTCGGGTTCGAAAGTATAAGCGATTGTTTAGATCGCTTACCTTACGACCCTATATAAGCACTAAATCTAAAAGTGACGAGCTAAACATGTTAAAACAGGTTTAACAAGGTTTAAAAACAGGTTTGGTATCAAAACAATCGGTTTTGATACCCTAGAGTAGTTTGGTTACAAAATACGCGAGAAAACGCATTTTGGCCGAAACTACGACTCGTCACTGAGCCTAGATAACGTGGTAATCAGTAGGTCTAGTCACTAGGGACTAAAACCATCGTGACTACGCTCACGTTATGAAGTTCAAACGAACTTCGCATTGACCATAAACTGGTCAATGCGGAAAGTCAAACACAGTTTGAGTTTAACGCTAAAACGCATAAAAAGAACGAAGGAACACTTACAAAGGGTCCCTGCAAGATTGATTCCAAGTATTTCTCAGGTAGGTAGTGAATAATCACAACCACTTAGAGAAAATCTCAGATCAATGTGGGTTGCAACAAATGAGAGCAAGGGGTATTTATAGGAAATGTAGAACCGTTGAGATCGTTTCTTGTTCCCCAAGCGTTAATCTCAGCCGTACAACACACACCCACTGATTTACAAACCCATGGGAGCCCATAGGATTGTTAAAAACCAGTTGCAAGTGGTTTTTGGGTGTTAAACAGCTGTAAACAGCTGTTTTAACTGAATTAACTGATCTGGGAGGCTGATGCGGCGCGCGTAAAAGATCACCAGGAGTGTAGGCGGGCCGCCTGGCCCTTCTGATCAGCTGCAACTTTCAGAAATGACAGTTTAGGTCCCTGTTGATGTTTAAGGCTCATTTCGACACTTCTAAGGCCCGTTAAGCCAACTTTAAGGCCCTAAAATGATGCCTAAACATTGTGGACATGAAACATGCTCAAAAATATGCCGGATGTCGGTTCGTTTGGTCGTACGATTGCGATGTTCGCTTAATTACGACGGAATGCGCATAAGCGCGAAAAACGATCCAAATTGCGCGACGAATGGATTTTTCTTATGCCAAACACTAAAATAAAATATTTTAGTGCTCACATAAATTTTTGGATGTCCGGATGTATTCAGAACGTATGATATGCGCGAAAGTGAAAACTTGTGCATTTTTTGACGCTTTTAGTCCCTGAATGACCCAAAAGTTTATTTTAGCACACCGAACCCCTCAAAGCCTATTTCTAAGCTATGTGAAGGATATTTAGGGTATGTTTAACTTATGGTCGTGTTCCGGAATGTCTGTTACAGTTCAAATTGGCATACTTTCGTAGTTTGTCAACTTTAGTCCCTGTAAGCGATTTAACTTGATTTCGGCATACCAAACCTTCCAAAACTTATTTCTAAGTTATATAAAGGTAATTTAAGGTATGTTAAGCCTATGTCACTATTCCGGAGTGTTTGTTGCATTAAACTGGTTATATTTACGCATCAGCGCGCGTATAACCTTCCAGAAAGCGATTTAGAGCCCGAAATCGAACAAGAGTTGATATGTGCAAATGATACACATATTTATACAAATCCCAAGTATGAAATACAATATTTCATTGGTTTGGTATTTGTTTTATGGTTGAAGTGACCCAGGTGTCACATGAGCTTCATCTGATCCTTGGGTTCTCATGTGAACCCCAGTCCACGTCTTGAGTTCCAACGAACTCTCATAGTTAGGATTCGACTGTGCTTTGGTTCCTCAACCAACTGCAACTTATCATCGATTTATGGTTCTTTCCAGGAGACCGCAAGTGTTTCATTCGAATTTCATATGTGATCAATAGCGTGAACATGGCCCAGTTTGTTAGATAACTCGAGTTTGTAGATGTAACACCTGTTCTTATAAATCAAGGTTTAGCGTATAATTTACAAAAACAATCATGTAATTGAGATTACATATACATCGGAAAACGGGTTTACTAAAACCTTTTTACAATTTAAAAGTTTAGAACATAATGTAATTAAGTTCGTCAATCAAAAGTAACAACGAAACGTCGTGCGGAAGCTTATTTCTTAATCGTGTTCGGTTCTTCATTGTGCTTGATCATCCTCCGGTGCTAAAATTTAACCTGAAACTCATAAAACATGAGTTGGATTAGTCATACGTAGCTTAAAACGTATTAGAACGGGTTCGCAACGCAAAATAATTTAAAATAAACATTTTTCGCGAAACAAGCACATGCTCGCGTAGCGCCACTGCCAGTGGCGCTACGCCACTGCCTAATTTCATCAGAACTGTTGCAGCTGGTTGCTGCATATTCCCAGCACGATCTGATTTCACGGAAACGGCCATAACTTCTTCGTTATTGATCCGTTTTACCCGATTCTTTTTCCTACGCGTCCGTAATTTAATTCTCCATCTTATGGAGTTAAAATCCAACATCCTACATAATAAAATTTCAGACTTTTAAGTCTTCGGCTTATCGCCCTTTTACCCAATTTTGACCCGTTTATGCATTTTATCAAACGAACATATTTGTTTGATTCCTACATCACTTACACTTCTTCAAATTGATATTTACTACCATTTTAGGTTCTAATCACAAGTTTATTTCACAATTTAAACCCGTTTTCGCTCGTATGCTTATTTTGACCCGTTAAGGGTATTTATGCCCTTTTAAGCCTTATATCGCTCATTTCTTTTATGCCTCATAATCCCATCCATTCATTTTGATTAGTTTTTCCACCACTACTATGAATATGGTGGGTTTAATGTAATAGACTATGTATCCCGAGTTTTACCCCTCAAATATGCTATCTTGCGACAAGACGCATTTTAAGGCATTTAACCCTTAATAATTTATGCCTACTATTTTCATACGCGTCTAAAGGTTACAAGATCATAATATAAGTTCCTAAACAAACTTTTTGGGTTGTTTGCCCATTTTACCCTTCAAGGGCATTTTAGTCAACATTAGCCCCTCATTTACTACGAAGGGCTTTCGATACATATATGGCCATAAAGTATATTATCCACAACTATATTTACACGTACCTGGCTTGGGTCAACTTATTGACCCGTTTCGATACCTTGCCTCTATAATATGCTAATTCGTAGCATTTTAATCCATAAACCATTATTATCCTGTAAGCATAAGACTTGACATATACTTATTAGTCGTCATTTGTCAAATGACACTACAAGTCACCCTTTGACTCGTTTGGTCTAAACGACCAAACATTTTGCATTTGAATTTTAGAATGGTATATATATATATATACATATATATACCATCTCGTTATTTAACCCAAATCGGCTTACGCCGTAGGGTGTCTTATAACTTTTACTTATATTTGTCGGCACCCGACTAAAATACCATTTACCCATGCTTACCCTTCATCATGGTTTTTACCAAATTTTGCGTATGTCCCGACTCGTATCAATTGCGTCGGAAATCCATATTTCCCAATATTGTTTTTATCGAATTTAAAACTTATAGAATAACTAAATATTCTACAAAAGGTGTAAGTTTCACTTACCTTGCATCCGAATTACGCTTTTCTTTTCTTACTTGCTTCGATCGACCCGCTTTCACCCCAAGCTTCCACCTAGCTTGTTACGCGTCAAACTATCATCATCGTTTTCAAGGTGGTTAGTTTAATCATAATTTAATACGATTATTCCACCTTACGCATTTCATATCAAAAATTACCATTTATCGTATTATAGGCCAGTTTGACTTTATAAAAGTCAAATGCCCATTAGTATACTAATTGCATATTCGAGTTCATCAACTAGTTTTAGCATTCTTTAATTACCCGGTAGGCGTTATCTTTAGACCACCGTTTTAACCAAAGTTCTAACCGCGTTTATCACATTTAGAACTCTTTTAAATCACATTTTGCATGATAGCCAAAACATCACAATTAGGTGTTTTAACTACACAAAAATTCTAGTTTCGAGCCTTCTTTGAGGCATTTCAACAAACACTTTATGGGCAGAAATTTACATGATTCATATTCAAGTTCACAACTTGTCATATAGCCAATTTTAACGTCAATCGGTCTATTTTATATAAAGGTTAACATCAACAAATCAGAAATCGCTTCATAAATATCCAATTACACTAGAACAACATTTGAAATCCTAGTGTTCATCAATTCCTTCACAACCCACTAATCACCTACAATGGTGTTCATGGATTTTACTAAAATTTCACATGATTTCAATTTGTATTTGTCTAGGGTTTGTCCCTAGACACTATATTGTTCCTCAATCATCATATAACGAACATGCAACCATCAAATTTCAGATTTCTAAGTTTACCTAGAAATCCAACTAGAGGTTTTTCATAAAATTTACATACCTTATGACTCCCCTTTCAATGGGGATCACTAATCCGGGTTCGGATTTCGTTTTAGGGCTGATCTTGACCTTCAATTTGGTGAATTCTTGGAGTTTAGGGTTTGAGCTCTAGAAGCTCTGTGGAAATCGCAGGAACACACGTACGTGTGTGTTTTTGTTGAGTAAATTTTGATTTAATCCAAACTTTATTACATTTGCCCATGTTTAGTCCCTCTAGTTCCATAGTTTATAAAAGGGTTATCTATTTCATGTTTCTTTTATTGTTTTTACAACACTTAACTAACTAGGTTGATATTCCTAGTTACTTAGTGGTTCAGGGAAGTCATAACCCGTTTTATTTTAAGTCCCGTTAACTCGGGCTCTTTTAAATTCAATCCCTTAAAACTTTGATTCACTTGTATTTAATATTAGGATTTCTTATTTAAATCCAAATATTTGCCGGGTTATTTTTACTAATAACGGTATGTTACCCGTCTATTAGTATTAACAGAGTTTAATTACCAAGCCCGTTTTCGGGGTGTTACAGTAGACCACCTTACCAATTCTTCCCAGAATCCCGAATGGCCCAACACATCGTGAATTAAGTTTGTTGTGCTTCCTAAAGCGCACCACACCCTCCCAGGGTGAAACTTTCAACATAACATGATTGCCTTCTGCGAATCCTAAGGGTTTCCTACTCTTAACAGCTTTTCTGACGGTCACGCCCTGCCGCCATATGATTTCCGATCTAAACAATCTTCTCACTAGTTTCGAGTACAAGCCTTGGGCCTGTGGTGAGGCTGTCACCCACCTCAGCCCAACAAAGAGATCGGCATTGTTGTCCATACAATGCCTCGAATGGAGCTGCCTGAATACTAGAATGGTAGCCGTTGTAGTGAAACTCTACCAAAGGAAAATGTCTTAACTTTTACCAAAGTTGATCACACATGCTCGCAGCATCTCTTCGAGTGCCTGGATGGTCCGTTCACTCTGACTATCTGTCTGAGGGTGTGATAAGCAGTGCTCATGTCTAGACGTGAGACGGAAGATTTGTGCATCCCCCGCCACAAGTCGGATGCAAAATACGGATCACATGATCAGGAATGTTATAGGTTGGCACCTCGTGCCAAGGTATCATTTCTTTCACGTAAGAGTCCGCAGGCTGCGACGACTTGTCAGCTTTCTTGATCGCAAGAAAGTGTACTGATTTCATGAGACGATCAATGATCGCCCAAATGGTATAGTTTTCGTTTCGAATTTTAGATTTACCAGTGACAAGGTCCATGGTAGTCTGTTCCCATTTCCATATGAGCGTTTCTGGTTGCTGAAACAAACCAGATGGTTTCTGCTATTCCCGCCTTAACTCTCGCACAAGTTAGACATCTTTCGCGTACATTTCTATGTGGGACTTCATGTAACACCTCGTAATTTCATGCCCAATAACATATGGACACGTGTCATAAGCTTTGAATATGTGAAAAAGTACTTTAGAGGGACTAAAGTTGACAAACGGAGAAACTATGTGAATATAAGGGTCCAAAGTGTCAACAATGGATAAATATATTTTAAAATGGCCCTACAAGATGTTTATACCTTCAAACGAATAAATCATGGATCATACGAAGCGGAAAATGAAAGAAAGTGAGGAATTATAAACTACAGGGGTTAAATGTGTCAACATGTTTAAAGTATACCTCTGAGTGACCTTTTTGCAAACCCGAAGCTTTGTAACGATAAATTATACTCACTAGAATATGTGGTAAAAATTTCACTATGTTTCGTTACCGTATGAGAAAGTTATGATCAAATTCGTATACGAGGGGTTAAAAGCGTCAACGTTGAAATTTGTGACTTTTCGGGTAAGCACAAAGTTTACCAAGGACTTAACCAAGTTTGTAAAAGTCTTAAGGTCCTTAAAAATCAAGTTAGAGGGCCAAAAGTGCAAGAAAAACAATCAAAACCACGTTACAAAGGACCAGGGACTGAAATGTAATAAATGAAACTTATTTAACCTGTTGCGCCGGTTTTAAGCGCCCCGCGAGAGGCTGTTCGCGGCCCGCAAACAAGTGACCAGCGACAGAAAATCGAACAGCTACCAGTTGCAGCTTTGAAACCGACTTTACACTCTTGTTTTACATACCAGGGGCTGCTCCAATGGTTTAACATGCAATAGGGGCACTTGGCTTGATCTGGAATTCATAGACTATCTTGGCATCATCTTATGAGATCAAAGTAAGTAGTATATAAGAACATCCAAAGTTGCAACATTTGTTCATTCACTTGCAACTTCATCTCTGGAGCTCTCTGGTCAGCAACAAGGATTCATTAGGCTCCCTAGTCGTGATTAGGACTCTTGTAAGTGTCCTTACCCTTTTCTAATTCAGTTTAGCTTAGTTATTTAACTAAAAGTCAAACCATCGTAATTAGAGTTTGACTTCGAGATTACTCATAATTTATTCAGTCAAATCTCGAATTGAAAGTACCTATAAGTAGGTAATTATGTGGGTAATAAACCCTTAAAAGGGTACTCTCTGATTCCCACTCTAACTAGGTCAATTGTCGGGTCAAACTTGTTATTAAAAGGTCAACAGAATGCTTATTATCAAATTAATGCATAATTAGCAATGTAGGAGACATGCAACCTGTTTGATCACTAATATAACTTGGTAATTAATGTAAGAACATGTTTAAACATGTTCAACCCGACAATTTTCAGTTTAAACCCGGATCGGAACCGAAAGTCGCATAATTTGACTTTTGCTTTGACTTTCAGTTCTGACCCGTTTATGCATGTTTTAGATTTGCCTTAGAGCTTTATTTGGACCAGTTTTCATATAAGTATAACTCTCTGAGATTATACAACTTGGTTCATTAGTTATCCGATTCATATGCATGTTTCCGTTAAATGCTTAAATGTTGACTATTATGCCCTTTTGACTTTAAAACGTAATTTTTGAAAAAGTAAAAGAGTAGAAACCTTAGTTACTGATTTATAAACTTGCACCAAAAATTTGACATCAGTTTGAGGTCTAGATTAAGAGTTATGCTCATTAGCGTAATTAGAAAGTTTTTAGTAATTAAATGGCGTAATTAGCTTATAGCCTATCTAAACCCACTTTTTGATGTCAAAATTTTTACCCACTGATGTAATATAATATTTTGGGATTTTTGAAGATTTTTATTTACTTTTTGGCTGAGCATAACATAGGTCTCTAAGTTTAATTCGGTTAATGCCGGTTTTGCCCTTTTAAGCCATAAAATGAGTTTTACAAATCCTTTTGACCCCAAACCTTTTTCTACTGATTTTATTTGATAAATAAAATATTTTGAGCCTTCTGAAATTATAAAAATATCAGCTTTCCTTTGAAAACCCGGAAATGGCTCCAAATCGCCTTTTTAAGCGTTTTTAACGCATAGTATGTACTAAAACAATATTAAACATATAAGGTTGATACCTACTGATATTTTTAGTATATTTTTATATATTAACAGTAAGTAAAAGTTTTTAAACTCATATTTCCAGTTTTGACCTTTTAAGCCTAAGTGAAATTACCAAAATACCCCTAAGATGCATAGTTTGGTTTTAGATGATAAATTTCACATATAGGTCATACCCTACTGTTATAACTTACTAAATTAAGTGTATTTACTGAATAAATCAGACCTGTAACTCAGATTACTAATTAAACTCTTTTATAACCTTTTAAATGACCAAAATGCCCTTACGAGGCATAGTTTGTGTCACGGCCCTCGGCCCCGGTTTGACCCGGTCCAGAGCCGCGAGGTAGGAAATCCCGTGGTATCTAATTTAGTGACAGCGGAAGTCTTTTTAAACAGGATCGATTAATATTAAAACTGCTCGTTTATAATATAATATAGGAATAATTCTCATAATTTACAATAAAGTGATTTCACTGGGAAATCTTTATTTCTCAAAACATGTTTCTTTATTTATTTACATTGAGCCACTTTTCTAAGCTTGTAGTGCTCCACGGCACTTTTCCTTTGCTCACAACAGATCACCTGAAACATGTTTGAAAAAGGTTTTGTCAGTAGGGAAATACTGAGTGAATCATTCATTTTGCTAAAACGACACTTTTGTTATAATTTACAGTGTTAAGAGAGATTACAATGTTTTAGATATCAAACTAACTACCCACGGTACTTGTCACTCGAACATCCATCGATAGCCTCTTTGCCCGATGGTGTCTGTGACTATGGTCATATCACTCATTGGCTAACTCGTTGTCCAATAGTGATGGTTATCAAGTAATGTATACAAAACCCCACATACCGGCTGTAACTTGGTGATTACATAAACTTAATCACTGTAATTATAACCTTTGAAAATAAACATGCTTTTGAAATTAAATTTGATAAAAAGAGAATGAATCACATTGTAAATTTAACGAGCAGAGTATAAGCCTACTGATTAGCCTTGATTAACCTAATTTAAATAACAATGCACACACAAACAGGTTAGTAACGAATACAGCAGTTACGACAATTCACGAGATTAAACCTTCACAACGATTTATAAGTGCAATACTTAACAATTCAGCGGATTCACAACGAATGACAGAGTATAGTCCGAGTTCGAACAGCACTCAAACATTCAAGTCGAAATCATGATGAATTAACAAAGTATAAACTCAATTTGAGCGGCACTTAAACAATCGTTGGATAGTTATAATCGATCGGACGTTGAATCGTATCAGTGATCGAGTTATTACCCTGATTGTGGCAGCACTTCGTGATTAGTGTGTGTTTTTGTAGTGATTATACTATAACTCAGCGTACAATTTGAAATTGAACGTCGAAAGAACACCCAATTGCATGAAACAGACGGTCCTATTTATACATGAAATCGGGTTCCCCCGCGTGTCGCGGGAGATGTCGTGACTCCTGTCGCGACTCGCCTGGGGTGACGACCTACCCTAGGGTAGCCTTGTCACTAGTATAGGTTTGCTGAATTGACAGTTCGTAAATTTTGAGTCTATACAACGCATTTTAGAGATAATTATCAAGTTAGGGTTTACCCCCCTTTAGTTTTAGGGGCCCTAATCCTAATTCTAAATGTTATGAAAATTTTAGGGTTTGTTCAGAATTACTTGGGTTTCTCAATTAAGGTTTCCTATTGGCCAAATTAAAATAATAATTAGGACTTTTGATGAGAGTTGTTACATTCTCCCCACCTTAATAAAAATCTCGTCCTCGAGATTTACTGGAATAAATGAGGATAATTTCTCTTCATTTCTGATTCCAACTCCCAAGTGTATTCAGCTCCTCTCTTTGAATCCCATCTGACTTTGACTAAAATTAGTCGCTTGTGTTTGAGAAACTTGATCTTTCGATCCTCAATTTGAAGAGGTTTCTCAACAAATTTCAACTTTTCGTTTACCTCTATTTCTTGGAGAGGTACTACCAAAGATTCGTCTGCTAGACATTTCTTGAGATTGGATACATGAAATACATCATGTACTCCGGCTAACTCTTCTGGTAGTTGTAACCGATAAGCAACTGGTCCTATACGTTGGATTACTGGAAATGGTCCTACGTATCTTGGACTTAACTTTCCTTTCTTACCGAATCTAACAACTCCTTTCCAAGGAGAAACTTTCAACAGTACTCTGTCTCCAACTTGGAATTCTAACGGCTTGCATCTATTGTCTGCATAACTCTTCTGGCGATCTCGAGCAGTCTTCAGCCTTTCCTTAATTTGAGTAATCTTGTCGGTCGTCTCTTGCACTATCTCAGGACCTGACAATTGACTTTCTCCTATTTCTGCCCAACAAACTGGAGTTCTACACTTTCTTCCATAAAGAGCCTCAAATGGAGCAGTTTCAATACTTGAATGGTAACTATTATTATAGGAGAATTCAATTAATGGTAAGTGATCATCCCAGTTTCCACCAAAATCTATCACACATGCTCTAAGCATGTCTTCTAGAGTTTGGATCGTCCTTTCACTTTGTCCGTCTGTTTGAGGATGATATGCCGTGCTTAGGTTTAGTCGAGCTCCCATTGCTTGCTGAAAACTTTTCCAGAAATGAGAAGTGAAACGACTATCTCTATCTGATACAATGGAGAGTGGGACTCCATGTAAAGATACCACTTCGTCTACGTACAACTTGGCTAGCCTTTCCATGCTAAAGGTTTCCTTCATTGGTAGAAAATGAGCTGATTTGGTTAATCGATCCACAATTACCCAAATCGCATCATTACCTTTTCTGGTCTTGGGTAACTTAGTAACAAAATCCATTGTTATGAGTTCCCATTTCCATACAGGCATTTCTAATTGTTGTAGTAGTCCTGAAGGTTTCTGGTGTTCGGCCTTAACTTGTGAACAAGTAAGACATTTAGATACGTATTCAGCTATATCCTTTTTCATTCCTATCCACCAGAAATTATTTCTTAAATCTTGGTACATTTTATTGTTACCAGGATGTACGGTATATCGTGATTTATGAGCTTCTTCTAAAATCTTATTTCTTAATTCTCCCTTCTTAGGTACCCAAATTCGTTTCTTGTGGAATCTCCAAATTCCATCATTTCCTTGCTCTAGTTCCTTTATATAACCTTTCATTTCTTCAGCATCGTCCTTGATTGCTGTTTCCTGAACTTTCTTTAATTGTTCCATTAAATCTACTTGTAGATTTAATCTAAGTGCACGGACTCGTTTTGTTTTTCCTGATACTTACGACTTAAGGCATCTGCAACTATGTTTGCCTTTCCTTCGTGATATTGAATATCACAGTCGTAATCGCTTAGAACTTCCATCCATCTTCTTTGCCTCATATTTAACTCTTTCTGCCCAAATATATACCTTAAACTCTTATGATCTGTATAAACAGTAAACTTACTTCCATACAGATAATGTCTCCAAATTTTCAAGGCAAAAATTATGGCTCCTAATTCTAAGTCATGAGTTGTATAATTTTCCTCGTGCTTTTTCAACTGCCGGGAGGCATACGCAATTACCTTCTTGCGTTGCATTAACACACATCCAAATCCTAATTTTGAAGCATCACAATATACTTCAAAATCTTCTGTTCCTTCAGGCAATGCTAAAATTGGAGCATTCGTTAATCGGTGCTTTAAAATCTTAAAAGCTTCTTCTTGTCTATGTCCCCATTCAAACTTAGCGGCTTTACAGGTTAACTTAGTCAAAGGTACAGCTATCTTAGAGAAATCCTTAATAAATCGTCTGTAATATCCGGCTAAGCCTAGAAAACTTCTAATTTCCATAGCTGTTTGTGGGACCTTCCATTTGGTGATTGCTTCTATTTTAGCAGGATCTACGTGAATTCCTTCGTGATTCACCATATGACCTAAAAATTGTACTTCTTGCAGCCAGAATTCACACTTCGAAAATTTGGCATAAAGTTTTTCCTTTCTTAAGAGTGCATGCAAGTGTTCGCAATGTTCTTCCTGACTTTTGGAATAAATAAGTATATCGTCGATGAATACGATTACAAATTTATCCAAGTATGGCTTACAGATCCGATTCATCATATCCATAAATGCTGCTGGGGCATTTGTTAGTCCAAAGGGCATGACTGTAAATTCATAATGGCCATACCTAGTTCTGAAAGCAGTTTTAGGTATGTCTTTTTCTTGTACTTTTAACTGGTGATATCCAGATCTTAAGTCTATCTTAGAAAAATACCTAGCGCCTTGAAGTTGATCAAAAAGATCGTCAATCCTAGGTAATGGGTATCGATTCTTAATTGTAACTTTATTTAGTTCTCTATAATCGATACACATTCTCATCGAACCATCTTTCTTTTTCACAAACAACACTGGTGCTCCCCAAGGGGATGAACTAGGTTGTATAAATCCTTTGCTTAATAATTCATCTAACTGCCTTTTCAATTCTAGCATTTCGGTGGGTGCTAATCGATAAGGTGCCTTGGCTATTGGTGTAGTACCCGGAATTAGATGGATTCTAAACTCTACTTCCCTATCAGTTGGTAACCCAGGTAATTCTTCTGGAAAGATGTATGGGTATTCTGAAACTATAGGGATGTCTGGGAGTTCCTTACTTTTAGTGTTAATGATTACTGAAATCATATACACCATTCCTTGCTTTCGTTCATAACTAGCAACTTTCATTACTGATATGAACTTCAATGGCTTTCGTGGTTTATCTACTGAAATTAAAATTACCTCTCCTGTGGGAGTACGGATTTCTACGGAATTCTTATCACAAAGGATTCGGGCATGGTTGGCTATCAACCAATCCATTCCTAACACTACATCGAATCCGGCTAACTTCATGGGTAACAGATTTGCAGAAAACTTATGGCCTAACAGTTCTATCTTTCCTTCTTGCAAAACCTTATTTATGTTAACAGAATTTCCATCTGCCGTTTCGACTGTGAAAATTTGCCTAAGGTTGGTTAAGGGTAAGTTAAGGGCTTGGCAAAATGAAGTATTGATAAAACTTTGGTTTGCACCAGAGTCAAATAATACTTTTGCATAAACATTGTGGACCAAGAACGTACCGGCTATGACGTCAGGAATTAGTTCGGCTTCCTGAGTGGTTAGCTGAAAAGCTCGGACATTCTTCTTAGTAGCTCCGTCGGCTGTCTTGGCTTTGTTGTCTGCTGGTTTGACCAATTTAGGACATTCTGGTCTAAAATGTCCTGTTTCTCCGCAATTATAGCAGACTCTTGTTTTCTTTCTGCATTCCTCTTCGCGATGTCCTGCCATTTTGCAGAAGTTGCAGATTACATTACATTTTCCAAAATGATTCTTTTTGCAATTTCTGCAAAAAGGCGGATGTGCAGATTGTCTCCTTCCTCCTTTCTTGAACTTATTATTATTACCCACATAAAATCCTTGGGTAATCTTTTGAGCCAATTCCTTCTTTCGATCTTCTTCTCTTGTGCGCACTAGTTCATCAGTTAGGGTATTAGCTAGTTCCACAGCATCGTCAATAGTGCGAGGTCTCGCAGCTTTAACGATGTTACGAATTTCACTAATTAATCCCCAAATGTAACGGGAAATGAGTACCGGTTCTGGAGAAGCCAGTGTTGGTACTACTCTAGCATATTCAAAGAATGTCGAAGTATAACCGCGACACTCTACGCCTACCATACGATGGTTTAGGAACTTGTTTGCCATTTGTTCCTTTTCATATTCAGGACAATATTTTCTTTCTACAAGAATTTTAAATTCTTCCCAATTCATAGCATAAGCTATCCTTCTTCCTTTTGCTTGTAATACAGTGTTCCACCATTCTAGTGCTCCTTCTTTGAACAAATTTGATGCATACATAACCTGATCTTCTTCGGAACACTTACTTATTGCAATTACTGCTTCGGTTTTCTCTAACCAACGCAGTACTGCAGTTGCTCCTTCATTGCCTGCAAATTCAGCAGGTTTGCAAGCAAGAAATTCTTTGAAAGTGCAACCAGGCGTTGCAGCTGTCATTTTCTTAGGAGGTGGAGCCTGTCGTGGATTATTATCGTCATGATTGCCGCCTCCATTTATACTATGACTAAAATTATCTTCCTGAGTACGTTTACTAGGAATGATTTGTTGTGGTTCGATTGGATTCTTTACAGCAGCAACGATAGCTGGAATAACATTGGCTATTCCTTGAGTAACAATATTTTCGATATCTTGTCTAGTCATATATTGATCTCCTGGATGTTGCTCAGACTGATTAACCTCATTTACTGGTTCGTTACTAGCGTTTTCCATCTGATAATTATTATAAATATAACTATTAGTATCAAATGATTGTAATTAAAACAATTACACAGAAGCACATAAAATCTTTCAACACAGATATATAACCAAAATCGTCGATGTTTCCACTTCTATTCTGCTTTATATATTATATAGGTATCCATACACACTGTTTATCTTACAATGTTTTATTTCCCATTTTACGGAGTTATATTTGACTATTATTTATTATTATTATTATACAGACATTCTTCCCAACCCCACTATTCTTTGGTCAACTGGTAGTTTAGTAGCGACGCTCCCTTTCGTCGTATTTCCAGGAAATTTGTTCCCCCATTTCCCGGAGCCTATTCCCTGTACCTATCAGCTCTTCACCGAACTGACGGAGTTCGGCTAAGTTTTCGTTGCTCATTGGAGGATTGGGGATAGGTTCTGGATCAAACTGTGGAAGGAAGGAATAAGGACTGTTGATGATATTCTCGAATTGCCAGTCATTTGTCCACCATTCTTCCATTTGACCTAAAGGTCTAGTGTGGATTAGTGGGTCTGGAATAGCTGGTTCCAGATTTACAGGAAGTTGGTTTTCGGCTCGATAAGGATATAGATTATTATGGATAGGGCTAATGACATCACAATTTGCTAGTAGACGGTCTATTTCATCTTGAAATGTGATTTCTTTAGGTTGTCTGGAGCTCTCTCCAATTTCTATTCCTTTTTGTTTAGAATCTTTCCTGATTTCTATCTCTGCTGGTTTAGAACTTTCTCCGATTTCGATTCCTTTTCCTTTGTCTATAGGGTTTTCTATTTTGGGGAGTTTCCTAGTAGCTGGCTTTCTCCTGCGCACTTTCCTCCATCCTACATATCTTCTTTTCTTTTTAGATTTTGCTTTTTCCAGCGGTGGAGCTTGGAATTCCAGAGGTTCCTCTATGTCAGCAATATAACCAGTAAAGTCATGGGAGACTTCAATTGGTACTGGGTAGAGGTTGAGATTCTGAAATGCTTCCGATATCTCACTCATGCTGGATAACATATATGCAAAATGCACAAAAATGTTAAGTTAAAACTTTGGAACAAAGTTTAACAAATAAACATTAAAGTTTTATTGCATACTGATTTGTACAAAAGACTACAGGAAAGTGAACACACTATAATTTATTTATTTTACTGGGTATTAATTTTCTACTAGACCAGGCTTATTGATAGTTTTAGAGGTTTGCATTTTCTGCTACGGTAGCTAACATGTAGAGATTTGCCCATTTTTCGTCTAATTTGTCTTCCCAAGGTGGCCTATTTCCTAATTCCTGAATTTCTGAATTAAACCTCACTTTCTTGACTTGGGTTTTCTTTATTTTCTCCTGTCCCTTCTTAAGAATCGAATTTCTTTAATCTTGGGTGAGAGGATTTTCATAATTTGCTTTACGGACAAAAATCCCTTCTTCCAGATCTGCTGGATATTTGGAGGAAGAGGTTCCTTTTTCTGTGGGTGCAGTATCTAATTTGTGGTAGATAGCAGAAATCTTTTGTTTACCCATACTGTAACTCAACAATTAATTAGTTAATAAAACATGTTTTCACAGAATAGCAATTAAAATTTCAATAACTTTAATAGGCTAAAATCAATAGTAAGCTTATATCAGTGGCTTTGATACCACCTTTTCCTGTCACGGCCCTCAGCCCCGGTTTGACCCGGTCCAGAGCCGCGAGGCAGGAAATCCCGTGGTATCTAATTAAGTGACAGCGGAAGTCTTTTTAAACAGGATCGATTAATATTAAAACTGCTCGTTTATAATATAATATAGGAATAATTCTCATAATTTACAATAAAGTGATTTCACTGGGAAATCTTTATTTCTCAAAACATGTTTCTTTATTTATTTACATTGAGCCACTTTTCTAAGCTTGTAGTGCTCCACGGCACTTTTCCTTTGCTCACAACAGATCACCTGAAACATGTTTGAAAAAGGTTTTGTCAGCAGGGAAATACTGAGTGAATCATTCATTTTGCTAAAACGACACTTTTGTTATAATTTACAGTGTTAAGAGAGATTACAATGTTTTAGATATCAAACCAACTACCCACAGTACTTGTCACTCGAACATCCATCGATAGCCTCTTTGCCCGATGGTGTCTGTGACTATGGTCATATCACTCATTGGCTAACTCGTTGTCCAATAGTGATGGTTATCAAGTAATGTATACAAAACCCCACATACCGGCTGTAACTTGGTGATTACATAAACTTAATCACTGTAATTATAACCTTTGAAAATAAACATGCTTTTGAAATTAAATTTGATAAAAAGAGAATGAATCACATTGTAAATTTAACGAGCAGAGTATAAGCCTACTGATTAGCCTTGATTAACCTAATTTAAATAACAATGCACACACAAACAGGTTAGTAACGAATACAGCAGTTACGACAATTCACGAGATTAAACCTTCACAACGATTTATAAGTGCAATACTTAACAATTCAGCGGATTCACAACGAATGACATAGTATAGTCTGAGTTCGAACAGCACTCAAACATTCAAGTCGAAATCATGATGAATTAACAAAGTATAAACTCAATTTGAGCGGCACTTAAACAATCGTTGGATAGTTATAATCGATCGTACGTTGAATCGTATCAGTGATCGAGTTATTACCCTGATTGTGGCAGCACTTCGTGATCAGTGTGTGTTTTTGTAGTGATTATACTATAACTCAGCGTACAATTTGAAATTGAACGTCGAAAGAACACCCAATTGCATGAAACAGACGGTCCTATTTATACATGAAATCGGGTTCCCCCGCGTGTCGCGGGAGATGTCGTGACTCCTGTCGCGACTCGCCTGGGGTGACGACCTACCCTAGGGTAGCCTTGTCACTAGTATAGGTTTGCTGAATTGACAGTTCGTAAATTTTGAGTCTATACAACGCATTTTAGAGATAATTATCAAGTTAGGGTTTACCCCCCTTTAGTTTTAGGGGCCCTAATCCTAATTCTAAATGTTATGAAAATTTTAGGGTTTGTTTAGAATTACTTGGGTTTCTCAATTAAGGTTTCCTATTGGCCAAATTAAAATAATAATTAGGACTTTTGATGAGAGTTGTTACAGTTTGAGTTTAAATCCATTTCGGGCATAATAAGGGATATCTTACTGATATCTCAACATATTTAAGGCATATTAACTTAGGAAACTTGCATATGACTCATATGGTTACCCGTTACGCCCTTTTCGCGTTCGGTTCGGTTTATGTAACTAGTTTGCATAAATTGACCGAAACAGGTCAAACCTTATCATTTTTGTCTCAAACTCTAGAATGTGTTCAGTATAACCATATTATACAAGTCTTCAAAACTTGTCGGGTCTAAATCACATTATGTCCGGTCTTCGCTTAATCGTGCGTTTGAACCGTATCTTCCTTTAAAACTGACCGGTCTAAGCTTAAGCTTAATTAAAGACCCGTTAGGATTCTAATAGGATAATAAAAACCTTTGTTCCAGATTAGGAGCCCAGTAAAAGCCGTCTGTACTTGCTGTATTTGACTTATACATTGCTCAGGTAAATACTTTTAACTTATTTTCCCTTATACGGGCTTGGGATACGGTATATAAAATACCGCTTGTTCGGGCATTTGACCTTAATCGTGGGTGGTTCACTGTTATCAAGATGACCCGTTTAAAAATCTGTTTTGTTTGTTTTACGCCTTTGGGAGTTTAATGACCATGTCCCGGATATCCTTGGCATCATTCAAAGAATGGCCACGACCTTAGCACACGGGTGTAGGCGTACACCCGTCAGTGCATTTACAATTATTAAGGTATAACCGTTGGTTTCCCGCCACGGGACTATACTATGTGGTGTGTCTATTAATCTTTAACCCGGCACGAACCGGGCTACTGAACGCATAACAGACATGTAATCCTTTTACAAGATTATAATATTAAGTAATTATCCCAAGTTATAAAATGTTTTGTGCCACGTGCATTCAAATCAATTTTCAAACCCTTTTCAAAATGAGTCAGTTATATTGTATTTACCAGTGTAAACTGACGTATTTTCCAAAAAGGTTAAGTGCAGGTGCTACACGTAATAGGCTGGATACTCCAGACATCAATAATCAAGTCTCGCAAAAGCTTTAGGTGTCAAAGTCTGTTGAACAGTTTTCCTCTTTATTTTTGATCCGCCTGTGGATCTGTTTCAACTACATTGTGATACTTTATATTACAATTTATTTGGTTGAAATAAATCTATCTTTTGCTTCCGCTGTGCATTTAAATATTGTGTTGTTTGACCATGATGATATCAACTACGTCACGATACTCCCCACCGGGCCCACCGGTAATACGTGGAAATATCGGGGTGTGACAGGTTGGTATCAGAGCCAACACTGAGTAAATTAAACACTAGCCTTTTGTGTTTAATCTCAGTTACACAATTGCACATTCCTCGATTCTCGAGTCTAGACAAAGAACTTAGGAACTATCCAAAAATTTGTTTTATTTCTGACTTTGTCTTATAAATTTTTCTTGTTGTATCACTTGTTTGTTTTTGACAGGTTGACAAAATGCCACCAAGGATGAGAGGAAGAGGAAAAGGGCCACTCGTCACCCCAAATGACCATGAGGCCGGACCTTCGCACCGGCGAACACCGTCAGATTCCCACAACCCGGGTCCTCAAGATCCCTGGAGGACCTACATTGAACCAGCTAGGCGCTCAGTTTCGCTGAGTACCTCCCCTTCTATTCCACACTCTTTTGGGCCTCATTCTGAAAATGAGCCCCACAATTCCCACCAATCCTACATTCCTCTCCAAGGTTATATCTCACTTTTCGACCACCTGTCGCCTATTTTCCAGGGCCAGTTCAACCCTGCCGACTACCTTGGAGAACCAGTGGGTTTTAACCCACTTGGACCTAAAGATCATTTTTCCGGTGGCAACGCGATGGATATAGATGAGGACACCAATCCTGCAGAGCCACCATCCGGAACCCCCAACCACCCCATCGAAGTTTCAGATGGGTCACCTTTTGTGGGATCACCTTATAATGGTCCCGACAGCTATGAGGAGAGGTTCAGACAGTGTGACTGGGCGTTTACCCCCAGTTACCACAACTCTCCGCAGCAACAGCAGCAGCATCTACAGCAGCAGAATCCTTCCGAGGATTCTCGATTTATCGCGGTCACTCCACCGCCACCACCAGCCCAGCAACAGCCTCTGGAGCCCCCGAGGCGAAGAAGATCGAACGCACGGATATCCGCGCGAGGAGGAGTGCGCATCAACACCCCTCCACTTTCAAGTGGCAGCCGATACTCGCCATTTCATGAAGAACCAGAGATGGGAGAATCTTCACACCCCGTCTCAGAAGTAAACTCTGCGCCAGTCGCGCCACCACCACTGGGTTTTGGAGACCCAATTCCTACCTACACTGGTGCGGCGGCGTATAATCCCTTCGAGCAGCCGATCCACACCAATTACAACTATGCCGAGGCCGATCCTTACTTGGTAGCTGCGAACTACAACGCTCTCCATCCGGAAGGTCCCTATGGAGGTCCCTGGACTACGGGATACCCGACCTATGGATACCCACCATATGGGTATCAGCAACCGCCACCTCCTCAACCTCCACTTTATCAGCAACCCCCACAGCCGCCGGTGATGTCACCACCACAATATCAAGAAATCCTTCAAGGGATAAATGAGGTGCGGCAGGAGGTGCGGGAAGACCGTAGGCATAACCAAGGGATGTTCAAGAAAATGGTGGATTTGATCAAGGGAAAAAGCAAGAAGGATCACTAAATCCTTTGTTTGTTTGTTTATTTTATTATTGTAATCATGTCCCTGTGTGGACATTTGTTCTGTATTCTGCCCCTGCGTGGGCATGTCTTTTTATGTTCTGCCCCTGCGTGGGCATGTCTTTCTATTGATCCCTGCGTGGGTATGTTTGTTAGTTTAGCCCCTGCGTGGGCGTGTTATTTATGTAAAAGTCCCGTTTAGGGCAAGCTTGTACTAGTTTAAATTTTAATGGAATGGTTAGTTCAATTTTTTCATTTTTAAATTATATGCATAAATATAATATGTGAATAAATGAAAAAAAATAACATTCATTTTATAGACTTACCATTTTAATAAAATAATAAGAATCTTAAAAGGTAAAACCTAGCTTGTATGTCATAATAAGACCTGGGCAATATGGTAAAACCTGTTTAAAAAGATTCAAATCTCTGTTAACATCTGCAAACATGTTAACATTCTTGGCTAATGTGATCCGCAAAATCACACATGTCACCCTTTTAATAAATTATCTAAATTCCTTATTATTATTTAAACATCTGATTGTGATGTAATGCCTACGGGCTATAACTAATGTCATATAAGACAAAAGGCAGCCGTAGTTTATAGACTCCCTGCCAAGAAAGGTAATGAATTTTAATTCAAACCCTAATAACTAGATCCTATAAGATCTAAATTTATAATTTAGAAATTGTCCACGTGACTAGGCCTGTTATGCCAATATTATATTTCATTCTAAGATTAAGGGTTACTAGTGAAAAGTCCCGAATGAAACTACTTAACAAATTAACTAGTATGGCTCTTTAATTACCATGGTTAATAAATTATCAAGATGACGGGCCTATTATAATTCCTTAAATGAATCATTGTCATCATCTTATGTAGCAGTTCAACTACATGGCCGAGTCTGACGAGGTTAACATTCGGCCAAAGGAGAATCATGACGCCACCAGAATCAATATCACTTGTGCCGAACTCCAAACATTAATTGATAATACAGTCACTAAAGCCATAGAGAGGCAATATAGTGAATCGAGTAGTACTCGAAGCAGGACCCAATCAGCACCTCACTCTAAGCCAAAAACACATTCTGAGGCTCATAATAAGCCACCATCTAAGCTAGATAAGCCAAAGAAGGATGATTACGAGCATCACTCCTCGAACCAACACAGTGTCCCGTCAAAGAAGATTGAGCTTAAACAGGAACCGCGTGGTAAGTCCTGTACGTATAAATACTTCGTCTCATGTAAACCCAGAGATTTTACTGGGGAGAAAGGGGCGATTGACTGCATGACCTGGTTGGATGAAATGGATACCGTAGTTGATATCAGCGGGTGCGCTGATAAGGATGTAGTAAAGTTTGTGTCTCAATCGTTCAAAGGTGAGGCCTTAGCCTGGTGGAGATCGTTGATTCAAGCTACTGGGAAGATTCCACTGTATAATATGTCATGGGAACAATTTGTTACCCTCATCAAAGAGAACTACTGTCCTCAGCATGAGGTTGAAAAGATTGAGTCAGATTTCCTATCATTGGTAATGAAAAATCTGGATTGCCAAGCTTACCTTACGAGCTTTAATACAATGTCAAGGTTGGTTCCATATCTAGTGACCCCGGAACCCAAAAGAATAGCTCGTTTCATTGGGGGTTTAGCCCCAGAAATTAAAGCAAGTGTAAAAGCTTCTCGGCCAACTACATTCAGGTCTGTAGCCGATATATCCTTGTCCTTCACACTGGACGCGGTCAGGCAGAGATCGCTGAGGAACACGGATACCGAAAAGAGGAAGCGTGAGGATGACAACTCACGACGTTCGGACAAAAGACATTAGGGGAATCATGATCAAAAAAAGAGTTCTGGATCCAAGAAAGATAACCATCAGTCGGGTGAGAAACCCAAGTGTAAGGTTTGTAAGAAGCACCATTTTGGGAAGTGCAGATTCGAGTCAAAATCCCAGTCACAGTCAAAAGTTTGTGGGATTTGCAAGTCTTCTGAGCACAAGACTTTAGACTGTAAAAAGATCAAAGATGCTACGTGCTATAGTTGCAACGAAAAAGGGCATATCAAGACCAACTGCCCAAAACTCGCAACGAAGGCTGAGGATGGGAAAAAGACCAATGCTAGGGTCTTCAAGATGGATGCAAAGGAAGCTGTTCAGGACGACAACGTGATCACAGGTACTTTTCTCATAAATGATGTTTATGCTAGAGTATTGTTTGATTCTGGAGCGGATAAGTCTTTTGTGGATAACAAGTTTTGTGAGTTGTTGAAATTGCCTGTAAAAACCTTAAGTGTGAAGTATGAGGTGGAATTAGCTGATGGAACCATAGAAACCGCCTCAACTGTGTTAGATGGATGTGTTATGTCCATTAGGAACCACTCTTTTCCTTTGTCTCTACTTCCCTTTAAGCTAGCTGGTTTCGACATAGTGATACGTATGGATTGGTTATCGCATAACCAAGCCCAGATTGTGTGCAACAAGAAACAAGTAGTAGTCAAGACCCCATCTGGAGAGCCACTTACCATTCAGGGAGATATTAAGTATGGACTGCCTGAGCAAGTGTCCATGCTCAAGGCCTCTAAGTGTTTGCAGAAGGGTTGTGTCATCTACATGGCACAAGTGACTATTGATGAGCAGAAACCCAAGATAGAAGATATTCCAGTCATTTCTGAGTACCCTGAAGTTTTCCCAGAAGAACTACCTGGTCTACCACCAGATAGGCAAGTAGAATTCAGAATTGACCTCATCCCTGGAGCAGCACCTGTTGCAAGAGCGCCTTATAGGTTGGCACCAACAGAGATGAAGGAGTTGAGGACGCAGTTAGATGATCTGCTAGCCAAAGGTTTCATTAGACCTAGTTCGTCTCCTTGGGGAGTGATGGAGAGTGTGAAACCCGAGTGTTAACGTGCTTATCTTACGTGTCTTATTGTGTTTTAAGCGACTACGTGCTTTGAATGTGTTAACTACGAGTGTTCGTGGTTTTAAAGGTAAATCATTTAATTCGGTAAAGTTGGAGAGTTTAAAGATGATGTGGAACACCCGTGGATGTGAAAGAAATGCAACATACTGAAGTTTCGGGCTTGTTGGTAAATTATGTAAAGTTGGAATGCATGCAAAGCTAAAGAAACAGAATGCTGGGATCGTAACTTACGGAATCAGTGCATAGCTTACGGCTGAAAAGAGAACAAGAAACAGAAACATTTGAATGAGGCTTACGGCATTTGAATGGGGCTTACGGTTGGAAAGATAAAACAAGGTTTGTGGTGCAAGTGACTTTTGTTAGTGGGCTTGGAGGGTTTGTAAAACCCTAGTCAAAAACATCATCATGGGCATCGCATTAAGGAAAAAAAAACATTCATTGACTTTTGGGGCTTTGATAGCGCCGATGTTGTTTGTCAAGAAAAAGGATGGATCGATGCGTCTGTGCATCGATTACCGTGAGCTTAATAAGGTCACTATCAAGAATAGGTATCCTTTGCCCAGGATCGATGATTTGTTCGATCAACTTCAAGGGGCAAGTTACTTTTCTAAGATCGATTTAAGGTCAGGCTATCATTAGTTGAAAGTTAAGGATGAAGATGTATACAAGACTGCATTTAGGACTCGTTATGGTCATTACGAGTTCCTAGTGATGCCTTTTGGGCTCACTAATGTTCCTACCGCATTCATGGATCTCATGAATCGCGTCTGCAAGCCCTACTTGGATAAATTTTTCATCGTCTTCATTGACGAAATCCTTATCTACTCAAAGAACCAAGCTGACCACGAGAAACATCTTCGCTGTATTCTTAAACTTCTACACCATGAGAAACTCTACGCCAAGTTTTCAAAGTGTGAATTTTGGCTTCGAGAAGTCCAATTCCTTGGACATGTGTTTAGTGAGCGTGGTATCCAAGTGGATCCCGCTAAGGTAGAAGCAGTTATGAATTGGTAAGAGCCAAAGACGCCTACTGAGATTCGCAGTTTTCTAGGACTAGCAGGATACTATAGGCGATTTATTGAAAACTTCTCAAGGATTGTTGCGCCCCTAACTTCGTTGACACGTAAGAAGATTAAGTTTGATTGGGGCCCTAAGCAACAAGAATCATTTGACATTCTTAAGAAAAAGTTGAGCAATGCACCAGTGTTAACATTGCCTGATGGAATAGAGGAATTCGTGGTGTATTGTGATGCATCACACACCGGTATGGGTTGTGTACTCATGCAGAAAGGCAAAGTTATTGCCTATGCTTCACGACAGTTAAAGGTGCATGAGAAGAATTACACCACCCATGACTTGGAGTTGGGTGCCATTGTATTTGCAGTAAAACTGTGGAGGCATTACTTGTATGGAACCAAGTGTGTGATCTATTCAGATCACAAGAGCCTTCAACACTTGTTTAATCAGAAAGATTTAAACATGAGGCAACGAAGTTGGATGGAAACTTTGAATGACTATGACTGTGAGATACGATACCATCCAGGCAAGGCAAATGTAGTTGCCGATGCCTTAAGTAGAAAGGAGAGAATAAAGCCTATAAGGATCAATGCCAAGAGCATTGAGATAAGGAATAGTCTGAACGAAAGGTTGTTAGCTGCACAGAAGGAAGCTGTGTTGGAAGCTAACTATCCTGATGAAAAGCTAGGAGTAACTGAGGAGCAGTTATCCTATGACAAGGACGGAATCCTAAGGTTAAATGGACGAATATGGGTTCCAGTTTATGGAGGGCTTCGGGATGTTATCCTCCAGGAAGCCCACAGTTCCAAATATTCTGTTCATCCTGGAGCTGATAAGATGTACCAGGATCTAAAGGCAAACTACTGGTGGATAGGCTTGAAAAAGTATGTAGCTGCCTATGTAGCTAAATGTTTGACGTGAGCGCAAGTCAAAGCTGAGCATCAGAAGCCGTCAGGTTTGCTACAACAGCCTGAACTTCCCACATGGAAGTGGGAGATGGTGACAATGGATTTCATTACCAAGTTGCCAAAGACAAGGAAGGGAAATGATACTATATGGGTGATAGTAGATAGACTGACTAAGTCAGCACATTTCCTACCCATTAAGGAAACTTATAGCTCTGACATGTTAGCTCAATTGTACGTAGATAAGATTATAGCTCTGCATGGCGTACCAGTGTCAATTATATCTGACAGAGATACGAGATACACCTCTCATTTTTGGAAAAGTTTCCAACAGTCTTTGGGCACACGCTTGAATTTTAGTACAGGTTACCATCCACAGACGGACGGGCAGAGTGAGCGTACCATCCAAACGTTGGAAGACATGCTTCGTGCATGTGTGATTGATTTAGGTGGCAGTTGGGATAACCATCTGCCATTGATCGAGTTCTCCTATAACAACAGCTACCATACGATTATTAAGGTTGCGCCTTTTGAGGCATTATATGGTAGAAAATGCAGAACACCTATTTGTTGGGCGGAAGTAGGGGAAGTTCAATTATCAGGACCTGATTTGGTCTTTGAAACAACGGACAAGATTGTCCAGATTCGTGACCGCCTGAAAGCTGCCAGAGATAGGCAGAAAAGCTATGCAGATCCCAAGCGTAAACCTCTAAAGTCTGAGGTTGGTGATAAAGTTTTGCTTAAGGTATCACCCTGGAAAGGGGTGATGCGATTTGGTAAGAAAGGTAAGTTAAGCCCAAGGTATATAGGACCATTCGAGGTTATCGAATGTGTTGAGTCAGTGGCTTATAAGTTGAACTTTCCTGAAGAGCTCAGTGGTATCCACAATGTTTTTCACATCTGCAATCTGAAGAAATGTCTAGCTGATGACTCGCTAGTCATGCCGCACACGGATGTGCATATAGATGAGAGCTTGAAATTTGTGGAAAAACCATTGTCGATTGAAGATCGACAGGTAAAGAGGCTTCGAAGGAAGCATGTGCCTATTGTAAAGGTCAAATGGGATGCCCGTAGAGGTCCCGAATACACATGGGAGGTAGAATCCACGATGAAAGAAAAATACCCTCATTTGTTTCAGTAAATCTCGAGGTCGAGATTTCTTTTAAGGGGGTGAGGATGTAACACCTCGTAATTTCATGCCCAATAACATATGGACACGTGTCATAAGCTTTGAATATGTGAAAAAGTACTTTAGAGGGACTAAAGTTGACAAACGGAGAAACTATGTGAATATAAGGGTCCAAAGTGTCAACAATGGATAAATATATTTTAAAATGGCCCTACAAGATGTTTATACCTTCAAACGAATAAATCATGGATCATACGAAGCGGAAAATGAAAGAAAGTGAGGAATTATAAACTACAGGGGTTAAATGTGTCAACATGTTTAAAGTATACCTCTGAGTGACCTTTTTGCAAACACGAAGCTTTGTAACAATAAATTATACTCACTAGAATATGTGGTAAAAATTTCACCAAGTTTCGTTACCGTATGAGAAAGTTATGATCAAATTCGTATACGAGGGGTTAAAAACATCAACGTTGAAATTTGTGACTTTTCGGGTAAGCACAAAGTTAACCAAGGACTTAACCAAGTTTGTAAAAGTCTTAAGGTCCTTAAAAATCAAGTTATAGGGCCAAAAGTGCAAGAAAAACAATCAAAACCACGTTACAAAGGACCAGGGACTGAAATGTAATAAATGAAACTTATTTAACCTGTTGCGCCGGTTTTAAGCGCCCCGCGAGAGGCTGTTCGCGGCCCGCGAACAAGTGACCAGCGACAGAAAATCGAATAGCTGCCAGTTGCAGCTCTGAAACCGACTTTACACTCTTTTTTTACATACCAGGGGCTGCTCCAATGGTTTAACATGCAATAGGGGCACTTGGCTTGATCTGGAAACATTCATAGACTATCTTGGCATCATCTTATGAGATCAAAGTGAGTAGTATATAAGAACATCCAAAGTTGCAACATTTGTTCATTCACTTGCAACTTCATCTCTGGAGCTCTCTGGTCAGCAACAAGGATTCATTAGGCTCCCTAGTCGTGATTTGGACTCTTGTAAGTGTCCTTACCCCTTTCTAATTCTGTTTAGCTTAGTTATTTAACTAAAAGTCAGACCGTCGTAATTAGAGTTTGACTTCGAGATTACTCATAATTTATTCAGTCAAATCTCGAATTGAAAGTACCTATAATTAGGTAATTATGTGGGTATTAAACCCTTAAAAGGGTACTCTCTGATTCACACTCTAACTAGGTCAATTGTCGGGTCAAACTTGTTATTAAAAAGTCAACATAATGCTTATTTTCAAATTAATGCATAATTAGCAATGTAGGAGACATGCAGCCTATTTGATCACTAATATAACTTGGTAATTAATGTAAGAACATGTTTAAACATGTTCAACCCGACAATTTTCAGTTTAAACCCGGATCGGAACCGAAAGTCGCATAATTTGACTTTTGCTTTGACTTTCAGTTCTGACCCGTTTATGCATGTTTTAGAATTGCCTTAGAGCTTTATTTGGACCAGGTTTCATATAAGTATAACTCTCTGAGATTATACAACCTGGTTCATTAGTTATCCGATTCATATGCATGTTTTCGTTAAATGCTTAAATGTTGACTATTATGCCCTTTTGACTTTAAAACATAATTTTTGAAAAAGTAAAAGAGTAGAAACCTTAGTTACTGATTTATAAACTTACACCAAAAATTTGACATCAGTTTGAGGTCTAGATTAAGAGTTATGCTCATTAGCGTAATTAGAAAGTTTTTAGTAATTAAATGGCGTAATTAGCTTATAGCCTATCTAAACCCACTTTTTGATGTCAAAATTTTTACCCACTGATGTAATATAATATTTTGGTATTTTTGAAGATTTTTATTTAATTTTTGGCTGAGCATAACATAGGTCTCTAAGTTTAATTCGGTTAATGCCGGTTTTGCCCTTTTAAGCCATAAAATGAGTTTTACAAATCCTTTTGACCCCAAACCTTTTTCTAATGATTTTATTTGATAAATAAAATATTTTGAGCCTTCTGGAATTATAAAAATATCCGCTTTCCTTTGAAAGCCTGGAAATGGCTCCAAATCGCCTTTTTAAGCGTTTTTAACGCATAGTATGTACTAAAACTATATTAAATATATAAGGTTGATACCTACTGATATTTTTAGTATATTTTTATATATTAACAGTAAGTAAAAGTTTTTAAACTCAGGTTTCCAGTTTTTGACCTTTTAAGCCTAAGTGAAATTACCAAAATACCCCTAAGATGCATAGTTTGGTTTTAAATGATAAATTTCACATATAGGTCATACCCTACTGTTATAACTTATTAAATTAAGTGTATTTACTGAATAAATCAGACCTGTAACTCAGATTACTAATTAAACTCTTTTATAACCTTTTAAATGACCAAAATGCCCTTACGAGGCATAGTTTGAGTTTAAATCCATTTCGGGCATAATAGGGGATATCTTAATGATATCTCAACATATTTAAGGCATATTAACTTAGGAAACTTGCATATGACTCATATGGTTACCCGTTATGCCCTTTTCGCGTTCGGTTCGGTTTATGTAACTAGTTTGCATAAATTGACCGAAACGGGTCAAACCTTATCATTTTTGTCTCAAAATCCAGAATGTGTTTAGTATACCCATATTATACAAGTCTTCAAACTTGTCGGGTCTAAATCACATTCTGTCCAGTCTTCGCTTAATCGTGCGTTTGAACCGTATCTTCCTTTAAAACTGACCGGTCTAAGCTTAAGCTTAATTAAAGACCCGTTAGGATTCTAATAGGATAATAAAAACCTTTGTTCCAGATTAGGAGCCCAGTAAAAGCCATCTGTACTTGCTGTATTTGACTTATACATTGCTCAGGTAAATACTTTTAACTTATTTTCCCTTATACGGGCTTGGGATACGGTATATAAAATACCGCTTGGTCGGGCATTTGACCTTAATCGTGGGTGGTTAAGTGTTATCAAGATGACCCATTTAAAAATCTGTTTTGTTTGTTTTACGCCTTTGGGAGTTTAATGACCATGTCCCGGATATCCTTGGCATCATTCAAAGAATGGCCACGACCTTAGCACACGGGTGTAGGCATACACCCGTCAGTGCATTTACAATTATTAAGGTATAACCGTTGGTTTCCCGCCGCGGGACTATACTATGTGGTGTGTCTATTAATCTTTAACCCGGCACGAACCGGGCTACTGAACTCATAACAGACATGTAATCCTTTTACAAGATTATAATATTAAGTAATTATCCCAAGTTATAAAATGTTTTGTGCCACGTGCATTCAAATCAATTTTTAAACCCTTTTCAAAATGAGTCAGTTAAATTGTATTTACCGGTGTAAACTGACGTATTTTTCCAAAAAGGTTAAGTGCAGGTGCTACACGTAATAGGCTGGATACTCCAGACATCAATAATCAAGTCTCGCAAAAGCTTTAGGTGTCAAAGTCTGGTGAACAGTTTTCCTCTTTATTTTTGATCCGCCTGTGGATCTGTTTCAACTACATTGTGATACTTTATATTACAATTTATTTGGTTGAAATAAATCTATCTTTTGCTTCCGCTGTGCATTTAAATATTGTGTTGTTTGACCATGATGATATCAACTACGTCACGATACTCCCCACCGGGCCCACCGGTAATACGTGGAAATATCGGGGTGTGACACTTCATGCCCGGTTACCAGTATAAAACTGTTAAATCCTGATACATCCTATCAGAACCCGGATGAGTGAATATCGATACTCGTGTGCTTCGTCCAATACAAGTTCCCTAAGGTTACTGTATAGAGGGACCCATATTCACTCCATGGAGTAGCGGATACTATCAGATTGTTGCTGCAAGCTGACATTCCATGCCCCGTATGGATTCGGCTAGGAGGTGGTCGTCTCTCAACGCTTCTGCTCGGGAAGAATGAATCTGGTCAGGAGGATTAGGGTGAATGGTGAGCTGCAAAGCTTGCACACATTTAGATTTCACAGTCATGGTCGTTCAAGAGTTTCATCCAGCGACGCTATCACATGTTCAACTTTTCCTGATCCAGATATGCTGAAGGCCCTTGTGATCGGTGTAACTTGTGCATTTGGTACCGTCCAAGTAATGCCTCCAAATTTGAAATCCAAAGACCATTGCTTCCACCCCAGGTTGTGAATCGTGCAATTCTTTTTGTAAATCTACACTTGCTGAGAAACGTAAGCTATCACTTTCTCGCGTTGCATCATCACGCAACAGAGACCCTGAATTGAAACAACATGGTACACTACCAGATCACCTATACCATCAGGTAAGGACAATATTCAGTGCATAGTAGAGTTTGGTTTCAAAGCTGAAAAGACGTTCTACTGTTCAGCCCTCCACGAATACACAGAACCCAACTATGTTAAAGCGAAAAAAGTTGTGCGATCTTCGATAATCCCTTGATGAATCGGCGTCAGTACGTAGTGAGACCAAGAAATTGCTGCACCTCTGACGGACTCTTTGGTGCCGATCAATTTCTAATAGAATGGATCTTAGCAGGATCCACGTGTAATCCCAATTCACGGACTATATGACCAAGAAAGTGTACTTCTCGAATCCCGAAGTCACACTCAGAAAGACTTCGCGTGGAGTTGTTCCTCCCCCAAGAGCCCTAAGATAAGATACAAGTGTCGCTCGTGGTTCTCCTTTCTCTTGGAAAAGTCTCTAAACGTCATCAATAAACACGGTTGATGAATTTATCGAGATGAGGTTTACACATACGATTCATGTGATCCATTAAGCTGCTGGTGTGTTGGGTAACTTGAATAACATGATCAGAAAATCGTAATAGCTGTACTGTGTTCGAAATGCCATTTTGGAACATCCTCCTCTCGGTCTTCCATTAGATAGTAGCCCGATCTTGGGTCGATTTCCGAATAGAAGCTTGACCCTTGCAGCTGGTCAAGCAGGTCGTTGATGCGGGGTAGAGGGTGACGGTTTCCGACTGTCACCTTGTTGAGTTTACGGTAGTCGATACACGTACGAAAGGACTCGTCCTTCTTTTTCATAAATAGAGCTCGGGCTCCCAAGGCGAGAAGCTAGGTCAATTAGAACCCCTGCCCGGTAGTTCCTGAAGTTGATTAAACAGTTCTTGCAACCTTCCTGGTGCAAGACGATGAGAGGTACTAGAAATCAGAGTTGCTTCTGTCGTGATACAAATCGGTAGATCTTCGCTCTTCTTCTCCTCGGGCTGAGTACCTATCACCAGTGATAGGATAGCAGGATAGCTGAAATGCTTCTAGACTTCCATAGTCGAAGTGATACTGACATTCAGTGAATCTCCACCAGGGAGAGGTATACATGTAATTTTTTTCTTTACAAAGGTTTCTGCTCGATGCTTGGACAACTAGTCCATACTGACGACTACATCAAAGCTTCCAAAAGTAACGGGAAAATAGTCAATGTCGAACACGTGACCAACAAGTTTGAGTTGCACCCTAAGCGAACGTGTGAGACTTCAATTGGCTTGCCATCGACCACTTCTGCAATGTGTCTGGCTTCAAGAGGTATAGGGGATGAACAAAACAGAGACGAAGCGATTAGTTACCAAGAACGTACAGACCACCATGTTGCTATTATACCTGGCGTTGCCCGTGCCAATCCTAAATGCTCTTCCATGAGTACCGCTTCCAGTGTTGTTGTTATCGTTACGAGGATTCCCAATACTGTCATTATTCCCCTGGTTGTTGACGTCTTGATTTAATAACGACCAATCCTTGACGATGTCACCTTCATTTCCATACTGAAGGTTATGATTGCGAGTACCTTGTTGTCACCCTGGCCATTGCCCCTAATGTTGTTTCTTTGTAAACATATCTCCGTGATCTTTCACCCAAAGAATCCACCTTTCTGCATTTCTTGACATATCCTAGGGTACTGCCCAAAGCGCTAGAAATTACACATCCCATACTCTAGTCGATTGTCAGTGGTTATGCCTTGAGTGATTCATAAGGGTTGGCTTCCAAAGGTTGCTGACTAGGGTTAGGGACTCGATTGAAGTCAGTCTATGGGTGTTCGTTGTCGGTAAGCAGGGTCGTCCTAATACTAGGGTTGGTAATGTATCACGTTCATCTTCTTATCCATCGGTCTTGCGAGTCGATTGAAGAGTGCACGATAAGTTGCTAGAGAGTACAGAAGTGATCATACTTCGGGATCTAAGGCGTCAATTCGTGGAATTCAAGTAAACAAAGAAAGTGAGGAAGGCATAAACCAAGCATTCAATGGTATGATAACTAACTCAAAGACGTTCACATTAACACCTAGCATTCTTATACGGTTCACTAGACGTTCAGATACGTGTTCAGGCAACACTCAATGTCATCGAGATTCGTAAGGATTCAGAGGGAAGTGAAAAGATCATGCGCGAGTAGGAGACAATCATTGCTATGACTCCTATAGATTTGTTGTGTTTCTCATTAGATTGAATAATGGAATGGAACCCCTTTCACACTTGTTAAGCCTCACTGGGACTCACAAGCACCCCACATTATTATTATGTGTGCACCCACAATAATAATATGATTTGCATGCTCGTCTCAGTTCCTCCTAACTCATGTCAAATGGTCCCCAGACTTGAATGTCAAACGGAGGTTGTCAAAATGACAGGATCACAGAAATCTAAGCACCGTGACATACTAACAATGCATCATAATGTAAACAAGCAATTCATATAATTATGTTATAGTGACGAGTGTGTGTCCGTATGCTACATCATAAACAAGTGTACACTAGTCATGTAATGTATACAGCAGGTGAAAAAGACGAACCTTGCAATCTGGAGCTGAGTGTCATGGTCGTATTCTCGTATTCAGAACTGTTCGGTTATAGTCTGGTTTTATATAAAAAAACATTTTAAAACCAAGTTCACTATAACCAGTGCTCTGATACCAATCTGTCACACCCCCAAAACACCACATGCGGGAACCCCCATGAGGCGTGTGATGTACTAGGATCTAGCCACCAATCACATTGAACTCATAACAATATTTCAAATAAACTTTCATTTATTAGAATAAAGCGTTACAAAACATTATTTATTATTCAGCGGAAGCATAATACAATGGTTAATAATTTCGTAACCTAAGTGTATAAAAACCTTTAGACTTGTATTGTGATTCCATGTAACTTGACCCATGACCACTCCAGCATCCCAGACAGCAAGTTCCAAATGAATGTACCTATAGGCCATCAAGCATGCATAAAAGTGTATCAGCATAACGCTGGCGAGTTCACAATTTTGTTTACCGAAAATCGTGTTACATGTTTTGCTGCGAAAAGTTAGTTCAGTTCAAAAACATTTCCGTTAACAATGTTGATAATAACTCGATACCGCAAGATGGCTCTAGTTTGTTTACCTTTCCCCAATGCTCTATTAGACATTGGTTGAGTGGTTAAGGTAATTAGTTCACTCCCGTCCTCCCCGGTACGGTGTGAGGGTGCCAAACCTAATAGCGTTATCAACTAATAACCCTGTTGCCTCCCCGGCAACTAATTCGGTAGTAGATGGGACTTAAGTGATAGAAGGTGAGTGTATTATCCAACGTCCCAGTTTAACATTCCAGTTAAACCCATTTACCTAATATTCCTCCCCGAAATATTTACCAAATGTCCCTCCCCGGGACGCATGCTTGAAAAAGAGCAGTGAACTCACCTTAGGTTGCTTTGTATGTTATGTTACTTGTTCCGAATTAATCAACCAAACCCTAACGTGATTACCAATGACAATCAGTTTTGTATTCAGTTAAATCATGTATTCCGTACATATACTATACAATAACATACATGAGACACACATATCATACGAGTCATAACAGTTAATCATGCGTCATAACAACCAATTACCATTACGAAATCACATAGCAGGTATTTGGTTCTCATACAAGCTCACACTAAAAATCTTTATTTTAATAATCACTCAACAGTCCATTATTACCCATCATAAAAGTATGCGGCCCATTATTATGTGACCCATATACAATGTGTACATCCAAGTGTGCGATATACTGAATGGTGTGCGACTACAGTATAAGTGTGCGTCTAGATTATCATATCATTGTGTGGCCCATTATTTTTCCCAGCCCAATAGTGTAATGTGTGGCCCAATAGCGAGGTGTGCGACTGGTCAACAAGTAGAGCCCAAACAGTTGCAAGTGCCCTTAAAGTGTGCGATTTTGTTAACTTGTGCGACCCGTGAACAAAGCAGGCCCAATAGCTGGGGTACGGCCCACTGGAGTGTGCGAGTGAGGTTCAGTTGTGCGATTAGGCCTCAAGTGTGCGACTGGCTAGTTGTGAGACTACACACTTTGTGCGATCAGTTGTGATCTTCGTGAATTATGGAAACAGTTACACATTTCCATCTTGTTCGATCTAACCCATTAATTATCCTTCAATGCTAATAGATTGTTTTGGTTCTTTGATTCATATGAACCCTAAGCATTGACCAATTCATAATAACAATTAATTATATGACATCATGAATTTCCGGATCGACACCCAAAGATTTTCATCGCACACTATCATCCTACATTATCCAGTTCATTCCTTCAAGCATACAGGCCCCTCTTATCACAAGCACAGATCCGATTCGGTTTTAATCATAACAAATGAATCAACATCAACAATCATCTTAGACTAGTAAATCATGGAATACTCATTAAGGACTTTGTAAACATGCAACACTACCATCTCATTATTACATATATCATCATGCAAGAACATACAAGAATCACATTATTAATCATCAAACCAACACCATGCCTAATGATTACACAATGATAAAACAGTTAATACTAACCGAATCAAATGGTAAGATGACGAGAACTTCGAAAGATATGAGAAGGCTGCCGTCAACTTTGCTTCGAATGGGGGGCTGCTGCCGTCGGATGCGAGAAGGAGAGGAATGGGGGTTAGGGTTTGATAATATTTTGTGTTTTGGAGTATAATGGAGGTTACACCTCAATCGTTGTGTGTTATGCGAAAACAAGAGGAGTCGGGCCCATCTTGAGCTGCAATCGGCTGGGTACTATGGCCCAATTGAGTTTGGTTTGGGCTGAGGGCAATTACAAGGAGTGTGTGGTCATAGGGGAGTGTGCGACCCGACAATTTTGTGCGACTAGCCTACCTTCAACCCATGCACATAACAACCTTAATAATTCAAGTACAATCTAATCACATAATTCATTTTATACAAATTAAACATAGGTTACATCAACGCACAAACTTGAAAAGGGAATCAACACAAAGAAAAGACTCTTGAAATTTACGAGTTGTCACACAAACACTATCAGTTGGTATAACTGCAACTAGTGCTTCAAAATCAACCTCTTCTGGATCCACTGTCGGATTTCCTTTTGGATCAACTTAACATTCATACTCAGAATCCCATGTTCTTGCCCATCTTTCTTCCTTTTTAGCATCGTACATACTGTCCAGATAACCTTGAGCTTCTATTTCCTCTCAACTCTTCTTGATTTTAGCAACCATTGCCTTGACTTCTCCATATTCTTTGTCATGTTTACTCCAATCATACCCTTCATGATCATGAATTATACATCTGTTATCATCTACTTTGATGTAATCATCCCAATTAAACTTTTCATTTTGATGAATACTGGATTCACTACGATCACAAATCGTCAATACAGCATGTTTCTTTTCTTTAAGAGATCCTTCATCAATCTGCTTTCTTGTTGGTTGCTCGTTATCCTGATGATATATAGCCTTTTTTGTAGTAATCCTCATGAAAAGGATTCACGCTATCATCATCTTTGTTGTTCGAGCATTCCCTCTTGAAGTGCCCCTTTTGTTTACATTTGAAGCAAGTGACTTTGTTCTTATCAAAACCTATCTTCATGTCTGGGCCTTCCAAGCACTTTCTGCTAGTTATCTCCATGAACCTTTGAGCCCTCCAGATTACGCTTGCCATGCACCAGAGAATGTCCATGAGCTCCATCTGTTCTGTATCAACTTGATCGTAATCCTCATTCGTCATGTTCGGATTACCGATTTTACCTGCAATTAAACCTTCATAAGATATCAGAATAGAAGCTAAGAAACTCATGTGCTGTTGAGCAAACTCATTGTTCAAATGTGGAGAATTTTTCCAATCTTGACTTGGACCAGATTTGGATGAAGCGAAAGAAGAATGATATCCTGGATCAAAGCTTGAGGATTTGTTGTTTGAATAATCACCAGTTTTATCTGCAGTAAAAGTTGTTTTGATCTTTGCAGATTCATTGTTTTGTGGCATTCCTCTGCGATAGTACAGATCAACATTCTGTTGATAACTAGAGCTAGACATTTTTTTTGTTTTTGCAATAATAGATCATGTCCCTCTAGTTTCTCAATCAAATTCTCTAACGTCATCTCATCGAATTTAGCATCATTTTTCAACACAATCACATAGGTTTTCCAATCTTCCTCATGTGGCAATGCTTCGACGAGTTTATCAACCATCTCTTCTCTTTCTTTGTAGATTCCAAAATGATCTAACTCAATTTTCAAATGACAAAACCTCTCAATCATTTGTTGAAAACTCTCTCCTTTCATACAATCAAATAAATCAAACTCTTTTTTTAGTAATGCAATTTTGTTTTTCTTGATATCTTTTCCCCCTTCAGCTTTTAACTTTAACGCTTCCCATATTGACTTAGATGTTTCACCATGCTGAAGCAGAGTAAAAATATCCTCTCTTATCGCTTGTTGTAATAATGTCACCGTTCTTAGCTCTTCAGAATGTTTTTCTTTTTGAGTTTTTGAATATTGTGGAACTGAAAGTAAAACATTTTGTTCATTCATAGGTTTTTCATAACCGTAAATCATTGAAACCCAACTTTCATAAGCATAACCCTTCACCCAGTTTTCAAAACGTGTACTCCACCAATGATAATCCTCAATGTTCATTAGTTTAGGTGGTCGTTGGTGATTTCCGTAAACATTATCATGAGTTATGTTATCAGTTATGGTTTTTGAAATGCTTTTCGGAGTAACATTTGTGGTTTCTGATGTCTCGGAAGTGAACGCATTGTAAAATGTGTTGTAAAACTCTTCAGCCATGGTTCCTTGATTATCGCACCTTGTATTATCACCTGCAATTAAACAAACAAACAAACGATTAGATTTATTTTTGAAAACAATCGACACGACAACTACGCGCGAATGTGAAATAATGAATCTTGTGCGGATGAGCAAACTTGTGCTTTCGAAAAAATGATCTTTTTTTCAACCTTGACCAAATGGACCCAAATAGATTCGACCGAATATACAAACACTGAACGAATGGACTTTGGAAATTTATGTGAACTAATTTGTGCGAACCCAAACTAATTCTAGCGGATGAACCTAGTAGTGCGAATCAATTCGGAGGACAATTTGAGCGAATCATGTTCGAGCAAATGATATCACTGTTCAGCGAACGAACACTGTTAGCGGATGGAATTTTTAGCGAATGTACTATTCTGCGATTAACTTTTCTGCAATGTAATATGTGAATTATTGAATCACATTTGTCCGAATAAACATGATTGCTGGGATTGTTCAATCTGACGTTGATTCGTAACCAATTTTCAGCACATAATAGGCCGGATGTACTTCTGATTACACCGGTCAGCAATAACAAATTCTGTAGCGATTTTAGTCGAAACGGAATTCTGAGACTGATAACAGTGAAAGACTATATGGACTGAATAATGACAACAAATCTCCAGTCAACGATTTGTAGATTTGTAGCAACTGATTCACACGAAACGATTCTATGCATATACACCTGAATTCGAACCAAACAACGATTCCAAAACAATTCTGCAAATTCAGCGAATGAAATATATTTCTGCGTTTAATTCTACTGCGGATAACTGTTCAACAACTAAACTGACCAATGGATTTTATAAAGGGGTAACTTTGTAGAATAGTAACCAAGTTTAAAAGTGTTCCAGTTAGGTCACTCAAGTTTCAAAATTGTTCCAATCAGATCACTCAACATTCATTTTTCATTAAAATTAATAGTTTTTTTTATCTATTTCATAGGTAACCGTGATGATGTGGATTTCTATTTCTTTTTTCCCTTTTCCCTTTTATTTGATGCTAACTCGAGTGACGTGGATTGTAACTTATTTTTTTAATTTTTAATGTAATTAAAGTGTTTTTATTTTTAATAAATATAATTTCATATATTAAAATAATCCGAGCCCAACATCTTATGCTCCATTTTTTTCTTGATACATGGAAAAAAGGTCATGACTCGATTTGAATGTTAAGTTATCTAATTGGGACAAAAACAATACGAATGACCTAATTAGAACACTTTTAAAACTTGGTTACTATTCCGTAACATTTTCCCTTTTATAAAACAGTCAATGCACAGACAAATCAATTGATGTGATTCTAATTCTGCGAAAACTGTTTGCTGTTCTTAATCAAACCTTTGTTTGAATCAATTCCAAATCCCTGAATCGTAAATTACTGATTTGTATGAGACAATAACAATGATTTCAGATTCCCAGATTCTTGAATCAATGTCGTATGAAATATCACTTCTGGGTTCTTACGAAGAAGTTCCATGGGTTCGTACCAGAACTGATTCGTAATACGTATTCCTACGAATCTGTATAACACAAGCTGGTTGGTTCGAACAAGAAATGCTGACTTCGTACGAGATACTGTGCTGGCTTCGAATGAGTATGTTGGCTTCGTACCAGTTAAAACCAATATGATTTCATGGCCTCGTAAAAGAACAGCTTTATAAAATTGACATTAATGGACCGTAAAATCTAGAGTAAATGGTTCCTGAGGTTTGGTCACTTTTGCCACTTTAGTTCAAAACTCAAATCTTTTAAATCTAAGTCCATGTGGTTTCACTTTTATTGCCATTTTGGTGCAAAAACGAAAATCAGCTGATATTTGGCTAATAAAATCCTGTTATTTTTTCCTTTTCCTCAGGGGCAAAACGGTCAATATAATTTTATTATAACACATTATTAATTAATTAATGAAATCAGCTGATATTTGGCCATTTTGCCCCTGGGTAAAATGACAAAATAACAGGATTTTATTAGCCAAATATCAGCTGATTTCATTTTTGGACCAAAATGACAATAAAAGTGAAACCACAGCGACCCAGATTTAAAAGGTTTAAGTTTTGGACTAAAGTAGAAAAAATGACTAAACCTTATGAACAAAATGTCAGTTTACTCTAAAATCTAATTGGACCTCAATTGTTTGATGTTTATTGGACCAAACATAACCAAATTTGTAAAAGATTGGGCCGCATCACTGTTCGTTTTTTTTAATTGGACCAAAGACCTGTTTATTTGACTTGAAATACAATCAGTGGGCTTGTGAAAACAATTTTATACAATCAGTGGGTTTTGAATAAGTGATATATCATGCATGCATTTTGTATCAAAACTAGTTGATGCACTGCCCAGGTTGCGGGACGATGACCGAATAATTTTCAATAAATCTAAAAAACACTACTATAATTTTGCTAGGAAAAAAAAAGAGAACGATATTTTTCGGATCAGGGCAAAACTGTAATTTTTCAGAACTAATGGGCGAGTGTTAGGCGGCTCCTTGACATGGAAAAAAATTAAATCGAGTCAACCAATTAAAAAAAATGTTTTCTACTTTTGCTAAAAAACTAAAACGATTAGGAAAACATAATTTTTAACTGAGAGCGAAATCATAATTTTAATTCTGGGATAAAATCGTAAATTAAATGGACCAATGGGGGAGTGCCAGGAATCTGCCGGCAAGACTGTAATTTTACATTGGGGGCAAAATTGTAGTTTCACCAAGAAAACAAAGAAAAACGATGGAGAAAATCTAAATATAAGTTGAGGGCAAAATCGTAATTTGGCTGTGAGAAAAAAACTAATGGCAAAACTATAAATTTATACGGGGCAAAATCGTAATTTTGAACTGAGGGCAAAATTGGATTTTAGCTTGGAGCAAAAGCGTTAATTTATTTTTAAGTGTGGGTAAAAACATAACTTTGAACTAATGGCAAAATCGTAATTATAAGGGAAAAAAACTAATGGCAAAAGTGTAAATTGAAACGGGGCAAAGTCGTAATTTTTAACAGGGGTCAAAATTGAAATTTTTAGTTGGGAGTAAAAGCGTAAATTTATTTTTAAGTGGGGGCAAAAACATAATTTTGAACTGATGGCAAAATCGTAAATTTAAAAAGGAATAAAATCGTAAATTTGTTGGGCCAACAGGGGAGTGTCAGGCAGTTGCCTGACACTATTTCCCCTGCCGCCCATTTATCCCAATTGAAGGCAAACACTATTGCGGCTCATTGTTTCTGTAGATATTGAATTGTGGCTTCGAACAAAGAATTTTTTAAACTAAAGTGGCTTCGTACGAGGATAAAAAACAAGCCAATCTCAACACCGAACAATCAACAGCGAACAACTTCATTTTTCGATCAGATTTTCGACAAATTGAACGTGTAAATCTTTGATTTTTGTATTGAAACTTTAGAGGATTAATCAAAACAGTTTTTCGCACCACATATAAAAAATCCACGTGTTTTTATCCGTTAAATTTTGATAAATCTGAGTTTTAAGATGAAAAATGTGAAGAAGATGAGTAGAAACAGAAAACGACAAATTCGGATGCGATTCAACTCTGTTTTGATGAAAAAACTTGTGATTCAGATCCGTTCAATCGATCTCCCGCTCTGATACCACTTGCGTATGACACGTACGACGTGCGGAATCCGTGTATGTGTGTGGACCGAACACAAGAACGTAATAAACCGATGATTCTATTAAACGTATGACAATATACAAGCACCGTGAATCACCTTGATCACTTTCTCTCTCTAGAACTTCTCTTAAGCTCTAGGATTGCAAATGTTCTAAAAGTTCTAAATGAAACAACTAAGTCTCCTATTTATAGGGCTCTTCAGAACGAGTGTTTCCTTGTTTACAAAAATGTCATTGCCCTATATTTAACAATATAAAACCTTGTATTGTTCCATTTCTTGCTACGATTCGGATTGACGGAGACGATAGACATTAGTGCACTCACACATGAGTATAAGGGATGGTTAGATTATAGCTCAAAATCTGATCACGTGTATTGCTTATGTTGCTCTTTGTTTAGGAGCCACTTTGGAGATCGTAGAGACATGTTTATGTCCAACGGGTATAACAATTGGAAAAAAAGTACATGACACACTTAAAAAACATGTTGGTTTAGTTAATAGCCTCCACAACAAATGTTTCCAAATGAGTGCCGATTTAGTTAACGAAAATCAAGCGGTACACACACAATGGGACATTAGGACCACTAAGGAGAAATGTGAATACCGACTTTGACTTAGTGCTTCTACTTTGCTTGGAAAAAGGTTGTTGAATGGCGAATTGGCGTTTCGTGGTTTTGTTGATCAAAAGATTCGTTAAATAAAGGAAATTTCTTAGAGCTTTTAAAACTAATAGGTGAAATGAATGAAGAGCTTGGTAACGTTATCTTAGAGAATGCACCCGTGCATAACCAAATGACAAGTCCTAAAATTCAAGAGGACATCAAACATTGTTATGCTCAAGATGTACTTAAACAAATTTTAGAAGAACTTGGTAATGATGTTTTTTCTTTATTAGTTGCTGAATCATGTGATGTGTAAAAAAAAGAACAAATGGTAGTTGTTATTCATTTTGTTGATAAACTTTGGATTGTTAAGGAGCGTTTTATTGGGCTTGTTTATGTCAAAGAGACAAGCGCAATAACACTCAAATCGGCTATTGATGATATATTAGCACGTTATGGGTTAAGTTTGAAAAAGATTAGAGGCCAAGGTTATGACGGGGCAAGTTAATGATGAGAAAATGTATTCTCTGTCATGGATGTGATAATCTTGGGATGTTTAAGAGGTCTTGTAATTCTTGATTTCAAAAAAGTTTTGACGTTTTTATCATGGATTTTATTCATTATGGTTATTTAATAAGGACCGTTTTGGAGAGTGCGGTGGCCTAACACAAGAAATTCGCCGTTAAAAAAAATTTAAAAAATAAGGGCCGCTTATATATTAGATCCTTCGCACGTATTGCACAGGTTTCAAAAAAGTGAATGGTACCTTTCTAAAGAATTGACTTATTAGATTCGTTGTGGTTGCTCAAGAACTACAGGTGGCAATTCATTATGTTTTTTATACTAATATTTTTTATACTAGGTTTTTCCCAGCGCGCGTTTCCGTGCTATTTTTGGCGTGTCTTTTCGCCTTTTTTCTACTAACAGTAATTTAAAATAAAAATGAAAAGTGTGATCATCTTATCCCCGTGTAATGCAATAGGAGTTTGTGCATCATCAGTTTGCCTAGTCAAAAACCATAAAAGCAAACGTCGATACCTTCTTGATAATAACAAAATACCGGCAATGATAGCATGATAACTTATAGAAATAGGTACCTCAAAAGTAATTTCTGGAAAACAACAATGATTTTAACTACTGTGTTTGTCAATTTTTACACTAAAATATTGAATGCCAAGCCAAATTAGTGTTTTATGTTTTATAACTTAAAATTGGTCTATGCATTGTTTGATATATATTTGTAACTATCTGAGCACGTCATCAGGAATCGAGGGATCGATTATAATATGAGTTTAGCAGATGGATATAAGTTCTTGATGATGGCGTCTCCGAGCAGTGGGTCTTGACATAATGTACGTCCTCTGAGTGTACGCTGGACTTGAAGGTGTCTGTCAGATTCTTCGGTTTATGAAATTTCGGTTTGATCCGTGTCTACTTTTACACTAAGACTAGGTGTAATAGAACAACTAAAAGTGTAAAAGTTATAGTCATGTAGGCACTGGGGCAATAACTAAGCTACACCATTTACAAAGGCGTAGTTTACCTAAAATTCGTTCATTTGCTAAACAAAGTTTCTTTATTTACTAAAATATATTCTTCTAATTAAAAACACTAAATTTAATTAAAAACAACACAAAAGCAAAATTAAATAAAAAAATGTAAGTTATCAAATAAAACTAAAATTAAAAAAAAACTACTAATTTGAAAATGGGCTTCACTCTTGTTATTATGGTGGTGCCCACCACCTTTGACGCCTTCCATTGACGAGTCGTAGCGGTGTTTAGAGCCCCTGCATGGTGATGTGTCAAAGGGCGTTACACCACTAAACATGTTCTAATGTCTACTTTTTTAGGCATCCATAATGACATATATGGTATTCTAAGTGTCACACCCCAACCAATGACGGAATCATCGGGATGTGGCATGACGCTAATAGGTTGCTCGAGAGAATCCATAACGACTAATGGTGACAATATTTAATATGTTTAATTTCCCATACAATTAAACAAATATTCCAACAAAAGTCATAATGGAATTCAGTAATTTCTCAAGCAACAAACAACAAAACTTGCAACAAAATTTAGGTGGATTTTTAGCATTCCTAAACCATTTCCAGTAGCAATCCATCAACCTGTCAGATACGTTAAAATAAAGTCAATACAATAATGTAAGGGTGAGTACACAAGTTTTCATAAGTATAGTAATAACGCGTTTACGCATAACCAGCACGTAACACGTAGAGAGGTAAATCAAGTAAGCAATCGACACTGATACAAGCTAACCAACATGACTGCGATGTAGAGTATGATCGATACGTGTTCACCGTAGTGAGCACGTAAAATAAGTGATCCTTAACAACCACTGAATAAACAAGTTTTGAGTCCAAACTATAGTACTATCGTTGCTAAGGGTGGTAGGGTGAGTCATCAATGTGTAAACATAGCAAACAAGCATTCAGCGATTCACGTATAACATGCGAGAGCGGCTAGCTTTTATAAAGAGTTTAAGCATTGTGTGTGATGTGTTTTGGTAGAGAACGTATGTAACACCCAAAAGTGCGTTAAGCGAAAAAGGGTTCGAGTATACTCACAGTACGTGTTTAACAGCTAAACACGGTCTGGAATGGATTGACGGGAACGTCAGATCAGCTTGCGTACGGGAACAGAAGTGCGTAAGTCCTCCAAAGGGCTGAAACGGTCGAATTGAAGTGTCGGGTAGGAAACAAAGGCTTCGTAGAAAGCCAGTGTCTTCGTACGAATGCGTGCCATCCTACGAAGGGATGCTTCGTACACGTGTTGCTTCCGTTGTCCAAAATCGAGTGTTCTTCGCGTCTTTCTTCAGGAAATCGAGTGTTCATCCCTCTAGCTTCAAGCAACTGATTAAACTTAGAGCCGGAGAGGTCTTTTGATTGAGTCACACATGGAAACTTGGACTGGGTTGTACGAAGGCAGTGCCTTCGTACGAAGCCGGGACTTCGTACAGAACAGTTGGTGCGTGTTTGGTGTGATATGTTTTTATTAAAATTTTGAGCCCATTTTACGTATTAGACAAGTTTTAAATTTATAAAACACGATATTCTACTAACACTAAACACACACTTGGGCAAGTGCACCCATCGTGAGAGTAGTATAGCGTTGGTAAGAGACCGAGGTCGTCCAATGTTACACCCTAAATCGTACATGACAAAAGTCGCAGCGGAAAAACACGAACCATAAAATTTCTTTCTTTATAAATACCTTAACCTATTTAAAATTTAACTTTAACATAATTCTTATTCATAAATCCGTCATCCTCTTATTTACTAATTAAAAACATAGCTTACGTTTACTACATTTTACATTCAACGTCCCCGTACAATCTCTCTAGTGACTCGGTCTTCGACCCCTAATCCTTGTGATAATCGCTCGTTATCCGTACAACCTGCATTCACCACATACATTCATAACATTAGCACACATTAAAGAAACAAAGTTCATTCGCGTACACTTGGTCATCTTTTAAGCTTTAAGCATTTCATCTGCATATCCAATTCCTGGTGAGGCTTCAATAATGTACCTGCATTACTTTTCATTCTCAAGGTACACCATTAGTAACGTTAACCCTCATCGTCTCTAAATCATGCTTACATACGTACTCACATACATATCTACATGCGTACATATCTTCTCTACAATCTTACATACGTGCATACACCCTTACATGCCTGTATACATACATGCATACATACTCATCTATATACATACAAACCTTTCCTACATCATTACATACATGCATACAATCATACATATCTTTCACATACATACATACACATCTACATGCGTACAAACCTTTCCTACATCATTGCATACATACATACCCTCGTACGTATCTTTACACATACATACACATCTACATGCATACAAACCTTTCCTACATCATTACATACATACATACCCTCATACATATCTGTACACATGCATACATATACATCTACATGCATACAAACCTTTCCTACATCATTTCATACATACATACCCTCATACATATCTTTACACATGCATACATATACATCTACATGCATACAAACCTTTCCTACATCATTACATACATACATACCCTAGTACATACCTTTACGAACACGTATTAGATCACGTGTATCTCCTACATAATCATTCATTATTTACATGGGTCTTAGACTTAGTTTTATAACCTATAAACATCTAAGGAACCATCAAAATCATGTTTGGAAGGTCCGCCGTAGTCCACGGATAACAAACCGAAGCCTACGATACATAAATCAACTTAGAAATAAGATTTCAGCTTTTTAGACTTGGGGAGGTCGTCGGCGACGGCCCTAGGCCCGTCGGCGACGGCCCGTGGTTCTTCCCGTAGCCAAAAACCCCGTAAACAGGTAAATAACCCGTCAGCAAAAAAATCAACTTTCTAGAGCCCGTCGGCGACTACCCTTGACCCGTCGGCAACTACCTCTAGAAATGGCACTTTTCTGCAGTTCCGTTTCGTCGTCCGTACGCACTAAAACGCGCATAACTTTTGAACCGTTTACCCGTTTAACCTCCCGTTTCTTCCTACATGCTTGTAAATTCACATTCTATCATATAAACTTAAAATCCCACATCCGGATTAACGAAATTCTTATCTTACGCCTTATCGACTTATTTTCACATTCCAATTATTTGACCCATTATGGGTATTTGCGCATTAATTGGTTTATGACATACCAAGACCATACTCTTCACTTCCATACTTGCTCAAAACATTATACTCATCAAATAACTTGTTCCTAAACTACTTGTTAAGATCGTTTACCCAAAATACCCATCAAGGGCATTTTGGTCAACTTTAAATTCCATCCTTTACGACATAAGATTACATCACATATTTGACCTCAACCATCAAGTTTAGTAAATTAAAACACCATATCACCTATCCAAACATAAGAAGTGATTATAGAAATCACTTACCTTATGCGTCCGCGCTCGTATCCGATTCCTTGCCTCATCTTGACCCGTTAACACCTCCTACTTGAGTCCGTCACGACGTGATTCCTATACTTTCATTTCATCGAAACCACGCTCTTATTAGCATACTCATTTGTACATGTAACATTCATATCATTCGCATAATTCACACTTAACTTGCCTTAGTCATTTCTAACAAGCATTAAAATACATAATCAACTTCATATAATCATATCCGTATACGTTAAACTCATATAACTCATCATGTCATTACATTTAACACGGATTGCTATAACATGTACCATACGACTTCCCATCAACCTACAATTACGACCATGAGTCAAATCATGTTTCTTATACTTAGTTGACTTTCAAAAGTCAACTATTAACCATACTCAACTATCGACTTATCATCGAATACCCGTAACATCATAATCGACTATACGTACGACACTATATACATTTCATCATACACTTGATGTGAGTACTACCTTTTAAGCATAACGTACAACTATTTCATGCACAATTCTTCTAAATTCATACATAGTTCATCAAATGCTTCTACAATCCAACATGGGGTATTTAAATTAAACATCAAACATGTTATCATCACATTTTATTCACTTCATCTAACAACAATTCATCATTTCTTATCCCATATCTTTAATCATTCACACACGTGTATGATTCCAAACATTATTAACATAAGTGAATCATCAATTTACATTACATCATCTAAAACCCACTTCATAACTACTTGTTAATCACTTACAAGTGATCTAATCTTAAGTTCTTCATAATTCATCATATTTTCGATATATGTACTACCTTGTAAGCATAGTGTACAACTAGTTCATGCATATCATTCTAATCTCATACACAATTCATCATTTTCTTCCTCCTAATCAACATGATTCATACATGCATAAACATCAAACATACTAGTATCACATTTCTTTCAATTCTTCTAACAAGAATACATCATACAACTCAAAATACATCAATATTAGGCAAGAACTTAGACATAGATAATTTACCCATGTCACCATCTTCACCATAACAAACGGGTTTCACCCTTAAACATCAAATTACCCCAATTCATGCATAATCCATGTTCCAAATGATGAATCTAACACATACTCATGCTCAATTTCATACAAATTCGTGATTTACAACATAACCCATTTCGTGCATCATCACCAATCTAGAATCTAAGACATACCTTACGATCCCCTTGTGAAGGTGATCATTAATCCGTGTTTGGTTATGAATTTAAGCATCATTTAGCCTTCCAATTGGATGATCTTTCATGTTTAGGGTTTGAGACTCCATGGGAGTCTCCTGATCGATCTAGAACACACACGAAGGTGTGTTTGTGTGTGTATTATTTTCTTTTAATAACTCATCTTTCATCCTATACCATCTAGCCCCTCATGTTTACCATTTAACATAATTGGCACACTTTCATTCTTTACTTGTTTCTACCATACTTTTAACTAGGATAATTAACCTAGTTATTTATTTCTCAATGTACCATATTAGAACATGTAACGAATATAGACATTCGGGTTTTGGGGTGTTACAAGTCTACCCCCCTTAAATAAGGTTTCGTCCCCGAAACCTTTCTCATTTCCTCTTACATACACACATTCATGTTTGACATCACGGTCACATCATAATCATAAGTAATCATCCTATCACATATCATAATTATTCAATCAATTGGCTTCCTCTTCTTAACAAGTCTATACTTTCCATGGCATACTTTCATATAACATTTTCATTTCCTTTGACCCGTTAATAACAGGTTAATATACATACTTATTCAAACTTATAATAATGCTTATACTCATATGATCCGTTTATAACAGATTTAGTACTTTCATCTCATCCTCTATGATTCCATTCTATAGACACATTGCATAACATCTAACCCTTGTTTTGTTATCACAACAAAACTACTATGTCATCGTCATACCTACGTGCTTAACTCCGTAGCTAACATCATTCTACATTTTTATAGTCTTTTGTATCGTCTATGTTTTGAATCCATCTAACGGTTTCAAACATTTCATTTATACTTTAACCTTTTTCATGTTTCGAATCCGTCTCGCGGATTCTAGCATAGCATTTCATGTTTCGAATCCGTCTCGCGGATTCTAGCATTTCATGTTTCGAATCCGTCTCGCGGATTCTAGCATAGCATTTCATGTTTCGAATCCGTCTCGCGGATTCTAACATAGCATTTCATACTCTCATTCTTGAGAGTCTTACATTTCTCTTCACCCTCACGTCCACCTACTATTTAATTCTAACGGACATACCTGTATCAATTATCACGGTCCCACGAACGTCATATGCTTCACGTGTACTGGCCAGGTACACAATCTACATACTAGTTTCGTGTCTTCGTGTAATTGTCACCTTATGTCCGAAGAATTAGGTTTCGGCACGTGTATCATTTTTCAAAACATGTTTACTATACCATCATGGTCCTTCATTTAGCATTTTTCTTCCCTTAATGCATTTTACCATTTCATATACCGACATATTGAATTTATGTACCTGGGTTCAACTTTATCTTATTTCATGCCTTGGTGTCGGTACTTGACCGCACTCGCGGATCATCCTCTTCAAACGCTTATACTTACCTTGCATATACAAAACCGTCAGTTTCTTTATGCGTATACATAAGTACATACTTACATTCTCTCTTACCTTTGGGTCTTGACCGAGTCTTGGATTGTACGGGTTTCTTATCACAAGAGCACACAGGTTTGAGTTCAAGCACTTACCTTCTTACACTTGATTCTCTCAAACCAGGGCTCTGATACCAACTTGTTACACCCTAAATCGTACATGACAAAAGTCGCAGCGGAAAAACAAGAACCATAAAATTTCTTTCTTTATAAATACCTCAACCTATTTAAAATTTAACTTTAACATAATTCTTATTCATAAATCCGTCATCCTCTTATTTACTAATTAAAAACATAGCTTACGTTTACTACATTTTACATTCAACGTCCCCGTACAATCTCTCTAGTGACTCGGTCTTCGACCCCTAATCCTTGTGATAATCGCTCGTTATCCGTACAACCTGCATTCACCACATACATTCATAACATTAGCACACATTAAAGAAACAAAGTTCATTCGCGTACACTTGGTCATCTTTTAAGCTTTAAGCATTTCATCTGCATATCCAATTCCTGGTGAGGCTTCAATAATGTACCTGCATTACTTTTCATTCTCAAGGTACACCATTAGTAACGTTAACCCTCATCGTCTCTAAATCATGCTTACATACGTACTCACATACATATCTACATGCGTACATATCTTCTCTACAATCTTACATACGTGCATACACCCTTACATGCCTGTATACATACATGCATACATACTCATCTATATACATACAAACCTTTCCTACATCATTACATACATGCATACAATCATACATATCTTTCACATACATACATACACATCTACATGCGTACAAACCTTTCCTACATCATTGCATACATACATACCCTCGTACGTATCTTTACACATACATACACATCTACATGCATACAAACCTTTCCTACATCATTACATACATACATACCCTCATACATATCTGTACACATGCATACATATACATCTACATGCATACAAACCTTTCCTACATCATTTCATACATACATACCCTCATACATATCTTTACACATGCATACATATACATCTACATGCATACAAACCTTTCCTACATCATTACATACATACATACCCTAGTACATACCTTTACGAACACGTATTAGATCACGTGTATCTCCTACATAATCATTCATTATTTACATGGGTCTTAGACTTAGTTTTATAACCTATAAACATCTAAGGAACCAACAAAATCATGTTTGGAAGGTCCGCCGTAGTCCACGGATAACAAACCGAAGCCTACGATACATAAATCAACTTAGAAACAAGATTTCAGCTTTTTAGACTTGGGGAGGTCGTCGGCGACGGCCCTAGGCCCGTCGGCGACGGCCCGTGGTTCTTCCCGTAGCCAAAAACCCCGTAAACAGGTAAATAACCCGTCAGCAAAAAAATCAACTTTCTAGAGCCCGTCGGCGACTACCCTTGACCCGTCGGCGACTACCTCTAGAAATGGCACTTTTCTGCAGTTCCGTTTCGTCGTCCGTACGCACTAAAACGCGCATAACTTTTGAACCGTTTACCCGTTTAACCTCCCGTTTCTTCCTACATGCTTGTAAATTCACATTCTATCATATAAACTTAAAATCCCACATCCGGATTAACGAAATTCTTATCTTACGCCTTATCGACTTATTTTCACATTCCAATTATTTGACCCATTATGGGTATTTGCGCATTAATTGGTTTATGACATACCAAGACCATACTCTTCACTTCCATACTTGCTCAAAACATTATACTCATCAAATAACTTGTTCCTAAACTACTTGTTAAGATCGTTTACCCAAAATACCCATCAAGGGCATTTTGGTCAACTTTAAATTCCATCCTTTACGACATAAGATTACATCACATATTTGACCTCAACCATCAAGTTTAGTAAATTAAAACACCATATCACCTATCCAAACATAAGAAGTGATTATAGAAATCACTTACCTTATGCGTCCGCGCTCGTATCCGATTCCTTGCCTCATCTTGACCCGTTAACACCTCCTACTTGAGTCCGTCACGACGTGATTCCTATACTTTCATTTCATCGAAACCACGCTCTTATTAGCATACTCATTTGTACATGTAACATTCATATCATTCGCATAATTCACACTTAACTTGCCTTAGTCATTTCTAACAAGCATTAAAATACATAATCAACTTCATATAATCATATCCGTATACGTTAAACTCATATAACTCATCATGTCATTACATTTAACACGGATTGCTATAACATGTACCATACGACTTCCCATCAACCTACAATTACGACCATGAGTCAAATCATGTTTCTTATACTTAGTTGACTTTCAAAAGTCAACTATTAACCATACTCAACTATCGACTTATCATCGAATACCCGTAACATCATAATCGACTATACGTACGACACTATATACATTTCATCATACACTTGATGTGAGTACTACCTTTTAAGCATAACGTACAACTATTTCATGCACAATTCTTCTAAATTCATACATAGTTCATCAAATGCTTCTACAATCCAACATGGGGTATTTAAATTAAACATCAAACATGTTATCATCACATTTTATTCACTTCATCTAACAACAATTCATCATTTCTTATCCCATATCTTTAATCATTCACACACGTGTATGATTCCAAACATTATTAACATAAGTGAATCATCAATTTACATTACATCATCTAAAACCCACTTCATAACTACTTGTTAATCACTTACAAGTGATCTAATCTTAAGTTCTTCATAATTCATCATATTTTCGATATATGTACTACCTTGTAAGCATAGTGTACAACTAGTTCATGCATATCATTCTAATCTCATACACAATTCATCATTTTCTTCCTCCTAATCAACATGATTCATACATGCATAAACATCAAACATACTAGTATCACATTTCTTTCAATTCTTCTAACAAGAATACATCATACAACTCAAAATACATCAATATTAGGCAAGAACTTAGACATAGATAATTTACCCATGTCACCATCTTCACCATAACAAACGGGTTTCACCCTTAAACATCAAATTACCCCAATTCATGCATAATCCATGTTCCAAATGATGAATCTAACACATACTCATGCTCAATTTCATACAAATTCGTGATTTACAACATAACCCATTTCGTGCATCATCACCAATCTAGAATCTAAGACATACCTTACGATCCCCTTGTGAAGGTGATCATTAATCCGTGTTTGGTTATGAATTTAAGCATCATTTAGCCTTCCAATTGGATGATCTTTCATGTTTAGGGTTTGAGACTCCATGGGAGTCTCCTGATCGATCTAGAACACACACGAAGGTGTGTTTGTGTGTGTATTATTTTCTTTTAATAACTCATCTTTCATCCTATACCATCTAGCCCCTCATGTTTACCATTTAACATAATTGGCACACTTTCATTCTTTACTTGTTTCTACCATACTTTTAACTAGGATAATTAACCTAGTTATTTATTTCTCAATGTACCATATTAGAACATGTAACGAATATAGACATTCGGGTTTTGGGGTGTTACATCCAAGACATAAGAGCTTTTAGTACCGGTTTATCCTCAACGTCTAATCAATCTAATTTTTTTTTTGAGAAAAGATTTGAAACATGAAAATAAAAACTAGAATTGCTAATAAAAAACAGATAGACAAGATGAATCACTTGGATCCGACTCGCCTTTAATGTATCCTTTGTTGATTTTCGCACTTTCGGAGTTTTTAAGAGATTATCTTAGTTATAGTAGTAGGCCCCTCTTTTGAAGGTGACGTTACCCTCAACCCAGTGGTTTGAGTCAGCAAGGATACAATCCCAAAGGGTCGGAATATTGAAAGATAATTAATTAAGTTATTAATGCGAAAAGTGGTAGGCTCCTCTTTTGAAGGTGACGTTACCCTCGGCTAAGTAGTTTCAGTCAGCAAGGATACAATCCTAAGTAACCGGTTTAATGTATTAATACTAGTTTACATATGAGGGGTTCAAGCTATTTGCACCCACGCCATCCAATACCAGTGGGTATTGAAGGAGGTCCTAGTAAGCTTGAACCAGGTCCTTGTAGGATCTATACACTGAACAAGATAAGAACCTTACCAAACCATTCCCCTAACCCCCGACCAGGTAGTCAACATGCTTTTATATAGACTGTAAAAACATGAATGATGCAATCTTTTACTTTATATAGACAGTAAAGTAACGCCAAGACACCACGGAAAAATGATAGGAAGAATTCACCTTCAACATAAGAAACTAGTTATTAAAGTCATTAATACAAAACCAAATAAAAAGTGCCGAAAGATTAAAAATCAAAAGTAATACAATAAATATTTGTCTTCACCAAGTGATGTAAGAGGCTTAACCAAACATGGCCTTTGATTGGCAAGAACTCTTATGATCAATCTTGGATCCCGAGACAACTACACACTCTAAAGATGGATGATGGATGATGGTGGTGGGTGTTGGTGTTGTACTGGTGGTGGAGTGGTGGCAAAGTGGGAGAGTAGTGGTTTGGCAAGGGATGCCTTTGAAGTGAACCAAACACCCCTATTTATAGTCTGCATAGAGCTCTGGCCACGGTTCTGTGTCCAGCGGGCACGCCCCCGTAGCCAGCCTTTTCTCTTCCTTCATGGAATGCAAGTGTCAGCAGAGGGTCCCACACGGCCCCGTGTCTAGTGGGCACGGCCCCGTGGTCAGCATCGTATCTATACTATCAAGATTTTGCACGATTCTGCGTTGACCACGCCCCGTGTTGAGCTGGGCACGCCCCTATGGTGGGCGTAGAAGCTTTTACAGGTTTTTCTTTTCTGCAGGAACCTGACCACGCCCCCGTGTCCGGCTGGGCACAGCCCCGTGGTCAGTCTTCTGTTGTCTTGTTTTTGCTTTGGGGATGCTGCCGAGGGGTCAGGTATGTCACGTTTATTTCTTTTCTTTGTATTTATGTTGGTTTTTGTTGTATATTTGTTCCTTTTGTTCGTTTAAGCTCATTTGGTCCTGTAAATTCAAAAGGAAGACAAAAACACACTTTTTCCAACATTAGTACTAAAAAGGGTTTTTTTTATGCCTTCTTTGATGTAATTTATATGTTACATTTTGCACACATTAAATACCCCCACACTTGAATCTTTGCTTGTCCTCAAGTAAAACTCCTTAATATGAGGCTTTACACACCCAAATGGAAGAGGTAGAAGAGAATTTTTGGGCTCATCTTGAGTGTCGGGAATCCAAGATCTTTATTGGGTTTTTATTTTTATTTTATTTACGATCCTATTCTTCATGATTTATTTAGCGCATTTTATAAGAAAAATTACTTATTTGGGCATAACATGCCTTTTTAAAATTCCATTTATATACAAGTTCACATACCTCACGGGAGATCACACAACACTCGGCCGAATATGTATTTTTGTGAAACACTCGAGATCGGCATGGAACTTACTTCTACCATATACTTTCCAAACAATCAAACCTCCTCCTTTTTAACTATAAATGTTCGTAAATATCAAAAGGACTTTGGGAAAGGGTTAGGCTTGGGCTAAAGGTAGGTGGTTTTGGTTAGTGGTTAGTAGAAATGGCGAAAAGCGTAAAAAGCGTCGGTTGTCGTAAAACTATTTGTTTTTGTGACTTTTATTCAAACTAAGCATATTCAAACAAAGTTTCTTTGAGGAACTTGTTTGTTTATTGCAAAACTTTCATTTTTTTATAGGATACGTCACAGGATAACCGAGCTTTTTACTAAAACAAGGGGTTGAAAAAGAAAAAAAAAAGGGTTTTTTGGTGGGTAAAGGGTGTTTGTAGTGTGGGTTTAGAAATGAAAAGGTTTAGGCTCAAAGGGGTTAATTAGGGGGATTTTGGGTAGGTGGTAAAAAAATGGAAAATAATGGTGTTGAAAGGAAAATGGGTTAGTCCTAATGCCTCCATCATTTACTTACTTGGGTTTAAGTTGGTAAGGACCGGAAATGTATCGTCATTGCAAGTTCTAGAGTTGTAAGAACCAAGCGGCTATTCACACAAGAAACGAAAAAATGAGCATGTAGTTTAAAGATATATGCTTGTATGCTCAATAAAGGCTCAAAACTCACTTGTTGTGGGAATGGGTTTATAATGTGATCAAGTATATATAATCAAATTTTAATTAGATTTGTCATGCCTTTTCATAATTTTCTTATTTGGTTCTTTTTATCACGACGCTATCGGTTGTAAACTTGTAAAAATATAACCTTTTTAGAACTTTTATTCCCAAATTAAACCAAGACAAAAAAATGAAACTTTTTGAAAAAATTTGGGGTGACTAGCGATTCCAATAGAGTTTTGTGTAAGGCTTGTTATTAGGACTTGCAAGATTCAAGGGTTTAGCATCCCCCCCCCCCATACTTAAATTACACATTGTCCTCAATGTGTCCAAAAATAAGTTTTTAGGTTGACTGAATGTGTAAAGGGTGTTGAAAAACAAATTTTCATGTTACTAGGTGATGTGTGTAAAATGCAACATATAAATTACATCAAATGAGGCATAAAACTAACCCTTTTTTAGTACTAATATTGGAAAAAGAGTGTTTTTGTCTTCCTTTTGTATTTTCAGGATTAAATGAGCTCAAAAACGCAAAAGAAGCAAAAAGACAGCTAAATCCAACATAAATACAAGAAAAGGAACATTAGTGGACTGCCCGAACCCTCAACGGCACCTTCCAAAGCAAAATAGAGAGAACAGAAGGCTGAACACGCCCCGTGCTCAGCCAGCACGGGGCCGTGCCCAAGAAGCAGCAGAAAAGACAAATCTATAGAAGCTTCTATTGCCCATCACGGGGCCGTGCTCAGCGGACACGGGGGCGTGTCGAAAGTACAGCAGGCGCATTTATTGTAATTGCGAATTACAATTAATGAGGAGAGAGAGTGTCAGACGGGAACGGGGCCGTGTCCAGCGGACACGGGGCCGTGTCCAGCTCTCTGTTCAGCCTATAAATAGGAGTGCTTGGATTCATTTCATCTCATCCCTTGGCACACCACCTCTCTCACACTTCATCCACCACCCACCACCATCACAACACCATCATCCACCACCATCATCCATTGTCCATCATAGAGTGTGTGAGTCGTCTCGGGATCCAAGATTGATCGTAAGAGTTCTTGACAATCAAGGCCATGTTTGCCTAAGTCTCTTACATCACTTGGTGAAGACAAAGTGTCTAGTATAATACTTTTTATTTCTAATCTTTTGCACTTTTTATTTGGTTTTGTATTAATGACTTTAATAACTAGTTACTTATGTTGAAGGTGATCTTTCCTTATCGTTTGTCCGTGGTGTCTTGGCATTATTTTACTGTCTATATAAAATAAAGGATTTTCACCATTCATATCTCCACGGTCTATATGGAGGTATGTTGGCTACCTGGTAGGGGGTTAAGGGAACGGTTTGGTAAAGGTCTTGCCATTGTTCAGCGTTTAGAGGTCCTGCAATGGACCTGGGTCAAATTTAGTAGGACCTCCTTCAATACTTCACGGTATTGGATGGCGGGGGTCCAAACTCTTTGATCCCCTCATAAGCTAACTACTATTAATACTATAACCGGCTACTTAGGACTGTATCCCTACTGACTCAGACTACTTAGCCGAGGGTAACGTCACCGCCAAAAGCGGGGCCTACCACAATACTGCATTAATAACTTAATTCATTATCTTCCAATAATCCACCCCTTTAGGATTGTATCCCTGCTGACTCAAACTACTGGGGTGAGGGTAACGTCACCTTCAAAAGAGGGGCCTACTACAATAACTAAGATAATCTCTTAATTATGTGCAAAAGTGCGGAAATAATCAAAGGTTATACTAGATACGAGTCGGAACCAAGTGATTCATCTTGTCTATCTGTTTTTTCTTTTATTTTTATTTTCAGCATTAAACATTTTTCTAAACTTTTATTTTGGTTAGACGTTGAGGATAAACCGGTACTAAAAGCTCTTGTGTCCTTGGACGACCTCGGTATCTTACCAACGCTATACTACACTCAACGATGGGTGCACTTGCCCATATGTGTGTTTAGTGTTAGTAAAATATCGTGTTTTATAAATTTAAAACTTGGCTAAAATAAGTGTTAAAAAGGGCTTAAAATATACACCTAAAATATACGACACTTCGCACGCATCAAGTTTTTGGCGCCGTTGCCGGGGACACAAGGATTTTAAGAAAGTTAGGAATCAACGGCCTAATCGTCTTTTATTTTTCTTTTTATTTTTTTAGGATTTTCTTAGTTTTTCAGCTTCTGCAGAGCTCAGCACGGGCCGTGCCCGCTGAACACGCCCCCGTGCTCAATCATTGGAACTGGCAATCCTGTTTTACATCAGACAGTAAGCTGAACACGGGGCCGTGTCCACTCAACACGCCCCCGTGCCCAAGTTTCAGTTACTGAAAACAGAACCGTTAGATCCCGACGGTTGGTAATTTCTGACATAAACATGAGTGATAGTAATTATTTTTACTTTCGGCACTCTTATGGTACGTGGTGTCAATTATGTGGTGGCGAACATGAAGAAGTAAAATGCTACTTCCTAAATTATAGGCCCCACTACATGGACCCACCATCTTCTCACAACCTTAAGAGGGGCGAAAGTAAAAATAAGCACTATTTCTCCCTCGAATGCGCCCAGCCAGATATTCTAGGGGAAATGCTCCTTAGCGAGTTATTTCAACTAGAAGAGCTAATTCTGAAATGGATAGAAGAGCTTGGGAAGGATTTTATTGATCCGCCCCAAGACGATACCCATGAAGAAATGTTGGAACCGCATTCCGACAACCTCGTTGCTCCCGAAAATGCCTTCGTACCTAGCAAAGACTTGGACGATAGTCGTCCCTGTGTCGATTGTGCCGTGAAGGACTCTCCATCGACTTCGTTCGGTGCATACATAGACCTGAGCGATTCGGCATATACCTTCTTTAACAAGAGCCCGGAAAAGGGTTGGACTTGTCCACCTAGAATGAAAATAGGAATTACCCTCACCGACAACCTCTTGCGTTCTCGCCTTAGTCTAGGACAATTAAGGTATATTAGGCACTTTGGGGTTGTTCCAACCAGTCAGGAGCCACCCGATACTAACAAGTTCCTTAAAAAACTAGACAACTTCATAAAACAGTCCTTAGACACGGGGCCGTGCCCAGCCAACACGCCCCCGTGTCCATCGAAAGATTCCTTTCTGATCAGTACGTCAGAATACGGACAAACTGTGTCAGAACTCCACCTGAACACGGGGCCGTGTCCAATGGACACGGGGCCGTGTCCAGGTTGCTGTCATTTTCTATAAATGCAGCCAAGAATTCTGCACATTTGGACCAACTTGGGGCAGAGATTTGCAGGAATCTTCTCTCAAACTATCCTAGGTAAGTCTAAAAGAAGGTTCCAACAACCCATCTTGTCCCTTCCTCTTTTAGTAATTTCCTTCTTCTTCATCTTTCTCCAAGAGCTAACATTGAAAGTTTGGAATTCATCCAACTCTATGGTAGGGATAAGTGAGTTTTGTTCAAAGAATCTTGGTAAAAACATGTTATGAAACATTGTTTTAAGTTATTAGTAGCCAAAAAGGTCCCACAACATTCAGAAAATAACTTAAAAATCCAAGTTTCCTTGTTCCAAAACTCTGCAGAAAGATGAACACGGGGCCGTGCTCAGTGAGCACGGGGCCGTGTCCGGTTACTGTTTCATTAAATAAGCTATTTTTTAGTTTATTTTTCGTAGGATGTCGAGTGAAAACAACGATACATCTTCTGTGCATTCGTCAAACAGCCGAAGAGGAAGAAGACCCTCCATTGAAGCTACACTTGTGCACTATGTGATAGCATTAAGGGAGGCTCTCGACGAAATGACTTCAGTAGAGGAGGTCCTTATCGACCGTATTAACGATCTTACGATGGGACTTGAAAGAAGCTTCCAAGAAATTAACCTCTTGCACCAGAGGTTAAATATTCTTGTAGCACCTCCAATGGAACCAGTCCTTCCACAGCAGGATTGGAACCTAGCACTCGGAATCAACAACCCTACCGGGTGGGAAGACTTGCCAGCGGAACCTCCTGTGGAACACCTACAAGAGATCCCGGTGGAGGTTGAAACTCCTCAAACTAATGCCAATGAACCTTCCTTTCTCCTTCCAAGGGAGGTGGAAGAATGGCTCGCCGACATTTGAGGAGAACCGCACGCGGAAGATGGAGTTCAAAAAAAAAAGCCTTGGTTAAACCAAGATCAATTGCTTCTTGGAAATTTTGCTAACTAAAATAAAGTAAAGGCTAGAACTCCATGGTTTGATTTCTTTGTTTTATTTAGTTTAATTTAGGATTATGTAAGTTCTCTCTATGATGAAATGAAATGATGGTTTTAAGGTTTGGATGGTTTAAAAAGAAAAAAAACACACTCATGGTGGTAAAGGATGAAAAGGGGAACGAGAAAAATGATCCCATGCACAAGAACGAGGCAACCCGACAATTTTCTCCATTTCAGAAGGTTCAACACGGGCCGTGCCCAACCAACACGGCCCAGTGTCGAACCACCTGCAGAAAACGCCCAGTACAGGTAACTGGACACGGGCCGTGTTCACCCAACACGCCCCCGTGTCCAGACTTCTGTTTCTCTTATTTCAATTTTGTTACTGGCACTTGAACACGGGGCCGTGCCCGGATAACACGGGGCCGTGTTCAGTGCCCAGTAACACAAATTCTTGCTTTTTAAACACTATTTTACACATCTAATCAACCTAAAAATTTATTTTTGGGACACATTGAGGACAATGTGTAATTTAAGTGTGGGGGGGATGCTAAAACCTTGAATTTTGCAAGTCCTAAATACAAGCCTTACACAAAACTCTATTGGAACCGCTAATCACCCCAAATTTTTTTCAAAAATTTTATTTTTTTTACTTGTCTAGGTTTAACTCGGGAAATTCAAGTTCTCAAAAAGGTTATATTTTTACAAATTTACAACCGATAGCGTAGTGATAAAAAGAACTAACATAAGAAAATTATAAAAAGGCATGACAAACTTATTTAAAATTTGATTATATATACTTGATCACATAAAAACCCATTCCCACAAAAGTGAGTTTTGAGCCTTTATTGAGCACACAATTTCATATCATTTGACTAAATGCTCATTTTTCGTTTCTTGTGTGAATAGCCACTTGGTTCTTACGACTCTAGAACTTGCCATGACAATACATTCCCGGTCCTTATCAACTTAAACCCGAGTAAGTAAATGATAGAGGCATTAGGACTAACCTTTTTCATTTCTACACCATTATTTTTCTTTTTTTTTTTACCACCTACCCAAAAATCCCCATAGTTAGCCCCTTTGAGCCTAAACCTTTTCGTTTCATCACCCAAACAAAAACCCTTTCAACCACCAAAACCCTTTTTCATTTTTTTACCCTTTATTTTAGTAACAAGTCTGGTTCTTCGTGAAAAAAAAAATTGTGATGATAATGAAGCAAAAAGAAAATAAACAAACAAAGTAATCAAAAATAACTTTGTTTGAATAAAAGCTTCATCAAAAATAAAAAGTTGTAAAAATACGAAAACCGACACTTGTTACGCTTTTAGCCCTTTTTCTACTAACCACTAACCCAACCACCTACCTTTAACCCTAGCCAACCCTTAACCCACAAAGTCCTCTTGATATCTACAAAGGTATAAAAGTTAAAAAGGAGGAGGATTGATTTCTTGGCAAGCCTATGGTAGGAGTAAGTTCCGTGCCGCTCTCGAGTGATTCACTAAAAATACACCTTCGGCCGAGTGTGAGTGATTTCCCCGCGAGGTATGTGAACTTGTATATAAATAGAATTTTAAAAAGGCATGTTATGCCCAAATAAGTAATTTCTTTTATGAACAGTTCTAAATAAATCATTACGAATAGGGGTGTAAATAAATAAAAATAAAACCCAAAAAGATCTTGGAAATCCCGACACTCTATGACAAGCCCAAAACCTTCTCTTCTACCTATTCCATTTGCACTTTTTATTTGGTTTTGTATTAATGACTTTAATAACTAGTTACTTATGTTGAAGGTGATCTTTCCTTATCGTTTGTCCGTGGTGTCTTGGCATTATTTTACTGTCTATATAAAATAAAGGATTTTCACCATTCATATCTCCACGGTCTATATGGAGGTATGTTGGCTACCTGGTAGGGGGTTAAGGGAACGGTTTGGTAAAGGTCTTGCCATTGTTCAGCGTTTAGAGGTCCTGCAATGGACCTGGGTCAAATTTAGTAGGACCTCCTTCAATACTTCACGGTATTGGATGGCGGGGGTCCAAACTCTTTGATCCCCTCATAAGCTAACTACTATTAATACTATAACCCGGCAACTTAGGACTGTATCCCTGCTGACTCAGACTACTTAGCCGAGGGTAACGTCACCGCCAAAAGCGGGGCCTACCACAATACTGCATTAATAACTTAATTCATTATCTTCCAATAATCCACCCCTTTAGGATTGTATCCCTGCTGACTCAAACTACTGGGGTGAGGGTAACGTCACCTTCAAAAGAGGGGCCTACTACAATAACTAAGATAATCTCTTAATTATGTGCAAAAGTGCGGAAATAATCAAAGGTTATACTAGATACGAGTCGGAACCAAGTGATTCATCTTGTCTATCTGTTTTTTCTTTTATTTTTATTTTTAGCATTTTAGTTAGTTTTATTTTTCTTAGTTTAAAACATTTTTCTAAACTTTTATTTTGGTTAGACGTTGAGGATAAACCGGTACTAAAAGCTCTTGTGTCCTTGGACGACCTCGGTATCTTACCAACACTATACTACACTCAACGATGGGTGCACTTGCCCATATGTGTGTTTAGTGTTAGTAAAATATCGTGTTTTATAAATTTAAAACTTGGCTAAAATAAGTGTTAAAAAGGGCTTAAAATATACACCTAAAATATACGACACTTCGCACGCATCACTAGGCGTCTAGCCACGGCCCTGTGTTGGTCCGGGCACAACCCCGTGGTCAGATCGCCAGTAACAGAATTTAACAAAAGGTTGGCCACGGGGCGTGTTCAGCGAGCACGACCCTGTGGCCAGTTACCTGAACTGGGCAAATTTCTGCAAAGCCTGGGCACGGGGCATGTTGGGCTGAGCATGGCCCTATGCTGAACTTGCTGTAAGGCTGGAAAAATTGTCGGGAGGCTCTGTTTTCATGCATGGGGTGTGGTTTTAATGTTCCCTTGGTATCCCCCTACCTTTTCAAGTGTGTTTTATTCCTGAAAAGTAAGCTAAACTAGAAAACATAAAAGTTACACTAAACTAAAAACTACGGATAGTTCCAAGGAATGCCTCCGTGGTGCGCCACGTTTATAAGGGTCCTTGGCTAGACCCAAAGTCAGTCATATGTTACCCGAGCGGGAAGTCTCGCATCCCGTGTTGCACCGTCAGAGAGTGTCATCCAAACTTGAGTCTATGACATCCATGTAGTTGACCGGGTCGTCCTGTACTCTTTTTCCAACCCCGAATTTCATCTCTTTGTCTCCAACCCTCAATGTTAACTTCTCATCACTCATATCCACCACTGCGTGACCGGTGGCAAGGAATGGTCTTCCTAGAATGAGTGGTACTTCGGTGTCTTCCTCCAGGTCGAGTATGACAAAGTCGGCCGGGGAGACAAAGTCTCCGACTTTTACCAGGAAATTCTCGATGACACCTTGTCGGTATTTGATAGACCTATCGGCGAGTTATATGCTCATCTTTGTGGGGCTCGTCTTACCTGGTCCGAGTCGGTCAAACATTGAAGCGGGCATGAGATTGATGCTAGCCTTAAGGTCGGCTAGTGCATTGCGTACTGGTGATCCCCCAATGGAAAAAGGGATGGTGAAGCTTCCGAGGTCGATTTTATTTTGTGGGAGTTTGTTGAGTAGTACGGCGGATCATTCTTCACTTAAATTGACCAATTGCAATGTTTCAATCTTCTTTTTGTGAGTGAGGAAGTCTCTCATGAATTTTGAATATTTTGGCATTTGAGTGAGGACTTCCACAAATGGAAGATTGATATGTAATTGTTTTAGTAAGTTTATGAATTTTGTGAATTGCTCGTCGATCTTTTGGCGAAGTAACCGACCGGGGTAGGGCACCGAGGGGTTCTTGGTAGGTTCGGGATTTGGCGGAGGAGTTGTTTCTTTATGGTTCGGCGGCGAGGCCGTGGTTTGGATGAGTGGATTTTTGTCAGATGGGGGTAGTGGGGCCTCCTCAGGAGTCGGGACCTACGGTCTGATTTCTTAGTGTTATGAGATGTACTTGCGCCTTTGGGTTGGTTTCGGTATTGCTAGGTAGTGCGCCTTGTGGCCTTTCGAAGAAATTTTGGGCTAGTTGTTTTTCAATGTTATGAATACTAGCTTGTTGATTTCTAAAGTTCGATTCCGCTTGTAGGAATCGATCCGAGTACCTTTTTTCGGTTTCAGGGAAGAGGCGTGAAACAATGTTTTCAAGCCTCTCATGTCCCCCTTGTTGTTGTTGAGAGAAATTTTGTGACTCATTCCTTGGTTGTTGTTGAAAGTTTGCTCGTTGGTTTTGGTTTTGTTGGTTACTACTATTGTCGGGCTCCCTCCAACCAAGGTTAGGGTGGTTACGCCATCCTTGGTTGTAGGTGCCCGTCGGGGGACCCGACGGCCTAGGTCTATTATCAATGTAGTTTATCATTTCCGTTTGATTATCCATTTCTTTCATACAACTCTAATTTTCATGCGGCCCACCACACCCTTCACAAGCCATAACTGAGGTCATTTTTGTCATTTCTAACTTTTTGATTTTTGAAGATAGGGCCTCAATTTGGGCTTGTAAAGAGGTGTTCTCATCTACCTTATGGGCGCCCGGGATAATAGATTTTGTGCTTCGGGAGTGTGCCATTGAAAATTGCTTTGAGCAATTTCTTCAATTTGATTATAAATTTCATTTGGGCGACGAGTGCCTAGGAGTCCCCCGGAGCTAGAGTCGAGTGTTTGTCTTGTGTGTGGCAACAACCTATTATAAAAAGTGGATACTTGTTGCCACACTACGAGACCATGATGAGGACATTTCCTCAATAGCTCCTTGAATCTTTCCCAAGTTTCATATAAGGATTCCCCGTCCTCTTGTGAATATGTATTGATTTCAGTCATTAATTTAGCAGTTTTAGAGGGCGGGAAATACTTATATAGAAACTTTTGGGCAAGTTCATCCCAAGTGTTTACCGAACCACTTGGGAGGGTGCTAAGCCAAGCCTTAGTTCGGTCTTTTAGTGAAAACGGGAACATTCGGAGGCGGATGGCGTCGTTTGATGCTCCATTGATCCGGAAAGTATCACATATTTCCAAAAAGTTGGTAATATGTAAATGGGGATCCTTATCAGCTAGGCCATGGAAGGTTGCAAAATTTTGGAGCATTTGAATCAAATGCGGCCGAAGTTCGAAGTTGTTGGCATCGACATTCGGTGCATTGATGGCGGCTCCGAGATTACCTACCGTGGGTCGTAGGTAATCCATCAGGGTACGCTGATCCGCCATTGGAAGTTGGTCCCCCGATGCTTTCTCTTGATTTTTAGGTTTTAGTCTCTTTCTTAGAAAGAGTTCGGGTTCGTCTAGAGGCTCTTTTATGTCTTTATTGGAACTGGAGCTCATGAACTGCGTATAAAGTTCAGGTGCTACGACTGGGTTCCAAGTCCTGCGATGAAAACAAAAAGGAATGTTGGTCAGATGTCTCACCACGGCCCCGTGGTCGCTGACCACAGCTCGTGGTCATGGTTACAGTGGTTGTTTTCTGGATCCCAGTTACTAGGGAGTTCAGCACGGCCCCATGGTGCACCGCCACGGCCCCGTGGTCACTCTTCTGTAACTCAGAAAACAAAAACTGCCAGTAAGTTTGATGGGCACGGCCCCGTGTCCGACCAGGCACGACTCGTGCTAAAGTCTGCAGAAACTGAAAATTTAAGAAAAATCCTAAAAAATAGAAAAATAAGTAAAAATAATTAGGCCGTTGACTCCAAACTTTCTTAAAATCCTTGTGTCCCTGGCAAGGGCGCCAAAAACTTGGTGTGCGTTTGGTGGGATATGTTTTTATTAATATTTTGAGCCCATTTTACGCATTAGACAAGTTTTAAATTTATAAAACACGATATTCTACTAACACTAAACACACACTTTGGCAAGTGCACCCATCGTGAGCGTAGTATAGCGTTGGTAAGATACCAAGGTCGTCCAAGACATAAGAGCTTTTAGTACCGGTTCATCCTCAACGTCTAATCAATCTAAATTTTTTTGAGAAAAGATTTGAAACATGAAAATAAAAACTAAAATTGCTGAAATAAAAATAAAATAAAAAACAGATAGACAAAATGAATCACTTGGATCTGACTTGCCTTTAATGTATCCTTTGATGATTTTCGCACTTTCGGACTTTTTAAAAGATTATCTAAGTTACAGTAGTAGGCCCCTCTTTTGAAGGTGACGTTACCCTCAACCCAATGGTTTGAGTCAGCAAGGATACAATCCTAAAGGGTCTGAATATTGAAAGATAATTAACTAAGTTATTAATGTGAAAAGTGGTAGGCCCCTCTTTTGAAGGTGACGTTACCCTCGGCTAAGTGGTTTGAGTAAGCATGGATACATTCCCAAGTAGCCGGTTTAATGTATTAATAGTAGTTTACATATGAGGGGTTCAAGCTATTCGCACCCCCGCCATCCAATACCAGTGGCTATTGAAGGAGGTCCTAGTAAGCTTGAACCAGGTCCTTGCAGGATCTATACACTGAAGAAGGCAAGAACCTTACCAAACCATTCCCCTAACCCCCGACCAGGTAGCAAACATGCTTTTATATAGACCGTAAAAAGATGAATGATGCAATCTTTTACTTTATATAGATAGTAAAGTAACACCAAGACACAACAGAAAAATGGTATGAAGAATTCACCTTCAACATAAGAAACTAGTTATTAAAGTCATTAATACAAAACCAAATAAAAAGTGTCGAAAGATTAAAAATCAAAAGTAATACAATAATAACTTGTCTTCACCAAGTGATGTTAGAGGCTTAATCAAACATGGCCTTTGATTGACAAGAACTCTTACGATCAATCTCGGATCCCGAGACTACTACACACTCTAAAGATGGATGATGGGTGATGGGGGTGGGTGTTGGTGTTGGTGTTGGTGTTGTAGTGGTGGTGGACTGGTGGCAAAGTGGGAGAGTAGTGGTTTGCCAAGGGATGCCTTTGAAGTGAACCAAGCACCCCTATTTATAGCCTGCACAGAGCTCTGGCCACACCCCCGTGGCCAGCCTTTTCTCTTCCTTCATTAAATGCAAGTGTCAGTAGAGGGTCCCACACTGCCCCGTGGTCAGCATCGTATCTGTACTATCAAGATTTTGCAAGATTCTGCGTATCTTTGTGTTGACCACGCCCCGTGTTGAGCTGGGCACGCCCCCGTGGTGGTCGTAGAAGCTTCTACAGGTTTGTCTTTTCTGCAGGAACCTGACCACGCCCCCGTGTCCGGATGGGCACGGCCCCGTAGTCAGTCTTTTGTTGTCTTGTTTTTGCTTTGGGGATGCTGCCGAGGGATCAGGCATGTCATGTTTATTCCTTTTCTTTGTATTTATGTTGGTTTTTGCTGTATATTTGTTCCTTTCGTTCGTTTAAGCTCATTTGGTCCTGTAAATTCAAAAAGCAAGACAAAAACACACTTTTTCCAACATTAGTACTAAAAAAGGGTTAATTTTATGCCTCATTTGATGTAATTTATATGTTACATTTTGCACACATCAACAGTCCAGCTCACACAAGTGGCAGTTTTCGCATTCGGATCTGTGTTTTCGCCTGAATCGGATGTGTTTTCGAGTCCTTTTCATGACGGTTTCGACACCACTTCGTCCCACTATTCATTAAATGAAATATATGTCGGTTTTGTTCCGTTTTAGTGTATAAATCGAGTTTTAAAGTGGTGTTTCCTTGGATTAAACCCTTGGTGAGTGTGAGATCTTCAGATCTACATCTTGGGAAGCCAAAGCTAATCCCAATACACTCGTTTAAGTGTAGATCCATAGTAAAAACAGAAGTTTTGATGAAAAAGATGAAGGTTTTTGTAAAAAGAGAGAAGTTTAGTTGAAAAGATGAAGTTTAGATGAAAATAGAGAAGTTTGGATGAAATCGGAGGTAAACTCGTGGAAAATCGTAGTGGAAATCGTTGTGAAACGTGTAAAAATAATGAATCTTACTTAGAAAATGAAGGGACAGCAGATTGGGAGCATTTTGGAGAGAATGGCAGCATGTTAGAGTGAGAGAAGTGAACTTGGTATTTATAGAGGAGAGTGAAACGCGCAGGTTGCCTTCGTACGAAGCCGCCTGTTTCGCACATGTGGCTTTCGCGTGTAGGATGCTCGTTTGGTGCGTTTGGTTGCATTAATTAGTTCATGTACTCTAATTATTTTAGCGAGATATTGAGTATTGTGTTGTGTCGCGTTTTAGCAAGTTAAATCGAGTTGAGCGAGTGAGCTTTTGAGCGTTTAAGCGAATGTTTTAACACATATAACACATTTAACAACTAAACACAATATTAATACAAATAATATAAATAAATCTGTGTTTTGAGGTTGCGTTGGGTTTACGTTGCGATGAGCGTTTAGGTAAATAGCGTTTAGTGCGATAAATAAGCGATATAAAATGCGTTTAAAATATAGCTAAACCCATGGTAATAATTGGAATCTCAGAGTACAAGCATTTACGAATGAACAACGACAAAAGTAGGAACAACCGAAACGTCGGGTTGTTACAGTCTCCCCTAGGGAATTTCGTCCTGAAAGTAACTAGTACACGTAACAAAGAATTGCGGATATTTAGCTTTCATATCACTTTTGAGTTCCCAAGTGAACTCTGCGCCGCGTTTGCCTCCCCATCTAACCTTCACTCTGGGAATGCGACTACGTCGATGTTTCTTGGTCTCTCGATCCATGATTTCTACTGGCTTTTCCACGAAGTGCAGTGTCTCGTTTATTTGCAAGTCTTCGAGAGGTACATGAAGATTTTCTTCGGCTGGACACTTTTTGAGGTTGGAGACGTGGAAAGTCGGATGTACGTTGCTGAGTTCAACCGGTAATTCGAGTCGGTAGGCCACTTTACCAATTCTTTCCAGAATCTTAAAGGGGCCCACGTAACATGGTGATAGTTTCCCTTTCTTGCCGAATCAGATCACCCCTTTCCAAGGTGAAACCTTTAAGAGGACGTGATCTCCAACTTCGAACTCTATGGGCTTGCAACTTTTATCGGCGTAGCTCTTTTGATGACTCCGAGCTTTCAGGAGATTGTCTCTTATTTGGAGAATCTTGTTTGTCGTTTCTTGTATTAACTCAGGACCAGTGATCTGTGCGTCTCCGATCTCGTGCCAAACAATAGGAGATCAACATTTTCTACCGTACAGTGCCTCAAAGGGTGCCATTTGTATACTAGCGTGATAACTGTTATTATAGGAAAATTCTACTAAGGATAAATGCGAATCCCAATTACCACCAAAATCTATAACGCACGAACGAAGCATGTCTTCGAGGGTGCGGATCGTGCGCTCAGTCTGACCGTCGGTCTGGGATGGAATGCGGTACAGAGATTGAGAGTTATATCGAGAGAAGATTGGAATGCCTCCCAGAGACGTGAGGTAAAACGACCATCGTGGTCAGAGATGATGTCACGAGGCATCCCGTGTCGACAAATGACTTCGTCGGTATAGATTCGTGCTAATCGTTCAACCTTAAAGTCTTCTCGTATCAGAATGAAATGAGCAGAATTTGTAAGAAGATCAACGATAACCCTAATGCTATCATGACCAGAAGCCGTTCGGGGGAGTTTTGTAATAAAATCCATAGCTATACTTTCCCATTTCCACATTGGGATTTCGGGTGGTTCGAGTAATGTGACATCTGTGCCTCCACGGCCATCAAACAAATACCAAATCAATGAAATATTGTGTTTCATACTTGGGATTTGTATAAATATGTGTATCATTTGCACATATCAATTCTCGTTCGATTTCGAGCTCTAAATCACTTTCTAGAAAGTTATACGCGAACTGATGCATAAATGTAATCAGTTTAACGCGAAAAACACTCCATAATAGTGACATAGACTTAACATACCTTAAATAAGCTTTACATAACTTAGAAATAAGTTTTGGAAGGTTTGGTGTGTCGAAATCAAGTTTATTCGCTTACAGGGACTAATTTCAACAAACTGCAAAAGTATGCCGATTCGTACTGTAACGAACATTCTGGAACTTGATCATAAGTTAAACATACCCTAAATATCCTTTACATAGCTTAGAAATTGGCTTTGAGGGGTTTGGTATGCTAAAATAAACTTCTTGGTCAATCAGGGACTAAAAGCGTCAAAAAGTGCATAAGTTTGCATTTTCGCGCATATCTTACGTTCTGAATATATCCGGGCCTCCAAAAATTTTTGTAATCATTAAAATATATTATTTTAGTGATTGGCATTATAAAATTCCGTTCGCCGTTTAATTTGGATCGTTTTTGTGTTCGTTACGACCTCCGTCGTAATTACCCAAATAACGCAACAGTACGACCAAACGAACCGACATCCGAGATGTTTTTGAGCATATTTTAAGTCCCCTATACTTTAACTTCATTTTAGAGCTTTGAAATGAGGTTAACGGGGCTTAAACATGTCAAAAATGCATCAAATATCAAGTTTTGGACCTGCAGGGGCTAAATTGTAATTCTGCCAAACTTGCTAGGCCTGGGGCGTAAGCCTAAGCTTATTCTTCCGCGGCCAGCGTCAGCAGCCCAGATCAGAAACATTGAATCTGGCTTTCCAGCCTGTTTTTGATGGTTTTAATCATAGATTTGCAATACCATTTGATGGAATTTCATGTCCCCATTGTTTTTAAAACCTTGTGCCCACATGTATGGTCAAGATTCAAGCACGAATTGCGAGGAACGATCCTAACGGTTGTGGGATTTCTATAAATACCCAACTCATTTGCATTCTTTCTTCACAAATCTGATTCAATTTCTCTAAGTTGGGGTTTAACACTTCATACCTGAGCAAATTGGATCAAGATCTTCCTAGCTTGGACCCTTTGTAAGTATTCTTTCGTGCTTCTATGCGTTTTTAAGCACGAAAGTCAAACTGTGTTTGACTTTCTGCTTTAACCAGTCTTTGGTCAACACGAAGTTCGTTTGAACTTCGCAACGTGAGCGTAATCACAATGGTTATGGTCCCTTGTGACTATGCCTACTGATTACTACGTTGATTAGGTGTAGTGACGAGTCATAGTTTCGGTCGAAATGCGTATTCAAGCGTATTTTGCAACCAAACTATTGTTGGGTATCAAAACCGTTTGTTTTGATATCAAACTTGTTTTCTAACTTATTTAAACATGTTTTAACATGTTTAACTCGTCACTTTAGGTTTAGTGCTTATATAGGGTCGTAAGATAAGCGGTCTAAACAACCGCTTAGACTTTCGAACCCGACCCGTTTGGTCAATCATTAGGATCCGACCAAACATGTTTTGTGACCATAGTTATATAGGGAATAACCTTCCGAGGTTATACCTTATGGTCACTTCGTTTAGTTAGTTGTATGATAGGTAGTTTATATGCCTTAGGGAAAATGACCAAAATGCCCTTTTTACGCATGAATTCATTTTAAGCATATGAAACCTAAATTTTCACATCTAAACTGATTAGGTAACATTATTAGACATGTTAAGGCATATAATACTTGTCATAGGACTAGTTAGGCGGTCCGAACACGTTTTACGCGAACGACGCGTTAAAGTAGCGTAAGCTACCAAAACGGGTCGTAAGCACTTAGGTTAGGTTCGATTTAGAATGTAGGCTTTGTTAAACCATGTCATATGAGTTCCAATACTCATTTGGTTTACGAAACCTCATCCTATCCGATCTTCCAATTTAGGTCCGGTTTATTTACGTAGTTACTTATATTAGGTGCCGATTGATTTCCGTGATCCCTCTAGCTTTGCTTGGTTGTTATTCAAGACTTCTAAGCATTCTTAAGTGAGTACACAGATCCCCTATTTTACTGTTTTCGATTGTTTTGGGGTGATTCATATGTGTTAAATGATTTCAATGTTTTTAACGATGGTTTCGAAAATGATTAAAATGATTTATATTTAATTAATAATGATTTCGATAATGTGAATTAACTTGTTGGTTGTAATTACATAACGAATAACATTCATTAGTTTTGGCCAAACTGACCAGTATTAGGTTATGGTACCATAGGATCTGATAAACCCCGTTATCAGACTGCACCCATGGTTATGTGTGGGGGTTGTGGGTAACGACTGAATCTGTGATTGTTAATTTACCCTTTGGTGGTTTATTAATGCGAGTTTCGAGATAGTCGAGTTGCGAAGGTTTGGATGTTATTAGCAAGTGATGTGCGTGAAAGTGTCGTATATTTTAGGTATATATTTTAAGCCCTTTTTAACACTTATTTTAGCCAAGTTTTAAATTTATAAAACACGATATTTTACTGACACTAGACACACATATGGGCAAGTGCACCCATCGTTGAATATAGTATAGTGTTGGTAAGATACCGAGGTCGTCCAAGGACACAAGAGCTTTTAGTACCGGTTTATCCTCAACGTCTAACCAAAATAAAAGTTTAGAAAAATGTTTTAAACTAAGAAAAATAAAACTAACTAAAATGCTGAAAATGAAAATAAAAAACAGATAGACAAGATGAATCACTTGGTTCCGACTCGTATCTAGTATAACCTTTGATTATTTCCGCACTTTTGCACATAATTAAGAGATTATCTTAGTTATTGTAGTAGGCCCCTCTTTTGAAGGTGACGTTACCCTCACCCCAGTAGTTTGAGTCAGCAGGGATACAATCCTAAAGGGGTGGATTATTGGAAGATAATGAATTAAGTTATTAATGCAGTATTGTGGTAGGCCCCGCTTTTGGCGGTGACGTTACCCTCGGCTAAGTAGTCTGAGTCAGTAGGGATACAGTCCTAAATAGCCGGGTTATAGTATTAATAGTAGTTAACTTATGAGGGGATCAAAGAGTTTGGACCCCCGCCATCCAATACCGTGAAGTATTGAAGGAGGTCCTACTAAATTTGACCCAGGTCCATTGCAGGACCTCTAAACGCTGAACAATGGCAAGACCTTTACCAAACCGTTCCCTTAACCCCCTACCAGGTAGCCAACATACCTCCATATAGACCGTGGAGATATGAATGGTGAAAATCCTTTATTTTATATAGACAGTAAAATAATGCCAAGACACCACGGACAAACGATAAGGAAAGATCACCTTCAACATAAGCAACTAGTTATTAAAGTCATTAATACAAAACCAAATAAAAAGTGCAAAAGATTAGAAATAAAAAGTATTATACTAGACACTTTGTCTTCACCAAGTGATGTAAGAGACTTAGGCAAACATGGCCTTGATTGTCAAGAACTCTTACGATCAATCTTGGATCCCGAGACGACTCACACACTCTACGATGGACAATGGATGATGGTGGTGGATGATGGTGTTGTGATGGTGGTGGGTGGTGGATGAAGTGTGAGAGAGGTGGTGTGCCAAGGGATGAGATGAAATGAATCCAAGCACTCCTATTTATAGGCTGAACAGAGAGCTGGACACGGCCCCGTGCCCGTCTGACACTCTCTCTCCTCATTAATTGTAATTCGCAATTACAATAAATGCGCCTGCTGTACTTTCGACACGCCCCCGTGTCCGCTGAGCACGGCCCGTGGTGGGCAATAGAAGCTTCTATAGATTTGTCTTTTCTGCTGCTTCTTGGGCACGGCCCCGTGCTGGCTGAGCACGGGGCGTGTTCAGCCTTCTGTTTTCTCTATTTTGCTTTGGAAGGTGCCGTTGAGGGTTCGGGCAGTCCACTAATGTTCCTTTTCTTGTATTTATGTTGGATTTAGCTGTCTTTTTGCTTCTTTTGCGTTTTTAAGCTCATTTAATCCTGAAAATACAAAAGGAAGACAAAAGCACTCTTTTTCCAATATTAGTACTAAAAAAGGGTTAGTTTTATGCCTCATTTGATGTAATTTATATGTTGCATTTTAAACACATCAAATACCCCCACACTTGAACTTTTGCTTGTCCTCAAGCAAAACTCTTTAATATGTGGCTTACACTCCCAAATGGAATAGGTAGAAGAGAAAGTTTTTGGCTTGTCATAGAGTGTCGGGATTTCCAAGATCTTTTTGGGTTTTATTTTTATTTATTTACACTCCTATTCGTAATGATTTATTTAGAACTGTTCATAAAAGAAATTACTTATTTGGGCATAACATGCCTTTTTTTAAAATTCTATTTATATACAAGTTCACATACCTCGCGGGGAACTCACTCACACTCGGCCGAAAGTGTATTTTTAGTGAATCACTCGAGAGCGGCATGGAACTTATTCCTACCATAGGCTTAACAAGAAATCAATCCTCCTCCTTTTTAACTTTTATATCTTTGTAGATATCAAGAGGACTTTGTGGGTTAAGGGTTGGCTAGGGTTAAAGGTAGGTGGTTGGGTTAGTGGTTAGTAGAAAAAAAAAACTAAAAGCGTAACAAGTGTCGGTTTTCGTATTTTTGCAACTTTATTTTGATGAAGCTTTTATTCAAACAAAGTTATTTTTGACTACTTTGTTTGTTTATTTTCTTTCTTTTTTTTTTTTTTTTGCTTCATCATCATCACAAATATATATATATATATATTTTACGAAGAACCGGACTTGTTACTAAAATAAAGGGTTAAAATGAAAAAGGGTTTTGGTGGTTGAAAGGGTTTTTTTTTTTTTTTGGGTGATGAAATGAAAAGGTTTAGGCTCAAAGGGGCTAACTAGGGGGATTTTTGGGTAGGTGGTAAAAGAAAAAGAAAAATAATGGTGTAGGAATGAAAAAGGTTAGTCCTAATGCCTCTATCATTTACTTACTCGGGTTTAAGTCGATAAGGACCGGGAATGTATTGTCATGGCAAGTTCTAGAGTCGTAAGAACCAAGCGGCTATTCACACAAGAAACGAAAAATGAGCATTTAGTCAAATGATATGAAATTGTGTGCTCAATAAAGGCTCAAAACTCACTTTTGTGGGAATGGGTTTTTATGTGATCAAGTATATATAATCAAATTTTAAATAAGTTTGTCATGCCTTTTCATAATTTTCTTATGTTGGTTCTTTTTTTATCACTACGCTATCGGTTGTAAATTTGTAAAAATATAACCTTTTTTAAGAACTTGAATTTCCCGAGTTAAACCTAGACAAGTAAAAAAAAAAATGAAATTTTTGAAAAAATTTGGGGTGATTAGCGGTTCCAATAGAGTTTTGTGTAAGGCTTGTATTTAGGACTTGCAAAATTCAAGGTTTTAGCATTCCCCCCACACTTAAATTACACATTGTCCTCAATGTGTCCCAAAAATAAAATTTTATGTTGATTAGATGTGTAAAATAGTGTTTTAAAAAGCAAAAATTTGTGTTACTGGGCACTGAACACGGCCCCGTGATATCCGGGCACGGCCCCGTGTTCAAGTGCCAGTAACAAAATTGTAATAAGAGAAACAGAAGTCTGGACACGGGGGCGTGTTGGGTGAACACGGCCCGTGTCCAGTTACCTGTACTGGGCGTTTTCTGCAGGTGGTTCGACACGGGGCCGTGTTGGTTGGGCACGGCCCGTGTTGAACCTTCTGAAATGGAGAAAATTATCGGGTTGCCTCGTCCTTGTGCATGGGATCATTTTTCTCGTTCCCCTTTTCATCCTTTACCACCATGAGTGTGTTTTATTCCTGAAAATTAAACTAACTAGAAAACATAAAAACTAATCTAAATTAAACTAAGGATAGTTCCGTGGAATGCCTCCATGGTGCGCCACGTTTATAAGGGTCCTTGGCTAGACCCAAAGCCTGGTCATATGTTACCCAAGTGGGATGTGTTGCATCCCATGTTACACCGTCGGAGAGCGTCATCCAAGCTTGAGTCTATGACCTTCATGTAGTTGACCGGATCTTCTTCCTCTACTCTCTTTCCACATTCAAATTTTACTTCCTCATCCCCAAACTTCAATGTTAGAGTTCCGTCATTCATATCCACCAATGCTTGGGCGGTGGCTAGGAATGACCTCCCGAGGATGAGAGGGACCTCGGTGTCTTCTTCCATGTCGAGGATAACAAAGTCGGTTGGAAAAACGAATTTGTCGACCTTGACTAGCAGATTTTCGGCGACCCCATGTGGGAATTTGACGGACCTGTCGGCGAGTTGTATGCTCATCTTTGTAGGGCTTGTTGCTCCTAGGCCGAGTCGCTTGTACATTGAGGTGGGCATGAGGTTGATGCTAGCCCCAAGATCGGCTAAAGCATTTCGGATGGGGGAGTTCCCAATCGAACAAGGGATTGTGAAGCTCCCAGGGTCGATTTTCTTTTGTGGAAGTTTGTTGAGTACTAGAGCTGAGCATTCTTCGCCTAGGTTAACTAATTGCAATGATTCAATTTTCTTTTTGTTAGTGAGGAAATCCCTCATGAATTTTGCATACTTAGGCATTTGGGTTAGGACCTCAATAAAAGGAATATTAACATGCAATTGTTTTAGTAAACTTTTGAACTTTGCGAATTGCTCATCGGCCTTTTGACGATTTAACCTACCGGGGTACGGGATTGGAGGAGTCTTGGTGAGCTCTTGATTTGGTGTAGAAACCTTTTCTGGCGCAGGGGGAGTCACCGGCTGGCTAGAATGGCTTCTTTCATTTGTCGGCAATGGAGCATCCTCGGGACCCACGGTTCGATTTCTTAATTTGATGAGATGGACTTGTGCCTTTGGGTTTGGCTCGGTATTACTGGGTAATGCGCCTTGTGGTCTCTCGGAGAAATTTTGAGCTAGTTGATTTAATTGTTTTTCAACGTTTTGAATGCTAGCTTGTTGATTTCTGAAATTCGATTCCAATTGCTGAAATCGTTCCGAGTTTTTCTTTTCAGTGTCAGAGATGAGGCGAGATACAGTATCTTCAAGCCTTTCTCTTCCACCTTGTTGTTGAGGAAAATTTTGTGGTTGTTGAAAATTAGTTCGTTGGTTTTGTTGGTTACTACTATTTCCGGGATCTCTCCAACCAAGATTTGGGTGGTTACGCCATCCTTGGTTGTAGGTACCCGTTGGAGGACCTGACGGCCTAGGTCTATTATCCATGTAGTTTACCGTTTCAGTTTGTTCATCTAATTCTTTCATACAACTCCAATTTTCATGTGACCCACCACACCCTTCACAAGCCATAACCGAGGCCGTTTTTGTCATTTCTAGCCTTTTGATTTTTGAAGAGAGAGCCTCGATTTGGGCTTGTAAAGAGGTGCTTTCATCAACCTTATGGGCGCCCGGGGCAATAGATTTATTACCTCGGGGAGTGTGCCATTGAAAATTGGTTTGAGCAATTTCCTCAATTTGATTATATATTTCATTTGGGCGAAGATTACCTAAGAGCCCCCCGGAGCTTGAATCAAGTGTTTGTCTTGTGTGTGGCAACAATCCATTGTAGAAAGTGGATACTTGTTGCCATACCGCTAGACCATGGTGAGGACACTTTCTTAGAAGCTCCTTGAACCTTTCCCAAGTTTCATATAAGGATTCCCCATCCTCTTGTGAGTATGTATTAATTTCAGTCATTAATTTAGCCGTTTTAGCAGGAGGGAAATACTTATACAAAAACTTCTGGGCGAGTTCATCCCAGGTGTTTACCGATCCAACAGGGAGGGTGTTAAGCCAAGCCTTAGCTCGGTCTTTTAGTGAAAAAGGAAACATTCGGAGGCGGATGGCGTCATTTGATGCTCCATTGATCCGAAAGGTATCACATATTTCTAAAAAGTTAGTAATATGTAGATGGGGATCCTCGTCCGCAAGCCCGTGGAAGGTTGCGGAGTTTTGGAGCATTTGTATCAAATGTGGCCGAAGTTCGAAGTTGTTGGCCTCGACATTCGGGGCATTGATAGCGGCGCCAAGATTACCTACGGTAGGCCGTAGGTAATCCATGAGGGTACGTTGGTCCGCCATTGGAAGTGGGTCCCCCGAAGCTTTCTCTTGATTTTTAGCTTTTAGTCTTTTTCTGAGAAAGCGCTCGGGTTCTTCTAGGGGTTCTTTTATGTCTCTACTAGAACTGGAGCTCATGCACTACGTAGGAGGTTCAAATGCGGCGCCTGGGTTCCAAGTCCTGCAATAAAAACAGAAAAGGACGCTGGTCAGAATGTTCACCACGGCCCCGTGCTCAATGAACACGGCCCGTGTTCAGAGGTGCAGTAATTGATCTCTGGATCCCTGTTACTGGGAGTTGGACACGACCCCGTGTTGCACCGACACGGCCCCGTGTTCAGCTCTCTGTAACTCAGAAAATAAAAACTGCCAGTGATGATTGCTGGGCACGGCCCGTGTCTGACCGGGCACGGCCCGTGCTGAGAGCTGCAGAAGCTGAAAAACTAAGAAAATCCTAAAAAAAATAAAAAGAAAAATAAAAGATGATTAGGCCGTTGATTCCTAACTTTCTTAAAATCCTTGTGTCCCCGGCAACGGCGCCAAAAAAACTTGATGTGCGTGAAAGTGTCGTATATTTTAGGTATATATTTTAAGCCCTTTTTAACACTTATTTTAGCCAAGTTTTAAATTTATAAAACACGATATTTTACTGACACTAGACACACATATGGGCAAGTGCACCCATCGTTGAATGTAGTATAGTGTTGGTAAGATACCGAGGTCATCCAAGGACACAAGAGATTTTAGTACCGGTTTATCCTCAACGTCTAACCAAAATAAAAGTTTAGAAAAATGTTTTAAACTAAGAAAAATAAAACTAACTAAAATGCTGAAAATGAAAATAAAAAACAGATAGACAAGATGAATCACTTGGTTCCGACTCGTATCTAGTATAACCTTTGATTATTTCCGCACTTTTGCACATAATTAAGAGATTATCTTAGTTATTGTAGTAGGCCCCTCTTTCGAAGGTGACGTTACCCTCACCCCAGTAGTTTGAGTCAGCAGGGATACAATCCTAAAGGGGTGGATTATTGGAAGATAATGAATTAAGTTATTAATGCAGTATTGTGGTAGGCCCCGCTTTTGGCGGTGACGTTACCCTCGGCTAAGTAGTCTGAGTCAGCAGGGATACAGTCCTAAATAGCCGGGTTATAGTATTAATAGTAGTTAACTTATGAGGGGATCAAAGAGTTTGGACCCCCGCCATCCAATACCGTGAAGTATTGAAGGAGGTCCTACTAAATTTGACCCAGGTCCATTGCAGGACCTCTAAACGCTGAACAATGGCAAGACCTTTACCAAACCGTTCCCTTAACCCCCTACCAGGTAGCCAACATACCTCCATATAGACCGTGGAGATATGAATGGTGAAAATCCTTTATTTTATATAGACAGTAAAATAATGCCAAGACACCATGGACAAACGATAAGGAAAGATCACCTTCAACATAAGTAACTAGTTATTAAAGTCATTAATACAAAACCAAATAAAAAGTGCAAAAGATTAGAAATAAAAAGTATTATACTAGACACTTTGTCTTCACCAAGTGATGTAAGAGACTTAGGCAAACATGGCCTTGATTGTCAAGAACTCTTACGATCAATCTTGGATCCCGAGACGACTCACACACTCTACGATGGACAATGGATGATGGTGGTGGATGATGGTGTTGTGATGGTGGTGGGTGGTGGATGAAGTGTGAGAGAGGTGGTGTGCCAAGGGATGAGATGAAATGAATCCAAGCACTCCTATTTATAGGCTGAACAGAGAGCTGGACACGGCCCCGTGTCCGCTGGACACGGCCCCGTGCCCGTCTGACACTCTCTCTCCTCATTAATTGTAATTCGCAATTACAATAAATGCGCCTGCTGTACTTTCGACACGCCCCCGTGTCCGCTGAGCACGGCCCGTGGTGGGCAATAGAAGCTTCTATAGATTTGTCTTTTCTGCTGCTTCTTGGGCACGGCCCCGTGCTGGCTGAGCACGGGGCGTGTTCAGCCTTCTGTTTTCTCTATTTTGCTTTGGAAGGTGCCGTTGAGGGTTCGGGCAGTCCACTAATGTTCCTTTTCTTGTATTTATGTTGGATTTAGCTGTCTTTTTGCTTCTTTTGCGTTTTTGAGCTCATTTAATCCTGAAAATACAAAAGGAAGACAAAAGCACTCTTTTTCCAATATTAGTACTAAAAAAGGGTTAGTTTTATGCCTTATTTGATGTAATTTATATGTTGCATTTTAAACACATCAGCAAGGCGACCAAAAGTAGATTTCACAATTAAAACGAGAATGATTTAAACGACTAAAGCGATTTTAACGAGTTAAACGATTTGGGTAAACGATTGGTTTTTGGTTAGTGTTTAGATAACGGGATGGGTGTAATGTGGTGAAAACATGGTAGATACGCCGCTGGTACTTCTTATATATAAGTGTTTTCATCATATTACATACCGTGGCGTTATTTAGTTCACTTGGGTAAACGATTTTGAAACGATGTCACACAACGATGTTTTCTAAATAATATAAACCATACGAGTTTTATTTACAAGTTTTTATGAGATGTTTTACAATTTGATTTAGTTAAACAAATGTTTTGGGGTTAAGAATCATGGCTATGAGATTTTATAAACTATAACCCACTTGATTTGAGTTGGTTAATTATGTTGCAATACTATACACTTTTTCAAAACAAGGTTTTTAATTAGGTATTGCAACATGTAAACTAGCTATGAATCCGACACTCTCATAAAACCTATGTGCTCGCCAGCATTTCTTTGCTAACTTTGTTTTTACATATGTTTCAGGTATCGTTGAATGATGTTGATTGCTAGGATGCATGCTCACATAGGACTGGACGAGGCCTTAGTGACTTAATAACAATGATAGACTATGTTTAACTTGTTTGTTTAAATTTTCAAGACAATGTAAATGGATAATCTTTAAATAAAACGAAACTTCAAATTTCCGTCTGTTATGAAACAATGATTCTGTTACAACACTCCCCGACGATTCCGTCGCGGTTTGTTGTTTTACGTGATCGGGGTGTGACAAGTAAACCAGAGGGTCGTTGGTGTTCGGCCTTAACTTTCGAGCAAGTTAGGCATTTCGAAACATACAAAGGGATATCCTTTTTTCATGCCCGGCCACCAATACCTAGAACGGAGGTCTTGGTACATCTTGTTGGCACCGGGGTGAATGGAGTATCGAGATTTGTGAGCTTCAATCATCAATATCTCCTGGAGGTTATTGCGACTAGGAATCCAAATACGGTCGTGATAGTGATAAATGATGCGTGTGAAGTGTGTATATAAGTTTAAGTATATTTTTAAGCCCGTTTACACTTTTTTTAGCCAAGTTTTAAATTTATAAAACACGATATTTATTAACACTAAACACACATATGGGCAAGTGCACCCATCGTGAGCATAGTATAGTGTTGGTAAGATACCGAGGTCATCCAAGGACACAAGAGCTTTTAGTACCGGTTTATCCTCAACGTCTAATCAAATCAAAAAGTTAGAAAAAAGGTTTTAGAAAAATAAAAACTAACTAAAATGCTGAAAATAAAAAAAACAGATAGACAAGATGAATCACTTGGTTCCGACTCGTGTATAGTGTAACCTTTGATTATTTCCGCACTTTTGCACTTTTTAAGAGATTATCTTAGTTATTGTAGTAGGCCCCTCTTTTGAAGGCGACGTTACCCTCAACCCAGTAGTTTGAGTCAGCAAGGATACAATCCTAAAGGGTCGGATTATTGAAAGATAATTAATTAAGTTATTAATGCATATTATGGTAGGCCCCTCTTTTGAAGGTGACGTTACCCTCGGCTAAGTAGTCTGAGTCAGCAGGGATACAGTCCTAAGTAGCCGGGTTAAAGTATTAATAGTAGCTTACATATGAGGGGATCAAAGAGTTTGGACCCCCGCCGTCCAATACCGCTAAGTATTGAAGGAGGTCCTACTAAATTTGACCCAGGTCCTTGCAGGATCTATACACTGAACAAGGCAAGATTCTTACCAAACCGTTCCCTTAACCCCAGACCAGGTAGCCAACATACCTCCATATAGACCGTGGAGATATGAATGGTGAAAATCTTTTATTTTATATAGACAGTAAAATAATGCCAAGACACCACGGACAAACGATAAGGAAAAATCACCTTCAACATAAGAAACTAGTTATTAAAGTCATTAATACATAACCAAGTAAAAAGTGCGATACACTAGACACTTTGTCTTCACCAAGTGATGTAAGAGACTTAGGCAAACATGGACTTGATTGTCAAGAACTCTTACGATCAATCTTGGATCCCAAGACGACTTACACACTCTATGATGGACAATGGATGATGGTGGTGGATGATGGTGTTATGGTGGTGGTGGGTGAAGTGTGAGAGAGGTGGTGTGCCAAGGGATGAGTTGCAAGAGCTCCAAGCACTCCTATTTATAGGCTGAACAGAACCTCGGGCACGGCCCTGTGTCCATTGGGCACGGCCCCGTGTCCATCCTTCTCTCTTTCTTCATTAAATGCAGTTTGTCTGCATTAGTTGACCACGCCCCCGTGTCCACTGAGCACGACCCCGTGTGCAGAAGCATATCTGTACTATCAAGATTTGCCTAGATTTTGCGAATCTTATAGTTGTCCACGGCCCCGTGTCCGCTGAGCACGGCCCCGTGGTGGGCGATGGAAGCTTCTACCACTTTGTCTTTTCTGCTGACACTTCAGTGAGCATGGGGCGTGTTCAGTCTTCTGTCCTCTTGTTTTGCTTGGGAAGATGCTGTTGTGGGGTCGGGCATGTCACGTTTGTTCCTTTTCTTGTATTTATGCTAGATTTAGCTGTCTTTTTGCTTCTTTTGTTAATTTGAGCTCATTTAATCCTGAAAATACAAAAGGAAGACAAAAGCACACTTTTTCCAACATTAGTACTAAAAAAGGGTTAGTTTTATGCCACAATTGATGTAATTTATATGTTGCATTTTGCACACATCAAATACCCCCACACTTGAATCTTTGTTTGTCCTCAAGCAAAACTCTTTATAATGTGGCTTTACACTCCCAAATGGAATGGGTAGAAGAGAAGGTTTTTTGGACTTGCCATAGAGTGTTGGGATTTCCAAGATTCTTTACTAAGTTTTATTTTTATTTATTTACAATCCTATTCGTCATGATTTATTTAAAACTTTTCATAAGATAAATTACTTATTAGGGCATAACATGCCTTTTTAAAATTCCATTTATATACAAGTTCACATACCTCACGGGGATCACTCAACACTCGGCCGAAAATGTATTTTAGTGAATCACTCGAGAGCGGCATAGAACTTACTCCTACCATAAGCTTGCCAAGCAATCAGTCATCCTCCTTTTTAACTATATACCTTTGCAAATATCAAGAGGACTTTTGGGTGAAGGGTTAGGCTTGGGTTAAAGGTAGGTGGTTGGGTTAGTGGTTAGTGAAAGGGCGAAAAGCGTAATAAGCGTCGGTTTTCGTAAGACTTTTTCTCTTTGCAATTTTATTTTGATGAAGCTATTATTCAAACAAAGTTATTTTTGATGAACTTGTTTGTTTATTTCTCTTTTACTTCATCATCAATATATATATATATATATATATATATATTTTGAAAAGTCATACGAAAAACCGAGCTTGTTACTAAAACACAGGGTTAAAAATGAAAAAGGTTTTGGTGGGTGAAAGGGTTTTTGGTTTGGGTTATGAAATGAAAAGGTTTAGGCTCAAAGGGGCTAACTAGGGGGATTTTGGGTAGGTGGTAAAAAAGAAAAATAATGGTGTAGAAATAAAAAAGGGTTAGTCCTAATGGCTCCTTCATTTACTTACTCGGGTTTAAGTTGGTAAGGACCGGGAATGTATCGTCGTGGCAAGTTCTAGAGTTGTAAGAACCAAGCGGCTATTCACACAAGAAACGAAAAATGAGCATTTAGTTTAATGATATTTATTTGTATGCTCAATAAAGGCTCAAAACTCACTTTTGTGGGAATGGGTTTTTATGTGATCAAGTATATATAATCAAATTTTAACTAAGCTTGCCATGCCTTTTCATAATTTTCTTATGTTGGTTCTTTTTATCACGACGCTATCGGTTGTAAATTTGTAAAAATATAACCTTTTTAGAATTTGAAATTCCCAAGTTAAACCTAGACAAGTAAAAAAAAATGAAAATTTTTTGAAAAAATTTGGGTGATTAGCGGTTCCAATAGAGTTTTGTGTAAGGCTTGTATTTAGGACTTGCAAGATTCAAGGTTTTAGCATCCCCCCCACACTTAAATTACACATTGTCGTCAATGTATCCCAAAAATAAGTTTTTAGGTTGATTGAATGTGTAAAAAGGTGTGAAAAAGCAAAAAATTTCTGTTACTAGGCGTTGGACACGGCCCCGTGGTGTCCGGGCACGGCCCCGTGTTCAAGTGCCAGTAACAAAATTGAAAAAAGAAACAGAAGCCTGGACACGGGGGCGTGTTGGGTGAACACGGTCTGTGTCCAGTATACCTGAACTGGGCAATTTTAGCAGACTGTGCAGCACGGGGCCGTGTTGGGCGGACACGGCCCGTGCTGAACTTACTGTAATGAAGAAATTTTGACGGATGGCCCCGTTTTTCTGCATGGGGTGCTGGTTCAAGTTTCCCTCGTTTCCTTTGCCATCCCGAGTGTGTTTTATTCCTGAAAATTAAAACTAACTAGAAAACATAAAAATTAATTAATACTAAACTAAGGATAGTTCCGCGGAATGCCTCCGTGGTGCGCCACGTTTATAAGGGTCCTTGGCTAGACCCAAAGTCGGGTCATATGTCACTCAAGTGGGATGTCTTGCATCCCATGCTACACCGTCGGAGAGCGTCATCCAAGCTTGAGTCTATGACCTTCATGTAGTTGACTGGGTCTTCATCTTCTACTCTCTTTCTCACTCCAAACTTCACTTCCTCGTCGCCAAACTTCAATGTTAGTGTTCCGTCATTCATATCTACCACTGCTTGGGCGGTGGCTAGAAATGGCCTCCCGAGGATGAGAGGGACATCGGCGTCTTCCTCCATGTCCAGTATGACAAAGTCGGCCGGGAAGACGAAATTGTCGACTTTAACTAGTAGATTTTTAGCGACACCTTGTGGAAATTTGACGGATCTGTCGGCAAGTTGTATGCTCATCTTTGTAGGGCTCGTTTTTCCTAGGCCGAGTCGTTTGAACATCGAAGCGGGCATGAGGCTAATGCTAGCCCCAAGATCGGCTAGTGCATTACGAATGGGGGATTCCCCAATCGAGCAAGGAATCGTGAAGCTTCCAGGATCAATCTTCTTTTGTGGGAGTTTGTTGAGTACTAAGGCGGAGCATTCTTCGCCTAAGTTAACTAATTGCAATGATTCAATTTTCCTTTTGTGAGTGAGGAAGTCCCTCATAAATTTTTAATATTTAGGCATTTGGGTTAGGACTTCAATAAAAGGAATATTAACATGCAATTGTTTTAGTAAATTTTCGAGCCTTGCGAATTGCTCATCGGTCTTTTGACGAATTAACCGACCGGGGTACGGAACCGGAGGAGTTTTAGTGGGCTCTTGAGTTGGTGGAGAAGCCGTTTCTGGTTGGGGAGCGGGTGGAGTCGTGGATTGGCTGGATTGACTTCTTTCAGCTGGCGGTAATGGAGCCTCCTCGGGGCCCACGGTTCGGTTTCTTAACGTGATTAGATGTACTTGGGCTTTTGGGTTTGTTTCAGTATTGCTTGGTAACGCGCCTTGTGGTCTCTCGGAGAAATTTTGAGCTACTTGATTTAATTGTTTTTCAATGTTTTGAATGATAGCTTGTTGATTTCTAAAATTTGATTCCAATTGTTGAAATCGATCCGAGTTTTTCTTTTCGGTTTCGGAGATGAGGCGAGATACAGTATCTTCAAGCCTTTCTCGTCCACCTTGTTGTTGAGAAAAGTTTTGCGGTTGTTGAAAGTTAGTTCGTTGGTTTTGTTGGTTACTACTATTGTCGGGATCTCTCCAACCAAGGTTAGGGTGGTTACGCCATCCTTGGTTGTAGGTACCCGTTGGTGGACCCGACAGCCTAGGTCTATTATCAATGTAGTTTACCGTTTCCGTTTGATCATCTACTTCTTTCATACAACTCCAATTTTCATGTGGTCCACCACACCCTTCACAAGCCATAACCTAGGCTGTTTTTGCCATTTCTAATTTTTTTGATTTTTGAAGAAAGGGCCTCGATTTAGGCTTGTAAAGAAGTGCTTTCATCAACCTTATGGGCGCCCGGGGAAATAGATTTATTGCCTCGGGGAGTGTGCCACTGAAAATTGGTTTGAGCAATTTCCTCAATTTGATTATATATTTCATTTGGGCGACGATTACCTAGAAGTCCCCCGGAGCTAGAATCAAGTGTTTGTCTTGTGTGTGGCAACAACCCATTGTAGAAAGTGGATACTTGTTGCCATACCGCAAGACCGTGATGAGGACACTTTCTTAGTAGCTCCTTGAACCTTTCCCAAGTTTCATATAAGGATTCCCCATCCTCTTCTGAATAAGTATTAATTTCAGTCATTATTTTAGCCGTTTTAGCAGGAGGGAAATACTTATATAGAAACTTTTGGGCTAGTTCATCCCAGGTGTTTACCGAGCCAACTGGGAGGGTGTTAAGCCAAGCCTTAGCTCAGTCTTTTAGTGAAAATGGAAACATTCGAAGGCGGATGGCGTCATTTGATGCTCCATTGATCCGAAAGGTATCACATATTTCTAAGAAATTAGTAATATGTAGATGGGGATCCTCGTCCGCAAGACCATGAAAGGTTGCGGAGTTTTGAAGCATTTGTATCAAATGTGGTCGAAGTTCGAAGTTATTGGCTTCGACATTCGGTGCATTAATAGCGGCGCCTAGATTACCTACAGTGGGCCGTAGGTAATCCATGAGGGTACGTTGGTCCGCCATTGGAAGTGGGTCCCCCGAAACTTTCTCTTGGTTTTTAGCTTTAAGTCTATTTCTGAGAAAGCGTTCGGGTTCTTCTAAAGGTTCCTTTATGTCTCTACTAGAACTGGAGCTCATACACTACGTAGGAATTTCAAATGTGGCGCCTGGGTTCCAAGTCCTGCATAAAAAAACAGAAAAATACGTTGGTCAGAAGGTTCATCACGGCCCCGTGCTCAGTGAACACGGCCCGTGGTCGGAGGTACAATGATTGTTTTCCGGATCCCTGTTACTGGGAGTTTGACACGGCCCCGTCTTGCACCGACACGGCCCCGTGCTCAGCTCTCTGTAACTCGGAAAATAAAAACTGCCAGTGATAATGCTGGGCACGGCCCGTGTCTGACCAGGCACGGCCCGTGTCCGACCAGGCACGGCCCGTGCTAAGCTCTGCAGAAACTGAAAAAAAACTAAAAAATCCTAAAAAAAAATTAGAAAAATAAGAAAAATGATTAGGCCGTTGATTCCTAACTTTCTTAAAATCCTTGTGTCCCCAGCAGCGGCGCCAAAAACTTGATGCGTGTGAAGTGTGTATATAAGTTTAAGTATATTTTTAAGCCCTTTTACACTTTTTTAGCCAAGTTTTAAATTTATAAAACACGATATTTACTAACACTAAACACACATATGGGCAAGTGCACCCATCGTGAGCGTAGTATAGTGTTGGTAAGATACTGAGGTCGTCCAAGGACACAAGAGCTTTTAGTACCGGTTTATCCTCAACGTTTAATCAAATCAAAAAGTTAGAAAAAGGTTTTAGAAAAATAAAAACTAACTAAAATGTTGAAAATAATAAAAAAAAAACAGATAGACAAGATGAATCACTTGGTTCCGACTCGTGTATAGTGTAACCTTTGATTATTTCCGCACTTTTGCACGTTTTAAGAGATTATCTTAGTTATTGTAGTAGGCCCCTCTTTTGAAGGCGACGTTACCCTCAACCCAGTAGTTTGAGTCAGCAAGGATACAATCCTAAAGGGTCGGATTATTGAAAGATAATTAATTAAGTTATTAATGCATATTATGGTAGGCCCCTCTTTTGAAGGTGACGTTACCCTCGGCTAAGTAGTCTGAGTCAGCAGGGATACAGTCCTAAGTAGCCGGGTTAAAGTATTAATAGTAGCTTACATATGAGGGGATCAAAGAGTTTGGACCCCCGCCATCCAATACCGCTAAGTATTGAAGGAGGTCCTACTAAATTTGACCCAGGTCCTTGCAGGATCTATACACTGAACAAGGCAAGATTCTTACCAAACCGTTCCCTTAACCCCCGACCAGGTAGCCAACATACCTCCATATAGACCGTGGAGATATGAATGGCAAAAATCTTTTAGTTTATATAGACAGTAAAATAATGCCAAGACACCACGGACAAACGATAAGGAAAAATCACCTTCAACATAAGAAACTAGTTATTAAAGTCATTAATACATAACCAAGTAAAAAGTGCGAAAAGATTAAAAATAAAAAGTATTACACTAGACACTTTGTCTTCACTAAGTGATGTAAGAGACTTAGGCAAACATGGCCTTGATTGTCAAGAACTCTTACGATCAATCGTGGATCCCGAGACGACTCACACACTCTATGATAGACAATGGATGATGGTGGTGGATGATGGTGTTATGGTGGTGGTGGGTGGTGGGTGAAGTGTGAGAGAGGTGGTGTGCCAAGGGATGAGTTGCAAGAGCTCCAAGCACTCCTATTTATAGGCTGAACAGAACCTCGGTCACGGCCTCGTGTCCATTGGGCACAGCCCCGTGTCCATCCTTCTCTCTTTCTTCATTAAATGCAGTTTGTCTGCATTAGTTGACCACGCCCCCGTGTCCGCTGAGCACGACCCCGTGTGCAGAAGCATATCTGTACTATCAAGATTTGCCTAGATTTTGCGAATCTTATAGTTGACCACGGCTCCGTGTCCGCTGATCACGGCCCCATGGTGGGCGATGGAAGCTTCTACCACTTTGTCTTTTCTGCTGACACTTGGGCACGCCCCTGTGCTCAGTGAGCACGGGGCGTGTTCAGTCTTATGTCCTCTTGTTTTGCTTGGGAAGATGCTGTCTTGGGGTCGGGCATATCACGTTTGTTCCTTTTCTTGTATTTATGCTAGATTTAGCTGCCTTTTTGCTTCTTGTTTTAATTTGAGCTCATTTAATCATGAAAATACAAAAGGAAGACAAAAGCACACTTTTTCCAACATTAGTACTAAAAAGGGTTAGTTTTATGCCACAATTGATGTAATTTATATGTTGCATTTTGCACACATCAATAAATGTCGTTCGATTTATTCACTAACTGAGTTTCGGCACCACACCTCATTTCCTTTTTCAAGGTATTCTCGATGAGGCATGCGTGCTGCACATTGCGAATTAGGGCTTCGAGTTCGTTCTGGGCTTAAACTTTACGAATACTATGCAAATAGCTTCGTCGACTGAGAGCATCGGCTACGACGTTTGCCTTGCCGGGATGGTAGCGTATCTCGCAATCATAGTCGTTGAGAAGATCAACCTACCTGCATTGGCGCATGTTCAGTTCTTTCTGGTTCAAGATATGTTGTAAGCTCTTATGGTCGGTGTAGACCGCACACTTGTATCATAAAGGTAGTGTCGCCATATGTTTAGCGCAAAAACAACTGCACTTAGCTCGAGATCATGGGTATTGTAGTTCTTCTCGTGAATCTTGATTTGTCGAGACGCATATGCGATAAACTTATCTCGTTGCATAAGAACACAACCGAGACCTAGGTTAGAGGCATTGTAATAAACAACGAAATCATCATTTCAGTCGGGAAGTGTGAGGATATGAGTGTTGCAAAACATACGCTTGAGAGTTTGAAAGGCGTCCTCTTGGTCAGGGCCCCAAATAAAAGGTTTGTCCTTATGAGTTAGGACGGTGAGAGGCATGGCGATTTTAGAAAAGTCGGCAATGAATCGACGGTAATAACCAGCCAATCCGAGAAATGAACGGATTTCGGATTGGAGTCTTCGGCATAATCCAACTCTTTACAACTTCAATCTTCGTGGGATCGATGTGAATTCCTTGACTGTTAATGATGTGACCGAGGAATTGAACTTCATCAAGCCAGAATTCACAGTTGGAGAACTTGGCAAAAAGGCGATTTCCTTGAAGAAGTTCGAGAACTAAACGAAGATGTCACGCATGTTCAGCTTTTGACTTCGAGTAGATAAGGTTATCATCGATAAACACGATGACGAAACGTTCCAAAAAGGGTTTGCACACGCGGTTCATCAAATCCATAAAGGCTACTGGTGCGTTTGTGAGACCAAAAGGCATGACCACGAATTCATAATGGCTATAACGAGTACGAAATGCGGTTTTCGGAATGTCTTGCTCTTGTATACGCAACTAGTGATAGCCTGAATGTAAATCGATCTTTGAGAAGCACGTAGCGCCTTATAATTGATCAAATAAATCATCGTTTCAGGGTAGCGGGTAGCGGTTATTGATAGTAAGCTTGTTAAGTTCCCTGTAATCGATGCATATTTAGAACGATCCATCCTTCTTTTTCACAAAAAGAATGGGTGCGCCCCCTGGTGATGTGCTTGGGCGTATAAAGCCTTTATCAAGCAATTCTTGAAGTAGGCTAGATAGCTCTCGCATTTCGGATGGTGCAAGGCGATATGGAGCTTTTGCAACGGCTGTAGCACCAGGGATAAGATCAATACGAAAGTCAATATCGTGAGCAGGGGGTAAACCAGGTAAGTCATCGAGAAAAACTTTAGGAAAATCATAAACAACTGGAACGTCTTTCATGGTCTTATTCTCAACCTGGATCTCCACAATATGGGCAAGGAAAGCGATGTATTCCTTGCGTAAATACTTGCTCGCTTGGATACACGACATAAGCTTCAACTCTTTCAAGAGTACATCGCCGTAAACACGTAATTGATCACCGTTTGGAAGAGAGAAACGAATCATCTTATCAAAACAAAGAACTTCGGCACGATTCTCACAGAGAAAATCCATGCCTACTATGATGTCAAAACTGCCTAGTTGCATAGGTATGAGATTGATTAGGAAAACATGATTGTTGAGTTCAAGAGTACAATCACGTAGAATAGAGCTGACGGTAACGGTTCTTCGGGTGGCGACTTCTACGTCAAATGTCCTTGGGAGTTTAGCGCGTTCACATTTAGAAGGTTTTAGAATTCAAATGATACAAAACAGTTATCGGCTCCAGTATCAAATAAGCATGAAGCATAAATACCGTTGACAAGGAACGTACCGTTGACAACATTGTTGTCATTTGGGCCTGGCGGATGTTGATGTTGAAACTTCTCCCGCATGCAACTTGCGATTGTGGTTGCTGCAGCTGCTGTTGTGGTTGTTGCTGTGGTGGTGGTTGCTGCTGTGGCTTTTGTTTCACAACACGTTGCGGGCAGACATTGGCGAAGTGGTTTGGGTCACCACATGTGTAGCAAGCACGTGCGTGAACAGTTGGTGCTTGCAGGGCTTGAGTGACTGGAGTAACACGGAGTGGTGCTGGCGGCGCTGCGAGGGCTTGAGGAGCTTGCTGACGAAGGCTTGCGCGACAATTGGCTGTGAAATGCCCATAAATGTTGCAGTTAACACAGAAATGACAGTTTTCCTCCACTGGGTGATGATAAGTGCAGGTAGGGCACAGTGGGTGATTCCCAGTATACGCACGCATAGCAGGCGGTGCGTTGGGAGTAGCAACCAGAGAAGACTAGTTGCTGGGCGATGCGACAACTGCACAGTTCTTGCTGGAGTTCCTCCGCTTGCGACTTTGACGAGTAGACTTGGGGGCTTGAGAGGGTGCATTGTCGGCACCTGACGACGCAGTAGCTTGGTTGAGACTCTTGGTCGAGACCTTGAAAGTTCCAGCAAGACTTGCTTATCATTGATTTCTGCTGCGAGCTGATAAGTTTCCTCAATTGTTGCTGGTTTCGCTGCTTGAACAAAGTCAGCGACACAGTCGGGGAGAGCACAGATGTACTTCTTGATGGCTTTCTCAGGAGTGTCCACATGACTCAGACAGATGATGCTCAACTGCTTGAATCGGGCGGTGAGACCAGCGTTATCACCTCCAATTCGCTTGATGTTCCAGAATTTATTTTCCAGCTTCTGGACTTCTGGGGGAGAATAGAATTCCTTCATCATGAGCTCTTTCAGCTCCTCCCATGCGAGACCATAGGCTGCATCATTCTCGCGCCTGTTGAGCTGGGCGGTCCACCAGTCAAGTGCCCTTGACTGAAATACACCAGTGGCGTTAACAGTGCAGAGATTCTCGAGACATCCGCTTTGTCAGAAAGTAACTTCAATCGAGTCAAACCATTGAAACATCTTACTGGGTCCATATTCACCGGTAAAGGTCATAGGACCTCAGGCTTTGAATTGCTTGAAGATGAACAGAGTTTTCGGCGCGTCAGTCTTGGAATCAACTGAAGAGTTGCTGCTAACAGCATGAATTTCACTGACAATATGAGGGATTACCTTGGCCATTTCCTTGGCCATGAGAGAGGCAATGCGTTTGTCAGCATTGTTTCGCTGAATGTTTCGGCGAGTGTGAGATCCCAAGGAAGACATCTGTTGAAAGGATTGGATGAGATTCGATTATATTGGGTTTGTTGAAATGTTTAGCGTTTTAGACAACATATTTATTATTATTATTATTATTATTATTATTATTATTATTCACATAAAGCACGAAAGCACGTATTAGCACATAATTCACATAAACACATATTTTGCACTTATTCACTTTCACTAAATTGCGTGTAGTGCGGGTGTGATATTGCCTGATATAGCTTATGCTACGCTATACATCGGCGAGTAAAGCAACGTATGAGGTTCGCATGACCTTATGAGCGTATGGTAGGTAAGACTGCTTAGTTCGTTTGTGATTAGTTAGCATTTTAGATTACGAGAGCTGTGCGAGTTGTGCGTATAAAAGCGGGGAGCATTAAAACGAAACCATAAAGCGTAAAACTTCACAAACTTAAAACACAATAAATTCGATGATGCGTAAAAACGACGATTGCAGGCTGAAAATAAATAGAGTGTCCTGGGTGTTGAGATATCGACTACCCAAAGTGATTCAACAATTCCCAACAAGTTCAGGCACACGCTTTGGCCTAATAGATTATGCTTTCACCGTGATATGGCTAACGACATTCATCCTTCCACCCGAGTCATTGAAGCAGTCGAGACTTTTGGTGAGATCTTAAAAAAATCAATTTAGGGAGTGGAACGGGTTATTAAGATGCGGGTTTCACCCCTAACTTAACAACTTCGCTCCTAGCTGTGGTCGTTCTCTCCGAATGAATCCGGGAGTTCCACCATATAGAGATGGAGATTTCTGTCGAGGTATGGATATCACTCCTGACTCAACGAAAGTTTCTCGTGCTAAGAGTAATGTGCAGGGTGAGTGATTTTATCGTGAGTTCTTGGTTTTCACGCCTAATCTCGACACAATCACTCGTTGGTGTTATACGAGTGTCTTCAAACGTGTGCATTGTGTTAACCTTAGGAAAGGCAAGTAGGTATTTAGCCTTAGGAAAGGCAAACACTTACACATTTTAAGATTCACAAATAGCCCGTTCGTACGAATCCACAGCTTGGGGGTTCGTATGAAACTACAGCTTGTGGGTTCGTACAGGGAGGTCTGTTTGGTACTTAGTCTATAGACTATGTCTGTTTTGCATGATTAGACCTAATTCCCTATAGTTATGGCTCTGATACCAACATGCCACACCCCAACCGATGGCGGAATCATCGGGATGTGGCATGACGCGAATAGGTTGCTCGAGAGAATCCATAACGACGAATGGTGACAATATTTAATATGTTTAATTTCACATGCAATCAAACAAATATTCCAACAAAAGTCATAACGGAATTCAGTAGTTTCTCAAGCAACAAACAACATAACAATACTTGCAACAAAATTTAGGTGGGTTTCTAGCATTCCTAAACCATTTCCAGTAGCAATCCATCAACCTGCCACATACGTTAAAATAAAGTCAATACAATAATGTAAGGGTGAGTACACAAGTTTGCATAAGTATAGTAATAAAGCGTTTACGCATAACCAGCACGTAACACATAGAGAGGCGAATCAAGTAAGCTATCGACACTGATACAAGCTAACCAACATGACTGCGATGTAGAGTATGCGCGATACGTGTTCACCGTAGTGAGCACGTAATTTAAGTGATCCTTAACAACCCCTGAATAAACAAGTGCTGAGTCCAAACTATAGTACTATCGTTGCTAAGGGTGGTAGGGCTAGTCATCAATGTGTAAACATAGCAAACAAGCATTCAGCGATTCACGTATAACATGTGAGAGCGGTTAGTGTTTATAAAGAGTTTAAGCGTTGTGTGCGATGTGTTTTGGTAGAGAACGTATGTAACACCCAAAATTGCGTTAAGCGAAAAAGGGTTCGAGTATACTCACAGTGCGTGCTTAACAGCTAAACACGGTCTGGAATGGATTGAAGGGAGCCCCGAATCAGCCTGCGTACGGGAACAGAAGTGCATAAGTCCTCCAAAGTGCTGAAACGGTTGAATTAAAGTGTCGGGTGGAAAACAAAGGCTTCGTATGAAGCCAGTGTCTTCGTACGAAGGCGTGCCTTCCTACAAAGGGATGCTTCGTACAAGTGTTGCTTCCGTTTTCCAAAATCAAGTATTCTTCGCGTCTTTCCTTGGGAAATCGAGTGTTCATCCCTCCAGCTTCAAGCTACTGATTAAAGTTAGTATTGGGATTAAACCCTACCAAAGGAACAGATAATTAAAGCCAAAACTGGATCAGAGCAGTGGATCCAGAATAAGCAGATGTTGCATACAAGTCTCTCCCCTTGAAAGTGGTTTCAACATCTGCTGACCTCCTATCTACTGATCGTACAAACTGCTGACCTCCAAACTGCTGATCAAGACTAAAGCTCTGATGTTCAATCTACTGCCTTGAGTCAAGCTCTGCTGATCCAGACAAGTACTGCTGGGTTCACATCAGTGGAAGGATGCAGCAGTTGTTTAGTTGTCTTTATGTAATGAAATGTAATAGCAGTAGTTAGTATAGCAGTGTTTGTATAGATCAGAGGTTAGAGTTTGTTAGGAGGTTAGATGTCACTTTCATGGTGATGTCAGCTTAGATGCTTCAGTGGTTTGCCCGTGCCTATAAATAGAACAGTGCTCTGTACTGTTCTATTAGCTCTTCGCAAAATTCTCTTCCTGCACGAACAAACACTGAGCTCTGGCTGAGGGGGAGTTTGTATTCAACATTGCATTGTAATCGTAATTGAAATAAATTCAATCTTTCGGTTCTTTGTGGAAAATGCTTGATTAAAGCAATGCTCTCGATTGATTGTGTGCAAAGTTTGTTTCCATCTTAATTCCGCTGCACAACTCATCCATCTTCATCTTAATTCAAACGTAAAAACACAATCAAAATCAAACTCAGATCCAACAATTGGTATCAGAGCTTGGACAGTCAAATTTGATTTAACAATCATTTTGTCGTAAATAGTTCAGCTCATAAAAGTTGATACTGATAGTTTGTTCGTTTGTGTTGAAAAACAGAGCAAGGTTTAATCACCATCAAAGTTGATTAATCAGTGCCTGTAAAACAACCAGGATGACGTCACAATCACAAGATGATAAGAATAACATTGGCTCGCTTTTTAAACCACCTATGCTTAAACGTAATGAATACAACATCTGGGAGAGAAGGATGGGTCACATCCTTGCTCAACAGAACACTGGATGTTGGAGGTCTGTTGTTTTTGGTCCCCATGTTCCTTTGGTGCCAAGTGCTGAGGATGCAAAGAAGTTCGTTCCTAAACCAACTGATAACTATACTGAAACTGATTTCCAAAAGTTCGAACTCGATGCCAAAGCATTTAGCATCATAGCATCTGCGTTACCCAATGAGATCTATGCTAGACTGTTACACTGTAACAGTGCCAAAGAGCTATGGGATGCACTGAAGGAACAGTTTGGGGGAACAGAAGAAGTCATTGAAAACAATAGGGAAATTCTGAATCAGCAGTATGAAACATTTTGTCACATTAAGGGTGAATCATTGACCCAACAGTTTGAACGTTTTAGTTGTCTCATCAGTGAGTTAAGGCTTGTTAAAGTTGAATTTCCAAAATCAACACAAAATAGTAGGTTTCTTAGATCACTACCTGATAAATGGGACACAATTGCATTTGTAACTAGAAACTCAGCTGACTTCAAAGATCTGACCCTGACCCAACTTCATGGTAGACTCCTGACCTATGAAAGGGAGTTGAACCAGAAAAAGAAGTTGCAAGAGTCTGGCAAAGTTGCTGATGATTATTCATTTGGTAGCACAGCTCTTTTTGGTCAGGAAGAATCTGGTAGCAGTGGTAAGGATCAGGGTTATGATCATTTCATTGATATAACTGCTGGTGCAAATTTTAACAACCCTGATCCTCACTCTGCAAATTATGCTTTTACAACAAATTGTGAAAACCAGATGTCAGATAACTTGTGCTTTGAACTCAATGATTTGCAACACTTTGATCCCACTGACTTAGAAGAGATGGACATTTTGCATCAACTGGATTTGCTTAGTGTAAGAACAAGAAAATTCTACAAAAGAACAGGGAGAGAATTCCCAGGGTTACATGGGAATCTAAGGGTGGGGTTGGATAAATAAAAAATCAAGTGTTACAAGTGCAATAGGCTAGGTCATTTTGCTAGGGAATGCAAGAGTCAAACAACTAGTCCTATAATCACTCATCCCAGCTCAAACCCTAGAACACAAAATCAAAGCACTGTTCACTATACCCAATATACCCCTGCAGCCCATGTTAACACTGCTCACTATGCTGCAACCCCTGTGCCTGTGCATTATGTCCAAACCACTGTTCCGCAAATTCAGTATGTTCAAACCCCTGTCCCTCAGGCACAAGTGCAACCTGTTGCACCTCAAACAGCTGCTCTAGCAGTGGTGCAACCACATCAGCAAAGCTTCTTCACTCAAGGCTTTGTTGACTGGAGCAGCATGCCTGATGAGCTTGGTGATGAAAATTTTGCTCTCTATGCTTTTAATGAACCTTCTAATGATGAATTTTGTTTGATGGCATTAGAGTCAATACCAGAAGGGGTAGAAACTGAAGGTGAACAGCTAAGTGATGAAACTGTGGATGAGGTGACTGAAGCAGTTGTTAATGCAGTTGCTGGTGAACTGCTGCTGGGAGAAAATTCAGAAACCCTGATTGAACCACTAACAGACCCCTGGTCCAAAGATGACAAAGAAGAAGAGGAAGAGAAGAGAGCAGGTGAGAAAGAAGTAAGAGCTGATGATGAAGAAAATCATCAATGTGATTGTGCCATGATGGCTGCTGCCAAGGTATCACCTCAAGTTCTTAAAAAAATGTGTTCAGACGATTGCATTATAGCTTTTGCTAACATCAAAGAGGTAAATGAAAACCTTAGGGATAAAATCTTAACTGATGAAGTCAAATTTGAAAGGTCTTTAAAAGAACTTAAAAACAAATTGGTTGAAAAAGAGAAAGAGATCAACAGTCTTAAAGAAGAGCAGAGAATAACCAAAACTCAACTCCAAACTATGGTAGAAAAATACCAAGTTTGCAAAAAGGAGTTGGAGTCCACCCAGATCACCTGTGAAAAATGGGTGGAATCATGCAAAGGGTATGAGGTTATGCTTGAAAAACAGATTAAAAGCAATGTGAAATTTGGTGTTGGATATAGAAAACATGATGATGAAAACACTGCTTTTGAAAAATCTGTTCAAACCACTGATGTAACAACTGAGTTCATTCCCACAAACAAGAATGGCCAAGAAGTGAAAATCACTGACATACTTGGTAACAAAATCACACTTGACAGACCAATGAGATCCTCTACTTTTGAGGAGATTGAGAAATACCAGTTTAAACCCACATGGTCTGATGAGTGTGACATTCTTGAAAATTTCAAACCCATGGACTTTACAACCACTGATGGTGTTAAAGCTCCAAAAGCTAAAGTCATTCCTCTCAAGGACATCCCAACAGAGGTTAAAAGCTCTGTTGCAAAGGAGTCTAAAAAAAAGAAAGAAGAGAGAAAAGATCAATAACTTGTTTTGTGAATTCTGTGAGAAAAGGAATCATCTAACAAAAGACTGTTTCCATTTAAAAGCATATGATTTGAACAAAACAAGTGTCATTGTTCCTGCTGAAAGCTGCATCGTCTGTGGTAAAACAAACCTCAAAACTCAAGCATGTGTGTATCTCAAAAACTTTGATGTGAAAAAGAATGAGTACATGGCTAAAACATCCTTGAGTCCATCAACATCATCTGTTAAATTCACCAAAAACCAACCACTGTTTATGCCAGTCCAAACAGCTGTTACAAAACAGCTGAATCAAACATCTGTCCAAAGAGATGTTCAAGTGACAGATGCACCCCCTGCCAACCAATTCAGAAAAGGCAAGGGACAATCATCTTACCAAAGGATTCCACACGTTTATGAGACCTACAAAAGGCCCTCTAAACCTAAAGTGAACAGGCATCCTTTTGGGTATCAACAGGTGATTGGTCAAAACCCACAACAGTGGTTAGAAAGAAACAGTCCTAAAACTGTCCAAACCCCTGACCTAACCACTGTCCATCAATCTGCATCCATCCCAGACACTGTTGAGACCTCATCCAAAGCCTTATTGGCTTTGGAAACCCAAATGAACTAATCCTTTTACTTCATGTGCAGGGAGCTTCTGCATGCTTAGATAGTCTTTGGTATGTAGATAGTGGAGGCTCCAGGCACATGACAGGATGTAAAGCCCTACTCAAAGATTTCAAAATCCATGGAGGGGGTGATATATCCTTTGGAACTAATAGTAAAGGAAAAGTTCTGGGGTTTGGTACAGTACAATATGGAAATGTAAAATTTGAAAATGTCAATCTGATAGACAGTCTGAAATTCATCCTCCTGAGTGTGTCACAAATGAGTGATAAGGGGTATGGGTCATTCTTCACAAAGGAGTGTTGTAGGATTGTTGGACCAGAAATGGTTAAAAAGATTGAAGCAATAATAAAAACTGGAAAAACAAAACTTGTTGCTCAAAGAAGTGGCAATGTTTATGTTGTTGATATGTCAAAAGAGTGCCCCAAAGCTGATGCCTGTCTGTTCTCAGCTGCCTCTAACAAAGAGACAGAACTTTGGCACAGGAGACTGGGGCACACAAATCTCAAGACAATCACTGAAATTTCAAAAAATGGCCTTGTAAGAGGCTTGCCACAAAAATTGTTTTCATGTCCTGAGCATTGTGTTTCCTGTTTAAAAGGAAAACAACATAAAAGCTCCTTTAAGTCCATTGAAGAGTCCAAAACAACCCAGTGTTTACAAATGCTGCACATGGATTTGTTTGGCCCAGTTCAAGTCATGAGTCTCAAAAAGAAGAGATATTGTTTGGTTATTATTGATGACTTCTCTAGGTTTACATGGACTTTCTTTTTACACTCAAAAGATGAGACTGCAGGCATTTTGCAAGACTTTGTGACACAGGTTGAAAGCAATTTGACCTCCCAGTAAAAGTTTTCAGGAGTGACAATGGCACAGAATTAAAAAATAAGGAGTTGGATACCTTCTGTGTGAAGAAAGGGATTGTAAGGCAGTACAACATCCCTAGAACACCAGAGCAAAATGGGGTAGTTGAAAGAAAGAACAGAACTTTGATTGAGGCTGCCAGAACCATGCTTGTTGATTCAGGTTTGCCATTAACTTTTTGGGCAGAGGCAGTAAACATTGATTGCTATGTCCAAAACAGAGTTTTAATAAACCCCAGGCACAAAAAGACTGCTTATGAAATTATGTATAAAATCAAACCACTGATCTCATACTTCAAGGTATTTGGCTGCCCATGCTTTATTTTGAACTTAAAAGATTCCATCTCAAAATTTGCAGCCAAAGTTGATTGTGGTTATCATCTGGGATACTCAACCACTGCCAAGGCCTACAAAGTGTTTAATACACGAACCAAAGCAGTGGAGGAGACCTTAAATGTAAAGTTCAATGAACTTTCATCAATGAAAATCCCAGCAAATCCTGCTGATTTGTTTGATCTTGATAAATTCACTTTTGAAAATACTGCTGTCAAGACTAACAGTGCAGGTCCATCAGAGGATTCAACACCAGACTATGGGTATGAAATCATCATCCCTCAAAAGTCTGTCAGAATGGGAAAAGCATCAGTTGTACAAAACAGCTGTCAAAGCTCAACCACTGCTACCTCAACAGTTGTTGACCAAAGTAGCCCATCAACCACTGCTTCCACATCATCAAACACTGCTGACAAAAGTCCCCAAACAGTGGATAAAAGTCAGCATGTGTCCACACCATTACCTCCTATTCCACCACCTTTTGAAGCCACTGCTGGATCATCAAAGTCACCAGCAGTGGTTAGCTCAGATGATACACATCTGTAGTCTTCACCAACAAATGCCATCATACCATACCAAGGAGATTTAATCTTATTGAGATCTCATCCACCTGATCAAATCATTGGCAACATCAATGAAGGGGTGCTCACAAGAAGCCAAACCCAAAACATTTGTCTTTTTGCTGGTTTTCTATCACTCCATCAGCCAGTCAAGTACCAAGAGGCACTGAAAGACAACAACTGGGTAGAATCCATGCAAGAGGAGCTCCAACAGTTTAAAAGACAACAAGTATGGGAGCTTGTACCACTGCCAGAAGATGTAAGTCCCATCGGCACAAAGTGGGTCTTCAAAAACAAAACTGATGAAAGGGGCATTGTTGTCAAGAATAAAGCCAGGCTTGTGGTTCAAGGTTACAGACAGGAAGAGGGGATTGATTATGATGAAACATTCGCCCCTGTTGCAAGATTGGAAGCTATAAGACTGTTCCTAGCCTTTGCTGTCAACCACAACATGAAGGTGTTCCAAATGGATATCAAAAGTGCTTTCCTCTATGGTACAATTCAAGAAGAGGTGTATGTGTGTCAACCTCCAGGTTTTGAGGATCCATTTTATCCAGATCATGTCTACAGGCTGAACAAAGCCTTGTATGGCCTGAAACAAGCACCTAGGGCCTGGTATGAAACTCTTTCCACCTTTCTACTCTCAAATGGTTTCAAAAGAGGTACCATTGATAAAACATTGTTTCTAAAATGGAGAGGAAAGGATCTAATGATTGTCCAAATTTATGTGGATGACATTATTTTTGGAAGCACATGTAATAAAATGTGTGAAGAGTTTAGGGAACTCATGACAGCTGAGTTTGAAATGAGTGCAATGGGTGAGCTGCAATGCTTTCTTGGTCTCCAAGTTCAGCAAATGCAAAATGGAACTTTCATTCATCAAAGAAAATATGCTAAAGAACTTTTAAATAAATTTGATATGAATGATTGTAAACCATGCAGCACACCCATGGCAACAAATAAGCTTGTCATGTCTGATGAAAAGGATGAGCTGATTTACCAAACACTTTATAGAAGCATGATTGGGTCCTTACTATACCTAACTGCATCTAGACCAGACATCATGTTTGCAACATGTGTCTGTGCAAGAAGTCAATCAGCTCCCATAAAATCAAACCTCATTGTTGTAAAAAGGAACTTCAGATACATAAAAGGTGCTCCCACACTTGGTATCTGGTATCCAGCTAATGGGAATATCAAGCTTTCAGGATTTTCAGACAGTGACTTTGCTGGATGTAACACCACAAGGAAGTCCACTTCAGGAGGGTGCCAGTTTCTAGGCGATTGCTTGGTCTCTTGGCAAAGCAAAAAGCAAACAGCTGTTTCAACATCCACTGCTGAAGCTGAATACATTGCTGCTGCAAGCTGTACAGCCCAACTCCTGTGGCTTCAAAATCAGTTGCTGGATTTTGGTATCACTGCCTTAAAGACTCCACTCATGTTGGATAGCCAGGCAGCAGAAAATATCATCAAAAATCCAGTTTCCCATTCAACCACCAAGCACATCGACATCAGACATCACTTTGTGAGGGATTGCTATGAAAAAGTTTGATTTCTCTGCATCATGTTCCAACTAAAGACCAGCTGGCAGATGTGCTCACAAAAGCATTAGATACATCTACCTTTGAAAGCTTGGTCTCTAGAATTGGCATGCTAAACATGGAATAACAAGCAACATCTTGTTTTTCTATGAATAAAAGCATTAAATGTTTTCAGAAAATCAAAAATCCATCCTTAAAAATAGCTAAAAATGAAGATTTCATTAAAATCCTTAAAAGTCTGCCATAATCACTGCTTGTTCAAAAGTCTGCTCTACTTCAAAGTTTGTCCACTGCTGAAAGCCATCCCCTGTTTTCTCATTTCCTTGATAAACACTGTTGTTCAAAAGCAATGTCTTATCCACTGATATGTTATCCACTGATAGTAAAAATCATCCACTGCTTCCATTTATTACCGTTTTAACCACTGCCTTCATCAGTAACTTTCATAAAAGTATTGTCCTTCATTTCCTCAGGGGTTGGCATGTGGGCAGTACATAAGTGGTCAGACCTTTTGTAACCGCTGCCACATCAGCATTCACTTTTTCCTCTATAAAACCCCCATTCAAAACCCAAACAGGGTTTTACTGTCGAATTGAATTCTCAAAAATTCTCTTCTCAAAACAGTTTTCATATCATTTCATCAAATTTCTTCACCATCTTCTTCGATCATCATCTCCAAAATGACAAAATCGAAATCATCTGCAAAACCCACTTCCAAATCATCTTCGAAAGAGGCCTCTCAAAAGGCTAAAACCCCTGAAATTCCACACAAACCATCTCACAATCTTCTGGGTCTCCTCACAAAACCCGGCACTACAGATGCTTTCGACTCCATCCTTGCTATCATATTTGCATCAAAGTACAAAACTTTGTTAACAGCAGATGCACCAATTTACTTGGCGACCCAAAGAGAGATTTGGAAGAATGCAACCCTTGAAAAACAAGGAGAGACTGTAAAAGCCATTAACTCTTCTCTAAAGGGTAAAGCTGTCAAAATAACACCACAATCCATCTCAGAAGTCTTTCAGCTCGATGATCAACAAGGTAAATCATATTTCCCTAAAAACGAGTTAAAAATTGACTTCATTGAGAGAGGGTATGCAGACACAATGATGAAGAGGGATACCTTACAAAAAGGTTTCTTCCCTTCTGCAACAAGATTTTTATTCCATACCCTCCTAATGTGTGTTTCAAACAAAACCACTGCTTTTAATGAAATACCATTAAAAATTCAAAATCTGGGATATGCTATTCTTCAAACAGAAAATCTTAATTATTCCCAGGAAATTTTTAATGATCTGGTTAAAAATGTTGACACAAAATCATTCTTACTGTTTCCAAGATTTCTAAGTTACTATTTTGAAAAGAAACTTGGTAAGGATGAGGCTGCAATAAAACAAGGTGACTCTTTTCAAATGCACAGCTTAACTGCTGAAACTTTTACAAGAATGTCAACACCTTGCAAAACACAAGCAGAGGTGCCTGAGCAGAATTTAGCAGCTATCACTGCTCCTCAGGTATCTGGTGCTGAGCCCACTGCTCAAGGTGATCAAAGTGGCAAAACAACTGCTTTGAAACCCACACCTATAATCACCAAAAAACCAAACAAAAAAAAACTCAAAACCCCCCCAAACCTATCAAAAAGGCAACTCTGGAGGATGAGATACCAGAGCAACTGCCTGTGACAACACAAAAGTCACAAGAAACCACTGCTGCTTCTTCCTCACAGCAGTTGGTACAAATATCTCAACCCATAACTGAAACTCCTCCTGCTTCTTCTAAAAAAGAACAGGTTGTACACATTGGGACACCACAATATGATGCTCTGGAATCACTTGCTTCCATCATCCACAGCCCAATGCCCGGGGAAAATTCTCTTCTAACCCCAAACCTCACATCCACAATTCCTCCACCAACTAGACTTTTATTGGATGCAATTGATTTGAACCAGGCACAAACCAGTCCTTCTCAATCACCTATCAATGAGAACATGCCTCAACAAATGACTAGGTCTGATGTATCAATCTTTGCTAACCCACCAACACAACCTGAGGAGGTTACACCCCTTGAGTTACAAGTAACTCTTGGTGGTAATCCAAGTGAAGCAGCCACTACAACTGCTGAACCCACTGGTTTGCATTTGGACAGTGATTATATCAATAAGACTTCCTTGGAGGCAATTCCTTCCATAGCACCTCTGCCAACCACCAGTGGATTTGTTTTAACCACTGGCAATATCAAAAGGTTGTCAAGTGTTGAAGGAAGAAGACCCCAGTACCAAGAAAAAGGGGCATCAGTGGTTAATGTTTGGAGTACACTCCCTACCTCAACCACTGATAAAACCACTACTAGTGGGAAATCAGATGATCCCATTAAATTGGGTGATGATTTAAAATATCTGGAATTGACGGAACGAGTTGATAAACTGGATACTTCTGTTGCAGAAATCAAAGAAATGCTGCAACAGTTGTTGAAAGTACAAATGATACAATCCAATGTTGTTCCACCTCAAGCACCTGCTCCACCACAAGCACCTACTGCAAATGAGATATGGAACCTCTTCCAACCTTTTCTCCAACAACAACAACATATGGCTGATCAGCAACATGCAAAACATGTTCAAGAGCTGAGAAACACCATGGAGTCTAGGTTCAAGAATACACAAGCAGACATTAAGGCAATCAAGGCCCATTTATTGAAAACCACTTGCACTGCTCCTCCAACAGTTCTTTTTATTGATCAACTTCCCCCAGATAATGCCAAAAAGGGGGAGAAAATTCAGGAGTGGAAAAGAAAAGGAATAGATGATGGTCTTTACATTGAACCAGAAAGGGATGCTATGACCAGAAATATCCCTTTGCCAGATGGTAGCAAAAAGGTTGATGTTACCCAAGAAGCACTTGATGAAGGAGTAGCAAGTGTAAAAAGGGACAGAGCGGCAAAGGATATGTCAAGGTGGAATGAGGAGAAAAGAGCTTACATGGAGCTGAATGCGCAGGGTTGTTCTGGGCTAAAGGATGTTCAAAATCCTGTGCCAAAAAGAAATCCCACTACAAAAGTGAGGAAACCCAAGTCTATACCATCCAGACTCACAAATCATACTCCAAAACCACCATCCAAAAGCCCCCAACATCAAACCTCCATCCAAACAGCTGTTGTAACTCCTGTTGTATCAACTACTGCTGGTACTTCAGAGGTTTCAACATCTGTTATTACTTCAACACACACCACAACCACTGACTTACCACCACTACCATCACCACCAAAAACATCATCACCACTATCACCTCCTGTCAAAAAGCAGAAGACAGCAGATGTTACAACATTTGTTGTAATGACAACAGTGGTTGAAACACAAGTTGTTTCAACAATTGTTAGTCAATCACAAATCACTGCCACTCAAATCACCACCACGGATCCACCCAAAACATCATCTGCCTCTCCTACAATAAAAAGGAGAAGGTTTTTCATACCAGATGATTCACCATCACCACCATCAACATCTTCAAAATCTTTATCACTTGTCACAATACCAAAGCCGGTTCCTCTCTCATCAGCTCCAGCACAACAATCAATCGCTGTTATTACTCCTGTAGGTGTCCAATTTCCTCTAGAACTTGAAGCAGTTAGAGAAGAGATCAAATCCTTCTACTATGAGGATGACCTTGCTAAAAGGAAGTTGCCATCAGTCAGAGGATATCCAAGGCCAAACAATATTGAAGAATATTTGAAAGTCAAAGCTAAACAAGCAGAGGATATCTCAAAAAGAAATGCACAAGGAAAATCTGAAAAAGAAATTCAGCAGAATTACCAATTCTTGCTCACACAAGTCAGATCTTAGAGCAATTTGCAAAAAAATGTATGTCAACAGATCTCAGAGAGAGCAGATGAAACCTTGAGAAAAGACTACATTGAAAGCATCATGGCAACCAAGAAATACAAGGGAGAGAAGCACATGTACAAGGAGTGGACCATCCCTGAGCTTGAACAAGAAGCAGCCAGGATTCAAGAAATGATAAACAAAAAGGTCAAGCACACTCCTCCAGATTGGTCAAAGTATAAAAAGAATGTGCCTGAAAAGACACTAGAGCTGAAGAGAATGAAAGAGGAATTGGTTGCTGCTGATTATGGGTCTAAACATCAAGTTCCAAGATGGAAAGAAGATGCAGTCAGGGCCACCTACAAAAGGTTGGAGGAATTAAGGAAGAAAGATCAGTTCCTCAAAAGCCTGACTATCCTGAAGCAGAGGTTTCAAAAAGACCATCAAAGCTGCAAATCAGGAGAGCCACTGCTCCAGCTGGTGCAGCCATCTTTAAAAGAAGGCCACAAAAACGGTTGGATACTGAAACAGTGGCAGGAGATGAGCTTGTAAAAGAAGGAATTAAAGAATTGATAGCTGAAACTCTTTGCCTGAATCAACCTGTAAGTACTGCTCAAACAGTCATGAATAGGCCTGCATCTCCAAACACCTCATCAAATATAAATCTCCCAAAAAACCCACCAGGCTCAAAAGTACTAAAGTGGGAAACTGACAAACAGACCCATGTACTGACTATGTTCAGGTCTGGTGGAGAAGTGAAGAAAATAACAAGGGAACAAGCACTTGGCCTAAGTCTTGAAGATATGCAGGATCTCCTTGATCTTCCACTTGGTAGGGATGAAGATGACACAAATGCCCTAGACTTTGAGTTACAACTTAAAGGTCAGATAAGGGAACTGTTGATGAGGCAATAAAGTTCCACAATAATGAAGGGTTTTGGCATTATCTGTTCCAGGGGGAGATTCTTGGGATTAAACCCTACCAAAGGAACAGATAATTAAAGCCAAAACTGGATCAGAGCAGTGGGTCCAGAATATGCAGATGTTGCATACAAGTCTCTCCCCTTGAAAGTGGTTTCAACATCTGCTGACCTCCTATCTACTGATCGTACAAACTGCTGACCTCCAAACTGCTGATCAAGTAAAAGCCTGATGAAAGACTAAAGCTCTGCTGTTCAATCTACTGCCTTGAGTCAAGCTCTGTTGATCCGGACAAGTACTGCTGGGTTCACATCAGTGGAAGGATGCAGCAGTTGTTTAGTTGTCTTTATGTAATGAAATGTAATAGCAGTAGTTAGTATAGCAGTGTTTGTATAGATCAGAGGTTAGAGTTTGTTAGGAGGTTAGATGTCACTTTCATGGTGACGTCAGCTTAGATGCTTCAGTGGTTTGCCCGTGCCTATAAATAGAACAGTGCTCTGTACTGTTCTATTAGCTCTTCGCAAAATTCTCTTCCTGCACGAACAAACACTGAGCTCTGGCTAAGGGGGAGTTTGTATTCAACATTGCATTATAATCGTAATTGAAATAAATTCAATCTTTCGGTTCTTTGTGGAAAATGTTTGATTAAAGCAATTCTCTCGTTTGATTGTGTGCAAAGTTTGTTTCCATTTTAATTCTGCTGCACAACTCATCCATCTTCATCTTAATTCAAACGTAAAAACACAATAAAAATCAAATTCATATCCAACACTTAGAGCCCGAGAGGTCTTTTGATTGGGTCACACATGGGAACTTGGACTGGGTTGTACGAAGGGTGCCTTCGTACGAAGCTGGGACTTCGTACAGAACAATCCAGCTCGCACAAGTGGCTGTTTTCGCATTCGGATATGTGTTTTCGCCTGAATCGGATGTGATTTCGAGTCCTTTTCATGACGGTTTCGACACCACTTCGTCCCACTATTCAGTGAACGAAATATATGTCGGTTTTGTTCCGTTTTAGTGTATAAATCAAATTTTAAAGTAGTGTTTTCTTGGATTAAACACTTGGTGAGTGTGAGATCTTCAGATCTACATCTTGGGAAGCCAAAGCTAATCCCAATACACTCGTTTAAGTGTAGATTCATAGTAAAATCAGAAGTTTAGATGAAGGCTTTTGTAAAAAAGAGAGAAGTTTAGTTGAAAAGATGAAGTTTAGATGAAAATGGAGAAGTTTGGATGAAATCGGAGGTAAACTGGTGGAAAATCATAGTTGAAATCGTTGTGAAATGTGTAAAAATAATGAATCTTACATGGAAAATGTAGGGACAGCAGATTGGGAGCGTTTTGGAGAGAATTGCAGCAAGTTAGAATGAGAGAAGTGAGCTTGGTATTTATAGAGGAGAGTGGAACGCGCAGGTTGCCTTCGTACGAACGCAGGGCCTTCGTACGAAGCCAGGTGCCTTCGTATGAAGCCTCTGCATTCGTATGAAGCCGCCTGTTTCGCACATGTGGCTTTCGTTTGGTGCGTTTGGTTGCGTTAATTAGTTCGTGTACTCTTAGTATTTTAGCAAGATATTAAGTATCATGTTGCGTCGCGTTTTAGCGCGTTAAATCGAGTCGAGCGAGTGAGTGTTTGAGCGTTTAAGCGAATGTTTTAACACATATAACACATTTAACAATTAAACACACAATTAATACAAATAATATAAATAAATCCGCGTTTTGAGGTTGCGTTGCGATGAGCGTTTAAGTAAATAACGTTTAGTGCGATAAATAAGTGATATAAAATGCATTTAAAATATAGCTTAACCCATGGTAATAATTCGAATCTCAGAGTACAAGCGTTTACGATTGAACAACCCCAAAAGTAGGAACAACCGAAAAGTCGGGTTGTTACACCAAGATTGTGTATTATGTTATCGTAGATGGTGGGATTGATGGTCATGGAATAGTTTATTTTACAAGCTTGAAGGATGTTAATCATGGAATAGAATTCATCGTTTATTAGAGGATGAAGCCACCAAAAAAAGAAACAAGCCACCGGAAATACTGGGGATGAAAACGGATGGAAAACGATGATGAATAAGAGAGCATCTTAGAAAGGCAACAGTCAGGAGTGCTAGGGGACTTTTGAAAGAGCTAGCCACCTCTTATTTCTTACAAGCATTCGAAATAAATTATCGGACAATGAATTATGTGATTGGAGTGAAGATACTATGGGTACTTGGTGGATGCCTACATAGTAAAGGAATACGACAAGTTTGAGAAAAGGTTCGTGTTTTTGTAGTTTATCAGGATCAAGGATGTAGGAAAGATGGTGAAAGCCCTAAGTTGTTTGTGCTTGTATGGTATAAAGCTTTCTACCAATGTTGCAATGTACAACAAGAATGAGACAAGAGTTAATGAAACCATGAAGCCAATGAAGGATAAGACAACTAATCCAGACATGAAAGAAAGGGAAGTCAGCAAACAGGATGACAAGTTTGATGGTAACTGTCATGGTATGTTATTTAGGGATGCATTGGTGGGAAAGAACTCTAAGGAAAGCCAAAGTGACTTAGTGTTCAATGAAATCATCAAATCATTCTTAAAGTGGAAAGGGAGAGCTTTGGTGGAGGAAGAAATGATATAAAGACCCTGTGTGAGCCGAAAAGGGTTTTGGAAGGGTTGGGGTTATCAAGTGTAGGGTGAGTTAAGGTATATCGATGGTATACAAATATTGATATCTTTTGGACCGTCCTCAGAGGCAAAAAGCTTCCTTGATGGAACTAACATGCATCGGGAGCAATGGTTTACAAGTTTCAATGTCTAGGATGGGAAATCTATGTGTTTTGAAAGAATTGTGTGGGTAAAGATTAAGGGAGTTCCGATTCATTGTGGGACTAATATGTGTTTGACCATATTGTCAGGATGTATGGCAATATCATCCAAGATTCAAATGCGATCTTATCAGGCGGTAACCTGTCTTACGAGATTTTAGGGTTGTTGGTTGGCCATGAGAAACCAATTAGAGATGCCACCATTATTATGTGGAAGGATAAATCTTTCAAAGATTGGATTTTTGAAGATGCTAAACCCTAGGTTCCTAATTACCTACAGGAAGGATCAGGTAATATGAAGTTCAATTCCAATGGGAGGCCTATATGCTGGCAAATCGTGTCTTAACAGGTTTAACAGGTTTCTGACGGCGCGCACAACATAAGTTTCAAACATGATTACGACTCGTTTAACTACTTTCTACCTCATGTTTGTAAAACAGTTTTATGTTTTATGTACAAACATGAATAAATGATAGATCCTAACATTGTAATTTTAATTATTTTAAAAATTAAAAAAGTCAAAGGGTGTATTTTTCAGTCAAACATGTCTAATCGTGTCTTAACAGGTACCCAATTGCCAGCCTATATCTAAACCACAAAGATAAATGTAGATGAAAGACACACGCAGATTCGTCACCCTCTTCGGTGAGTGAAACCTGAAAAATTGGGAAACGAATGTTACCCACTCAAAGAGAACCAAAAAGATAACGGGCATGTTTCCAAGCAATCCAACATGGCTGTTTTGTTAGATTAGGCTCATAATGATCTACACCTTCAATGAAATAATCAGAATTTGGTGGGTCCTAAACCCTAAACAAGGATGGGCCTAGCTTAGAAGATATATTTGCGCTTCGCGACCCACAAGAAAAAGTAAAGCATGTTCCCTATCTCTTATACCCAATATCAAAACTTGGAAGGACAAACTTCTTGACCTAAATGTGGAGGTTTCAGATGACTTCTGACCCAGTCCCAGGAAAAAGGTTAAACACTAGAAAAAATAAACTGAAAAGAATGAGAAATCAGACAAATGGATGCCACCTATGGTAGATATTGTTGATGAGGAAGGGGCTGGTATTGGCGATGGCATTAACTTAGATTGGGTGGAAGATGAAGAGTGAGAAAACCTCATGGGTTCCAATTTAGATCCATTCGTTGACACTCGAGATCGGTAAGAGGTCCCTGTGGAGATGAGGTAAAAGAAACAACACATGTAAAGCACACAGTTGTAGTTCGATTCGAAGGTAGGGTTGATCGGTTGACAAATGTCATTGAAGTTGATCTAGAGGATCTTATTGCAAAATGAATATTAAAGGAGCAGGAGAAGTCCGGGAAATCATCCAGGGTTAGATTGTCGTTAAAGGATCACAACCTCACCACTTTCATAGCCATTCAAGAGACACAGTTGAGAGACATGTTAGATTCGTGGAGTTTAGAATTCCAATGTTGGATCACAACCCATGCATGCCAATGTCTGAAGTCATGTGAGGCCCAGAGTCTAGAATCCAAGAGTAAACTAGACACGTGGTGAAAAATCAGCCGAAAGTACATAGTGTGATGAACTACTTTGTTAGACCGCCCATAGTGGGGCGTGATTTGTAAAAAAAATTCAAAAAAAACGCTGTAAAACGCCCCGGTCACCATTACATGGGCGTGACCGGGCGTTTTTTTTTTTCAAAAAAACCAAGGTGGCGTTTTAATTAAAACGCTGAAAATTTGAAGGGATCGAGAAATTAGACCGTTGGCAAACGGTCAAAATTGTTATTTTTTTTTTAATTTAAAAATTTACCCCACTATATATATCCACCCACTTTATCATATTTTTTTATAAAAAACACCCACTTTCTCCTACTTTCTTCTATTTTTTATAAAAAAAACACCCACTTTCTCCTACTTTTTTATACAATCATGCATCCATACCGACCCCCTTTTGGTGTCCCCGCAAGACCCACGAACCCGAACACAACCCAACCGCAAAACCCGTATAACCTCCAAAGTGGGCGCTAGTTAATCCAATGACGTCTAGTAGTAGACGTCGAGCTAAAAGGTCAAAAACATCATCCTCCGTTGACCCGTCAACTCCGACATCGGATGCCCGCAATGTTGATTTAAATGAGGCGGTGGACGTTGACGAGGGAATTCAAGAAGAGTTGGTCCGACCCACCGGTAGAAGAAAGGGAACCGGGAAAAAAACGGTCGGGTCGTCTTCCGATCTCGAGTTAAAGGAAGATTTCGAGGAGATGAACCGTCGTCTCCAAGACATTCGCGACCTCGGCCACCAACGTTATGAGATTATGAAAGAACGAGTGGCCGAAACCAAAAAGTTTAACGAGATGCAAGAGGCGAGGCAAATGGAAAAGGACATTGAGTTTTTGTCCAAACCTATCGACCACCTACAAGGCGATGCGTTGATACTTGCGCAAATGCGTAGCCAAAAAATTAGAGAAAAAGATCATGTTCTTTTTTTTTAACTTTATTTTATTTTTTCGGTTTTTTTTTCTGTTTTTTTATTTTCTTTTTTTTTCAGTTTTTTTTTTTAATTTCAAGTAGTGTAATTTTTTTTTTAAATTAATGAAGTTTTTTATGTTTTAAATTAAAAAAAAATAATTGTGAAATGATTGAATGGGGGTTATTGGCATAATGCCCCACTACGCCACTTTTGCTATAATGCCCAAGTGTGACTAGGATGCCACGTGTCGGATAATACCCCATGGTGGGGGCATTATAACAACTTACGACATGGTCTTAGGAAGCCCAAGACGAAAAATGTTTCTGACTAGTTGAGAAGTATCCGGCAACCATTAAAAATCTTGCTCATAGGCTGGGCTAATGGTGTGCATTGGGCTCAAACCATACCACATTCAAAATTTTGGTTTTAGGTAACCAATGGTTTTGGATCAATTTTAGTTTTACAATTCTGTTGAAATCTATGGGCCTAAAAGCAAAGGCTCAAATTAATGAATTGAGCCCCAAGCTTTGTCTCAAATTAAAAAATTTGGGCATAAACTCAATAACAGACATTCAAACAAGTACGCCGCGGTTCGGTTTTAGAGTTGCGGAGTTGGAGTGAAGTTCAATTTGGTGTGGTTCTATTTTGGAAGGAGCTATAACCGGAACTGAACAATAAGTTTTGGTTTCTAAAAATAAACAAAACCGACCATTGCTTATTAGTTTGGATCGGCTTTTTCAATATGGTTTTGTTGGTTATTTCAGTTTTGGATTGGTTAATCTGATTTTTTTTTTTATTTTTTTTTTTTTGTTGATTTTCTTTTGGTTATCTTTTAGTGTTTTTTTCTATATTTCCTTATAATTCAGCGGTTTCCGTACGCAACGCGCTCGTAGTGATTTCAAAACACATGTAAACACAGATTAAACAACAAAAGACGTTCGCCGCAACGCGACGATAGTAAAAAAACTAGTTTAATTAAAAATAGTCTCAATAATTGTTCGTTCACATTATTCCGGGTAGTAAGCTACTAAGCCAACCACCCATTATATACAATATTTAAACATCACCAAGCGCAACCAGTCACAAAAACATATTATCAACTTGTTACATTGAACCGCACCCAATTATTCCACAACATTTCACTCCTTTTTGCTATCCCTTTAATCCATAGAAAAGTTGTAGCTTGCATCTCTCCAAAGATAGCGTCTATATTGACTCTCTTCCCGTTGAATATACTTTCATTTCTTGCTTTCCAAATACCCTAACACGTTGCTATAACTATAAGTTGTATGTATCGCCGTTTCGATTCTTCCAAATTTGCTCTTTTGTGAAATTCCAATAGCTCTTTCATTGTAAATGCGAAGATTTGTTGTGTTTTACACCATGTGCTTACTTTATGCCATAGTACCGCCGATATGTAACACCCCGTAAATAAATGATCCGCGTCTTCCTCTTGATCACCGCATAACTTGCAAGTTGAAGGCCCTGTTAACATGCCTTTATTTTTTAGACCCTTCAATGTAGCTAGATGATCTTCAACCCCTCTCCATGCGAATATATTAACTTTCTTTGGTGCCCATTTGACCAACTCCATAGGATAATAAGGTATCGCAAATCTATTAAAAGAGTTTCTTGTTGCACTGACCGAGAACGTTCCATCTTTAGCCGGGAGCCATTTCCATTTATCCGGCCCAATACCCATACTTACCGCTTCGACCGTGTTCGTTAGTTGTTGAAGTTCGTTTACCTGTGACGCCGTATGAGGATCGTTCCTCCAATCCCATTCTGTTATCCTTTCTTCCACTGTCACCTGTTTGTTTTTCTCTAAACCAAACAATTTAGGGAATAAATCCTTTAATGGACCATCCCCCACCCACCGGTCCAATCAAAATCTAATCTCTTTCTCATTCCCCATTTCACATTTTATTAATTGTCCAACATTAATATTATATTTTTCAAGTTCCTTACCAATATTTACAGTGTTATTCCAGACACCCGAAATGCCCTCTTTAACCGGTAAATATGATGAAGAATGCATATGTAAGTGTATCGTCGTAATGGTTCTACCCCACAGTGATTCCTTCTCATGTTTATACCGTACCACCATTTTAGTAATAGACTTACATTTATAACCTTAAGAGAACCCAACCCCAACCCCCCTTATTTCCACCGGACCCAAAACCTTTTCCCAACAAACCTAAGCCGTTTTTTTTATTTTTCCTCATTACCCTCCCCCCCCCCCTAAAAAAAAAACTTCTTCTAAGTGCTTCCAACTTATCTAAGACACCCTGTTGTGCTTTGAAAAGTGAGAAGTACAAAGGGAGGCTATCTAGTATTGCTTTAAGAAGAGTTAGTCTCCCACCCGCTGAAAGTATCTTAGATTTCCACAAAGATAATCGCTTTTTAAAAGAGCCTGTTGTTGTTGGTTACCGGAGTGAAGATCGGCCCCTGGTGGTAAAGTAGGTGCAAAGTGGGGAATCTCCGACATATTCGCCGAGATGTTACCCATTTGCGCAGATGTGCCAATATGGCCTAGAGTATTCCTTGCTTCCCAAGCACTTGGCGGGATAAAGGGTTCCCCCATGGTGATATTCTGCTGATCAGACATGATCGTAGAAAAGAAGAGAGGAATATGCTAGTCGAAATAGCGGTGGGCGCCAATGATGAAACAGTGGTTAACCGAGAGGTTAGTCCACGGGTCGAGTTTCGTTAAGTAGGGTTAATCCCTCCTTTCCTTGATTTATGGTTGGGTCGTGCTCTGATCCGTCTCCTGGACAATGAAAACACACCGTGACTCGCAACAAGGAGAATGAGGCGGGGGTTGCTCCTTGTTACCACCCTCCGGCGTGAGAATAAGTATTTGCTTGGGAAGCAAGATAAATATTTAAGAAGTAATTGTGAGAGAGCAGATTAGGGTTACCTCAATCCTGGTTTGGGATTGGTATTTATAGCCGAAGAGTGAAGGAGAAGGGCTAATGGGCCGCTTAATAGGCCTAGGGCCCAACTGACAACTTGCAGCTTTTTGTGGACGTGACAGGAGCGCAGGTCACGGGAGCGTTGGGCACACACGAATGTGTTGCCATGTGTCCTGCTGTACCGGTTAGATGAAGGAACACCCGCCACGTGGCCTGCTAGGGTTGTCAGTCTGTTCACCAGCTTTATGCATGTGGGCTGGGTAGTTGCGCATTGGGCGGTCAGCTGATCGCTGCTGTCATTGCCCGGGCATACCACTTATTGGTTGATCACGAAAGTCAAAGTGACACTCTCACTTGTATAGTAATAGGATGCGGTTTTGCACCGCCTCGCTATGTGTGGTAAACTGAGCACAAACCAACACTTCCATTGTGGCTCCGCGCGCGTCCACGCAAGAACGCAACATGGAAATGTGTTTGACAGAAAGTGAATGTAGTGAACTACTATCATCCTTGATAGTAATTACCGCAACCCTTGTATGTTGACGGAAACAACCATTTTCATATACAAGGTGAGTCTTCTCATCTTTCCCTGAGAGGGAAAGCAAACCGGGTTCGCGCGTGCCCGCACGAACGGAGGTAAATTCTGTCGGTAGGGGCAATGAGCCATGTGATGGTCACTCGCGCCCAAGCCTGATGCGAGATTTAGGATCATACCCCTGCGGAGTCATTACTGGAATTACATAATAAACTATTGTTAAAAATATCATGCATGCAACATAATTCTTAAACAAATACGAACTACGATGGAATCCCAACAAAACAAATGTCTAAACAATACATAATTCAAAAGTTCGATATGGTCAATTTAAGTTTCTTGGCTTTGTTTCATCATATCTTCGTTTTGTTTTCGTACTTTGTTGTTTTTGAAGTAATATTGCTTGTGGTGGTTTAAGTTAAGTTCCAACAAAACAGGGCCGAATTTTGGATATATGTCATCGGGACGCCTAATCGCCAAGGGTTTATCAAAATGGAAGTGAAATGAATAAAACCCACTGTCTTAGTTTTCACCCCATGTATACCAAACCTCCATCTCATTAAACCCTCATGCCAAGCCCATCAAACTTACTGGACCAACGAAGTAACCATTGGACTCAACGAAGTGAAACTGTCTAAACTCTAAACCGGTTATCGGTTTGGTTTCATGGTCGGCTTTTTTGTTATCTTTTGATTGGTCGGTTTTAAAGTTTTCAAACCGTAACGAACGATTTGGTTTACGGTTTCAAAAAAGTTAAACCATATTAAAACCAGACCAGACTGTGAGATTTTCAGTATATTTGATGTCCCTTTGATATCTTATATTATAAGTAGGGTAAATTACTTTTTGAGTCCCTGTGTTTTATGTGTTTTAACCACTTGAGTCCAAAAGCAAAAAGTTTAACGACCTGAGTCCCTATAAGCATTTTCCTTAACCATTTGAGTCCAAATTTCTAACACTGTTAGAATTTTTTGGTTAAATATTGTTAAATGACCAAAATACCCTTATATTTAAAATAAAACTTTAAGATCACCCACCCTATAAAATTTAAAAACCCTAAAAACTCATTTCCCCTTTTCCTAAAACCGTAGCCACCACCATTCCGGCAACTCCTTCCGCCACAAACATCCACCATGTCCGACGTTGAGCTCCACCGTTCCGATAAGAAGAAAAAGAAGAGCAAGTCGACTCTGCTAATCGACACTGCTTCACTCTGCTAACACCCCCCGCCACCACCGAAGATTACTTGATCAAACCACAAAGCTTCACACCAGCAATCGACTCTGCTAATCATATGTTTCTCGTAAAACACCTTCAGATTATCTCAGATTCTCAAGGTCTTGTTCATGATTCTTTTAAACAATAATAATAGTTTTACTTATTATTATGTTTGAGTTTGGTGATTTGATTGCTCGATTCTGTTTTATTTGATGATGGAATGGAATTCGTATACGGCATTTTCAGTTGATGTGTATGATTGGCAAATTAGGGCTTAAGTTGCCTACTGTAGATCATGATATAAGGTAAAACGTTGATGGATTAGTTGGGGGTTACACTACTCTGCCTCTCTTGTGTTTTGAAATCTTGTGCGACAATGGTGGAATTGGAAGGATGTGGTCAAACAAGTGCAAAAATGGTTCAGGTTAATGGATGATGTCACGAAGGATGTGGAATTGAGGTTGGACATGGAGTGTATGATTTATGTAGGATTGATGTCACAATGGATCTGGTTCTGCAGCTTCTGCTTGTAGTTGAAAATGATGGTGAAATTGTTTTAATATATAATATTAAAATCTTTATGCATTAAATACTTGTTCCCTATACTCTTGTGCATATAATACTTGGTGGATGGTGTTAGAAATTTGGACTTAAATGGTTAAAGAAAATGCTTATAGGGACTCAGGTCGTTAAACTTTTTGCTTTTGGACTCAAGTGGTTAAAACTCATAAAACACATGGACTCAAAAAGTAATTTACCCTTATAAGTATTTGAGTTAAATATCATTTTTCGCCTGTGGGTCCAAAAATGTTTCACCGTTGCCATTTTAATCCACTGAGTTAACTTCATCCATTATTTCTGTTAATGCGAAGGTTCAAGTTAACAGGATTACATATAAAATGACCGAATTGCCATTCGCGTTAACAGAAAAATTGGATGAAGTTAATACAGTGGACTAAAATGGCAACGGTGAAACCTTTTTAGACCCACAAGCAAAAAATTAAACTTTTAGACTAAATTGACAAAATGGTCTAAATCACTAAGACTAAAATGACATTTAACTCTAATTATTTTATTATTTATGTTTAGTATTAGGTTCAGTAAAAAATAAAACTTTAATATGTATATTGTTTCTACTCATTGTTTTTTTCTTCTTTTACATGATTATCTATTGTTTATTCTTAAATTTAATTATAATCATGTGTTGTTTTTTCTTGTATCAAATCAATCAAATGAAATTGTTTAACGAGATGCAATGAAAAAGTTTAAGAGAAATATTTTTACTAGCATAAATGAAATTGTTTAACAACTGGTAATTGCTTTGTTCCTATTTTGATTTTCATTTAACAGTGACATAATGAAAAAGCTTTAGATGACGTTGTTTAACAACTTGACCAAGTCAACACATGTCTGCAATTGCATTTGTGATCTCAGACTACATACTGAAAGCGACTCTGATGCCTCTAGAGCCTACCTCCATTGCCCCCCCCCCCCCCCCCCCCCCCCCCCCCCCTCAAATATTGTAACCAGATGCAATAAGCCAACAGCCGATCCATCTCTTCTACTTCTGCTTGGGAAAGTGGATGCCTCCTCCAATTGAATGTCACATAACAGTGGTATATTCGCAATGAATACATTTTACGACCACTCCAAAGCGAACAAAGTCGAATACTTTAACCGTAGGGGGATTTCATTCAACCAGCAGTCCAACCAAAACGCATATCACACCCGTTGTTGCCCATCTTGCCCCAAAGAATACTCACTATATCAACGCCCATCAGGGGCGGAGACAGCATTAAACCAGCCGTAGCACGGGCTACGGCTCAAAGTCGTGTTCGCAGTGTTTTGCAGTGTTAATTTTTTGTTTTTTTTTGGATTTTATATAAAGAATACCCCTAAAAAAATACGAGGATACCCCTATAAAGGATTTTATATGAATACACCGTAATTTTTTTTTTTTTGGGATACCCCTGGTTTTAAGGTCTAGCTCCGCCATTGCCCATAATTGCCAAATCACTTGACACTCTAACTACTTGTTTCCACGGATAGGGGTGTTCAAAAAACTCGTGGCTCGCAGCTCGTTCGAAACTCGCTCGAAACGAAATTGGCTTGGTTGTTAACGAGCCAGCTCGGCTCGGCTCGATTTGTAAACGAGCCGAGCTCGAGCTTGGTCTGGCTCGGCTCGTGAGCTCGTGAGCTGGCTCGATAAGGTTTACATCATTTTTTTTGTCCCACATCGCTTAGAAAACCAAAACTAAGGGAGTATTTCCCGTATAAAAGAAGGTAAAGACAATGTACAAAGTGATTTAACTATTTATACTTGTATATTTAGCCATATAGTTAAATTAAATGGCAATTATGTCCCTTAGTCTATCAAGAACTTCTTTTTTAAGGGTTTCTCAAGTAGTAAATATTGCGGTTTTTTGTTAGTTCGAGCTAGATCGAGCCGAGCCCAGCTAGCTCGAATTCTAATCGAGTCGAGCTCGAGCCTCAAATCTCAGCTTGATTTGAAATTCGAGTTCGAGCCGAGCCAGCTCGAATCGAGTTCGAGCCGAGCTCGAGCTGGGTCTAGCTCGGCTCGACTCGTTTATAGCCCTATCCACGGACCTGCTTGGGTCATCTTGGCAAGAATAAAAGACCAAGATCTTGAGTTACTATGAATACTCATATTACTACGAATACTCAATATAACATTCCTCCATTAACACGTCTTTGTCTATCTTAAACTAGTTCTATACCCCTCCGGTGGACGGGTAGTTTAATGTTATAATGGCAAAACTATCTTTCTTTGCATTCTAAACCAAAATAGTATATGTTTAAGATAAAAGCACAACTCGTTTAACTTATGACCAACTTCAATAGAAGAAACACACAAAAAAAAATATCATGTAACTTTCTAGTTTTATACATGTTCGCTTTCCGGGGAGTTTAATGTTATGTGTATACATGCTCGTTGGCCGGGGAGTTTAATGTCATAACGTCTTCACTAATATTATCAACAATAAACATTATAATTTCTCGAATATAATGACTGCATTAATAACATATATAAAGTTTTGGTTAAATAATACAAATAACATATATTGATCTTTGGTTAAACTATACAATGTTAGATATTTTAGTGTAATCGGGGATTGACTTGGTGATCAAAGCGAATTATAATACACATCAAGCAAGTTAGGAGGTGCGGGAGTGCACGCTTGTTTGAGTTATTATAATTCGAAGTGTACGGTCGGAGCCCATACTCTACGGGGGTTCCAAGGGGGCAGCGCCTCTGGGAGCAGGGTCCAAGGGGCGGCAGCCCCTGGCGGGGTCCAAGGGGCAGAGCCCCCAGAGGCAGTTATCTGCAAACATCCCCAAAATTCGTACACACAGTTTTGATCATCTTCTTGGTTCGAAAATTCACATACACACGAACATACCTTGGTTCAATTTCTCATAAAATCAGAGTTGTATCCGATTGAATTTTTCGGGTGAACCACTGAAATAATTTGATCTGAGAGTGATTACACGCCTCTCTGATCATTGATCATCCGGCAAATTGAAATTCCCCAACATACAACTAACTGCTTAAGGATTTAAGGTTGTAAATAAGACAATAACCTTAACCATATGCAGATGGACCCTTGGAGCATGTTTCTGAGCCGTTCCAACTACCAATACTAATTTTGTGACCTCTTAGGCCTTAGCTCATAATCTCATGAAGAAAAAAATAGGTAAATGTAACCATAAAACGCAATAATTAAAAATAATAAGAAAAATAGGAAAAAAGTGCACTGGGATCCTCGTAAACCAAAGCAGGATCTCCTTGTTTGTTTGTTTGTTAATTAGTTTATTTCTCAATGTTATAGGGCCAATAATCCTTATAAGCTCACATTTTTGCTTAATTCTCCCAACCTATAAACACAACCACCACTGTACCAATAGCTGCCGCCACTACTTCCACAAAAACAAATGTAGTAGATGAACCCAATTTTTTATTTGTTTTCTAAAACGACTCGTTTTAACCCAAAACCAATTGAACTTATATAAACGGGTAATATGGATAGAAAACACCTAAAGAGTCCTATAGACTATTAAAGCCCCTCATACAAGAAACATATAGATGGATTCAAGCAAGTTTTCTTCTTAACCCATCTATTCAAACAGATTTAAATCTTCAAATTGTGACTAGATTAATAATAATCAAGTAATGAATCAAAAGCAAAGAAAGAACCTATTTACTTACTGGGCTAGGACTCCAGAAAGTAGGGGACTATATGATCCATACCTATAACCAACAAAAAGTAAATCACCCTCAAATACATAAAAACTATGATATTACAAAAATACAAATCATCAAATATTTGCAAAGATCCAATACGATGGGCAGGTTTAACGAAATCAGTGAGTAGATTGCAACCATACCTCCTAAAGCATAAGACCTGGGCCTTTGTTGGCTTCTTGCATGTTAATGTTCAGTATTTGTTTTGTTGAACTATCCTTCTGTAAAATAAACTATGGTTGATTAAACCTGTGCAAAAACAACATCAAATCATATTCAATCCCAAAGTCTCCATCTATAATAAATTCAATAAGTAGTCATCATAAGATCTGATGGTTACCAATCAAAACACAATTCTGAAATTGAAGAGCCAGTTGAGTCAAGAGTTGCAGATAAAGTCAATCAGAAAAGGAAGCAAATTATGTTAAGATTCAGATCTTAATTTTCAGGTTTTGACACATCACTATAAAATGGAAACAATGAATTAAAAACAATCAACCTAGCTTTGCATCTGACTAAGCCGCCAAATAAGGTCCCACCATCTTTGCTCACCTGTGCAACCTCCACAATGACCTACATATAGATACTGCTGGTGGTGGAATTCGTCATTTTCAAGTTCCCTAAAGCCCAGAGTGAGAGGAATTGAGAAGATGAATCAAAGATTGGGGAAGGTTTAAGTTGCAAAACTGGTCCTCCTATGCATTAAGTATTTGGAAATTAAAACCATAATGAGCAGCACAGAAACACACAACACAACTGAATTTATAAACCAAATTAACCACAAGCACATGATATGAATTAATCAAAACATGGAATTAAATACATCTAAAAGCCTAGAACATGATATGAAGAATTGGGCAGAAACTCATGTAATAACATCAGGAAAATGATACAACAACAACTAAATCGACCTGTGGTGAACCAAAGCAATTCGTTGGTGACCAGAATTTACCAATCAACAACTCCCATAACTTGGAACTCGGCTGTGGTGATGGTCTGATGGAGTTGAAGATGATGGCGGTGAAGTGGACGCCAAATAAGAAGAGAGCCGCAGTGATAGTGGGGAGTTTATAATGGGGGAGTGATAGAAGCCGATTCGAGATGGCTAATCTCCCAAGAGACCCGTTGAGTGGGTTAGGCTCCAAGAACTTAATAAGAGAAACGAAACAATACTTTTTTCATTAATTTTCTTCTTAACATTTAATAAAACCAAAGGCCTTATATAGACTTACAAGAAGCAACGTGCATGTGCATGAAAGATATGAAACATGGACCTAATGCATTTAACCCACTACATGAATAACTGCCTTAAAAAGAAATGAAATGAAAATAAAAAGGATTTGCAATGGAAACATGGGTAATCTGTGATCATGGAAGCATGGACAAGGTGGTTACTTGACCCGGTGTTTACCGGTCACGGAGGATCCGTATCAGGGAGAGACGTGAGTACTGGTGCTTCTAGAACATTTTTCCTATTTTAAATCAGATAGATCTAATGGTAGAGATTAAATATAGGAACCAGGAACATAGCGTAAGGGTGACATAAGAATATATAATCTCTACCACCAGTTTGCTAGTAAAGTGATGTTTGTCTATCTTAAACCTCTACGCTCTACCACCACTTTGCTAGTAAAGTGAGGCCTCTACCACCACTTTGTTCACAGCAATAATTGAACATGATGTCAAAAGGAGCTTCCTCCATCAACCAGGACCCTGTGCACCATTCCTTCCTCTATCTTGATCTGAATTATGACAGGCTTTTCAAGAGTTTCCTCTTTAGATAACAAGGGGAAATCCAACGCGACCTCACTCCAAACCTGTGTCTCCCATTCTTGCCTTAGTCTAATACCTGGTCTCTCCTGGCCAATGGCTTGGTGCACCAGTTAAAAGTGTACATGTCAATATGTTAACATGTCTATAGTGTCAATCTAATATCAAAAGTTTATTTAAGTTTTTTTTTTTTTAAATTTAATTGTTTTATGTTGTTTTGTATAAAACATGGGCTTTGGATGCTGGATAAGGAAATGATCGATTTGGGCTAGCTTGTTGCTGTGGGCCAGATGCTTGAAGCTGGGAACCAACCAGATGCTTGAAGCTAGGAACCAGACTCAGTGGCGGAGCTTCACCAAAAGTTTAAAGGGGGCGTAAAGTGATGGGACCAAAATTTTTTTCCCTATCGTTATGTTTCGGGTCGGGTCAGGTCGGCTAATCGATTCAGGTCGGGTCAAATAATAATAATTTCAAATAAAACAAAGTGTATATTTACCAAACTACCCATCATTTATATACAAACTTTATAAATATTTAGGATATACAATTTAGGAAAAATAATCCGGGGGGGGGGGGGGATCCTATATCATTTTAAAATTTTCGGACGAAAAATCGGAACTTATACACTTCTAACTGAAACATTGGGGTGGGCGGGTGCACTCCCAGGCACCCACTATACTTCGCCATTGACCAGACTTAAAGATTTGTGGGATGTAGCAGTGTTGAAAGGGCCTGGGTAGTTATATGATGTGTACTACTTGGTTTGATAGATAACCCGTTAAAGTGAGTCAAACTCGCAAGAAAATAGATGGAAACTAGAAGAATATTTAGACACAAACTCAAGACTTAATTAATTCATTTCATTCATAAATAATACAGAAATACCAATGCCAATATATAGGTATAAAAAGAAAACTAACGCTAACTACTACTACCACTAGTCACTAACCCACGAACACTAAACAAATGGAATAGTGAAACTATCTTCATGAAAATAAGGAAAAGGTAAATAATGTAGCAACCACGTTCTGATGCATGGATGGTAATTGTGATGTGCATATGGACCATATCATTCCCCCCACACTTAGAAAAAACCTTGTCCGCATGGTTGAAAATCTAGACACCATAGTGGCCGCCACTCAATTCTTCCGACAACACACGCATGGGTCATGACGCCACGCCACGGTGGGCGCCACTCGACTATGGAACTCGTTTTTGGTTCAATTCCAACAGCAATCCAATCCGTTAATCTTCTCTCGCCTTGTCTGCCAACCTTAACATTACCACTGTAATGGAAATTTTGAATTTGCTTGGGAGAAAAATTAACACACAAGTCCATGCAAGAATGGTTTTTCTGTAAACCAACATGCCTTGAATTAGATTTGGTGGATTTTTGGGATTTTGACTTTGAACCATCTGATTCATCATGTGGGTCAATTGCAAGGATCACACCACTCATTATGGTGGTGTGTGCAGGGGATATTGTTGGTACAAACTGCTCCGTTAGTGAACGCCGCAGGGCTGGTTTCAGTGTAATCGGCGGGAGCAATGGCACCCGTATTGGGGTTGTTTTTGGTGTATTTGAAGCGGTGGAAATGGTGGTTTGTGGTAACAGGGTTGTTACGGGTTTTGTGTTTGGTGCGTAAGTGGTTGTCAGAGGTGGTTGTGCGGGTTTTGGTGATGGAGGTTTGATAGCAGCTCTTGGTGGTGGTGGAGTGGCAGCAGCAACGGGTGACGGGATGGGTGGTGGTAACCGAGTTCAGTTCTTAAGAAAATCAATTATATCAACAATCATTGACTCGATTCGAACCAATGACTCGTTCCATTCTTGAGCGTCCATAAAAGTGGATCAAGACTGCTCTGATTGGTTTGATAGATAACCCATTAAAGTGGGTCAAACTCCCAAGAAAATAGATGGAAAGCAGAAGATTAATTAGACATAAACTCAATACTTAATTCATTTCATTCATAAATAATACTGAAATACCAATGCCAATATATAGGCTAAAAAGAAAACTAACACTAGCTACTACTACCACTAGTCACTAACCCACGAACACTAAACAAATGGAATAGTGAAACTAACTATCTTCATGAAAATAAGGAAAGGATAAATAATGTAGCAACCACGTTGTGATGCATGGATGGTATTTGTGATGTGCATATGGACCATATCATTATAACAACATCTGGGGTTTATTGGTGGTTCAAGTCATGCACATGGGTCCTCTATATATTCTTGTACCCAGATCATCTAAAGGCATTCACAAAGATATTTTTGAGATTCCTTTCCTCTCTCTTGTTCAGGTGATTAGGGTTTGTGATCGGATTCTCGTTGAATCTAATCTTATGAATGTATCTTGTATCGCAGATGAGATTATCTCTCTGAAGGTTTCTTGGTGTTTGTTCTCAAAGATCTGTTGTAGATCTGTAAATCTTAGGCTAGAGATTTCATATTCGTGAAGAAGAAAAGCCTAGATCTAAGGTTTAGTGGACTTTGGAAGCAGTTTCTTCTCATCATGTTTTTGTAACCCTAAGTTAAGGTTGCAATACAGGGAGCTTTGAGTAGGGGTGTGCAAAAAACGGAATTAACCGACAAAACCAAACCGAAAAAACCGAACCAAATAAAAAAACCCGTGGGTCGGTTAATTATTTTTTTCTTAAAACCAAAAGTAGTGGGTCGGTTACGGTTACCATTGTTTCCATACCCATCATAACTGAACTGATGACGTGACCGTGTCGTCCCGATCAGTCAAAAACCCAATTAACCTAGGTAGCTAGGGTTAGTTGGGTATCGTATCCACGAAGAGCATGTGGTCAGTGTTGCACGATCTGTTCGATTAGTTAAACTATCTATAGACCTTTATAAAGCATTTCCCATGTCTAGAAATGTAATTTCACCTACAATTTTTAAGATGGCATATGAAAAGTCAGTTAAAATCTATAATTTTTTTGTCATTTTCTTCCAGTTCTGCCCCTCTCCCCTCACACGGCCTCCCTCTTTTCCCCCAAAAACCTATCACGTGCCTTCAGTTTCCAATTGCAAATGAAGCGTCTTGGCTTCCGGTGGTTTCCATCGCCCCCTCTACTCTCTATAATACCTATACAGATCGGAGAAAAAGAGAGAGTTGGAGAGAGAGATGGAGCTACAAACAGAGAAAGAGAGAATATGATGGATCCGGTCGGTGGTTCCGATGACTGGTCTAAGGCTGCATAGCCACCACCACGACAACATCAGCGACAGACAGAGTAGTCTTTCGTAACCCTAATGATATTGGCCAAAGGTACGATTTTCTTCATTTATTTTTTAATCTTCTGAACAGGTTTATTTTTCACTGTTAAGGTTTGTTGAATTGATGATCTGAATCTGCAATGCGTTTACTTAACAACGGGCCGACAAGAGATGAATTGATCTCCAATTTCTACAGGAAAGAGATCCAAGATATTTTAAAACTCATAAAATTAGGGTTTGAAATTTGTGAAATTGAAATTAGGCTGAGGTTGGTTACAGCGGCTGAGGTGGGTACGCCGATAAAGCCAATTGGATTAGGAGATCAAGACGAATGATTATCGAAAACAACCAAAATTGGTTAATGGAATGGGAGGCTGTAGCGAAAGCATATCAAGAGCTTTTAGTGTATATGTGTTAGCAGAAATTTACCACTAACTTGCCTTATGTGAAGTCTTTGTTTTAGGTTGGTTTAGGTGGTTGAAGAATGCAATTTCGCCAAGCTGGATTTGTGCAGGGTTGAGCGGATTAGAGAGGCGTATGCGCCGCAATTTGATCAGTTGACTGTTGATATGATGACTGGTGGTGATCAATGTGGTGCCAAAGCGGTTCAGGCCGATCTCTATATCGGTGAAGCCATTGAGCATGTGGTTAGTTGTTTCATATTTTTATCTTTTTGTTTATAATAGTTTGTTTATGATAGTTAGATGTAACCAAAATGGGCTACAATACATTGTGTTTGGAAGTGTTTCAGATGATTAACCATTGGAGAAAATTTGCTTAAGCAATTGAGAACACTGGTCATATTGGGTCTGCTTATGCTATAATGATGGTAAATTCTTGTTGTTCATTATGCTTACACTATAAACTCTAAAGTCAAATGTTTGTAATTCAGTTGCAGTTCAAATGTTGTTAAAATATAGTTTTAATTTACCTAGAAACTATGCTGAGGTTGAAATAAGGAGAAATTTAAGTCTTTTTATTACCAAGAGCAAAGAAAGCTTTGATGGGATTATACAGGTTAAAAGAATGGCTTAGGCATTTCAAGGTTAGATGTCATTCTATATATCTAGGATTGGAATATTAGTGTTCAAAAATTACTTAAGAATCATAAGTTATATATATATATATATAACTTTTATCCTCAGTAGATCATTAGTATACGAATAGTTAATGCATATTAGTCATCAAAAAAAAAAAAAACAAAAAAAATGACCCGACCGACCCGAAACCCGTTCTGACCCGGACTTGTTTTGACCCCAACCAAAACAACCTGTTTTTTTAATTGACCCGTTTTGACCCATGATCCGACCAGTGTTCAAAAATTACTTAAAAATCATAAATTATATGTATATATATTTAACTTTTACCCTCATTAGATCATTAGTATATGAATAGTTAACGCATATTAGTCATAAAAAAAACAAAAAACTAACCCGACCGACCCAAAACCCGTTCTGACCCGGACCTGTTTTGACCCCAACCAAAACAACCTGTTTTTTTAATTGACCCGTTTTGACCCATGATAGAAGTTATAGAACTAACGGTAGTGATGTTGTTTCTTTCACTTTCACAGCTCCAATTGCACGCCCGGTGATCTCTAACAACGGTTTTCTGCCCGATAATCAAAGTAAAAACGCACCCGATTCGACCAGTAATGATTCAAACTCGTCATCTTTGACATGTAATGTTATTGGACCTGATGCTTTAAGTGCTCTTTTGCAACTGATGGAATTAACCATTAGTCCCGTTTCGGTTTCTCAAGATTTTGGTAATCAAATTTGAGTATTTGATGTACGTACTAAATTACTAATAACTTATAGTAAATTTTAAAATGGATAAAAGATGTTTCGGGTCAACCCAAAATGACCAAACCTGTTTCAGCCCTTACCATAAAATTGGCTATATTGACCCGTTACCAAACCCGGCCTCATACTTGAATTATGATGATTGTACCTTTTGTTTATTATCCAGACGTACATTCACTGAAGCAGATAGTAAAGGTGATGGTAGGATCGACCAAGAAGAATGGAGAGAATACGTAGACAAAAACCCGTCGTTATTGAAGAACATGACTCTTCCTCATTTAATGTAAGCTCTAAAACTTCCGCTGATGCAGCCTTCCTTTAAGTTATATACATGAGCATAGATAATCATGCATGTTATTAAGTTATATTATTGCTTTTGTCCACATAAAAAAGAGATGTGTCACAATGAAATCATACATTCTGATCATTTTACTCATTAACGGGTCGACTCCAATGATTATTATTTTTAATGGTGGATTTTCAGGGACATAACGTTGAGGTTTCCAAGCTTTGTGATGAACAGCCAGGGAGAGGAGACGTACACGACAGGCTAAAACAGTCTTTTTCGTACGTGATCAACGTGTAAAAAATGTATCCAAGTGTGAGAGCCTGCCTTCCTTCCTTTTATAGGAGTAGTTAAGATAAAACTTGGTTCTGTTTCATTATTTTGGATGGTTCCTGTGCCTATTTCTACTTTGGTACTTGGGAGTTAAATGTTAGCCACTACATGATGGACAAAAACATGAATAAAAATGTTGATTTTGGAAGCCTCTATAGATATAATATTGTATGTGTTTATTTTGTTATTTGGACGACATAATATATGTGTATGGATGGATGGATGCAAGGCCGTCATAAGAATTTGAGAAATTTAGGGGCCCTATGTGACTAGAGAAAAGGAACTCTAAAATATGAACTTATAATTAGAAAATGGGCGCTGTCAAAAAGATTTTGTTATTTGATTTGGGTTTAAAATTCTAAGTTTTCAGTATAGACTAAAATTAAATAGGTTAACGGGTATAAAAATCATATTGGGTTGTAAATATTAGTGGGTTTTTATGCTTACAATAATTATATACAAAATCAAAAAAATTGGGCTGAGAAAAGTGGGCATTAGGCCCACTCTCCCTTGCTAAGAGTCAACCCCCCCCCACCCACACCACTTACACACACACCACACGTGTTAGTGAACCTTTGGTTAAACTGAATGGTGTCATTGATAATTTAAATGTAAATATAGCCAATTAAAAACAAAATGCAATAACTGAGCGGGTCTAACTGTCAAAGGGGACCTAAAGTTTATTTAAATAACTGCAACCTTAAATTTATATTATACTATACAATATATCACAAGAAAATTTATATTGTACGTACGGGTAAACTTGATGTGTATCTTTTTCCCGTCACGTATCGTTGGCTCCGCCGCAACGCGCGGGCTTCCCACTAGTTTACAAAAATGTACAAAGTAATTATGAAGCTTGCTAATTTTCTTTAAAATTGTGTTCGAAAGTGCGAACCAACAATGTGTTTCTAATTGGTTTGTAGAAAACGGTTTAATGATGTTATTTGGAATGACAAATATCAAAACGGTAATTAAAATGAAGTTATGAACACTATTTAGAAAAGAATCACACCCGGGTTTGGATTAATAAGTATCTAGGGCTATCCACCATGAATGGGTTGATTATGTTATGAACACCAATGACTTCTTGAATTTGTTAATTTAAAATCCTAATCTTAGACATCAACAATCGTCTATCATACGCAACCGGTGCAAGATAACCATCACAATATGAGACAATAGTATGCTTTATTAATCAAGAACAAAAACTAAACCCTAGCATAAATCACAACTTAATGGTAGCAATCATCTCTCAACGTCAATGTTGCAAGAAAACTTAACAATTTCGAGTCCAAAGCAATACCAACAAATGATTCACACAATTTCAATCAAAGATTAACAAATGTTTGTATCAAACCAAAACATGAAAAACAAACCCTAGAAACTCACAACCTTTCACCCGGGGATGATCTTAAAGAAATTAGCCACTCATGGTTGATGATTAATCTTCAAAACTTGATGGATTATGATAAAAGATCAAATGGAACCTTCAAATATATCTCCAATTCGCCTCTAGAAGTCCAGAATGGAGTCCCTTTTGATAGATATTTGAAATGGGTTTTTAACTAAAAGGTTTCCCCAAATTCACACTGGGGACCATCGTCTGGGACGCTGGTCTGGGCGTCTGGGATGCCGGCCTCTGAAGTCTTTGTCCGGTTTTCGCCGTTTAGCTCCGTTTTTCGCTACCGTTCTTCCTAACTTCATTCCCAAGCTCCATTAAGCTTCCAAAATACACCTTAAACATGTCATGGCCTGCAAAATACAAACCATCTTAAAGTAGTGTATTCTAAAACTCAATTTCACACAAATCGATAAAATTAAACAAATTAAGCTTTGGAAATTTACCAACCCATCAACTGAACCAACATATAGTAAAATCTCAGGTTTTTGGAGTTTTCACCATTTTTTTTTAATATTTGATGCTTTTGGTTAAACGTTTGTTAAAATTTATGAGTTATATCAGGCTATGGGGTGTGGGGGTCATGGATTGGAACATTATTTCCACATAGGACCATTAATTAAATGGTACACCATCCCCCTCCTTGATTGATGGTGGTTTCCATTAATTAAACCACGATTACCACGACCCTCCCATTTGATAATTTTAAGACAAAAATAAATTAAAAAAATAAAGGGGATAGTGGTTTGGGTCATGACCACACCCTTAGGGTAGTGGTTTTGAATGGTGGATTAAAGATAGATGACATGGTGCCTATGTGGAAGGTCATGGTAGTCATGAGGGTCATGACCACACCCTATAGCCTCATATGAATTTGGTTGAATTTTGTTTGAATTTATTGTTTATATCAGATTTTTTTGTTTGAATATTCAGTAATAATCGGTGTTAATATTAGAGATTATAGTATTTCTTTAATACTATGTAATACATTGGGGGGGGGGGGGGGATCGTTATAACCATCAAAACCAATTAATCATAACCATCATAACCGATTGGTTTTGGTTATGATTTTCCATTAGCCGACATCGTAGTTATGGTTATAGTATTTAGCCAAAACCAACCCAAACCGACCCATACACACCCCTAGCTTGGAGTTATACGCCCCCCACGATGAGATCATTTCATACGGCTCTCGTTATTTTTCTGTCACACGAGTGTCAGTTGTGTCTAGGCATTGTTTGGCAGGGTTGGGGGGACCGACAATTGGATACCTGGAGAGCCATACCCTGTTCGTGTGTGCATCTGTTTGATTCAGGTTGTTACATGGTACGTGTTTGGGAGTGTGTACGAATTTTTGCTAGTTTTAAGTACCCTTTTTACTCTTTTATCAAGTTTTAAATTTATAAAACACGATATAACACTATCACTCTCTACAACACTCTAGGGGAAGTGCACCCATCGTTTGCGTAGTATAGTGATGGTAAGATACCGAGGTCATCCAAGGACACTAAATAAATAAAGAAACAAATAGATAATAGAATCACTTGGTTTCGACTCATCATTTATGTATCATTTGATGATTTCCGTACTTTAGGTTATTTAAGAGATTGTATTAGTTATAGTGGCAAAGCTACCCTCAACCATATTGGTCTGAGTCAGCAAGGATACAGTCTCGCAAGGCCAGAATATTGAAAGATAAATAAGTAAGTTATGAATACAAAATGTGGCATGTCCCTCTTTTGGAGGCAACGCTACCCTCGACCATATTGGTCTGAGTCACCAGGGATACAGTCCTGCAAGGCCGATTTAAAGTTTTAATAGTAGTTTACTTATAAGGGATTCAAGTCGTTCTTACTTCCCCCGATTTGATGCTATCTACCTCAAAGGAAGTCCTAATAAGTTTGAATCAAGTACTCGCAGGATCTATACACTGAACGAGGCAAGATCTTTACCAATACCACCCTTCTAACCCCCTTCTAGTCAGTTAACGCGTTTTATATAGACCGTAAAGACACGAATAAGTGAATCAACAAAACATGAAGATATGATAAAATAAAGTTCACTTTCAATATAAAAAACTAGTTATTAAAGTCATTATAACATACCCAATTTAAAAGTTTAACAAAACTTGAAAATCAAAAGTAATACATAAATGATTTGTCTTTACCAAGTGATGTAATAGATTACCCAAGCATGACCTTTGTTTGACAAAAACTCTTAGGATCAATCTTGGATCCCGAGACTATTACACACCCTCTAAGGATGGATGATGGATGAATGTGGTGGATGATGGTGGTATTGTGGTGGTAGAGTGGTGGCATGTGTGAGAGAAGTGGTTTGCCAAGGGTGAGTTGCAAGTTAACCAAGCACCTCTATTTATAGTTGAAAACAGAAGGTTTACACGGCCCCGTGCATGGTAGGCATGGCCCCGTGCCCTTCTCCTTTGCTGTCTTCATTTAATGCGCGTGTCAGTCTAGTTGCTCACACGACCCCGTGTGTCAAAGGCACGGCCCCGTGGCCCTTGTATTTGTTGTACGATCCAATATTTGCAAATCTAAGAGTTGACCACGGCCTGTGTCCATGAGACACGGCCCCATGTACCTTGTATGCTTCTGTTTGTCTTTTTCATCAAGGAATCTTGAGTGTGGCACGACTCCATTCCAGGCAGGCACGGTCCGTGCTTGGCTTCGGTTTTGTTGTTTTTGATCTTAGGGTGAAGCTCGGAGGGTCGGCATATTGTATCAACTTCCCTTTCTTTGTATGCATGCTGGTTTTTGCCGTTAATTTGTTCCTTTTGTACATTTAAGCTATTTTAATCCTGAAAATCAAAAGTATACAAAGAAACACATTTTTTCCAACATTAGTACTAAAAAGGGTTGTTTTTATACCTTATTTGATATAATTTATAAGTTGCATTTCGTACATATCATTACACTTGTTGTTTCTTTTATCATTCCATTTGTTTGGCGAGTCTAGGTCGAGGAGACTCCTTTGATAAGACCTGCGGAGGCACCCTTGAGTGGCGAACCTCTTATCAAGCCCCTATCTTAGTTTCGCCATTGTCGGTTTGCTTTCTTATGCTATTTTTATTGATACTGTTTATAACACCCCAAAATGCACCTATATTATTTATCATGTTTTAAATACCTTAGTGTGAAAAACAATAACTAGAAACACGAACCTATTAACATTGACTAGTATGTTATTAAAGTTTTAGCATTTAGTATGGAGCATGTTGACTAGGAGTAATTAACCTAGGTATTTAAAGTTAGGTTTTATTAGAAAGGAAGTAAGTTGTGCCTAAACAAATTATAAACAAAACAAGATGAGCTAAAGATGAACACATGGGAAACTTGAATTAGAGAAAAAGAACACTTATGTGTTCCCATTGGTCATTTTTATGTGTAAATAACATATAAACTTGTTTTTAGATTATAGATGATATAATATATAGATAAATATATGTTAGAATAAAGTGCAAAACAAATAATAAAAGTGCAAGAATAGTGAAGATTTGTATGAAAAATGAATATAAACAAAGAACAGTTTTAATGAAACTTGCTTGTAAGAAAAATTTCTTTAATTCAAGAGAGAAAAGGGGAGCAAAATAGCATAGTGATTTTTTAGAGTTTTTGGTGAGTTTTGGTGTGAAAATGGTAAAGGGAAGAGTTGGTATATTTAGGGGAGCAAATGGGGGTATGTGTCAACATGAGGTGAAATGCGAGACAAGTGTAAGCATGGAGGCCAAGTGTTGGGTGGTTTCTTTTTTAAAAACCATGTCCTAAACTAGGGGTAAAGGGAAAAAAGGTGGGCATCGAAGATTCATCTTCTTTTTTGTAAAAATCTTATATTTTATAAATCTTATCAGATTTTTATAAAAGTTTGGTGTGAGTTTGGGAGTTTTTATACTGTTATGCCAAAGAAAGAAAACTACTACCCAATTAATATTATAAAATTTAGCAAGCAATATTTATATTAGATGCTAGACGACGTATTGCGTATTTAAAAGTCTAAAACACGTGTTGGTAAAATCGTATGGGGTATTAGACGTTCCAATCGACGAAGTTTTAAATTTTATCTAAATTAGAATAATAAAACTTCACCGAATAATATTTAATATTGAAAATACATGGTGTTTTATTGATCAAGTTAGGATTACAAGAACAATGGGGAAAATATGGATGACAAAATATGTGAAGAGTTAAATACCATTTTAGTCCCTGTTGTTTGGGTCATTTTGTCAGTTTAGTCTAAAGGTTTCATTTTTCATATGTGGGTCCAAAAAGGTTTCAGTGTTGCCATTTTAGTCCACTTGGTTAACTTCATCCATTTTTTCTGTTAACGAGAAGGGCAATTAGGTCATTTTATATGGCAAAAGTGCCCTTCTAGTTAATAGAATTACGTAAAAAATGACAGAAGTGCCCTTCTCGTTAACAGAAAAAATGGATGAAGTTAACCCAGTGGACTAAAATGGCAACGGTGATACCTTTTTGGACCCACATGCGAAAAATGAAACCTTTGGACTAAACTGACAAAATGACCCAAATCACAAGGACTAAAATGGCGTTTAATATCTGAAATATCATGGATGTTACACAGGGGAGTAAAACGAGCAAAAACGAGGAAAACCACCAATAAACAAACAACCGTGAGCAAACAAGGCAATCCTGGGGCTGAAAATATAAAATCTGGAGAATTAGTTGCCTAGCGCACCGCTATAGAGGAAGACATAAGCCATCGTAATACACGAACGGGTGAAAGAGTTTGATTTAGTTATAGAAACATGCCCCTGGCTATTGTGTCTTTATCTAGTCTCGAGGCGACATGATAGGTGAAGAATGATCATCATAAGGCTAACGCGACGCGCGATGATGCTTCATGTCGACAAATATATTATTTTCACTTATTTAAACCCAAATTCCAACCCTAGATCGCATTTTTTCAATATTGGATGACTCTAAGCCTATTATAAGGTGATTATCTTTTGGTTTTTCTTTGATTTAACTTGTGATGAACACCATCTATACTGTTTTATATCAATGTTTTGAACTTCCAAACAATTAGAAGCTTGTTGGTGCATATTTTATGACAACAACTTAATAGTTTAACAGTTTAGTCTTTGGATATTTTGTATTGGGCTTAGCATTTGTGTTTAGCTTATTTCGAGTTGTAATGGGCTTGGAGAATGGCCTAGCCCAGTGCAAAGCCTAGTATGCAAACATGTAGTGCATAAACATGTTTTTCATTAGGGTTTTGGTTAATCCTCAGAGTTAGTGGTTTTTGAGAGAGGGTGTGAGAAATATACAGAGAGTGGCTGAGATTTCTTGTGTGTCTTGAATTGATTGTAAACATTCTTGTTGGATAATCAATTTGTCACGACCCCCGGCCCAGTTTCCCGGTCTGGAAGCCGCGAGACAGAAACCAGTGGTATTGGTATTTAATTTGGCAGCGGAAATTTTAACAGGATATTTTAAACCAAAAATATCCGATTATTTTATTTCACGTTTTGGGGACAAACCCTGTAATTTACAATAAAGGAATTTCACTGGGAAATTCCATGATTACAAAAACATGTTTACTTATTTTACTGAGCCACCTCCTTCAAGCTGTAGTGCTACACGGCACTATTCTTGGTTCACAGTAAATCACCTGAAACATGTTTTGAAAAGATTTTATCAGCGGGGAAATACTGGCGAGTCATTCAATTTGTACAAAACGACACATTGTTAGAGATTACAGTATTAAGAGCGATTACAATTGCCCCTATCTTATAATTATCTGGTCCATTTGTCACTCGACCGGATCTGTGACTGTGGTCATACCACCATTGGGTCCTTTCACCCAATAGTGACGATTATCACTATTTAGGTCCTTTCACCTAAAAGTGAGAAAACAGTAGTAATTGTGCACAATACCCCACTTACTGCCAGTAATTTAAGATAACAAAGACTTAATCCCTGTAAAATATAACTGGAAAATGATTTGAGATTTTGTAAAACAGTTTAATAAAAAGAGAATGACTCACATTGCAGGTTTAGACGGGCAGAGTTTTGCCTACTGATTAAGCCTGGTAACCTAGTTAAATAATGCAAACGAAACTAGGTTAATAACTTAATACAACATTTACGATAAACTCACGAAATCAAAACCATCACGACGAATGACAAAGTATAGCCCGAATTCTGGCCGCACTTAAACATCCATCGAATCGGTTTGAATCTATCGGACATTGTATCGTAGCAGTGATCGAGTTATTACCCTGTGATCGTAGCAGCGTTTCACTACTTTTGAACTTGATTTAAAGCAGATTATGGAGGGTTTTTGAATGAAATTTTGAACACAGCAGACTGTCCATGCAACGTCCTCTTTATAGCTGATTTTTGATTTCTTCGCGGCCCGCGTAAGCCTGAGGGGCATTTTTTCGCAGCCCGCGAGGGCCACCCTAGCTACGGCTAGGGCTGTCGTGTCATAGCGTAGGTCTGCCACATTTCTAACACGTGGCCTAAAGCTTATCCGGAGAATTGCATGGCTGTCGTGCCCCGCGTAGACTCTCCTTAAGTCTTACGCGGCCCGCGACAGATCAACAAATTTGGATTTTCTTGATTTTTCATGAAATTTAGGTTTTTAGGGGTTCGGGTTTCTACTTACGAAGTATTTTGGGACATTTTTACAGGTCTTTACATCCTCCCCACCTTATTTAAAATCTCGTCCTCGAGATTTACTGAAATAAGTAAGGATATTTTCGCTTCATTTCCGATTCCCACTCCCATGTATACTCAGGTCCTCTTTTCGAATCCCACTTTACCTTGACTAGCACCAATCTTTTGTGCTTGAGGAACTTGACCTTTCTGTCTTCTATTTGAAGAGGTTTTTCCACAAATTTCAACTTTTCATTTACCTCTATATCTTGAAGAGGTACTACTAGGGATTGATCAGATAAACATTTCTTGAGGTTAGATACATGAAACACGTCATGTACCCCGGCTAGCTCGTCTGGTAGTTGTAATTTATAAGCAACTGGTCCAATTTGTTGGGTAACTGTGAACGGTCCTATGTACCTTAGACTTAGCTTTCCTTTCTTACCGAATCGAACTACCCCTTTCCAAGGCGAAACTTTCAATAGTACCTTGTCCCCAACTTGGAATTCTAACGGCTTGCGTCGTTGGTCTGCATAACTTTTCTGGCGATCTTGAGCCGTCTTTAGTCTTTCTTTGATCTGAGTTATCTTGTCGGTGGTTTCCTGTACAATTTCGGGACCTGATAGTTGACTTTCTCCTATCTCTGCCCAGCATACCGGAGTTCTACACTTTCGTCCATACAGTGCTTCGAATGGGGAAACATTGATGCTTGAGTGATAACTATTATTATAGGAGAATTCTATTAATGGTAAGTGGTTGTCCCAATTTCCACCGAAATCAATTACACATGCCCTGAGCATGTCTTCTAGGGTTTGGATCGTCCTTTCACTTTGTCCATCTGTTTGGGGATGGTATGCAGTACTTAGATTTAATCGCGTTCCCATTGCCTCTTGGAAACTTGTCCAGAAATGCGAGGTGAATCGACTATCCCTATCTGACACAATGGAGAGTGGAACTCCATGTAGTGACACTACCTCGTCAACGTATAACTTAGCTAATCTCTCCATGCTAAAGGTTTCCTTCATTGGTAGGAAGTGAGCGGATTTGGTTAATCGATCTACAATCACCCAGATTGCATCGTTACCTTTCCTAGTTTTGGGCAACTTCGTAACAAAGTCCATTGTTATGATTTCCCATTTCCATACCGGCATTTCTAATTGTTGGAGTAAACCCGAGGGTTTCTGGTGTTTTGCCTTGATTTGCGAACAAGTTAGACACTTAGAAACATATCTGGCTATGTCCTTCTTCATTCCTATCCACCAGAAGTTATTTCTTAAATCTTGATACATTTTATTATTACCGGGATGTATCGTATACCTAGATTTATGTGCTTCTTCTAAAATCTTATCTCTTAAATTTCCTTGCTTAGGTACCCAAATTCTTGTCCTATGGAATCTCCAGATTCCATCAGTCCCTTGTTCTAATTCTGTTATCCTTCCTTTCATTCCTTCAGCATCATCTGTGATTGTTGTTTTCTGAACGTTTTTCAGTTGTTCCATTAAATCTAATTGGAGATTTAATCTAAGAGCACGGGCTCACCTTTGTTTTTCATGATACTTACGACTTAAGGCATCTGCTACTACATTTGCCTTTCCTTCGTGATATAGGATATCACAGTCGTAATCAATTAGAATTTCCATCCATCTTCTTTGCCTCATGTTTAATTCTTTTTACCCAAATATGTACCTTAAACTTTTATGGTCTGTATAGATTGTAAACTTACTTCCATACAGATAGTGTCTCCAAATCTTAAGGGCAAAAATTATGGCTCCTAATTCTAAGTCGTGAGTCGTATAATTTTCCTCGTGCTTTTTCAACTGCCTTGAGGCATACGCAATTACCTTTTTACATTGCATTAGCACACCACCTAATCCTAGCTTAGAAGCATCACAATAAACTTCAAAATCTTCTGTTCCTTCTGGTAAAGCAAGAATTGGGGCATTGGTTAACCTTTGCTTTAAAATTCTAAAGGCCTCTTCTTGCTTGGGTCCCCATTCAAACTTAACAGTTTTACAGGTTAGCTTAGTTAATGGTACGGCTATCTTAGAAAAATATTTAATGAAGCGCCTATAGTACCCGGCTAATCCTAGAAAACTTCTACCTTCGGTTTCTGATTGTGGGACCTTCCAACTTGTGATCGCTTCTATCTTAGAGGGATCCACGTGAATTCCTTCGTGATTCACCATGTGTCCTAAAAATTGCACCTCTTGTAGACAAAATTCACACTTCGAAAATTTGGCGTAAAGCTTTTCCTTTCTTAACAAAGTTAGGAGTGCATGCAAGTGTTCACAATGCTCATCCTGGCTTTTGGAATAAATAAGTATATCGTCGATGAAGACAATTACAAATTTATCCAAATACGGCTTACATATCCTATTCATCATGTCCATGAATGATGCTGGAGCATTCGTTAATCCAAAGGGCATGACTGTATACTCGTAGTGACCATACCTAGTCCTGAAAGTAGTTTTAGGTATGTCTTCTTCCTGTCTTTCAACTGATGGTATCCGGAGTTCAAATCTATCTTAGAGAAGTATCTAGCTCCCTGAAGTTGATCGAAAAGATCATCAATCCTAGGTAATGGGTATCGATTCTTAATTGTAACCTTATTTAATTCCCTATAATCGATACACATTCGCATTGAACCATCCTTCTTTTTCACAAACAACACTGGTGCTCCCCAAAGGGATGAACTGGGTTGTATAAATCTTTTGCTTAGTAATTCATCTAACTGCTTTTTCAGTTCTAGCATTTCTGTGGGTACTAACCGATAAGGTGCCTTAGCTATTGGTGCAGTTCCAGGAATTAGATGAATTCTAAACTCTACTTCCCTATCCGGTGGTATTGCAGGTAGTTCTTCTGGGAATACATCAGGGTATTCCGATACTATTGAAATTTCCTTAAGTTCCTTACCTTTAGTGTTAATGATCACTGAAATCATATACACTATTCCTTGTTTCCGCTCATAACTAGCAAGTTTCATTACTGAAATGAACTTCATTGGTTTACGTGGCTTATCTCCGGTAACCAAAATTATCTCTCCTGCGGGTGTATGAATTTCTATGGAATTCTTATCACAGAGGATTCGAGCATGGTTGGCTACTAACCAATCCATTCCTAACACAACTTCGAATCCGGCTAAATTCATAGTGTAACAATCCTAAATAAACCGACACCCTCGAATTATTTTCGACACCCTAATATATTTTAAAATATCCCAATATGTCCAAAAATACACCCCATATGTGAAAACAGGCCCCGAATACCTTAAATATTATTAAATTTAATTAAAAATATGATTTTTGGGTTGAGGCGGGCCGCGTAAACCCCACCCCAACCCTTACGCGGGCCGTGTAAAGGTGAAACCTGGCTGAACTCTGGGCCGCCACGTGGCCCAACACCCGACAAGCCTACTTGATGACCCGGATCACCTACGCGTTGACTATAGTTGACGCTGGCCGCGTAAGGCCCTTGCCTTGTTTTACGCGGGCCGCGAGAAAACCGAGATGAGGCCCTATATAATGGGAGCTCGGGATATCAGTTTCAGTCGCTCAATTTCTTTTCTTTCTTACAAATTTCCACATAGTAGAACTCATACTCGGGTATTATACCCCCCTAAATAGCGAAGTTCTGCTCCATTGTAAGTATTATAACCCCTGGATACGCATTAGGTACGCTGCCCGATTGATCTAGGGTTCCGTAACGACTGTCGTGGTTCTGCCCGAAGTAGTCGTTGGAATGCCGTCTCGGGGAGGGTATTACTAATGTTAAAATGGGTTATTATACTAACACGTGTGCTTTTGTGTAAATTATAGAGAATTCTCAGGAAACCCTTACAGAAAATCTAAGACAGCAATGTGAGTAATCCTTCTTTTTATGTAAACCTTTTTGTGAGTAATCTCCTTTTCGTAAATTGTTTTTACAAAACCTCACTTAATTAATTATATATTAAGCAGTTATTGAGTATTTGTAAGAATACAATTATCATGAGTATGTTGGGGTTTTGTATACAAAATTTATTACCACCTGGTCAAGGAGTAACAATTTCCACAAGTCGGGTCTGACAGTACCATGGATGTTAATTGATATAACTTGGAAACAAATGTAATTGCGAGATCGCCCTCAATACTGTGCAATGGTTTTTATTTAAACTTGATTAAACTGGGATTCACTCACCAGTATTTTCCACTGACAAATGTTTTTAAAACGCGTTTCAGGTAACAAAATGTGAAAGCCAAATAGAAGCCAGCTGGACAGCACTGAAGGCTTGGAAAAGTGGCAATAAAGTTATCTAAAATAAAATAGATGTTTTTATTTAATAAAATAAGATTTTTTATCCCATGTGTTTAATGTTATGAAAATGTGGTAATGCAAACTTGGGTTTTATCCCATGTGTTTAATGTTATGAAAATGTGGTATTTTACTCTGATCAAATATTTTCTAACTACGGTCCTGATGAAAATTCCGCTGCCAAATTAGACAAACACGCGATACCACCGAAACTGGCTCGCGGCCGCCCGTTCCCGGGGATTAGGGATCGGGGGTTGCAACAGAAGGTGGTATCAGAGCTAAGCCACCGATTCAGCCACATAAGTGTTCTGCTGACATCAAAATTCAATCTGTTAGGAAATAAATTATGGAAATACGTGCATAATTGTATTTTATTGTTATGTGTTATTTGACTATTTGTTAGTTTACAGTATGAGCGACCAAGGACCTTCTGACACGTATCGTCAATTGTCTGGTTCGCCTAGAAGCGAAGGCACCTCCTCTTCTCAGCCTGCCCTCTCGGGATACTCTGCTGATACAGAAGAAGGAATCTTTGTGTTTAAGGCTCAGTCAGAAGAGCCATTTCCTCAGAAAAAGAGGGGATGGTTCAGTAGAGGGGCACACGAGCGTAGAAAACGTATGAAAAAGTTACAAGACCAGAGAGCACTTGCAGCAGCTAAGAGAGAGACAGATGCCTATGCCCAGGACATGATCAATAGGGGAATAGCCAACATCCACATCCTAGCAACCACTGCAGCTGACTCTAACCTGGAACAAATGATAGCACCCCAACCACAACCACCATTTCCTAACCAACCAATGGAAATAGAAAACCCCGAAAATCAAATAGAAATGCATGACTTCAATCCGGAAGAAATACCTAGGGTACCAGCACCAAACCCCTTAGACCCAAATTACGACCCCTGGTGGGATGATGTTAGGGACTATGTGCAACGTTACCCGATACATGAAGACATGCCCATGCCAAACATAGGAGCCTACCCAGGTTTGGATCCTTTAGATCCCTATTACCATGATGTATTCATTAGGGAGATTTTAGAGAATCCTTTCCAATTTCAGGCACCTACACCCCCATATCAAGAACCCGCACCCCAGATTCCGAACCTAGTCCTTGAACCTGCACCCCCAATGAGTGCAGAAAACGTACAAGAACTTAGGACATTTGGTGAGGAAATTTTAGAAAGTAGTGAACGAATGCGACAGGTGGGAGAGCGACTCGTCTGGAAGTACGACGAGCGCAATATGGATTTCTGGATAAATCCATATCCATGAATGTGATGGTGAAAACGGTAGTAGTAATAATAATAATAATATAATAAAATAAGTAATAAAATAAGTAATAAAATAAAATATGTGTGTACGGATGCCTACTACTATTAGTGTAATTTTATTTCAGTTGGTATTGTAATTTTAATTTCAGTACTGGTGTGTAATAGATGCATAGTATATGAATAGAGTAAAGTCGCAATTATCGACGCTTTTGCCCAAAATGCGTGTCATGTGATTGGCTATACTAAAATATTATTTTGTGATATTAATATGTGGTAAATGTTTAAAATTCAGATGGCCGACGAAGGAAATCAAGGAAATCTGAATAACGATAACCAGAGTAACATTAACTTGGTTAATGAGAATCCGAGCATCAATAACAATGGAAACCAAATGGATAATAGTGTTATCCAACACATAGTGTCTCAAGGAATTATAGATGCAATGCCATGTATTCTTCAAACTGTTAAGGATGCTGATAATAAAAGTAAAGATAGCAGTAAGCGACAAATTAAACCAGAACACAGCATGAACAATGGACCCATACTTCAAGTGTCCATTCCTAAAAGAAGAAGAACCATGCCTTATGGTTGTTCTTACAAAGAATTCTGGTCATGTAAACCAATAGAATTCTCGGGCAATGAAGGACCCATTGCAGCTCTACGCTGAATAGAAAAGACTGAGGCTGTTCTGAAAATAAGTAAATGTGCGGAAGAGGACAAGATAATGTTTGCTTCAAATCTATTTAAGAATTCAGCCTTAGAATGGTGGAACACTATCCTTCAGTCTAGAGAAAGTGATAGGGTTATAATATGGAATGGGAGGAATTTAAGAATATGGTAGAAAGGAAATTTTGCCCTCCTAATGAAAAGGAACAAATAGCAAACAAATTCCTAAATCTTAGGATGAATCGAGTGGATAGTAAGGGGTACACAAAGTTATTCTTTGAATATGCCAGAATAGTACCAACCCTTGCATCACCAGAGCAGGTATTAATCTCCCGTTATATCTGGGGATTAATCGGAGAGATTAGACATGTAGTCAAGGCACCTAGACCTCAAACTATAGAAGAAGCTGTAGAACTAGCAACACCTTGACAGATGAATTAATCCGTACTAGAGAAGAAGACCAGAGGAGAAACCTAACCCAAAGGCTTACTCAGGAATTCCGTTATGGTAATTCCAACGGTACGAATATAGGTTCTACCTCTGCACCATACTGCAAGGTCTGCAAGAAAAAGCATTCGGGAAAATGCTCCATTCCCTGCAATTTCTGCAAGATGCCAAGACACAAGGAAGAAGATTGCAGGAGGAAATCCAGTAATGGACTGTGCTTCAACTGTGGAGAAAAAGGTCATATCAAGACGAACTGTCCAAAACTAGCTCCAGCCACGAACAACAAGAACGCTAGAAATGCTAGAGCATTTGTTCTGACAACAGATGAAGCCAAGATGATTCCGGACGTGATAGTCGGTACGTTTTTAGTTAATGATGTCTTTGCTAAAGTATTATTTGACTCTGGTGCAAACCAAAGTTTTATTAATACTTCATTTTGCAAACTTCTTAATCAACCATTAACTAAACTCTCACAAGAATGTCTAGTAGAGACAACAAATGGAGAAACTGTTAGGATTTCTGAAATCTTGCAGGGAGCAAGAGTAGAAATTTTAAATCAAAAGTATATTGCAAACCTGTATCCCATGAATCTGGCAGGATTTGATGTTGTATTAGGAATGGATTGGCTAATAGCCAATAAAGCCAGTATTTTATGTGATCAAAAGTCAATTCAAGTAAATTCACCAAAAGGTGAAAAGATCACAATTAAAGGAGATAAACCATCTAGATCCACGAAATTCATCTCTGTGATGAAAACTGCAAGTTATATAAGAAAAGGGTCTGTAGTGTATTTAATTTCCATAATCGCTAACACTAAAGGAAAAGAATTAAAAGACATTCCAGTAGTGTCCCAGTTTTCAGATATATTTCTAGAAGAATTACCAGGACTACTGCCAGACAGGGAAGTTGAATTCAGAATTCATCTACTGCCAGGAACGGCACCGATTGCCAAAGCACCTTACCGTATGCAAGAACTAAAGAAACAATTAGATGAATTGTTGGAGAAAGGATTTATACAACCAAGCTCATCGCCATGGGGAGCACCGATTTTATTTGTTAAAAAGGACGGATCAATGCTTATGTGCATTGACTACCGTGAATTAAACAAGGTCACAATTAAGAATCGGTATCCATTACTAAGAATCGATGATCTATTTGATCAATTGCAAGGAGCTCGATTTTTATCTAAAATCGATTTAAGGTCAGGATATCATCAATTAAAGGTACAGGAAGAGGACATTCCTAAAACCGCATTTAGAACAAGGTATGGTCATTATGAATTTACTGTCATGCCATTCGGTCTAACCAATGCCCCAGCCGCATTTATGGACATGATGAACCGAATATGTAAGCCATATTTGGATAAATTCATAATTGTTTTTAATGATGATATTCTAATTTACTCTAAGAGTAAAGAAGATCATGCAAAACATTTGCACGCACTTTTAAGTCTATTAAAAAGGAAAAGCTTTATGCTAAGTTTTCTAAGTGCGAGTTTTGGTTAGAGCAAGTACAATTTCTTGGACACTTAGTCAATCATGAAGGAATTCATGTGGATCCAACAAAAATCGAGGCGATAACTAAATGGAAAATCAAGGGCACTGGTGATATATATCTGTCAAGTGTTTCTAGGAGGTTGTCAAGTGTTTTCGCTCGACGATTCCATTCTTGGGTGTTTGGTTTGGCCCTTGTTCCTGTAACTCAATTCCTAGCCCGGTATATCTCATTTTAATTTTACACCATTGTGAACCTTACGCCTTTTTTACTCTCTGATTGAGGTTCTCGGCATTGAAAAATCTTCATAAACTAAATCACACGTGTATATGTTGACATTTAAGAGATATACATTCAAGAAAATCAAGGGCACTGGTGATATATATGCGGATTAGACACCAAAAAAAACACTCAACAAATGGCTACAATTTAAGGAATGTGTTTAGTGATGGCATCAGATTCCTAATTGATGGAGAAAGGCTGGTGGCAAGAAAAGCTGTTTCTAGGAGGGGGTCAAGTGTTTTCGCTCAACGATTCCATTCTTGGGTGATTGGTTTGGCCCTTGTTCCTGTAACTCGAATCCTAGCCCGGTATATCCCATTTTAATCTTACACCATTGTGAACCTTACGCCTTTTTTACTCTCTGATCGAGGTTCTCGGCATTGAAAAATCTTCGTAAACTAAATCACACGTGTATATGTTGACATTTAAGAGATATACAGTCAAGAAAATCAAGGGCACTGGTGATATATATGCGGATTAGACACCAAAAAAAAACACTCAACAAATGGCTACAATTTAAGGAATGTGTTTAGTGACGGCATCAGATTCCTAATTGATGGAGAAAGGTCTGGTGGCAAGAAAAGCTGTTTCTAGGAGGGGGTCAATTATTTTCGCTCGACGATTCCATTCTTGGGTGATTGGTTTGGCCCTTGTTCCTGTAACTCGAATCCTAGCCCGGTATATCCCATTTTAATCTTACACCATTGTGAACCTTACGCCTTTTTTACTCTCTGATCGAGGTTCTCGGCATTGAAAAATCTTCGTAAACTAAATCACACGTGTATATGTTGACATTTAAGAGATATACAGTCAAGAAAATCAAGGGCACTGGGGATATATATGCGGATTAGACACCAAAAAAAACACTCAACAAATGGCTACAATTTAAGGAATGTGTTTAGTGACGGCATCAGATTCCTAATTGATATTCTAATTTACTCTAAGAGTAAAGAAGATCATGCAAAACATTTGCACGCACTTTTAAGTCTATTAAGAAAGGAAAAGCTTTATGCTAAGTTTTCTAAGTGCGAGTTTTGGTTAGAGCAAGTACAATTTCTTGGACACTTAGTCAATCATGAAGGAATTCATGTGGATCCAACAAAAATCGAGGCGATAACTAAATGGAAAACCCCTGAGTCACCAACCGAGGTTAGAAGTTTCTTAGGATTGGCCGGTTATTATAGAAGATTTATTCGAGATTTTTCTAAAATAGCTATTCCTTTAACTAAGTTAACCTGTAAATCCATTAAATTTGAATGGGGACCAAAGCAAGAAGAAGCCTTTAGAATTCTTAAGCAAAGATTAACCCATGCACCCATATTAGCGTTACCAAAAGGAAGTGAAGATTTAGTAGTTTATTGTGACGCTTCTAAGTTAGGTTACGGATGTGTGTTGATGCAACGCCAAAAGGCTATAGCATATGCGTCTCGACAACTTAAGAATCATGAAGAAAATTACTCAACCCATGATCTAGAATTAGGAGCAATAATTTTTGCCCTTAAAATTTGGAGACATTACCTTTATGGTAGTAAGTTTACCATATTCACATATCATAAAAGTTTAAGGTATGTTTTCGGACAAAAAGAGTTGAATATGAGACAAAGAAGCTGGATGGAAATGCTTAGTGATTATGATTGTGATATCCAGTATCATGAAGGAAAAACAAATGTAGTGGCAGATGCTTTAAGCCGGAAGTATCACGAAAAGCCAAAAAGGGTACGTTCTCTTAAATTAAATCTACAAATAGATTTAAATGATCAAATTAGAAAAGCACAAGAATCAGTAATCAAGGATGATACTGAAAAACTAAAAGGTATGATTAAGGAATTAGAACAAGGAACAGATGGAATTTGGAGATTCCATAAAAAGAGAACGTGGATACCCAAATTAGGAAACCTACGTCATCGTATATTAGAAGAAGCCCATAAATCTAAGTATACAATGCATCCAGGAAGTGATAAAATGTATCAGGATTTAAGAAGGAATTTTTGGTGGATAGGAATGAAAAAGGACATAGCAGCCTATGTTTCTAAATGTTTAACATGTTCACAAGTCAAAGCTGAACACCAGAAACCCTCAGGTCTATTGCAACAGCTAGAAATGCCAGTATGGAAATGGGAATTAATAACAATGGATTTTGTTACTAAATTACCCAAAACGAGAAAAGGCAATGATACAATCTGGGTGATTGTAGATAGGCTAACCAAGTCAGCTCATTTCCTACCAATGAAAGAAACTTTCAGTATGGAACAGTTAGCTAAATTATATGTAAATGAAATAGTTTCATTACATGGAATACCTTTATCAATCGTTTCTGATAGGGATAGCCATTTTACTTCTCATTTTTGGTCAAGTTTCCAAAAAGCAATGGGAACCAAGTTAAATCTAAGCACAGCTTATCATCCTCAAACGGACGGACAAAGCAAAAGGACAATTCAGACAATGGAGGACATGCTTAGAGCTTGTGTAATTGATTTCGGAAGTAATTGGAACGATCACTTACCTTTAATAGAATTTTCTTATAATAATAGTTATCACACAAGTATCAACGCTGCACCATTCGAAGCACTTTATGGCCGAAAGTGCCGAACCCCAGTCTATTGGGCAGAAATTAGGGAAAAGCAACTATCTGGACCTGAGATAGTACACGAGATAACCGACAAGATTATTCAAGTCAAGGAACGACTAAAAGCAGCACGTGATCGACAGAAGAGCTATGCTGATAACCGACGCAAACCATTGGAATTTCAAGTAGGAGATAAAGTGTTGTTGAAAGTCTCTCCTTGGAAAGGAGTAGTAAGATTCATCAAAAGAGGAAACCTAAGTCCCAGGTATATTGGACCTTTTAAGATTATTAGAAAAACAGGACCTGTAGCCTATCAGCTACAACTGCCAGAGGAAATGGCAGGAATACATGATGTATTTCATGTATCTAATCTCAAGAAATGCCTAGTTGATGAATCACTTATAATGCCTCTTAAGGATATAGAGGTAAATGAACAACTCAAGTTTGTAGACAGACCTCTACAGATTGAAGACAGGAAAGTCAAGAATCTCAAGCACAAGAGATTAGTTCTGGTCAAAGTGAAGTGGGACTCCAAAAGAGGACCCGAGTACACATGGGAGCTTGAATCAGAAATGCAAAAGAAATATCCGCACTTGTTCCAGTAGATCTCGAGGACGAACTCTAAAACAAGGTGGGGAGAATGTAACAATCCTAAATAAACCGACACCCTTGAATTATTTCTGACACCCTAATATATTTTAAAATATCCCAATATGTCCAAAAATACACCCCATACGTGAAAACGGGCCCCGAATACCTTAAATATTATTAAATTTAATTAAAAATATGATTTTTGGGTTGAGGCGGGCCGCGTAAACCCCACCCCAACCCTTACGCGGGTCGTGTAAAGGTGAAACCTGGCTGAACTCTGGGCCGCCACGTGGCCCAACACCCGGCGAGCCTACTTGATGACCCGGATCACCTACGCGTTGACTATAGTTGACGCAGGCCGCGTAAGGCCCTTGCCCTGTTTTACGCGGGCTGCGAGAAAACTGAGATGAGGCCCTATATAATGGGAGCTCGGGATATCAGTTTCAGTCGCTCAATTTCTTTTCTTTCTTATGAATTTCCACATAGTAGAAGTCATACTCGGGTATTATACCCCCCCTAAATAGCGAAGTTCTGCTCCGTTGTAAATATTATAACCCCTGGATACGTATTAGATACGCTGCCCGATTGATCTAGGGTTCCGTAACGGCTGTCGTGGTTCTACCCGACGTAGTCATTGGAATGCCATCTCGGGGAGGGTATTACTAATGTTAAAATGGGTTATTATACTAACACGTGTGTTTTTGTGTAAATTATAGATAATTCTCAGGAAACCCTTACAGAAAATCTAAGACAACGATGTGAGTAATCCTTCTTTTTGTGTAAACCTTTTTGTGAGTAATCTCCTTTTTGTAAATTATTTTTACAAAACCTCACTTAATTAATTATATATTAAGCAGTTATTGAGTATTTGTAAGAATACAATTATCATGAGTATGTTTGGGTTTTGTATACAAAATTTGTTACCACATGGTCAAGGAGTAACAATTTCCACAAGTCGGGTCTGACAGTACCATGGATGTTAATTGATATAACTTGGAAACAAATGTAATTGCGAGATTGCCCTCAATACTGTGCAATGGTTTTTATTTAAACTTGATTAAACTGGGATTCACTCACCAGTATTTCCCACTGACAAATGTTTTTAAAACGCGTTTCAGGTAACAAATTGTGAAAGCCAAATAGAAGCCAGTTGGACAGCACTGAAGGCTTAGAAAAGTGGCAATAAAGTTACCTAAAATAAAATAGATGTTTTTATTTAATAAAATAGGATTTATTCCTATGAAAATGTGTGTAATGCAAACTTGGGTTTTATCCCATGTGTTTAATGTTATGAAAATGTGGTATTTTACTCTGATCAAATATTTCCTAACTACGATCCTGATGAAAATTCTGCTGCCAAATTAGACAAACACGCGATACTAACGAAACTGGCTCGCGGCCGCCCGTTCCCGGGGATTAGGGATCGGGGGTTGCGACACATAGGTAGCAGGTTTGCCGAAAATTTATGCCCTGAAAGTTCAGTCTTCCCCTCTTGGAGAACCTTATCTATGTTAACAGAATTTCCATCTGTTGTTTCTACCGTATAAATTCGCCTAAGTTTGGTTAAAGGTAGGTTAAGAGCTTGACAGAATGAAGTATTTATGAAACTTTGGTTTGCACCAGAGTCAAATAATACTTTTGCATAGAAATCATAAACTAGGAACGTACCAACTATCACATCCGAAATCAGATCTGCTTCTTGTGTGGTTAGCTGGAAGGCTCTTGCATTTTTCTTATTAGTTCCTTCGGCAGGTTTGGCCTTGTTGTCAGCTGGCTTAACCAATTTTGGGCAATCTGGCTTAATGTGCCCAGTTTCTCTGCAGTTGTATCAGATCATTGTCTTTTGTTAGGATCTGAGGCTCTCATGATTGTGCTTGTTTGTGAGATTTGAACACATCAAATAGATATGAACAGTTTTGTGTGCAGCGGAAATGAATAACAAACTTTGTAAACACAATCAAAGGAGAATATAGTTTGATAAACAATTGCTTTTTCATAGAGTTGAAAGATTACATCAAAAGCAAAAGGTTACAATGCAAGCTTACAGACTAAACTCCCCCTCAGCCTGATACTCCAGAGTTGGTTGCACAAGATACAAGGATTGAATTGAGGAGAAGAACTCACTCAAAACGATCAAATATAACAGTACAGAGTACTGTCATATTTATAGGCAAACCAAACCACTGATGTACCTCAGCTGACGTCACCAAGATAGTGACATCTAACAGCCTAACAACCTATAAACACTGATCTATACAAAACTACTGATGTCTAACAACTGATTGATAATACAATACAATACAATACAAAACAAGTCTAACACTGTTCACGTTCCACTGTTGTAGCCTAAGCACTGATTACCTGAACATCAGTGCTTTCTTCAAAAGGTGATCAGTCTTTGAATGAGCAGTGCTTGGGTCTTCAGCAGTACATAAGAGACAGCAGTAGATAGAGCTCAGTGTTTTCCTTTTAGCAGTCTTTAGTTGTTTCATCAGTGTTTGGTTCATCAGTTGTTCTTCAGAGCAGTACTTAGAGTGTATCAGCAGATAGGTAACCACTGTCAAGGGGAGAGCTTAGTGTAAATAGCTGCTTATTGTGAATCCATTGTTGTGAACAGGTTTTGGCTTTACATTATCTGTTCCTCTGGTAGGGTTCAATCCCAACAATCTCCCCCCGAAACAGATAATGCCAAAACCTGTCATTATTCTGGATCTTTATTACTCATCAAAAGTTCCCTTGCTTTTCTTTTGAATTCTTCTTCAAATTCTTTGGAACTTGCGTCATCTCCATCCCGGCACAGTGTAAGTTCAAGGAGATCCTGCAAATCTTCAACACTAAGGCCTAGTGCTTCTTTCCTTGATATGTACTTCACTTCGCCATTGGATCTGACCAAGGTCAATACGTGGGTCTTTTGATCAGACATCCACTTTAGTACTTTCGAACCCAATGGGTTTCTTGGGAGAGATTTATTTGCTGATGAGCTTTGAGATATTAGCCTTGAGAAGACTTGCAGACTTTCAGACATTCTTTTGAAGGTCATTTCAATAACATTGTTAGCAGCAGCTATGTCTTCTGCAGTTTCTTGTTCTATCTGCTCCTGTCTCTTTTGTTGATCTGGCCCAATGTCTGAAACTTCTGAAGCAGATGGTGATGCAGGCTTTGTTAATACCTTCTTAAAAAGGTTTTGAAGTTTTTTCGAGTTCTCTTCTTTTAGACCCATTTTCATGATGGTTTCTTTGAAGTACTCAACTTCTTTTTCTTTTACCTCTTCACTGGTCAGCTGTTCTCCTTCTTCTTGGTTTGTCACAAGAGTAGTCCGGAACAGTGTTTTGAGGTTTTCTATCTGCTGTTCAAGCTTCATCATTTGTTCACGCTTCTTTGAAGTGCTTGATACAGTTATCTTCCTTTTCTTCAGCCTTTCATAGGCTTCATCAGTTTGCTGCTTTGACCATTTTAATATGGCAGTTGCAGTGTCCACTTTTGCATCCACCAGCTCCTGTTTCCTTTTCGTGTACTCAGCTGTTTGATCATTGATGAACTTTTTGTATTTACTCCAATTTGGAGCATTTTTCTTCCTTTTAGGATCATTTTTTATTCTACCAATCCTTTCAGCTTCATGCTTTAGGAGCACTATTGGCCATTCTTCAAATTGGTTTTCTTCAGCAGGATAAAAATTTTCTTGCATTATGTATGCAAGAAGTTTTCTTCTCATCTCTTTTCGTTGTTCTGCCTTTTCTTTGCTCAGCTCATGTGCAAAATCTTTTATTAGATTGACTTTTGTGAGCAGAAATTCCAATCTTTCAGCAATGGCTTCATCACTTTGACCTTTACACTCAACTTTTGCTATAATCTTAGCCTGTCTTGTTTTGAGCTGAAGATACTCATCCATATCCTCTGGAATCATGAAGCCAACGAGTGAAGGGAATCTTCTGTTTGAAGGATCATCATCAGTGTAGAACTGCCTCATCTCATTTTTTATGGCTTCGAGTTCCAATGGATATTTTGCAGCAGTGGGATCATATTGGTCCTCATCTGGCTGGGTAAGTTTTCTTTTTCTGGTGTAGAGCTTTGCTGGTTGTGATATGAGACTGGTGGAAACAGTGGTGGATGTCTGACTAACAGTGGAAGATGACTGACTAACAGCTGTTGAAACAACTGGTGTCTCAACATCTGTTGTCATTACAACTGCTGATATGTCAGCAGATGTCTTCTGCTTTTGAGCAGGGGTTGAAGTGGTTTTTGATGGTGGTGATGGTGATGGTGACATATCATCTGGAATAAAAACCCTTCTCCTTTTTAATGTAGGAGAGGCTGATGATGTTTTGGGTGGATCAGTGATTTGAGATTGAATAGCAGTGGTTTGTGATTGTGATTGACTGTCAGTGGTTGAAACAACTGGTGTTTCAATCACTGTTGTCTTTACAGCAGATGTTGTAACATCTGCTGTCTTCTGCTTTATGGCAGGAGGCAGTCGTGGTGATATGATTGTAGATGATGATGTGAGGGCAGTGGTTTTGGTGGTGTGTGATGGAGTGGTGTGTGTTGAAGATATGGCAGCTGTTTGGCTATTGACAGCAGTTTTTGTAACCACTGCTGTATCAGCTGTTTGAATGGAAGTGGAAGATTTTGAGGTTTGAGGTGGTTTGGATGGCTGTTTTGCTTGTTCTGGTTCAACATACAGACCATCTTCAATTCCCTTTTACTTCATCTTTTTGACATTCTCCCCCTTTTTGGCATTATCTGCCAGGGGGTTATCCATAAACAGGATAGTGGAGGGAACTTTTTCACCATGGGCAGTCTTTTGAATGCTGGCCTTTATAGCCTTGATATCTGCTTGAGTATCTTTGAATCTTGACTCCACCATATTTGTCAGCATTTTTACATGTGTTTCATGCTGCTGATCAGCCATCTGCGTTTGGTGTTCAAGTAAAGGTTGAAAGATATTCCAGAGCTCATTTGTAGCAAGTGCTTGTGGTGGAGCAGGTGCTTGAGGTGGAACAGCAGTGGCTTGTGCTTTTTGAGCTTTTAAAATCTCTTGCACCATATCTTTAATTTCAGCAACTGAATCTTCAAGTTTTTCAACTCTTTCCGTCAATTTCCGATATTTTGAATCATCACCTACTTTAGTAGGATCATCTGAATCCCCATCAGTAGTGGTTATATCAATGTGTGTCTTAGGAACTGAGTCCCAAAAATCACCCATTGATGCCCCTTGTTCTTGGTACTGGGGACTTCTCTCTTCAGCACTTGATAATCCTTTTATGGTACCAGTGGTTAAAACAAACTCACTGGTGGTTATCGAAGGTGCTATAGAAGAAATTGCCTTCAAGGGAGTCTTATTAATGAAACAATTGTCCAACTGAAGATCTGTTGATCCATCAGTTGTAGTTGCTGCTCCACTTGAACTACCACCAAGAGTTACTTGTAACTCAGGGGGTGTAACCTCCTCAATTGTTGCTGGGATAGCAGAGGTAAAAACATCAGACCCAGTCACTTGTGGGGGTATACTCTCAGTGATAGGTGATAGAGAGGAACTGGTTTGTGTCTGTGCAATAACAACTGCATGCAACAGGGGTATTATTGATTGTGGCATTATGATTGGTGAGGGTATGGGTGTTGAAAGAGACATGTCCTTGGGATCAGGACTGTGGAAGATAGAGCCAAGTGGATCCAGAGCTTCATAATTTGGTGTCCCTGTGATTACAACCTGATCCTTTTGTGAGGATGCAGGAGGAGTTTTAGGCATAGGTTGAGATCTTTCTTCCAACTGCTGTGAGGAAGTAACAGCAGTGGTTTGTTGTGACATTTTTGTTGTCACAGGCAGTAGCTCTGGGATCTCATCTTCCAGAGTTGCCCTTTTCTTGGGTTTAGTGGGCTTTTTCGAAAGTACTAAAGTGGATGTCTGATCAAAAGACCCACGTATTGACCTTGGTCAGATCCAATGGCGAAGTGAAGTACATATCAAGGAAAGAAGCACTAGGCCTTAGTGTTGAAGATTTGCAGGATCTCCTTGAACTTACACTGTGCCGGGATGGAGATGACGCAAGTTCCAAAGAATTTGAAGAAGAATTCAAAAGAAAAGCAAGGGAACTTTTGATGAGTAATAAAGATCCAGAATAATGACAGGTTTTGGCATTATCTGTTCCGGGGGGAGATTGTTGGGATTGAACCCTACCAGAGGAACAGATAATGTAAAGCCAAAACCTGTTCACAACAATGGATTTACAATAAGCAGCTGTTTACACTAAGCTCTCCCCTTGACAGTGGTTACCTATCTGCTGATACACTCTAAGTACTGCTCTGAAGAACAACTGATGAACCAAACACTGATGAAACAACTAAAGACTGCTAAAAGGCAAACACTGAGCTCTATCTACTGCTGTCTCTTATGTACTGCTGAAGACCCAAGCACTGCTCATTCAAAGACTGATCACCTTTTGAAGAAAGCACTGATGTTCAGGTAATCAGTGCTTAGGCTACAACAGTGGAACGTGAACAGTGTTAGACTTGTTTTGTATTGTATTATCAATCAGTTGTTAGACATCAGTAGTTTTGTATAGATCAGTGTTTATAGGTTGTTAGGATGTTAGATGTCACTATCATGGTGACGTCAGGTGTGGGTTTCAAAGCAATGGTTGTGCTGCTCTGATCACCTGGAGCAGTGGGCTCAGCAGAAGTTGCTTGAGGATCAGTGGCAGTTTCTAAAGTCTGCTCAGGCACCTTTGCTTTTAATTTTATTGGTGCCATCATTCTTGAAAATGTTTCAATTGTTAAACTTTTTATTTGAAAATGGACACCTTGTTTGGGCAAATTTTCATCCTCTTTTTCAAAATTTTGTTTAAAGTAATAGCTCAGAAATCTTGGAAAAAAAGAAATGATTTGCTATCAACATTTTTAACCAAGTCATTGAAGATCTCCTGGGAGTAGTTGTAATCTTTATTGTTTAAAATAGCATATCCCAGGCATTGAATTTTCAATGGTATTTCGTTAAACGCTGTTGTTTTATTTGAAACACAACTTAAAAGTGTGTGAAATAAAAATCTGGGTGCAGATGGAAAATAACCCTTTTGTAAGGTATCTACCTTTGATTGTTCTGCATATCCCCTTTTCATGAAATCAGTTTTCATCACGGCTTTATCAAAAGATATTTTACCGTTCTGATCATTCAGTTTGAAGACCTCTGAGATTGATTTTAGTGTTATTTGAAACGCCTTACCCTGTATCGAGGAGTTAATGGCTACTACTTTTCCGTCTTGTTTTTCAAGCTTAGCATTTTTCCAAAACTCTCTCTGGGTTTGCAAGTAAATGGGAGCATCTACTGTCAACAAAGTTTTGTACTTTGATGCAGATAGTGTATCAATGATGGAGTCGAAGGTGTGGTTATCGGTAGTTTTTGTGAGGAGACCCACGTAGTTATGAGGTGATTTGTATGGGATTTCAATGGTTTCTTCGGTCGTTTGAGCGACCTCTTTTGAAGATGATGGTGATTTTGGTTTAGATTTTGATTTTGATTTTGATTTCGTCATTTTGATGAAGAAGAATCGGAGAGTGTTTTAGGAAGAAAGGTTGGAAACTGCTTTGAGAAGAGAACTTTTGGAATTCAATTCGACAGTGTAAAACCCTGTTTGGGGTTTTGATCAGGGTTTTATTTAGGGAAAAATGATCGCTGATGTGGCAGCGGTTATTATGATCTGAAGGCTAAAAACTGACCACGTGTCAAACACTGATGAAATGGATGAAGGGTGGAGAACAGTTGTTTTAGGAGCCATTGATGAATCAAGCATCAGTGGTTACAACGGTAAAAATGTCGACAGTGGAAGAATTTTACTATCAATGGATAGCACATCAGTGGATAAGACACTGCTTTTGAACAACAGAGTTTATCAAAGGAATGAGAGAACAGGGGATGACTTTCAGCAGTGGACAGATTTCAGTGATCAGATGTTTTAACTAAACAGTGATTAGGGTAAATGGTACAGATTTGAAGTACAAGTATTTCAGCAACTGTTTTGAAAATTTTCATTTAAGGTTTTTGCCACATGTCAATTTTGAAGGACATTGGTTTAATACCCCAGATGGTGAGAGCTTTTTGCTAAGGCAACTCATTTTCGTTTAATATTCTATTAAAACATGAGTGCCCCAGTAATTTAAGCACAGTTTGGCAATCAACCTTTGATTAAATGTTTAAAACAAACCTGAGTATGATATGATCTTGACAAATGTACCATTTCCTTTTGACCCATTCATGAGAAAAATAATACCAATAAAAATAAGGTACTATGTCCTGTCAGGTAATTGAAACTAAAGCCCACAAAAACAAGCAAAAGTTCAAAATATATTACCCAAAAAAATAAAATGAATAATATATCCTGATTATTCAAGAGAATCCTTTATAAAAAATTTTAAAGGATTTTCTGAGAACAACATCAAAAAGGATCTGGTACTTTTCAAAAAAAAAAAACAAAACGTAATCATATCATTCTCAATTTTATGAAAATGGTCAGTGGTTTGACCGCAGTGGTAGAACATTTTGAATATATTTTGACCACTGTTTGGTACCATTTTCTTTGTCAGTTGATTTCAAACATAAGGACACATGGAAAAAATTTTGAACATTTGTCTAGTCCTCTTTGGAGTTCATTCATCGGAATCAAAACCTTTTTTTCTTGAGCAGATGAATGCACACAGTTGCTTAATGACCATTATTACCCTAAATTTTGACTCTTAAGTGTTTTGCGTTTATACTCTTCTCTTTTGACTTCAAGAGTTTTGAGATAAACACACTTTCGAGTTTTATGAATTTTAGTCCAAAATCATTTTGTAGTAATGTTTTGAGAGACATGGTCATGTTTGCACAAATTTTTCAACCAATCTCACACTACACATGATACGGACTATGTTGACCCCTGATTTTCTTAATGTATTTCTAACAAAGTTGACTTGTTCCTTTTGAGGATCTCAACCTGTTTTTCAACACATAAGATTGAATGACTAAATTTTAATTTCCCTCTTTTTATGTTAGCAAAACATCAATGTTTTTATGAACATAGGTTTTGTTAATCTGAGGTTCATACTTTAGTATTTAATGAGAACATCACAGATTATACATCAACAATTGAAATCAATTTAGAAAATAAGAAATAATCTCATGATTTAACAGATATTGTTTTCAGATCTAGAAACCATGAGTGTCTTGTGCATGAATTCACTTGTTGTGTGAAATTTGTGTGTCATATGACATCTTGGTTGATTTAGAGAATATTTGAGTAACCACTTTGAACATGATTTACTCGATACTCTGTTTTTCAACAAAATACAACCAACTTTAGTATCAATGAATTTTGAGCCGAACTGTTATGTCAAATTGATTGTTAGATCGAATTTCACTGTCCAGGATCAGATACCAATTGTTAGGATCTGAGGCTCTCATGATTGTGCTTGTTTGTGAGATTTGAACACATCAAATAGATATGAACAGTTTGAGTGCAGCGGAAATGAATAACAAACTTTGTAAACACAATCAAAGGAGAATATAGTTTGATAAACAATTGCTTTTTCATAGAGTCGAAAGATTACATCAAAAGCAAAAGGTTACAATGCAAGCTTACAGACTAAACTCCCCCTCAGCCTGATACTCCAGAGTTGGTTGCACAAGATGAAAGGATTGAATTGAGGAGAAGAACTCACTCAAAACGATCAAATATAACAGTACAGAGTACTGTCATATTTATAGGCAAACCAAACCACTGATGTACCTCAGCTGACGTCACCATGATAGTGACATCTAACAGCCTAACAACCTATAAACACTGATCTATACAAAACTACTGATGTCTAACAACTGATTGATAATACAATACAAAACAAGTCTAACACTGTTCACGTTCCACTGTTGTAGCCTAAGCACTGATTACCTGAACATCAGTGCTTTCTTCAAAAGGTGATCAGTCTTTGAATAAGCAGTGCTTGGGTCTTCAGCAGTACATAAGAGACAGCAGTAGATATAGCTCAGTGTTTGCCTTTTTGCAGTCTTTAGTTGTTTCATCAGTGTTTGGTTCATCAGCTGTTCTTCAGAGCAGTACTTAGAGTGTATCAGCAGATAGGTAACCACTGTCAAGGGGAGAGCTTAGTGTAAACAGCTGCTTATTGTGAATCCATTGTTGTGAATAGGTTTTGGCTTTACATTATCTGTTCCTCTGGTAGGGTTCAATCCCAACATCTTTCTCCTGCATTCTTCTTTTCGGTGCCCCGATCTATTGTAGAAATTGCAATACCCTTTACATTTCCCAAAATGCTTCCTTTTACAGGTACTGCAAAATGGAGCAGTGGAGAACTGCCCAGTTCCCTTTTTCTTGAAGTTACCACTGTTATTACCCCCACGAAAACCTTGGGTAATCTTTTGAGCTAACTCCTTTTTCCTGTCCTCTTCTCTGGTACGCACCAACCCGTCAGTCAGGGTGTTGGCTAATTCGACCGCATCATCAATCGTCCTGGGTGTTGCAGCTTTGACTATGTCGCGAATCTCACTAATTAGTCTCCAAATATAGCGAGAAATAAGCACCGGTTCTGGCGAAGCCAGAGTTGGTACAATTCTGGCATACTCAAAGAATTTTGAAGTATACCCTCGACAGTCAACATCCACCATCCGGTGGTTCAGGAACTTATTCGTCATTTGTTCCTTTTCATAGTTGGGACAAAATTTTCTTTCCACCAATTCCTTGAATTCCTCCCAACTCATGGCATAAGCCACGTCGCTTCCCTTAGCCTGTAGCACCGTGTTCCACCATTCTAACGCCTCTTCCTTGAAAAGGTGGGATGTATACATAACCTTGTCTTCCTCTGTGCATTTACTTATTTTAATTACTGCTTCGGTCTTTTCCAACCATCGCAGTGCGGCAGTCGCTCCTTCATTGCCTGCAAATTCGACTAGCTTACAGGCAAGAAACTCTTTATAAATGCAACCAGGTGTTGCCACTTTCATCTTTTTAAGTATTGGGGCTTTGAACCATATGATTATCATTATTGCGGCCTCCATTTATATTATTGCTAAAATTATCATCGCGGGTACGTTTGATGTGGTTAGCATGGGAAGGTTCAACGGGATTTCTAGCAGCAGCGACGATTGTTAGGATAGCATTGGCTATTCCCTGAGCAATTATGTTCTCAATATCTTGCCTATTGAGAAATTGTTCTTCATTATTTATGTCAGGCTGGTTAACTTCATTTGCCGGTTGATTTTCTACGTTTTCCATCTGAATAATTAACAATATACATATATTACTACCACAAAATGGATAGCAACCAAACACAATAGAGCAATTATGGAAACAATCAAGTTAACACATATGGCCAAAATCGCCGTCCTTGCGACCTGTATATATTTTTATAATAGTATGCATCGATACACACTCTCTATTTTACAAAGGTTTTATTTTAGTTATTATTATACATATTATATTATTATTATTATTATTATTATTATTATTATTATTATTATTATTATTATTATTATTATACATATTATATTATTATTATACAAAAACTTTTTAATTTCAGTTAACTGGCTTTTCAGAAACGACGCTCCCTCTCGTCGTACTTCCACGTGATGTTTTCCCCCACTTCACGAATCCTATTCCCCACATCCACCAACTCATTGCCATAGCGGCGCAATTCAGCAACGTTTTCTGTGCTCATAGGTGGGAATGGTGCAGGTTCTGGATCAAACTGGGGAAAGTAAACATTTGGGTTATTCATGAAATTCTGAAAATGCCAGTCGCTCGTCCACCATTCTTCCAACTGCCCTGTGAAAGGTTGAGGGTTAACAAGAGGGTCTGGAATACCGGGTTCCAAGTTGACCGGAAGTGCTGATTGGGCAGGGAAATTGAAAAGGGTTTCGTCAGCCGGTCCGATGAGGTCACAGTTTGCGAGTTTTCGATCCAATTCTTCCCAAGGTGGTAACTCTTGGGCTTGACCTCAGCTCTCTCCTATTTCCTTTTCCTTTTCCTTTATCCTTTGGGTCCACTGTCTTTTTCACCCTCTGGCAGCGGGTTTCTTCCTTCATCCTCGTTTCTAGTCCAGAATTCTCCTCCTCTTTTTAGGCTTGGGTTTCTCCTGAGGCTGGGCCTAAAACACTGGTGGCTCTTCGGTATCCGCCTGATATCCTGACTGGGTTCCTGTTGTATCCATATCAGTCGTATGGATTGTAAAGTTTCGGAGTGCCTCCGACAGTTCGTTCATGCTGTTAGCATACATGAAGGAAACACACAAAATTCAAGTTAAAATTTTATTTGTTAAATTAAATTTTCACAGAAACACAGAATGGCAATCTGAAAAATTAAGTATTTTAAATACTTAATGGGATTAAATAAGTGGCTCTGATACCACCTTTTTCTATCACGACCCCCGGCCCAGTTTCCCGGTCCGGAAGCCGCGAGACAGAAACCAGTGGTATTGGTATTTAATTTGGCAGCGGAAATTTTAACAGGATCTTTTAAACTGAAAATATCCGATTATTTTATTTCACGTTTTGGGGACAAACCCTGTAATTTACAATAAAGGAATTTCACTGGGAAATTCCTTGATTACAAAAACATGTTTATTTATTTTACTGAGCCACCTCCTTCAAGCTGTAGTGCTACGCGGCACTATTCCTGGTTCATAGTAAATCACCTGAAACATGTTTTAAAAAGATTTTATCGGCGGGGAAATACCGGCGAGTCATTCAATTTGTACTAAACGACACATTGTTATAGATTACAGTATTAAGAGCGATTACAATTGCCCATATCTTATAATTATCTGGTCCAGTTGCCACTCGACCGGATCTGTGACTGTGGTCATACCACCATTGGGTCCTTTCACCCAATAGTGACGATTATCACTATTTAGGTCATTTCACCTAAAAGTGAGAAAACAGTAGTAATTGTGCACAATACCCCACTTACTGCCAGTAATTTAAGATAACAAAGACTTAATCCCTGTAAAATATAACTGGAAAATGATTTGAGATTTTGTAAAACAGTTTAATAAAAAGAGAATGACTCACCTTGCAGGTTTAGACGGGCAGAGTTTTGCCTACTAATTAAGGCTGGTAAACTAGTTAAATAATGCAAATGAAACTAGGTTAATAACTTAATACAACATTTACGATAAACTCACGAAATCAAAACCCTCACGACGAATGACAAACTATAGCCAGAATTCGGGCAGCACTTAAACATCCATCTAATCGGTTTCAATCTATCAGACATTGTATCGTAGCAGTGATCGAGTTATTACCCTGTGATCGTAGCAGCGTTTCACTACTTTTGAACTTGATTTAAAGCAGATTATGGAGGGTTTTTGAAAGAAATTTCGAACACAGTAGACTGTCCATGCAACGTCCTATCTATAGCTGATTTTTTATTTCTTCGCGGCCCGCGTAAGCCTGAGGGGCATTCTTTCGTGGCCCACGAGGGCCACCCTAGCTACGGCTATGGCTGCCGTGTTATAGCGTAGGTTTGCCACGTGTCTGACACGTGTCCTAAAGCTTATCCGGATAATTGCATGGCTGTCGCGCCCTGCGTAGACTCTCCTTAAGTCTTACGCGGCCCGCGACAGATCGATAAATTTGGATTTTCTTGATTTTTCATGAAATTTAGGGTTTTAGGGGTTCGGGTTTCTACTTACGGAGTGTTTTGGGACATTTTTGCAGGTCCTTACACAATTGAAGACAGTTTAAAAGTGATTGTTCATGTTCTTCATCTGAATAAACTTGTTTTTGTATTCGTTGATCTATCAAGGGGATTCCGCACCCTTGATTAGATAAAATATTGGTTTATCTTGAATATGAAAAAGGCTAATGGTTTTTCGAGATACTTTCTTATGTTTCTAAACAGATTGATGTAGTTATCAAAATAAAGTGCAGACATAAACTGAAGTGTAGAAGTGTGAAGATGCATGGTAGGATAATTCTACTACATTGCAAAGAGATATGGAAAAGTTGGAGCTTACTTGCATAACAAGAGATTGCTTGTTCACTAATCTAGAACGAATGAAAGTTTTGGAGATTGGAAGCATCAGCTAAGGGGGACTCTGTTGATGTTAGAAACTGTTTGTAGTTGAAGCTATCCAAAGACCAAAAGACCACAAGATGTTTGATGACAAAGTTACACTATGAAGCTATTATCAATGGGGAGTCTGTTGGCGTATATTCTGTGACAACAGCTTAATAGTTTGATTATTTAGTCTTTGTATATTTTGTATTGGCCTTAGCATTATTGGTTAGTGAGTTAATTATTGTAATGGGCTTGGAGAATGTCCTAGCCCAGTTAGAAGCCCAGTTCACATACATGTGGTATATAAACATGTTTTGTGATTAGGGTTTGTAAGAAGTTTTAGAGATTACTGAGAAAACCAGAACAGAAAGGCTAGAGAGAGAGAGGGAGGCAAGATCACAGAGATAGGTTGTGTGATTGTGAGTCTTGAGTTGATTGTAAAACTGCGAGTTTGGATAATCAATAGAAAACTGTTTGAATATAATTCCATTTGTACTATTTTCTATAACAATCTGATCTAGTGGATTCCGCACTCTAGGTTAGATAGACAATTTTATGAAAGATCCATAGGATTAAGGGACCTACAAAGCTAATTTGTTAAAGTAGCTAATTTGTTAAAGTTGCCTAGGTTTGATGATCTTTTGACTATCATTTGACTTTTGAGTTTGACTTTTATCAAGCTTTTGTGTTTGAAGTAAAAAAGCTTTGAGTTGTTGCTGATAATAAACATGTGTGCATGTGTTTTACTGTGATTAATGACTAGTTGTCATTATTGATGTGTTTGGAAAGAAGAGATTCACCCTAGACATGCTAAAATTAATTGAGCTCATTAATTTGTCAAGTTTTCGTTCTAACCCTATCATTAGAAATAATATAGGTTAACTAATCAAATAGATTCAATTAGATTAAAGTGTGCATCCAATTGCATTGATTCGAGAGATGATTTGGGATTGCTAGGTTAATCTATACGTTGTTTGATAGTCTTGAACAATCGTTAGCTTGAGGTTCATTTATTTATTCGCGTCTAGTGAGTCCTAGGTTTTTAGTGTATCATCTTAGAACTAGCTTCATATCTAGAAGGTTGTTAGAGTGTTATTCATCCAGTTCTAATAATTATGGGATGCGGGATCTGTAATTAGACTTGCTTCTATTTGCACTCATACACATTCTGATTGTACTTAATAGATCGGTTCCTAGGCTTGGTAGATTGTGAGTGTGGATTACATTCTGATTGCACGTCATAGATATTCTGATTGTACTTGCGAGTGCGGGTCACATTCCTAGTTGTCTAATCACCATAGGATTCATTCTCTTTAACAAGAGGATAGTCGGGTCTAAAATCAGAACTTGGTAAATTGTCAGATTTGAAGTCATTGCATGTCATTAGAGATTCTTACCTGGGTGGTTTGTCTATTATCACTGGTTACACCTTTACTTGCATTTATCTGATTCTCCGCCTTAGTTTCATTAGTTCTCATTTGTTAAATTAGGTTTTTAGTTAATTAAAAACCAAATCAATTTTAGATTAGTAACTCAGTTTAGGTTAAGTTTTAGAAGTTGCTAAATAGAGTCCCTAGATTCGTACTTCGTCTTACTTTCTATACTATTGCACGTCCGACACTCTTGTTGTTTGTGTGTAGTTTTAGTGATTCCGTATTTTAAAGCTTGGTTTGAATTTTGGTATATATTCACACACATCAACTAAACAAACAATGTTTGCAATCCAATAGGTAAACTTTGTCTCATATCTTGGTTTATGTGGCGTTAGCGGATAGTCTTCTGCATCACCATACGCGCTATATGGCTCCTAATGCACTATGGGGTTGAGGATGCTTAATGTTTAAGTCATGGTTTTGTTGAACTCTAACTAGGTCCTTGGTATTGTATTGCCTCTTGCCAAATCAGCCAACATAGAAGATGGAGTAATGATCGGGGATGGTCTTACTTGTGAAATCCTTCCATCCAACCTTGTAGGGATGGGGTGAAGAAAAACCGATATTCTAATTGTGAGTGGGTCGGATGGTAAAATAGAGGAGAGACATTTTGCGAAATGAGACACCATCCTTGGTTCTTCATCAAAAGACAGCTACAACCTAACTCCCTTTGCATGTTATGCCCAAACATACTCATTCATCCATTGCCTCAATTGTAGAAAATTTGAACAAACCACTTCTGGAGACAACTCAACTTGTTACGAGAAGAGAGGTCAGGTTGTCCCTGGGGGAGGAGGTTCAGGTTCCATCATCAGTGGTTTCGTAGGGACCAGATGGGCTCCACGAATAGCGCAAAAATGTTAAAGTCGAGAAGAAGGAAAATGATAAAGTGGCGCACACCGGAAGAACTCCCTCAGAACTTCAGCCTTGCCTCCATGTATTCTCCTGCATATATTAACAAGCCGTTAGTCTTGTGACAGGGAGGGGTAGTCTCTGTGACCCTACTCTGGTGTGAGAGTAAGTCCAAAACTTTTAGAGAGTGTAAAGTCTTTGGGTTAGAGGTTTTAGATTATGATTAACTTACCTAACTACCGTTTTAAATGTTCTATTTATACTAGTGCTAACCTGTCAAAGCATTTAATTTATGTATGACCTTCATCGAGTTATATTTTGTCACTAGAGGGACATGTGCTTGATTGTAATCTAATGGATTGATGTCTGATTGTACTTACTAGTCAGGCTTTCTTTTCAAGCCAGACTCCTCGTCTCGTCCTTTAGTATCTCTGATCCTACTCGCTCGTCTCCCTTTCTTCCATTTCTTCCATAGTGGTTTTTTTTCTTTTAGACGAAGTCAGGATTATCTCTTTTGTAATGAGGGAAACTCTGGCCTTCTGTTATTCTTGTCGAGTTTACAGCAGATAACCTCCACCGTCATCTTGTCAGGTTGTAGGACTGTCTCTAGCATTCAATGCATAACGAACTTGTACTTGTGTCAGCTTGTCATTTCACCTTGTAGTGCCTCTGTCAGGCTTCCTTGTCACACCCCGATATTTCCACGTATTACCGGTAGGGCCCGGTGGGGAGTATCGTGACGTAGTTGATACCATCATAAGTCAAACAACACAATATATAAATGCACAGCGGAAGCAAAGATAGATTCATTTCAACTTTAATAAATTGTAATATTAAATATCACGAAATAGTTGAAACGGATCCACAGGCGGATCAAAATAAAAGAAGATATTGTTCAACAGTTTTATTGACATCCAAGCTTGCGAGACTTATTGTGGACGCTAGAAGACAGCCAGCCTAGTACGAGTAGTACCTGCACTTAACCTTTTGGAAAATACGTCAGTTTACACTGGTAAATACAATTTAAGTGACTCATTTTGAAAATGTTTGAAAATTGATTTGAATGCACGTGGCACAAAACATTTTATAACTTGGGATAATTATGTGAATATAATCTTGTAAGTGAATTACATGTTTCTTATGCGTTCAGTAGCCCGATCCGTAGACCGGGTTAAAGATTAATAGACACACCACATTATTTGGTTAGGCACTGACGGGTGTACGCCTACACCCCGTGCTTAGGTCGTGGCCATCTTGTAAGATGATGCCAAGGATATACGGGACATGGTCATTAACCCCCCAAAGGCTTTAAGCAAACAAAACATTTCAAAACGTAGCATATCAATGATTTAACCTCTATTCGATTAAAGATTCAATGCCGGACCAAGCGGTATTTTATATACCGTACCCCAAGCCCGTATAGGGAAAATAAGTTAAAAGTATTTACCTTTGTAAGTATAAATCACAATTAGTGAGTGCGGGTAGCTTTTACTGGTTCTTCTATTCTGGAACAAAGGTTTATAATAACGTATTAGATTTCTAACGGGTCTCTATTTAAGCCTAAGCTTAGCCCGGTTAGTTTTTAAGGAAGATACGGCTCAACGCACGATTAAGCGAAGACCGGAAAGGAATGTGATTTAGACCCGACAAGTTTGAAGACTTGTATAATATGGGTAAACTAAATACATTCTGGATTTTGAGACAAGAATGATAAGGCTTGACCCGTTTTGGTCAATTTATGCAAACTAGTTACATAAACCGAACCGAACACGAAAAGGGCGTCACGGGTAACCATAAGAGTCATATGCAAGTTCCCTGAGTTAATAAGCCTTAAACATGTTGTGATATCAGTAAGGTATCTTCTATTATGCCCCAAACGAATTTAAATTCAACTTATGCCTCATAAGGGCATTTTGGTCATTTAAAAGATTATAAAAGAGTTTAATTAGTAATCTGAGTTACAGATCTGATTTATACAGTAAATACACTTAATTTAATAAGTTATAACATTAGGGTATGACCTATATGTGAAATTTATCACTTAAAACCAAACTATGCACCATAGGGGTATTTTGGTAATTTCACTTAGGCTTAAAAGGTCAAAACTGGAAACCTGAGTTTAAAAACTTTTACTTACTGTTATTATATAAAAATATACTAAAAATATCAGTAGGTATCAACCTTATATGTTTAATATAGTTTTAGTACATACTATGTGTTAAAAACGCTTAAAAAGGCGATTTGGAGCAATTTCCGGGTTTTCAAAGGAAAACTGATATTTTGATAATTCCAGAAGGCTCAAAATATTTTATTTATCAAATAAAATAAGTAGAAAAAGGTTTAGGGTCAAAAGGTTTTGTAAAACTCATTTTATGGCTTAAAAGGGCAAAACCGGCATTAACCGAATTAAACTTAGAGACCTATGTTATGCTCAGCCAAAAATTAAATAAAAATCTTCAAAAATCCCCAAATATTATATTACATCAGTGGGTAAAAAGTTTGATATCAAAACGTGGGTTTAAATAGGCTATATGCTAATTACGCCGTTTAATTAACATAAAGCTTTCAAATTACGCTAATGAGCATAACTCTTAATCTAGACCTCAAACTGATGTCAAATTTTAGGTGCAAGTTTATAAATCAGTAACTAAGGTTTCTACTCTTTTACATTTTCAAAAATCTCGTTTTATAGACAAAAGGGCATAATAGTCAACATTTAAGCATTTAACGGAAACATGCATATGAATCGGATAATTAGTGAACCAAGTTGTATAATCTCAGAGAGTTATACTTATATGAAACCTGGTCCAAAATAAGCTCTAAGGAAATTCTTAAACATGCATAAATGGGTCAGAACTGAAAGTCAAAGCAAAAGTCAAATTATGCGACTTTCGGTTCCGATCCGGGTTTAAACTGAAAATTGTCGGGTTGAACATGTTTAGACATGTTCTTACATTAATTACCAAGTTATATTAATGATCAAACAGGTTGCATGTATCCTACATTGCTAATTATGCTTAAATTTGAAAATAAACATTCTGTTGACTTTTTAAAGTAAGCTTTGACTCGACAATTAACATAGTTAGAGTGGGAATCTGAAAGTACCCTTTTAAGGGTTTATTACCCACATAAATACCTACTTATAGGTACTTTCAATTCGAGAAATGACTGAGTAAATTTCATTTAATATCGAAGTCAAACTTAAATTACGACGGTTTGACTTTTAGCTAATTAACTAAGCTAAAACGAGTTAGAAAGGGTTAAGAATGCTTACAAGAGTCCTAATCACGACTAGGGAGCTTAATGAATCCTTGTTGCTGACCAGAGAGCTCCAGAATTGAGAATGCAAGTGAATGTGAAAAATGGTTGCAACATGAGCTCCATATATAGCCAATTTAATCTCACAAGATGATGCCACAATGGTCTACAATTGTTACCAGATGTGTACAGGTGCCCCTATGCATGAAAAACCATTGGAGGGAGCCTCTGGTATAAGAAAACAACTGATCAAAGTCGGTTTCGGGGCTGTTAACTGGCATATGCGCGTTTTTGTCACTGGCAGGTTGTAAGTGGGGCACGAGAACCCCCTCGCGGGGCGCGTACAAGTGCGCAACAGGTAAACAAGTTTCAATCTTTTACATTTCAGTTCCTGGTCCTTTAAAACGTTGTTTTGATTGTTTTTCTTGCACTTTTGACCCTCATACTTGATTTTTAAGGACCCTAGGACTTTTACAAACTTGGTTAAGTCCTTGGTTAACTTTGTGCTTGCCCGAAAAGTCACAAATTTCAACGTTGACGCATTTAACCCTTCGTACACGGTTTTGATCATAACTTTCTCATATGATAACAAGACTTTATGAAATTTTTATCACATATTCTAGTGAGTATATTTTATCGTTACAAAGTTTCGGGTTTGCTAAAAGGTCACTCAGAGGTATACTTTCAACATCTTGACACATTTAGCCCCTGTAGTTTGTAATTCCTCACTTTCTTTCATTTTCAGCTTCGTATGATCCATGATTTATTCGTTTAAGATTATAAACACCATGTAGGGTTATTGTAGGGCATATTTATCCATTGTTGACACTTTGGACCCTTATATTCACATAGTTTCTCTGTTTGTCAACTTTAGTCCCTCTAAAGTACATTTTCACATATTCAAAGCTTATGACACGTGTCAATACATTATTGGACGTAAATTTTTGAGGTGTTACATCCTCACCCCCTTAAAAGAAATCTCGACCTCGAGATTTAATGGAACAAATGAGGGTACTTTTCTTTCATCGTGGATTCTACCTCCCATGTGTATTCGGGACCTCTACGGGCATCCCATTTGACCTTAACAATAGGCACATACTTCCTTTGAAGCTTCTTTACCTGTCGATCCTCAATCGACAATGGTTTTTCCACAAATTTCAAGCTTTCATCTATATGCACATCCGTATGTGGTATGACTAGCGAGTCATCAGCTAGGCATTTCTTCAGATTGCAGATGTGAAAAACATTGTGGATAGCACTGAGCTCTTCAGGCAAGTTTAACTTATAAGCCACTGACCCAACACATTCGATAATCTCGAATGGTCCTATATACCTTGGGCTTAACTTACCTTTCTTACCAAAACGCATCACCCCTTTCCAGGGTGATACTTTAAGCAAAACTTTATCACCAACCTCAAACTTTAGAGATTTACGCTTTGGATCGGCGTAGCTCTTCTTCCTATCCCTGGCAGCTTTCAAGCGATCGCGAATCTGGACAATCTTGTCCGTCGTTTCAAAGACCAGATCAGGTCCTGATAATTGAACTTCTCCTACTTCTGCCCAACAGATAGGTGTTCTGCATTTTCTACCATATAATGCCTCAAAAGGCGCAGCCTTAATACTAGTATGGTAGCTATTTATAGGAGAACTCGATCAATGGTAGGTGGTTATCCCAACTTCCACCTAAATCAATCACACATGCTCGAAGCATGTCTTCCAGCGTTTGGATGGTACGCTCACTCTGCCCATCCGTCTGTGGATGGTAAGCCGTACTAAAGTTTAAGCGCGTGCCCAAAGACTGTTGGAAACTTTTCCAAAAATGAGAGGTATATCTCGTATCTCGGTCAGAGATAATCGACACTGGTACACCATGCAGAGCTACAATCTTATCTACGTACAATTGAGCTAACATGTCGGAGCTGTAAGTTTCCTTAATGGGAAGAAAATGTGCTGACTTGGTCAGTCTATCTACTATGACCCATATAGTATCGTTTCCCTTCCTTGTCTTTGGCAACTTGGTGATGTAATCCATTATCACCATCTCCCACTTCCATGTGGGAAGTTCAGGCTGTTGTAACAAACCTGACGGCTTCTGGTGCTCAGCTTTGACTTGCGCACACGTCAGACATTTTGCTACATAGGCAGCTACAGACTTTTTAAAGCCTATCCACCAGTAGTTTGCCTTTAGATCCTGGTACATCTTATCAGCTCCAGGATGAATGGAATATTTGGAACTGTGGGCTTCCTGGAGGATAACATCCCGAAGTCCTCCATAAATTGGAACCCATATTCGTCCATTCAATCTCAGCATTCCGTCCTTGTCATAGGATAACTGCTCCTCATTTACTCCTAGCTTTTCTTCAGGATAGTTAGCTTCCAACACAGCTTCCTTCTGTGCAACTAACAACCTTTCGTTCAAACTATTCTTTATTTCAATGCTCTTGGCATTGAATCTTATCGGCTTCACTCTTTCCTTCCTGCTTAAGGCGTCAGCAACTACATTTGCCTTGCCTGGATGGTATCTTATCTCACAATCATAATCATTTAGAGTTTCCATCCAGCGTCGCTGCCTCATGTTCAAGTCCTTCTGATTGAACAAGTGTTGAAGGCTCTTGTGATCTGAATAGATCACACACTTGGTTCCATACAGGTAATGCCTCCATAGTTTTAATGCAAATACAACGGCACCCAGCTCCAATTCATGGGTGGTGTAGTTCTTCTCGTGCACCTTTAGCTGTCGTGAAGCGTAGGCAATAACTTTGCCTTTCTGGATGAGTACACAACCCATACCAGTGTGTGATGCATCACAATACACCACGAATTCTTCTATTCCATCGGGCAATGTTAACACTGGTGCATTGCTCAACTTTTTCTTCAGAATGTCAAAGGATTCCTGCTGCTTAGGGCCCCAATCAAACTTAACCTTCTTACGTGTCAATGAAGTTAGGGGCGCATCAATCCTTGAGAAGTTTTCGATAAATCGCCTATAGTATCCTGCTAATCCAAGAAAGCTACGAATCTCAGTAGGCATCTTTGGCTCTTGCCAATTCATAACTGCTTCTACCTTAGCGGGATCCACTTGGATACCACGCTCACTTACCACATGTCCAAGGAATTGGACTACTCGAAGCCAAAATTCGCACTTCGAAAATTTGGCGTAGAGTTTCTCATGATGTAGAAGTTTAAGAATACAACGAAGATGTTTCTCGTGGTCAGCTTGGCTCTTTGAGTAGATGAGGATGTCGTCAATGAAGACGGTGAAAAAATTATCTAAGTAAGGCTTGCAGACGCGATTCATAAGGTCCATGAATGCGGCAGGGGCATTAGTGAGCCCAAAAGGCGTCACTTGGAACTCGTAATGACCATAACGAGTTCTAAATGCTGTTTTGTGTACATCTTCATCCTTAACTTTCAACTGATGATAGCCTGACCTTAAATCGATCTTAGAAAAGTAACTTGCCCCCTGAAGTTGATCGAACAAATCGTCGATCCTGGGTAAAGGATACCTATTCTTGATAGTGACCTTATTAAGCTCACGGTAATCGATGCACAGACGCATCGATCCATCCTTCTTCTTGACAAATAGGATCGGCGCTCCCCAAGGAGACGAACTGGGTCTAATGAAACCTTTGGCTAGCAGGTCATCTAACTGCGTCCTTAACTCCTTCATCTCTGTAGGTGCCAACCTATATGGCGCTCTTGCTACTGGTGCAGCACCAGGGATGATGTCAATTCGGAATTCCACTTGCCTATCCGGTGGTAAACTAGGCAGTTCTTCAGAAAAAACTTCAGGATATTCTGAAATGACGGGGATGTCTTCAATCTTGGGTTTCTGCTCATCAATAGTAACCTGTGCCATATAAATGACACAACCCTTCTTCAAGCATCTAGATGCCTTGAGCATGGACACTTGCTCAGGCAATCCATGCTGGGTATCCCCTTGAATGGTAAGTGACTCACCAGACGGAGTTTTGACTACCACTTGCTTTCTGTTGCACACAATCTGGGCTTGGTTATGCGATAACCAATCCATACCTATAACTATATCAAAACTGGCTAGCTTAAAGGGAAGTAAGGACAAAGGAAAAGAGTGATTTCTAATGGATATAACACATCCATCTAACACAGTTGAGGCGGTTTCTATGGTTCCATCAGCTAATTCCACCTCATATTTCACACTTAAGGCTTTTACAGGCAATTTCAACAACTCACAAAACTTATTATCCACAAAAGACTTATCTGCTCCAGAATCAAACAATACTCTAGCATAAACATCATTTATGAGAAAAGTACCTGTGATCACGTTGTCATCCTGAACAGCTTCCTTTGCATCCATCTTGAAGACCCTAGCATTGGTCTTTTTCCCATCCTCGGTTTTCTTGGTGATCTTTGGGCAATTGGACTTAATGTGCTCTTTTTCATTGCAACCGTAACACGTTGCATCTTTTAGCTTTTTGCACTCCAGAGTCTTATGTTCTGAAGATTTGCAAATCCCACAGGGCCTCGGCTGAGACTGGGATTTCGACACAAGTCGGCACCTCCCAAAATGGTGCTTCTTGCAAACCTTACATTTGGGCTTATCCCCAGATTGTTGCCCGTCCTTCTTAGGCCCCGACCCTTTCTTGTGGTCATTACTTCCTCGGTGCTTTTTATCTGATCTTCGTGAGGTATCGTCCTCACGCTTCCTCTTACCTTCTTCTGAATTCCTGAGCGATCTCAACCTAACTACGTCCAAGGTAAGAGATAGAGATAGATCAGTCGCTGATCTGAAGGTAGCAGGCCTTGATGCCTTAACACTGGCCTTAATTTCTGGGGCTAAACCCCCGATGAAGCGAGCAATCCTTTTAGGTTCCGGGGTTACCAAGTACGGAACCAACCTAAATAGGGTATTGAAACTGGTGAGGTAAACCTGACAATCTAAATTCTTCATCACCAATGATAAGAAATCTGATTCGATTCTTTCAACTTCGTGCTGCGGGCAATAATTCTCCTTAATGAGAGCAACGAACTGATCCCATGACAAGTTGTAGAGTGGGATCTTTCCGACAGCTTGAATGAGAGACTTCCACCATGCCAGTGCCTCCCCCTTAAACGATTGGGATACATATTTTACTACGTCCCTTTCAGCACAACCGCTGATGTCTACAACAGTGTCCATTTCATCCAACCAAGTCATACAATCTATTGCTCCTTTCTCCCCGGTGAAGCCCCGGGGTTTGCAAGAAACAAAGTACTTGTAAGTACAGGACTTGGTATGTGGTTTGGCATCAAACACCATCCTTTTTGAGGGAACACTGTTGTGATTAGATGAATGTCGATCATCATCTTTCTTGGGTTCATCTTTCTTAGAGGGCGGTTTGCTATGAGCCTCCGAGTGTGTCTTTGGCTTGGAATGTTGTGCGGATCGGGTCCTACTTCGGGTCTCGCTTGATTCACTATACTGCCTATTTATTGCTTTGGTAACAACATTTTCTACTAATGCTTGCAGCTCCGCACCAGTTACCAGTATTTTAGCATTTTCAGGGTTTTCCGTCTAATGACTATTTATTTCTTCTGACTTGGCCATGTAGTTTTAATTGATACATAAAGAAATAAGGACAAGGTTTATTTATAAGCCTAAACAGTACTATCGTTCTTGACGATTTATTAACCATGGTTTTAATAGCCATTTTAGTTAATTTGTTAATTATTCAGGATCTTTATCATAATCCAGAATCATAAATTAATAATAACACAATAGGTCACGTCACGTAGGAAAATTTATTTCGTAAGCCTAGATTTTATGGAATCGAGACATTAAGGTTTGAATCAAAGTTCATTACCTTTTCTTGACAGGGAGTTGTAGGCTACCACTGTCTATTGTCTTATATGACATTAGTTATAGCCCATAGGCATTACATCACAATCAGATGTTTAAATAATAATAAGAAATCTGGATAATTTAGTAAAAGGGTGACATGTGTGATTTTGCGGATTACATTAGTCAAGAATGTTAACATATTTGCAGATGTCAACCGAGATCTGAATCTTTTTAAATAGGTTTTACCTTATTGGCCAGGTCTTATTATGACATGCAAGCTAGGTTTACCTTTTAAGATTCTTATTACTTTATTAAAATGGTAAATTATAAAATGAATATTATTTATCCACATATTAAATTTATGCATATAATTTAAAATTGAAAAATTTGAATTAACCATTCCATTAAATTAAACTAGTACAAGTTTGCCCTAAACGGGACTTTTACATAAATAACACGCCCACACAGGGGCTAAATAGAAAAACATGCCCACGCAGGGGCAGAACATAAAATATACCCACGCAGGGGCAGAGTACAGAAATAAATGTCCTCGCAGGGACATGATTACAATACTAAAACAAACAAACAAAGGATTTAGTGATCCTTCTTGCTTTTTCCCTTGATCAAATCCACCATTTTCTTGAACATCCCACGGTTATGCCTACGGTCTTCCCGCACCTCCTGCCGCACCTCATTAATCCCTTGAAGGATCTCTTGAATTTGGGGCGGTGACATCGCCGGCGACTGTGGGGGTTGCTGATAATGTGGAGGTTGAGGAGGCGGCGGTTGCTGATACCCATATGGTGGGTATCCGTAGGTCGGGCATCCCGTAGTCCAGGGACCTCCATAGGGACCTTCCGGATGGAGAGCGTTGTAGTTCACAGCTACCAAGTAAGGATCGGCCTCGGCGTAGTTGTAATTGGTGTGGATCGGCTGCTCAAAGGGATTATACGCCGCTGCACCAGTGTAAGTAGGAATTGGGTCTCCAAAACCCAGTGGGGGTGGTGGTGCGACTGGCGCAGAGTTTACTTCTGAGACGGGGTGTGAAGATTCTCCCATCTCTGGTTCTTCGTGAAGTGGCGAGTATCGGCTGCCACTTGAAAGTGGAGGAGTGCTGATGCGCACTCCCCCTCGCGCGGATATCCGTGCGTTCGTTCATCTTTGCCTCGGGGGCGAGGGAGGCTGAAGCTGAGGTGGTGGTGGCGGTGGAGTGACCGCGACAAATCGGGAATCCTCGGAAGGATTCTGCTGCTGCTGAAGCTGCTGCGGCTGGTGCAGGGGAGAGTTGTGGTAACTGGGAGTAAACGCCTAGTCACACAGTCTGAATCTCTCTTCGTAGCTGTCGGGACCATTATAAGGCGATCCCACAAAAGGTGACCCATCTGAAATTTCGATGGGATGGTTAGGAGTTCCGGATGGTGGCGGTGCAGGATCGGTGTCCTCATCTATATCCATCGCGTTGCCACCGGAAAAATGATCTTCAGGTCCAAGTGGGTTAAAACCCACTGGTGCTCCAAGGTAGCCGGTAGGGTTGAACTGGCCTTGGAAAACGGGCGACAGGTGGTCGAAAGGTGAGTTATGTCCTTGAAGAGGAATGTAGGACTGGTGGGAGTTGTGGGGCTCATTTTCAGAATGAGGCCCGAAAGAGTGTGGAATAGAAGGGGAGGTACTCAGTGAAACTGAGCGCCTAGCTGGCTCAATGTAGGTCCTCCATGGCTCTTGAGGACCCGGGTTGTCGGGATCAGATGGTGTTCGCCGGTGCGAAGGTCCGGCTTCATGGTCATTTGGGGCGACAAGTGCCCCTTTTCCTCTGCCTCTTCCTCTCATCCTTGGTGGCATTTTATCAACCTGTCAAAAAAAAAAAAAACAAGTGATACAACAAGAAAAATATATAAGACAAAGTTAGAAATAAAACAAATTTGGATAATTCCTAAGTTCTTTGTCTAGACTCGAGAATCGAGGAATGTGCAATTGTGTAACTGAGATTAAACACAAAAGGCTAGTGCTTAATTCACTCAGTGTTGGCTCTGATACCAACCTGTCACACACCGATATTTCCACGTATTACCGGTGGGCCCGGTGGGGAGTATCTTGACGTAGTTGATATCATCATAAGTCAAACAACACAATATATAAATGCACAGCGGAAGCAAAGATAGATTCATTTCAACTTTAATAAATTGTAATATTAAATATCACGAAATAGTTGAAACGGATCCACAGGCGGATCAAAATAAAAGAAGATATTGTTCAACAGTTTTATTGACATCCAAGCTTGCGAGACTTATTGTGGACGCTAGAAGACAGCCAGCCTAGTACGAGTAGTACCTGCACTTAACCTTTTGGAAAATACGTCAGTTTACACTGGTAAATACAATTTAACTGACTCATTTTGAAAAGGTTTGAAAATTGATTTGAATGCACGTGGCACAAAACATTTTATAACTTGGGATAATTATGTGAATATAATCTTGTAAGTGAAATACATGTTTCTTATGCGTTCAGTAGCCCGATCCGTAGACTGGGTTAAAGATTAATAGACACACCACATTATTTGGTTAGGCACTGACGGGTGCACGCCTACACCCCGTGCTTAGGTCGTGGCCATCTCGTAAGATGATGCCAAGGATATCCGGGACATGGTCATTAACCCCCCAAAGGCTTTAAGCAAACAAAACATTTCAAATCGTAGCATATCAAAGATTTAACCTCTATTCGATTAAAGATTCAATGCCGGACCAAACGTTATTTTATATACCGTACCCCAAGCCCGTATAGGGAAAATAAGTTAAAAGTATTTACCTTTGTAAGTATAAATCACAATTAGAGTGTGCGGGTAGCTTTTACTAGTTCTTCTATTCTGGAACAAAGGTTTATAATAATCTATTAGATTTCTAACGGGTCTCTATTTAAGCCTAAGCTTAGCCCGATTAGTTTTTAAGGAAGATACGGTTCCACGCACGATTAAGCGAAGACCAGAAAGGAATGTGATTTAGACCCAACAAGTTTGAAGACTTGTATAATATGGGTAAACTAAATACATTCTGGATTTTGAGACAAGAATGATAAGGTTTGACCCGTTTTGGTCAATTTATGCAAACTAGTTACATAAACCGAACCGAACGCGAAAAAGGCGTCACGGGTAACCATAAGATTCATATGCAAGTTCCCTGAGTTAATAAGCCTTAAACATGTTGTGATATCAGTAAGGTATCTTCTATTATGCCGCAAACGATTTTAAATTCAACTTATGCCTCATAAGGGCATTTTGGTCATTTAAAAGATTATAAAAGAGTTTAATTAGTAATCTGAGTTACAGGTCTGATTTATACAGTAAATACACTTAATTTAATAAGTTATAACAGTAGGGTATGACCTATATGTGAAATTTATCACTTAAAACCAAACTATGCACCTTAGGGGTATTTTGGTAATTTCACTTAGGCTTAAAAGGTCAAAACTGGAAACCTGAGTTTAAAAACTTTTACTTACTGTTATTATATAAAAATATACTAAAAATATCAGTAGGTATCAACCTTATATGTTTAATATAGTTTTAGTACATACTATGTGTTAAAAACGCTTAAAAAGGCGATTTGGAGCCATTTCCGGGTTTTCAAAGGAAAGCTGATATTTTTATAATTCCAGAAGGCTCAAAATATTTTATTTATCAAATAAAATCAGTAGAAAAAGGTTTGGGGTCAAAAGGTTTTGTAAAACTCATTTTATGGCTTAAAAGGGCAAAACCGGCATTAACCGAATTAACTTAGAGACCTACGTTATGCTCAGCCAAAAATTAAATAAAAATCTTCAAAAATCCCAAAATATTATATTACATCAGTGGGTAAAAATTTTGATATCAAAAAGTGGGTTTAAATAGGCTATATGCTAATTACGCCGTTTAATTACCATAAAGCTTTCAAATTACGCTAATGAACATAACTCTTAATCTAGACCTCAAACTGATGTCAAATTTTAGGTGCAAGTTTATAAATCAGTAACTAAGGTTTCTACTCTTTTACATTTTCAAAAATCTCATTTTATAGACAAAAGGGCATAATAGTCAACATTTAAGCATTTAACGGAAACATGCATATGAATCGGATAATTAGTGAACCAAGTTGTATAATCTCAGAGAGTTATACTTATATGAAACCTGGTCCAAAATAAGCTCTAAGGAAATTCTTAAACATGCATAAACGGGTCAGAACTGAAATGCAAAGCAAAAGTCAAATTTTGCGACTTTCGGTTCCGATCCGGGTTTAAACTGAAAATTATCGGGTTGAACATGTTTAGACATGTTCTTACATTAATTACCAAGTTATATTAATGATCAAACAAGTTGCATGTATCCTACATTGCTAATTATACTTAGATTTGAAAATAAACATTCTGTTGACTTTTTAAAGTAAGCTTTGACTCAACAATTAACATAGTTAGAGTGGGAATCTGAAAGTACCATTTTAAGGGTTTATTACCCACATAAATACCTACTTATAGGTACTTTCAATTCGAGAAATGACTGAGTAAATTTCATTTAATCTCAAAGTCAAACTTAAATTATGACGGTTTGACTTTTAGCTAATTAGCTAAGCTAAAACGAATTAGAAAGGGTTAAGAATACTTACAAGAGTCCTAATCACGACTAGGGAGCTTAATGAATCCTTGTTGCTGACCAGAGAGCTCCAGAATTGAGAATGCAAGTGAATGTGAAAAATGGTTGCAACATGAGCTCCATATATAGCCAATTTAATCTCACAAGATGATGCCACAATGGTCTACAATTGTTACCAGATGTGTACAGGTGCCCTATGCATGAAAAACCATTGGAGGGAGCCTCTGGTATAAGAAAACAACTGATCAAAGTCAGTTTCAGGGCTGTTAACTGGCATCTGCGAGTTTTTGTCGCTGGCAGGTTGTACGCGGGGCGCGAGAACCCCCTCGCGGGGCGCGTACAAGTGCGCAACAGGTTAACAAGTTTCAATCATTTACATTTCAGTCTCTGGTCCTTTGAAACGTGGTTTTGATTGTTTTTCTTGCACTTTTGACCCTCATACTTGATTTTTAAGGACCCTAGGACTTTTACAAACTTGATTAAGTCCTTGGTTAACTTTGTGCTTACCCGAAAAGTCATAAATTTCAACGTTGACGCATTTAACCCTTCGTACACGGTTTTGATCATAACTTTCTAATATGATAACGAAAATTTATGAAATTTTTATCACATATTCTAGTGAGTATATTTTATCGTTACAAAGTTTCGGGTTTGCTAAAAGGTCACTCAGAGGTATACTTTCAACATGTTGACACATTTAGCCCCTGTAGTTTGTAATTCCTCACTTTCTTTCATTTTCAGCTTCGTATGATCCATGATTTATTCGTTTAAGATTATAAACACCATGTAGGGTTATTGTAGGGCATATTTATCCATTGTTGACACTTTGGACCCTTATATTCACATAGTTTCTCTGTTTGTCAACTTTAGTCCCTCTAAAGTACTTTTTCACATATTCAAAGCTTATGACACGTGTCAATACATTATTGGACGTAAATTTTTTAGGTGTTACATTCCTTCATGTCATAACCTTTCATTCCGGTTTCCCCCTAAGGATTAGGTTTAAGATTGAACACTAGTGTAGCTTGCGAACTGAGTGAACTAATCCTGGCCATACACGTGTATAGATCAATGACCAGGATTTGATGTTGAAATACACTTGTGTATTTTACGATTTGATGATGAGATCCTGGCCATACACGTGTGTAGATCAATGGCCAGGATTTGTTCACTCAGTTCGCAAATACATTAGTGTTCACTCTAGAACCCCACCCTTCCCCCTAATCCCTCGGTTATAATTGTTCTTCCGTTGGTGTGTTTAAATTAGGAAGGTGACCCATGCCACACCAACAACCTTTCATTTGGTTTCTTCTTGATCTTTCAGTTAGAATCGTCCTTTGGCCGATATGTGTAAATCGGACGGCAACTTACGCCAACACTCGGATACTCGCAATCCTTGATTTGAGGTACCAATAGTTTCAACTTTCAATCCCCAATGATCTTTAATGTTTATTGATAGTTGTAGGTGGAACTTTTTCGGCGACGTTCACATTCGTGTACAAGTGAGATCAAACAGATTGGTTAGGAGTTTCATCTAACTCCGGGATTGCACCACTTCAACCGACGAGTTTCACATTGCAATACCGAGGCGATGTGGATAAACGTTTATATATAATCATGTACAACAGTTATATAATAATGTACCATCTTAAAAGAAAATTTAATAGATAATTGATTTAACAAAAAAATAAGACCATGTGTAGTGGTACACATGAATAATGCCCTCACCTTTGGGCATTATTCGACACGTGGCAGTCATCCAAGGGGCATTGTTGGGCATTTTGAAGAAATGGGTGTAGTGGGATAGTGCCCCCACTCTTGGGCATTATGCGACATGTGGCAGTCCAATAATTACCCAATTTTTTTTTTTAATTTTTAAAACTAATAATATTTTATTAATTAAATAAAAATTACATAAATAATAAAACACATAAACATAACACTTTTTAAACTAGTAATATTTTATTAATTTTCGTCTTCATTATCGCCATTCCCGTCATCTTCGTCTTCCTCGTCATCTTCGCCTTCCTCATCATCCGATTCTTGCTCCCCCTCATTTGGAATATGCCGAGTCGACCACGCGGGTTCAACCAAATCAATCGCTAACGCGTTGTGTACGGTTTCAGACCGCATTTCATGTGCATTCTTCACTATTTCTTCCATTGTTGCTTGGGGGTACTCCTGAACGTCTTCTGGTACATAGTTCTGGCATATGGCTCTTCCTTCGTCTTCCAAAATCGTATTGTGCATGATTATACAAGCGTACATAGCATCTCTCATTTTTTCTTTACTCCATGCACGACAAGTATTTCTCAAATAATGACATCATTGTTGAAGAATCCCAAAGCATCTCTCAATTTCCTTCCACAAAGACTCTTGAACCTTTTTAAAGTAAGCTCTTTTTCATCGTACGGGTCCCTGAACGTCTTCACGATAATCGAATACCTAGGATAAATTCCATCGCAAAAATAGTATCTGTGCGGGTAGTAGTTCCCGTTTGCATAAAAAGATGCTCTCGCAGCTCTACCAGAAATATAGTCCTCTACCAATAGAGACTGCTCGAAAACGTTTATGTCATTGCATAACCCTGCGACACCAAAGTAAGCCGACCATACCCAAAGGTCCCTTGAGGCAACCGCTTGATGAATAACAGTTGATCTGTCTTGGTCACCTCGTGTGTGTTGACCTCGTCATGCGGTCGGACAATTATACCACTGCCAATGACTACAATACAAGCTCCTGATCATGCCCGGTAAACCATGGAGATTAGAATGGACCTCGTAAATTTGTTGAAGGTCGTACCATGTGGGCTTTCTCAGATAACGGGGACCATACAAATCTATAATACCTTTAAACAAAATATAACTTTAAGCTAACTAAAAAAATATAGCTTTAAAAAAAATATAACTTTATGAATGCATAGAATATTTATAGTATAGTAATGTACCTTGACAAAAATGCTCCAAGGTATCTCGCGTTGTTTTCTCAGCTATTTTCAAATATTCGTCGTTGATGTCCGTCGTATTTCCATATGCAAGGACTCGTAGAGCTGAAGTACACTTTTGAATACCGGTGAATCCAAGTGTCCCTCTCGCATCCGTTTTTTATTTAAAATACTCATACGTGTTTTCCAAGTCTTCAGCGATGCGTAAAAATAAACGTTTATGACGCCTAAAAATTTCGGAGTTTGGGCAAGTAGGCGCTTCATCGAAGTAATCTTTCATCAACCGGTCGTTTGTTGCTTGTCGGTCTCGTTGAATATATTCTATCGGTAAAATCTCACCTTGAGGCTGGCTACAATGTTTCATATATCGAGCCGCTAGTTCGCAAGCACTCGTAACCGCCTCTCGCTCGACTTCCTCATTGGTCGAGTCACCCTCATCCGCTAAAATTTTTTTGTAGTAATAAGTTGCAATGGACGACGAGGAGGTGGGTGAATCCATTTTTTTATATAAAAGGGTGTGTAAAAATGGGTGAAGGTTGTATAAAAATTTGATGTTTGATGTTATAGGTGAGTATTTTTTGTTGTGGTTTGTATAAAATGGGTGAAGGTTGATGGTATTTATATAAAAGTTAAATTAAAAAAATAGTCGTTACAACCATGACCATTGCCAACGGTCATTGGTCAATTGCATTCATCTCCGGCGTGGAAAAAAGGACGTTGTTGAGGTTTTTTTTTAAAACAATGTCCCGGGGCGGTCTAATGGGCGTTTGGGGGCCGTTTTTTTGGGGAAAAACGCCCAAAATCCCCCAAATGGTCTAAATATAATCAAATTTTTGTATTATATGCTAATTTTTATAGGTAACGTAGGTTAAACTAGATTCATTGATTTAACCAACAAAAAATGTATAATTGTGGTTAGTCTAAGTTTTCCTTTCGACTCTTATTCTACATAAAATTTAATTTTTTTTTTTTCACCACTTAACTTTAACGATTTAGTTAATAATCAAATGTTATAAAATATCGATTGTTGACTTGTGTAAACGATTTAAATTAAGCTTTGAAGTTGTGGGTTTAAATCTTGCCCAAGAAAAAGGAAAATGAATTCACCCTTAAAATAAAACTAATCACTTGCTCGTCTCTTGGCATTGTGCCGTAGTGGTTTGGGATTGGTGCGTGCAAACAGTGGATAGGAGATGTAGTAAGACTATGGGGGTATGGGGCGGGGTTGGGGCGTGGGTTGGGTGAAAACGCCCAAGTCACCATTCCGGGTGGGCTTGAGTTTCGGCGTAGCCCCTTGGGCGGGGGATTCAGCCCGGGCGTTGGGCATGCCTAGCGGTCCTATGTGGCCGGCTCTTATTGGCTTGTTGGCTAGGGCATAGCGGGCTATGTTTAAATTTTAAAATATAACTGTTTGGCCAAGCCAAACAGTTCAGCCAAGTCGCTATAAAACCCCCAACCCCACCGCCTGTCCACATCGCTACCCCAACAAAAGTCACTACACCTACCCGAACCGCTACCCACACACACTTGATCGATAGCCTCTTGGACGCACGAGGAAGAGCTAGCCCTTGTCACGAGCGTCGTGGACGCGATGAAGGGCCGCCAACCCGGTTAGACCCGTTACTGGCAGGAAGCTTTCGCTAGCTACCGGCACAACGTGGGAAACGACCGGCACAATTTAAACACGTGCCAACACAAGTGGCGCGAGCTACGACCGAAGCTCGATCGTTTTAAAGCCTACTATGACAGCGTCCCGGGCTGTGATATAAGTAAGGGAACCGTTCGCATAAATAAATTAAATAAACAAATTTTATTATCCGATTACAATAAAGAAAGCTGAAAATTTAAAATACTATTACAACTGAAATGAACAGATACAAGAAAGTAGTAGAAGCAGATTGACTGAGGCACGTGTTCAACACGTTTCCCTTAAAATAAATTCCGAGTCTCCCAAAAGTACTCGTTTTGTTTCGCAGGATACAACAGCCGGAGCAGCAGTACTGCCGGAGATGGCCCAAAACCCCGAAGGCTACCTTGAGAAATGCCGGAAGAAGATCAGTAGCAAGTAGGAAGAAATTTGCAAGTGATGTTGGTTGCTGGTGTCTTCCGCAGCTGGGTATGGAGCTGTATTTATACAGCTCCTAATTCGAAAACAGTCAAAATGAATTAAATGAGAGGTTTAAATTGCATTAAACGTCTTCAATGCAATTTAATACGTCATTTAATTCTCAGTCAAAACCGTTAACTCGTCAGTTTCGAATGCTAAACTGAAACTGCACTGTCATTAAATGTTGTAAGCTTCAGCGCACGCGCGCAGGTCTGTACGCTCATGCGCACATGCGCCATTTTAGCTCACTGCCATGCGCGCGTGCGCCGCATCACCTGTGAGCCTACACGAGCACGTCACACAGACGCGCCGTATTGGCTCACTCTGGTGCGCCGCGCACGTCACAACACGGTCCATGCACCATGCGCGCAACTGCGCGCCTTCATGCCACGTGTACTCGCGCGCGGACTGCCACATCATGCGCCTCGAACCCGCAAGCCACTTCAACCACTTGGTCCTTGCAGCCCCTGTGATCCACCACGCGCATGTGCGAAGTGCAAAGTGCGCCATCAAAGCGCCACATTGCGCCTCATCGCCCACGCCGCGCGCGCCCGGGTGTGCGAGTGCGAGTTTGGATGCTCCGCACCCTTCGCGAGTACACTTAGTGTGTGCTTCCATGAAACAATAAGGATGGAGAGTTCCCACTTAAATACCTATTTAAGTTTCATGTCACCTCCTATGTGGGACAATGTGCAACTTTCCCTTCTGTTTCAGCATTCAATGTTTCAAACACCCAACTTTGAGCATCGATATCTCATTCATCTTAGCTCCGTTTTGGACGTGGTTTAGTTCGTTGCGAAGCTCTTACAACATAGAACACAAATCCACAAATAAATATATAAAGAAACCTCTATTTCTTATATTTATTTTTAGCCCAAAATAGGAAAAAATCATTTTCCTATATTTGTGAAAAATGCTATTTTCACCAAATTTCCAACAATCCCCCACATGAAAAATGCTATTTTCACAAAATTTCCGACAATCCCCCACATGTATGGAAATCGATCTTTCCTTACACTTTTTCAACGATAAAATTCGACAGTTAAGTATTGCAAGATAGGTAGGTTGTTACCTTTGAACCTTCTTTTGTGAAGCATACTTAGCTTACTAGCGGTTTGTAGACGCGATGTCTTTGAACATACCCCCATTTGTGTAAATGACAATACACTTCACACAATACTCTCCCTGGTCTGGCCAACCCCTCATTGTCGTGTCCTATTATGGTCCTGGAACACTGGCCTGGTTCTGCGAGTGCTCTAGGATTGCGCACCCCACAAAGCCATTCGAAGCGACCCTACTTCTCTCTCACATAGGTGATTCCCATGAATCATTTAAAGCATCATGGTTCTTTGATTTCCCCAAATCGTTAACCTTAATATGCTTAGCCTCACTTCAATGTTACTGATTGGAATGGACTAGGAAGTATATAACTCCCTTTTATTTGGTTTGGGGTACTCCCCCACAGTGACTCCGTTTTGGTAATATGATTAAGTTGTCCTATTGAACTTAGATCTTGGGATCTCTAGTCAACTAAGTTAGGTTTCCCTTATATTCCCATTTATCACGGGCTTTAGTCCCATTCCTCTTGACGATGTTTCAACTAACTCTCTGCTTAAGCCTTTTGTAAACGGGTCCGCAATGTTATCCTTTGATCTCACATAATCAATTGTGATAACACCCGTTGAGAGTAGTTATCGTACCGTATTATGTCTACATCGCATGTGCCTTGATCTGCCATTGTACATCAAGCTTTGAGCTCTGCCAATCGCTGATTGGCTATCACAATGTATACATATGGCTGGCAAAGGCTTTGGCCATCTTGGAATATATTCCACGAATTGACGTAGCCATTCCGCCTCATCTCCTGACTTATCCAAGGCAATAAATTTGGATTCCATTGTGGATCTTGCTATGACCATTTGCTTAGAAGACTTCCAAGCAATAGCAGCTCCTCCAAGTGTAAACACGTAACCATTTGTTGATTTGGAATCTTTATTATCCGATATCTAGTTTGCATCAGTGTATCCTTTGATCACTGCTGGTTGTCGGTTATAATGCAGTCCATAATCTCTTGTGTATCTTATGTATCTAAGCACCCTTGTTATACTTTTCCAATGTTCATGACTTGGATTGCTAGTATATCTACTTAGCCTACTCACCGCGTAAGCCAAGTCGGGTCTAGTACATGTCATTAGATACATTAGACTGCCAATAAATCTTGAGTAATCTAACTAAGCAACTCCACTCCTTTATTTTTCTTGAGATGTTGGGAGGTATCAACTGGAGTTCGAGCTACACTCGTATCTCCCGAGTTGATTTTTTCAAGAATTTTATCCACATAGTGAGATTGACTTAACACAAGACCATCTTGGGTTCTTATGATCTTTACTCCAAGAATCACATCGGCTAAACCCATGTCTTTCATATCAAATCTCGCTTTCAACATGTTTTTAGTAGCCTTGATAATTTTATCATTACTCCCAATGATAAGCATATCATCTACGTAAAGACATAAGATTACATAACCTTCATTTGTGTCTTTGAAATAAAAACATTTATCGCACTCATTTATTTTGAAACCATTGTCAATAATGACATGATCAAACTTTTGGTGCCATTGTTTTGGTGCTTTCTTCAAGCTATACAAAGACTTGACGAGTTTACACACTTTACCCTCTTGACCTGGGTGGAGAAACCTTCAGGTTGCTCCATGAAAATCTCTTCTTCTAAATCGCCATTTAGAAATGCGGTTTTAACATCCATTTGGTGAACTTCCAAATTTCTTAAAGCCGCTATAGCAAGAACCAATCTAATCGAGGTTATGCGCGTCACAGGCGAGTATGTATCAAAGTAATCTTGACCTTCCTTTTGTCTAAATCCTTTAATCACCAACCTAGCCTTGTATTTATCAATACTTCCATCAGTTTTCATCTTCCTTTTGAATATCCAACGATATCCAAGTGGTTTGCAACCAGGTGGAAGATCTACTAACTCCCAAGTATGATTTTGCAATATTGAATCAATTTCATTCTTTATTGCTTCTTTCCATTGATGTCCTTTTGAAGAGGAAACCGCTTTGCGATATGTATTGGGCTCACCCTCAACTATATAGCTAACGAAGTCTGGGCCGAAGGATTTTTCAACCCTTGGCATTTTGCTTATCCTACGATTACCTTCTTCAACCTCAGCTCATTCATGTGTCTTTTCATGAACTACCTCATCAACTGGTGTAGATGAGCTTTCACCTACTTCAAAATTAGGTGTTGATGACGTTGCATGTGTTTGTCTTCTCAAAGGAAATACATTTTCAAAGTAAGACACAACGTTAGGATTCACCTCCATGATAGTGTTTACGTGTACATCTGGATTCTTGGACTCATGTACAAGAAAGCGATATGCACTGCTTTGATGTGCATACCAAATGAATATGCAATCAACAGTTTTGGTTCCTATCCTAAGAGCCTTAGGAGGTGGTACAATCACTTTTGCTAGGCACCCCCACACTTTCAAGTATTTGTATGAAGGCTTCTTTCTTTTCCATAACTCATATGGAGCTCCCTCTCTCTTTTTAAGTGGTATCTTGTTCAAAAGATAATTAGCCGAGAGAATGGCTTCCCCCCACATTTCCTGACTCACCCCAGAACTTATCAACATAGCGTTCATCATTTCTTTCAATGTACGTTTCTTTCGTTCCGCCACGCTATTTGATTGTGGAGAATAAGGAGGTGTACACTCATGTAAAATGCCACTTTTTACGCACAAATCGGCAAAAGGTGCAACATATTCGCTTTCTCGGTCGCTTCGCAAAGCTTTTATCTTCTTTTGAAGTTGATTCTCAACTTCATTTTTATACAAGATAAATTTACTTATTGCTTCATCTTTACTTTTTAGTAAATATACATAGCAATATTTAGTACTATCATCAATAAACGTGATGAGGTACTTATTTCCACCTCTTATGGGTACCGCTTTCAAATCACAAATATCGGTGTGAATTAAATCAAGAGGTTCGGTTATTCGTTCAACCGATTTCGATGATGATCTTGTAAGTTTGGATTCTACACATGTTTCGCATTTATAATGTGAATCAATATGGAATGTTGGTATACATTTTAAATTGATTAAACGGCGTATTGAATTAAAATTTACGTGACCTAATCTACCATGCCATTTATTCGAATCAGAAAACTCAAGCATATAAGTAGAAGTAGTAGCAATTTTATTCATGTTCTTTTTGACTGCCACTACATTCAATTTGAATATTCCATTTTGGGCATAACCCTTGCCAACATATATTCCTCGTTTAGTAAGTACAAATTGATCGCTCTCAAAAACTAAATGAAATCCAAACTTATTAAGCAACCATCCCGAGACTAGGCTCTTGCGTAAGTCTGGGACATATAACACATTGCTTAAAGTGAGCTCCTTCCCTGAAGTCCACTTTAAAATCACCGTTCCTTCACCCTTGATGTCCGCGGTGGCTGCATTTCCCATGTACAGCTTCTCATCTCCCGCAAGCACTTTAAAGGTGGTAAAGAGGCTCCTGTCTGGGCACACATGACGGGTCACACCCGTATCAACCCACCATCCTTTTGGAGTGTTGGTCACAGCATTGACCTCATCAAACATTGCGATTTTGTCGGAAATCATTGCTACCAAAGGCATTCCGTCTTCATCCACCATGTGCGCACACCCACGCTTTGGTTTCTTGCATTGGTTAGCCCGATGCCCCGACTCGTCACAGTTGTAACAAGTCCCTTGGAACGTTTGAGGTTTCTTTTTCACAACCCCTTTCTTTGGTCCAAGTTTGCTAGCCTTTTCTTTCTCTTTGTCCTTTTTTCCCTTACCCTTATTGCCTTTAGAGGATTGCCCATGCTCAACAAGATTTGCGCTAGCAGAAGTTTGCGCAACGCTGCCTTTTTGGGCAATTCTATTGTCCTCTTCAATCCGAAGACGAACAATAAGATCCTCTATAGTCATCGCCTTTCGTTTGTGTTTAAAATAATTCTTAAAATCCACCCAACCAGAAGGTAACTTCTCAATCATCGCTGCCCCTTGGAATGTCTCGCTAAGTGTCATGCCTTCCGCTAGGATGTCATGTAGTATAATTTGCAATTCTTGGACTTGATTTATAACTGTTTTAGAATCAACCATTTTGAATTCTAAAAACGGGCTACCACAAATTTCTTTGTGCCAGCATCCTCCATTTTGTACTTCTTGTCCAAGGCATCCCATAAATCTTTGGAAGTCTTGACATTGTAGTACACATTATACAATGCATCCGAAAGCCCGTTTAACACATAGCCTCGACAAATGAAATCCGAGTGCTTCCAAGCCTCTACCACGCACAGCCTTTGTGCGTCGGTCTCCCCTTCCACAGGTTGGGGAGCGGTTTCAGTTAAGAACCTCGCAAGGTTCATGGTGGTCAGGTAGAAGAACATCTTCTGCTGCCACCTTTTGAAGTGTAGACCCGAGAACTTCTCGGGTCGTTCAGCATGATTGGCCACTGTGGACGCTCCCACAGTGGTGGCATTCAGGGGGGTTCCTGTCACAACATTCATGTTGTTAACGTTGACATTTTCGGTCGACATTCTGAAAAATTAAAAATTAAAGTTTTAGTCCAAAAATTTCTGTTTTACCCAACTAAAACAGACGTAAACAATTAAATTTAATTTTACCACAAATTTACTATTTCGGCTTCTAAGTCCAACTTTGAAGACCAAAAACAAAAAATTTTTAGTTATTAGAACTTACTGATTGGCTTCTAAGTCCAACTTTGAAGACCAATTCAGAAAGTTTTAGCAAATTTATTAGGACAGAACTGAATGTAACAAGAATAGTTTTCAACTAAAGTCGCTCCTTTGAAGATGAAAACCAAAAAAAATCTGTTTTTAAAACACAAACTGAGTGAAACAAAACTGGTTTGAATCACGAAACGGAATGGTTTTGATTACACGAACGGTGTTTTAAAATTTGTTTTAAGATTGTAGGAACCGTTCGCATAAATAAATAAAATAAACAAATTTTATTATACGATTACAATAAAGAAAGCTGAAAATTTAAAATACTATTACAACTGAAATGAACAAATACAAGAAAGGAGTAGAAGCAGATTGACTGAGGCACGTGTTCAACACGCTTCCCTTAAAACAAATTCCGAGTCTCCCAAGAGTACTCGTTTTGTTTCCCAGGGTACAACAGCCGGAGCAGTAGTACTGCCAGAGATGGCCCAAAAACCCGAAGGCTACCTTGAGAAATGCAGGAAGAAGATCAGTAGCAAGTAGGAAGAAATTTGCAAGTGATGTTGGTTGCTGGTGTCTTCTGCAGCTGGGTATGGAGCTGTATCTATACAGCTCCTAATTCGAAAACAGTCAAAAGGAATTAAAGGAGAGGTTTAAATTGCATTAAACGTCTTCAATGCAATTTAATACGTCATTTAATTCTCAGTCAAAACTGTTAACTCGTCAGTTTTGAATGCTGAACTGAAACTGCACTGTCATTAAATGCTGGAAGCTTGTGCGCGCGCGCAGGTCTGTACGCTCATGCCCGCGTGCACCATTTTGGCTCACTGCCATGCGCGCGTGTGCCACACTGACTCATGTCCATGCGCGTGTGTGCCACATCACCTGTGAGCCTACACGAGCACGCCACACAGTCGCGCCGTATTGGCTCCTCTGGTGCGCCGCGCACGTCACATCATGGTCCATGCACCATGCGCGCAACCGCGCGCCTTCATGCCACGTGTAATCGCGCGCGGACTACCAAGTCATGCGCCTCGAACCCGCACGCCACTTCAACCACTTGGTCCTTACAGCCCCTGTGATCCACCACGCGCACGTGGTCAAAAATACAAAGGCAGCTCTCAAGCGGCCCGCGGCGATGCGAGCGTGCGAAGTGCGCCATCAAAGCGCCACATTGCGCCTAATCGCCCACGCACCGCCTGCGCGTGTGCGAGTGCGAGTTAGGGTGCTCCGCACCCTTCGAGAGTACACTTAGTGTGTGCTACCATAAAACAATAAGGATGGAGAGTTCCCACTTAAATACCCATTTAAGTTTCATCTCACCTCCTATGTGGGACAATGTGCAACTTTCCCTTTTGTTTCAGCATTCAAGGTTTCAAACACCCAACTTTGAGCATCGATATCTCATTCATCTTAGCTCCGTTTTGGACGTGGTTTAGTTCGTTGCGAAGCTCTTCCAACATAGAACACAAATCCACAAATAAATATATAAAGAAACCTTTGTTTCTTATATTTATTTTTAGCCCAAATAGGAAAAAATCATTTTCCTATATTTGTGAAAAAATGCTATTTTCACCAAATTTCCAACATTAAGTCACGAAGACCGGGTGGCAGTGGCAAACATCGAGTTCCGGGGTAAGGAGCGGAAGCCGTTTGACAAGCTCGCCCTTTTCTAAATCTACCTAACGCTTTAGGCTTTCTTTTTTGTAGAATTTTGTAATTTTTAGGAAATTTTAATAATGATTTTAGGCTTTTTTTTTAAATTTTGTGTGTGTTTTTTTTTTAATTTTAGGTTTCTTTTTTTTAATTTTAATTGTCACACCCCAACCGATGGCGGAATCATCGGGGCGCGGCACTGAGCGAAACAGATTGTCCAGAAGTTTCCATAACAATTATCAATACTATTCAATTTAAATAATACGTCCCATACCGTATCTCAAACAGCAAAATAATTATTACAGACATAAATCCAGTCAAATATTCTGTTCCGACAACTCAGATTTAAATAGACAGCAATTGTTTATCTGCTTCTAGAGACCCCTGATTCGTTATCTACACACAACTATTTGTTGGGCTCTAAAGCTTTATTCTAGCTTCAATTTCCTACCACATATGCATCCTATGCACCTGTCACATACGTTAAGATAAAGTCAATACATAAAATGTAAAGATGAGCATACAAGTCTGATAGTAGCATATAGAGTTCGAATTCGTTTACGCATAACCAGCACGTACACATAATGAAATGAAGCACGTTAGTTATCGACATAGATCCATCGATACCAATGACTGCGGGTTGACTGCCCGAGGCAGTTCGCAATACATGATTACCACCGTAATCCATGCAAGTAAAAGATCTTTAACAACCCCCGTGTGAACGGGTGCTGAGTCCAAACTATAGTACTATCGTTGCTAAGGCATGTAGACAGCATTCCATGTGTAAACATAACAAACCAGCATTCATAAGCCACGTATAACATGCATTAACGGTTAGCGTTCAAATAGTTTGAGTAGTGTGATAGTTGTAGTTTGAATATTCGTAACGTATGTAACACCCAAAAGTGCTTAAAGCAAAAAGGGATCGAGTATACTCACAACGATTGATGGATTGAAGGGAGCACTTAGCGAGTGCGGTTAGCCTGAATAGATTCGGTAGAATAATGATAAGCGAAACGTGAAACGGGAAACAAGTGTGGGAGAGTCGAACAGCTGGTCGATCGGACGGTAGTCCGATCGGACGGTAGTCCGATCGGACGGCTGGCCGTTCGGTTGACAGTCTGCTCGAACGGCTGTCCGGTCGGTCGGTAGGCCGATCGGATGGCTGTTCGATTGGATTGTTTTTTTTCCTATAGGAAGTATGTGTTTGTGTATGATGGCTTGACTTTTGAAGTTTTCGTTGTAGCATTCGAAAACATTGAAGTACCTATACCTTTCAGGTCGGTCGATCGGACGGCTGTTCGATCGGCCGGCTACCCGATCGGTTAGGTATTGCAGTGATTTGCCTTGAATCGGACAGGTGTTCGATCGGATAGGTCAACAAGTCAAAACTTAATGAGTTGCTGACCGATCGGTTGGCAAGTCAACATTAGTCAAAGACTCTAAATGAATATGCAAAGTGTGGTTGAGTGGATCGGATAGTCGATCGATCAAATAACACAGATGCTGTTCGATCGGGTGGCACTTCTAGTGATTGAACATGTTGAAAAGTCGATTAAGTATTGAAGCATAGTATCTCATGATCCGAAGAGTAATCCGATCAGACAGGTGTTCGATCGAACAACAGTTCATTCAATACTAGTCTTCAAAATAATTTGGTTGTGTGGGACCATGTGCTAGCCGATCGGCTGGCCAGTCGATCGGCTGACTATCCGATCGGCTGGCTGTCCATTCAGAAAGCAGTCCGATCGGTCAGCATTCTAACCTGAGCAGCCCTTTCGTCTAATACTTGGTTGTTCTGTTTGTTTTTCGTTTTATCGAGGTATTTTGACAACGAGTAAAACCATAGATGCCTCGTCCTTACTTGGTTTCCCGGGTCGGACAGGAATCACCCAAATCCGGTCGGTGGTCTGTTCGGAACGAAGTTTAACATTTAACTCGAAGTCGGTTAACCTCGTGGATAGAATCCGGATCTTGAGCCATACAACCACCGAAGTGATTTGTAAACCGACTCAGGCCCCGTTTCTACCGATTTGAAGTTATTGAGTGAAAAAGAGTTGAAGGAAAGTTGGAAAATCCATCTTTCAATCCTTGTCACCGCGTCTATGTTTAGATCTATGAAAGATCCTTGTTTGTTTATGTGGAAATCGGCTAGATCCAAGCTATTCTTGGTGGATTGAGGCCAAAACATGAAGTTCTTCAAGAACCCATGATGACATCATCCTAGAACACTTGAATCTTGATGATTTCATGGTTAAAAGTTAAGATTTGAAAGATATTAAGGTGTAGGAGTGTGTATAGATCAAGAAAGTACAAGATTTAGGATGAAATCTTACCGGAATCGAGAGAAATCTGCAAAAAGGTGAGCTGAGCGTGCTGGTCAAACATAGGTTTCCAAAAGTGGAAAGGATGACAATGACAGGGGTATTTATAGGATAACAAAAGGGGAAAGTGCTGGCCGATCGGCCAGGCAGCTCGATTGGACAGCCTGTCCGATCGGACAACAGCCCGTTCTGCTGGATGTTCGATCGGCTGGGAGCCTGATCGATCAGTCATACTTTTCGAGTGTTTCGCGTGACGATTTTCGATATTTCGAGTTCGATTGCGAGCGGTTCGATATGATAGGGTTTCCTAGTCAAATTACTCTTAGTCCCAAACACTCATATCTCGCGTAATCTATTTTCCACCATCTATCATAGTTTGCTCACGATTTCGAGTTTCAATTGCGTTTCGAGTTAGATTTTGAGTTTCGATTGAGTTCGCTTAATTATCTCAACACAACATAAATAACATGCACAGGTAACACGTAAGCACACACACACGTATAATAAGTAAAACACGTAGCTCGAGTTGCGAATTAATGTCGATTCGATTAACGTAGCTTGACTATTGATTAGTTAACTTTATCGCATTGTTACTTCCTATAGTTCACTGTCGTAGGTCGATTGAATAACGATTAACACACCTCGATTATTATCATTAACAACACTTACTCCCCATAATACGTATTAAACAAAGAAATTTCTACGAGTCAAGTTGCGTGAAATCGGTCGTTGACTTAGACCTTGGCTTTGACTTTGACTTGTGAAAACACGGGGTGTTACGTTAATAAACCTGGCCAACCCACGCGGGCTAGCCACGCCCCGCCATACCTCACGGATACGTCACTCACCAGCTGGGGGACTTGAACTCCACGTGTCAACCCATACCTCAAACCCTCACCCCACCCCACCATACCCCACATTCTAAAGAGCTGCCGAATATTCCCATGGCTTGTAATTAAGAGTGTTTGATTTTAGCTCCCTTTTAATAATATTTCTTGTCTTCTGATTTTCCTGTCCTACACGCACGACGAAAATCACAACACCCTTTTATACATTATACATATTAACATTATTATTATTAACATGGGTCATGCTATTAACACATAGACAAAATTATTTTCACACCTCAAAGTGCCGCGCTTTGGCCATAGCGCGGCGCTATGATCGACAAAAGTGCTTCGATTGACGTTTGAGACATTCCCTACTGTTTGACAGACATAAAGCTGATTGACATGTTTTGTCGTTAACCCTAAGCGCCGCGCTTTGGCCATAGCGCGGCGCTTCGACCCAAATTTTCACTTTTAAAAGCAAACTACTGATTGAGGTTCTTCTTCAGCAGAAAGCTCGGTCTTCTTCTTCTTCACGTTGTTTACAAACATACGTGGGTATTCGAGTGTTTTGTTGTTTGTTGTTTACAAAAAACGATGTCGTGGTTAAACAACTATATTTTCGGTCAATATTCTGACGAGACAGTTGTTCCTGATTCTTACGAGGGGACCGCTATTTCTGACTCGTATGAGAAACCGGTCTCGTCCAACTTGAGGGAGGCAGAGGTTGTATCTGGCATTCGTTATCGTGATAACACGGTGACGCTGGATTTGAATACCCCTGTGGAGGACCCTTACGCACAACAAGGTTATTCGAATTTCGGTTACGGTGGCGAGTACAGCTTTGTACAGCAGGAGTGTGTTCCAAACGACACTTACGGTTGTCAACAGAGCTTACAAGGTTATTCGAATTTCGGTTACGGTGGCGAGCACAATTTTGAACATCAAGTATATTCGGACCTCGGTGACGATGGTGAGCCGGGGGATGTGTCTGTTGACGAGGAAGGCTGTTACCCGGTTACGTTTTTGTTTGATACAACGCAGACCTTTTCGTCACGTAAAGAGTTGGTGCGTTGGGTACAAGACACGGCAAAAGACAACGGTTACCTCATTGTGACTAAGAGGTCGAATAAAAGAGGAGAGAATTACAAGATTTGGTTTCAATGTACTTTTGGTGGGGAGCATAAGAGTATAGCTACACAGAGGAAAACGGGTAGCAAGAAAATAGGCTGCCCATTCGAGATGATCGGGTTTTCGGAATCATCCGGAAGTGTTTGGAGGATCGAGGTGACGAAGGCGAAGCATAACCACACTCCTATTGAAAACTTAGAGGGTCACGCGTATGCGAGAAGGCTTTCTTCGGAGGATACAAAACTGGTTAAGGAGCTGGCAGAGCAAGACATTCCCAACCAAAGTATCTGGCGAACGCTGACAAAAAACAATCCGGCTAGAAAGCTTATTCCGAAAGATATACACAACGCTGTTCAGAAGATCAACGCCGAAAAAAATGTCGGTAAGTCTCCGATGCAAAAACTTGAAAGCATTCTTCTCGAAAAAAATTACACTTATTACATGCGCACGAATGAGATATCAAACGAAGTTGAAGATGTCTTCTTTGTTCACGAAAGATCATTCAATATGTGGTGTGCCTTCCCGCATGTGCTAATGATTGACGCCACCTACAAAACGAACATGTACAACCTGCCATTTGTTCAGGTCGTAGGCATGACGTCGACAAACAAATCGTTTACGGCTGCTTGTGCGGTAATTTCCGCTGAGAAGTCAGAGAACTACCTATGGGTGTTGCAGAGGATCAAGTCTATGCTGGTAGGATGTATGGAACCGCGCGTGATTTTAACAGACAGGGATTTTGCGCTAATGAACGCGTGTGAACAAGTTTTTCCAAAAGCGCATAAGTATCTTTGTCGGTTCCATATTCAACAAAATGTTAATAAGAACAGCAAGAAGAAATTCTCTGATAAGGAATGGAAAGAATTCGTACGTAGATTTTGGTTATTGTGCGAGTCTACGACCGAGGAAATATACAGGTATAACTTGGAAAACCTTGAAGCACAGCTGAAAGAAGATGACCGTGAACGTAGGTATTTCTTACATAATTATGTTCAAATTTTATATAATAACAAAAACTGACTATTTACGTTTTTTTTAATTTTAGAGGTTTTTGATTATTTGAAGAAATCCTGGTTGGATCCGTACCGTGAAAAGTTTGTATCATGCTGGATTAACAAAACTATCAAATTTCACCAAACTACGACCAACAGGGTTGAGGGCATGCATGCAACACTAAAAAGTCACTTTCCAAGTCATCGCAACACACTGGATAAACTTGTACTGTATGTTGATCATGTTGTTGATAGACAATACACCGAGATTAGTAGTAGCTTTGAAACAAGCCTCCGAAAAGTGATGACGCACCACAAGAAGCAGCCCATGCTTGCATATATTCTCAGAAAGGTTTCAATATATGCGATTGAGCTTTTGAGTAGGGAACTAAAATGTAAGGAAGACGGGTTGAGAGCCTACGGTGCAAGCTGTGGTTGCCAACTTTTTACCAGCTGTGGTTTGCCATGTGCCTGTCGTTTGGAAAAGTTGGAAAATAAACGTAATTAATATCTTTGACCTTTCTCGTTATGATTCTGCCACCTAATTTGTTTTCATCCACAGGTCAGCAACTCCGGATCACACACATAGACGTGTTCTGGAAGAAGCTTAACTTCAAGCCTGCAAAGAAAAACATAGAGGATATCGATGTAGACGCGGAATTTGAAAAATTGAAACAAAAGATCGATCCAACACCCCCTCAAGTGAAAAGGAGCTTCTTTGAAAAGTTTCAGCAAATCCTCAATCCAGGGAACAATAACAAAAAACCTCCTGCTGTTCTGAAGAAAACTCGTGGTCGCCCAACATTGAAAACGCAGGAAGAAAGAAAGGTTGAAGCCGCTAGAAAAAGCTCGTACATTCCGTCGGAAGAAACTTGGGTCGAGGCCTCAGATGATCTTCCCCGTCACAGCTCGTACATATCACACGAAGATTCTAGAAGACAAAAGAATACCAAACCGATCAACCTGCACCCTGATTTCCCGATGATCAAGCTCGGTCCTAAGACGGATATAGCGATCCGCAACTACGCATCTCAGATTCCCGAAGTGATCCATCCATACATCGTTAGAATAAAGGACGTGAAACCAGATGGTCATTGTGGGTTTCGATCGGTGGCTGTTGGGTTAGGAGTGAAACAAAATTCATATTTGATGATCCGGAAACAACTTATAAAGGAGTTACGTACGAACGAATCGCTTTGGAGGCAGTTTTTCGATCCGGAAAACATAGGACATTATGATGCGCTGCTTAGACGGATCGCTTTCAAGGGGGTGGGACGAGCAGATATCGAAAATTACATGACGATGCCTGACACGGGGTTTCTTATTGCCCAACGATACGGTTTGATTGTTCACACCTTCGACATGCGTGGGAGCAATACAATTTTCCCTCTGCTGGGCGGGCCAAACGAAGCTGAGCAACCTCACCTGGTGGTTGCGGTTGTGTTCGTCGACCATGGGCATTTCATACATGTAGAGCTTGGAGGTTGTTATCCAATGCCTCCCCCAAACCCACTCTGGACAGCGAACAAAACAGAGCGCGCAGCAGCCTGGCACACATTATACAGGGATCGGATCAACGCGTACGAAATGCTTACGTATCGTGCCCCTGACCTTAATGTAACCCCATATTTTCACGATGTAGGTTAAATGTGTTTAATAATAATCACGTTTGTGTTTGTTCAATATATGCGTTACATCACGTTAAAAACCGAATGTCACCGACACGACTCAATCAGATTCAATACGCACTTGTACGACCCAAAATGACCATATACATCATAATACTACAATTAATGAAAAAATACATCATGTTCATGTGCGGTAGGCGGTTGATACACATAACACCTCTTACAGGAGTACTTGTGCTTTCAAACCCAAATGATACGATATAACGGAATAAGACATCACACGTAACCGATTTGACCCGGAACTTGCAGTATACTCCATATATAATAAAAAATGATGTATAATGGAAAAAAACGTAAAATTTAGACTATTATCGACGCGTTTGTGAATTAAAAACAATTTTAAAAAATTTTAAAAAGGCCCAAAGCGCCCCGCTATGGCCAAAGCTAAGCGCTTTGACCCCAAAGCGCCGCGCTATGGCAATAGCGGGGCGCTTCGATCCCTCGCTTAAACCAAAGCGGAGCAGCTTCCCCCCCATTTCAAACCCCACACACAAACACACACACAAGGTGCGATTTACACACACTCGAGCCGGATCATCAACGTTTTCAAGCTTTCAACCGCTGAAAGGTACGATCGAACTTCATTTCTTGTTTTGGTTCAAGTTATGTGTTTCAGTTTGTTTGATTTTTATTTGATTTGGGCGTGTGGATCGATCTGGGGGCTGTTCTTCATCGTGAAGAACCAAAGCGCCGCGCCGAGCCCAAAGCGCGGCGCTTTGGTTCATGTTTTTTATTTTTTTTTAATATTATTTGTTTAATATTATTTGTTTATTATTTAAATTAAATTTAATATTATTTGTTTATTATTTAAATTTTATAAATAAAATTATTTGTTTATTATTTAAATTTTATAAATAAAATTATTTGTTTATTATTTTATTTTTAATATTATTTGTTTATTATTTAAATTGTTTAAATAATATTATTTTTTTATTATTTAAATTTTATAAATAAAATTATTTGTTTATTATTTTATATTTAATATTATCTTGTCAACGTGCAGGGATGGATTCCTCCGATGACAAGATTGAGCATATGGAGGCTGAGGGAGATGAGGGAGAGCCGGCATGTCCGTACCTGCAGTTTCCGCCGGGGTCACGGGCGAGGGGGAGATGCGCGAGGTTGCGCGCCATCCCCATTGGGGAGCATGTAGGGATAGACTGGGGCCTGCTGGAGACCGTGGGAGAGGCCGCGCGGGCGCGTGAGATAGTTGGACTAGATACTCCTTGGTCACGCCTATTTGAGTTAGCGATGGAGGACTCGTACCCTGAGCTTACGTGGGAGTTTCTTTCCACGTTTACATACGCGCCGCATCCGGCGGATTACGTGGAGGACCCGGATTTTCCAGTCCATGAGGTTACATTCCGTCTCGCCGGTCAGGAGTATCAGATGAGTGTGCGGCAGTTTGCTGTCCATACAGGTTTGTTTAAATAATATTATTTATTATTTTATATTTAATATCATTTGTTTATTTAATGTTATTTGTTTATTTAATATTATTTGTTTATTATTATTATTTGTTTATTTAATGTTATTTGTTTATTTAATATTATTTGTTTATTATTATTATTTGTTTATTTAATATTATTTGTTTATACAGGTTTGTACACAGAGCCCGAGCTTGATACAGATTTATATACGCAGGCGGTTACGGCGATGGACAGGCAGACGCTTATCAGTTTCTGGAGGGCCATTTCCAGGGTTCCCTTTGGGAAATCCTGGCAAAAGGCCACCACCATTAAAGACCCCTTGTACCGATACCTGCACCATATTATCGCGGCAACTATCGTGCCGCGGGGTTCCAGCAGGGAGAAGGTCAACCTCAATGACCTTTTCTTTCTATACTGCCTACTGCGCCGCCAGCCCTGCGATCTAGCAGCCTGCCTGGCAGATTACTTTGCCACAGCATACCACCGGCAGCTCCGCGGGTTCGTGCACACTGGCTCATACGTCACCGCCATTGCACGCTCGCTAGGGCTCGTGCCCGAGCATGATACGGAGCTGTCCGATCCGGTCCCGTTTACCAGGTTGGGCCGCGCGTCAGTATCTGCCATGCAGATTACCCGTACCTTTGATGTTGGTCTGAGGTTTCGGGGATGTGACGGGCTGATTTGGCATCCGGAGGTGATGCCGGAGGTCATCCCGGTTGTTATTGAGGTGAGGGCTGGAGTGTTAGCCCCTCCTGATGTTCAGGCGGCCGCTCGGCAGGCTCAGCTACAGGCTCTGGGACTCGATGAGTTCCCGGGCCAGGCTTAGGCTCAGCCTCAGGCTCAGCCTGTATTAGAGGATCCGGCTCAGGAGGAGCATATCGAGGAGATCCCGGTACCACCAGTTGAGCCAGCTCCTGAGCCGCCACAGTACCCGCAGCACGTTTACGCTGACCTGCCTCCGGTAGCGCGTGAGGTGGCTCGGGACTTCGACCGGCGCCTCAGACGCCAGGCCGTACGCCAGGACTGGATCATCGAGACGCTCGTTTCTCTACGAAAGCTCGATGGGTTGCCTCCACTTCCCCTCCCACCGTCCCCACCGCACGAGGATTAGTACCTTAGTTTGTTTGTATAGTGTTTTGTTATGTATTATGTAGTCAGTTGTACCTTTTTGTTTTGTATGTACAAACTGATATATATATATATATATATATATATATATATATATATTGCAGTTAATCTTCTATTTACATCACGTTGGTTTTGGATTGTTTACGTTTAATTCTTATGGCTTTCTGTACAATTTATTTAACGTGTTCGTTTAATTTAACAAAATAAATTAGGTTAACAGTTTATAAAGAAGCACTTATATTATATACGTTCTATAAAAATAATGACGTAAAAAAACGTAATTATAAAACAACGTATTATAAAACTCAAATACAATTTTTTCCTCCAAAAAACACTACCAAACTAACCCACATCCCACCTATTTCAAAAAAAAAAACAACACAAATTCCAGCCAACGCTTTTTGTCTTTTTGCACACTCAAAGAGCCCCGCTTTGGCCATAGCGGGGCGCTTTGGCCAAGGTCAACAGACAAGGACTGACAAAGTAATAGATTTTTCAAATGGTTAGCCACTTTGGGCGGACATGTTGACTTTTTTTTTTCATATAATAGTTATTTATAGATGATGCCAAATTACAGTTTTATCCCGGGTGTAAAATTACGATTTCGCCCTCGAATCAAAATAAAGTTTTGCTTTTGCCCCCTGCTTAAATTTACGATTTTGCCCACTGTTAACAAATACAATTTTGCCCCTAGTTCAAAATAAAATTATGAGTTTGCCCTCAGCTAGAGTCATGCCAAATTACGATTTGGTTTCCAGTTTAAAATTACGATTTTGCCAGTTTGCTGACGTAATAGGGAATAGTTTTGTGAATTGGTTGGTCTTACGATTTTGCCCGCAGCTAAAATATTACGATTTTGCCCCCATTTCAAAATAAAAAAAAATGGTTTTGCCCTTAGTTCAAAATATTATTTTACCTTCATTTTAAAATTACGATTTTACCTCCGCTAAAAATTGCAATCTTGCCAAGGTTTTTTTTTTCTTTGGCAAAACCATGGTAGTGTTTTATTTTACTTTGTTGACTTAATTTTGTTTTTATTCACGCCAAACAACTTCCTACCACTCGCTAATTGGTCCTGACAAGTTATTGTTTTGCCTCCAACTCTAAATTACACGCTTGTCATCGTTTTAGTTAATTATTTTTTATCATAACTATGGTACTGTTTTTCTTTAATTGGTTAACTTGATGTATCTTTTTTTATATCGTGTTATAGATAGCATGTATAACTAACCGACATAAAGACGTACATGTTATTAACCTAAGAAATACTCGGTTTAGCGCCCCGCAACGCGGGCGACGCATAACTCTAGCTGCCTAACACTGGCTCATTAGTCCTGAAAAATTACAGTTTTGCCCTGAGCCCAAAATTACGGTCTTATCATCGTTTTTTTTTTCATAGCAAAATTATAGTAGTCTTTTTTTTAATGGATTGAGAATTATTCGGCCATCGCCCCGCAACGCAGGCGGGGCACCTACTAGTTATATACAAAATAACATTTTTTTTTGAACGGCAAATCACTTTATATATATATATATATAAAGAGCCAGCAAGCGACTGGGAGAACAAAGAACAAAAAGAAAAATGAAACAAAGCTACAGAAACCGATTACAAAAGGTCGCTAACATCAAACAATAACCAATTCTCCCACTTCGGCTTTTTAATCTTGGAGCGATTGCTAACCCAAAGAAAAGAATCTTCCTTATGAACTCCACTGTCTTCAATATGGGAATGAAGCAATCATTGAAAACTTTGGCATTCCTCGCATTCCAAATTCTCCAAACCGTGGCTATTACAATCGTAGAGACCAACCGCTTCCAGATCCTGCTACCCGGACAATCTTTAACATAACTGACCATCTCCATAAGAGTAGAGCAATTATTAGGAAATTGGATGCGGATCCAAGCCAGCACGTTCCACAAAATACTTTTGGCCCACAAACAATTCACAAAAATATGATCTGGGCTTTCGATTTCCAATCCACACCTAGGACAGCCCACATCAATTAACGCCACCCCTCTACGGGCCAACCCGACCTTAGAAGCAATTCTGCCACGGAGAGCCCGCCATAGGAGTATATTACCTTTGAAAGGAACCCAACAGTTCCAAACGAGGGCGGGATCTAGCTCCGGGGTTGGCTGCCGAGAATTTTCAAGCTGAAGCCGGACCTGTTTAACCGAGAAGCCGAAGTCCACAGAATTACGCCATTTCCATACCCCATTTTCCAAAATCAGATTCTGATTAAGAATTAATCCAGCTTTGGCTAAGCCCGAATCCACTTTACCGATTTCCTTCCATACCCCGGGGATCGACTTCTTCAAGGGAATTAGGAGATTAGAAGAGTTATTACAATGAACCGAGGAAATAACCTTAGCCCATAATTGGTTCGGGTTCGATATAAACCTCCACCACCATTTAGTCAACATGGCTAAGTTAAAGTCTTTGATACTCCCAATCCCTAGCCCGCCTTTCTTTTTCGAATTCATTAGACTCTCCCAACGGATCCATCTCAGCTTTTCTGAAGACTCGGAGAAACCCCAAATGAAATCTCTACGGATTCTTTCTAGCTTATTTATGACGCACTTTGGAGTGGCGAAAATGGAAAGAAAGTACGAAGGGAGACTACCCAGAACCGCTTTGGCCAAGGTAACTCTGCCAGCAAAAGAGAGAAGTCTTGCTTTCCATTTAGATAACTTCACAACAATTTTTTTAATCACAGGATCCCAAAATTTCGCTCTCTTCATATTAACTCCTATTGGAATCCCCAGGTACGAAAAGGGCGATTGCCCCACTTCACAATTCAAAATGCTAGCCATCCGAGCCTTTTCGCCATCATTGACCCCAAACCCATATAGTTTACTTTTGTGATAATTAACTTTAAGTCCCGTGACCAGATTTAGCCAGCGAAGAAGGCGTTTAAGCGTAGCCGCATTTTTCTCCGACCAACTCCCTATGAATAAGACATCGTCAGCATAACATAGATGCGACAGAGATGGGCCGTCATTAGGGAGCTTAAAGCCTTGAAATAAATCAGCATTAATGCACCTCTTCATGAAAAGGCTGATTATTTCCATCGCCAAAATAAAGAGAAACGGGGAGATGGGATCACCCTGTCTGAGGCCCCTTTTAAACTTAAATTCATCCGTAGGCGACCCGTTCACCAAGCCCGAACCCGTCCCCGAGACCAGACACCCTTTTATCCATCTAATCCACATCTCGGGGAATGACATACATTGCATCATTCGGAACAAGAATTTCCAATTTAAGGAGTCGTAAGCTTTTTCAAAGTCGACTTTAAAAATCAACAGCCCCTGTTTATTCTTCTTAGCCCACGCCACCGTCTCACTGATTATTAGCGGACTATCAAGAATATTCCGCCCACCTAAAAAAGCCGACTGCATAGGCGAGATAATTTCTTCCATCACCGGTTTTAACCGGTTAGCCAGAACCTTCGATATAATTTTATACATAGATCCGACCAAAGAGATTGGCCGAAAATTAGCAAGAGTTTGTGGGTCTTTAGATTTGGGAATTAAGGCCACAAAAGAAGGGTTACACCCTCTGCTAAACTCTCCATTCCAAAAAAAATCCATCATCACTCCCATAATAGGTTGTTTCAATTCCTTCCAAAATTTCTTAAAAAACTTAAGCGTAAAACCATCAGGGCCTGGGGACTTACCGCCGTCACAACTCTTTATGGCTCTCCAGACTTCCTGTTCTGTTAACTCCTCGCACAACATCATCCCACTATGGTACGAAATATTAGGGAGACCGTCACCATTAAAACTAGGCCTACGCCTGATAGGCTCAGCGAATTGTTTCTTAAACCACCCTCTTATCTCTTTTTTGAGTTCCACTGGGTCACTAATAAAGGAATCATTAAACCGGAGCCCATTAATTCTGCTAGACGCTATATTCACGTTCATCATTTTGTGAAAAAAGGAAGAATTCTCGTCCCCGAACTTCAACCATTTCACTCTAGCTTTTTGTTGAATATTTTTTTCTTTATCAGTCTCCAGCTTATTAAATTTCACCCGAAGATCAATTCTCAATTTTTTATCTACCTCCGATAGAGGACCAACAGCAGCCCTTGATTCAATATCTCTTATAACCTCGGAGATCCTACTCTCTTCTTTTATAAACTCAGCCTTAACTTCCGATCTCCACTTCTTAATCTCTGATTTAAGATTTTTCAGAATCGAAGCAAAAGTCACCTCAAACCTACCTCCAAATTGAGTGATAGCCAAAACACTTTGAACTAAAGAAAGCATTCTTTGATCATCCACCCACGAGTTGAAAATTTTGAAAGGAATAAGACCAAAGTCCAACGGATTACACAACAGGGAAGTTGGGCAATGATCCGAGTCTCCCTTTTCGTGAACCTCCGTTTTAGCAGTCGGCCAGTGATTAAGAAAAGATTCACAAACCAAGAATCTGTCTAACTTACTAAGTTTAACGTTAGCATGCCCGGAGATAAAAGTAAACTTACCTCCGGTCATGGAAAACTCGAAAAGCCCAGCATTGGAGATAAAATCATTAAACGCCTCCGTAGCACTCCTGTCGAAAGTAGAGTTTACTCTTTCGTCTTCAACACGAACATCATTAAAATCGCCAAACAAGACCTTCAGCCCCTCCACTTGAGATAACAGATTCAGTAACTCGGTCCAAAAACTTCTTCTGAGCCTGGCATCATTCGGCGCATGAGTATTTACCAAATTCATCTTCTCCTCCACCCCAGCAATTCTACCTGAGACCATCAAAAATCGATTGTTCTTCAAGATATATTCTTCACGAAATAGGTCAGGGTTCCACAACATAGCCAACCCTCAAGATCTCCCAACAGAATCAACTGAAGCAACTTTCAGACAAGAATTGTCCCAAAAACGCCTCAAATCAACTTCAGACAAACCCGCACGATGAGTTTCTTGGAGCCCAATAACATTAGCTTTCAAATCCTTTTTAAGCTTCTTAACCCAAATCCCCTTCCTAATAGAGGAAATCCCATTCATATTTATGGACAAAAAATTCATCTTCAAACCAATTTCTCCGAATCCCCACTAACCAACTTTCTAACATGGTTATCAAATCCGCCTACCTCAATACCCAGAGCAATACCCACCCTGATAGTCTCGTTCACCTCTTTATCGAACTCTGAGATAGAATTGTCATCGACCATCTGACCATCCACATCGTCTTCCTCCAATCTTGACTGCCTGAGGTTCACCCCTTCCCCCTTATTGGCCCCAACTTCCATCCTAAAAATTTCCTCAATGGTAAAGGGGTCAGAGGAATCTTCATCACCAACAGAGTTATTTAGGTCAGGGATCTAATGGTTTTGGGCTGCCACTTTATGGATTGATTTAGATTTTATGGGCCTCCTCGTAATGTAACTGGGCCGAGGTAATTCGGAGTCAAGCCCACCGAAGTATCCACCATCTCCAAAAGAAGCTCCACTATGCTGGCCCGCTGGCCCCACCTCTTCCCTATCTTCTCTCTCAAACAATAAATTAATATTGCCTACTTCTCTGTCTTCAATAACTTGGGTGAATAAATTCTCTTTAGGAACTTGGGCCCCACTAGCATCATTACCCTGCACATGTTCTCCTGTGTCGGGGATACCAACAGTTGGATCAACTCCCATGCACGTAGGAGAGAGGCCCTCATTATACCCAACCGACTTTATCCCCTACACGTGATCCTCGGAAATCGGAGAGACATGAACGTTAGAATTCCCCATGCAATCTGAATCCCCCATGCATCCCTTCGAATTCCGACAGCCAACTTCCGATGAACAATCAAATTCCGATGACTTGACGGAAGAACTCTTCTCACTTCCACCCCCCGGAGATCCTCCGACTTCCGATGAGCTAACCGGAGATCCAGGAATGGATACCATGTCTTCGAGAAACGCCGGAGACCATTGACCGGATATTTTTTCCACCCAGATTTTCAGATTGTGACCCTTCCATGTTAAATCAAATTCTTTAGAGATTCTTCTGCCCGAGTTCACTAACACTGCTAATCTGTCTTCCGCTAGATTGCCGTTAGACACATCAACTTCCGATTTGACCAACAACCTTCCACACCTTTCACCGATCTTATTGAAGACGTGACGGTCCCATAAAGCAACCGGAACCCCCAAGATTTTAATCCAAGCCACTCTCTCGAAAATTGGAGGAAGACCTTCCCAGATATAGAGCCTCGAAAACCATTTCTCCCATTCGTTCACCATATTGCATCTGAAATCCTCCGCGTCCGCTGGGTTGTTAAAACAAAGAAGGACCTTGAGACCACCCAAGTATTTCAGATTAAAACCTTCTTCCGTAATGTTCGACAAAAGAGATACTAAGTCATTCAGGATATCGATATCTTTAACTTCTCCCACCAGGGATTTGAATTCCAAATTTTTCTTAGTCTCCGCATTCATAGGAGGGAGGGCAATGGTATCAGCCGGGTCCTTACTACTCTCACCGGCAACTACAGAGCTAAAAGATTTACCTCCAAAACGGGAAGGAGCTACCGGAGCTGGGACTCCGTTACTAGAAGGATCCGGCCTCCTTTGACCCATACCCGTCATCTTAGCCTGATTCACCCCCTGCAATCTATCAAAAACTGACACACGATTGCCATTGCTCCATGCACCAGTCTTAGAGCCATCTCTATTAAACCTGGCTAGGTTAACACCTATGACCGCCCCGTCTATTCGGACCTCCTTAAGTTTCTTTAACCACCACTCCGGGTCTGAAACACTGGATAGTTTGATAAAGCCAAATTTATAACCTCCTCTATCTTTCTTCATCGGAATGAATGCATCTTCTAGATTATCAAGATGATCGAAGGCACTCCAAAGAGAGTCTTTATCACAGGATTCAGGAAGATTGTAAATAAAAAACGACGTCGTATTCCTCAATCTGGCTTCCCTCATATAAAACTGTTTATCTTTCTTGAACTCTTGACGACTAATAACCTTATTCCAGTTATCAGGTTGATGTTTCCACGTCCTCCGCCCCATGGCTACTCCGAGAAAACAAAAGAACAGAAGAATCGCGGCCCAAGAGGTGTTAATGGGATTCGAACCGATCTAGCTTAACTATACTCAGATAGCCGCGACCGGTATCAGACCCGCTAAGCCCTCCGAGAAACCGAAAAACCTCTGTGGGAAAGGAGACCAGGAGGGAGACACATATATTAAATTGGCAATTTTCGGGTCTTGATACACGCAAGGGCCGTGATCACGCTGTCGCTGACCAATAACAACACCCTTTGAATAATATATGTTAAATTGCAATTTTTGGTTTTGCTACACGCACAGGGAGGTCATTAATGTGATCGATCACAGCACCCTTTTGAATATATTACAATTTTCCATCTTTTGAATACATACATACGTATATATTAAAAAGTAAATTGCAATTTTCCGGTCTTACTTTTTTTTAACGGCCGACAGAAATTTATTTATTAATTGTAGCAAGATGTTACCCGCCAAACTTACAATAATTCTCGACACCAATACAAAGGAAATTACATATAATTACACATAACTAGCCAAGAATTTCAAAGCGACTCCAATTCTCCCACGATAATGAGATCATCTTAGACCGATTCCTAAACCAAAGGTACGCCATTGCTTTTATCTCGTCTAAGATCTTCGTAGCATTTGGACCCACTTGTTTGAACACCGTCTCGTTTCTTAACTTCCACAAGCTCCAGAAAGTCACCAAAATTACTGCATGTAAAGCTTTCCTCTTCTTCCTCGCTCGCGAACTTGAGTCATGTAAGCTAAGCAATTCATTGATGTCGAACGCAATTATCGGTGGGATATTACACTAATCCGCTATATTTTGCCAAACAACTTGGGAAAACTGACATGTTACAAATAAGTGTTCACAAGTTTCGGCACCGTCACCACATAATACTCACAGATTGTTTTGTACCGAAATATTCCGTCTTGCCAAAGCGCACTTCGTCGGTAATCTATCCATTTCTGCTCTCCAAGCCACTATAGCGACCTTCTTTGGAACCCAATTATTCCACTCAAACACACGAACCGGACTTACTCGATTTACCGTGCTTAAACTCCTTTTAATACCAGTGACATTGAACGTGCCATTTGAATAGTACTTCCAGGCCCAAAGGTCCTCACCCGAACCCAAATTCAGCCCACTAATTAGTTGTTCCAGCTGCTGGAGTTGTCTTTGTTCACTCTCACCCAGTTGCGGTCGATCCCAGGCCTATTGAAACCTCGACCCAGATGCACCAACACCTAATCTATGTTCCACCAAGCAATCTTTCTGCCTTTCAGCTTTGAATAAGTCAGAGAATTTCAAATAAAAAGGTGTTGTGTCAGCCCAAATATCCAACCAGAACTGAATGCTCTTACCATTAACCAAAGTCGCATAAGCGGCACATCACAAATCGATGTCAGCAATAAGAAGGGGTTGTTGAATACTAATTATGTTTTTCCAAGGTCCAGCTAATGATACTTTTGCCGGAATATCATTCCAAGCCCTATTGTTGTGATGAATAGCCCAAATTACCCGCCGCCACAAACTATATTTTTCGGTTTTATATCTCCACCACCACTTAGCCAACAGGCTAGGTTGGCGTTTCTAATCGAACCGAATCCTAACCCACCATATTCAATCGGAGCAATTGTTTTTCCCAAGCTATCCAATTCATTTTTGCTTTCTCCTCCGACCCACCCCAAAAGAAAACTCTCCTCATTCTATCCAAGGCATCCAAAACTTTTATCGGTGCTTTAAATAGAGACAAGTAGTATGTTGGTAAAGAATTGAGCACCGACTTTATCAATGTAATCCTACCCCCATATGAGAGTGTTTTGGCTTTCCAAAAAGAAAGCCGATTCTTGAAAACTTCCAATACCGACTTCCAATTCCGAGCTAAATTCATATTGGACCCGACTAGTAAACCGAGATGCGAAAAAGGGAACGTACCTTTCTTACAGCACAACTCGCCAGCCATTTGTTGAACTTCGATGTCACTAATCCCAATTCCATAGATGCTACACTTTGCCAGATTCACTTTAAGCCAAGAGACCAGGTAAAAGCACCTTAGTATCCGTCTCAGATTATTAATATTTACCTAAGACCACTCACCCAAAAACATCACATCGTCTGCATAAATTAGATGTGACAGTAACGGACCACCAGCGGATAAATCAATCCCTTTAAACAAATTAGACGATAAGGCCCTTTTCATAATACACGTCAATGCTTCCATAACTGTTAGGATCTGAGTTTGGTTTTGATTGTGTTTAACGTTTGAATTAAGATGAACAATGAATGAGAAATGCAGCGGAATATTAATGGAAACAAACTTTTCACAATCAAACAGGAGAATTGCTTTCAACACACATTTTCAACAATGAACCGAATGATTAAATTTTTTCCAAACACCAATTACACTTGCATGTATGTAACAAAACTCTCCCTCAGCCTGAGCTCACAATGATTTGTTCGTACAGGAAGAAAAATGGTGAAGAGCTAATAGAACAGTACAGGGTACTGTTCTATTTATAGGCACGAACAAACCACTGTGGCATCTTTGCTGACGTCACCATGAAAGTGACATCTAACCTCCTAAGAAACTCTAACCTCTGATCTATACAAGTACTGCTATGCTAACAACTGTTATTACAATTCATTACATAAAGGCAAACTAAACTACTGCTGAAGCCTTCCACTGATGTTAACCCAGCAGAACTTGATATAACCCAGCAGTGCTTGACTCAAGGCAATAGATTGAACAACAGGGCTTTAGTCTTCATCAGTCTTTGACTTGATCAGCAGTTGTAGGTCAGCAGTTGTACCGATCAGTAGATAGGAGGTCAGCCGATGTTGAAACCACTTTCAAGGGGATAGACTTGTATACACAACATCTGCTTATTCTGGATCCACTGCTCTGATCCAGTTTTGGCTTTAATTATCTATTCCTCTTATAAGGTTCAATCCCAACAATCTCCCCCTAGAACAGATAATGCCAAAAACCCTTCATTATTGGTAGATCTTTATTGACTCATCAACAGTTCCCTTATTTTCCCTTTGAGTTGTAACTCAAAGGCTAAGGCATCGTGTCATCTTCATCCCTGCACAATGGAAGATCAAGGAGATCCTGCAAATCTTCAAGACTTAGGCCAAGTGCTTGTTCCCTTGTTATTTTCTTCACTTCTCCACTAGACTTGAACACTGTCAGTACATGGGTCTGTTTGTCAGTTTTCCACTTTAGTACTTTTGAGTCTGGTGGGTTTCTTGGGAGATCTTTATTAGATGAGGAGTTTGGTGATGCTGGCCTTGTGATGACTGTTTGAGCAGTGCTTGCAGGTTGGTTTAGGCCAAGAGTTTCAGCTATCATCTTCTTAATGCCTTCTTTTACAAGTTCATCTCCTGCCATTAATTCCGCCACTGTTTCATTATCCAACTGTTGTTGTCTTCTTTTATAGATGGCAGCACCAGCTGGAGCAGTGGATCTCCTGATTTGCAGCTTTGGTGGTCTTGTTGAAACCTCTGCTTCAGGGTAGTCAGGTTTTTGTGGAACTTTAGGATCTTTCTTCCTTAATTCCTCCAACCTTTTGTAGGTGGTCCTGACTTTGTCTTCTCTCCATCTTGACACTTGATTTTTAGACCCATAATCAGCAGCAACTAATTCCTCTTTCATTCTCTTCAGCTCTAATGTCTTTTTATGTATATTCTTCTTGTACTTTGACCAATCTGGAGGAGTTTGTTTGACCTTATTCTTAATCATTTCTTGAATCCTGGCTACTTCTTTTTCAAGCTCAGGAATGGTCCATTCTTTGTACATATATTTTCCCCCTTGTATTTCTTATGAGCCATGATGTTTTCAATATAGTCTTTTTCTCAAAGATTCATCTGCTTTTTCTGAAATTTGTCTACATACATTCTTTGCAAACTGCTCTAAGGATCTGACTTGAGTGAATAAAAATTGGTAATGCCTTTGAATTTCTTTGTCAGTCTTTCCTTGAGAATTTCTTTGAGAAATATCCTCTGCCTGTAGAGCTTTAATTTTCAAGTACTCTTCAATGTTGTTAGGCCTAGGATATCCTTCAACTGATGGCAACTTCCTTTTAGCAGGATCATCCTCATAGTAGAAGGATTTAATCTCTTCTCTGACTGCTATAAGTTCAAGAGGATATTGGAAACCCGCAGGAGTGATGATAGGGATTGGTTGTTGTACTTGAGCTGATGAGAGAGGAACAGGGTTTGGAATAAGTGCAAGGGATTGTGAACATGTTGGTGGTGGTGATGGAGAGTCATCATCAGGTATGAAAATCCTTCTCCTTTTTATTGTAGGAGAGGCTGATGATGTCTTGGGTGGATTAGTGGTGGTGTATTGAGTGGTAGAAGGTGGCTGACTAACAGTTGTTGAAACAACTGGTGTTTCAACCACTGTTGCCATTACAACAGATGTTGTAACATCTGATGTCTTCTGCTTTTTGGCAGGAGGTGATGGTGGTTTTGGTGGTGAGATGATTTTTGGTGGTGGTGATAAGGCAGTGGTTATGGTGTGTGTTGAAGTGATGTGTGTTGAAGAGATGGCAGGTGTTTGGCTAACAGTTGTTGTATCTACTGAAGTATCAGCAGTTGTTGATACAACAGGTGTTACAGCAACTGTTTGGGTGGAAGATTGATGTTGGGGGCTTTTGGACGGTGGTTTGGGAGTATGCTTTGTGAGTTTGGATGGTATGGATTTGGGTTCCCTCACTTTTCGAGTGGGATTTCTTTTTGGCTCAGGATTTTTAACATCCTTTTGCTCAGAACAACCCTGCGCATTCAGCTCCAAATAAGCTCTTGTCTCCTCATTCCACCTGGACATATCCTTTGCCTCTCTGTCCCTTTTTACACTTGCTTTTGCTTCAGCAAGTGCATTTGTGGTAACATCAATCTTTTTGCTACCATCTGGCAAGGGAATCTTTTTAGTCATTGCATCTTTTTCTGGTTCAATATACAGACCATCAACTATTCCCTTCTTCTTCCACTCCTTGATTTTCTCCCCCTTTTTGGCATTATCTGGGGGTAGTTGATCAATGAAGAGAACAGTGGGAGGAGCAGTGCCAGTGGTGTTTAAGAGATGGACCTTTATAGCCTTAATGTCTACTTGGGTGTTTCTAAACCTGGACTCCATTATGTTTCTCAGCTCTTGAACATGTATTGCATGCTGCTGATCAGCCATTTGTTGTTGTTGTTGGAGCAGCGGTTGAAATAGATTCCATAACTCATTTGCAGCAGGTGCTTGTGGTGGAGCAGATGCTTGAGCTGGAACAGTAGTGGGTTGCACCTTTTGAACTTTCAACAACTGTTGCAGCATTTCTTTAATTTCTGCAACAGAGGTATCCAGTTTTTCAACTCCATCCGTCAATTCTAGGTACTTTAAACCATCACCCAACTTAATGGGATCATCTGATTTCCCACAAACAGTGGTTTGAACAGTGGTTAACTTAGGGAATGTATTCCAATTATCATCCACTGATGCCCCTTTTTCTTGGTAATGGGGACTTCTTCCCTCAACACTTGATAACCTTTTGATGGTACCAGTAGTCAAAACAAACTTACTAGTGGTTATCAGAGGTGCTATAGAAGGAATTGCCTCCAAGGAAGTCTTATTGATGTAACCACTGTCCAAATGCAAACCAGTGGGTTCAGCACTTGTAGTGGCTGCTTCACTTGGATTACCACCAAAAGTTACTTATAACTCAAGGGGTGTAGCCTCCTCAGGTCATGTTGGTGGGTTAGCTATGATTGATACATCAGACCCAGTCGTGTGTTGAAGTATGTTCTCATTGATAGGTGAGTGAGAAGGACTGATTTGTGCCTGGTTCAGATCAATAGCATCCAATAATAATTTAGTTGGTGGTGGAATTGTGGAGGTGAGGTTGGGTGTAGAAAGAGAATTGGCCTCGGGCATTGGGCTGTGGATGATGGAAGTAAGTGATTCCAGAGCATCATATAGTGGTGTCCCTATTTGTACAACCTGTTCTTTTTTAGAAGAAGCAGGAGGAGTTTCAGCCATGGGTTGAGATACTTCTACCAACTGCTATGAGGAAGTAGCAGCAGTGGTTTCTTGTGACTTTTGTGCTGTCACTGGCAGTTGCTTTGGTATCTCATCCTCCAGAGTTGCCTTTTTGGTAGGTTTGGGGGGCTTTTGATTTTTCTTTTATGTTGGCTTTTTGGTGATTTTAGGTGTGGGTTTCAAAGCAGTTGTTTTGCTGCTATGATCACCTTGAGCAGTGGGCTCAGCAGCAGATACCTGAGGAGCAGTGGTAGCTGCTAAATTCTGCTCAGGCACCTCTGCTTGTGTTTTGCAAGGTGTTGACATTCTTGTAAAAGTTTCAGCAGTTAAGCTGTGTATTTGAAAAGATGCACCTTGTTTTATTACAGCAGCATAATCCTTACCAAGTTTCTTTTCAAAATAGTAACTTAGAAATCTTGGAAAAAGTAAGAATGGCTTTTTATCAACATTTTTAACCAAATCATTAAAGATTTCCTGGGAGTAATTGAAATTTTCATCTTGAAGAATAGCATATCCCAGGTTTTGAATCTTTAATGGTATTTCATTAAAAGAAGTGGTTTTGTTTGAAACACACATAAGCAAAGTATGGAACAAAAATCTTGTTGCAGGTGGAAAATTACCTTTTTGTAAGGTATCCTTTTTAATTTGTTCTGCATACCCCCTTTCAAGGAAATCAGTTTTTAACTCATTTTTTGGAAAAGAAGTTTTACCTTGCTGATCATTGAGTTCAAAGACTTCTGAGATGGATTGTGGTGTGATTTTGACAGGTTTACCCATTAGAGAAGAGTTAATGGCTATGACATCCTCGCCTTGTTTGTCAAGGGTAATATTATTCCAAAACTCTCTTTGGGTGTCCAAGTAAATTGGAGCATCTGCTGTTAACAAAGTTTTGTACTTTGATGCAGACATGATGGCAATAATGGAATCGAAAGCGTCGGTGGTGCCTGGTTTTGTAAGAAGACCCAGATAATTGTGTGGTGATTTGTATGGGATTTCAACAGGTGTAGCCTTTTGAACGGCCTTTTTACGAGAAGATTTTGAAGTGGGTGTTGCAGATGACTTCGATTTTGTCATTTTGGAGAAGACGATTGAAGAAGTTTGTGAAGAAATTTGAGGAAATGAGATGAGAACTGCTTTGAGAAAGGATTTTTTAAGAATTCAATTCGACAGTAAAACCATGTTTGGGGTTTTGAAGGGGGGTTTTATAAAGAAAAAGTGAATGCTGACGTGGCAGCGGTTACAAAAGATCTGACCGCTATGTACTGTCCACGTGCCAACCCCTGATGAGATGAAGGACAAGTTGTCTTTTATGATGACCATTGATGGAACAAGACCAGTGGTTGTAAGGTAGAAATGAAGGCAGTGGGTGATTTTTACTATCAGTGGATAGCACATCAGTGGATAAAACACTGATTTTGAACAACAGTGCTTATCAAGAAATGAGAGAACAGGGGTTGACTTTCAGCAGTGAACAGTGTTTTCAGTGGAACAGACCTTTGAACAAAGTGATGTCTGATGTCGATATGCTTGGTGGTTGAGTGGGAAACTGGATTTCTGATGATATTTTCTGCTGCCTGGTTATCCAACATGAGTGGTGTCTTTAAGGCAGTGATACCAAAATCCAGTAACTGATTTTGAAGCCAGAGCAGTTGGGCTGTATAGCTTGCAGCAGCTATATATTCTGCCTCAGCAGTGGATGTGGAAACAGCTGCTTGCTTTTTGCTTTGCCAAGACACTAAGCAATTACCTAGGAATTGGCACCCTCCTGAAGTGGACTTCCTTGTCTTGTCACATCCAGCAAAGTCACTATCTGAAAAACCTGAAAGCTCATTTTACCATCAGCTGGATACTAGATACCAAGTGTGGGAGCACCTTTTAGGTATCTTAATATCCCTTTTACAGCAATAAGGTTTGACTTTCTAGGGGCTGATTGGGATCTTGCAAAAACACATGTTGCAAACATGATGCCTAGATGCAGTTAGGTACAATAAAGACCCAATCATGCTTCTATATAAAGTTTGATCAACCAAATCATCCTTCTCGTCAGACATGACTAATTTATTGGTTGCAATGGGTGTACTACATGGCTTGCAATCATCCATCTCAAATTTCTTTAAAAGTTCTTTGGCATATTTGCCTTGATGGATAAAAGTGCCATTTTGCAGTTGCCTTACTTGGAGACCAAGAAAGCACTAGAGTTCACCCATTGCACTCATTTCAAACTCAGCTGTCATGAGTTGCCTAAACTCTTCACACATTTTATTACATGTGCTTCCAAAGATGATGTCATCCACATAAATCTGGACAATCATCAAATCCTTTCCTCTCCATTTTAGAAACAATGTTTTGTCTATCTTACCTCTTGTGAAACCAATGGAAATTAGAAAGGTGGAAAGAGTTTCATACCAGGCCCTTGGTGCTTGTTTCAGGCCATACAAAGCTTTATTCAGCTTGTAGACATGATTTGGATTAAATGGATCCTCAAAGCCTGGAGGTTGACAAACATAAACCTCCTCTTGAATCTTACCATAGAGGAATGCACATTTGATATCCATTTGATACACCTTGATGTTATGGTTGACAGCAAAGGCCAGAAATAATCTGATAGCTTCAAGTCTTGCTACAGGGGCAAATGTTTCATCATAGTCAATGCCCTCTTCTTGTCTGAAACCTTGAACCACAAGCCTGGCTTTATTCTTGACAACAATACCCCTTTCATCAGTTTTATTTTTGAAGACCCATTTTGTGCCAATAGGACTTACACCCTCTGGCAATGGTACAAGCTCCCAAACTTGTTGTCTTCTAAACTGTTGGAGCTCCTCTTGCATGGCCTCTACCCAGCTGTTGTCTTTCAGTGCCTCTTGGTACTTGATTGGCTGATGGAGAGATAGAAACCCAACAAAAAGACAAATGTTTTAGGATTGACTTCTTGTGAGCACCCCTTCATTGATGTTGCCAATAATTTGGTCTGGTGGATGAGATTTCAAGAAGATAAGCTCTCCTTGGTATGGAACAATGGCATTGAGTGGGTAGGGCTGCAGATGTGAATCATCTGAGCTAACCACTGCTGGTGACTTTGATGATCCAGCAGTGGCTTCAAAAGGTGATGGAATAGGAGGTAATGGTGTGGACACATGCTGACTTTGATCCACTGTTTGAGGACTTTTGTCAACAGTGTTTGATGATGTGGAAGCAGGGGTTAATGGGCTACTTTGTTCAACAACTGTTGAGGTAGCAGTGGTTGAGCTTTGACAACTGTTTTGAACATCTGCTGCTCTTCCCACTTGGACAGACTTTTGTTGAGGAATGATGATTGCATACCCATAGTCTGGTGATGAATCTTCTGATGTACCTGCACTGTTAGTCTTGACAGCAGTATTTTCAAAAGTGAATTTATCAAGATCAAACAAATCTGCAGGGTTTGCTGGGATTTTCATTGATGAAAGTTCATTGAACTTTACATTCAAAGTCTTTTCCACTGTTCTGGTCCTTGTGTTAAACACTTTGTAGGCCTTAGCAGTGGTTGAGTATCCTAGATGATAACCATAATCAATTTTGGCGGCAAACTTTGAGATGGAATCTTTTAAGTTTAAAATGAAGCATGAGCAGCCAAAAACTTTGAAATATGAAATTAATGGCTTTATTTTATACAGCAGTTCATAGGCAGTCTTTTGATGCCTGGGGTTGATTAAAACTCTGTTTTGGACATAGCAAGCAGTGTTTACTGCCTCTGCCCAAAAAGTTAATGGCAAACCTGAATCAGCAAGCATGGTTCTGGCAGCCTCAATTAAAGTTCTGTTCTTTCTTTCAACAACCCCATTTTGTTCTGGTGTTCTTGGAATGCTGTATTGCCTCACAATTCCTTTTGACAGACAGAAATCATCTAACTCCTTGTTCCTGAACTCCGTGCCATTGTCACTTCTGAAGATTTTTACTGGAAGGTCAAACTGCTTTTCAACCTGTTTCACAAAGTCTTGTAGAATGCCTGCAGTCTCATCATTTGAATGTAAAACGTAAGTCCATGTGAACCTAGAAAAGTCATCAACAATAACCAAACAATATCTCTTTTTCCTAAGACTCATGACTTTAACTGGGCCAAACAAATCCATATGAAGCATTTGCAAACATTTGGTTGTTTTGGACTCATCAATGGATTTGTAGGAGCTTTTATGTTGTTTTCCTTTTAGGCAGGAAACATAATGCTCAGGACAGGTGAACAGTTTTTGAGGTAAACCTCTTACTAAACCCTGTTTTGAAATGACAGTGACTGTCTTGAGATTTGTGTGCCCCAATCTCATGTTCCATAATTCTGTCTCTTTTTTTGATGCAGCTAAGAACAGACAAGCATCAGTTCTGGTGCTCTCTTTTGACATATCCACCACATAAACATTGCCACTTCTTTGAGCAACAAGTTTTTGTTTTTCCAGTTTTTATTATTGCTTCAATCTTTTCAACCATTTCTGGTCCAACAATCCTACAACACTCCTTTGTGAAGAATGATCCATACCCCTTATCACTCATTTGTGAAACACTCAGAAGGTTGAATTTTAGATTGTCTATCATATTGACATTTTCAAATTTTACATTACCAGACTGCACTGTACCAGACCCCAGAACTTTCCCTTTACTATTATTACCAAAGGATATATCACCCCCTCCATGGATTTTTAAATCTTTGAGAATGGCTTTACATCCTGTCATGTGCCTGGAGCCTCCACTATCTACATACCAAAGGCTATCTAAGCATGCAGAAGCTCCCTGCACATGAAGTAAAAGGATTAGTTCATTAGGGTCTCCAAAGCCAATAAGGCTTTGGATGGGGTCTCAACAGTGTCTGGGATGAGTTCAAATGGATGGACAGTGGTTAGGTCAGGTGTTTGGACAGTTTTATGACTGTTTTTCTCTAACCACTGTTGGGGTTCTTGACCAATCACCTGTTGATAGCCAAAAGGATGCTTGTTCACTCTTGGTTTAGAGGGCCTTTTGTAGGTCTCATAAACATGTGGGATCCTTTGGTATGGTGGTTGTCCCTTGCCTCTTCTGTATTGGTTGGCAGGGGGTGCATCAAGCACTTGAACATCTCTTTGGACAGATGTTTGATTCAGCTGTTTTGTAACAGCTGTTTGGACTGGCACAAACAGTGGTTGATTCTTGGTGAATTTGACAGATGATGTTGATGGACTCAAGGATGTTTTAGTAGTGTACTCACTCTTTTTCACATCAAAGTTCTTGAGATACACACATTCTTGAGTATTGTGGTTATTTTTACCACAGATGGTGCAGCTTTTAGCAGGTACAATGATACTTGTTTTGTTTAGATCATATGCTTTTAGATGAAAACAGCCTTTTGTTAGATGATTCCTCTTTTCACAAAAATCACAAAACAGGTTTTTGATCTTTTCTCTTTTCTTCCTTTTCTCAGACTCCTTAGCAACAGAGTTTTGAACCACTGTTGGGATGTCTTTGATAGGAATGACCTTTGCTTTTGGAGCTGTGACACCATCAGTGGTTGTGAAATCCATGGGTTTGAAATTTTCAAGAATGTCACAATCATCAGACCATGTTGGTTTAAATTGGTATTTCTCAATTTCCTCAAAAGTTGAGGACCCCACAAATGATCTTTCCAGAGTGATTTTGTTACCAAGTTTGTCAGTAATCTTTACTTCTTGGCCATTCTTCTTGGTTGGTATTATTTCAGTTGAACCAGCTTGTTTGACAACAATGTTTTCAAGATCATCATATTTTTCTATATCCTATACCAAATTTAACATTGCTTTCAAGCTGTTTCTCAAGCATAACCTCATAACATTTGCAAGATTACACCCATCTTTCACAAGTGATCTGGGTGGATTCCAACTCCTTTTTGCAAACTTGGTGTTTTTCTACCATAGTTTGAAGTTGGTTTTTGGTTATGCTTTGCTCTTCTTTGAGACTGTTGATTTCTTTGTCTTTTTCAGCCAATTTGTTTTTAAGTTCTTTTAATGACTTTTCAAATTTGACTTCATCAGTTAAGACTTTATCCCTAAGGTTTTCATTTACCTCTTTAATGCTAGCAAATGCAATAATACATTTGTCTGAACACAATTTTTAAAGAACTTGAGGTGATACCTTAGCAGCAGCCATCATGGCACAATCACATTGATGATCACCTTCTTCATCAGCTCTAACTTCTTTCTCACCTACTTTCTTCTCTTCCTCTTCTTTTTTCTTTTCTTTGGACCAGGGGTCAGACAGTGGTTCAATCAGGGTTTCTGGATTTTCTGCCAGCAGTAGTTCACCAGCAACTGCAGTAACCACTGCTTCAGCCACTTCATCCACTGTTTCATTACTTAGCTGTTCACCTTCAGTTTCTACCCCTTCTGGTATTGACTCTAATGCCATCAAATAAATTTCATCATTAAAAGTATCATTAGAAGCATAGAGTGCAAAATTTTCATCACCAAGCTCCTCAGGCATGCTGCTCCAGTCAACAAAGCCTTGGGTGAAAAAACTTTGCTGATCTGGTTGTACCACTGTTGGAGCAGCTTGTTGAGGTGCCACAGGTTGCACTTGTGCCTGAGGGACAGGGGTTTGAACATACTGAATTTATGGAATAGTGGTTTGAACATAATGCACAGGCACAGGGGTTGCAGCATAGTGAGCAGTGTTAACATCTGCTGCGGGGGTATATTGGGTATAGTGCACAATGCTTTGGGGTTGTGGTCTAGGGTTTGAGCTGGGATGAGTTATTATTGGACCAGTGGTTTAACTCCTGCATTCCCTAGCAAAATGACCTAGCCTATTGCACTTGTAACACTTCAGTTTTGATTTATCCAACCCCACTCTTAAATTCCCATGTAACCCTGGGAATTTTCTCCCTGTTCTTTTATAGAATTTTCTTGTTCTTACACTAAGCAAAGCCAATTGATGCAAAATGTCCATCTCCTCTAAGTCAGTGGGATCAAAGTGTTGCAAATCATTTAGTTCAAAACACAAGTTATCTGACATCTGGTTTTCACAATTTGCAGTAAAAGCATAATTTGCAGAGTGAGAATCAGAGTTGTTAAAATTTCCACCAGCAGTTATATCAATAAAATAATCAAAACTCTGATCCTTACTACTGCTATCAGATTCTTCCTGACCAAAAAGAGCTGTGCTGCCAAATGCATAGTCATCAGCAATTTTTCCAGACTCTTGCAACTTCTTTTTCTGGTTTAACTCCCTTTCATAGGTCAGGAGTCTACCATTAAGTTGGGTCAGGGTCAGATCTTTGAACTCAGCTGAATTTCTAGTTACAAAAGTTATTGTGTCCCATTTTTCAGGTAGTGATCTAAGAAACCTGCTATTTTGTGTTGAATTAGGAAATGTAACCTTAACAAGTCTTAGCTCACTAATGAGACAGCTAAATCGCTCAGACTATTGGGTCAATGATTCACCCTTGATGTGACAAAAGGTTTCATACTGCTGATTCAGAATTTCCCTATTATTTTCAATAACTTCTTCAGTTCCCCCAAACTGTTCCTTCAGTGCATCCCATAGCTCTTTGGCACTATTACAATGTAACAGCCCAGCATAGATTCATTGGGTAATGCAGATGCAATGATGCTAAATGCTTTGGCATCGAGTTCGAACTTTTGGAAATCAGTTTGAGTATAATTTTCAGGTTTTTTAGGTTCGAACTTCTTTGTATCCTCAGCACTTGGCACCATGGGAACGTGTGGTCCAAAGACAACAGATCTCCAACATCCGGTATTCTGTTGAGCAAGGATGTGACCCATCCTTCTCTCCCAGATGTTGTATTCATTACGTTTAAGCATGGGTGGTTTGAAAAGAGAGCCAATGTTATTTTTATCATCTTGTGATTGTGACGTCATCCTGGTTGTTTTACAGGCACTGATTAATCAACTTTGATGGTGATTAAACCTTACACTGTTTTTCAACAAAACGAACAAACTATCAGTATCAACGATTATGAGCTGAACTATTTATGTCAAAATGATTGTTAAATCAAATTTGATTGTCCAGGCTCTGATACCAATTGTTAGGATCTGAGTTTCGTTTTGATTGTGTTTAACGTTTGAATTAAGATGAACAATGAATGAGAAATGCAGCGGAATATTAATGGAAACAAACTTTTCACAATCAATCAGGAGAATTGCTTTCAACACACATTTTCAATAATGAACCAAATGCTTAAATTTATTCCAAACACCGATTACACTTGCATGTATGTAACAAAACTCCCCCTCAGCTTGAGCTCACAATGATTTGTTCGTACAGGAAGAAAGATGGTGTAGAGCTAATAGAACAGTACAGGGTACTGTTCTATTTATAGGCACGGACAAAACACTGTGGCATCTTTGCTGACGTCACCATGAAAGTGACATCTAACCTCCTAACAAACTCTAACCTCTGATCTATACAAGTACTGCTATGCTAACAACTGTTACTACAATTCATTACATAAAGATAAACTAAACTACTGCTGAAGCCTTCCACTGATGTTAACCCAGCAGCACTTGATATAACCCAGCAGTGCTTGACTCAAGGCAGTAGATTGAACAGCAGGGCTTTAGTCTTCATCAGTCTTTGACTTGATCAGCAGTTGTACCGATCAGTAGATAGGAGGTCAGCAGATGTTGAAACCACTTTCAAGGGGAGAGACTTGTATACATAACATCTGCTTATTCTGGATCCACTGCTCTGATCCAGTTTTGGCTTTAATTATTTGTTCCTCTGATAAGGTTCAATCCCAACAATAACCATTACAAACAGAAAGGGCGATAGCGGATCACCCTGTCTGAGTCCACGAGAGCAATCAAACTCCCTAGTTGGTGATCCATGGACTAGAACAGAAGCTCTAGCAAAATACATAGTCGCCATAACCCATGACCTCCATTTACACGGAAACCTAATCTGAGCCATAACCGAATCGAGGAAAGACCAATTAACAGAATCATATGCCTTATTAAAGTCTACTTTAAAGAACATACCTTTTCGTTTATTCTTTCTTAACCAGCTCAGAACTTCGTTAAGGACAAGTGGGCCATCTATGATATTTCTACCAGCCAGAAAAGCCGACTGTTGTTCAGAAATCAGGTTCCCCAACACCTTTTTGAGACGGTTAACCAGTACTTTTGATATAACTTTATTGATTACACCAATCAAGCTAATCGGCCGGAAGTCTGTTGGGCCGACAGGATATTTAACTTTCGGGATCAGTGCAATAAATGATGATGTACAGCATTTATTAATTGAACCCTCCTCAAAGAATTTATTGAATAATCTAACCATATCGTTACGGAAACCCCCCCCCCCCCCCCAAAAAAAAACCCTTTTAATGAATTTGAAGTTAAACCCGTCCGGCCCTGGAGCTCGATCTCCCTCACACTCCCAAACGGCAGCCTTTATTTCTTCCAAGGTGAACGAATTTTCCAACATGATAGCATCAGAATATGAGATTGTAGCTATACCAGGACATACCAACTCAGGCCTATCTGACATAGGCTCCGAAAACTGACTTTGAAAAAACTCGTACAAGGACTCCTTTATGGCCAAAGGATTCGTTATCCACACACCATCAATCATCAAGCCATTCATCCTATTAGTACTTATATTAGAATTAATAATATGATGAAAAAATCCAGAGTTCTCATCTCCATCAATAGCCCATCGAGACCGAGACTTTTGGCGTATATCCAACTGTTTGATCCTGTCAAAGTCCGCTACATAGTTCCGGCACTCTATTCTTTCAGCCAATTCATCATCCAATAACAATCTTTCCTCCGCTAATTTTTCGATGACTTCCAGCCTCCTCTTCCCCCCCCCCATAGATCCCCTCCGTATTTTCCTTCTCAACTTTCAGCCATGACTTAATGATGTTTTTCAACCACCTCAATTTAATTACAACCGCTAGATCCGCTGGCCCCGAGAAATTAAACTCACCACACTTTTGTAGAACATACTCAAGAAACCCAGAATACTCAAACCATGAATTAAAAAATCTAAATGGGATGTGGCCGAAATCAGACTGAACCGTAAAAAGAACAATGGGCTGATGATCAGACGCTTCCCTAGCCAACGCAATCACAGTTGCATTTGGCCATCTCTCCCTAAAACCTAAGCACACCAAAAAACCTATCCAGTTTACTCAGCTTTTTTCCGTTGTCCGATATATAAGTGAAATTTCCACCACCCATATTATACTCCACCAACCCGGCTGATAAGATAAACTGATTAAAAGCCTCAGCATTAGCAACAACGAAATCAGAATTCATACGCTCACTGGGATCCCCGTACATCATTAAAATCCCCCATCATGATCCATAAACCCTGTAATTAGTCCTAAAACCCAAAATCTCTGACCACACCACTCGCCTACTAAGCACATCATTCGGAGCATAAACATTTATTAAATTCATTCTACACCCCGACTGGACCAAGAAACCCGAGACAATAATAAAATTCCTATTATGGAAAATATCAACACACCTGAACACTGTAGGGCACCACAGACAAGAAAGACCCCCAGACCTTCCATGCGAATCCACCACAACAACTTTAAATTCAGCTCGGCCCCAAAATTGATTGAACATAAATGACGAAGAATCTTGTAATTTCGTCTCCTGAATGGCAAGAAAGTGAATCCCATAGCTAGTTTTTAACCCCCTGGTCCAATCTGACTTCCGATGGCTCCGAACCCCCCTTAAATTTACAGACAAGCAATTCATTGGGAAACATTTGAGACACCTTCCTCCGTGATAAGCTTTTCAGTATCCGTCTCGAAACCATTTAGGTTGATACCTAATACTGCTCCGATACGAACCGTAGCCTCAACCTCATCCCTCAAGATATTCTGAAATTCATGATTTTCCTGGCCACCATAATCTCCTGGGAGTTGAGTTTCGTCATTAATTGCATCACCATCCATTCGATTACCAGATACATCAACAGGAGCATCTGGATTTTCTAGATTATTCTCCTCCGCTCCATAAAAAACCCCCACAGGTGTATTCAGGTCTAAAGAACCCGAATTCAACCTATTCAGTTGACTAAAGGATCGATGAGTGGGCCCTTGAGTCGAACCCAAAGAGGGTGGACTTCTTGCGTCTCTATTTCGTTTACCCAGATTATTTAATGGGGTTGGGCCATCACCACTAGAAGAAAGATTGGGTTGCCCAAACACCTTATCAGAATCCAAACCAATGGGCCCATTACCCCATTCATTATTAGACAGTGCATTATTTACTTTGTCCAAGGCCACGTCATTAACGCTTGTCCCACACGCCGACCCATCCATATCCCCATGCACATTTTGATTTCCCATGTAAGCATTATGATTAGGAACCGCTTGGACTACCGGTGACTCATTACCACCCGGAGCCGATTAGAATTCCACCGGAATTGCATCCGACGCACCAACCTCCGTTGTCGGATCCTGCTCACAAGCCTGAGCACCCCCCATCAGATGGCACACTTGACCGGATCTCGCCCTCTTCGAGGTCCTCAACATCTTCAAGATCCTCATCCGAATCCGATTCCGTGTCAGACTCATATTCACTATCATCCAATACAGAACCACTATCCGGTTTCTGCAGATACTGATCCACCAATTCCGAAACCCAAACAATGATACTTTTTTCATTCCACTTGATTACCACGACCTCCTCAATTTTGGATTTTTGCGAAGTTAGAACCATAACAGACCCCACCGAGTTATCTTCATCTTGCCACGAAAACGAAGACTATTTAATCACACTTCCAAACAATCCACCAATCCTGTCAAACAGTGTGTTATCACGGATGATAAACGGTACCCCGGACATATTCAGCGTTACTATCCGGTTATACGGGATGTCCTCACCATTCCATAGGTAAAACTTAGAGAAAATGCTATGAAAGAGGTTAGCATGCACCTCCATGCAACCAGTGGCAGAAGCCTTGTCATTGAAGGTTAGTAAATTAGTCAATCCTCCAACGTATGACAAACCAACATCTATTAGGCCCCTTTCTTCTACCAATAGTCTGACTTTATTAACAGTCATAACCTCCTTTGTGTGTCCGATAACAGACCTGCCAATACAATGTAGAGGGTACAAAGAGCCCTTCCCCTCCACATTAACAACTTTCGCACCATGGCCCTGCACCTCCTTATTCCCCTTAAGCAAGTCAGCATAAGATCTCCCCTCTTGAACATAAGCCGGGCCAGACTGGCCAAGATCCGATGGTTGTTTCTCCACATCCGAGTGCTTATAATTATCCTGAAATCTGCCCTTAGGCCTCCAAACACTTCTACCCATAAAATCCGAAGCATAATTAATCCTCTTATGACCCTTATCATACTTAGCTAATGAAACAGAAACCTTCATGTCAAACATCTTTATCATATTTAGTTTCGCTAAAGTCTCCTTCATGTCTACCACACCCACATAACGGACAAAGCCGAAACACCTTCCTCTAGCATCCCGCTTCCGGGCCACATACGCGTCAGAGATGAAGCCAAACGGCTGAAAAGTCCGCCATAATATATTCCTTGTAACACGGTCCGAGATATTCTGAACAAGAAACGTCCATTCGATACCATCCCCTCTACTTTTACGATTCTTCCAGTATTGCACATTCGACCATGGACCACCATTATCGCTGTCCCCTTCCCTTTCCATCAGCGAAGCCTTTTCTAAAACCACAAAAAACCAAAGCTGCGAATGGATGACACAGGAATCCGAATAGGATGAACGGTTAGATCTAGATGGCTACCATGAACCGATCGATTAAACCCCACACTCTATGCAGATTCAAGCATACATCGTCGAGCAGGCTTTACGAATTCTGGGCGGCAAGAGAGAAAGGGGAGATAACCTATACGTCTCCGTGGTACTTGTTTTCCGGTCTTACTACACACAGAGATACGTGATTACTATGATCAATCACAATACAATTTTGAAAATAGTGATTATTATAGTAATCACATGTATCTCTCTCTCTCTCTATATATATATATATATATATATATATGTTAGGGATAGTGTACAAAGTGTCTAAAGTATGAAAAGTGTAAGAAATGTTTTAAACCATTAGATTTTTTATCTAATGGTTGAGATCAATAGTGACCAAATTATAAATTGTGTTTTAATTATATGGACTGATTTGAAAATTGTAGGGATAATAGTGTCTTTGTATATGTTTCAAATTAGGTAACCTCTCCTAAATTCTAGTGATTCACTCCTAAATTCTAGCGATTCAAATTTAACTGCTAAATTCTATCGATCTTAAATTCTAAAAATACATAAATATGTAACTGCTACAAGAAATGTATAACACTATGCATCCATCATATAACACTATATAACATCATATAACACCATATAACACTATGTAACACCATATAACACTATGTAACACTATATAACACTAACAATATATAACACTATACATCCATCATAAACATGCTACCAGAAAAATATAACACTATGCATCCATCTTATAACACTATATAAACCAAAGAACACTATATAACACAATATAACGTCATGTAACACTATATAACACTATGTAAAAATATATAACACTATAAAGTTATGAATGGTGGTTGCACTACAGAATTAATAAATGATGGTGTTATATAGCGTTTTTTGATGGTTACACTACAGATTTATATAACACCAAAAACCATTATATAACACCATGTAACACTATATAAAATATATAACACTATACAGTTCTGAATGGTGTTTGCACTACAAAATTATATAACACTACAGAATTAATAACTGGTGAACGAGCTGACACAAATTCGTAGATTAATTCTTAAATTCGAATTCCTATAATAAAGGGTGACGGTTATTTTGGGCAGTTATCTTTTAATCAATTAATTAAAAGAAATAGAAAATTATTAATTCACCATTTCGAATTAATTTAGATATATGACACTTGTCATCACCACATTATTTCTCACCCTTCTCACAATATTAGATTAATATACAAGATTCTCTACCTATATATATATGTATATATATATATATATTAAAATGACAATTTCCCAGTGAAAATACACACACACACACACACACATATATATATATAGGAAGAGGATCATGAGAAAACTACATCTAAATGAGAAAACTAGAAAACTAACTAAAAAAGCCTAAAAAAAAGCTAAAAAACATACCAATTTTTTTTATAAGAAAATCGCTATTTTTTATAAATAAAAATTTTTTCAAAATTTTTTTTTTGTACTGCACATGTGCATTATATGTGTACTACACATGTGCACTATATCCGTAATAGTGCACATGTGCAATACAACAAAATAATTTAATTTTTTTTTGAAATTTTTTTTCATGCATAAAATATAGCGATTTTTTATAAAAAATGTAAAAAAAAAATTGGTATGTTTTTTAGGGTTTTTTAGTTAGTTTTTTGGTTTTCTCATTTAAACTAGTTTTCTCATGATCCATCCCCTATATATATATATATATATATATATATTAATTAGGGTAAATTACACTTTTCATCATTTATATTTGTATCAAATTGCAATAGATACCTTTAACTTCAATAATTACAGTCACAATCCTTTATTTGAAAAACTCATTACACTGTATGTCCTTTAGCACTAACCAGGTTAAAAATTTCAGTTAATTATGGCATATGTTTTGCACATGAGGGTATGTTAGTAATTTACTAATATATTTAAAATATATTTAAACAAATAAACTCTTTCCACCTCCACCTCCACCACCACCAAACTCCAGTCATCACAATTTCTCTGATTCCAACCTACAAATTACTTACTTTCTTCATCAAAATATTTTCAATCCCATAAATCATCGTCACCACATCAACATCCTCAACTCACCCACCACTTACGTCCACTCTAGTCACTCAATTTCTGATCATTTCAACCTCAATTTCATCCAAATTGAACAAATTCCAAAACAGAGCGTGAAGTAATAAAATTGCCCCTAATAGAAGTCTACACTTACGTTTGTGGTAAGGATACACTTTAAGCCATTAATGGTTGTATATTACAATACACAATGTAAAAATATTTCATTATATAACAAAACCTCAAAAAATAAAAATCAGAATAAAAAAAATAATTAGATGAAAGGGGATATGTGTACTCTGCATAAAATAAATTTCATACAAAAGGTAGTAACTTGCAATTGCCTTCTGCAGATTAAAAAAGTAAAAAATAAAAGTCAATATAACATGAAAAAGTTAAATCTGCAGGTTATTGATTACAGTTACAAAGTTTTTTTACCTAGGTATAATTGACACGCTCAACATGGTCACAAAGGCATTACCCCAGGTACCAACGATTGGACTGTCACAACCACTCCCACCGCCGCATCTTCTCCCAATCATTAAAAATCACCACAGCCTAGGGTTTCAAATCGGAGCGGCAGGATTGTGGTCTTGTAGTGGTCTTTTGGGCAGATGACAGTGGTACATGGTGATGATTGATGGTGAATCGGTGATGAATGCTGATGGTTATAATGATGATAGTTAGGTGATGATGGGTGTAGAGAGAGAGACAGACAGAGAAGAGAGATAAGAGAGAGAGAAAGGAGTTTTATGGATTATTATATACTAGTGGGAAACTCGCGCGTTGCTGCGGAGTCGAATATAATACAGAGCAAGAAAATAATCCAAACCTTAAAACAATGCGGAGCCCACATATAAAACAGAGCGAGAAAATAATTCAAACCTTGAAACAATGCGGAGTCCATATATAATACAGAGCAAGAGCATAATTCAAACCTTAAAACAATAAAAAAAATCATATAGAAGTCTTATATATGTATATATTGTCTATACTAGGTTATATACCCGTGAGCTTCACGGGTTATGGATTGTTTTATAAAAATTTATATTTACAAAATAATTTTATATATATGATTTATTATAATTGGATAACCTCTTCATAGTTCATACTAACATTTTATTGGTTCTTGATTATTTAAAAAAAAAACCACTTTAACGTCCCTTCTACCACGTGTTTTTCCTATCGCGCCGCCTTTCTAACGTGACGCTTAATGTCTCCTCTTTATACCCTCTCACGCTTAATGTTTCAACCTCAAAGCATGGCTACATAGGACACAATATTCCTAGTGCTACTCAAACTAATATTGCTGCTAAGAACTTGATTATTTAATTTTAAAGATGAGTATCATCACTCAAATAATCACCTTAAAACACAACTATACATGGGCTTCTGGGTCAAATATTCAAACATAGTAAGACAATATTGATACATGTATATGAATTCAAGATAACGTGGCACACTATAAAAAGGAAAAGATAGTTACATGAATACAAAGAATTGTTTTCATCTACCATTTAATTTACTTCAGAAGACCAATTGCATAGATAATCAACTTTTCTCAAACTTCTATTTTGAGTAAAAATAATTTTTTTTCTTTTATAACTATTTAAAAAGTTTAATAACTTCAAACTATTCATTTTATGTTATCCAACTTTCAATCCTTTTTTTTCTATTTTGGGTACTTAGGGGCTTATGAAAATGGCCATTTCCACATCACAACCACCATATTAACTAACTTTGTTAAGGTTATACATTTTTATGTATGAGAAATCTTGAATTAGCTAAAACAGAAATTTGAGAAAAAAAATTGAAATTAATTCAGAAACAATATCACTGATTTATAATAACAATGGAGTTATAATAAGTTTACCTTTGGATTCCTCACAATAAGTCCATAAGCACTAAAAGTATCATAGAACAGTTTCTCATCCACAACCTTCAAAATGGTGTGGCAAGTCATGATTGATACAAATATACAAGTCTAAAAAGGTTCTATCAGAAAAGATCAATGATATTCATGTGTGTGTATTAAATGAGATCTTAGTGTATCCATGTTTCTAACAAAAAAAAGTTTGCTCTTACATCCAAAATCTTCTTATCTTGTGGTGCCTGCAATGCAAAACAAAATAAAAACAAAAATCATATCCCTATATTATTTCTGCAACACATATTCCATTGTTTATATTCCAATAGAATATAAACAATGCAGAGTCGATATATAATACAGGCATATATCCCCTGTATTACTTTTTTGGAGTTTGAAGTTGATAAGTCATTTGTTTTTGGAGATTCAAATAGTCATACGTTGGAATATGTGTTTCTGGAGTTTGAGGATAAAGTTTTACACCCGAGTGAGTCTCACACTTATTTGTCCCATGAAGCACACACAACAATTAACCATTAAATCTTAAACACACAAAACCTATACTCGAAGACAATAAATGTATACAGAAGTGTTACAACTTATAACCAACTACACAATAATTTAAACTTTTTTCACAAAGTAATAAAACAGGGCCATGCACTCTCTTTTAACCAATGCAACATGCAAGTATAACTTAATCTTCTAGAACTATCTTTCTTCATCCAATTCATCGAATCCTTCGAAAACTCTCTGTCAATTCCTACTGGGCTTGATGGAGATCGCGTCAGAGAGGCCACAAAAACAGAACTAGACAGTGAATAGCTGCCAACCTACAAGCTATCCATCAACCGATGCACATCCGACGGAGGAGGCACTCAGACGGCACGTAAGAGGTTATCGGAAGCATGATGTGTTAGCGGAATCATGACCGGAGATAGGAGACTGTGTCAGAGTTGTGTCAGCCGGACTGGATTGAGTTCGCTCTGGAGGTGGACAGAAAGTGAAGAAGCCGATTTTTCGGACTTTTGGATCGATCACGCGTGACGGTTGGAGAGGATCTATCGGTAACAGTTAGTTGTAGTGGTGGTGGTGAGTTGATGGTGGAGTTTGGATTGATTGAGTCTAGGAATCTGAAGTTTTCATGGTGGATCAGTGGTGGTAGGGTAGAAACTCCATTGGGTATTTGTATGCGCGAATGCGTGATGGAATAATATATTTCGTCTTTGTAAGGGCTTTTAAGTAAAAAGAGGGATGAATAAGGTGTCATTATTCGATAATGAATAGATTCAATCTCACATAATTGGCAGTAAATATTGATCTGTTACGATTTTGAAGAGTCTCTACAGCCAAGAAGCAATGTTTAATAAGTATTTTTACATTACACCCCTAGAATGTTGGGTAATTTATCCTTGGAGCTTATTTGAATTTAATTAGTCTTTTAAAAGACAGTTTTGCCCATTTACTATGCTAATTAAGTATTGTACAATAAGCATTATAAGTTGTAATTACTTAAATTTTACAGGAATCCTTGGGAAATGCTTTATAATATAGTATAGATAGATAAATTAAATAGATTGGGTTAAAAAGACATAAATACCCTCATGTGCAAAACACATGTCACAATTAACTAAAAATACAAACCAGGCTAGTGCTAAAGGACGTACAGTGTAATGAGTTTTCTAAATAAAGGATTGTGAGTATAATTATTGAAGTTAAAGGGTATTCATTGCAATCTGAAACAAACATAAAAAACGAAAAATGTAATTTACCCTATATATTAAAATGACAATTTCCCGGTCTTGCTACATGCACAAAATAGGTGATTACTATTTTCAATCACAACACACTCAAAGGTATATTATATATGAAAAAGTTTCAAAAAGTATGGTCGAAGCTAGGGATGAGCATTTGGTACCGGGTACCGGTATCGAACCGATACGTATATTCGGTACCGGGACCAATTTCCATTTTCTTCGTTTTTCGGTACCGGTACGGTACCGATATTTACGGTTAAAACGCCGGTAAGTACCGGTACCGATACCGAACCGGTGTATTCTGTACTGGTACCACTTTTCCCCATTTTTCGGTACCGAACAGGTAACATGCTCATCCCTAGTCGAAGCTCTTGAAAAAATTAGAAAGAATTTTGTGTGTGGATACAAAAATGGAAATAGGTCGATTAAATGGATAGCATGGGGCAAGATGGCTACGCTTAAACGCCATGGGGGTTTGGGTATTGGCGAAATTCGGGGCTTGAATCTTGCGCTATTAGCTAAATGGTGGTGGAAATTAAAAGATAACGGAGACGTGCTTTGGGCCCAGGTAGTATTGGCGATCCATAATTCGAAGAATGGGAAATCCTCATTTACTTTTAATAAAAAAGTGTCCAGGTAGGGAAGTCTTCATTTACTTTTAATAAAAAGTGTCCAAGTATTTGGAAGGATGTTATGTGGGGGCTGTAGAAAAAGATTTTGTGAAATTGAACTTGTCTTTGCAAAATTTGGAAGGTACTGTTGGGATGGGGGATAAAGCCAAGTTTTGGAGTCGATACTGGATAGGGAATGAGCCTCTTAAAGACCGACTTAAATTGCTTTTTAACTTAGCCCAAAATAAATAAGCTTTGGTGGGTGAATACATCATGAGGGGCCAACAAATTAATTGGGTTTGGTGCTGGAAAAGAGAGCTTCGAGAGGGGCTGGAAAAGGACAATTTCATTCAGCTTAAACAAGTGATTTTGCAAGCTAAGTTTCATAATGTAGTAGACTTTTGGGCATGGAACGATGAAGGTCGGGAATCTTTAAAAGTGTCCAAGATGAGATATAGGATTGACGAAGCTTCCAAAACTGAAGATTGTCAACCGTGGATGCTTTGGAACTCGGGGGTTCATCCAAAAATAAATATTTTTGGTTAGAGAGCGTCTCTCAATCGCATTCCGGCTAAAGTCAGTTTGGCAAATCAGGAAGTTTTGTTATCTAATAACTTATGTTCCAGGTGCGGTTTAAGAAAAGAAACGATTTATCACGTGAATTGGGATTGTTGCATTGGAAAAGCTATTTGGTGTGGATCAAAGTCCTTTTCCCAGTAGGGATCTGTCTATTCATCAAAGAAAATTTGTTTTTTTGGATTACTAGTAGATTGAAGTATGTTAACTTTAATTGGGATAGATGGTGTGATTTCAATATCACTGATGTAATATTGTAATCTTGTATCTTTTGGGTTTCAGTTTCTTACTGGCCCGATTTTCTATATTTATATAGAAATTTCGACGTTCAAAAGTGTGTATATATATATATATATATATATATATATATATATATATATATATATATAGGATTAGGTTCAAACGTGAACAAAATCCCAACAGTGAACTGCGTGAACTGATCTGGGCCCTTGATTTTTATGATCTTGAGATTTTAAGTGAATGACATGATGGTAATTATTTGGTTATTTGTTACTATTTAATTAAGTGAATAAGGGTATTTGTGTAATTTTCCATATTAAATTGATTCCATAAATCCCGTTTATATCTACATTTAGGTTTTATTCACCTCCTATTCAAACACACATATCTTTCTCTCTCACATATCATCACCGACATCAACCAAAACAGAGGAGACATCGAAGCTTGCATGCCGTCGGAAGCAGAGTCACCACCACCCGCAACCGGTAATGACGACGGCGCTACGACGGATCACCGGTGTGCTCTCTCTGCATAAAACTCTTCCATGTAGACTGTTTACAACAACTTCAATTGCGCCAACTGTTCGACGAAATACCGCAGAACAAAGCGGTTGCGCCGATCTTCCTCCGCCTTTAGCGGCGGTGATAGTTTAGGGCTTATGGATATGAATGCGTCTCCACCGCGTGAGGTTGACGATGATGTTCAGATCAAGGAAAAAGGACTGCCTGAAACCCTAGATTACAGAGTGTTTCTTGTTGATGATTCTGGCAAAAAGGTTGTGTTTTTTTTTTTGTGGTTTGTTGATTAATGTTGTGGGGTTTAGTTGTTTTGTGTGATTGTTTGTTTGTTTGTTTGTTAGGGTTGATAATGATTGGATGTTTGATTGTTGAAAAATGGGTATGATGATTCTTGATTTAGGGTTTATATAAAAGTCTAAATTTAACCGATTCTAGCAGTAACATGCTAGTTGAATATGAATACGATTGATAGTATGAACTTTGAGGTCAAACCGGCTAATTTGTGACTTCGAGTTTGACTTTAAAATTTTGAAATGTCCAAAATTTAAGACAAGATTGTAGGATCGTTTTCACAACCGAAACGAGTCGTTCAGAAGAGTTCTTTTCAATACGAGTGGCGGAAACAAACGTATCAAAGTTGTTTCAGCTGAATTGCACAGAATATCACTTTAAACTGTCTCTGTATTGATATCAAGTCGATTTACAATGCTGGAGACACTTCGGCAGAGCTTCGCTACCGGAATCAGAAGTCATCCAAATGAAATCACAAGACACCTATTTATAGACTAGCTATTTCGTACGAAACACCTTCACACGAAAACACATTTCGTACGAAATGACATTCTTCATATCGTGCTGAATGGAAACTTCATTTCGTGCGGAATAGCTAAACTCATTTTGTGCGAAATGGCTTAGTCTATTTCGTGCGAAATGGCTTAATTTATTTCGTGCGAAATAGCCTTTTATCACATTATCTCGAATATCGTGCCCTGATCTTTCTACACTATTACAAGACTGGATACAAGACGAAGTCGACAGACATATGCACCAACAGACTCCCCCTTGGATGTTGACGAAGTCTTCGGTGTCGAGTCTTTGGTATGTCACATCTTCAGTCTTTATCAGTCTTCACGCTCTCTCCAAAGTATTCTCCTTTGTAAGTATCCTCAATCAATCTCTATCTTCTTTTTCTCTCTCTCTTTTCTTCACAGGATCAGAATCGCAACCTGACTCCTGAGCTTTCTAAATCTCTTGATCAGATCTCTTGATTCCTTAAGTTCATCAGCATCAGCAGCTTGTGTTGACACAGTTCTGGAATCAGAAACTGGCTCTTTACATCTTCAGGCTTTCTCTTGATGTCTTCAGACTCCCCCTTTCGATAAGCTGGGATCGCAATCTGGAATAGCTCTTTCATGAGTCAAAACTTTGTTGCTACTACCTGCATAATCTCTACCTAAAACATAAGATTCACATATTTTAAGTTTTAACAATTTTAAAATCCTTCTTATCATTTTCAAACTCAAACAATCTCATGCAAATATCATCCAAAATGATTTCTCATTTGTATTCTCAGATGATCACTTGTAAACATATCTTTTTCTCAAACACACTCTCCCAAAATGTTGTTCATCATGCTCAGCATTCGGAATTTTGAAAATTAGCTCTTTAACATCAGTTTTTTTTCAAAATTTTATCCTAAAACACACTGAAAATCTTTTTGGATTTTTTAATATAAAGAAATGCAGTAAAGAAATATTTACAAACAATATTTTTGCGACTTTGTGTAAGAGAATCATATCAGTTTAAAAGACAAATCACCAACACCGTTAAGGTTTAAACATTTTAAGTTCTAAACGATTCACGTAGATTGTCAGTATACTGATCCACTTAAATTTTCACACAAAGTTAAACTGTTTCGAGATACGAAATTAATGTTTTAGAGACTTAAACTTATACGCGTGTCTCACCTCAGAATATACTCCCGTATCCAGATCCCAATATTCAGACTTACATGTGAGTATACCTAGATGATATCTGTAAAGGGTTAAATGCGAAGGCCATGAGAGCTCAGGCTATTGCTTCCGTAAAATCAGAGAGATGATGGCTTCGACTTTAGGTGTGTTCCCTTTAGAGAATCTTTTTTTCAACAGCACATGATTAGCATTTTTCAATGTTTCATCATTTTTATGCTGAGGGGGAATGCTTTTATTTCAAGCAAGCGAAAAGTATTATACGGGGACTAGGCCATTGCTTCCGCAAAATCAGAAGTCCCGGGATAATACCCCAGATATCACTAAGCATAAAGACCTAGTATCTCAGAAAGAGGGGTCTTTCAAACAAGATTTCAGGGGTTACCTATTTATCCGAGAGATGTTCCCCACGAAATAAGCAAGTTTGATATTTAGGTTAATATCTCGAACACAATCTACTAAGTGTGTAAAAACCTACGGGCATATCATCAGTGAGACCGTTTATCACATTTCGACTTTCCAATTTTTTAGCGTGCTGTGATAGTCCACTGATGTACTATCATTTCCTCTTTTTACAACAAAACTCGTTTTAAATTTTCTCAATGTTTTTGGATTTTCAAATTTTATCATGTGTTTGGATTTTTCAAATTTTTCAAAATTTCTAAAATTTTTACTCCCCTAAAATCAAAATATGTTTCAATTTTGATTTTCTGGGAAAATTTTGAAAGCAAACTGTACAAATAAAGTGACAAACTGATATCGAATCGCTTCAATTCGCCATCCTCTTGGCATAAACAATCAAAACTCCCGTTTTCAACAAAATATTTTCCCATAATGATTTCAAAACACTTAAGTTTGTTTTAATCAAAATAGTTTTTTCCGGAAAAAAATAGTTTTGTTGATTTTAACAAACCATTTGTAGGTTAGGGGATAAATTCATCACTTTGTTTTATCAAAAACACCACTTGTAGGAAAGATAAATCAAGTTCAACTTAATGATCTTGATTACCCATTTGTAAAAACAAACCAATAACCACTTGTAGGTTATTTACAAACAAATCACTTGTAGGTCGAAATATCACAGATGTGAATTTCTCAAGAAAGATGCCAATTCCTGCTCCACGCTTACCAACCTTGGAGCTCCGGCAAGTCAGGCTTTTCAGTTAAAGAGATTCTCCCAAGCCTGACGGTCCTTGGGAGATTCCGAGTTATCAACACTCGGTTTCTTTGTTTTCTTTTCATAAAATTCCTTTACCCCTTTGACCTTCCCGTCAACCATTTTACGAAAGATATGTTTCACATTGGAGTTAAAGGCATTTTCAATATCAAATTCTTTCTTTTCAGAAAAGAATTGATTTGAAATCTCAACTTTTCGAACTTTTTGTTTAAAATTTTCAGCCCGCAATGGTGGAAAGTTTGCATCATCCAATGGCGGTACTGACGTTTCTATTTTTAGCTCAATTGGTGGCTCCTCTGACTTTGACGAGTCAGATTCATCGCCAGATTTAACATCTGATTTCTTAACAACCCATTTGTGGTTATCAAGATTCACTTTTCTTTTGTAAAAAAGTTTTGAACACTCACCAACCTCAAATGTTGAATTTTCAAAAACTTTAAATTTCTTGGTTGGTGATTTGGTTTTCTCAACAACTTTTTCTTTGAGTTTATCAGAGACTCCCTGTTTTGTTTGAATTGTCTTTGGACAATTTTTGGCAATGTGACCAACTGTTTTGCATTGAAAACAGGTTCTTGTCTCCTTCTTTTTCTGAACATCTTCATTCTCCATTTCCTCTTACCTTTTAGCAAGGAATTCTTTGTTATTCTGCTTCCAGAATGAACTCTTTTCTTCTTCTACCGATCTTGATCCTGAAACAAATACAGTTTTTGGTTTATAAGTTTTCTCATTTTTATGATTTTCTGGTGGAATAAAACCCAAACCTTTCTTTTTGAAATTACCGTTATGGTTTGGTTTCTTTCGATAACCTGAACCAGAACTGTAACCCTTTTTCTTGTTTTCTCTTTGTTGTACTCGTGAGGTGTATTTTTTAGGTTTTTCAGAAAGATTTACATTTTTTATTTCAGAAATGTTAATTTCTATTAGTTTGAAAACCTTTTTTATCATTTCAGGTTTAACACCTCTTATTGGAAATTCCTCATCAGAATATAATTTGTCTGAATCATTCAAAGTATATGCCACTTTGATTGGTTCATCATTCAAATTAGATTTTGATAACAGGAATTCTTTATTATAAACCCTTTTATCCTTTTTGACTGTTGGACTTGACGTTTCAGACTTTGACTCTGAATTTGACTCCAACTTTGACTCCTCAGTTTCATCTTTATCCAACACTTGATCGACCACTTTCTTTATTAACTCGGACTCATGATCAGTGTCAGACGATGTGAAAGTGACATCAATACTGTCTAGCAAATTATCTGATGACTCAGATTCCCATTGTAAGTTGGTTGCCTTTTTTACTCTCTCCGAATTAGGATTTCGTGGAGAATATCCATTTTCAAGCAGAGGCGGACACTTTGTATAACTAGCACTATGTCTCAAGCAGAGGCGGACACTTTGTATAACTAGCACTATGTTTCTTACCAAAATTCTTTTCTTCAGTATCCTCTTCTTCAAACGCCTTCATGCCTTCAATGGTTGGATAAATCCTGTCAATAACATAAGAAATACATGAGTAACTTTTTAACAACTTGTTTACCCTTTCTGTTTCAATCCTCCAAGTTTCCAGTTTCTGTTCCAGCACATCACACTTCTCAATGTAATTATTCACAATTTTCTGCTTTGTTATGAAAGCTCCTTGAAATGTCTTCATAGCTGTTGCTTGTTCACTGCTTGATTGATTGTATTGATTCATGGCTTTGTTTAAAACATCATAAGATTCTTTCAATCTGTTCATGTTGTGAATCAAAGTACTGTTTTGTTTTTTCACTGTCTCACAGGTTTCACATTTCACAGAAATGTTTTGTGCATCAGCTTCTGCTCCCACCTTGAAAACTGGAATTTCTTTTACCTTTTTCTTTATCACACGAACTTCTTCATCATCACTGTCATCACTGCTAACCTGTTTTTTAACTTTCTTCTTTTTAGCTCGAACTTTTCCACCATCACTGTCATCACTCTCTTCTAGCATTTTTAAATGCTCTTTCATTTTGTTTGCATAATAATCATCATTATCACTATCATCAGCAACTCAAGCAATAAAAGATTTAGCCAAAAATTCTTTATCTGGACAGTAATTATCCCAGCTAAAACCTTCTGGTAACCTTTCATCATCTTGATTTATTAAACATGCTTTATTATCAGCTGAAATATATTTTTCCCAACTGAAACTTTTAGACGAACTTCCATTATCTTGACTCACCATATAAGCTTTCTTAGATTCTTCAATATCTTTCCTAGCATGAGCAGTTTGTGGTTGTTGTTGAGGTGATTGTTGAGCAACTTGATGATAAATCGCTTTTCGATAATAATCATTGTTGTTGAAAGGATTTTGAACTCCACTTGCTTCGCGGTATGTGCATTCTCGCTTGAAATTCCCTTTTTCCCTGCAACGAAAACAAGTAACTTTAGATTTATCAAAACCTAAAGTAGAAACATTAGCATCACGGAGGTCATCTCTTCCTGTGATCTGTTTGAATTTCTCAGCTCTTCTCAACACACTAGCTAAACACCACTTTATGTCCATTAACTCCATTTCCTCAGCATCAATTTGATCGTAATCCTCTTTTGTCAACATTGGATTTCCGATCCTTCCTGCAACTAAACTTTCATATGACTCTAATACAGTCACCAACAAAGACATGTGACCTTTTGCAACCTCTTCTGAGAAATTCTGACCATTCTCAAAGTTTAATGCAATGTTGCATTGTAACATCTTTCCATTCTTGGTTGCTAAAATATTTGGATCAAATGATGGATATGAAGAAAATCCTGTTTTGTTATTTGATCCCTGAGATGACCCTCCAGAAGAACTTTTAGCGTTGAATGCAGTTTCGATCTTTGGTGACATGTTGGTCTTATCACTGATACCTCCTTTGTAATATAAACCAATATCTTGTTCACCATCAAAATCGTTCATTCATGAGATCTTCCGTTGTTCCATCTCTTGAGCTTCAAGTTTTTCAATAAACTTACTCAGTGTTAGATTGCTAAAATCTTTTTTATTCCTCAACATCATAAGGTATGTGCCCCAAACTTCATGTGGCAACGCATCAGCCAACTTTTCAATTAATTCTTCATTATCTTTTGTGATGCTCAACCTCTTCATGTTAACCAACAGATTGCAATATCTTTCTATGATCTGCTTGGTGTTTTCAGTTCTTAATCCACGAAATAGATCAAACTCCTTTTTCAAAACTGATTTCTTGTTCCTTATCATCTCTTTACTTCCAACAAACTTTGATTTTAATGCTTTCCAAATTGAATATGCAGTTCCATTGGGTTGCAATAAAACCAAGATATCTTCTTTAACAGCTTGATGCAAAAGACTAGTCATCATTTTTTCATCTTTGTACTTTTTTTTCTCTTCAACACTAAGATCTTTGATAGCAATAACCTCTTCATCATCATTCACCGGTCTAACATACTTTGTTTCAACACATTCCCAAGCATCCAAGTAATTTGCTTGAACCCAATTTTCGAATCGCTCCTCCCATCCTTTATATTCCTCAATATTCATGAGCTTTGGTGGTTTTTGCATGGTGCCCGTTTCATTTTCTAACATCGTGTTCTGAGCAATCGTAATCGGAGTAGCAAACGCATTGTAAAACTCTTCTTCCATTATTCAGTTTTCAAAATTTCACAAACTATAACTTTCAAACGAAAAGACTTGATGCGAAATGATCTTTCAAACGAAATGTTGCCTTCAAACGAAATGACTAATTTCATACGAAATGAAGCAACTTTCAAACGAAATGGGTGATTTCGTATGAATTGATAATCAGGTGAACTGTTTTCAAGCGAAATAGCTGTTTCGTGCGAAATCAAAGACTGATTTCGTACGAAAAGAAAATCCAATAATTAGATTTACGCGAAATAGCTGATTTGCGCGAAATAAAATCTGATTTCGTGAGAAATGAAACCACACTTCAAACGAAATGATATCAACTTCCGTGCGAAATGAAACTTTCGGACAGTTTTTGAACAAATTGACCAAGTTTTACTTTGAATTAAGGTCTGATTCTTTCTAGGGTTTGTTAAAACAGTGTTTCGCACAATATATTTCAAAATCAAGTCATTTTATCCGTGGAAACTTGTTAAATTTTGAAAAGAAGGTGTAGAAATCAGAAATTGCAGCTGAAGGGGTAAGGTCCCAAAAACCTCGTTCCGAGCGTTTGGACCATACCACAACCTCGATTTCCTAACCTTCTTTAGACCTTGCGCGGCTGCACACTGGTCCAATAAAGAAGAGAAAAACCACAACTTCATCTTTAATCCTCTTTAGACCTTGCACGGCCGCGCACTGGTCCAACAAAGAGGACACAGAAGAAAGACGACAAACAACACCTACGCGCCAAAAGGAGATTTATAAATCCCTGCGCCTCTCTCATAACAGACAAGGATAAAAAATCCCAATCAGCACTCCCGCTTAAATAATATCCAGACTTGGATATTATTTACTTGACTAATGCCACACGATAAAGAGTCACACCAGATTACAGCAGTAATCTTCTAGAAAGAATTCAATCGTGCACCACTAGGACGGTTATAACCGTCTGGACACGTGTAATCACCTCAGGCATTCCTGAAAACACAACAATAGCATGTAATTGGAGAGAAACCTCCACTTGATCACTTTCCACGTGGCAAACCCCAGCCATAGATCTAAACAGCGATCCGTGTGCACTCACGTCGGATCAAGAAGCTTAACGGAAGGAAATGTAACCGCTTACGGGGTTAGCATCTTCCGTCAACATTTCACCAACAAGTTTTCCCGCCCAAACTCTCGGTTATAAATGTGAGGATAATTCAGGTATGAACTTCAAGTGACACTCACTTCACCAATACTTCTTCTTCTCCATAAACACATACTTATTCTCACGCCGGAGTCGGGTCAAGGGGAGAACTCCCCTTCTCCCCTTGATGAGGCTAACGGTGCTTTGTTTTGCAGAGTTTACCGGAGAGGAAGGACCGTTCCATCGAATCAAACGAGAGGAAACCAACCTTTTATGAGGATTCAAACCCCCTAGATATCTCGGTTCCAACCATTTATCTGGTGTTTCTTCATTGGCGCCCACCGATTTCTCTGTTTTTTCAGTTTTGTCTCGTCTCGATTCAGTTTCCCTCATTTCTCTGTTTTCACATGGCAGAGAATTCATCACCTCACCCATCAGGTCCTCAGTCTGAATTCAAGGGTTCTACAACCCCAAATACTCAGATCGACGGAATCATAGGAATCAATACAAAGTAAAAATCACTCAGACGAAAAGGACTCCTCAGATCAACTCATAGAGAGAGCTCCAGAATACTGGATCGGCAGATTCCAGAAAGCTTTGAACCAAAATTTCACACAAATTATCAGACCTGAGTCCTCAAACATCAGATCTGATACTCGGCAAGAAAGCGACAACAGTCATTCGGGAGGAATTACTTCCCTAATGCAAACGGGAGTTCATAACCGTTCAGAACTATTCATGGAGAAAAACTCCAGAGTACTGGTTCAACAGGTTCCAGATCGCCATGAACCAAATTTTGCACAAACACTCCAGATTTGGGGGTTTCATTTAAGCTCTATGATCAACGAGCTGCAGATCTGAAGTCGCACAACGCATAACTTCCGGAGCTTTGCTTCTTGGGGCTATAAGCCTTGACTAATACGGTTTTCGTCAAAACCTAGGTACTACAAATTCCTCTGAAAGATCCTTTTGATTTTTCCTTAAACAAAATGAGGAAAAGAGAAAAAATCCCCGAATTCTTTTACATAACGTGAACACCTTCTAGTATACACTAAACAGTTGGTGTTATCACTTATAAACATTTAAACTGGCACTTATGCTAATTCAAGTGCCATGACTTTTCAACATGAAAGTGTTACAACCTGACACTTGTCTAAGCTATAACGGATATATATGCATAAGCATTTATATTGACTAGCATAATTAGAGCGTCTATATCTGTACAACTGGTACTAAAAATTGGATGGATGAAAGAAATCATTAAAAAAAGACATACGCAATCCGTTATCTTTTCAAAATGATGAGAACAATAAAAATACTATTGTTGCGGTATAATACCACCGATCGAAAAATCACATCAAAAATTTTGGTAAAACTTATACTCCTTATTTAAGGATAAGAGCACGTCAGTCTCCATGCGAGTCGGATGCTCATTTACATACAAGCACGTAAGTCGCCATACGCGCATGCTTCTTTACATTTTAGCACGTAAGTCGCCACCCGCGCTTGCTCCCTTACATACAAGCACGTAAGTCGCCATACGCGCATGCTTCTTTACATTTGAGCACGTAAGTCGCCATCCGCGCTTGCTCCCTTACATACAAGCACGTAAGTCGCCATACGCGCATGCTTCTTTACATTTGAGCACGTAAGTCGCCATCCGCGCTTGCTCCCTTACATACAAGCACGTAAGTCGCCATACGCGCATGCTTCTTTACATTTGAGCACGTACGTCGCCATCCGCGCTTGCTCCCTTACATACAAGCACGTAAGTCGCCATACGCGCATACTCCTTTACATTTGAGCATGTAAGTCGCCTTCCGCGCTTGCTCCCTTGCATACAAGCACGTAAGTCGCCATACGCGCATGAGCACGTAAGTCGCCACCCGCGCTTGCTCCCTTACATTTAAGCACATAAGTCGCTATCCGCGCATACTCCTTTAAGTTACCATACACTTGCTCCTTCACAAACGCGCAACCCTGACAATCCATAGAAATACGCCAATACAACCAATCAACGAGCACCAAGTTAAACGGACACAACTAGCAACTATTCCTCACACCGGGAATGCGCAGCAACTAGCCAAGCTATTCAACATGTCAGACTTATACATGCAAGGTATTTTTTTTTCTTCACTTTATTGGACCCACGCCCTATTAATGCAAAAATTATCTTTACATATTATTGTTTGTTACAAATTGCATGTAATTTCTTTGGTATACGCGAAAACAGTATGGTGAGCATTGTAAGCCTCATGAACGGGCTAAAAAATAGCAAGCCCCGTGCACAGTCTAGACTTACGTTCGCATATGAGCACAATACCATTTTCATTCGCTATACCTAAACAAAGTAATTATACACATGCAACATATTGTAATTCAAACATAAACACAAAACATGAATGCATAACATTGCATCAACAAAGGAAAGTTACTAGTGCAGCAAAGCACCTTTAGTAGCATTTACAGCAGCAAAACATCAAAACGTTCTTACAAAATAAACGCCAAAAAACATAACTGAAGCCTCATCAGAGGTATACAGTACTTCCCCGAACACCCTAACAAGGGGGAACAACAGCTAGCTCAATCTCCCAATCAACAACTGGTATCCCTTCATTCCCAAAGGAAGGATCAGAATAACACCTGTTTCGACGCCGCCGGTACAGGCAGATCTTTCCAGTTAACCGGAAGATACTCCTTCAAGCATCGACAAGAGAGGACAACAGAACTCGTAATGATTAACTATCAGATCATCTTCCTCTAAAACAGTGTTACCAGAAACACGTCATATCTCATTAAATAAATTATGACAACGTCTGCACATATTCCAAAAAAAAAAAAAAAAAGACGAAAAGGTACTACATGTATTTATGTTTTATTTTCAAATAACGTCATGAACGCCATATCATAACGAAGCAGGTCAGAACAAAGAAGAAAACTCACAAGTTGTCTCCAAAGATTTATCGAAAAAACAAAAGATAAAGTATTTTCTCATAAAAAATTCTCCACTTTCGCGCCAAAAACCCTGCAGCAAAAAGCATTTCTCTCATAGTCCAGTGCTCCATTTATTTGCATAAGAGAAACACTAGACTGGGGGGACTTGAAGGGGTAAGGTCCCAAAAACCTTGTTTCGAGCGTTTGGACCATACCACAACCTCGATTTCCTAACCTTCTTTAGACCTTGCGCGGCTGCACACTGGTCCAATAAAGAAGAGAAAAACCACAACTTCATCTTTAATCCTCTTTAGACCTTGCGCGGCCGCGCACTAGTCCAACAAAGAGGACACAGAAGAAAGACGACAAACAACACCTGCGCGCCAAAAGGAGATTTATAAATCCCTGCGCCTCTCTCATAACAGACAAGGATAAAAAATCCCAATCAGCACTCCCGCTTAAATAATATCCAGACTTGAATATTATTTACTTGACTAATGCCACACGATAAAGAGTCACACCAGATTACAGCAGTAATCTTCTAGAAAGAATTCAATCGTGCACCACTAGGACGGTTATAACCGTCTGGACACGTGTCATCACCTCAGGCATCCCTGAAAACACAACAATAACATGTAATTGGAGAGAAACCTCCACTTGATCACTTTCCACGTGGCAAACCCCCAGCCATAGATCTAAACAGCGATCCATGTGCACTCACGTCGGATCAAGAAGCTTAACGGAAGGAAATGTAACCGCTTACGGGGTTAGCATCTTCCGTCAACATTTCACCAACAAGTTTTCCTGCCCAAACTCTCGGTTATAAATGTGAGGATAATTCAGGTATGAACTTCAAGTGACACTCACTTCACCAATACTTCTTCTTCTCCATAAACACATACTTATTCTCATGCCGGAGTCGGGTCAAGGGGAGAACTCCCCTTCTCCCCTTGACGAGGCTAACGGTGCTTTCTTTTGCAGAGTTTACCGGAGAGGAAGGACCGTTCCATCGGATCAAACGAGAGGAAACCAACCTTTTATGAGGATTCAAACCCCCTCGATATCTCGGTTCAACCATTTATCTAGTGTTTCTTCAGCAGCTGAAATGGTAAGAACTCCTCTTCCTGAGCTCTAATACCACTTGTAGGATCGTTTTCACAACCGAAACGAGTCGTTCAGAAGAGTTCTTTTCAATACGAGTGCCGGAAACAAACGTACAAAGTGGTTTCAGCTGAATTGCACAAAATATCACTTTAAACTGTCTCTGTATTGATATCAAGTCGATTTACAATGCTGGAGACACTTCGGCAGAGCTTCGCTACCGGAATCAGAAGTCATCCAAATGAAATCACAAGACACCTATTTATAGACCAACTATTTCGTACGAAACACCTTCACATGAAAACACATTTCGGACGAAATGACATTCTTCATATCGTGCGGAATGGAAACTTCATTTCGTGCGGAATAGCTAAACTCATTTCGTGCGAAATGGCTTAGTCTATTTCATGAGAAATAGCCTTTTATCACATTATCTCGAATATCGTGCCCTGATCTTTCTACACTATTACAAGACTTGATACAAGACGAAGTCGACAGACATATGCACCAACAAAGATAAGTCTTGATATTCTGATTGAGATGAAATGTGTTTTACTGTTTGGGAATCTGGGATGACTGCATTTTATGTCAGATTAGTCTCTTGATTGAAGGAAGATGTTTTTTTTTATCATTCTATGATGTTTGATTGTTGAAAGCTACGTTAATGGTGATTATTTCCATAGGGATACGATGATGATAACATATATGGGCTGTTTCAGGTTTCACCATGGCATGATATACCGTTGCACACAGGTGATGGAGCATTTAACTTTATCGTTGAAATTCCTAAAGAGACAAGTGCAAAAATGGAGGTTGCTAAAGATGAAATATACACACCCATTAAGCAAGATACCAAAAAAACGTAAACTTAGATACTACCCGTAAGCCATTCATTTTTCATATTGGTTATTTTATAATTCATTCGCCAGTTATTGACTTTTGATGCTTATGATCAATCTTGTTTGTGTTTATAAGTTTATTTATTTAAGCTTCTAATTTCCATTGTTACTTTATTGCTCAATGCTAAATTAAATAATTGATGCATCTCCCGTTTATATCTACATTTAGGTTTTATTGTTAAGTTGTTTATCGTTTTTTGGAGTTCAATTTTTTTTATTTTGCGCTGTTTTTAATGCAATGTACACATGTGTATTCTGATTTGTTTTGTTTTTAATGCGATGTACACATGTGTATAGCGTCTGTTTTTTGTGATATCTCATTTTTTTTGTGTATTGAATGTGTAAAGTTGTTGATGTACACTTGTGAATTATGCAAAGTATTAGTTGCTGAGTTTTTTTTGCTCAATTTTTTGATTTTGCTCTGGTTTTAACGCGATATACACATCTGTATTCTGATTTTGCTCTGTTTTTAATGCGATGTACATATGTGTATTCTGATTTTAACGCGTTGTACACATGTGTATAGCGTCTGTTTTTGTGATATCTCAGAATTTTTTGTGTATTGACTGTGTAAAGTTGTTAATGTACACTTGTGAATTATGCAAAGTATTAGTTGCTGAGTTTTTTTTGTTCTATTATAGGAGATGTCGTTAACGAGAAAAGTGGAGATGGAAGGTCGATAAGGATGATTCACGTATGTGGTCGATAAGGATGCTTCACATATGTTTGTTTGCTTGGTCGATAAGGATGATTCAGCATACAACGTGGCTAATAGTTGTAAAAGATTATGTTTTTTTTGTTTTTTCGATTTTGTTGTGTTTATTGTTTTTACGAAACTGGAACTTGTAATTATATGTTTTTTTGTTTGGTTTGGAAAACATTATGGAACTTGTAATTTGTTAAATATAAAATAATTGTTTCAATGTATATATTATGTAGCTAATTACACATATGTACGATGCTGAGTACACATGTGTACTGTTCTATTTATATCCAAGTACACATGTGTATACCGTTGAAATATGAAGGTTACGTGGATCTAAAATATTAAAATTTGAATTCTGGTGATGAAATCTGAAATAAAAATTAAAATTGAAATCTGGTGATTTGTTGTTTGTTTTGATAATTATCTTATTAATAAATAAAACATAATGTGGATAATGAATTTAAAATAGGAAAGATGTAACTTAATTCAATTATTAAAATAATGATTTAAATCTAATTTTTTATATAATTGCAATCCTACCATTAACAACTAAAAAGGAAATCAAGGGTCCAGATCTGTTAACGCAGTTCACTCTTGGGAGGTTGTTCACGCTGGAACCCTACCCTATATATATATATATATATAGGGTAAGGTTCATGCGAGAACCACCTTTATTGCGAGAACCGCGAGAACCAATGTGAACACAACCTAAAATAGCTAAAAAAATCTACCCCCCCCCCCCCCAAAACCTAAACCCCCTCCCCCACCCCCCAAAAACCTAAACCCTCCCCCCCCCCAAGCTAAAATGCTAAAAACTAAACCCCCAAAAAACCTAAAAAAATAAAAAAAAAACACACAATTTTTTTTAATATTTTTTACATTAAAATTGCTACTTTTAGTAGCCAAATTTTTTTTTCTTTTTACTAATAGTAGTGATTTTTTTTATAAAAAAATGTTAAAAAAAATTTGTATGTTTTTTTAGCTATTTTTAGGTATTTTTGGTTGTGTTCACATTGGTTCTCCCGTTTCTCGCAATAAAGGGTGGTTCCTAATGGATCCCTCTCCTATATAATTTCCTAGCGTTGCCACACGGACAGGTAGGTGATCACTTTAATCAATCACAACGCCCTTTAAAAATTATATTATATAATATATTAAAATGGCAATTTTCCAGTCTTTTACATACTAAACGTATGTAAGAGCATTCACGTCCATTCCACCATATTTTCACCCTAAATTACACTAAAAATACTATATTTTCTTTTTCATTTTCAATTAAATAATATTTTTTATACCTTTATCATTACCTTTTCTCTCTCCTCCACTCTAAACCACTTTCAAAATATATTAAAAAAATTATAGGGGGTGAACAGTGTCGCCCTAAATATACAGATGAACAGTAACATTTTCCCTCTCCTCTACTAACAACCACCTTTTATACTTTTTATATTATAAAAACTCCACACACAAACTTTGATGAAATTGATGTGAATGCTCTAGTACGGGGCGGTAATGAGTGTGATCAATCACCGCACCCTTTACCTCGTTACACCCTATATATATGTGTTCTCACACCACCTCCCCACTTACAAACAACTCAATTCTCGCACCTCTCTTCCAAAAAAAATATGGGTAAATCGCTTAAATCGATCTGTCTCCTGATCATCGGAAACTCGTCACCCTTGATTCGAGGTACTAAGGTTTCAATATCCGGATCTGTAGATGTGTTTATTAATTAAACGTTTCTTGATATTTGCAGGTGTGTTTTCGTCAGCAACGTTTACGATAGTGAACAAGTGTGATCAGACGGTTTGGCCAGGGGTTTTATCCAACCCTGGAGTCATACCGCTTCAACCGACCGGTTTTACACTTCAAAAAGGCGAGTCGAAAGTACTCCACGCGCCGCGGTCATGGGGCGGTCGGTTTGGGGGAAGAACGCATTGCTACGAGGATTCTGGCGGTATGTTCACCTGCGGTACTGGAGACTGTGGATCCGGAAAGTTGGAATGCGCCGGCGCCAGCGCAACTCCTCCCGCTACATTAACTAAATTTACCCTTGGCGGAACCGATTTCTTCGATGTTAGTTTGGTTGGTGGATGAAGATACACCTGACTCTTGGGACGAACCGGACTCCACCTGAACGGGCATCTAAAATATGTCCGTTCCTCACCAAGCACCTCCGGAGACGAACCCCCACTTAAGTGCGTCTGGACGAATGACGTCATCTCAGTCGACTACTATAAATACCCCATCAAGTACAAAGCCAAGGACGATTTTCTGAACCTTCGTCTCTATTTTCTCTCTCTACCAATACTTATCCTCACGCCGGAGGGTGGTCGCAGAGGGGCCCTCCCATCTCTGCTGCGAGCCTAACGGTTTTCTGTTTTGCAGGACTGTTCTCCAATCTCACTTACAAGATCCAAACCCTCGTTTACAGGCTTCGACCTCAACACGATTCTTTGGTTCTTCAATTGGCGCCATCCGATCTCAAAGCTCTTAGTCCTTCACTCTGGTGAATTTCTTGAGCAAAGAACTGACAAATGGCGGCCTCAGGTTCTGTGAATCTGGGATCCACGGCTGTTAGCACACAAACTACAGCACCAGCAAGTACTGTTTCCGCAATCTCAGTTGCTTTAAGCTCGGGACCGGGAACAACCTTACCATTTATTTTGCTTCCTACTTCACAAACGTCAGAGTTTGACGCGGAGTTTCTCTCAAAAAATGCAAGTCTTCTGCGAAGATTGAAAGCATAACAGGCTAGGGATGAACAGATCCTCGGTTTACGAACCAGGCTTTTTCATGATGAAACTCCGGTAAGGACTATGGGTCCTACGATGTTCACCCCTCCTACTTTCTCCACAGTTGTCACCTCGGAAACTTAGACTGGATATGTGCAGGGTTCGTCCGGACCATCTCCAGCAACGGCAGTACGAAATGAAGCACAAATGGACGTAGTAAATGATCCGGAACTCACCAAGCCATACCACCCAGTTTCCATGACTGCTAAGTCCAAGTTCAGTGCCCGCATCACACATGCCAAGCTTCCTCCGAAGCTCAAAATGCCAACTACAGTAAAGAAGTATGATGGTACGACTGATCCAGATGATCATATGTTCGATTTCGACGGAGCTGCACGAGTAGAACAGTGGCCGATGCCGGCGTGGTGTTTCATGTTCGCACAAACGCTAATCGGGGCTGCCCGGGTGTGGTTTGACTCTTTGAATGAAGGAGAGATAAATGACTTCGAGGAGTTCCGAAGATTATTCCTTCAGAATTTCAGCCAACAACGGCACTACTCCAAGGAAATCACCGAAGTTCACAACATCAAGAGAAAGGATGGGGAATCTTTGGATAGTTTCATCGACCGGTTCAACCGGGAAAGCATGCAAATCAGTGGGGTAGTTGACCAGTTAAGGATCTCCGGATTCTGTCATGGTGTCCGGAACAACCAGCTGGTCGAAAAATTACACGAGAACCTTCCAAAGACGATGGAAGTACTCATGGAACGAGCCAGAGCTTTCGCTCAAGGAAAAAATGCATGTAATCCAACTCCGGAGTCAGAACATAAGATGTCTTCCTGGAAGAAAAACGGTGGGTCGGTGTTTGATAAAACTCCATCCGGAAGTAGGGGACGATCGCACCCCTACAACAGGAACGACAGACCTCCACGAGGAAGAAGCTCCGGATCAAGGTTCTACAATCTATCGGACCTTTCCAAAACTCCTAGTGAAATTCTCAGTGCAGAAGGGGCAAGCTTCCCTGTTCCACCAAAGCTCCGAAACCCAGGCGACAAGAACTCCAAGAAGTAATGCGATTACCATCATGCTCGAGGTCACAATACAGACGATTGCTGGTCCCTAAAGCAAGAAATAGAAAAAGCAGTGCGGTCTGGTAAATTGTCGCATCTAGTAAAAGAAGTAAAGGAAGGAAAATCTTCGGGAAATTTGGGGGATAATCCGAACAATCAACCGGCAATTTGTATGATCAGGAAAGCAGATAACCAGGGCATCAAGCGGTCCAATCACCATATGGCCGCTTGGATGCAGCAACCCATCGCTTTCCCACCCATTAATCCCAGAGAAATCATGGATGGACCAATCGTAATATCTGCGATAATCGCGGGTCATAAGGTCCGGAGGATTTACGTAGACAACGGAAGTGCCACTGAGATCATGTACCAGCAGTGTTTTCAACAGCTAGCTCCGCAGACTAAGGCAAAATTGATACGAGTCTCATTGCCGTTGGTAAGTTTCTCCGGAGAAGTGGTGCAGCCTATAGGGCAAATCACCGTGACAACAACGTTTGGGGAAGGAAGTCTGATCCGAACCGTCAACCTGACGTATCTAGTGGTGGAAGCAAGGTCCGTTCACAATGTCATACTAGGGAGACCCGGTATGTGCGCCTTCGGAATTATCAGCTCTACCATTCATGGATCGTTAAAATTCCCCACCGAAGCAGGAGTGGCAACTTTGCACTCCGAGTCAACAATCTGCGTAGCTGAAATACGACAAAGTAACGGTAATGTCAATCCTCCAAACCTCCTTACAGAAGAATGGGCTATCCACCCGCATTTTCCGGAACAAAAAATTGCAGTCGGGGCCCAGCTCCCTGAACGTACCAAAAAGAAGTTGTGGAAGCTCTTGTCTAATTCACTCGACGTATTTGCATGGCAAACTTCTGACATGGTTGGAGTCCCCCGATGTTTGGCCGAACATAAGCTGAAGGTGTCGCATTCAGGAAAGACAGTAGCTCAAAGAAAAAGAAACATGGCTCCAGCCCGTAACAAAGCCATCTCCGAGGACGTACGAAAGCTACTAAGTGCCGGTATTATCAGGGAAGTATGGTACCAAACATGGGTCTCCAATCCGGTAATGGTAACAAAGAAAGACAAAACCTGGAGGATGTGCGTCGATTTTTCTGATCTGAACAATGCGTGTCCGAAGGATTGCTATCCTTTACCGGAGATCGATTTAAAGATTGACTCTCTTTCCAGCTTCCGTCTCAAATGCTTCCTAGACGCATATAAAGGTTACCACCAAATTCAGATGGCTTTGGAAGACGAAGACAAGACCGCGTTTGTAACAAATGAAGGTCTCTTCTGTTATACCAAAATGCCATTCGGATTAAAGAACGTAGGAGCTACGTACCAAAGGTTGATGGATAAAGCGATCAAAGACCAGATCGGAAAAAATCTAGAAATTTATGTGGATGACCTGGTCATAAAAAGTTAGGCCGAAGATAATATGATCGATGACATACTCGAAACCTTCACCAGACTTCGGAGTATCAACCTCAAGCTTAATCCCAAAAAATGCTCCTTTGGTTTAGAAGAAGGAAGGTTTCTTGGCGTATGGATAACACAGTCCGGAATACAGGCACATCCGGATAAAATCAAAGCGGTAGTCTTCATGCAGCCTCCCAAAACGGTCAAAGAAATTCAATCACTAAACGGTAAGCTTGTGGCTCTTCATCGTTTTATCTCAAAAGCGGCCGATCGCACTATTCCTTTCATGAATGTGTTGATAAAACGAACGGGAAAAGGTCAGATAGAGTGGACACCGGAAGCCGATTCAGCATTTCAAGAATTAAAAGTTTGTCTTGGGTCTTTACCCACCCTAACCGCTCCAGTTACCGGAGAAATCGTCACAGTTTACCTCTCCGCCTCTCATTTCGCTATATGTGCAGTACTTGTGGTGCACCGGAATCAAGCACAAATTCCGGTCTACTACGTAAGCCGCATTTTGAAAGATTATGAAACTCGGTACCCGATGATAGAGAAGTTGGCGCTCGCTTTAGTACACGCTTCCAGGCGCCTCCGAAGGTATTTTCAGGCTTTCAATATAGAAGTACAGACTGATCTTCAGATCCAGCAAATTTTAAGAAAGCCAGAGGTTTCCGGACGCTTAACTAAATGGGCGCTTGAACTCAGTGCTTTCGATATTACCTATCGAACCAGAGGTCCGGTGAAAGGCCAGGCTGTGGCAGATTTCCTTACGGAGGTACCAACCGGGGAAAGCAACAAGGAAAAGTCCACCCTACCAAGGGTATGGAACTTATATACGGATGGAGCCTCCAGAAAAGAAGGGTCGGGAGCCGGACTAATCCTAATAGATCCAGAAGGGATAGAATACACTTATGCTCTACGATTTGAGTTTAAAACTTCAAACAATGAGGCCGAATATGAGGCCCTCCTTGCAGGACTTCAAACCGTGGCAAAGGCCGGTGCAACCTCCGTACTAGCACATGTTGATTCGTTGTTAGTAGCTAATCAAGTCAGCGGAGAGTATGAAGCACGAGAGGATAACATGGTTCGGTATCTCCAGCAAGCTAACAGCTTAATTTCCTCTTTCGACTCTTGCAAGATAGTACACATTCCGCGGAGTAAGAACAAAAAGGCCGACGCCTTAAGCAAGCTCGCATCCGTAGCATTCTGTCACTTATCCAAAGAAGTTTTAGTCGAAACCTTACAAGCTCCGACCATTCAACAGACGGGGTCGGTCATGTCAGTCTCCATACTGGAAAAATCTTGGATGACTCCGATTTTGGATTACTTGAAAGAAGGGACGCTCCCAGAAGACAAAGCTCAGGCCCAGAAGCTAAAGGTAAAAGCGTTGCAGTATCAGGTTCACGATGGGCAACTTTACCGCAAGACCTTCTTAGGTCCGCTCTTGAAATGCTTAACACCGGACGAAGCTAGCTATGTCATAAGAGAAATCCACTGGGGAATATGTGGCATTCATTCCGGGCCGAGGATGGTTGTAGCCAAAGCTATGAACGTTGGCTATTTCTGGCCGGGGATGCACCAAAGTGCAGTTAATGAATTGCAAGCATGTGAAGATTGCCAACGGCACGCCCCCATCAGTCACCGAGCAAAAAATAACCTTGTCCCCGTAACTTCGGCATGGCCGTTTCAAAAGTGGGGGATCGACATCGTTGGTCCTTTTCCAGTATCCACCGGAGGAGTGAGATGCCTGTTGGTTGCCATCGATTACTTTACTAAATGGATCGAAGCCAAACCACTCCGAACAATCACCGGGGATCAGGTGTTGAGGTTTGTATGGGAAAACATAGTATGCAGATACGGAATGCCACTTTGTATAGTAAGTGATAACGGGAAGCAGTTTGCGAAAAAACCGTTCAAGACATGGTGCCAAAGAATGCACATTGAGCAAAACTTTGCTTCGGTTACCCATCCCCAGGCCAATGGGCAGGTAGAAAGAGCCAACCGCAGCATTGTGGAAGGCATTAAAAAGCACCTGGGGAAGGAAGGCGTTTCGTGGGCAGATGAACTCCCGCATGTCCTATGGGCTCACCGGACGATGCCAAAGACGAGCAATAGGGAAACTCCCTTCAGCTTGACATACGGTACCGAAGCGGTCATTCCCGCTGAAGTAGGGATACCCACCCCTCGAATGCAGCAGAGTTAAGAAGAAAATGAACAAGAACTCCGTCTGAACCTCGATTTGGTCGAGGAACGAAGAGAACTTGCGGCCATCCGAGAAGCGAAATACAAAAAAGAGTTGGAAAAACACTACAACTCTAAAGTAAAGGAGGTCAGGTTTAAGATCGGAGACTATGTCATGCGGAGCAATGAAGCAAGTTTGGTTGAAGGCACCGGAAAGATGGCTCCGAAATGGGAAGGTCCCTACCTAATCAACACCGCGGGAAAAGACGGTGCATATACGCTTAAGAAGATGGATGGGACCCTCGTCCCGCGAACATGGAATGGAGCGCACCTAAAGAAATGTTTTCTTTGAAGTCTTTCCTATTTTAAAAATAAGATTGTAATACGGAAGCTACGGCCTCCGCCACCTTTCTTTCTTCCTTGTAACGCGGATGGTTTCTGCCCGCACCGAACGATTTTTAATTCCAAGAACCGTGGAGGGTTTTACCCACGGATTATTTGAAATGTTTTTACCATATGATAACCGGAGATGTTTAAACTCCGGATTATATAAATAGATTAATGAAATTTTTCTATCATCAACAAAGTTGCAACACAAGTACATTTTCGGCCAAACTAGGGACACTAACCCTAAGAGGTAAGGACGAACTGGTTCCGTTCGTACTTTTCCTTCACTTAGAAATTATCCTAACAAAATAAAGCAAATCGGATCCGTACCTAAAAAAGAACGTTCAAACAGTAAGAAAAAATGTAAACACCAAAAGCATGGACGCATGCGCAAAAAGTGATTGCATCAAAATTAACCGGACTTGTATCTCCGGAAGTTACAAATTTACAAAGGATAATTGTTAGGCATAGGTAAGAACATCATTACATTCGTTCCAAGTACAAAACAGGGTGCATATCCCAAACGACCGGACATGTCCAACCTCTAAAAAAGTTAAACTAAAAACCTCCAAGGTGCATACCCCAAAGAGCCGGGCATGTCCACCTCATTCCTTCAGAGAATCATCGTTAGCGAAAAACAGAGCCTTCTTAATCTCAGAAAGTGGCGCGTTAATGAGCTTCGGAAGGTCTTCCACCACCGGAAACTTAAGGGTATCAAAACAATCAACCGCGGCATTTAGTTCCTCCGCCGCATTACGGTTTAGCATCGGCACTTCGGCATAAGGTCTCTTCTTCTTCTTCAAGGCATGGAGGTAACCATTGTGAAGGCCAGAATTAACACCCACAGAGCTCATTGCATTATTAACTGCGGCTATGGCTGCAGTCATCTCCGGGCCTTTGTGAATATTTTTAGCAAGAAGTCTTGCACCCTCCGAAAGCATCCACGTTTTGGTCGCCTGAAGTTCCTCCACCTTAGCTCTTAAAGCTGCCTTCTCCGTTTCAATCTCTTCTTCACTTCCTTTCAGCTCTTCAATCTGGTCCTTTAAATCGGCCTCCCTTGATTTAAGCGTATCCCGCTCTGGAAAAAGTGTTAGAAAGAAAAAGGAGAAACACAAAAAGCAACTAAACCAAGCCAAGCACGTACCGGCCATCATACTCTCATAAGCAAGACGAGCACTGTTAAAAGATTCTTCCATTTTCGCCAAAACCGTCGTATGCTCTTCGTCTTTCTTCTTCATCGATTCGGAGAATGCTTTAAATTCCGAAGATATCTTATCCCTGTCTTCCGCAGCAGCAGCAGCAGTCGCTTGGGATGATTGATTTTGAGCAATCAAAGACTTAACTTTCTCTTGCTGAACCTGAAGATCCTGAGTCAGTTGAGCAATCTTCTTCTCCATATCCGGAGCCTTTAGAACCTTCCGCTTCAAAGAGCGAGTTTCTTTCTCCAAATCCTCTTTAACCGACTCCGCCTCGATCCATCTCCGATAAACCTCTGTCACAAAAATATTTGATTGAGCCTGATTAGTTAAAACAGCCGCAGCCAGACACTTGGCTCTTCATTTTCCTGCTCTTGGCATGATCTAGCGGAGTGTTAATATTAAACAGCAAGGTTCTTGCAACAAGCTCATCCATCACCGTGTCCTTGTTCCGGATATCCCAATCCGGAATAAACTTCTCATCGGCCGTCGCCGGATCGATTTCCATCTCATCTCAGAAAGTATCTGCATAACGAAAAAAGGACATCAACTCAGGTCCGAACCAAGATGAAGGAAGTGAAGACACTTGATCTTCCTCATCATCTAAAAAATAGTCCGGACCCAAGGATGAGTCCAAGAAAGTACCTGAAAAGGTCACCACCTTCGGACCACCATGAGCTTTTCCCTTATCCATACCCACCGGATTTTCTACCTCCGTACTCTCTACTTCGCCATCCGGAATGAAACCACTTGAATACACAGGAGTTGGTCCTGACCGAGCCAAAGCGGCTTCCTCCCTCGAAAATCTACCTCCGGTAAGATGCTCATCCAGATTTTCCATCACATTGCCCTCGGAATGAGAGTCCTTCTTTGTTTTCTTTGACTTCGGCAATGGAAGGGGATCAGTAGAACGAATCTGAATCGGCTCATTCTTCCTCTTACGGGAGCGAACCTTCAGGTCTACATCCGGTTCAACACCCTTGTTTTTTAAAGAAGCAGAAGAAGGACGGTATTGAAGGGCCTCATCCAAGCTACGAACCTCCGGATCACTGTCCACGTCATCAAGAACGGGATCTCTTACCAGCTTGTGAACCGGACGAACCACCAGCATCCTTTAAAGATATCGGAATAGAAGAAGTAACCTCCACAGTAGCTTGGTTATGAGTACCCAAAGGGATTGAAGAAGTGGCCTCCGCGACAGGCTGATCAGAAACATTCTGAGGGATCACCGGACGAACCTCCTGAGCCGAAGAAGCCACTTGCGTCATAAGAGGAACCTCGTCCTCACCTTGATCCGCAAAGTCGAAATCAAAAACATCCATGCTTGGAACCTTCAGAGCATCTAGGAGAGACATTATGGCACCTGCACTTTCGAAATTAAAAGGAAGTTAGCAAAGTAATAAAATAATGGTGCCGAAGGGGATACAAAAGGCTGGAACTTACGATCACGCTTTCGGCGAATAATCGGCCAATCCCTATCCCCTTGGGCCCAAGTAAAACAGACTCGACCTAACCAAAGGAAATGCTCGGGAAGGGGACGAATTGGGGACTTGTGCTCAATCAACGCACGGGCCAGGCCTTGGTCGAAGACAAAGTCTTCGCCCAGGTCAAAAGACATCGTCTGATCTTTGAACCGCCACCTCATGTCCTCCGGAAGGCAACGATCGTCCAGCCAGAAAAAAATTATCTTTCCAATTCTTCAGGCTGGATCGTTCGGCGGAGGACGGGGAAGGTATGCCCTTCCGATGAGCAAAAGTGTACCAGTCCCCGGCGGTAGTAAACTCATAAAAATACCGAAAGACATTCATGTCCGGTCTCCGGTTCTGGGCCCTGCATGATAGTTCAAAGTGATTCACACGACTCAGGCCGAACAGATTTACTTGACTAATATGAACCCGGAAAAACTGAAGTACCCTTATCAGAAATTTTGAAAACGGAACCTGGTAGTTTGCAAAGTTACAAACACGGGTATAAAAGGGAAACTTCCCTTGACGAAAAGGATAAATGGTTTCGTTCTGTGAAGGAAGGACCGGATTTAACTCCAACGGAATATTATAATCCCGGATAAACTTATCCAACTGACGTTGGGTAAGCACACTCACACTCTCCGCAAGATTCTCCTTACCAGGAGCCATACCTTAAAGATAAAAGGAAAGGGACGCACCTTTCTTTGAAGAAGAAGAAGAGATTAAGGAGGGTAACAGTAGGAGAAGATGAAAAAGGTGAGAGAAAAAAAGTAAAACTGAAATGGTAAAAACTGATTTTATAGGGATGTAAGTCGGTTAGGGGCGGTCATATCAAACCGCCACCTCCCACGAATTCCAACGCAAGGATTTACTACCGTCACGGGTGGGTGACTGACAGTCAAATCATAAAGGTCACCCACGCCACGTCATCACCATTCAAAACACGCCACGTCATCAACTCAGACCACTCCAACAGCAACACGTCATCCGAATAAAACAAAACTTGAAGTAACATTTTGCTAAGTCTCCACCGAGACTTAACAAACTGGGGGACTTGAAGATACATATCCGAGGCCGGACATGACTCTTGGGACGAACCGGACTCCACCTGAACGGGCATCTAAAATATGTCCGTTCCTCACCAAGCACCTCCGGAGACGAACCCCCACTTAAGTGCGTCTGGACGAATGACGTCATCTTAGTCGACTACTATAAATACCCCATCAAGTACAAAGCCAAGGACGATTTTCTGAACCATCGTCCCTATTTTCTCTCTCTACTTTCTCTCTCTACCAATACTTATCCTCACGCCGGAGGGTGGTCGCAGAGGGGCCCTCCCATCTCTGCGGCAAGCCTAACGGTTTTCTGTTTTGCAGGACTATTCTCCAATCTCACTTACAAGATCCAAACCCTCGTTTACAGGCTTCGGCCTCAACACGATTCTTTGGTTCTTCAGTGGATATAATCTCCAGGTGCTGGTGGCGCCGATCGGTGGATCCGGAGATAACTGTACGTCCACTGGGTGTACGGTAGACTTGAACGACAGGTGTCCGTCGGCGTTAAAGGTGATGAACTCGGACGGAGAAACGGTGGCGTGTAAGAGCGCGTGTGTGGCGTTTGGGTGCCAAGAGGACTGCTGTCGCGGGTGGAGGGGGGGTAAGTTTTTTTTAGGTTTTTTGGGGGTTTAGTTTTTAGCATTTAGCTTGGGAGGGGGGGGGGGTGGGGGTTAGTTTTTTTTTTTAGGTTTTTTTAGCTATTTTAGGTTGTGTTCATATTGGTTCTCGCGGTTCTGGCAATAAAGGTGGTTCTCGCATGAACCTTACCCTATATATATCTACGTTTATGAAAAAAAAAAATTGGTCCACCTCGCCTCGGATCAAAAAGTTCTCACGGTTCTTACAACTCGAAGTGGTTTTCATTTTAGCGGTCACTTATATATATATATATATATATATATATATATATATATATATAGGGGAGGGTTATCTTGAGAACGCTAAATATTGCGAGAACCGTGAGAACGAATGAGAAAACCAATCAAAACCGAATTTTTTTAATACAAACCTCATTCTAATTAAAATACAATATCAAAAAAGAATTCACAATATCAAATAATTCATTTCTCCACTCAAAATCACACTTACTACATTTTTTTACACATGTGTAAATATAACAAATTTACACATGTGTAAATGACAAACTTACACATGTGTAAATTTTCGTTATTTACGAATTCACGTAAATTTAAACGTGTAAATTTAATTTCTAACATTGTATTCGAATAATAATGATAAGTGTAAAAAGAAATTTTGAATTTGAATTGTTTTTTACCAAGTTCTCGTGGTCTTTTCATTCATTCTTACGGTTCTCGCGATATTTAGCGTTCTCATTTAAACCCTCCCATATATATATATATATATATATATATATATATATATATATAAAATTTAAAACCCAAGGCGAATATGAGGCCACCACATCAAACCCAAGCACGCCCCACACCCGGCTTCAAACCCAAGCCTCAAGGGTCACGCCCCAACTCAAGCCCACCCGAGATGGTGGCTTGGGCGTTTTCCCCCAACCCACGCCCCAACCCAAGCCCCATACCCCAAAGTCTAAAGTTCATGTCTTGATCTTTAAGCCGGCTAACGGTCTCACCGTTTTATCCAACGGTAAATAATTTTGATAACCGAAACCTATATATGTTACTTTTGAAACAAATATCATATATGGGGGTTCTTATTTTATATGTTATGTAGTTAATAGTTAAAGTTTGTTGTATATTAAATAAATAAATAGGTGATGTATATATTAACTATAAAATATTGATTTCTTTGACAGCAAGAAACCAAAGCAGGAGCAACAAACGCCAACAAAACCGCATTTCAACACAGGTACAGTATATGAAGACGCAAACACGACGGGACATAGCAGCGCTCCTCCGCGGTCCTCCATTCGTGCGCTCATCGGTGCAGTGGTTGGGGTCGGTGTTTTACTTTTCGGAGCCGGCTGTGCATATACAATCCGAACCGGGAATGTTAACATTATGAATGGATCATGTAATTGCTTCCGGAAATAGGAGTCATATGAGGTTTTGTTTTTGAGTGTATAATTTTGAGGTTTACATGCTTTGCGTACATTTTTGTATTTTTCTTTTTAATTCGATGCTACCTTTTTGTAGTTGTTATTTTGAATGGATCATGTAATTGCTTCTGGAAATGGGAGTCATATGAGGTTTTGTTTTTGAGTGCATAATGAATACGAAAACAGAACTGATTTATCAACATATGATCTGATACCACATGTTGATTAATTCTGTTTAAATATAATGGAAAACTGGAATAACATACTTGTGATAGCAGACATGCTAGCAGAGAATTCAGTTAGAGATGCAGCCATTGAGTTTGACATACTTGTCAAGATGATCTGGTTCCTCCTTAGGATGCAAACTAATGATGGTGATGAAGAACCGAAAAAGGGTATTCGGTAGGGAGAGAGAGACGAGTTTGATGTTATGAGAATAATCAAGTTGTCTAACCTTTTAACCTCTATATTAGTCTCCTTATATATGCACCCAAGAGGAAACCAATTAGTTAATAAGGGTAATATGGTCCATCAACAATTACCAACTAATTATTTAATAGGTTGTTATATATTTTGATCTATAAAATGTAAATGCTTATAATGGCAACTAGATTAAATACAACATAATAATATATTTAATCTTACATTCTCCCACTTAGTTGAGTAATCATTTACCATGAGTATTAGATAAGCCTGATCAGGAGTTAACACTCATTTTAGCTCTAAACTAAGAACCGTAGCAGAGAAATACAGCCGTTGAATCAGTATGCGACTCAGGACCCCCATTAGTCATACTACAGCCTCAATTTAAAACCTAATCGTTATGATCAAAATACGCATAAGCCCTTTGTTTGATTTGTAATTATATTTGTCTATGTGCCATTATACCGGTTGAACATATCTTAGAGACATACAAAATCAAACTGAGGAAATTTCATTAATTAAAACATAAGCTAGTACAATATACAAAATAAGGTCTTTAGTAAATCCCATATTCAGAACATGTTCTTTGTAAACTTTAGGTGGGAGACCTTTAGTCATCGGATCCGCAAGCATATCTTTAGTACTAATATACTCAATACAAAAATTATGTTCCTCAACTCGTTCACGTACGAACAGATACTTTGTATCGAGATATAAACCAGCTCCAGTCAAACTGTTACTGTTCGAGAAACTAACGACAGCTGAGTTATCACAGTAAAGCTTCAATGGTCTAGAAATGGAATTAACGATTATGAGTCCAGTGATCGGATTCCTAAGCAACCTTCCATGACTGGTTGCGTTATAAACAACAATGTACTCTGCCATCATTGTGGAAGTTGTGGTCAACTGTTGTTTATGACTCTTCCATGAAAAGGGTCCTCCTGCTAACATAAAGATATAGCCTGAAGTGGATTTCTTGTCATCTTTGCACTTGCCAAAGTCAGAATCAGAATAGCCTAGCACTTCTAAATGATCACTTCTTCTATAAATCAGTTTATAGTCCTTTATCCCTTGCAGAAGTACCTTCTTAGCTGCATTTCAGTGATCTAGTGTCACACCCCGATATTTCCACGTATTACCGGTGGGCTCGGTGGGGAGTATCGTGACGTAGTCGATATCATCATAGTCAAACAACACAATTTAAAATGCACAGCGGAAGCAAAAGATAAATATATTACAACCCGATTCAAAAGTAACATCAATTATTACAAACGGATTGTAAGATGGATCCACAGGCGGATCTTAAAACATAAACATTGTTCAACAGACTTTAGATGCCTAGAACTTGCAAGCTTCCCTATTAACGCCCTGAGCTTCCAGCCAATTACGTTCGGTACCTGTCACTTAACCTTTTTGGAAAATACGTCAGTTTACACTGTTAATACAATTAACCGACACATTTTAAAAAGAGTTTAAGAAAATTGATTTAGATGCACCAGGCACAAAAATATCTTTTATAACTTGGGACAATTATATAAAAATAATCTTGTATACAAATTTACATGTTCGTTATACGTTCAGGGCCCGATGTAGAAACCGAGTCAAGATTAACAGACACGCCACAAGTATAGGCCCACAAGAGAGTGAGATACCGTTTCCCTTATGCAACAGTCAGGTGTATGCCTACACCCCGTGCTTAAGACGTGGCCATTTTATTATAATGATGCCAAGGATATCCGGGACATGGTCATTAACCCCTAAAGGCTTTTATTTCGAACAATACAGATTAAAACGGGTTACCTCAATAATTTAACCACAATATGATTAAACATTCAATACCCGACCAAGCGGTATTATTATAATACCGTATCCCAAGCCCGTATAGGGAAAATAAGTTAAGAGTATTTACCTGAGCTAGCAATGCAATTTATACTCAGCTGTATATTCTAATCAACAAGAACAAGTACTTCTACTGGGGCTCCTAATATGGAACGAAGGTTTTATTAACCTATTAGATTCCTAACGGGTCTTATTTAAGTCGTAACTTAGACCGGTTAGTTTTAAGGAAAGGTTCACGGTTCATAACGCATGATTAAGCGAAGACCGGAATAGAATGTGATTTAGACCCGACAAGAATGGAGACTTGTATAATATGGGTAAACTAAACACATTCTGGATTTTGAGGCAAAAATGATAAGGTTTGACCCGTTTTGGTCAATTTATGCAAACTAGTTACATAAACCGATCCGAACGTGAAATATGCGTAACGGGTTACCATAAGAGTCATATACATGTTTCCTAAGTTAATATGCCTTAAATATGTTGTGACATCAGTAAGATATCCTTTATTATGCCTGAAACGGATTTAAACTCAAATTATGCCCCGCATGGGCATTTTGGTCATTTTAAAGGTTATGAAAGAGTTTAAATATAAATCTGAGTTTTGGGTCTGATGTAATAATTAAAATACTTAATTTAATAAGTTATAACAGTAGGGTATCAATTCTTATATTTATATGATGGTTTTGATACATACTTGTGCGTTAAAGACGCTTAAAAAGGCGATTTGGAGCCATTTCTGGGTTTTCAAAGGAAGGCTGATATTTTAATTATTCCGGAAGGCTCAAAATATTTTATTTATCATATTAGATCAGTAGAAAAAGGTTTGGTATCAAAAGGATTAGTAAAACTCATTTTATAGACGAAAAGGGTATAATCGGCAATTACCGAATCAAGGTAATAACCCTATGTTATGATCAGTTTAAAAATAATTAAAATCTTCAAAAATCCCAAAATATTATATTACATCAGTGGGTAAGAGGTTTGGTGTCAAAAATTGGGTTTAGATAGGCTTTACGCTAATTATGCCGTTTAATTAATAAAAGGCTTTCTAATTACGCTATTGAGCATAACTCCTAATCTAGACCTCAAACTGATGTGAAATTTTAGGGACATGTTTATAAATCAGTAACAAAGATTATTGTCCTTTCACATTTCCAAAATTCTCCTTTTAAGGTCGAATGGGCATATTGGTCAACATTAGGCATTTAACGGAAACATCGGACAGTCAACGAGTCAAGTAGTATAATCGCAGAGGGTTATACTATCATACAAGCTGGTCCTAACGAAGCTCTAAGGCATTTTTAAAACATGCTTAAACGGGTCAGAACTGAAAGTCAAAGCAGAAGTCAAACTATGCGACTTTCGGTCCCGAACCGAGCCTAAACTGAAAATTGTCGAGTTGGACATGTTCTTACATTAATTACCAAGTTATGTTAATGATAAATCAGGTTGCATAGCTTCTACATTGCTAATTATGCGTTTATTTGCAAAATTGCTTCTTGTTGACTTTTTAAGATCAAGTTTGACCCGACAATTGACCTACTTAGAGTGAGAATCAGGGGGTGCCCTTTTAAGGGTTTATTGCCCACATAATTACCAACTCATAGGTACTTTCAATTTGTAATATGACTGGACAAATTAAGATAAATGACGAAGTCAAACCTTAATTACGACGGTTTGACTTTAAGCTAATAAACTAAGCAAAACTGAATTAAGGAAGGTTAAGAATACTTACCAAGGTCCTAAGCACGACTAATGATCACTAGGAATGAGTCTTGAGCTCCAAAATACTCCAGAAGTGAAGTTGTGAGCTTGCAAGTGAATGTGATCAAATGGTGCAACATAGAACTTCTTATATAGGGACTTTAATCCCACAAGATCATGCCAAACAAAGTCTATGGTTGTTATGGGATCATTCCAAGTGTCCCTAGGCCCTTCTAAGACATTAAACAAGCCCCTAGAATCAAGAAATGGTGAATTGGGGCGGTGTAACCGGCTGGACATGCACCTGCCCATGTTTTCTGCATCAAAAGACCCCTCACGTGACGTGTAGGTCCCCTAAGGACCCTACACGTCACGCGATGCCCCTTCTGACCTGATTTCAATTTTTCAGAAATTGTTGTTTTGGTCCCCGGTCCTTCTAAAAGTTGTTTTAACCTTTTGTTTTGCACTTTGAGCCACCTAAATTGATTTCTAAGGACTCCAAGACATAACCAATCTTTGTGAAGCCCTTGGTCAACTTTATGGTCACTCGAAAAGCCTTAATTATAAAAGTCGACGCTTTTAACCCCTCGCATACGAATGATAGCATAACTTTCTCATACGGAATCGAAACCTTGTGAAATTTTTATCACTTATTCTCGTGAGTATAATTAGTCATTACAAAGCTTCGGGTTTGCTAAAAGGTCCCTCAGAGGTATACTTTAAACATGTTGCCATATTTAGCCCCTGTAGTTTGTAATTCCTCACTTTCTTTCACAATTAGCTTCGTATGATCCATGATTCATTCGTTTAAGGGTATAAACATCATATAGGGTTATTGAAAGATATATTTATTCATTGTTGACACTTTGAACCCTTTTATTCACATACTTTCCTTGTTTGTCAACTTTAGTCCTTCTAGAGTATTCCTTCACACGTTCAAAGCTTATGACACGTGTCAACACATTATTGGACATGAATTTTTTCGAGGTGTTACATCCTCACCCCCTTAATAGAAATCTCGATCTCGAGATTTACTGAAATAAATGAGGGTACTTTTCTTTCATTGTGGACTCTACCTCCCACGTGTACTCGGGACCTCTGCGGGCATCCCATTTTACTTTTACGATCGGTACATGCTTCCTTCGAAGCTTCTTAACCTATCGATCTTCGATCGACACAGGTTTTTCAACAAACTCCAAGCTCTCATCGATGTGTACATGTATGTGGTATGACTAGTGATTCATCAGCTAGACACTTCTTCAGATTGCAGATGTGGAATACATTATGAATACCACTGAGCTCTTCAGGCAAATTTAACTTATAAGCCACTGATCCGACACATTCGATGATCACGAATGGTCCTATGTATCTGGGCTTAGCTTGCTTTTCTTTCCATATCGCATTACCCCTTTCCAGGGTGAGACCTTAAGTAGAACCTTGTCACCTACTTCGAACTTTAGAGGTTTACGACTTTTATCTGCGTAGGTAATCTGCCTATCCCTGGCAGCTTTGAGACGATTTTGTATTTGAACAATCTTATCTATCGTCTTCAGGACTATGTCAGGTCCTGTTAGTTGGACATCTCCAACTTCTGCCCAATAAACGGGCGTTCTGCACTTTCTTCCATACAAAGCTTCAAAAGGTGCAGCTTGAATACTGGAATGATAACTATATTTGTATGAAAATTCGACTAATGGAAGATGATCATCCCAGCTTCCTCCCAAGTCAATAACACAAGCTCGTAGCATATCCTCGAGTGTTGGTATAGTACGTTCACTTTGACCATCCGTCTGAGGATGATATGCAGTGCTGAAATTTAATCGAGTGCCTAGGGATTGCTGAAAGCTTTTCCAGAAAATACGATGTATACCTTGTATCCCCATCTGGGATGATAGACACTGGCACCCCGTGGAGAGATACAGTCTCATCCACGTACAGCTGAGCTAACTTATCAGAGCTGTGTGTTTCTTAACTTGTCAATCCTTAATCGATACAGGTTTCTTATCACATCATAAATCTGCATATCGTTATGTGATAATGCATCTCGACTTATCGGTGAATCATTTCTTTAAATCACTAGCGTGGGTCACATTGCGAGCTCCACTAAGCTCCTTATATAGGTTTTAGCTCATAAACTATAGACCTCTGTTGTATTTGATTTCCCCGAATGTTCCTATATATCCAGGGCTTAACTTACCCTGATCAATTAAGATTTAGCACACCCTTCTTAGGGCGATACCTTCGATTGAACCTTATTCCTTACTAAGGACTTAAGAGGGTTGCGACTTTGCATCAATCCTTAATTTTCTGCCGATTACTGGCAACTTTTAGATGAATACGAAATCGAATGATCTTATTCGTTGTTTCCAGGGAAACTTTCAGATCCTGGTAATTGGACTTTCCAAAGTCCCGTCCATTAAACGGACGTTTTGATTTTTCATCTATACAAGGTCTCAAAAGGAGCAACCTTGATACTTATATATATATATTGGCTATTTTTAGAAAAGCTTATTTAAGGCGAGGTGGTTATTTCAACTACTGCTTAATCCCAACCTTAAGGAATAGCTAATCCTTATAGTTAGTCGAACAAGTCGATGATCTTGGGTAGTTGATAGCGATTCTTATTTGTTGTCTAAATAGGGTTGCGGTAAACAATGCATTCGCATAATGAACCGTCTTTCTAATAAATAATAACTGAACTCTTAGAGTTGCGAATTAGGCTTTAAGAACCTCTATCTTAAAACTCACTTAATTAGGATTTCGATTCTTCAATAATGCTGGTAATAATTGTCCTGGAGGTTTCACAATACCGCAGCCCTAAGCGGGATGCTAATCTTAACTTTTCTTGCCTCTCAGGAGGTAAACAGGGTAATCTTAGAGAAGATAATCAAGACACAAGGAGGTTACAGAGATTTTCCAAATCTCAGGCTCCCGTTCATCCATCATTTCTTGTGTCAAATAAGTGACAATTTTAAGTTACAACTCCACGAATTTCTTAATCGGGGATATTTACTTGGACAATTCCATTCTGGATGTCTTCTTTGAATACCATTGGCTGACTTTAGTACCATATGACCATCGGAATATCTTTGTGGTCCCATGCATTAAACCTCCATACTGATCAGGCATGGAAGCAATCTATGGAACATATTAAGATATACCAATCCTCATCTGGCGCTTTTTATCATACCGTTTGGTATTCGCAATCGTTAGAGATCAAAGAGATATCAACTCTAGATGTTGACGCATTTCCTCTAGAGAGAGGGTACTTCTTGAATTTTTACAACTGAAGATTTCTGACAGGAGTAAAAGAAATGGAATCTATGATTTTCATTTGTAAGTTTTACCTTACACTTAATCTCCGAGGTTCTAATGGAAGGCTTTAAAAGTTTGTTATGCTTACCATCTATGAAGGATATATTGGCATCCTATTCAAAATAGAACTCTTGGCATTTATTCTACTTCGTATTTTATGCTTAGGTTTCTAACAGGCAGATTTAATAACTTATGAAATTTATTATCCACAATCAACTTATTTGTACTCGAATCAAACACCCTTGCGTATACATTATTGATAAGGACGTACCGGTTATAACATTGTCATCTTGCATGGCCTCTTTTGCACCCATCTAAGAGACCTTAGCGTTGGTCTTCTTATCGCCTTTGAGCTTCTTAGCATACTTTGGGCAATTGGATTTGATATGCCCTTTCTTGTTACAGTTGTAACAAGTCGCATCTCCTATCTTCTGACATTCCAATGTTTTATGCTCACTAGATTTGCAGATCCCACAAGCACTGGGCTGCGATTGGGATTTTGATTCGAACCTGCATTTCCCATAATGGCACTTCTTGCAGGTCTTGCATACAGGTTTCTGGTTGGAGTTTTGTTTGTTCTTCTTTTTAGAACTCTGGGAGTTATCTTCCTTCCGTTTCCTTTTTAGCTCATCCTTTGCATTTGAGGCATGAACAAGATCCTCCTTATGAATAAGGAAATGTGGTCCTAGATAAAATTTGGAGCGAGTAGCATGGGGCTCCTTGAACTTTTTCACGGCCTTCTTCACAGCTTTTCCAACAGCTGCGTCTATCATAATTTGAAGAACATCTTTGGAAATTCTAAGGTTCACAATTGTAGCGTCATTAACATGTGTTGCATCATCCATAACACGATCAATGGCTGTCTTATCCGAGTTTTCCATACTCGATGTTTGGTTCCTAACACCAAATAAAACAATTAGTTGCAATCCAACAACCGCTATTCATCATCCTGATGACCTAATTTATACTAACTATGGTATCGTCAAACCATTTAGGCTAATATAGTACAACTATTCTCAATGAACGTCATTTAGATATGTATATATATCAATTATACTTAGCCTAGGCCATAAAAGACCATTAATGGCAATTAAGGTTTAGACCTAGTCCATCACCTTTTTGACAGGGGATCAATTGTACCTCTGTCTTGATCATATTGATGATTTTGGGATATCTTGAAAGTTTGACATTAGGATATTGGATAAGAGTGTTTCCTAATGGATATAAAGCATCCATCTAAGGTTGTTGAAGCAGTCTCTAAATGTTATCGGCCAATTCTACCTCGCGCTATAAGCCTAAGATCCTAATAGGCGGGTACAACAGCTTACAATATTCATTGTTCTCAATAGACTTTTCTGTGCCAGAATCAAATAATCCCCATATAAGCATCATTGATAAGGAAAGGTACCTTTTATGATGTCATCTTCCTGTATTGCCTCCTGGTGTTCATCTGGAAGACGCACGCGTTTGCTTTCTTGGCCTCTTCAGGCTTCTTCTGATTCCTAGGGCAGTTAGTCTTGATGTGCCCCTTCTCGTTGCAACCATAACAGGTTGCATCTTTCAACTTTCTGCAATCCAAGGTCTTATGCTCCTTGGACTTGCAGATTCCACAATGTAGAGGCTGAGATTCAAATATGCATTTCCCCAGGTGGTATTTCCTACATGTTTTGCACTTGGTTTTTTCACCCGACTGCTGGTTACCCTTTTTAAACCCGGAACTCTCCCTATGATCAGAGTTCCCCTTTTTCTTCTTATCGGAGCGATGAGAACCCTCATCCTCCTTTTTACGCTTCCCTTCTTCAGAACCTTTGGCAGCCTTGTTTCTGACTACATCGAGTGTGAGGGATAGCGACAGATCTGCCGCTGACCTGAATGTAGCAGGTCTCGATGCTTTCACACTTGCCTTGATTTCTGGGGCTAGACCTCCAATAAAGCGAGCTATATGCTTTGGTTCCGGTGTGATCAAGTAAGGAACCAATCGAGACATAGTATTGAAATTTGTAAGATATTCCTGGCAATCTAAGTCCTTCATGACTAATGCCAAGAAATCAGTTTCAATTTTCTCAACTTCATGTTGAGGACAGTAATTTTCCTTGATAAGAGCAACAAGCTGATCCCATGTCAGATTATACAACGGGATTTTCCCAGTAGCTTGGATTAGCGACCTCCACCAAGCTAGAGCTTCTCCTTTAAAAGATTGTGAAACAAACTTCACAATGTCTTGCTCTGCATATCCGCTAATATCAATAACAGTTTCCATCTCATCGAGCCACGTTATGCAGTCGATGGCTCCCTTTTCTCCTGTGAAGTCTCTGGGCTTGCAGGAGACAAAATATTTATACGAACAGGTTTTAACATGTGGCTCTTGATTTAGCACAACCTGTCTAGACGTAACACTCCTCTGATTTGACGAGTTATGAACATCGTCCTCCTTTGACTCATGTGATTTAGAAGGGGGGTTACTATGAGCCACAGTTAGAGTCTTAGAGTGTGTATCACTTGATTCATTATATTGTCTGTCAAGAGCTCGAGTAACAGCATTATCTATTAATGCCTGCAGTTCCGCACCAGTTATATTAACTCTGGTAGCATCATCATTCTCCCTTGGGTGGCTGTTAACCTCATCTGATCCAGCCATGTAGCTTGATTGCTACATAAATATTAGCAATGATTTATTCAGAGGTTATTAAGGAATCATCATTTTTGACGATTCATCAACCATAGTAATATAAACCATATTGGTTAATTTGTTAGTTATATTAGTATTTTCATTACAATTTATCCTAGTATATAAAACATTAAGGATATTAAAGTAGCACAACAGGCCTAATCACAAGGACAGTTTTGAATTTATAAGCCATGATCTTATAGGATCGAGGCATTAAGGTTTGAACGCAGTTCATTACCTTTCTTGACAGAGAGTCAAGGACTACAACTGTCTTTTGTCTTTTAGGACAGTAGATATAGCCTGTAGGCGTTTCATCACTAATGGATGTTTGTAAAAATGATCATCTTAATTTGATGATTTAAGCCATGATTTCTAAATCACTAGGCTAGATAAGGGGTTGGAAATTCCCATTATAAAGATGACAAGTGTGATTTTTATCGCATCACTGTTGTCAGGAGTGTTAACATGTTTTTAGATGTTAACAAGAATCTGAATCTCTTTTAAACAAGTTTTACCATCATAGCTAGGTCCTTAATGACACACAAGCTAGGTTATGCCCTTTAAGATTCTTTTCATTATATATATATTGGCAGATCAATTACGAAAAGGAATTATATTTTGATTTACTTCATATGTTATATTCATATAAAATGATAAAATGGAATTTAGATAAAATATTCAAATGATTTTAAAAGGAGTATATAATTGCCCTAAACGGGACTTGAAAGGAATGACGTTGTCCACGAATGGACTAAAAGATAAATATGTCCTTATAAGGACTACTAAGGAAACAAACTTCAGCAAAAGGAGTTTTCTTCTTTACTTTACTTCTGAATGCTTTCTCCTTCGTTGCACGTTGTACCCTAGCCGCGGTGCGAAGCTCGGCAATTCAAGGCTCCGGATGTGGAGGATTTCCATTACGGCTTCTTTGATTGAAGACATATTCTAAATATATAAATTTGGAAGCAATAGTTTTCAGATTAGGGTTGAGAGTATTCCTATGTTAAGTCTAGACTCAGAAGTTTTAAGGAATGTGCTACTGTGTCATTGAGATTAAACACAAAAGGCTAGTCTTTAATTCACTCAATGTTGGCTCTGATACCAACCTGTCACACCCCTATATTTCCACGTATTACCGATGGGCCCGGTGGGCCCGATGGGGAGTATCGTGACGTAGTCGACATCATCATAGTCAAACAACACAATTTAAAATGCACAGCGGAAGCAAAGGATAAATATATTACAACCCGATTCAAAAGTAACATCAATTATTACAAACGGATTGTAAGATGGATCCACGGGCGGATCTTAAAACATAAACATTGTTCAACAGACTTTAGACGCCTAGAACTTGCAAGGTTCCCTATTAACGCCCTGAGCTTCCAGCCAATTACGTTCAGTACCTGTCACTTAACGTTTTTGGAAAATACGTCAGTTTACACTAGTAAATACAATTAACCGACTCATTTTAAAAAGAGTTTAAGAAAATTGATGTAGATGCACCAGGCACAAAAATATCTTTTATAACTTGGGACAATTATATAAAAATAATCTTGTATACAGATTTACATGTTCGTTATACGTTCAGGGCCCGATGTAGAAACCGAGTCAAGATTAACAGACATGCCACAAGTATAGGCCCACAAGAGAGTGAGATACCGTTTCCCTTATGCAACTGTCAGGTGTATGCCTACACCCCGTGCTTAAGACGTGGCCATTTTATTATAATGATGCCAAGGATATCTGGGACATGGTCATTAACCCCTAAAGGCTTTTATTTCAAACAATATAGATTAAAATGGGTTACCTCAATAATTTAACCACAATATGATTAAGCATTCAAAACCCGACCAAGCGGTATTATTATAATACCGTATCCCAAGCCCGTATAGGGAAAATAAGTTAAGAGTATTTACCTGAGCTAGCAATGCAATTTATACTCAGCCATATATTCTAATCAGCAAGCACAAGTACTTCTACTAGGGCTCCTAATCTGGAACGAAGGTTTTATTAACCTATTAGATTCCTAACGGGTCTTATTTAAGTCGTAACTTAGACCGGTTAGTTTTAAGGAAAGGTTCACGGTTCATAACGTATGATTAAGCGAAGACAGAAATAGAATGTGATTTAGACCTAACAAGTTTGGAGACTTGTATAATATGGGTAAACTAAACACATTCTGGATTTTGAAGCAAAAATGATAAGGTTTGACCCGTTTTGGTCAATTTATGCAAACTAGTTACATAAACCGATCCGAACGCGAAATATGCGTAACGGGTTACCATAAGAGTCATATACATGTTTCCTAAGTTAATATGCCTTAAATATGTTGTGACATCAGTAAGATATCCTTTATTATGCCCGAAACGGATTTAAACTCAAATTATGCCCCGCAAGGGCATTTTGGTCATTTTAAAGGTTATGAAAGAGTTTAAATATAAATATGAGTTTTGGATCTGATGTAATCAGTAAAATACTTAATTTAATAAGTTATCACAGTAGGGTATCAAGTCTTATATTTATATGATGGTTTTGATACATACTTGTGCGTTAAAGACGCTTAAAAAGGCGATTTGGAGCCATTTTTTGGGTTTTCAAAGGAAGGCTGATATTTTTATTATTTCGGAAGGCTCAAAATATTTTATTTATCATATTAGATCAGTAGAAAAAGGTTTGGTATCAAAAGGATTAGCAAAACTCATTTTATAGACGAAAAGGGTATAATCGGCAATTACCGAATTAAGGTAATAACCCTAAGTTATGATCAGTTTAAAAATAATTAAAAATCTTCAAAAATCCCAAAATATTATATTACATCAGTGGGTAAGAGGTTTGGTGTCAAAAATTGGGTTTAGATAGGCTTTACGCTAATTATGCCGTTTAATTAATAAAAGGCTTTCTAATTACGCTATTGAGCATAACTCCTAATCTAGACCTCAAAGTGATGTGAAATTTTAGGGACATGTTTATAAATCAGTAACAAAGATTATTGTCCTGTCACATTTCCAAAATTCTCGTTTTAAGGTCGAATGGGCATATTGGTGAACATTAGGCATTTAACGGAAACATCGGACAGTCAACGAGTCAAGTAGTATAATCGCAGAGGGTTATACTATCATACAAGCTGGTCCTAACGAAGCTCTAAGGCATTTTTAAATCATGCTTAAACGGGTCAGAACTGAAAGTCAAAGCAGAAGTCAAACTATGCGACTTTCGGTCCCGAACCGAGCCTAAACTGAAAATTGTCAAGTTGAACATGTTTAGACATGTTCTTACATTAATTACCAAGTTATGTTAATGATAAATCAGGTTGCATAGCTTCTACATTGCTAATTATGTGTTTATTTTCAAAATTGCTTCTTGTTGACTTTTTAAGATCAAGTTTGACCCGACAATTGACCTACTTAGAGTGAGAATCAGAGGGTGCCCTTTTAAGGGTTTATTGCCCACATAATTACCAACTCATAGGTACTTTCAATATGTAATATGACTGGACAAATTAAGATAAATGACGAAGTCAAACCTTAATTACGACGGTTTGACTTTAAGCTAATACACTAAGCAAAACTGAATTAAGGAAGGTTAAGAATACTTACCAAGGTCCTAAGCACCACTAATGATCACTAGGAATGAGTCTTGAGCTCCAAAATACTCCATAAGTGAAGTTGTGAGCTTGCAAGTGAATGTGATCAAATGGTGCAACATAGAACTTCTTATATAGGGACTTTAATCCCACAAGATCATGCCAAACAAAGTCTATGGATGTTATGGGATCATTCCAAGTGTCCCTAGGCCCTTCTAAGACATTAAACAAGCCCCTAGAATCAAGAAATGGTGAATTGAGGCGGTGTAACCGGCTGGACATGCACCTGCCCATGTTTTCTGCATCAGAAGACCCCTCACGTGACGTGTAGGTCCCCTAAGGACCCTACACATCACGCGACGCCCCTTCTGACCTGATTTCAATTTTTCAGAAATTGTTGTTTTGGTCCCCGGTCCTTCTAAAAGTTGTTTTAACCTTTTGTTTTACACTTTGAGCCACCTAAATTGATTTCTAAGGACTCCAAGACATTACCAATCTTTGTGAAGCCCTTGGTCAACTTTATGGTCACTCGAAAAGCCTTAATTATCAACGTCGATGCTTTTAACCCCTCGCATACGAATGATAGCATAACTTTCTCATACGGAATCGAAACCTTGTGAAATTTTTATCACTTATTCTCGTGAGTATAATTAGTCATTACAAAGCTTCGGGTTTGCTAAAAGGTCACTCAGAGGTATACTTTAAACATGTTGCCATATTTAGCCCCTGTAGTTTGTAATTCCTCACTTTCTTTCACAATTAGCTTCGTATGATCCATGATTCATTCGTTTAAGGGTATAAACATCATGTAGGGTTATTGAAAGATATATTTATTCATTGTTGACACTTTGAACCCTTTTATTCACATACTTTCCTTGTTTGTCAACTTTAGTCCTTCTAGAGTATTCCTTCACACGTTCAAAGCTTATGACACGTGTCAACACATTATTGGACATGAATTTTTTCGAGGTGTTACATCTAGGCCAGGATTAGTTTGATAATGGCCTAGCATTCTAGCAATATAAGCGATATTTGGGCGAGTACAGACTTGAGCATAGATCAGGCTCCCGACTACTGACGCGTAAGGTATCTGGCTCATTTGCTCCTTTTCAACCTCTGTTGTCAGACACTGGAATGAACCGAAACCATCTCCCTTAACTACTGGAGGGACTGAGGGTTTGCACAGTTACATGTAATAACGTGTAAGGACACGATCTATGTAAGCTTTTTTGAGACAATCCTAAGATCCCTTTGTGTCTATTTCGGTGAATTTCGATGCCAATGACGTAAGAAGAATCTCCGAGATCCTTCATATCAAAGTTATGCTATAGTAACCACTTCGACTCATGCAACATGTCTAAACTATTACTTTCCAATAGAATACCATCTAGGTAAAGGACAAGTATAGTAAAGTTGCTCCCACTCATGTTGAGGTAGGTTCATTGATCCACTTGATTCTTTACAAAACCTTGTTTCTGTAATAACCCAACTTTTCAGATTGTCACTTGCTTCGATTTATAACCGCTTTGTACTCTGAGATTCGATATAAATAAAGGGTTATGTTATACTAAATACATTTTCATCACACAGCACCACTGCATGTTTGAACGCTTTATTATCGCAACGCTTAACGCTAATGCGACACGAATTACAGAGAATTATGCCATTTTAATTACCGAGTGTGTTTGTTTGTTCGGTAACCACTCTCGCCTTCGCACTCGCTTATCGCGCTAACTCGCTAATCGCAAACGATCTTAATTGTAGTGGTAATGTTATGCCATGTGTTTTTGTATGCTTAACCTGTGTGTGCGTTGAATGCTTATGGATTGTACTCGCTCAAAACGCTCAAAAGCTACTAGCACAACTCGATTTGTCACACCAAAACGCAACACAACTCTTAATATCACTCTTAAGTTTTCAGCTGCGAATCAAGACTTTTTGTAAGCATTTTCCTTCAATCTTCTTCAATCTCCATCTCTATCTCACTTTTACTCCATCTTCTTTCATCAAAATCACACACACACTTTAACTTTTTCTCAAAACCCTTGATTCCAAACACCTCGAAGATGGTTTCCACTCGTTTTGCCTAGGCAAACTGCTGTGGAACATCATTCAATCGAGATTGGATTGGGATCTAAAAGATTTTCATGTTTTACCACTTATTTGCGAACTCCTTTTCGATTTTTATAAAACATTGGTGGAATCGGGACTCCATCAGACCCCCGACTCATTCCATTGTCGAGAGCCGACTCGAAAACTGATTTCCACCAAACGGATGGACCGATTAACAGGTCAAGCATGAATTTCCGTCAAGAACAACAGATCCATCCAAATAGGCAATGCCCATCCGTCCGGATGAACTGGCCCTAACGATTTCCGTTGTTTGATTCTGTCATCACGTCTGTCCCCGTTAAATAAAACCTTTTTGTCTAAGGAAGTTTTACAAAACTTCAAACACCCTCCATCCGCCCGAGTGGACTTTGTCTATCCGTCCGGATAAACTTTGCACCCACACCCAAACTTTTCCTTCTATTTTAAAACATAAGTTACACGTCAAATTAATTCTAGGCCATCCATCCGAATGGACAATGTCCATTCGTCCGGATGAACACAACCCATCCGTCTAGATGAACCCAGCCCATCCGTCCGGATGAGTCCAGCCCATCCGTCCGGATAGACTAGGCCATCCGTTCGGATAGACTATACCCATCTGTCTGAATGGACTGTTGAACCCTTAACTCGCTTTTACTCCACTCGACGCTCCGATTCCGACCGTTTCAGCACTTAGGGAGACTTATACTTCTGTTCCCGTACGCAGGCTGACCCGGCGCTCCCTTCAATCCAACCAAACCGTGTTTATCTGTTAAACACGCACGGTGAGTATACTCGAACCCTTTTTCGCTTAACACACTTTTGGGTGTCACATACGTTCTCTAAAAACACAACACACAACGCAAACACTTTATAAACGCTAATCGCTCCCGCATGCTATACGTGATTTGTTGAATACTTGTTGCTATGTTAGATAGTGATGACGATAGTACTATAGTTTCGACTCAGCACCTGTTTAGTCAAGGGTTGCTAAGGATCACATACTTTACTTCACTTGTTCACTTCGGTGAACCTGTGTCGCGTATACTCTACTCGCAGTCACGTGGATAGCTAGTATCATTGTGATAGTTACTTGTTTTTGCCCGTTACGTGTTACATGCTAGTTATGCGTAAACACTTTTTATACTATATCTACGCAAACTTGTGTACTCACCTTTACTTTATGTATTCACTTTTATTTTAACGTATGTGACAGGTTGATGGATTGTTATGCTGCAAACAGGATAGGAAGTCTAGAAACACACCGAATAAAAATCTAGGTTGTCGGACTTGCGTTGTTCGAGAGATGATTATATCTGTATGACTATTTGTGGATTATTTTGTTTAATAGTATGGGATATAAAACATATTAAAAATATTGTCACATAATAGTTGTTATGGATTCTCTTGAGCAATGTGGTTCGCCTAGTGCCGCGCCCCGATGATTCCACCATCGGTTGGGGTGTGACAGATTGGTATCAAAGCCATAACTATAGGGAATTAGGTCGAGTCATGTAGAACAGACCTAGTCTATAGTCTAAGTACCAAACAGACCAGCTTCGTACGAACCCACTTGAGTATTCGTACGAACCCACATACTGTTATACTCTCGTCGAACCTACTATGCTACACCTTCGTACGAACCCAGATACATAGCTTCGTACGAAGGCACCTTTCCTAAGGTTGAAAACTATTTTGCCTTTCCTATGGCTAATCCAATACACACGTTTTGGAAAATGCTCGCATAACATAACCGAGTGATTTGGGTCGAGATTAGGTGTGAAAACCAAGAACTCTCGATAAGATCACTCACCCCGCGTATTTTACTCTTAGTACGAGATTCTTTCGTTGAGTTAGGAGTGACATCCATACCTCAATGGAAATCTCCATCTCTATCCCATGGTTGTACCATAACTAGGAGTGAAGTTGTTAAGTTAGGGGTGAAACCCGCATCTTAATGACTTGTTCCACTCCCTACTTTGATTTTATAAATCTCACCAAAGTCTTGACTGTTCCAATGACTCGAGTCACGTAGTAACTGGAAGGATGGATGCCGGTAGCCGTATCATGGTGAGAGCATAGTCTATTAGGCCAAAGCGTGTGCTTGAACTTGTTGTGAATAGTTGAATCACTTTGGGTAGTCGATGTCTAACACCCAAGGCACTCTATTATATTTTCAAGCCTGCGATCGCCGATTTTACGCGTCATCGATTTTACTATGTTTATGTTTTGAATTTACGAATTATGGTTTCGATTTATTGCTTCTCGCTCCGCAAAACGCGCACAACTCGCATAGCTATCGCAATCTAAAACGCTAACTAATCGTGAACAAACTAAGGAATCTCGTACTACTCGCTTATGATACGATATATCTCGCTATGCTATCTCTCGCAACTCTCGCTCGGGCTACGAGTCCTTGAAATGTAGGTGAATACGTTCAAAATATGTAGGTGAATACGTGCAAAATATGTGACTATGTGAATTATGTGTTCATACGTGCTTACGTGCCTATGTGTATACGTGTCTATGTGAACTATGTGTATACGTGCAATTATGTGACTATGTGCTTACGTGTTCCTGAGCTTTATATATGGATAATAATAATAATAAACCAAGTATGAAACGCTAAACTTTTCAAACATAACCTAATATAATCGAATCTCATCTAATCCCTTGGGATGATATTTGCTGCAGAACTCACACTTGACGATGTCGTCCTTTGGCTCTCAAACTCGCCGAAACGTTCAAAGGAACAATGCTGACAAACGAATCGGCTCCCTCATGGCCAAGGTGATTCCCCAGATCGTCACTGAAATCAATGCTGCGAGCAGTACGTCCTCCGTAGATTCCAAGAATGAAGCACCAAAAGCCTCGTTTAGCTTTAAACAGTTCAAAGCCTGCGGTCCTCCAAACTTTATTGGTGAAGATGGACCCAGTACAATGTTTCAGTAGTTTGACTCAATCGAAGTTACCTTCAGGCAAAGCGGATGTCCCGAGAACCTCCGCACTGTGAACGCCACTGGAGTCATCCAGTCAAGGGCACTTGACTGGTAGACCACCGAGCGCAACAGGCACAAAAATGATGCAGCTTATGGTCTCACATGGGAAGAGCTCAGGGAGCTCATGATGAAGGAATTTTGCCCCCCCCCCCACGAAGTCCAGATGCTGGAGAATGAGTTCTAAAACATTAAGCAAGAAGGAGGTGACAACGCTGGTCTCATCGCTCGTTTCAAACAGTTGAGCATTATCTGTCCCAGCCAAGTGGATACGCCTGATAAGACTATCAAGAAGTATATTCGCGCTCTTCCTGATTGTGTAGGTGATTTAGTCCAAGCCGCGAGACCTGCAATGATTGAGGAAACTTATCAACTTGCAGCCGAGATCAACGACAAGCGAGTCTTTGCTGGCGCTTTTAAAACCTCGACCAAGAGTCTCAACCAAGCTACCGCAACACCCAGCACCGACCCTGCAACATCTCAAGGTTCAAAGTCCAGTCGCCAGAATCGCAAGCAGAGGAACTCCAGCAAGAACAACACGGTAGTCACAGTACCGTCCAACAACTAGAATCGTCAAGTTGCTACAACCAACGCATCGCCTACAAAGCGTGCGTATACACTAGTACTCACCCACTGTGCCCAACTTGAACCTATCTTCACCCAACAGGGGTGAACTATAGTTTCTGTGTTAATTGCAACATCTATGGGCACTACACCGCTCACTACCGCTTAGGCCCTCGCCAGCAAGCTCCTCCAGCTCTGCCTGCACCGCCAGCTCAACATCTTACTCTTCAGGTTAACCAAGCAGCTCCCGCACCCGCTGTTCACGCACGAGCTTGATACACTTGTGGTGACCCGAATCACTTTGCAAACGTCTGCCCACAGTGTGTTGTGAAACCAGAGCCGCAACAACAACCGCCACCGTAGCACAGCAACCACAGCAACAGCAACATCAGCAGCCACAACAAGCAGCCTGCAGAAGAACCTTCAATATCAACGTCCGCCAGGCTCAGACTGAAAACAATGTTGTCAATGGTACGTTCCTTGTTAACGGTATTTATGCTTCTTGCTTGTTCGATACTGGAGCCGATAACTGTTTTGTATGGTTCAAATTCGAAAAGCTTCTAAAACGTAAATGCGTTAACCTCCCAACGACTTTCGACATAGAAGTTGCCACCGGAAGAACCGTCACCGTCAGCTCCGTTCTCCGTGATTGTACTCTCGAACTCAACAATCACGTCTTCCAGATCGATCTCATCCCTATGCAGCTTGGTAATTTTGACGTCATAGTAGGCGTGGATTTTCTCCATGAGAATCATGCCGAAGTTGTTTGTTTCGAAAAGATGATTCGTTTCTCTCTCTCAAACGGTGATCAATTATGTGTCTATGGCGAAGTATCCTTGAAAGATTTGAAGCTTATGTCGTGTATCCAAGCGAGTAAGTACCTCCGCAAGGAATACTTGGCTTTCTTAGCCCATATTGTAGTAGCGGAGGAGAAAAAGAAAACGATGAAAGACATGTCACACCCCAACCAATAGCGGAAACATCGGAGTGAGACGAAGAAAGATTGCTCATCACACATAACGCTAAATTGTGACAATAGAATTAAAGATACATTGATTTCTTTCATAAATAAATGTTACAATACATGAAATTTGAAATACAACATGTTAAATACAAAAAGAACAATATGACAACAAATATGACATTTATACAACGTATTTAATCTAAACGTCTATATGTGTATCTAGGTATCAACGCTACTTCATTTCATGGCATCATCATCCTCAACCTGTAACATGTTTAAAATAAAGTTCAATGCAAAAGCAAAGGCGAGTATACAAGTTTGGTACGTACATAACAAAAGATAAGTTTCGAACAATTCCTCATAGCAAGCATGTGATTCAAGATAAATATAAAAACATGGCATGTGTCTAACATATCAAACCAAGGAAACGCAACATGCTCATGACATAACCACAAGTTACGGGTGGCGGGTCGTTAATCCTATAGCGCTATATATGTCACGGTTTGGCTCGTACGAAGTTAATGATAAGTTCAACACATAAGATTCACCCAAGTTTAAATATCAAGCCATCACGTATACAAGCATGTTAATAGGAATGTTCATGTGTTTAAGCAAAATGTTCATGTGTAAGTTGTTGATAAGTAAACATGTTACACCCCAAAAGTGGTAAAAGTAAAAGGGGGAAATACGAGTATACTCACTATTTTGCGTAGAGTTCCACGAAAACTGAGAGTGGAATTGACGAAGTCTCGAGATTTCAAATGGTTGCGTTTGCGATTCCTTGTAAAGATAACGCACGAGCAAGAATAAGGATTCACGAATGAGCGAAAACGGTTACCTTATATTTTGAAATAACGCGCACTAATTGTGTTATTATTTATAGGTTAAATATGATTACTAATGTTTAGGTTTACAAGTTAATTAAATATTATACTATTATTCTATCTTTTAAATTATATAACAAAAACAAAAAAAAAACTATATGAAAATAAATAATGGTGTTTAATGACAATGGGAAAATATACACGTACATTGGATTTATATAGAATAGTGTTTATAGAAATTAAACAAAACCATTATTAAATCACATGACACATCAAACAAATGTGTAAATTGTTTTCTTTCTTATCCAACCAGAACCGAACAACAGTAAAGAAAGTGTTTAAAACATGAATCAGTAAGGTTTGAGTTTTCATTTTATTTGAACACTAGCATCATTGTTATCTTCTTTATTTAAAAACAAACAACAGAAGCCGAGTATGTATATATATATGACTTCTGTTCTTTTCTTGTTTCCGATTAGAATAGCATGAGTTAAATGAGTGCTTAAACGAACGAGATGAGATGGAACAAGAGGTATACCGAGATGAAAACAGTCCTTGTCGCGACGTCCATAGTCCTTCGGTTGGCTTCCGACGTGTACCCGAGTTGAAGCGAAACAACAAAAATCGGAACTGAAACGAAACAAGAAAACTCGAAACTGAAACGAGAGCAAACCTGACAGAACTGAACCAATCGAACCGGGCCTGAACCGAATGTGAAAGTCGACCGGAACTATTTGGTGTCGGTCGGAACTCAAACTCGAACAGGAACTGAAACAGGCCGGAGCCAAAACCCGACTCGAAAACAAGACCTGAACTGTTGACTGTTGCTGAACCAGAACCGGAACTGAACCGCCGTCGAAACAGACTTGACTCGAACCGGAACTCGAAACAACTAACCGAAATCGAGCCGAATCGGAGCTGAGCGACTGTCGCTGCCGCTGGTTATCGGAATCGGAGGTCAAGAGGAGCAGATGTCTGATTGTTTGGGTTTGATTGAAAGAGACAAGAAGGTGAACTCCTGTGTTTGTTTTATGAATCGCGAGAGAGAGAGGGAACAGAGATGGAGTGCGTGAAGATGAGGTTCTATTGTGTGGATTAGGGTTTAGAAATGTTGAAGATGAAGGAGTAGTGCTTGTTTGGTTATGAGTTTTTAGATGTATTGAGAGGGACAAGACATGGTAACGGCTGTTATAAAAGAGGATTAGGGTTTCTTGCATCTTAGTTTTGGGAAACACCATTCTAACCCCTAAACTTTGAAGAGTTTAAATAAATTAGCTGAATTAACTTATTGCAAGTTATACAGCATAGTTGACCAAACTAACTAGGTTATACATATATTCTAAAAGAACTAATCTTTACAATTAAATTAACTGGGTTAATTTGTATCATTTTCTAACTTTAAAGTTCAACTAGACTAACTACATTATTATAAAAATAAACTTCTAAATATTAAAATCAATTAATTTAATTAATTAAACCATGAATAGATAGCCATTCTTATAACGAATTAGATTAAAGAAATATTTTCTACGATTATAACAAAGCGACTAATACAAGGACACAAGGTTTCCAAAAATAGGAATATGAACAATGGTTTTTTTTTTTTAAATATGGAAAGTTATGAAAATGCGGGGCGTTACAAGACAGCCCTGTTGCTCGTGATTTCCCTAACGTTTTTCCTGACGATTTACTTGGTCTACCCCATACTCGTGATATCGACTTCCGTATTGACCTTATCCCTGGTGCTAACCCTATTGCGAAAGCTCCCTATCATCTTGCACCATCCGAAATGCGCGAATTGTCTAGCCAACTCCAGGAATTGCTTGATAAAGGCTTCATACGCCCTAGCACATCGCCTTGGGGCACACCTGTCCTTTTCGTGAAAAAGAAGGATGGATCGTTCCGAATGTGCGTCGATTATAGGGAACTCAACAAGCTTACTATCAAGAACCGCTACCCGCTCCCCGAATCGACGACTTATTTGATCAACTCCAAGGCGCTACGTGTTTCTCTAAGATTGATTTATGTTCTGGCTATCATCAGTTGCGAATTCAAGAGCAAGACATTCCTAAAACCGCTTTTCGTACTTGTTAAGGCCATTACGAATTCGTGGTCATGCCTTTTGGTCTCACCAACGCACCCGCGGTCTTCATGGATTTGATGAACTATTTGTGCAAGCCCTTTTTGGATCTTCTTGTTATTGTTTTCCTCGACGACATCCTTATCTACTCGAAGTTGAGAGCCGAACATGCGCGATATCTCCGTTTAGTTCTCGAGCTTCTCCAAGGAAATCGCCTCTACGCCAAGTTCTCCAAGTGTGATTTTGGCTCGAGGAGGTTCAATTCCTCGGTCACATTGTCAACAGTCAAGGAATTCACGACGATCCCGTGAAGATTGAAGCTGTAAACAGTTGGATTACGCCGAAAACTCCGTCTGAAGTCCGTTCATTTCTCGGATTGGCAGGTTATTACCGTTGATTCATCACTGACTTTTCTAAGATCGCCATGCCTCTCACCGCTTTAACTCATAAGGACAAACCTTTTGTTTGGGGACCCAAACAGGAGGAAGCCTTTCAAGCCCTCAAGCGTATGCTTTGCAACGCTCCTGTCCTTACACTTCCCGACAGAAACGATGATTTTGTTGTTTATTGTGATGCCTCTAACCTAGGTCTTGGTTGTGTTTTTATGCAACGAGACAAGGTTATCGAGTATACTTCTCGACAACTTAAGGTCCACGAGAAGAACTACACAACCCACGATCTCGAACTCGGTGCAGTTGTTTTTGCGTTGAAGATATGGAGACGCTACCTGTATGGTACCAAGTGTACAGTATTCACCGACCATAAGAGCCTACAACACATCTTGAACTAGAAAGAACTGAACATGCGCCAACGGAGATGGGTTGAACTTCTCAACGACTATGATTGCGAGATACGCTACCACCCAGGTAAGGCAAATGTCGTAGCCGATGCCCTCAGTCGACGAAGCCCAGAATAACCTCAAAGCTCTAATTCGCGACGCGCAGCACCCTTGTTTTCTTCAGAACACTTTGAAAGAAGAAAGAATATGTGCAACCGAAAATCAGTTAGGGAATAAACCGAACGGTATTTTTCACTATCTCGACCGTATTTGGATCCCTAGTCGCAATAATCTCCAAGAGATTTTGCTGCCTGAAGCTCACAAATCTCGATATTCCATTCACCCTGGTGCCGACAAGATGTACTAGGACCTCCGTTCCAGGTATTGGTGGTCGGGAATGAAGAAGGATATCGCTCTATACGTTTCGAAATGCCTAACTTGCTCAAAAGTTAAGACAAACCATCAATGACCCTCTGGCTTACTCGAATAACCTGAGATCCCGATGTGGAAATGGGAGAGTATAGCTATGGATTTTATTACGAAACTCCCTCGAACGCCATCAGGCCACGATAGCATTTGGGTTATCATTGATCGTCTTACAAAATTTGCTTATTTCATTCTGATACGAGAAGATTTCAAGGTGGAACGATTAGCACGAATCTATACCGACGAAGTAATTTGTCAACATGGGACGCCTCATGACATCATCTCTGACTGCGATGGTCATTTTGCCTCACGTCTCTGGGAGACATTCCAGTCCTCCCTCGGTACGACTCTCAATCTCAGTACCGCATTCCATCCCCAGACCGACGGTCAGACTGAGCGCACGATCCGCACCCTCGAAGACATGCTTCGTTCGTGCGTTATAGATTTTGGTGGTAACTGGGATTTGCATTTACCATTAGTAGAATTCTCGTACAATAACAGTTATCACGCTAGTATTCAAATGGCACCCTTTGAGGCACTGAATGGTAGAAAATGTCGATCGCCTATTGTATGGCACGAGATCGAAGACGCACAAATCACCGGTCCTGAGTTGTTACAAGAAACGACGGACAAAATCCTACGGATACGAGACAATCTCTTGAATGCTTGGAGTCGTCAAAAGAGCTACGCCGATAGACGCCGCAAGCCCCTTGAGTTCGAAGTTGGTGATCACGTACTCCTAAAGGTTTCACCTTGGAAGGGGGTGATCCGATTCGGCAAGAAAGGGAAACTAGCGCCACGATACATGGGTCCCTTTAAGATTCTGGAAAGAATTGGCATAGTGGCCTACCGACTCGAATCACCGGATGAACTCAGCAACGTACACCCGACTTTCCACGTCTCAAACCTCAAGAAGTGCCTAGCTGAAGAAAATCTTCATGTACCACTTGAAGATTTGCAAATAAACGAGACTCTGCACTTTGTGGAAAAGCCAGTAGAAAACATGGATCGAGAGAACATGAAACTTTGACGCTCTTGCATTCCTATAGTGAAGGTTCGCTGGGAAGGCAAACGCGATGCCGAGTTCACTTGGGAACTCGAAAGTGATATGAAAGCTAAATATCCGCAACTCTTTATTACGGACACTACTTAATTTCGGGACGGAATTCCCTAAAGTAGGGGTGACTGTAACAACCCGACTTTTTGGATTGTCACTTGCTTTGATTTGTAACCGCTTTGTACTCTGAGATTCGATATAAATAAAGGGTTATGTTATACAAAATACATTTTCATCACACAGCACCACTGCATGTTTAAACGCTTTAATATCGCAACGCTTAACACTAACGCGATACGAATTACAGAGAATTATGCTATTTCAATTACCGAGTGTGTTTGTTTGTTCGGTAACCACTCTCGCCTTCGCACTCACTTATCGCGTTAACTCGCTAATCGCAAACGTTGTTAATTGTAGTAGTAATGATATGCTGTGTGTTTTTATATGCTTAACCTGTGTTTGCTTTATATGTTTATGGATTATACTCGCTCAAAACGCTCAAACGCTACTCGCACAACTCGATTTATCACACCAAAACGCAACGCAACACTGAATATCACTCACAAACAAAACAAAGTGGAAAACTAACAAACACAAAACCAGCCGTTCGAATAGGCCATTCGCCCGGATGGAGCCCATCCACCCGGATGGAGCTCATCCATCCGGATGGAGCCATCCGGATATACCTCATCCGCCCATAACGCAAGCCCTCGCCCCTCTCCTATAAATAGAAGCCTTGTGTCTCCATTTCAACACTTTTGGTTCTCTCATCCGCTCTCAAGTTTTCAGCTGCGAATCAAGACTTTTTGTAAGCATTTTCCTTCAATCTTCTTCAATCTCCATCTCACTTCTACTCCATCTTCTTTCATCAAAATCACACACACACTTTAACTTTTTCTCAAAACCCTTGATTGCAAACACCTCGAAGATGGTTTCCACTCGTTTTGCCTAGGCAAACTGCTGTGGAGCATCATTCAATCAAGATTGGATCAGGATCTAAAAGATTTTCATGTTTTACCACTTATTTGCGAACTCCTTTTCGATTTTTATAAAACATTGGTGGAATCAGGACTCCATCAGACCCCCGACTCGTTCCATAGTCGAGAGCCGACTCGAAAACTGATTTCCACCAAAACGATGGACCGATTAACGGGTCAAGCCCATCCATCTGGATGAACTGGCCCGAATGATTTCAGTTGTTTGATTCTGTCAACATGTCTGTCCACGTTAAATAAAACCTTTTTATCTAAGGAAGTTTTACAAAACTTCAAAAACCGTCCATCCGCCCGAGTAGACTATGTCTATCCGTCCGGATAGACTTTGCACCCACACCCAAACTTTTCCTTCTATTTTAAAACATCAGTTACACATCAAATTGTTTCTAGGCCATCCGTCCGAATGGACAATGTCCATCCATCCGGATGAACACAGCCCATCCGTCCGGATGAACCCAGCCCATCCGTCCGGATGAGCCCAGCCCATCTGTCCGGATAGATAAGCCTATCCATCTGGATAGACCAGGACATCCGTTCGGATAGACTATACCCATCCGTCCAAATGGACTGTTGAACCCTTAACTCGCTTTTACTCCACTCGACGCTCCGATTCCGACCGTTTCAGCACTTAGGGAGACTTATACTTCTGTTCTCGTACGCAGGTTGGCCCGATGCTCCCTTCAATCCAACCAGACCGTGTTTATCTGTTAAACACGCACGGTGAGTATAATCGAACCCTTTTTCACTTAACGCACTTTTGGGTGTTACATACGTTCTCTATCAAAACACAACACACAATGCAAACACTTTATAAACGCTAACCGCCCCCGCATGCTATACGTGATTTATTGAATAATTGTTGCTATGTAAGGAAGTGATGACTTGCCTTCCACCTTTAGCAACGATAGTACTATAGTTTCGACTCAGCACCTGTTTAGTTAGGGGTTGCTAAGGATCACATACTTTACTTCACTTTATCGCTTCAGTGAACCTGTGTCGCGCATACTCTACTCGCAGTCACGTGGATAGCTAGTATCATTGTGATAGTTACTTGTTTTTGCCCGTTACGTGTTACATGCTGGTTATGCGTAAACGCTTTTTATACTATATCTATGCAAACTTGTGTACTCACCTTTACTTTATGTATTGACTTTTATTTTAACGTATGTGACAGGTTGATGGATTGTTATGCTGCAAACAATATAGGAAGTCTAGAAACACACCGAATAAAAATCTAGGTTGTCGGACTTGCTTTGTTCGAGAGATGATTATATTTGTATGACTATTTGTGGATTATTTTGTTTGATAGTATGGGATATTAAACATATTAAAAATATTGTCACTTAACAGTTGTTATGGATTCTCTTGAGCAATATGGTTCGCCTAGTGCCGCGCCCCGATGATTCCGCCATCGGTTGGGTGTGACAGTTTCTTCATGACTTCATCAAACTTGAGATACCATTGACGTGATGCTTGTTTTAACCTGTAAATAGGTTTCTTCAACTTACAGACTAGATTCTCCTGACCTTCAGGTTTAAAGCCTTCAGGTTGTTTCATGTAAACATCTTCGTCTAAGTCTCCGTTAAGGAAAGCGGTTTTAACGTCCATCTGATGCAGCTCTAAATCAAAATGAGCTACTAGGGCCATAACGATCCTTAATGAATCTTTACGAGAGACAGGGGAAACATCTCTTGATAATCAATTCCCTCTTTCTGAGTGTAGCCCTTACCAACCAATCTCGCTTTTAGCGTTCAATGTTCTTATTCGGATCCAGTTTTGTTTTGAACAGCCATTTACATCCTACGGGTTTGACACCATTGGGTAATTCTACCAAATCCCAAACGTCATTTTTCTTCATGGATTCAAGCTCATCAATCATTGCTTTGTTCCGTTTAGAAGACTGATCACTGCTAATGGCTTCATTATAAAAGATAGGATCATTGAGCTTTCTGAGATCCATTTCACTCAGGTAGGTAACATAATCATCCCAACTAGTGGGTCTTCTTTTCCTGGATGACCTCTTGAGTTAATTATCGGGTTCAACCCGTTGTCTTGGTTTTCAGTGTTTGATGTTCCTTCGTTATGAGGTATAATGGGTTCTAATTGTGGAGGTAAATTTGGAGTTGGTGCAGTAGCTTCAGATGCAGTTGTTGCATTGGGTACAAGAGGAGTAACGGAGTAATGGTAAGCGACGACCCCCCCCCCCCCCCGCGTCTTGTACTTCTTGCAATTCTTCGTAAGGGTTGGTACTGCTCCCACTGACCTTGAAATCCTCCAGGAACGCAACACGCTTGGTTTCAACAATACAGGTGACATGGGAAGGACAATAGAAACGATAACCCTTTGAGTGGTCAGGATACCCGATAAAGAAACAGGTAACTATTTTAGGGTCAAGTTTCCTTAGTAAAGGATTATAAAGTTTTGCTTCAGCAATGCAGCCCCATGCTTTCATATATTTAAGACTTAGTTTCCTTCTTGTCCAAAGTTCATAAGGAGTTTTAGGGACAGACTTAGAAGGAACTCTATTGATTATATGAACAACTGCTTTTAATGCTTCAGTCCAGAGGAATAATGGTAAATTAGTGGTGGCTAACATACTGCGCACCATGTTCATAAGGGTACGATTTCTTCGTTCAGTGACACCGTTCTGCTGAGGTTATCCAGGCATGGTGTATTGGTTCACAATCCCCTAGCCCTTACAAAACTCATAAAATAGACCAGGAGCTTGACCCACATCAGTATGTCTTCCATAATATTCACCGCCTCTATCTGATCTCACAACTTTAATTTGACGATCTAGTTGTTTTTCAACTTCAGCTTTATAATCTTTAAAAGTTGTAAAAGATTCAGATTTTTTCGTAATGAGATACAAGTACATGTAACGAGAATAATCATCAATGAAAGTGATAAATGAAGTATGTCTAGTGAAGCCAACGATTTGGTAGGGACCACTAACGTTAGTATGAATGAGTTCTAATAAATTAGAGCTCCTAGTGGCACATTTTTTATATGCTAGTGTCATTTTACCTTTAAGACATTTGACACATGTTCCAAAATCAGTGAAATCGAGAGGAGGTAAAACTTCATCCTTTACAAGACGATTTAATCATTCTCTTGAGATGTGGCCTAAACGTTGATGCCACAACATGGATGAAGTCTCTAAGTCTTGTTTCTGTTCCATCTTTGTGAGTGATTCATTAATATTATATGACAACAAAGATTTGGAAAAATCATCATCTAGTTCTAATCTATAGAGACCACCATCCAGAATGCCAGTACCAAAAACAACAGAATCATTGAGAATAGAGAGTTTGCGATGACGATGGGAAACAACAAAACCGTCTATGTCTAACTTTGGTCCTGATACAAGGTTTTGAGTTACCCCAGGAACATATAAGGTATCATAAAGTTTAATGCATAAACCAGTTTTCATAAATAATTGTAATGTTCCTATGGCCTTCACTTCTAATTCCCGATCATCCAAAACCTTAAGTGTTCTTTGGTTTCTTCCCAGCTTCCGGATTGAAAGGAATCCCTGAGTAGAATTCGTTACATGAACCATAGAACCAGAATCAAACCACCAAGAATTAGCAGGAACATTTAAATTATAGGACTCAAGTATCATGAAAAAATCATTACCTTTCTTAGCCAGCCACTCTGCATATGTCCAGTCTTTTTACAGAACTTTCAATAGGGTTTGCCTAAGGAGTTCTTAGAGCTGGAAGGTGCACTTGTATTAGGATTGGCCCTTTGGACCTTGGAAGCATCCCTTCTTGGATAATTGTTCTTCCTCTTCTTAAAGTTGGAGGTGGTGAAGTTTGCAACATCAGTAGTTCGATCCATCTTCATATGCTCTTCCTCCTGCACGCACATAGCGATTAGCTCACTCATCGTCCATTTGTCTTTCTGAGTGTTATAATTGATCTTGAATGCTTCATAGGATGAAGGAAGCGAAGTAATGATGAAGTGAACAAGAAATCCATCATTGATTTCTATGTATAACCCTTTTAGGTTATTGTCCATGTCATTCATCATCATGATGTGTTCGCGAATGCCGCTCCTCCCATCATACTTACTAGTCACCAGCTTGAGGATTAAAGTACTAGTGTTAGATGTTCCCTTGAAATGTGCCTCCACAGAAGCCAAATAGGTTTTAGCATCATCAGAATCAGAAATGGCTCCTCTGATTGCATTGTTTATAGACTGCTTCATAAACATGAGAGACATGCGGTTATACCTAGTCCACTTTTCATGAGTCATTTGCTCAATAGTAGTACTTTGAGGAGTAAGGTCTGTCGGCTTATTCTCCCTTAAAGCGTAATCGAAGTCCAGCAAAGCAAGAGTAAGCATGAGAGAGTCCTTCCATGCAGCAAAGTTATCTCCAGTTAAAGGTGGAGTCCCACAATTGGGTGCTGATAGTGGAAATAAGATGAGCGAATTACGATACAAAGAAAGAAGTCCTAATGTGATCTAAGGGCATGTTATACTAAGGCAGGCATAAATAATGACCATTTTAATTATGAAGCTATGATATGGTATATTATTAACATCAAAATAATAGACTTAGTTAAAATTCTACTTAAACAAAGACAAATCAGCTTTGGCCAGAAGTGTAATCATCTAAGCATGTGTGCAAAGTGATCGTGACAAATCAGCTTTGGCTAGAAATGAGACAATCACTTTAGTTATGCACTTGTTAAGTATACTAGACATGAATGAATTAAATCAGCTTTGGCTAGAAATAAGACATCCACATTTGTAATGCATACTTAACATAGCTTTTATAATACTTGAACAATAAATAGATGCATCAAATCAGCTTTGGCCAGAAGTGATACATCAGAAGCTCATTCAAGTTAAGTTATTTTGGTTTTGTGAAAAGTTATCTGATTCGGATTAATTAAGTATTTATAAAACCAAGTATTTAATAGCAAACCACCTATTAGCGCGGATCGAACTTAACTTGAGATTTCACCGGGGGGTGCAGGGGGACAGCGTGCTCCCGCATGGGGTTTGAGGCAGAGCCCCGGGCTAAATTTTAGTTCACATTAACAGCTTAATAAAGTAGTGAGATTTCGAGTTCACTTGAGATTTCAAGTGTGTCACACCCCAACCGATGGCGGAAACATCGGGACATGGCACTGAGTGAAACAGATTGTTCAAGAGAATCCATAACAACTATTAACATCGTTATATTTAACGTTTAACGTCCCATACCATCAAACATATAAAGCAAACAGTCATTACAACTATAGTCTCAAAAACAAATAAGTTGTTCCGACAACTCAGATTTATTTAGTTTGTTTCTAGACTCCCTAGCTTGATTCGTCACAGCAAACGTAACATCCTAAACGCCTGTCACATACGTTAAAATAAAGTCCATACATATAATGTAAAGGTGAGTACACAAGTTTGAGTAGCATATAGTATAGAGAAAACGTTTACGCATAACCAGCATGTAACACGTAGAAATGTGAATCAAGTAAGCTATCGACAATGACGTATGCAACCGACATGACTGCGAGTGTAGAATACGCAACACATTATCACCACTGTGACCATGTGAAGTAAAATCCTTAACAACCCCTGTCCACGACAGGTGCTGAGTCCAACTGTAGTACTATCGTTGCTAAGGTGTCAGGCAACAATCACTGTGTAAACATAACATACAAGCACGCATCGAGTCACGTATAACATGCGAGAGCGGTTAGCGTTTAAAAGTATTTACGTTGTGTGTAGATGTGATTTAATAGAGAACATATGTAACACCCAAAAGTGCGTTAAAAGAAAATGGGTTCGAGTATACTCATCGTGCGTGTTTAGCTAGTAAACACGGTACTTGGATTGAAGGGAGCGCGTGGAGATTAGCCTGAGCATAGAACAGTAGCGTAAGCGTTGAACAACGTGTAAACAGTGCGTCGGATGAGATAAGTGTCAAATGGTGAGTCGATCGGATGATCATCCGGACGGATGACCATTCGATCGGATGGTCATTCGATTAAGTGAGTGTGTTTGTAAATTGTTTGGAAACTTTTGAAGTTTTCGTTTTAGCATAAAAGAAAGTCATTCGATCTGATGGTCATCCGGACGGATGGCCATTCTATCGGATGGCTATTCGATCAAGAGTTTGGTAGTTTGAATTTTTGAGCAAATTATTTAAGTGTTGAAAGTTATAAAGGGAACAAGTCACCTGGTCGAATAGTCATTCGATCGGATGGTCATCCGATTGGTTGGCTATTCGATTGGGCAATCTGATGTTTTGAGATCTTTTGGTAAAATTTCTAAGTTTTGAAGTTTAACGGAGACGGCGTGACGACGTGTCAAACAACGGGAACCCACACCATGGTCCAGCTCAGTCGATCGGATGTGAATCACCCCATTCGATCAGACTAACTGTTATCGATGAGGTTTCATGTTCAACCCGTGAATCAGTTGTCTCTTCCGGTGGAAATCAGTATTCACACCGGTTCTCAACTAGAGAATGAGTTAAGAGCCTAAATGAGTCTAGATTCCATCGGTTTTGAGTAGCAAAGTGAAGAAAGTTGAAGAAAATTTGTAATTAGTTGATAAATGTTGAAGTTTTGTTGAGATTCGTGTAAAGTAATGTGGAAATCCTTTAGATCTGAACGTATCTTGACGGGATGACGTCACACCACAGTTTGCATATGAAACTGTGATGATGTCACCTTCAAGGAGTCCAAATCAGGTGATTTCATGGTGAAAAACAGTGATTTTGATGGAGGAGATGATGAGAAAGTGTGTAGTGATGATGGAAGTACAATGTAACACCCCGTGTTTTCAAAAGTCAAAGTCAAAGTCAAAGTCAAGGTCAAAGTCAACGACCGATTGTTCGAATTTGAATTATAATAATCTTTTATTTTAATTTTATTATGTGGAGTAAGTGTTGTACCTTTCTAAAATCGATGTTTGTTAATCGCTATCTAATCGACTTACGACTGTGAATTATAAGAAGTAACAATGTGATAAAGTTAACTAATGGATAATCAAGCTATGCTACTCGACATCGAATCGTGATACGAACCGCAACTCGACTTGATTTGGGTATTATATGTGTGTGTGCCTTATGTGTTACTTGTGCGTGTTATATGTATGTGTGTTGTATCAATCGAACTCAATTGAAACTCGAAACGCAATCAAACTCGAACTCGAATCGCAATCGAACTGTGATAATTAGTGGAGAAGAGATTATGCGAGATATGAAGTAGTTGGGACTAAAAGTAATTTGACTAGGAAACCTTATCGTAACGAACCGCTCGCAATCGAAATCGAAACACTAAAAATCGTCGCATCGAACATTCAATCAGGTGCCATCCGATCGGATAGCCATCCGATCGGATAGTCGCCTTGCCAAAAAAGCAGGTGCCATCCTACCCAAATGTCATCCGACCGGATAGGAAAATCCGGGCGGCATGTCATCCGATCGGATAGTCCTTTCCTCTTTTGGAATCCTATAAATACCTCTGTCATTGTCATTCTTTCTACTTTTGGAAACCCTCTGTCCGAACAGCTCGTGCTCCTCACCTTTTCTTCGATTTCTCTCAATCCAGGTAAGATCTAGCTCTAAATCTTGTACGTTCTTGATCTATACGCGCTCCTACACCTTTCTATCTTTCAAGTCTTAACTTTTAACCGTGAAATCACTAGATTTCGGGTGTTCTAGGATGACGTCAACATGTGTTCTTCGAGAACTTCATGTTTTGACTTCAACCCACCAAGAACAACCGAGATCTAACTGATTTCCACGCAAACGCATGAAGATCTTGTAAAGATCTTGACACAAGAGCGGTGAGAAAGGATTGAAAGATGTTTTCCAACTTCTTTCAACTCTTTTACACTCATTATGCTCAAAAAACGATAGGATCGGACCCGGTTCTAGTCTTCTACTCATCCATAGTGTTGTACTAGTCCAAGGTCTGAATTCTACACACGAGGCTACCGATTTTGGATTAAACCAGAACAACCGTACCGAGCCGGTAACCGGCCGAACTAGGGTGATTCCAGGTCGGTCTGGTCGCTTGGGTCAAAACGGAGCCCTGTTGGCTAACACGTTGTCAAAGTGTCTCGACATAACGACAAATCTTCAAAACGACCAAGTGTAGGACGAACAGGACAATCAGAACGGATTGCTGTCCGTTCGGATAGGTCATCCGAACGGATCACACTTGGGTCCCACCTTTTTAAATAACCTTATCTAAAGTTTAGGTATTTAACGAATTGCAATCCGATCGAACGACCATTTGACAGGATTTGTGACACCTGGGTCACTGCGACCATCAAACAAATACCAAACCAATGAAATATTGTATTTCATACTTGGGATTTGTACAAATATGTGTATCATTTGCACATATCAATTCTTGTTCGATTTCGGGCTCTAAATCGCTTTCTGGAAGGTTATACGCGCACTGATGCGTAAATATAACCAGTTTAATGAAACGAACACTCCGGGATATTTAAATAGGCTTCACATACCTAAAATAACCTTTACATAACTTAGAAATAAGTTTTGAAGGCTTTGGTATGGCAAAATCAAGTTAAATCGCTTACATGGACTAAATTCGACAAACTGCGAAAGTATGCCGATTTGAACTGTAACAGACATTCCGAAACATGACCATGAGTTAAACATACCATAAATATCCTTTACATAGCTTAGAAATAGGCTTTGAGAGGTTCGGTGTGCTAAAATAAACTTTGGGTCATTCAGGGACTAAAAGCGTCAAAAAGTGCACAAGTTTGCACTTTCGCGCATATCTTGCGTTCTGAATACATCCGGACATCCAAAAATTTATGTAAGCACTAAAATATTTTATTTTAGTGTTTGGCATGAGAAAAATCCATTCGTCGCGCAATTTGGATCGTTTTTCGCGCTTATGCGCATTCCGTCGTAATTAAGCGAACATCGCAATCGTACGACCAAACGAACCGACATCCGGGATATTTTTGAGCATATTTCATGTCCACAATGTTTAGGCATCATTTTAGGGCCTTGAAAATGGCTTAACGAGCCTTAAACATGTCGGAAATGGCCTTAATACACAACGGGGACTGAATTGGAAACTGGTTGCTGATCAGAAGGACCTTAGCGTGACACCTAGCCCCCTTGGCGTCACGCGAGGCCCCTTCTGATCAGCCAAAGCCATTTTAACAGCTGTTAACAGCTGTTTAGCACTCCCAACTCAATTCCACTTGTTGTTTCCTGATGTTGGGGGGCCAATGTGATGTACATGAGGTTACCAACAAGTGTAGGGATGTGATTAAATCACGGTTTACGAGAAATGATCCTAACGGTGGTCCATTTCCTATAAATACCCATCAAGTTCACTTGCAAAACCCACACCTTTGAAATCTGAACTTGCTCTCTAAGTTGTTGTGTCTAACACTTCATACCTGAGAGTGTTCAGATTCAAACCTTCCATTCTTGGACCCTTTGTAAGTGTTCCTTCGTTCTTTTATTCTTTTAGCGTTAAAGTCAAACTTTGTTTGACTTTCTGCATTGACCAGTTTATGGTTAATGCGAAGTTCGTTTGAACTTCATAACGTGAGCGTAATCACGATGGTTATAGTACCTAGTGACTATACCTACTGATTACCACGTTATCTAGGCTCAGTGACGAGCCGTAGTTTCGGCCAAAATGCGCATTCTTGCGTGTTTTGTAACCAGACTACTCTTAGGTATCAAAACCGTTTGTTTTGATACCAAACCTGTTTTCTAAACTTAGTTAAGCATGTTTTAACATGCTTAGCTCGTCACTTTTAGTTCAGTGCTTATATAGGGTCGTAAGGTAAGCGATCTAAACAATCGCTTATACTTTCGAACCCTACCCGTTTGGTCGATCAATAGGATCCGACCAAACACATTAGGTGACCATAGTATATAGGGAATAACCTTCCGAGGTTATACCTTATGGTCGCTTCGTTTAAGTAGTTGTATGATAGGTAGTTTATATGCCTTAGGTAAATTACTAAAATGCCCTTTTTACGCCAAAATTCATTTTAAGCATATGTAACATAACTTTTGGTATCTAAACTGATTTGGTAACAATATTAGACATGTTAAGGCATATTTTACTTATCATAGGACTAGTTAGGCTTTCCGAACGCGTTTCATGCGAATGACGCGTTAAAATAGCATAAGCTACCTAAACGGGTCGTAATGGGTCGTAAGCACTTAGGTTAGGTTTCATTTAGTATGTAGGCTTTGTTAAACCATACTACATGAGTTCCCATACTCATTTGGTTTACGAGCCCTCATTCTATCCGATCTTCCGATTTTAGGTCCGGTTTATTAATGTAGTTACCTATATTAGGTGGCGTTTGATATCAGTGATCTCTAGCATTGTTTGGTTGTTACTCAAGGACTACTAAGCAATCTCAAGTGAGTACATAGACCCCTCTTTTACTGTTTTCCAAACATTTTGGGGTGAAACACATGTGCCTACTTGTTACTTTCATGCTTTCCTGCTTTCACTTCATATACTTGCTATGTTCATTAGTACATTTATAGTACATGATTTCATTGTGTTTTGCTATGTATGCCCATTGTGTGCATACTTAGTACATCGTTTTACATTACATTTCATGCTATGTATGCCCATTGTGTGCATACTTAGTACATTGTTTTACATTACATTTCATGCTATGTATGCCCATTGTGTGCATACTTAGTACATCGTTTTACATTACATTTCATGCTATGTATGCCCATTGTGTGCATACTTAGTACATTGTTTAACATTACATTTTATGCTATGTATTCCCATTGTGTGCGTACTTAGTACATTGTTTTACATTACATTTTATGCTATGTATGCCCATTGTGTGCGTACTTAGTACATTGTTTTACATTACATTTTATGCTATGTATACCCATTGTGTGCGTACTTAGTACATTATTTTACATTACATTCTATGCTATGTATGTCCATTGTGTGCATACTTAGTACATTTATTATTCATCACATGCTTACATTTTGGTATGACATTTGGTTTGTTTAAATGGGACAATGTATATTCATTAACACCGATCATGCTGCTCGGTAGTAGGTAGTGGTACCACAGGACTTGACAACTCCCATTCCTGAAATCTCGGGTTTGTTTGGATTGGAAGGAATGACCGAATCCGATTACATTTCTAGGTGGACCCTAGACTTTGTGCTACGGTTTATTCTACAGTCACAAGGCTTGGATGTATGAATTTTCACAATACCGCATAGATGTTTATATTAGTATAGCATGCATTTATTACACAAAACATAACTTTGATTTAAACCATGTTTTACTTCAATACCTTGTTTTTTTGTGCATTTTACATATGGTTTAGTTGACATATTTCACTTACCATACATAAACATTTTTGACATTGATATACACAATTCATGGTTTACATTAGACATAAACATTTTGACAAATGATTATACATAAACATTTTACTTTGGTGGTTTGGTTTGGGTAAGTGATTTAAGTAACGAGGCGGGTGTAATACGATACAAGTATGGTGGATGCGCCGCTGGTACTTCCTATATATAAGTGCTTGTATGGTATTACATATCGTAGCGTTATTTGAATCATTTCAATTTAAGACATATAACATTTTATACAAATAACATACTTTTCGCAAGACATTGTTTTACAAAACAACTTATCTTATACAAACTCATTTTACTTGGTTATTTATTTAACCATACTTTATTCTCTTATTTATACATATCATCTGATTTTATCACTTTTCAAATGATTTACAAGACAAGGCAAATTTCAAGGTTCATGACTAAACATTTTCTTAAACATAAGTCATGAATTCTATTTTCACAAAACCTATGTATCTCACAGGCATTTTTATGCTGACGTACCTATTTTCACATGTGCTTCAGGATATGATGCATATGATTTATCAAGATACACTTAGGCGGACTTGGGCCTTAGTGACAATAAAAGATACAAGACTAGTTATTTGTGTTATATTTCTTTGATTGTCAAGACATTTTAACTCTTTTATTCAATAAAACAATATTTCAATTTCCATGTGTTATGAAACAATTATTTTGTTACAACACTCCCCGACGTTTCCGCCACGATTTGATGTTCTACGTGGTCGGGGTGTGACAGAAAAGTTGGTATCAGAGCTCATGGTTATAGGGAATTAGGTTATTAGTAATGCTTTGACCTAGTCTATAACCTTCCTAGGACCCTAACGCGAGTTTACTTGCGTTTAGTCATTAAACAATACTGTCACCTATCCTTAGGCGACAACCACAACAAGAACATAAATTTCAAAACCGCTTTGAAAACTAGTCATCTGTTCTAGGATGATTGATTACTAGGTTTTGAACCCTCTATTGTAAGGTTTTGAACCCCCTGTTATAAGGTTTTGAACCCTCCAAGTTTTCAAATCTCGTCAAAGTTTGGGTCGTATAATGTGAACACGTGCAAACTAGAAGAGTGAATGCCTGTACCCTGAGTTTTCTGTCGAAGGCTAGAGTGTTCGTACAAATCCGCAGTATCGGACCAGTCACTCTTACTTGGGAACTCTTGGGGTGAGTGTTCACTTATAGGCGAGCATGTCTTCAGCGATACATTAATATGGCCCGTTTACTTTGATTTGTCACCGTCTCATTTGTTTGCCTTAGATAACAAACAAATGATCGCAATTTTTATGCGTTGCCATCCTGTTTTGATTGTTTGATAACCTTTCACTTGTTTCTTCCAATGTCTTTCATTTTCTTCTAGAATGTCTCTTCCTCTCAGCAACGGCCAAATGTCCGAGCAAACAGCCAAATTTGCCCAGAAAATAGGTGAAGTGATTCTGAAGACTGTGGAATTTGGAATTGCCATGTCTCGTCTCAACAATGAAGCCACTCGAGAGTCACCAAAAGGAGCAGAAGTCAAGCCAGCACCACCAGCCAAGAAACCAACTGAGGAATCAAAGACCATGGATGAACGATCCCCTAAGAAGTCAAAGAAGCGAAAGGCTTCTCAGAACTTCGCCATGGTCGCTCACAATGGTAAAGCCGTCCCCAACCAACCCGCTAACCCCCTGCTAGGAAGCCATACAAAGGAGCTGTTCCTCTGTGCAAACGATGCAACTGTCATCATTCAAACCTCATACCTTGCTCCAAATGTGCCTACTGTGGACGGCGGGGACATTTGGTTAACATATGCCACTTTGCTATCCAAAACAAAGTTGTTATAAACCTTGCTACTGCTCAACCTCCTGCTAGGAAACCTTATGGTGGTACTGCACCAATATGCGACAAATGTAATGGGCATCACCAAGCTCACTTACAATGTCGTCTGTGTGTATCATGTGGGCGAATTGGTCACCTGGCAAGTGCTTGTCGATGTAACCCGAACCAAGGTGGTCCAAATCAACCACAAGCCAATCCTGCTCAAGCTTGCTTTCAGCCTGGATCGTGCTACAACTATGGCAAGATGGGTCATTTCGTGAATAAATGCCCGAAGCTTGCTAAGGCAAATCCAACCCACGGATGAGCAGTTGGCTGATTAGAAGATGTTGTTGTCTTATGCTTTTGTTTCTTCTATTTCTTGTAATGTGAAACAATCTGTTTTGATTATAAATAAATTGTTGTTCACAATTCTGATATACAAGTGTAGTTACATGAGTAAATGGAAATTCTCTATGATACCTGTATTAAGGAACTATGTTCCTTACAAACTACTCTTGTGATTCTCTCTTTCAAATGATCGCTCATGATTCCCTCTAAAATTTTAAGTACTTGTTTCACTCTAAGAAACGAAGTACAGGAAATAAAGCGAAATTATGAATAATCATGCTTTTTGCACATCTGTGCCTTTGAATCCTTGGTTAGATAACTAAGGGTATTTTCAAATCTCATACCCATTACGTTCTGATTTCTTCAACATGCATAACATAAGTTTTCAAAACAACCTACATGATTTCAAAACATTCTATATATAGTTCGAAAACATTTTTAATATAGTGTATTTACTTAACATAACAAATGCACAAAGCTTTGTCTATGTTTTCAAAAACAACCCTCATGATTTCAAAATGTTTCATATAGTTTGAAAACAATTTTAAGTAATATATCAAGTGCACGATTTCAAAAGCATCATTCATGTTTTCAAAAACCTTATACATAATTTCAAAATTCATCTCGCATGATTTTAAAACATTTTTATAAATATACTTACCTAATACACCTACTTTATGATTTCAAAAGTATTATGCATAAGGTTTCAAAAACATTGAACACATTTTTTTAAGAACCCCATGCATAGTTTTCAAAAATATTTATCCTCATACATTGACTTAACCTTCAAATTCTGCTTCATATGTCGCCTTGACATATCTAGCATCTCAACTTCATAAGCATTTTTACTTCATGTTTTGACTTAAGCACGTCCAGTGCAAGATTTCAAAACATCTTCAACTTCTAAAATCCATATGGGATCTTTTTATCTTCACATTTAGACCCTTGTGGATGATTATCATTCAAATCAGAGTCCTTAATTGGATTCCTTATGTACCTAAATTCAAACATTTCGGTTCTTTATAATCGAAATCGAATTTTTCTCTTAAAAATCTTTCTATCTTTATAGTTAGATTCTTGATAATGTTTAAAGTACCAAATGAAATCCACGAGATGGATTCCTAGTGTGCTTTAAATACATGTGCTCTGTTAGCAAAACAAATTAACAAATTAAAGATCTAGATAAACAATCTTTGTGGTTATATGACTATGTGTTTAAGCATCTTGTGTTTTCTTTTATGCATTTTGTGTTTTTGTATACTCTGGATATCCGTTATCCAAATCCTCGTAGAATCTTTCATATCTTCATATGAGGGATTCGTAGTAGGATATTCAAAAAGGTACTACCTTAAATCCTTAATGGGCTTCTATGTAATAGTTAAGACCCTTGGATTATATAGTACCACTCCATGATTCATAAGAGACCCTTTTAGGGGTCTAGTCAAAAAGATTGATTCAAAAATCTGGTTAAGAATGACATGTGATGATATAAACTGAAAAGACTCCTTGGCTGTCTATTAAAAAAATCGTTTATTGATTTAATAAAAGGGACCCTATGGTGGCTAGTCACACTCATCACAGGTTTGTTCATTTGGTTTTCTCCTACACATTATAAAATAGACTGTGTGAACTATGCAAGGAATTGCCTAATTATGGACGCGTACATAATTATGAAATTTAGTGCACAGAAACCCAGTAAGATTTATTATGTGTATGAACCAATAGTGACAACAATAACAAAATGAGAACGATGTAATGGAGGTACGGTGGACGCACCAATGATGCTTCATATACTTGTATATAAGTATCCCTCTTACATTGCAAGCATGATGTTATTAAAGTTACTAGAAGTTCAGAACCCTAACCAATGTTGTTCGATCTTTTCAACTTCATGTTTTAAACTCTCACAAGTTTCCTCTGAATAAATTTCGGGACGAAATTTCCTAAAGTAGGGGAGACTGTGACACCTGGGTCACTGCGACCATCAAACAAATACCAAACCAATGAAATATTGTATTTCATACTTGGGATTTGTACAAATATGTGTATCATGTGCACATATCAATTCTTGTTCGATTTCGGGCTCTAAATCGCTTTCTGGAAGGTTATACGCGCACTGATGCGTAAATATAACCAGATTAATGCAACGAACACTCCGGGATATTTAAATAGGCTTCACATACCTTAAATAACCTTTACATAACTTAGAAATAAGTGTTGAAGGCTTTGGTATGGCAAAATCAAGTTAAATCGCTTACAGGGACTAAATTCGACAAACTGCGAAAGTATGCCGATTTGAACTGTAACAGACATTCCGGAACATGACCATGAGTTAAACATACCATAAATATCCTTTACACAGCTTAGAAATAGGCTTTGAGAGGTTCGGTGTCCTAAAATAAACTTTGGGTCATTCAGGGACTAAAAGCGTCAAAAAGTGCACAAGTTTGCACTTTCGCGCATATCTTGCGTTCTGAATACATCCGGACATCCAAAAATTTATGTAAGCACTAAAATATTTTATTTTAGTGTTTGGAATGAGAAAAATCCATTCGTCGCGCAATTTGGATCGTTTTTCGCGCTTATGCGCATTCCGTCGTAATTAAGCGAACATCGCAATCGTACGACCAAACGAACCGACATCCGGGATATTTTTTATCATGTTTCATGTCCACAATGTTTAGGCATCATTTTAGGGCCTTGAAAATGGCTTAACGAGCCTTAAACATGTCGGAAATGGCCTTAATACACAACGGGGACTGAATTGGAAACTTTGGAAACTGGTTGCTGATCAGAAGGACCTTAGCGTGACACCTAGCCCCCTTGGCGTCACGCGAGGCCCCTTCTGATCAGAAAAAGCCATTTTAACAGCTGTTAACACCTGTTTAGCACTCCCAACTCAATTCCACTTGTTGTTTCCTGATGTTGGGGGGCCAATGTGATGTACATGAGGTTACCAACAAGTGTAGGGATGTGATTAAATCACGGTTTACGAGAAACGATCCTAACGGTGGTCCATTTCCTATAAATACCCATCAAGTTCACTTACAAAACCCACACCTTTGAAATCTGAACTTGCTCTCTAAGTTGTTGTGTCTAACACTTCATAACTGAGAGTGTTCGGATTCAAACCTTCCATTCTTGGACCCTTTGTAAGTGTTCCTTCGTTCTTTTATTCTTTTAGCGTTAAAGTCAAACTTTGTTTGACTTTCTGCATTGACCAGTTTATGGTCAATGCGAAGTTCGTTTGAACTTCATAACGTGAGCGTAATCACGATGGTTATAGTCCCTAGTGACTATACCTACTGATTACCACGTTATCTAGGCTCAGTGACGAGCCGTAGTTTCGGCCAAAATGCGCATTCTTGCGTGTTTTGTAACCAGACTACTCTTAGGTATCAAAACCGTTTGTTTTGATACCAAAACTGTTTTCTAAACTTAGTTAAGCATGTTTTAACATGCTTAGCTCGTCACTTTTAGTTTAGTGCTTATATAGGGTCGTAAGGTAAGCGATCTAAACAATCGCTTATACTTTCGAACCCGACCCGTTTGGTCGATCATTAGGATCCAACCAAACACATTAGGTGACCATAGTATATAGGGAATAACCTTTCGAGGTTATACCTTATGGTCGCTTCGTTTAAGTAGTTGTATGATAGGTAGTTTATATGCCTTAGGTAAATTACTAAAATGCCCTTTTTACGCCAAAATCCATTTTAAGCATATGTAACATAACTTTTGGTATCTAAACTGATTTGGTAACAATATTAGACATGTTAAGGCATATTTTACTTATCATAGGACTAGTTAGGCTTTCCGAACGCGTTTCACGCGAACGACGCGTTAAAATAGCATAAGCTACCTAAACGGGTCGTAAGCACTTAGGTTAGGTTTCATTTAGTATGTAGACTTTGTTAAACCATACTACATGAGTTCCCATACTCATTTGGTTTACGAGCCCTCATTCTATCCGATCTTCCGATTTTAGGTCCGGTTTATTAATGTAGTTACCTATATTAGGTGGCGTTTGATATCAGTGATCTCTAGCATTGTTTGGTTGTTACTCAAGGACTACTAAGCAATCTCAAGTGAGTACATAGACCCCTCTTTTACTGTTTTCCAAACATTTTGGGGTGAAACACATGTGCCTACTTGTTACTCTCATGCTTTCCTGCTTTCACTTCATATACTTGCTATGTTCATTAGTACATTTATAGTACATGATTTCATTGTGTTTTGCTATGTATGCCCATTGTGTGCATACTTAGTACATCGTTTTACATTACATTTCATGCTATGTATGCCCATTGTGTGCATACTTAGTACATCGTTTTACATTACATTTCATGCTATGTATGCCCATTGTGTGCATACTTAGTACATTGTTTTACATTACATTTCATGCTATGTATGCCCATTGTGTGCATACTTAGTACATCGTTTTACATTACATTTCATGCTATGTATGCCCATTGTGTGCATACTTAGTACATTGTTTAACATTACATTTTATGCTATGTATGCCCATTGTGTGCGTACTTAGTACATTGTTTTACATTACATTTTATGCTATGTATGCCCATTGTGTGCGTACTTAGTACATTGTTTTACATTACATTTTATGCTAGGTATGCCCATTGTGTGCGTACTTAGTACATTATTTTACATTACATTACATTCTATGCTATGTATGTCCATTGTGTGCATACTTAGTACATTTATTATTCATCACATGCTTACATTTTGGTATGACATTTGGTTTGTTTAAATGGGACAATGTACATTCATTAACACCGATCATGCCGCTCGGTAGTAGGTAGTGGTACCACAGGACTTGACAACTCCCATTCCTGAAATCGCGGGTTTGTTTGGATTGGAAGGAATGACCGAATCCGATTACATTTCTAGGTGGACCTTTGACTTTATGCTAGGGTTTATTCTACAGTCACAAGGCTTGGATGTATGAATTTTCACAATACCGCATAGATGTTTATATCAGTATAGCATGCATTTATTACACAAAACATAACTTTGATTTAAACCATGTTTTACTTCAATACCTTGTTTTTTTGTGCATTTTACATATGGTTTAGTTGACATATTTCACTTACCATACATAAACATTTTTGACATTGATATACACAATTCATGGTTTACATTAGACATAAACATTTTGACAAATGATTATACATGAACATTTTACTTTGGTGGTTTGGTTTGGGTAAGTGATTTAAGTAACGAGGCGGGTGTAATACGATACAAGTATGGTGGATACGCCGCTGGTACTTCCTATATATAAGTGCTTGTATGATATTACATATCGTAGCGTTATTTGAATCATTTCAATTTAAGACATATAACATTTTATACAAATAACATAATTTTCGCAAGACATTGTTTTACAAAACAACTTATCTTATACAAACTCATTTTACTTGGTTATTTATTTAACCATACTTTATTCTCTTATTTATACATATCATCTGATTTTTTCACTTTTCAAATGATTTACAAGACAAGGCAAATTACAAGGTTCATGACTAAACATTTTCTTAAACATAAGTCATGAATTCTATTTTCACAAAACCTATGTATCTCACAGGCATTTTTATGCTGACGTACCTATTTTCACATGTGTTTCAGGATATGATGCATAGGATTTATCAAGATACACTTAGGCGGACTTGGGCCTTAGTGACAATAAAAGATACAAGACTAGTTATTTGTGTTATATTTCTTTGATTGTCAAGACATTTTAACTCTTTTATTCAATAAAACAATATTTCAATTTCCATGTGTTATGAAACAATGATTCTGTTACAACATTCCCCGACGTTTCCGCCACGATTTGATATTCTACATGGTCGGGGTGTGACAGGATTACTCTTCGGATCATGAGATACTAAGACTTTAAAGACTTAAACAATTTTCAACATGTTCAATAACAAGGTTTCCATCCGATCGGATTCCCATCCGATCGAATGACACTTCTGTCATGAACTGGCCTCCAGTAAGTAACCTCATTACAAAGCCGCCGTCCGACCGGATCACTATCCGACCGGATGACCATCCGAACGGATTGTCATCCGCACGACTTGTCATCCGATCGACCGACTTTAAAGATAGAGGTACTTCGATGTTTTCAAAATACTACAACGAAAACTTCAAAAGTCAAACCATCATACACAAAAACATCCTACTTATAGGAAGAAACAATCCACTCGAATAGTCATCCAACCGGATAACCTATCCGACCGGATGACCATCCGAACAGATTGTTATCCGCACGGATTGCTGTCCGCTCGGATTACCATCCGATCGAACTACTATCCGACTCACTCATACCTTGTATCGTTTTACACATCGCTTATCGTTATGAAATCTAATCTACTCAGGCTAATCTTACTCGCTAAGCGCTCCCTTCAATCCATCAATCGCTGTGAGTATACTCGATCCCCGTTTTGCTTTAAGCACTTTTGGGTGTTACATACGTTAAAACTATTCAAATCACATTAATCACACTACTCGATACTATTTAAACGCTAACCGTTAATGCATGTTATACATGGCTTATGAATGCTTGTTTGTTATGTTTACACATGTAATGTTGTCTACCTGCCTTAGCAACGATAGTACTATAGTTTGGACTCAGCACCCGTTCACGGGGGTTGTTAAGGATAATTACTTGCATGGATTACGGTGGTAATCATGTATTGCGAACTGCCTCGGGCAGTCAACCCGCAGTCATTGGTATCGATGGATCTATGTCGATAACTAACGTGCTTCATTTCACTATGTGTACGTGCTGGTTATGCGTAAACGAATTCGAACTCTATATGCTATTATCAAACTTGTATGCTCACCTTTACATTTTATGTATTGACTTTATTTTAACATATGTGACAGGTGCTTAGGATGTTTACATGCTTTGTGTGCTGGTGATGAAATTGAGGCTAGGGACGGTGTCCTAGAAACCAATAAATAAATTATCTATGTATAAATCTGAGTTGTCGGAACAGAACTATTTGAATGGAGTTATCTGTAATAATTTGTTTGCCTCTTAAGACATGGTATGGGACATGTTACTTTAAATTATTTGGTAATGATAATTGTTATGGAAACTTCTGGACAATCTGTTTCGCTCAGTGCCATGCCCTGATGTTTCCGCCATCGGTTGGGGTGTGACAGATTGGTATCTGAGCCATAACTATAGGGAATTAGGCAAGACTCGACCTAGTCCGGGTCGAAGTCTTAGAGACCTAGTCTATAGTTAAGAACCAACAGACTAACTTGTACATAACCAGTAGGGATTGTGTACGAGCTTATTCCTTGCTATTCTCGTTTATGCTGCGCTATCACCACACTCGAGTTACAGCCATAGACAGGCGATGAAGTCGAGTTTAGGCGTGAAAACCACAAACTCTCGACTAAATTGCTTGGATTAATGCTGTTTTATCAACTTATCAATGATTTCTTCTTTCTTTTTCAATAACAAGTGTGTACCCAACGGGGGAATTATACCAAATTAGGAGTGAAATCCATATTTTGATGAATAATCTCCTCTATTTTATCAAAAACGGGGACGGAGTTGTTGAGCCAGGGGTGAAACCCTAACGTCGACGACTTGTTCCGCACATTTTACGAACTCTCGCCAAAGTCTCGACGGACTCCAATGATCTGAAGTCACAAATACTAACGGGATGTGTGCCAACGCCCAAGAATCGAGGCAAGGGTATAGTCCTGGAAGTCCAACGTGCACAATGGATCCTTGCGAATAGTTGAATCACTTTGGTTGGTCGAAGTCTACTAGCCGCAGACAATCTACTCCTCGAATTTTATGTATTTTGGTTCTGAGCCGCAATTGCTGATTTTGGTTATTCGCTGAATTTATGTGTTAACGTTTTGAGGTATCACTGGTTTCGATCTAACGCCTTTCTGCTTTCACTACTCGCATAACACACTACACATCGTTAACAAATCGCGGAATTTTGGATAACTTTATACTACGGTACACGCTTATACGACGCTATCCTCGAGCAATCACATTCTTTGAATGATAGGTTTCTGTTTTCTGACTGCCTCTAGTGATTAAATGCGTATGTGATTCCTTGCTTCTTGCTCTACATGCCTAGGCGTTATGTGGTTACGTGCTCTACGTGCTTATGTGATTTTGTGCTCTATGTGTTTAGTGTTTACGTGAACATGTGTGTTCCTGAGCTTTAGTAGTAGTAGACGTGTGAGGTGAGATTCGAATACATGTGTTGAGTCCTGTGATGATGTTTATTGCAGACAATGTCGTCTGGATCCCGTCACGCACTTTCTCATCAGGAAAAGAGAGACAAACGCCTCGCTGCCATCATCGCAAAAAGTGTGGCAAAGGCCGTGAGTGATGTTTATAAGAATGCCAGCAAATCGTCAGAGGAATCGAGAACCGAAGCTCCCAAAGCTACCGCGAAGACCTTCAGTTTTAAGCAATTCAAGTCGTGTGGGCCAAAATAATTCACTGGCGAGGGAGGTCCTACTGCACTATTCCACTGGTTTGATTCCATTGAGGTTACTCTGTGACAGAGTGGTTGCCCTGATGACCTCCGTACTCTGAATGCTACCGGCGTTTTACAGTCCCGTGCACTAGACTGGTGGACGGCCGACAGGAACAAGCGAGGGAACGATGCAGCCTACGGTCTGTCGTGGGACGAGCTCAAGGAGGTCATGCTAGAGGAATTCTGCTCTCCTCACAAACGTCAAAAGCTAGAAGATGAATTTTGGCACATACAGCAAAAGGATGGTGACAATGCTGGTCTCACTGCTCGTTTCAAACAGCTCAGCATTATGTGTCCCGATCAAGTCAAGACTCCAGACATGGCGATCAAGAAGTACATCCGGGCCCTGCCCGACTGCGTTTCTGATTTCGTGCAAGCGGCTAAGACTACGACGATAGAGGAAGCTTACCTTCTGGCCGCTGAAATCAATGACAAGCGGGTTAAGGCTGGGGTCTGGGATAAGACTTCGAAGCATCTGCATCAAGCTACTGCCACCGCACCAACTGCTGAACCCACCTCATCGAGCAACAAAAGGAAGAACAAGAGAAAGAACAGCTCCAACAACAAGAACTGTGCGATCACTGCTGCACCAGTTCAATCCGTACCAGCTCAACAACGCCAAGTGGCAGCGCCTGTGACCAATGCACCTCTTGCTAAGCATGCATACACTGGGCCACATCCGCTCTGCCCTACGCCCCTACTTGTACCTACCATCACCCAACTGCCATCCCTTGCCATTTCTGTGCTCATTGTAATGTATACGACCATTTTACTACTAACTACCGTATTCGACAAGCTCCTGCTCATCAAGCTCTACTCACTGCCCCACAGGGTCAACAAGCTCCTCCGGCACCCGCGGTCAAAGCCAGAGCCTGCTTCGCATGTGGCGATCCTAACCACTTCGCCAACATGTGCCCAAACAGGGTTGTGAAACAAGAGCCCCAGCAGCAACAGCCGCAACAGCAGCAGCAACAACAGCAACAACAGCAGCAACAGCAACAACAGGCCGCACACGCCAAAACTTTCAACATCAACGTGCGCCAAGCCCAAGCCGACAACAACGTGGTTAATGGTACGTTCCTTGTGAATGGTATTTATGCATCTTGTTTGTTTGATACTGGAGCCGATAATTGCTTTGTGTCGTTCGAATTCGAGAAGCTCCTTAGTCGTAAACGCTCCAAACTCTCTTCGACGTTCGATGTGGAAGTCGCCACCGGAAGAACTATCACCGTCAATTCTGTTATCCGTGATTGTACTCTTGAGCTCAACAATCACATCTTCCCAATCGACCTCATTCCGATGCAACTCGGAAGTTTCGACGTCATAGTAGGCATGGACTTTCTACGCAAAAACCATGCCGAAGTTGTGTGTTACGATAAAATGATTCGATTCTCGCTCGCGAACGGTGATTTATTGTGGGTATACGGAGAAACTGCCTCGAAAGGGCTAAAGCTCATGTCCTGCCTCCAAGCTAGCAAGTATCTTCGCAAGGAATACAGAGCTTTCTTGGCTAACATTGTAGTAGCGGAGAAGGAAAAGAAAGAGCACAAGGAAGTGAAAGACGTTCCCGTGGTTCGTGAATTTCCTCATGTGTTTCCTGATGATCTTCCAGGTCTACCACCAAGTCGTGATATCGACTTTCGTATCGACCTCATTCCTGGAGCCAACCCTATTGCCAAAGCTCCTTATCGACTCGCGCCATCCGAAATGCGTGAACTCTCAAATCAACTCCAGGAATTACTTGAGAAAGGCTTCATTCGCCCGAGCACCTCTCCATGGGGCGCTCCAGTCCTTTTCGTCAAAAAGAAGGATGGGTCGTTCCGGATGTGCATCGACTATCGGGAATTGAATAAGTTAACTATCAAGAACCGCTATCCCCTACCTCGCATCGACGATTTGTTTGATCAACTACAAGGTGCTACGTGTTTCTCGAAGATCGATCTACGTTCAGGCTACCATAAACTGCACATACAAGAAGAGGATATACCAAAAACCGCGTTTTGCACCCGATACGGCCACTACGAATTCGTTGTCATGCCTTTTGGCTTAACCAACGCACCAGCGATTTTTATGGATCTTATGAATCGCGTGTGTAAACCATATCTCGACCGTTTCGTCATCGTGTTCATCGACGATGTCTTGATCTATTCCAAATCGAAAGCCGAACACGCGCAACATCTACGTTTGGTTCTCGAGTTGCTCCAGGGGAATCAACTCTATGCCAAGTTCTCCAAGTGCGAATTTTGGCTGGGGAAGTTCAGTTTCTGGATCACATTGTCAATAGTCAAGGTATCCATGTCGATCATGCGAAGATTGAAGCAGTTAAGAGCTGGATTACGACTAAGAACCCGTCCGAAGTCCGTTCTTTTCTCGGACTAGCGGGCTATTATCGACGATTCATCGAAGGATTCTCGAAGATTGCTGTGCCGCTTACCTCTCTTACTCATAAGGACAAGCCTTTTGTTTGGGGAACTGAGCAAGAGTCTGCCTTTCAAACCCTCAAGCATAAGCTTTGCAATGCTCCTGTTCTCACATTACCTGATGGAACGACGATTTCATTGTCTACTGTGATGCTTCTAACCTTGGTCTCGGTTGTGTTCTCATGCAACGGGATAAGGTTATAGCTTACGCCTCTCGTCAGCTCAAAATCCATGAGAAGAACTATACAACCCATGATCTCGAGCTAGGCGCGGTTGTTTTTGCATTAAAGATTTGGCGACACTACCTATATGGTACCAAGTGTACGATCTTCACCGATCACAGGAGCCTACAACATATCTTTAATCAGAAGGAACTTAATATGCGTCAACGCTGATGGGTAGAACTTCTCAACGATTACAACTGTGAGATCCGTTATCACCCAGGCAAGGCGAATGTTGTTGCCGACGCACTCAGCAGACGGAGTTATCTGCTTAGCACTCGTAATGTTCAAGCCCAGCACGATCTCGAAACCCTTATTCGTGAAGCCCAGCATGTGTGTTTTAATGAACGCACGTTGAAGAGGGAACGAATCTACCACGATGGAGCCCAGCTTGTGAGCAAGTCCAATGGGATATTCCACTTTCTGGACCGAGTTTGGATCCCTAAGCGGACCAATTTGCGACAGATCTTGATGGACGAAGCCCACAAATCCCATTATTCTATTCATCCCGGTGCTGACAAAATGTACCAGGATCTTCGCTACAGGTACTGGTGGCTCGGCATGAAAAGGGATATTGCCCTCTACGTTGGAAAATGCCTAACTTGTGCAAGAGTCAAGGCTGAACATCAAAGACCCTCTAGCTTACTCGAACAACCACCAATACCTATGTGGAAGTGGGAAAGTATAGCTATGGATTTCGTAACGAAGCTTCCGCACACGTCATCAGGTCACGACAGCATATGGGTTGTTGTTGACCGATTGACCAAATCAGCTCACTTTCTGCTGATACGAGAAGACTACAAGGTAGAACGATTAGCCCGAATCTACACCGACGAGATCATTTGTAATCATGGGACGCCTCGTGACATCATCTCTGATCGTGATGCTCGGTTTACTTCGCGACTGTGGGAAACGTTTCAAACGGCACTCGGCACATCGCTTAATCTAAGTACCACATTCCACCCTCAAACCGACGGTCAGACAGAAAGAACGATTCGTACTCTTGAAGGCATGCTCCGTTCGTGTGTCCTAGACTTCGGTGGTAATTGGGATAAGTACCTGCCGCTAGTCGAATTCTCGTATAACAACAGCTATCATTCTAGCATCCAAATGGCACCATTCGAGGCATTATACGGAAGAAGATGTCGATCGCCTATTGTGTGGCACGAAATCGGTCATTCGCAATTAACCGGTCCCGAGCTACTGCAAGAAACGACAGACAAAATCTTCCAAATTCGAGACAACCTGGTGAAAGCTCGGGATCGACAGAAAAGTTTCACCGATAAAAAGTGCAAGCCCTGTGAATTTGACGTTGGTGACTACGTACTCCTAAAGGTATCACCTTGGAAGGGTGTAGTCCGATTCGGCAAGAAAGGGAAACTCGCGCCTCGATATGTCGGACCTTTTAAGATTCTTGAAAGGATTGGAAAAGTCGCCTACAGACTCGAACTACCGGAGGAACTGAGTAACGTCCACCCGACTTTCCACGTGTCAAACCTCCGAAAGTGCCTAGCCAACCACGACTTACATGTCCCTCTCGATGACCTGCAAGTAAACGAAACGTTACACTTCGTGGAGAAGCCTGTCGAAATCATGGATCGCCAAACCAAACAGCTCAGACGCTCTCGCATTCCCATTGTGAAAGTCCGATGGGAGGGCAAACGAGGCGCGGAGTTCACTTGGGAACTCGAAAGCTACATGAAGGCGAAGTACCCGCAGTTGTTCAAAGAGAAAGTCTAGAGAGAGAAAGTGACGTCGTGATTCATGTACTTTGTACGATTTCATATAAATCAATAGAATCACTGATTATATTACGTTCTTGTGTGCTTGGTCACGTTCGCGTACGAATTACGCACGTCACACGTTCAATTCGCAATCGTTTCGGAGTCACAACCGGTCTAAACAGAAAAATTTTCAAACGTGATTCGCGGAGTTGTACAGCTTCCAGCTTAATTTCGGGACGAAATTCCCTAAACAAGGGGAGGCTGTAACACCCCGTGTTTTCAAAAGTCAAAGTCAAGGTCAAAGTCAACGACCGATTGTTCGAATTCGAATTATAATAATCTTTTATTTTAATTGTATTATGTGGAGTAAGTGTTGTACCTTGCTAAAATCGATGTTTGTTAATCGCTATCTAATCGACTTACGACTGTGAATTATAGGAAGTATCAATGCGATAAAGTTAACTAATCAATAATCAAGCTATGCTACTCGACATCAAATCGTGATACGAACCGCAACTCGACTTGATTTGGGTATTATATGTGTGTGTGCCTTATGTGTTACTTGTGCGTGTTATATTTATGTGTGTTGTATCAATCGAACTCAATCGAAACTCGAAACGCAATCAAACTCGAACTCGAATCGCAATCGAACTGTGATAATTAGTGGAGAAGAGATTATGCGAGATATGAAGTAGTTGGGACTAAAAGTAATTTGACTAGGAAACCATATCGTAATGAACCGCTCGCAATCGAAATCGAAACACTAAAAATCGTCGCGTTGAACATTCAATCAGGTGCCATCCGATCGGATAGCCATCCGACCCAAATGTCATCCGACCGGATAGGTCAATCCGGGCGGCATGTCATCCGATCGGATAGTCCTTTCCTGTTTTGGAATCCAATAAATACCCCTGTCATTGTCATTCTTTCTACTTTTGGAAACCCTCTGTCCGAACAGCTCGTGCTCCTCACCTTTTCTTCAATTTCTCTCAATCCAGGTAAGATCTCGCTCTAAATCTTGTACGTTCTTGATCTACACGCGCTCCTACACCTTTCTATCTTTCAAATCTTAACTTTTAACCGTGAAATCACTAGATTTCGGGTGTTCTAGGATGACGTCATCATGTGTTCTTCGAGAACTTCATGTTTTCACTTCAACCCACCAAGAACAACTGAGATCTAACCGATTTCCATGCAAACGCATGAAGATCTTGTAAAGATCTCGACACAAGAGCGGTGAGAAAGGATTGAAAGATGTTTTCCAACTTCTTTCAACTCTTTTACACTCATTACGCTCAAAAACCGATAGGATCGGACCCGGTTCTAGTCTTCTACTCATCCATAGTGTTGTACTAGTCCAAGGTCTGAATTCTACACACGAGGCTACCGATTTCGGATTAAACCGGAACAACCGTACCGAGCCGGTAACCGGCCAAACTAGGGTGATTCCAGGTCGGTCTGGTCGCTTGGGTCAAAACGGAGCCCTGTTGGCTAACACGTTGTCAAAGTGTCTCGACATAACGACAAACCTTCAAAACGACCAAGTGTAGGACGAACAGGACAATCAGAACGGATTGCTGTCCGATCGGATAGGTCATCCGAACGGATTGTCATCCGAACGGATCACACTTGGGTCCCACCTTTTTAAATAACCTTATCTAAAGTTTAGGTATTGAATGAATTGCAATCCGATCGAACAACCATTTGACTGGATTACTCTTTGGATCATGAGATACTAAGACTTTAAAGACTTAAACAATTTTCAACACTTCTGTCATGAACTGGCCTCCAGCAAGTAACCTCATTACAAAGCCGCCGTCCGACCGGATCACTATCCGACCGGATGACCATCCGAACGGATTGTCATCTGCACGACTTGTCATCCGATCGACCGACTATAAAGATAGAGGTACTTCGATGTTTTCAAAATACTACAATGAAAACTTCAAAAGTCAAACCATCATACACAAACACATCCTACTTATAGGAAGAAACAATCCACTCGAATAGTCATCCGACCGGATAACCTATCCGACCGGATGACCATCCGAACGGATTGTTATCCGCACGGATTGCTGTCCGCTCGGATTACCATCCGATCGAACTACTATCCGACTCACTCGTACCTTGTATCATTTTACGCATCGCTTATCGTTATGAAATCTAATCTACTCAGGCTAATCTTACTCGCTAAGCGCTCCCTTCAATCCATCAATCGCTGTTAGTATACTCGATCCCCTTTTTGGTTTAAGTACTTTTGGGTGTTACATACGTTACAACTATTTAAATCACATTAATCACACTACTCGATACTATTTAAACGCTAACCATTAATGCATGTTATACGTGGCTTATGAATGCTTGTTTGTTATGTTTACACATGGAATGCTGTCTACCTGCCTTAGCAACGATAGTACTATAGTTTGGACTCAGCACCCGTTCACGGGGGTTGTTAAGGATAATTACTTGCATGGATTACGGTGGTAATCATGTATTGTGAACTGCCTCAGGCAGTCAATCCGCAGTCATTGGTATCGATGGATCTATGTCGATAACTAACGTGCTTCATTTCACTATGTGTACGTGCTGGTTATGCGTAAACGAATTCGAACTCTATATGCTATTATCAAACTTGTATGCTCACCTTTACATTTTATGTATTGACTTTATTTTAACATATGTGACAGGTGCTTAGGATGTTTACATGCTTTGTGTGCTGGTGATGAAAGTGAGGCTAGGGAAGGTGTCCTAGAAACCAATAAATAAAGGAAAAATTACAAGTTTTGTCCTTTATCTTTATACCACTTTTCAGGCGGTGTCCTTTTTAACGAATGTTGACAGGCGGTGTCCTTTACTAGGTACTTTGTTGCAAGTTTAGTCCTTTACACCCAACCCAGTTAAAAAACCCTGTTAATTGTTAGGTGTAAAGGACTAAACTTGCAACAAAATAGCTAGGTAAAGGACTAAACTTGCAACAAAATACCTAGTAAAGGACACCGCCTATCAACAATTAACAGGGTTTTTTAACTGAGTTAGGTGTAAAGGACTAAACTTGCAACAAAATACCTAGTAAAGGACACCGCCTGTCAACATTCGTTAAAAAGGACACCGCCTGAAAAGTGGTATAAAGATAAAGGACAAAACTTGTAATTTTTCCATAAATAAATTATCTATGTATAAATCTGAGTTGTCGGAACAGAACTATTTGACTGGAGTTATCTGTAATAATTTGTTTGCCTCTTAAGACATGGTATGGGACATGTTACTTTAAATTATTTGGTAATGATAATTGTTATGGAAACTTCTGGACAATCTGTTTCGCTCAGTGCCATGCCCTGATGTTTCCGCCATCGGTTGGGGTGTGACATACAAGATTTAGGAAGAATTACCTATGAAATAACCTTGAATCGAGTGAAAAGTGCTTGAAAGGGACTGAGAGCGAGTTGGTCGGATAGAGTTGTCGCATCAGTGAACAGTGATGTGACAAGCGGGTATTTATAGTGTGAGAGAGAGAGAGTTAAGGCGGTGCAGAAAGTGGGTCGGATGGCCAGTCGATCAGATGGCCATCCGATCGAATGGTCATTCGGTTGGATGATCATTCGATCGAGTGGTCATTCGATCAGACGATTTGTGCGAGTTGGTTTTCTAACTTTCATTTCTTGGGTTAAGCGTTGCGTTGCGTTTAAGCGAGTTGCGAGTATGCGTTGCGATGAGATAACCACTTAACATTAAACAAGTAATCACACAAATAACACACATAACACATAAAATGCATAAAAGTAAATATGTGTTTCGAGTTGCGATAGCGTTTAGTATAAACATGCGATGTAATATGCGATAAAATGCGTTTAAACAGTATGCATTGTAAACTGCGTTAAAATGAGATAACTGTGTTTTGAATAAGCGTTGCGAATGCGTTGTAAAACATAGTTTAAAATAGTTAAAAACCAATATATATAGATTTCCGCAACAGGTTAACTATTATTGAATCTCTTAGAGTAATTAAGCAATGAATGTCAGATCTCAGTAAAGACCCGGAAAGTCGGGTTGTTACAGAGTGAGATCTCGACTCAGTTATGAAATCTCGACTTAACTTGAGATTTCGAGTGAGATCTCGAGCAAGATTTTGACTTCGTTAGGAGTTCCTTAATGATTTCGAGTAGCCTTTTAATCTCGAAATCCTAATGAGATTTCGAGTTACTAATGGTAGTCGCAACCTCACTCGAAATCTCGAGGTTTCGAGTGATGAAGACTAATGTCTTAATGAGATTTCGAGTGATAAACCCCAGTCGAAATCAAGCAACAGTCTTTCTCAGTCGCAACAACCTGATTGCGAGTTGAAATCTTAGTCGCAATCTCAGTTGTCCTCGAATTTTAATGAGATTTCGAGTACGAATCTCAATCGTAATCATTGAATCTCGAAAACTTATTCTCCAAGTCTCGAAATCTGCTTATCAGCAGCTGTTAGTTGAGATAAGATTGAAAATTCGAATTTTTTTTAGGGATTATGAGATAAAGTTTCCCGTTTTAGTGCAGATCTAAATTTTTCAAAATATTTCAAAAATATAATATGTTTATCTTTTAACTGTTTTCGAAAATTTTAGAAGATAAAATTAGATTAAAACAGAAAAAAACACTCAATAATTCAAATTACATTCTAAAACATAAGGGAATTTTCGAATTTTCCTAAGAACACATGATGAACCCTAAAAATTAAAACCAAAATTCTGGAACCGAAACCTGAATTTTAAGGTTTTTTGTAAACAGATTTCGGACAGTAATATTACCTATTTGATTCCGAGACATCAATTAACGACTCGAAACAGGGTTTCGAATTTTTATTGAGTTTTAAAATTTCAGTTTTCCAGATTTCAATCCCAGAATAATGGATACGAAAACAAAAGTGATTTATCACCATATGCTCTGATACCACATGTTGATCAGTTCTGTTTAAACATAATGGAAAAAAAGAATAACATACCTGTGATAGCAGACATGCCAGCAGAGAATCCAGTCAGAGATGCAGTCATTGAGTTTGACATACTTATCTAATTAGACCTGGCAAACGGGTTGGGTCGGGTCGGGTCATGGGTCAAAACGGGTTCGGGTCGAAATGGGTTCGGGTCAAAACGGGTCAATTAAAAAAAGGATTTTTTTTTGTTCGGGTTGAAACGGGTTCGGGTCGAAACAGGTTTGGGTCAAAACGGGTTCGGGTCGGAACGGGTTCGGATCAGAACGGGTTTCGGGTCGGGTTGGTTAAAAAATGTTTTTTATTAAAAAAAAGTGTTGTACATCAAGGGGCAATTTTGTGCCTCGAATATAAGTTAAGGTTGATGGTACTCTCTGAATTAAAGTATTTTGCATGTACATTTGATTTTTGGTTGCAAGGAGTTGATTCTCATTTACTGGTTGGTTAGGATTAGGAAGATTCATATGTATTGAAAAGGATAATGCTTGAATTTGACTTGATATGTGAAATGGTAAATATGTATCGAATTTGTGGTGCAGGTCCGTAAATTCATTATCTTGAATGCATGTATTGGTGTTCCTGTGAGACGGTGACAGTATTGAACGTTCAAACGGTTCTATTCGAAACGGTACTTGTCGAAACGGTACGGGTCGAAACGGTTCGCGTCGAAACGGTACGGGTCGAAACGGTACGGGTCGAAACGGTACGGGTCGAAACGGTACGGGTCGAAACGGTACGGGTCGAAACGGTTCGGGTCAAAACGGTTCGATTCGAAACGGTACCGGTCGAAAAGGTACGGGTCAAGCGTCGATACGGTTCGCGTCGAAACGGTTCGCGTCGAAATGGTTCGATTCGAAATGCTACGAGTCGAAACGGTACGAAACATGCCCCGTTTCTTTAAGACACTAACCCACATTGACCCATTTCTTTAATGTTGTCGACCCGCTTTGACCCGAAAATAACAAGATGGAATTTCAAGTGACCCATTGTGACCAATTTAGTTAAAATATCTTACCCAAACCAACCTATATAATTTTAAAAGCAACCCAAATTGACCCATTTGGAAGGCTTTGGGTCAAGATTGCCCCCTCTAGTCAAGATGATCTGGTTCCTCCTTATGGTGCAAACTAATGATGGTGATGAAGAACCGAAAAAGGGTATTCGGTAGGGAGAGAGAGGCGAGTTTAATGTTATGAGAATAATCAAGTTGTCTAACCTTTTAACCTCAGTATTAGTCTCTTTATATATGCACCTAAGAGGAAACCCAATTACTTAATAAGGGTAATATGATCCATCAACAATTACCAACTAATTATTTAATAGGTTGTTATATATTTTGATCTATATAGTGTAAATTATAATAATGACTACTTGATTAAATACAATATAATAGTATATTTAATCTTATACAAACCACTAGCTTCTCCTGCACACAGGTGCCGAATACCAGATCACCTTCTGTCCCACGTCCTTCTATCCCACGTCAACGACCAGGTAAACTCTCTCCTGTCATTTATTTTATTTTTTTATTTTTTTTATTTTTTTTTGAACGGCAACGGCTTTATATATTAATATAAAGGCCCCAGCAAGAAACTGAGAGAAATACAAGAATGGAACGATTACACAATACTACTAACATCAAAAGCGACCCATTTCTCCCACCCGACGCCTTTACATTTAGATCTACAAGTTAGCCAAATAAAAGCGACGTTGATGTTTGTTTATAAAATGATTGTCTATGGTTACGTCATACTTTATTCTTTATCCTAGATATAGTCAAACCTTTTATGTCCCGTAAAGGTCATGTCTTGATGTTTAAGCCGGCTAACGGTCTTACCGTTTCGTCCAACGGTAAATAGTTTTGATAACCGAAACCTATATATGTTACTTTTGAAACAAAAACCATATATGGGGGTTCTTATTTTATATGTTATGTAGTTAATAGTTAAAGTTTGTTGTATATTAAATAAATAAATAGGTGATGTATATATTAACTATAAAATATTGATTTCTTTGACAGCAAGAAATCAAAGCAGGAGCAACAAACGCCAATAAAACCTCATTTCAACACAGGTACAGTATATGAAGACGCAAACACGACGGGACATAGCAGCGCTCCTCCGCGGTCTTCCTTCATTCGTGCCCTCATCGATGCGGTGGTTGGGGTCGGTGTTTTACTTTTGGGAGCCGGCTGCGCGTATACAATCCGTACCGGGAATGTTAACATTATGAATGGATCATGTAATTGCTTCTCGAAATAGGAGTCATATGAGGTTTTGTTTTTGAGTGTATAATTTTGAGGTTTACATGCTTTGCGTACATTTTTGTATTTTTCTTTTTAATTCGATGCTACCTTTTTGTAGTTAAATGTTAAGCATGGTGTAGAAGAACCGACTTATTAATGATAGCACCTGTACTTGAACTAGCAATTTATACTCGGTCAATTTAATCTATTTGAACATAACAAAATAAATTAAATGCAAACCAGGGCATAGTCAATTATATAATATAATAGAAATCAACTACATACTTGCTATGGCATAGTCTATAATTCAATAATCTTCCTATACTAATAAATGAAAATCTTTTTGTACACGTGTCACTCTCTGGTGCCCCATTCTTTTTAATAATAGTATTACATATTAATTTTATACACAAAATATAATATAATATTAATTAATATAATTAGAGATAAACGTCTAAATTCAAATTTAATTAATAATTATCTATAACAAATATAAATATATCAAATAATATAATAAGTATAATATTATTTAATATAGTTAGAGATCAAACGTATACTTTCAAATTTAATTAAGGGCTATTGGATTTTAACACCTCAAACTATGAAGAATTGTCCGCTGCCACCTCCAAGGCATCCTACGTGGACTATTTTTGACGATGTGGCACATTCATGGGTATAAAACACATGTTCTTCTTCGATTAACCCTGTACAAACAATTGGGTTTCAATGGAAACCCTAATTTGCTCATACGGTGCATGAATCGACCAAATCGAAACCCTAATTCACTATCAAGATACATTCTTTAAGATTGCCTCTACTGCATCAGGGTTTATGGCCCTCATCTCATTAATGTCTTGGAGGTAATCAGGTTCACAGTATGCTCTTGCCGCTTTCCAATACAACTCCTTGAGCTCCTCATCCTTAAAATTCTTGTGCCAATTCCCATAGACGTGCCTTGCACAGTTTCTATGCTCTACTCTTGGCCAAACAAGTGCCACATCATTTACCAGACCTTGCAGATAAATGATTATTAACCTTAGACATTAGGGCAGAATATAAGATAATTATTCATTGTAAAAATTGACATTGGCTACTATCTTTTGTTGATCTGAGATGAATGTCCATGCCTCACCACCATCACTTACACCCAAACACTTCCTGAGCTCTTCCATGAACCATTCCCAGCTATCGTTATTTTCACCTTCTACAACTGCCTATGCCAATGGATACATCTGATCATTAGCATCTCTGCCAACTGCAGTTAACAACATCCCTCCTAAGAAGGTCTTTAGAAAACAATCATCTAGACACAAGACCTTCCTACATCCAGCTAAAAATCCTCTTTTCACACCATCAAAACACACAAAGAGTCTGAAGAATGTTTCACATGTGGCTGTGGGATCTAAGTTAATGAAACCTGGTGGTGCAGTAACAAGCACAAATGTTGATGTTGGGTTTACTTTTTCCAAAATCTCCATGTATGCACCAATTTTGCTATAATGATCCCTCATTGATCCATGAAGTTTCTTATGGGCACATGCTTTAGCCTTGTAGGCCAGCCACTTGGTGATTATGACTTTATACTTATGTTTTACAGCTAATATGATTTCCTTATCCGACCAGTTGGGCTTGGATCTAAACAATGGCAGGAACTCATTAGATATGAACAATGCAGTTAGCTGTCTATTCTTTACCATGTTTCTTTGGCAGATATGTTTATTCTTCACTCTCTTTAATTACCAAGTAACACTCTTTCCCTTTATGAAGTAAACAAAGTATAAAGAATGAACACCCTTTAAAACAATTGACAGCTATACGGCCACATTTGGTCTTTTCGCTCTTTGCAAGGTACAAGTTCCTACCATTGGTTACTGAGTACTGCCTCACTGCCTCTTTAAAGGCCTCCTTTAATCCAAACCTTATTCCCACCTTCCAAATAAATTTCTTCCAATTCGTATGTTCACCTACAGATGGGGCTGCTTCCTTGTACTTCTTGCCCCTGATATCATCATCGTCATTATCACCAGGTGTTAAAATGTCCCCGTCAGATTCCTCGTAACTACTGTTTCCATTTAAATTTGAACACCTTGCATCTTCTGTTTCATGCAAATTACCCTCTGTTTGTCTTTCATGTACACACTCATCAAACACATTTTTTTGGCTTCCAAATCTATATTGGTTGCCTCTATAACTGCATCTTGTGACTGTCTCCACTCAACATCCTCTCTGTCTGACTCTAATCCAACTACATCATCCGCAGCTTCCTCTTCATCAATTGTCTCAACTAGTTCATCATAATATTCATCATTAGAATTTGACTCTTCTGACCCAACTAGTTCCACACTTAACTCACTATCTTCACTGTCCTCGTCTGGTTGCTTACCTATTGACTTAGAGCTGCATCCAGGGGAAACCCTATCAGTTGACCCACCAAAACTATAAGATGTGGGCTTTTCATTTACTGGATTAGGCTTCAGGTTTACTGGGCTGGGTAACATGTTTACCGGGCCTAGAAGTGGAGTGGGCTTCAGGTGCACTCAATTGACGTTCTTGAACAAATACTTCCATAAATGGTTCACTCCAATTAACAACCTTCTTAGCCAACTCCAACACATCTCTATCATCACTAAAATGCCTAAGTTCACCATCATCCGCATCCAACCCATACATATGAAAGTCCCTTGATTTATAGCAGTTCATTGCCAATGCATAATTTGCTAGCTCAAAGTATGAAATGTGGTCTACATTAACTTTAGTTAACCTAGATTCACCCCCAACGTACTGTGGTAGACCAAAACGTAACTCAATGTAACCACCATACCAAAGCATAACATCAATCGATTCCCCCATTGCATAATCTACTAGTTCATGTGAAATCGTACCTTGAACTGACCGAAGTTTACACTTGATGGATTGTTGATTTTGAGAAGCTAGGTCACGTAACCCTTCCTTTGATCGTTCCATCCAAAACGCACAGAACAACAACAGAACAATGAACTTCATTTGAAGGATTTTGCTTCTTATAACATGTGTTTGCCACGTCATGGGTGCCATGTAGGATTAATGATGCCAGCTAGGATGAAAGACTAACTCAGTTAGTCATTTTTAACTGAGTGGTGAAATGACAAACAAAATTAATAGTTTGGGGTGTCATGGATCAAAGTGTTAGTTGGGGGTGGCAGCGGCCAATTCTTCATAGTTTGAGGTGTTAAAATCCAATAGCCCTTTAATTAATGGTAAATTACTTTTTGAGTCCCTATGTTTTAGTGGTTTTAACCACTTGAATCTAAAATCAAAAAGTTTAATACCTTGAGTCTCTAAGACCAAAGGGTATGGGGGTCGTCCTCTACCCGTTCCGGCTCGTCACAGGCGTTCCATACCGCCCCCTCCTTGGCGTCGCGTCTCCGGCGTCTTCTGCAAGACGGAGGCGACGAGCCATGTGATTGGCTGACTTTTCATTGATGGGCCCCTCTCTCTCTATCTCATTTATTAATATATTGATTTTTATTAAAGGTGGGTAACAATCCACACCCTTGGGTAGTCCCCAAGGAGATGGTCCTCCACTCTTTGTGAGGTGACGCCTACGTGGCGAGTGGTCTCTCTGGGGACTAACCTCTCCATACCCCATGGTCTAACCGCTCATTCACACCCTCTGTAAAAAATTCAAAAAAATCTTATTTAAGTTTAAGTTCTCTAAGTTCTCACAACTCGTAAAAGTTTTCATTTTACCCTAATCATATATATTTGTTAAGATAAAATATATTATTTGGATATAAACAATACTAATAAAGTATCAAATCACATGTACAAGTAATGAAAATATAAATGTTCTTTTGTTTTACTAATTTATCTAAATAAGTCATTTCATTAATTAGGATTATATACAAGTGTATAATTTACATTTTTCGTCATTCAACCCGTGTAATACACGGGGTTGTAAGCTAGTATATAAATACACAGGCAAACGAACATCAAAATAACTTTTTCAAATAATTTGAAATTCAAGATTTCTAATAAACATGCACGTTAAAAAAATAAAATTATAAGGGGGTCGGGGCGCTCCGTAGTGAAGCGTGGTGGCCGGGTGACCACGCGTGGAACACCGCCGCCACCAAAGGTGACCACGCGTGGGTTCCACAACGCGTCATCGGCATCACACGTGAAGAGAGAATAGTTTTTTATCTTTTTCAGAACAAATTGCAGAACAAGGTGAGAATGGTCCTTTATCTTCATAAATCAACAAATTGCAGAACAAGGATTTGACCGGAGAGGGAGAGTGGTGGGATGGAGTTTGATTATTGATTGTGAAACCCTTTAGTTTTCACACAGTTGCGGCGGTGAAACCTGTTCATCATCTTGTGCTTCATCATCTCCTTCATGGTGTTTTAAGTTTGATTATTGATTGTGAAGCCCTTTTGTTTTCACACAGTTGTTGTTACAGAGGGAGGGAGAAAGGGGAACACATGGTGGAAAGTGTGGTGGATGTTCAGCACATTGGAATCTCAATATTGGTTGCATATATGCCATAAAATTGTTTTTTTTATTTAACAGAAAATAAAATAAAAACCATCTGATCCATTAATGATTCAAGTTAAATGTATCATGATCCGATCCGTGATCCAACATAATGGATCGTGATCCGATACATATCCAAATAATTTTAAATTGGTGGATCAATATACGGATCTATCTATATTAAAAAATATAATAAAAAAACTCTACAAAATAAAAAAAATCACAAAAAAATCTTAAAAAATATAAAAAAATGTAAAAATTCCAAAACTGGACGAGACGCCGCGAGGAGGTAGTAGTTTTTCAGGCGGAACACAAGCGCTAAAAGAAGTGATTTAACTGGAACAAGGTTGTACCACGTGTTATGGGAGTTGTACAGTGGTGGAGATAATGTTGTGGTGTTAACAATTAGTGATGAGAAGTTAGTCGGTCTGTCGTAGTTTAGTCTGTATTAAATGTCTTATAATAAGGGTGTAAGGAGTGGTTAAACACTTAAGAGTGGCAAAGTAAACAACATCTTAACTGGTGATTTGAGATTTCCACTGTTCCAAATTTGGTGTCAGGCTTTCTTGATAATAAGGGTGTAAGGAGTGGTTAAACACTTAAGAGTGGCAAAGTAAAAAATCAACCAATCAGAGTGTGTCACGTCAATCAGTAAAAATGTTTAAACTTTGCTGAAAAGTGTTGGCAATGGTTAAGACACTTGCTGAAGTGGTAAACTTTTTAGAAAAGAAAAAAGGTGTGATTGGTTGAGATTGGAATGGACCCCACCCCACACTACCCTCTCTCTCATACCCTCCCTTCACCGCACGGCAAGCCCTCACCGATTCACCATTGAAACCGCATCGGCAAAGGGTCGGCGGCGGTGTTTGCCGCGCGGCAACAACCTTTGCCGAACCCTTTGCCGCACCCACACCGGACACCCTAATGTTTGCCGACCACACCAACGTGCCCTCGCTTAGGTTTTGTTCATTGTGTTAAGCTGGTTTTGATAAGAATATATATAAGAGCTTTTCCAATGGTCCCTTTGACGGGTGGTTAATTAAGGGGTGTCAATGGTTACCAGCTCTTGATAAGGTTGAGTTTGCTTTAATTGAACTTGTTGGTGATGATGCATATACATATATTTTACGATCTGGATTACTTGACAAAGTATAGATTTAGTATTATTAAAACTAGTAGTGATACAATTTATGCAGCATTTGAATTGCAGGGTTTACTATTGCTTTGTCAAGAAGTATGCACTCTTGTCTAACATTTATTTTGTAACTTTTTTCAGCAATTCATTTATGTTTTATAAAGTATTTTAGTGTACACTATTAATGGTTTTTAAGGTTTTTTTTTGTCACTATCTGAAAGTAGAAGCCCTAATTTACCTTAGACGGAGGTCGAGACTTGCAATGGACGAGGACTGGACGAGACGCCACGACATGGGTCGGAATCAGCAACGGTGGTCGGAATCGGCGATGCCGCGACATAGGTGGATGAAGGTTGTGAACTTGCGTTGAAAGCAATGTTCTCAGACCCGGACCGGACCGGCCGCTCTGATCGGTCGGGCCGGGGTCCGTAGCAAATACCGGTCCGGTTGACATCTTCCGGCTGTTTTTGCAGTGGACCGGCGGTTCGGCCGGTTTCCGGCAGTTCGACCAGGTAATCGGGAAAGGGGTTGGACCAGTTCGACCAGGTAATCGGGAAAGGGGTTGGACCGGTTCGACCAGGTAATCGAGCTCCACCAAGCTTCTTTAAATAGGTTTTAGCTTATAAGCTATTGACCTTTGATGTATTCGATTTCCTCGAATGATCCTATATATCCAGAGCTTAACTAGCCCGTTGTATAAAAATTTCATCACACCCTTCTTAGGGCGATACTTTCAATTGAACCTGATTCCTTATTAAGGACTTAAAAGGGTTGCGACTTTCATCAATCCGGTTTTTTTTCTTTCCGCCGATTACTGGCAACTTTCAGACGATTATGGATTTGTATGATCTTATTCGTTGTTTCCAAGGCAACTTTCAGATCCTGTTAATTTGACTTACCAATCTTCTGTCTTACAATAGATGTTTAACTTTCCATCTATAAAAGGTCTCCAAGGGAGTAACCTTGATACTTACATACTAACTATTAGTTACAGGAGAGCTTATTTAAGGTGGAGTAATCCTTCTAACTACAGCTTAAAACCAATCTTAAGGAATAGCTAATCCTTACAACTAGTCGAACAACTCGACGATCCTGGGCACCTGATGGTGATTCTTAATTGTTGCCTAAATAGGGTTGCGGTAATCAATGCATAAGCAAAATGAACCGTCTTTCTTAATTAATAATACTGGAACTTTCAGAATATTGAATTCGGCTTTATGAATCTTTATCTTAAAACTTACCTAATCAGGGTTTCGATTATTCCATAATTGGTGGTACTAATTAACACGGAGATTTCACAAAACTGCAGCCCTAAGCGGGATGTTAATCTTAACTCTACTTGTCTTTCAGGAGGTAAACATGGTAGTCCTTGGAGAAGACAATCAAGACCCAAGGAGGTTACAGAGATTTTCCAAATCTCAGGCTCCAGTTCATCTATCATTGCCTGTGTCAGATAAGTGATACATTTATGTTACGAGTCCACTGATTCCTTAATCAGGGACATTTACTTGGACAATTCCATTCTGGATATCTTCTTTAAATACCATTAGCTGACTTTAGTACCATATGACTATTGGAATATCTTTGGGGTTCCATGCATTAAACCTCCATACTGATCAGGCATGGACACAATCTATGGGACACACTGGGATATGCCAATCCTCATATGGCGCTTTTATCAAATATAGTTGGCACTTGCAGTTGATAGAAATCAATGAGATAGTAATTAAAATAACATATGTTGTCGTATTCTATTTGAAGAAAGAGTACTCTTAGATTTTTCGGAAGGATCATCGTTGAGAAAAATAGGGACGGTCTCCATGGTTTCATTGGTAGGTCCTACCTTACATAGTATCTAGAGTTCTTATGAGTATCATCAAAAGTTTGCTAAGCTTATGGTCTATGTAAGACTGATTATTGCATGTATTAAAAAAAAAAAGAACACTTAGCAGAAATTATCATTGATATATGATAAGGAATGTACCTGATGATATTATTAATATGTACTGCCTCTGGTATTCATCAGGTAGTTCAGGCATTTCCCTTCTTAGCCTCTTCAGGCTTCTTGGTTTTATTTGGGCAATTAGTTTTGATGTGCCCTATTTCATTGCAACCATAGCAGGTTGCGTCCTTTATGTCTTGGCACTCCAAAGTTTTGTGCCCTTCCTTATTACAAATTCCACAAGGCTTAGCTTGTGAATCTAAAGTGACTTTCCCTTTAGTCGCCTTCTTTGGGCAGCGAGTCTTTATATTTCCTTTCTCGCCACAACCATAGCATGTGGCGTCTTTAAAGTCCTCGCATTCATGAGTCTTGTGATCTGTTTTCTTACAGATGCCACATCCCCTGCTCTGTTCACGGAAACATTTTCCGAAGTGTTGTTTACCGCTGGTTCTACATTTGGGTTTTACCCTCATTCGGCTTGGACTGGTTATAGATCGAACCGGTCTTACCCTTTTTGTAACCCTTATTTGGGGTATTATCGTACTTTCTCTTGTGATCCTTTAATACTCGGTCCACGGCTTTGCTTACGGCTGTATCTAACATAGCCTGCAACTCGGTGCCCGTTAAGTTCAGTCTTGCGTCATTATTCTGATCAACTGGATGATTGTGAGCTTCACATGAGTCAGCCATGGTGAAGCTTTGAAGGCTACAAACCAAGTAATAATAATTTGTTTAATTATATAGTGAATCGTCGAATTTGATAATTAAATAGCCATGGTGTAAATAAACCATATAGGCCAATAAGATAGTATGAAATTTATTTGATTATGTTTTTCCTAGGTTTTTAAATAAACCATTTTTGGCGTTTAAACGGAATCTAATCCTTCATATTTATTAGACAGGGGACATAAGTCACAACTGTCAATGTCGTACAGATATTTTTTACAGCGTAAAGGCTTGTTTCAAAGGACTTTTAGATGGCACAAAAGGCCTTGTCTCAAGGACAATGAAAACATAATCAATGATCCGTTGGATTGGAAAAATTTCATAGTTGATTGCCTTTTGACAAGAAGTTATGAAATAAAACTATCTTTGTCGTGAATACATCTTTGCCCGTAGGCATACATCTCAAATGGATGTTTTGATGTATACATCATCTTCGACGTTTATTAGCCATGATTCATATTGATCATTTAGGCTAAATAAGGGGGTTTGGAAATTCCCCATATAAAGATGACAAGTGTGATTTTATCGCATCACTGTTGTCAGGAGTGTTAGCATGTTTTCAGATATTAACAAGGATCTGAATCTCTTTTAAACAGGTTTTACCATCATAGCTAGGTCTTTAATGACATTCAAGCTAGGTTATACCCTTTAAGATTCTTTTTAATATATGTATACTGGCAGATCAATTACAAAAAGGAATGATATTTTGATTTATTTCATATATTATATTCATATATAATGATAAAAATGAAATTTAGATAAAACATTCCAATGATTTTAAAAGAGGTACAGAATTGACCTAAACGGGACTTGAAAGAAATAACAAACTGTCACACCCCGATATTTCCACGTATTACCGGTGGACCCGGTGGGGAGTATCGTGACGTAGTTGATATCATCATAGACAATTTATCACAGTTTAATACACATCAGAAGCAAAAGATAAATATATTACAAACCGAATGAAAGTAATATCAATTATTACAAAACGGTTGTAAGGGATCCACAGGCGGATCAAAGATAAAAGGAACATTGTTCAACAGATTCTTAACATCTAAGCTTGAAAGACTCTTTATTGATGCTAGGAGAAGCCAGTCTATTTCGATTAGTACCTGCACTTAACCTTTTTGGGAAAATACGTCAGTTTTCACTGGTAAATACAATTAACTGACTCATTTTGAAAATGTTTAAGAAAATTGATTTGAATGCACAAGGCACAAAATATCTTTTATAACTTGGGATAATTATTTATATATAAACTTGTAAAAGAATTACATGTTCGTTATATGTTCAGTAGCCCGGGTTAAAGATTAATAGACACACCACATGATATAATCCAACGGCGAGTTATTCTCGAACAGGCGGTTATACCATTTTATATACGCACCAGCAGGTGTGTGCCTACACCCCGTGCTTAGGTCATGGCCATTTCAATGAATGATACCAAGGATATCTGGGACATGGTCATTAACCCCCCAAACGCTTTAAGCAAACAAAATAGTTTAAACGGGTCATCTCAATAAATTAACCTTCATATGATTAAAAATTCAAAGCCCGACCAATCGGTATTTTATATACCGTACCCCAAGCCCGTATAAGGGAAAATAAGTTAAAAGTATTTACCTGATCAAAATTATTCAATTTATCCCAGCCGTATACAATCAAGCAAGTACAGGTAGCTTTTACTGGGCTCCTAAATCTGGAACGAAGGTTTCAATAACCTATTAGATTCCTAACGGATCTTAATTAAGCCTAAACTTAGACCGATTAGTTTTAAGGAAGATATACGGTTCAAAACGCAAGATTAAGCGAAGGCCGGATTAGAATGTGGTTTAGACCCGACAAGTATGGGGACTTGTATAATATGGGTAAACTAAACACATTCTGGATTTTGAGATAAAAATGATAAGGTTTGACCCGTTTCGGTCAATTTATGCAAACTAGTTACATAAACCGAACCGAACGCGAAAATGCATAACGGGTAACCATAAGAGTCATATACAGGTTTCCTAAGTTAATATGCCTTAAATATGTTGTGATATCAGTAAGATACCTTCCATTATGCCCAAAACGAATTTAAACTCAAATTAAGCCCCGTAGGGGTATTTTGGTCATTTTAAAGCTTATAAAAGAGATTAAATATAAATATGAGATTCAGGTCTGATATGATCAGTAAAATTACTTATTTTAATAAGTTATATCAGTAGGGTATTGCTTAAATGTGAAATTTATCATCTATAACCAAACTATGCCCCGAAGGGGCATTTTGGTAATTTCACATAAGCTTTAAAGGTCAAATCTGGAAATCGGAGTTTAAAAATTTTGCTTACTGTTAAAGTATAAAAATTTACTAAAATCATCAGTAGGTATTAAGTCTTATATACTTAAAATAGTTTTAACTCATCCTATGTGTTTTAAACGCGTAAAAAGTCGCTTTTAAGCGATTTTCGGGTTATATAAGAAAAGCTGATATTTTTATCATTCCAGAAGGCTTAAAATATTTTATTTATCATATCAAATCAGTAGCAAAAAGTTTGGTATCAAAATGTTATGTAAAACTCATTTTATTCAAGAAAAGGGTATAACGGACAATTACCGAATTAAAGCAAGAACCCTATGTTATGCTCAGCTTAAAAACAAATAAAAATCTTCAAAAATCCCAAAATATTATATTACATCAGTGGGTAAAAGGTTTGGTGTCAAAGTTCGGGTTTAAATAGGCCTTATGCCAAATATGCCGTTTAATTAATAAAAAGCTTTCAATTTACGCTATTGAGCATAACTCTTAATCTAGACCTCAAACTGATGTCAAATTTTTAGTACAAGTTTATAAATTAGTAATAAAGGTTTTTGTCATCTCACATTTTCAAAAATCTCATTTTAAGGTCAAAAGGGCATAATGGTCAACTTTTAGGCATATAACGGAAGCATGCAAATGAATCGGATAAATTAGGAACCAAGTTGTATAATCTCAGAGGGTTATACTAATATGTAACCTGGACCTAATGGAAGCCTAAGGCATTTCTAAAACAATCTAAATCGGGTCAGAACTGAAAGTCAAAGCAAAGGTCTAATTTTGCGACTTTCGGTTCCGAACTGAGCCTATACTCAAAATTGTTGGGTTGAACATGCTTAGACATGTTCTTACATTAATTACCAAGTTATATAAGTGATAAAACAGGTTTCATGGCTTCTATATTGTTAATTATGTGTTTATTTGAAAATTAGCTTTCTGTTGACTTTTTATAATTAAGTTTAACCCGACAATTGACCTACTTAGAGTGGAAATCAGAGGGTGCCCTTTTAAGGGTTTATTAACCACATAATTACCAACTCATAGCCACTTTCAATTCGTGAAATGACTGGACCATTAGTGATTAATCACTAAGTCAAACCTTAATTATGACGGTTTTGACTTTAGGTCATTAAACTAATAAAACACGAATTAAAGAGGTTAAGGAAGCTTACTGAAGTACTTAGCACGACTAATGATCCTTAGGGAATGACCTTGAGCTCCAGGTGTTAGTGCAGGAATGTCTGTCAACTTCGTCTGGTATCAAGTCTTGCATTGTTCATGTTTGGATAGAGAGTCAAAGACTAAAGACTCGAAGCCAAAGACTTCGTCAACATCCAAGGGGGAGTCTGTTGGTGCACTGAATGTCTGCTGACTACGTCTTAATCGAGTCTTATGTCTAGATAGGTTAAATGAGTGAACAATAGTGTTTGAGTTAGGGTTTAGTCATGTTTTTGATGTCCTGTTTGTTTGAAGCAGGTCAGTCCGTTTGAAGATGTCTTGTCCGTTTGAGGATGGCCTGTCCGTTTGAGGATGGCCTATCCGTTTGAAGAGTGTTCCGTTTGAACAAGGTATGTCGTCTTTAAACGGAAGGGTAACTAGTATATATATGTGTTGTGTAGGCTCATTTGAAACGGAAACGATGATGAACTACCTTTACTGACTTTTAGGGTCACGAAAACGATCCAACAAGTGGTATCAGAGCTTAGGACGAGGAGTTCATACCAAATTCAGCTTGATTACTTCGGATTTTCTCACTTCTACCTTTCTTTTCTGATTTGATCTAGTTGTAACGGTTAAAATGGCCTGAAACTTTCACATATAAAACGAAATACACTGTTAACTAATCCTTGAAAATTTGAAACCAAAATTTGACCTAAAACTGATCAAAAACATCTATTCCGTTTGAAAATGTTCGTTAAATGCTGACGTCATCCGTTTGAAACTGGCTTCAAGTTTGAAACTGGCTTCCGTTTGAAACTGGCTTCAAGTTTGAAACTGGCTTCAAGTTTGAAAGTGTCTAAAAGTTTGAAACTGGTATCACGTTTGAGAGTTCAAGTTTGAAAGAGTTGTCCGTTTGAAAGTGACATTACGTTTGAAACTGTTCACGTTTGAAAATGGGTTCCGTTTGAAAACTGTCCGTTTGAAAGTGAACCGTTTGAGACTATTCCATTTGAGACTTGTATCACGTTTGAAAGTGGTTCATTTGAAAGTGTCTAAGCATCACGTGAAACAATAAATTGCACCGACCCATTCAAGAGAATCAGTCTAATCAGATTTTGAGGAGTATCTTTTGCACGTGATAGATATTTTGTTAGCAATATTCGGCTTGCATGTGACCAATTCAGGTGTTCAGTCATTTGATCAGATCCATATCACAAGGCCCAATTAAAAGATTTAAATAAAGATTGACAGTTGATATCATAAAAGATTCGGCCCAAAAGTGCATGTGATCAAGTATTATACATCGGCCCAATCATAATTAGTTTGACAATTAATTGTGCAGCCTATGTGAATTTGTTGTACTCGATATGTCGGCCCAATAGGATTAAATTTGGAGTATTGATTGTTGGCCAAATTACAAGTGGTTTCATCCAAACAACATTTATCCACAAATCTTCGACACGAGTCTTAGATTGATTTCATCAACAAACACTTTTACGTGCTCAGTTTATTTAAACTGATTGTTTGTTTGTTTGTTTGCAGGTGATTTGAGGTGATTTACAAGGCGCAAATACCAAGAAGTTGAAATATTGTAGACTTTGAGATAAATTTTTTAAGTCACTTAACAAAGAAGTTGTGATCAAAATGTTTGATGAAAAGGAAAACGTTAAACTTGAAAGAATAAACAATTGGTCTTGTGGTTCTCATTTTGAGAAAAAGGAGGTTTTGGTTGAAAGATTTGAATATTTTACGTGTAAGAAATATGAGAACTTTAATGATATGTATAAGCGATATGATGATTTACTTAAAGGTTTCAGAATGTATTACTTAAAGATATCAGATGCTGAACAGATATCTAAGTTTGCAGATGCATTACCTTCAGAATGGGATGAATTTTTAGGAAAATTGAAAAAGGATTCTAGGTTCTCAAAATTTGATCTATATGATTTCATCAGAGAGCTTAGAAAACACAATGATGAGAATGAAGAGAAAAAGAAAGAGTTGATAGAGAAATTAAAAGGAAGCTCAAAATACATAAGTTTGGATGTGATTCTTGAAATAATCAAAAGAATTGAAAATGGTATTGATGTAAGAAGAAGGATGAAATATGATCACAAGAGAGGTTGTTTTTTAAATGAAGATTTGAATCCTGCTGATATGGTTAAAAATTTTCTTGCAGGAGCGACAAAGATTGAAGAATCCAAGAAGGATGAAACTTCAAAATGTGAAGTTATGTGCTCAAAATGCGAAAAATTTGAAGCAAACAACGTCAAACTTTTGAAGGATATGGAGATTTTAACATTGGAAATCAATCATGTGAAGGATGAGAAAAGATCTGATGATAAACAGATTCTTGATATGAGAGAAAATTGTGAGAAATTGATGTCTGAAAATGTTAAACTGTTGAGTAGTTTAGACAGTTTGACATTGGAAATCAAAAATTTTAAAGAAAAAGAAAGAGATTTTGAAAATGAAAAATTAAAGATTGAAAAAGATTTTCAAAGTCAAATAAAGATTCTTGAAGATGGGAGATCTGTTTTTAGCAAGAACAATATTGAAAAGCAAAAGGTAATAAATTCCCATCGTCAGACGATTATTCGACTTGAAAAAGAAGCTGAATGTAATAGAAAGAAAATCAAAGAGTTAGAAAAGAAATTGAAAGGTTTTGTGAAACCAGATTATCCATGTCCAAAACCAATCAATTCAGTTCCAATAAGTGACAATGTCACAAATTTTGACAAAGTCAAAATTGAAGATTGCGATGACAAAGCTGATGATGAAAAAGAAAAAGAAAAGAAAAGAAAAATATTTTTAGAATTACAAGAAAAATTTCAAAATACTGTTTTACATTCTACTGAGAAAGGTGAATGCTCAACGCAAAAACCTGTAAAGAAGAATGTGGAACAGAAACGAAAAGATAAAAAATCAAAAAATTTCAAAAAGAAAATAAAAGCTCATCAGATCAATCATCCAATCACAATAAAAAATCACAAAAATTTAAAAATCAAAACTCAAAAATAGTTGGTAATCAGTGGTGCAGGTTTGACCACAGTGCTCAAATGCCAAATCAAGGATACAAGATGAGACATGAGTACCATAAGGCAAATCAATGCTTTGATCTAAGTGTGTTGTATGAAGACGGTTTGTGGTATGAAAGTAGTGAGAGGTATGATAACAGAGTGTGTTACAAGTGTGGTGGTCAAGGACACATTGCGGTTAACTGCCAAATTCAGAGTGTTGAAACGAGAAGATGCTATGAATGGCACATCAGAGGACACTTTGTCAGAGATTGCCCAATGAGATCAAAAGGAAGATTGAGGGCTGAATCTCAGAAAATGGGAAAGAAATCAGTTAGTGTCAAGCCCAAAGAACAGAAAGTTCAAGAACAGAAAGTTCAAGAAAAGAAAATTAAGCTTTCACAAGGGCAGAAAGACAGACTGGGGAAGAAAAGGAAGAAGGCGAGAGAGTATCTGGAAAGGATTTTGTCCTCGGATACAACTGGTAATCCAAGAAAAAGTTCTGATGAATTGCTTTCTTCAACTGAAAAGGCAAGCAAAACGAATTCATCAGATACAAATCTGAGGACAGAAGAGAGAATGAAGAAAAAGAAAGTTGATGGCAATGAATTTGTTTCTGAGAAAACAAAAGAGCCATCTTCTGGCAATGAATTTGTTTCTTCGGAAACAAAGGAGCCACATGTTGGCGATGAATCTGGCTTATCAAAGTCAGACAAGCCATGTTCAGGCAATGATTCTGGTTTGTCAAAACCAGAAGAGCCATCTGTTGAGGTAAAAACTGTCAAACCTAAGAATGGTCAGGCTTGGGTGGATCTTTTCAAATGAAATACCTGACTTGCCAGAGCTTCCAGGTTGGTAAGTGTGAAGCAGGTATCGGCATCATTCTTGAGAAATTCACAGGATGGTAACTGTGATATTTCGATTTACAAGTGGTAAATCAGGGACATTAAGTTGTACTTGATTTATATTTTCGACAAGTGATTAAAGGAAAACAATGTGATGAAAGAACGCCAAGTTTGTGAAAAGACAAACAAAACTAATTTTCCGGAAAAACCATTTCGATTAAAAGAAACTTAAGTGTTTTGAAATCTTAATGGGAAAATAGTTTGTTGTCAGGGGGAGTTCTGATTGTTTATGCCAAGTGAATGGTGAATTGAAGCGATTTGATATCAGTTTGTCACGTTTCTTGTATACTTTGTTTTTAAATTTTCATAGAAAATCAAAATTGAGACATATTTTGATTTTAGGGGGAGAAAAATTTTAAAAAAATTAGAAAATTTGAAAATGTCAAAAACACTGAAAAAGTTAAAATGAGTTTTGTTGTGAAAAATAGGAAATGATAGTAAATCAGTGGACTATCACAGCATGCTAAAGATATGAAATGTCAAATTGTGATAAACGGACTCACTAATGATGTGACGATAGGCTCAGCTAGACTAGTAGATTTGCGATAATGATACAAACTTAAATGAAAAAGACTAGTTCTAGTGGGAAACATGGTTGAAAGCATAGTACTTAGTTTTGTCCTTCGTGATTGTGTGCCTACTCAATAATCGCTGAATGTCGAAAGACATAAAACCGGTTAAGTCTGTGAACTTTCACAATTGCTGAAAAATCATTGTGATTGTGCATTTTATTTTGCAAAGATTTAAACTTGTTTTATTTCTTTATTTTGTTTAAGCATTGGACATCCTCTGCGTATACGTGAGTATCGAACTGGATGTTATTGCCTAAACGTTCTGCTTTATTTTCTTTGGTGTTTCGTTTAAGCTTTGGATCACCTCTGCTTATACGGGAGTATCGACCTGGTGGTTAAAGCCTAAACAACTTCAACTTGTTTTATTTTTTTATTTTGTTTAAACATTGGACTTTCTCTGCGTATCGAAAGATCGACCTGATTGTTAATGTTTAAACATTCTGCTTTGTTTTCGCACATATCACAGTTGATGAAAGTTTAAAAGCATTACTTGAGTTAGTGTATTGCATAATGAGGGGATATGCTGAGATCGTGGGGTCCATAAGAATTTGGTGCAAAATTAATATACCTTAACGTATCGGTAAGCATTTCGAAAGTTTTTAGATTGAGTTTAAGAGGACAACTATATCGTCAATCTATGTGAATCGTTTAGAACTTAAAATGTTTAAAGCTTAATGGTGCTTGTGATATGTCTCATAAACTGATATGATCATCTTACACAAACTCACAAAAATATTGTCTGTATATATTTCTTTACTGTATTTCATTCAAAAACAAAAACCCAAAAAATATTGTGTTTTTTTAGCATAAAATTGTGAAAATACAAAAAGATTTTTGACAACTGATGTTGGAAAGAAGATTTTAAAAATTCCAAGTGCTAAACATGATGAACTATATTGGGTTGGGAAAGTTTGTTGAAAAACTTTGAATGTTATATACAAATGTTTTGAAAGATTGTGTGGTTAGTTAATTAAGGTCATTCATTTGAACTTGATGTAATTATACAGATTGATGAATGAATGATTTCTACTAGTAAGTTTCTTAAATCTAAATGTTATAAATTTGTGAAACGTATGTTGTGGTACAGGATGTGCAGGTGATAATCTAGGACTTCATGGCACAGATTGTGTAAAGTTTGAACCAGAAAATAAATTCCAGCTTATCGAAAGGGGGAGTTTACATTCTGGATCAACAATCAAATTGAAGTTTAAAGAATGAGAATGATAGAAGTTTAAGGGAGCTTTACAGTATTAACGCAAAGACTGATGAAGACTGAAGACTATGAAGACTTGACACTACAAACTTCGTCGACATCCAAGGGGGAGTCTGTTAGTGCAGGAATGTCTGTCAACTTCGTCTGGTATCAAGTCTTGCATTGTTCATGTTTGGATAGAGAGTCAAAGACTAAAGACTCAAAGCCAAAGACTTCGTCAACATCCAAGGGGGAGTCTGTTGGTGCACTGAGTGTCTGTTAACTACGTCTTATCGAGTCTTATGTCTAGATAGGCTTAATGAGTGAGCAATAGTGTTGGAATTAGGGTTTAAACATGTTTTAAGTATCCTGTCCGTTTGAAATGGTCCTGTCCGTTTGAAGATGTCATGACCGTTTGAAAGTGTCTGTCCGTTTGAAGCCTGTCCGTTTGAACAGGTATGTCAAGTTCAAACGGAAGGGTCACTACTATAAATAGGAGATGTGTATGCTCATTTCAAATGGACAAGTTCATGGTGTGAGAGACGAGGTGCTGCCAAAATTTCATCAGAACTCATTGTAAAGTCTCAGGAAATTCGTAATAGAAAGAAATTGATAGAAACAAGTTGTTGTGACTTGGTTTACTTTGATTCCGCCTCTGTAAACTGAGATGAAGTGCTTTAACTGACTTTTCGGGTCACGACAACGATCCAACACCAGGAGGCTCCATAAATTAAGTTAGAATGATTTTTGAAAGTGAGCACTTGAACTTGAGAACAAGAACTTCTTTCATAATGACTTTGATGCAACAAGATCATCCCAAATGTCCCTATTGTTGCTACCAGATGATCACAGGTGTCCCTATTGCATGAAATACCATTTACACAGCCCCTGGTATCAATTTCAGGCTTGCTAAGGCGGTGTAACAGGCTGAAACAAGCATCTGCCATGTTTTTGGGAGCTGGGCATTTTCAGGCGGCCCGTGTAAGACATAAGGGAGTCTTACGCGGCCGGTATGGATGCCAGATCCGGTCACCACGTTTCAGAAATTGCACATTTGGTCCCTGGTCCTTCTAATAGTTGTTTTAACTTGTTTTATTGCACTTTTAACCCTCCAACTTGACTTTTAAGGACTCCAAGTTATAAACAAACTTTGTTAAGTCCCCGGTTAGCTTATACGATCACCGAAAAGTCCTGAATTTCAACGTTGACGCTTTTAACCCATCACTTACGAATGTTAAAGTATCTTTCTCATACGTTATCAAAACCTTTTGAAATTTTTGTCACTCATTCTAGTGAGCATAATTAATCGTTACAAAGATTCGGTTTTGCTAAAAGGTCACTCAGAGGTATAAATTAAACATGTTAACACATTTAACCCTTGCGGTTTGTAAACTTTCACTTTCTTTCACAAACGGTTTCATATGATTCACAATTCATTCGTTTAAGGGTATAAACATCGTGTAGGGTCGTTGAAAGGTGTAATTATCAAGTTTTGACACTTTGAATCCTTTCACACACATACTTTCTTTGTTTGTCAACTTTAGTCCCTCATATTTAATCCATTACACGTTTAAAGCTCATGACACGTGTCTTGATTATATTGGTCGTAATTTTACGAGGTGTCACACAAACAATTATATAAATACATCAAACTATCACCAATTCTGCCAATTCAAACTATCCCATTGTCACACCCCAACCGATGGCGGAAACATCGGAGTGAGACGAAGAAAGATTGCTCATCACACATAACGCTAAATCCTGTCAATAGAATTTAAGATAAATTGATTTCTTTCATAAATAAATGTTACAATACATGAAATTTGAAATACAACATGTTAAATACAAAAAGAACAATACGACAACAAATATGACATTTATACAACGTATTTAATCTAAACGTCTAATGTGTATCTAGGTATCAATGCTACTTCATTTCATGGCATCATCATCCTCAACCTGTAACATGTTTAAAATAAAGTTCAATGCAAAAGCAAAGGCGAGTATACAAGTTTGGTACGTACATAACAAAAGATAAGTTTTAAACAATTCCTCATAGCAAGCATGTGATTCAAGATAAACAATAAATTTGGCATGTGTCTAACAAATCAACCCAAAAGAGACGCGAGATGCTGCATGACATAACCACAAGTCTACGGGCGGGGCGTCAATCCTATAGCGCTACATATGTCACGGTTAGGCTCGTACAAGTTAATGATAAGTTCAACACATAAAGTTTCACCCAAGTTTAAAGTATCAAGCAATCACGTATACAAGCATGTTATAGGAATGTTCATGTGTTTAAGCAAAATGTTCATGTGTAAGTTGTTGATAAGTAAACATGTTACCCCCAAAAGTGGTAAAAGTAAAAAGGAGAAATACGAGTATACTCACAAAGTTTGCATAGGCTTTCCGATTATCCAATTATTGACGAGTTGATGAGGTTAAAAGATTAAATGTGTAAGGGTTAAAGTTCAAGTATGCTTAGAGTCGAGATTCGGTATTTAAAACAACATAAAAATAAGATATGAGAATAACATGTAATAATAATCATCTTCAACACATAACACTTGTATGACACTTGGTAACCACAAGGGTTATGATAATGTTTTCATGAGTTGAACACCCATAAGAATCACAACAAGGTTTAGGTCTTAGATGATGTTCTACTACTTTAACATATAAACACAAGTTCAACATTAAAGGTTCGAATGAGTGTATATATATATTTAGGCTAAGTTTTACATATTATTTAGTCCAATAATTCAAGTAGGAGGTAGAAGATTAGGATCTTCATTTAGGCACCTCGAGTTACCATAGATGTCATGTATGGGGTAGGAAGAACATGCTTCCATTTAGGAACCCCTTGAATGTTCACCACTTCACTTGATGTAAAAACAACCAAGGAGGGTCACGAAATAGGATTAACACAATAATATAAACAACCTAACTAAAGAGAAATCATCAAATCATGTGAGGATTGTATGTAGGACAACCCAAGTTGTTCCATAATCACCCATTCATCAAGATCTAAGCTTGACATGATTTGTGGGTTAAATACCCTAACAAAACAGAAAGTATTTGAGGTTTTAACCTCTGATTTATAGTGTCTCAACCTTGTTTTTAAGCTTAACCAACCATAAGAGAGGTTGTAAGCATTAGGACATAGGTGTGAGATGTGTTAGACACAAGTTGGATGAGTTTAAACAACTTTTGAAGAACTTGAAACAAAACAGAAAGTTTGTGGACAATTTCGGAGCAATTCCAGGTCTGATTTCTCCCAGGAGAAGTCAAGGAATCAAACTCCATGATTATTCAAGCAAGTAGGAAGAAGAATCGGGTAATTTCGTTGAGAAATGAGCAAGTTATGCTCACTTTTGTAACGGTGTATGAATCTGTCCGAATTTCTGAAATTTGCAAGAACTTGAGAGTGTTTGAGAGAGATTTGAGGGTTGTGAAAGTGTAGAAATGCTTGGAGAAGAGTTATATTTATAGTGGAAGAGGTTAGAGGTGATTGGAGGTGTTTAGAGGTGGATTAGAGGTGATTGGGTGAGTTTAGATGTTGGGATTTTGTGCCAAATTCGCGTCAAAATGCAGCTGTGTTTGTTTTCTGCGAACCTGATGTCCATGCGGCCCGCGTAACAGATCAGGGTAAGTTCAGGCGGGCCGCCCGGCCTTACTGATTCGTGTATAAGTTTCAAAAATTACAATTTGACCCCTAGAGTTGTTTATTTGATGCTTTTAGGTCTTTTAAGGACTATAAATGCCACAAAAACATAGTTTAAGATAAATTTAAGTATGGGGAATATAAACCAAGTATAATTAAGCGTATAAACATCAAAATCAAGTGCCGTTTCCGTTCAAAAACCCGTTTTATGCGTAAGTTTCATGTATTTACAAGTTTAGCACATTGTTTCCAAGAATTACGAATAAGTATCAATTGTTCCACGAAATTGAATGTATGAGACTATATAAAGTATGTGTATCATGTAATTAACAAAATACGAGTTTTATTCATAATCCAAGTCTCGGATTTTACATTGCTTTTAATGGAAGAACAATTACAAGACTACGAAGTTTCCAAAAATAGTTTTACAAACGATGGTTTCTAAATATAGAAAGTATGAAAACGCGGGGCGTTACAGTCTCCCCTCCTTTAGGAAATTTCGTCCCGAAATTTATTCAAGAGGTAGACTTGAAGAGTTTTACTAAAAATTTGAGACTTGAAAATTTTGAAACATTTTGGAAGGCACAAAACTTTGGATAGTGACAAGGTAAATTTGTGAGTGAGTTCATTGTCTAAAATAATTTGAGGTATCTGACATAGTCGAAAACATATAGGTGCGTATATAGGCGAAGTGAGTCTAAACAAGTTCGAATAACTTAAATTGGCGACGTATTTAAAAAGGTGACGTAATAATAAAAAAAATGACGTATTAAGAAAGAAGATATTGACAAACGGCTTGTATCTTGATGGGACGTGGTAACCAAATCACATTTGTAGAAGATTGTTTATTGTGTTAAACGAGAAGGTTTGGTACTTTAAATAAAGCAATAAAGGTATACTAAGTATAGTTACACAAGAATCAAGAATAGGAAGGCTATTTTATAGGTAACGAGGTAAGTTAGGACTCAAATGTTTAAACAAACTTGATTGCGAACGAGGTTTGTGTGAATGAAAAGGATAAGGAGAATAATACGAGTATAGAATGAACGAATGACTCTTACGGAGTGCAAGTATAAGAATAGCATAAGTGTTGGATAGATGAACGTAGTGTGTTAAGGATGAAGTCTCGTCATGGATAATCGGATATAATGCGTTTGTGGGTTGTATAAAGTTTGTATTAGGTTTAAATAGGTCTGTAAAACACTGAATTTCTCATGACACGTTTTACGAAAGTTTGGTAACGTGGTGAAAACACTTATATATAGGAAGTACCAGCGGCGTATCCACCATGTTTTGACCACAATACTTCCGTTTTGCATTCGGTGTCATGTTACGTTCCGTGTCTTACCATACACAGTAGTTCACTCTATGGTTCTCATACGTCTATCACTATAATCCCGTGTGCACCCGTGATTATATTGATCGTCGCATGATCCGCATAGCTTGTACTAGTTGTGTATGAATTTGGGTAGGGATACTTTTAAAAAAATATGCGTATAAGAATAAAGTATGTAAGCAAGTCCATGCTTAAGTATGTATAGGACCCACGTAAGCGAATCACTCGGATTACGCTCGCGTATGGGTACGAATGTATGGATCATGAGTATGGGAGAAAGTATGAGCATAAGTATAAGTTTAAGTATGAATAAGCACGCAAGTATGGGTATCAATCATAACACGTACAAGTAGTACGTGTATACGTATAAGCATGCAACGTATGAGTATAAGTAAAACACGAAACATATGAGTGTAGAAAAAAAATATACATGAAACATATGAGTACAAGTATGAATACGATTATAAGTATAAACATAAAATGTACTGTTATGAATATGAGTGTGAGTGTGAGTACGAATACTAATGATTGCGTATATAGTATTATAACAAAAGTTAAGCAAGTAAAAGCGCTCAAGAGGTTGAGCATGTAAGTACGAACGATATAAATGAAATTGTCACGATGCAACGACCTAAACGTGTATGTTGATATGTATGTATAGTTGTTTAAACGAAACGTTGAGTTCATCGAATCAAAATTAGATTGAGCTTGGGTTGAAAGGTAGACTATAGTTTACATATGTAAGAGGATATGAAGTACTCATTGGTTAAGCATAATGTATTTTGTAATGAATGGAAATGCTACTTTTGTTTTAAAAGAGTTTACGTATATTGAAGGTTATCGGTCTTCGTGAAGTCTTCTTGCCCACGTGGTTTGTAAATTGGGGTAGGAAAAGGTTTTCGATAAAAGTAAGTTCGTTTCATTAAACAAGAAATTATGAATTTAAGAGGTTCTTGTGAAAACGAGGATCCTTAGAAAAGAATTTTAGCAAAAGGACTTAGTGATTATTAAAAGTTCTAACAAATGATTTGTTGATGTAAAAAAAGAGTCTTTGGTAAAACGATCATATAACATCCATAAGATCTTATAGGTGTGAAAGAAAGGTTGGTTTGATCCTCCGATTGAGAATGAAAGTCTTTAGTTTGGTGATTTATGTCATAAGTGCGTTTTAGTGATTAAGTCGAATATAGAGTTCATGGGCAAGAGATTCCTTGGACCGACTAAATTGATAGGTAGCATTGCGTAAGGTTTGAAAATTTGTGTAGTAAAACGTTTAAGATATGTTTAAGAATCTCGTGTATAAGAGTTAAGTGAAAATAGGTTGTAGGATAGAAAGTACGCTTGATAAAACAATGTATTTTGAAAATCGTATACGCATTTATTTTGAATAATGATAAATAATTTAGGTATAAAACATGATCGAGTTTGCATAATAAGATATTTTGAAGAGACGTTTTGGTAACGATCACCTAGGTAAGGGAATCACCCCTAACTCGTTGGTGATGTCGTTTTAAGAAAAGGGGAGTGGAGTTAATCGTCAAGGTAAGGAAATCACTCCTATCTCGATGATATGTCTCCACCTTTCGTTACAAGAAATATGAGTTTAAATTATATGAAATCATGTATATGTATAAGTGTATGTAAATGATTCAATGTGTTGTGTGCGTGAAAAGAGAATAACGAAAGTAAATTCGAATTTGAAAGATTGCATCGTATAAAATGAATAATAGAAACACGTGTTTGATCAAAATTTGGATGGTTCCATAACGGAACGTTGACTAACCAAAGTGGTCGAAAAGTCTTTCGAATTTGAGGAGCATGCTTTGGCCTAATAGGTGAAATACTCTTGCCGACAAGTCGGTTAACGGTATTTACCCTTCCAGTTACTACATGTCCCCAATTCAATTGAAATTTCAAGACTTGGCGGGATTAATGAAAGTCAAAGAATGGAACTAGTCGACAAGGTGCGGGTTTCACCCCTAACTTGGCGATTTAGTATCCTAAGTGTGGTTGGTACCCGTCGGGTCAAAAATTTGATTTCAACACTTTGACGAGGGTCCACTAGAATTCAAAATTTGAATTTCTCCATCAAGGTAAGGATTTCACTCCTAACTTGGTGGTGAATTTCGTGTAAGAAAAGAAAAGTAGAAGGATCGAGAGTCATTCACCAAATTGTGGGTTTCACGCCTATTTTGGTGAGGTCGTCTCATTTTTGTAATATGAGTGTTGTCGGATTTAGAATAATCGAGTAAAATGCATGAGGGAAGTGTATGTCAAAGGAAATACATAAACAAGTATAAACACATAAGAAAGCATATCAAGAATGGTGCTTGGATAACGAAATGATAAAACATGTATTAACACATAGAGAAATATGTTTATAGTAACACATAAAGAATCGAACAATGAAACAAGTATTAACACATAATAAGACAAGCATTATTGCATAAGAATATCATGTCGAATATTACTCACGAGTGATGTACATGTTTAAAATAGCATAACTAAGAAACAAATAAAGTATCATGTAGTAGTTCGAGCAAAATATACGAATAAGACTCTAAAACTATAGACTAGGTAAAAGCATTCCTACTTTTCCTAATTCCCTATAGTTATGGCTCTGATACCAATCTGTCACACCCCAACCGATGGCGGAAACATCGGAGTGAGACGAAGAAAGATTGCTCATCACACATAACGCTAAATTGTGTCAATAGAATTTAAGATAAATTGATTTCTTTCATAAATAAATGTTACAATACATGAAATTTGAAATACAACATGTTAAATACAAAAAGAACAATACGACAACAAATATGACATTTATACAACGTATTTAATCTAAACGTCTAATGTGTATCTAGGTATCAATGCTACTTCATTTCATGGCATCATCATCCTCAACCTGTAACATGTTTAAAATAAAGTTCAATGCAAAAGCAAAGGCGAGTATACAAGTTTGGTACGTACATAACAAAAGATAAGTTTTAAACAATTCCTCATAGCAAGCATGTGATTCAAGATAAACAATAAATTTGGCATGTGTCTAACAAATCAACCCAAAAGAGACGCGAGATGCTGCATGACATAACCACAAGTCTACGGGCGGGGCGTCAATCCTATAGCGCTACATATGTCACGGTTAGGCTCGTACAAGTTAATGATAAGTTCAACACATAAAGTTTCACCCAAGTTTAAAGTATCAAGCAATCACGTATACAAGCATGTTATAGGAATGTTCATGTGTTTAAGCACAATGTTCATGTGTAAGTTGTTGATAAGTAAACATGTTACCCCCAAAAGTGGTAAAAGTAAAAAGGGGAAATACGAGTATACTTACAAAGTTTTCATAGGCTTTCCGATTATCCAATTATTGACGAGTTGATGAGGTTAAATGATTAAATGTGTAAGGGTTAAAGTTCAAGTATGCTTAGAGTCGAGATTCGGTATTTAAAACAACATAAAAATAAGATATGAGAATAACATGTAATAATAATCATCTTCAACACATAACACTTGTATGACACTTGGTAACCACAAGGGTTATGATAATGTTTTCATGAGTTGAACACCCATAAGAATCACAACAAGGTTTAGGTCATAGATGATGTAATACTACTTTAACATATAAACACAAGTTCAACATTAAAGGTTCGAATGAGTGTATATATATATTTAGGCTAAGTTTTACATATTATTTAGTCCAATAATTCAAGTAGGAGGTAGAAGATTAGGATCTTCATTTAGGCACCTCGAGTTACCATAGATGTCATATATGGGGTAGGAAGAACATGCTTCCATTTAGGAACCCCTTGAATGTTCACCACTTCACTTGATGTAAAAACAACCAAGGAGGGTCACGAAATAGGATTAACACAATAATATAAACAACCTAACTAAAGAGAAATCATCAAATCATGTGAGGATTGTATGTAGGACAACCCAAGTTGTTCCATAATCACCCATTCATCAAGATCTAAGCTTGACATGATTTGTGGGTTAAATACCCTAACAAAACAGAAAGTATTTGAGGTTTTAACCTCTGATTTATAGTGTCTCAACCTTGTTTTTAAGCTTAACCAACCATAAGAGAGGTTGTAAGCATTAGGACATAGGTGTGAGATGTGTTAGACATAAGTTGGATGAGTTTAAACAACTTTTGAAGAACTTGAAACAAAACAGAAAGTTTGTGGACAATTTCGGAGCAATTCCAGGTCTGATTTTCCCAGGAGAAGTCAAGCAATCAAACTCCATGATTATCCAAGCAAGTAGGAAGAAGAATCGGGTAATTTCGTTGAGAAATGAGCAATTTATGCTCACTTTTGTAAAGGTGTATGAATCTGTCTGAATTTCTGAAATTTGCAAGAACTTGAGAGTGTTTGAGAGAGATTTGAGGGTTGTGAAAGTGTAGAAATGCTTGGAGAAGAGTTATATTTATAGTGGAAGAGGTTAGAGGTGATTGGAGGTGTTTAGAGGTGGATTAGAGGTGATTGGGTGAGTTTAGATGTTGGGATTTTGTGCCAAATTCGCGTCAAAATGCAGCTGTGTTTGTTTTCTTCGAACCTGATGTCCATGCGGCCCGCGTAACAGATCAGGGTAAGTTCAGGTGGGCTGCCCGGCCTTACTGATTCGTGTATAAGTTTCAAAAATTACAATTTGACCCCTAGAGTTGTTTATTTGATGCTTTTAGGTCTTTTAAGGACTATAAATGCCACAAAAACATAGTTTAAGATAAATTTAAGTATGGGGAATATAAACCATGTATAATTAAGCGTATAAACATCAAAATCAAGTGTCGTTTCCGTTCAAAAACCCGTTTTATGCGTAATTTTCATGTATTTACAAGTTTAGCACATTGTTTCCAAGAATTACGAATAAGTATAAATTGTTCCACGAAATTGAATGTATGAGACTATATAAAGTATGTGTATCATGTAATTAACAAAATACAAGTTTTATTCATAATCCAAGTCTCGGATTTTACATTGCTTTTAATGGAAGAACGATTACAAGATTACGAAGTTTCCAAAAATAGTTTTACATTCTAAATATAGAAAGTATGAAAACGCGGGGCGTTACACCCATAATTTTAATCTCTTCAACCACTTTGCCTGGTCGACACTTGAGCTTGATCAAACAGAACACTATTCCTAAGATGCCAAATACTACACTGGAAAACCATAATCAAAATGGCCTGAATAGACTTCTTCCTTTTAAAGGAACCTCTTGAAAGTTATGAATGTCTCTAACTCCAAAAGCAAAAATAGGTTAAGCCGACAGCCTGAAAATCCCATTCCCAAGTATCTCTAGAACCCGACATGACCACACTCCATAGCACAGATGTCACACCCCCAAAAATCCACACGCGTAGTATCACCGCTTGGAGGCGTGACTGACCAGGATCAAGCCACCAATCATATTGAACAAGCATGTAAGTAATATATAAAATCCAACACAATACAATTGGTGTCTAAACAAAACATAGTTTAAGTTGCAAGCGGAAGCATAATGTTTAAACCAAGTCATAAGTTTAAACGTTTCAAATGTTTAGCATGGCACACAGCTGTCCATGTCCCACAACGACTCTTCCCACTCTAATGTATGCTCCACGAGTACCTAACGACCTGCGAGGCATGTAACAACGAGTCAACAACAAAGTTGAGCGAGTTCACAGTTGGTTGCTTAGTTATAGTGTTCGTAAATCATATGTTTATTTCGTAAACCATGTACTGTATTAATCTGTATCGCGGTTTCCCAAACATGTTAGTGGGGGCTTCCTATGTGTATCGTATTAATCCGTATCGCGGTTTCCCAAACATGTTTGCGATGATTAGTGGGGGCTTCCCATGTTATATGTTACTAAACTAGTCGTATCCGTACGTGCCCTTCTTAATCCAAGGACCGTAGCAAGTATGAGTGTACGTAGGTTTTACGTACGTGCCCTTCAATTCGAGGACAGTAATAAGTATGAGTGTACGTAGGTTTTACGTATGTGCCCTTCCCAACCCGAGGACAGTGAAAAGTAGTTTAATAGTAATGATAGTACGAGTAGTTATTCAATCCCATTCCCAACACACCGGGAATCCCATGCGTTAGGAGTGTGAACTCACCTTGGTTTGCTCGGTATGCTAAACTATGTGCTCACAAGAAATCAATAAAGTCCTATAGTTACGCACGTATACATAATCAGTACATGTTCATAGGGTTTCACATACAATCTATGTCACACAGTGTGCCTAAGCGATTATCACGTATCACATAAGCAGTTAATCAGGATCACGCAATTAATGCTTCATATAAATGTCCTTCACAGTTTGTACTAACATGGTTATTCCTTATTATACTTGACAGGGTTAACAGGTTTAACAAAGTTAACATACTTAGCAAAGTCAACAAACCTAACAGGATTAACATACATAACCGGAAGAATACACTAACATTGTTAACTAACTTACAGAGTTAACAACTAATAGAGTTACACAAGGTTAGTAAACTTAACCAAGTTAATAAACTAACAGAGTAAGTAAACTATCAGGGTTTAAGACTAACAGAGTTAATAAATAACAAGATTAATAAACTAACATGTTGTTGTACCAGAATACACACGAAATCCCCTGTGGCAAACTCCCCTGGGGACGAAATCACTTTGGACGAAAACCCCCAGGTGACGAAATCCCAAGGGTTTTCGTCGGGTTATATGTATGGCGAAAACACTTCAGTTTTCGTCTGCTCTTGTGATTTCGTGAGGTAGGGTTTCATCATCAACAGTTGTGAGTCACACAAAAATCCTAAAAATCATCTAGCAGATACATTGACTTCATGATACAAACATTCATACCAACCGAACATAACAATCCATACACTCGTTATATACCAGTCATCAATCCAACAACATCATAGTGTTTAACATTTATCAGGAGTTCAAGTTTATGCATTCATCAACTGACTATATACGATCACTTTATCTCAAGGATTAACAAGCACCATTAAACATCACAAAGATCTAAACATTTGTTCATCAATCACTATCAGATCATATGATCATAACACCTCGTAATAGCAGTTAAGATATGATACCAACAAACAATTCATGATAATTTTAAACAAATATTTATCAATAATGGATTACTAACCCAAACAAGATGAACAACGAATATGTATGAGCTTCAAGGTCTCAAGAATGTTGTCGGGTACAAAGAAAAGCGAGAGAGAATGTGAGAGGTGGTTAGGGTTTTCTCAGTTATCAATTTCGTGCACAAGATAAAACAAATCCTTTATTTAACCGTTACTGGGCCGTAGCCCATGTGTTGTTTTCGACAGTTAGCAGTGGACGAAAACACTTAAAGTGTTTTCAACATGGGTGTTTTCGTGGGGTAGGAGTTTTCACCAAGGGAGTGTCTTCAAGTGTGGGTGTTTTCGGCTGGGAGTGATTTCGTGAGAGTAGAGGTGTTCAGCCAATGTTCCTTATTTAAATATAAAGCACAAATTAACACAAAACACATTTTTAACATATACTCAAATATAATGCACCCCATATATATAAAACATACTATGATGCACACCAAATATAAATATAAATATAAAAACAACACTTGTGAACAGTTATTAAATCAAGTAGAAACCTTGAAAACTCAGGTTGTCACATTATCCCCAACTTGAAAGAAATTTCGTCCCGAAATTTAGCACGTGGTTACTGAGGAAGCTAGTTGTGTTGTGTTGTTTCCTGGTTTTCCTGGGGTGTTACATCATTCCCCCGTTGGTTTGGAATTTCGTCCCGAAATTCCGCAGTAGCTTCAGTCTCAGTAGTGGTTGCACTGTTTCCGAACAACTGGGGATACTTGAGTTTCATTTGATCTTCTCGTTCCCAGGTAAACTATGGGCCACGACGGGAGTTCCAACGAACTTGAACAAGAGGTATTCTGGTGTGCTTGAGGACCTTACCATCTCGGTCCGTGATTTCAACTGGTTCCTCGACGAATCGCAACTGATCGTCGATAGTGAGCTCCTTCAAAGGAACTATAAGGGTCTCATCTGACAGACAGTTCTTCAGATTCGACACGTGAAAAACGTTGTGAACTCCACTGACTTCTGTTGGTAGGTTTAGTTTGTAAGCCACTTTACCTATCTTCTCAATGACTTCGAACGGTCCGAAGTAACGCGGATTAAGTTTGCCCCTTTTTCCAAAGCGAACCACACCCTTCCAGGGTGAAACTTTGAGTAGCACTCGATCCCCAACCTGGAACTCGAGTGGTTTCCTGCACTTATCAGCGTAGCTTTTCTGACGGTCACGAGCTGCCTCCATTAGTTGTCGTATCTGAGCAATCCTTTCTGTAGTATCAACTACGAGTTCTGGGCCAATGAGTTGGCTGTCGTCAACTTCTGCCCAGCAAAGAGGTGATCGACACTTACGCCCGTACAGTTCCTCAAACGGAGCGGCTTGAATTCTAGTGTGGTAACTGTTATTATACGAAAACTCCACTAGAGGAAGATGTTTTTCCCAACCATTGCCAAAATCGATTACACATGCACGAAGCATGTCTTCAAGAGTTTGGATAGTGCGTTCAGACTGCACATCCGTTTGTGGATGATAAGCCGTGCTCATGTCTAATCGGGAGCCAAAAGATTTGTGCATCGCTTGCCACAGTTCTAAAGTAAAATGTGCATCACGATCGAAAATGATGGAGGTTGGCACCCCGTGCCTCGAAACCACTTCCTTAAGATAAACGTCTACTAGAGTGGAGAACTTATCCATTTCCTTGATAGCCAAAAAGTGTGCAGACTTTGTGAGTCGATCCACGATCACCCAAATAGTATCATTTCCACGTTGAGATCTAGGCAGGCCAGTAACGAAATCCATTGAAATTATCTCCCATTTCCATTGTGGTATTTCTGGTTGTTGAAGTAGGCCCGATGGTTTCTGATATTCAGTCTTGACTCTCGCACAAGTCAAGCATTTGCTGACGTAAGTTGCTATGTGGGCTTTCATGCTAGGCCACCAATACGTAGTTCTGAGATCGTGATACATCTTATCCGAACCAGGATGTACCGAGTAACGAGACTTATGTGCTTCATCCATAACAAGTTCTCGTAGATTTCCATAGAGTGGGACCCAGATGCGTCCTGTTACGTAGTAGGCGCCGTCTTCCTTTTGCTCTAACCATTTCCTTGAGCCGCGTAGAGCTTCAGCCCTGACGTTTTCTGGTTTCAATGCTTCAACCTGAGCATCTCGTATCTGTGCAGGAAGACTAGATTGGATAGTGAGTTGTAAAGCTCGCACACGTTTAGGTTTAGTATCTTTTCGACTGAGAGCATCGGCCACAACATTAGCTTTGCCCGGATGGAACTTGATCGTGCATTCGTAATCATTCAATAGCTCGACCCATCGACGTTGTCGCATGTTCAATTCCTTTTGCTTGAAGATATGCTCGAGACTCCTGTGATCGGTGTAGATGGTGCACTTGGTACCGTACAGGTAATGTCTCCATATCTTGAGCGCGAAAATAACAGCTCCCAGCTCTAGATCATGTGTAGTGTAGTTCCTTTCATGAACCTTAAGTTGGCGTCACGCATAAGCCATAACCTTGTCACGTTACATCAACACACACCCAAGACCCTGAATGGATGTGTCGCAATAAACTACAAAATCGTCTGTGCCTTCCGGCAATGAGAGAATCGGTGCGCTACAGAGCCTATCCTTTAAGTGCTGAAATGCTGATTCCTGAGCATTACTCCAACGATAGGTGACGCCTTTCTGCGTTAGTGTAGTGAGAGGTTGCGCAATCTTCAAGAAGTCTTTGATGAACCTTCTGTAGTAGCCCGCCAAACCCAAAAATTGGCGGATTTCTGTTGGTGTACGGGGTGCAGGCCAGTTCTTGATCAAGTCTACCTTGGATGGATCAACATGAATCCCATCCTTGTTTACCACATGGCCTAGGAAATGGACTTCACGAAGCCAGAAGTCGCATTTCAAAAACTTAGCATAAAGTTGCTCTATTCGAAGCAGTTCCAAAATAATCCACAGATGCTGCTCGTGTTCCTCCTAACACTTAGAATAGATCTGGATGTCGTCAATGAAAACAATAACAAACTTATCCAGGTAAGGTTTGTACACTCTGTTCATAAGATCCATGAAGACTGCTGGTGCGTTCGTTAATCCGAAAGGCATGACTAGAAACTCGTAATGGCTGTAACGAGTTCTGAATGCTGTTTTGGAGACGTCCTCGTCCCGGACTCTCAGTTGATGGTAACCCGATCTCAGATCAATCTTGGAGTAGTAGCTCGACCCTTGCAGCTGGTTGAATAAGTCATCAATGCGCGGGAGAGGATAACGATTCTTTATGGTCACCTTGTTAAGCTCACGGTAGTCAATGCACATACTGAAGGTACCGTCTTTCTTCTTCACAAACAGAACTGGAGCTCCCCAGGGCGAAGAGCTAGGACGAATGAAACCCTTATTCAAGAGTTCTTGCAATTGCTTGGACAGTTCTTCTAATTCGGTTGGAGCTAAGCGATACGGTGCTCGAGCTATGTGCGCTGCTCCAGGAGCCAACTCAATTTGAAATTCAACCTGACGATGAGGTGGTAGGCCAGGTAATTCCTCAGGAAACACTTGAGGAAAGTCGCGTACAACTGGAATATTCTCTATCTTCTTCTCTTTCGTCGATGCGTCAGTAACGAGTGCTAAAACAGCAGTGTGGCCCTTTCGCAAACACTTCTGGGCCTTAAGAAAGGAGATGATGCCTGCAACAGCACCACTCTTGTCGCCTTGAATCACGAGAGGTTCTTTACCAGAATGGGGAATACGAACAATCTTCTCTTTGCAAAGAATCTCTGCTTGCTGTTGGGATAACCAATCCATACCAATAACGATGTCGAAACTACCAAGAACGATGGGGATCAGGTCGATATAGAAGGTCTGACCCGCTAAAACAAGATTACAACCCTTGACTATGTGTGTGGCCTCTAAACTTTTACCATTTGCTAACTCTACGGCATGCTTGGTGTTCAAAAGTGTTGGTGTGCGTTTAAGCATTTGACTAACTTTTAGAGACACATAACTGGTGTCGGCACACGAATCAAATAAAACAGTAACATAAAAGTCGTCGAGAAGAAACTTACCCATCACCACGTTAGGATCATTCCTTGCGTCACCCTAACCAATCACGAACGCACGGCCTCGGGCGCCATTGTTTCCATTGTTTCCCCCGTTGTTACCCCCATTGTTGTTTCTGTTTCCATAATTGTTGTTGTTATTCTGATTTTGATTTAACTGGGGGCAGTCCCGCTTGAAGTGGACTTCAGCACCACACTGAAAGCATCCCCTGTTACCTCACTGTTGCTGCTGTTGGTTCTGTGGAGCTGGTGGTTATTGTTGATGGTTCTGATTCGCGGGTCGTGAGCTCCTGCAATCCTTAGCTTCATGACCCACCTTGAGACACCTCTGAAAACGACCCTTGTTGCACTGACCATTGTGGTGTCTGTTGCATTGGTTGCACTTCGGGAGGTTTCCTCGATATCCACCCTGCCCTTGACTACCAGAGGATTGCTGACCAAGGCTCTAATAGTCATCAATTTTTCGCTGCTGGGCCTGGGACTGAACTGTAGTCGCACCCTTACTGGAGGCTCCATCCCATTTTCTCTTATTGTCACTGGGAATAGCAGAAGTAGTAACAGTAGTAGCAGCACTAATACGCTTAGGCAGCTTGTTCTGTTCCACTGCCTGGTCTGTGAGACGATGAGCAAGACGAGTAATATCTTGAATAGTAGCAAGGTTAGCAGAAGTCACATGGCTATGAATCTCTGGTACTAAGCCTTTGAGGTACAGCTCGATATGTTTGATGGGAGGGTCTACCATAGTAGGACACAAAATTTCCAGTTCATTTGATCGCTTCGTATACGCCTCAATTTCCGACCCTATCATCTTCAAATTATAGAAATCCACTTCCAGCTTATGGATGTCATCACGATTACAGTACTCTCGCTTGATCAGCTCCTTGAAGTCGTTCCATGAGGTGGCGTTTGCAGCTGCCAGCCCTAACATTTGAACTTGCGCATTCCACCAAGTCAGTGCAATGCCTTCGAGAGTACCAGTGGCATACTTCACCCTACGAGCCTCAGGGCATTCACACATTTCGAAGACTGATTTGAGCTTCTCAAACCAATGGAGGAGTCCAACGGCTCCTTCAGTGCCACTGAAAGTACTAGGACGACAGTCCATAAAAGTCTTGAATGTTCACACAGACGGTTGAGCATGCTGACCTCCTGCCTGGGCAGCTGCGAGTGCTGCAGTAACTTGTTCAGTGATCAAAGCCACCAACTGGGCTTGAGTTAGGTTAACGCGTCCACTCATGATCTTCATATCAAAGAAAACATGAGTGAGAGAGGTTCGCGAAAGTGCGATGACAGAAGAGGGTAAGCACACATGTGTTTTCAAACAATAGTTGTTACGTTTATCTAAGCATATCACGAGCAAAGTTCTATGTAACTGGCAAGTAGGCAATATAAACATAAATCATATCACCTATAGTGTTGAGTCTTGCATGTGGAGCGAAGCGTCGTTGTGGATCGTTGAGCACTGTACAGGTTATAGTTTGGTTTTAATAAAAACTTTTTCCCTTATTAAAACCAAGTTCACTATAACCAATGGCTCTGATACCAATCTGTCACACCCCCAAAAATCCACACGCGGAGTATCACTGCTTGGAGGCGTGACTGACCAGGATCAAGCCACCAATCATATTGAACAAGCATGTAAGTAATATATAAAATCCAACACAATACAATTGGTGTCTAAACAAAACATAGTTTAAGTTGCAAGCGGACGCATAATGTTTAAACCAAGTCATAAGTTTAAACGTTTCAAATGTTTAGCATGGCACACAGCTGTCCATGTCCCACAACGACTCTTCCCACTCCAATGTAAGCTCCATGAGTACCTAACGACCTGCGAGGCATGTAACAACGAGTCAACAACAAAGTTGAGCGAGTTCACAGTTGGTTGCTTAGTTATAGTGTTCGTAAATCATATGTTTATTTCGTAAACCATGTACTGTATTAATCTGTATCGCGGTTTCCCAAACATGTTTGCGATTATTAGTGGGGGCTTCCCATGTGTATCGTATTAATCCGTATCGCGGTTTCCCAAAGATGTTTGCGATGATTAGTGGGGGCTTCCCATGTTGTATGTTACTAGACTAGTCGTATCCGTACGTGCCCTTCTTAATCCAAGGACCGTAGCAAGTATGGGTATACGTAGGTTTTACGTACATGCCCTTCAATCCGAGGACAGTAGTAAGTATGAGTGTACGTAGGTTTTACGTACGTGCCCTTCCCAACCCGAGGACAGTGAAAAGTAGTTTAATAGTAATGATAGTACGAGTAGTTATTTAATCCCATTCCCAACCCACCGGGAATCCCATACCTTAGGAGTGTGAACTCACCTTGGTTTGCTCGGTATGCTAAACTATGTGCTCACAAGAAATCAATAAAGTCCTATAGTTATGCACGTATACACAATCAGTACATGTTTGTAGGGTTTCACATACAATCTATGTCACATAGTGTGCCTAAGCGATTATCACGTATCACATAAGCAGTTAATCAGGATCACTTAATTAATGCTTCATATAAATGTCCTTCACAGTTTGTACTAACATGGTTATTCCTTATTATACTTGACAGGGTTAATAGGTTTAACAAAGTTAACATACTTAGCAAAGTCAACAAACCTAACAGGATTAACATACATAACCGGAAGAATACACTAACACTGTTAACTAACTTTCAGAGTTAACAACAAATAGAGTTACATACTTAATAGAGTTACACAAGGTTAGTAAACTTAACCAAGTTAACAAACTAACAGAGTAAGTAAACTATCAGGGTTTAAGACTAACAGAGTTGATAACTAACAAGATTAATAAACTAACATGTTGTTGTACCAGAATACACATGAAATCCCCTGTGCCGAACTCCCCTGGGGACGAAATCACTTTGGACGAAAACCCCCAGGTGACGAAATCCCAAGGGTTTTCGTCGGGTTATATGTATGGAAAAACACTTCAGTTTTCGTCTGCTCTTGTGATTTCGTGAGGTAGGGTTTCATCATCAACAGTTGCGAGTCACACAGAAATCCTAAAAATCATCTAGCAGATACATTCACTCCATCATACAAACATTCATACCAACCGAACATAACAATCCATACACTCGTTAATATACCAGTCATCAATCCAACAACATCATAGTGTTTAACATTTATCAGGAGTTCTAGTTTATGCATTCATCAACTGACTATATACGATCACTTTATCTCAAGGATTAACGAGCACCATTAAATATCACAAAGATCTAAACATTTGTTCATCAATCACTATCAGATCATATGATCATAACACCTCGTAATAGCAGTTAAGATATGATACCAACAAACAATTCATGATAATTTTAAACAAATATTTATCAATAATGGATTACTAACCAAAACAAGATGCACAACGAATATGTATGAGCTTCGAGGTCTCAAGAATGCTTTCGGGTACAAAGAAAAGCGAGAGAGAATGTGAGAGGTGGTTAGGGTTTTCACAGTTATCGATTTCGTGCACGAGATAAAACAAATCCTTTATTTAATCGTTACTGGGCCGAAGCCCATGTGTTATTTTCGACAGTTAGCAGTGGACAAAAACACTTAAAGTGTTTTCAACATGGGTGTTTTCGTGGGGTAGGGGTTTTCACCAAGGGAGTGTCTTCAAGTGTGGGTGTATTCGGCTGGGAGTGATTTCGTGAGAGTAGAGGTGTTCAGCCAATGTTCCTTATTTAAATATAAAGCACAAATTAACACAAAACACATTTTTAACATATACTCAAATATAATGCACCCCATATATATATAACATACTATGATGCACACTAAATATAAATATAAAAACAACACTTGTGAACAGTTATTAAATCAAGTAGAAACCTTGAAAACTCAGGTTGTCACAACAGATTCCCAGCTTCTCAGCTAGTGTCAAATAAGGTGCCAGCTCAGATAGAAGAACCTGCAAAAGGTTATTTCTTTCAAGCATTACGTATTTATTTCGGGTTAAGCTATATGTGAACTTACCTAAATGGGGATCGACCATAGGGGTGTTAGCATAAGTTGCAAAAAGTTCACCTTGTAAAGCTCATGCACACATCTAACGCTCCTTGTGCAATAATTCCAGTATCATGGTCCCTCAATAAGGCATTTTCATCGATCACTCCACCCCATGCCACATTGATGATCCGGACTCCTTTCTTCATCTTTGCAAAGGTTGCATCATTAAACACCTTTGAAGTAGCAGGGGTAAGCGACATATAAAGTGAGATAAAATTTGCAGTTGAAACAGCCTGATAAAAAGAGATAAACATAAACCTTCTTCTATAAAATAGTGAATAAAAAGATTTAAAAAAAAATATCATCGCTATAATGATAATCTAAGGGGGTGTTTGGCTTAGCTTTTGGAAACAACTTATTACTTTTTGAGTTAAAATAATGTTTGGATAGGTGAAAAGACTTTTTGAAACAACTTTTTGTATAAGGTGGAAAAGACATTTTGAAAAGTCAAGAAACCTTGACTTTTTGAAACTCCTTTTAACTTTTCATGAAATGTTACCTTTTCCTATCTCATTAGCTCATCTAAACACTTTTTTTTAAATTCCTCTTGGATAAGTCATAAGTCAATAAGTTCTTTTAGCAAAAAGTCCTTTTTGAGATAAGGAATCCCAAACACCCCCTAAATCGTATGGTTGTATATAGGATGCTCTAAATCTACACAAAAAACAAAGATCTAAACAAAAAGTGCATTTAGATCAAATTGTGGATCAAATTATGTGGCTGAGGAAACTAATGATACCTAAAAAAGTGGCCCTTTTTCTAATTGTGTTATACCTTAATGGTAATATTAGACAATTTCACGCATATAGGCATCCCGTGACTACTTTTACTTGCCTAAACCCTAAGTACTTTCATTCTATATGCGACTCCAAACATGCTATGTTTTATAGATTAATTAAAAACAACAGAATATATGATATTTAAAAAAAAGTTACCATCATTTCAAGATATGATTTAGTGATCCAAGGGCCCGTGAATCCCAGTCTCGATGCACCTGATTCAACCATCTAAGAAAAAGAATATAAATCATGCATACATGCTAACGACCTAACATTGTTAAGGACAAAATAACCTTGAAATAAGAACATACTTTTCTATCGTTGCCCCTGAGAACTATGCATGTTTCATAAAGAGTGTCTATGGTCTCTAGAGATATTGAAAGATCTCCATAAATGATTGGTTTAGATGCCCGTTTATAACAGATAGCAATGTGGTATCCCAAAGCCAACAAACCACAAAGAGTCATTCTTTCAACTTGTTAAAATTTCATCAGAAAATAGAAAATATGGTGTAAAGAGAGAATTTGGCGAAAAGAGAAACCGATAGTCTTGGTATTTCAGGAGGCATGAGGAACTCAAGGAAGTCAAAACAGATTGAATTCACAAACCAATTTTATTTCATATTTGCAGATATTAAAGAAAAACCCTGATGGTTTGCTAATTAAATATAAACACAAATATCTAATATACGTCTTATGTTGAAAATATGAAAAATCATGGTGCATCAAATCTTCATTCACAAATAATAAGAAAAGTTTTATTGTATTTAATTTTGTGGGAACCTCCCCCATTATTTTCAATTTTTATGTCCATAAAACACGGTTGCTGTAAGAACAACGAAGTGGTTATAATTTGCATGTTATGCATCACTTGAATTTTGTATCTTTCTTTATCAAATGGTCTAAACGAATAAACGGGTATTAAAGTTTAAAAAATAAAAAAAATATAAACTTTTTTATATTTTATTTAAAACTTTGACACCAGATATATGAACTGAACTATCCAGACCTAAATCGGAACCAACCGTTTTGGACAAAAGAACTTTGGATCAACCCAGCTGAACCATCTTGACCTGCACATCAAACGGTCACCAACACATCAAATGGGTAAAACAAAAAAAATAAACAGTTAAAAAGAAAACGGGTCGAATATCACACGATGTGTATTTTTAGTACATAAAAGCGGCTCTTTTTTTTTTCCTAAAAGCGACTCTTTTTTTTTTCTTCTTAAAACCGACTCTTTTTTCTTTAGTTTTGTCCTCTTAGCATTAACAATAACTGACCTTAGCTGCATAAAAAATTATAAGTAGCATTAAGAACCTCTATAATTATGCATGCCGGAATTGAATAGAATCAACTAAATAATCTATGATTGTAGATTTGTATCCAAGTACACATTTGTTAAGCCAGCAGAATCTACAAGTTGAGGAAGAAATAGAAAAAGCTAAAGAAGGTATCATTAAATAATATGATATATATCAATGAATCGTGTACCTGTAGTGGTACTATTCCCATTATTCCAGAAAGTGCTATACTGAGCAATGGCCAAGAAACCACATGCACTATTTGTCCATCCGAGATGCTCAATTCATCTGCAGAATCAAGAGTGAAGCTCGGTGGTCATAACAAATTCTTTTAGTGCTAACCCTATCATATCATTCTTAAATATTGAAAAAACCGAGTCCGACTAATGTAAGCATAAATATAGACCGGTATAAGCTACGGTAAGACCTACTACTTTGAAAATGTTTTTTTTCTTTGCTTAAAACAAAACATGAGCACCAATAATGAATTCAAAAATGTTTTCTGGTGATAACAAATAACTTTTAATACGGGTCAAAACAAATCAAGTTGATTGGGTGGGTCCAAAAAATAAGCAAGACATGATAAGGAAACTCCTCTACTGACATCTTTTCTTATACTTTTTATATATGTTTTTGGATGTATGAACAAACACGGAATCAGTTCAACGTGTATGCTAAGAACATATGCATTTTGGATGGTGTAAGTAAGTAGCTTACCCGTTGGTAAGAACCTTCTTGAGTTCTATCCAAAATAGTTACCCAATCATCGTTTATCTTGAGGCTGCTCTTAGCTTATATAAAATATTTGATCTATATAAACATAAATCGTAGTTAAAAGTAATACACGATAACTATCGATTTTAATTGCCAGAGGATTGTATTTACAGCTTGCAAAATTCTTTTAGATGCATCCCAACTGTCTCAGACCTACAGTTGCCTACACATAGATGTGTAGTTTAGATGTATAATTATATAGCTCAAGAAAAATACAAAAGTATTATTACTTATTACCCATACAAATCACTAACCCCAACTTTAACAGGGGTATTTTTGTGCATATATTGTGGAACAACCCTTTTAGTTTTTTCTAATATAGGCATATAAGAATTTGCAGCCTTTTTGGGTTGTCTGCATATGCACTCTAACTTGGTTTCAACTACAACAAAGAACATCATTTGAAATATCAGAGATATCTTCCAACATAAAGTTAGAATGTAAATAACTGAAATAAAATATTGATTGTGTAAAGCCTTAGGCAATCCTACGTCGATAGAATGAAATTACCTCACCAACCCCATGATCCTTTTAATTTTGCTCATATAATCAGAATCTACAGATGGGTAATCCAAAGAAGGATTTGTTGGAGTTCTTAGATGCTTCAAAACGGCCGTAAACAAATGAAAATGCCTAATGGGTCAATGAAAAGTGTTAACAGGTCAATGTGAAAGTTGTGTTAAAATCTGTAAATTACCTAAAATATAGGGACCACTGAGACCAATTGCACTACTGGGAACTGTTGGATGAGATGCAGCGGGTGTATAAGACATCTATCCTGTATTGAAACATTTATAGACAAACATATATTGTCTTGCTAATAAAACAGATCGTTCAAAAAATTTAAAACTTCTACGGTTAAAAAATAACCCTAATCTAAAATAACCCAAAAAGAACCCTAATCTAAAATGGATGCCTAAAGAAAACCCTAATCTGTAAAAAAATCGATGGATTCAAAAAATAGGAAGTTAAATGATAATGAAACATACCTTACAAATGAACATTCAACATCAAATCGATTGGAGGATTCTAAAAACCCTAACCGAAAACAAATGCATATTTAACATCAAATCGATGAAAGAAAGTTAAAACGAAGATAAATAATTATACGAAAAACACACCTTTGAGATGAAGAAATCGACATACCTGTATCAAGTGGGTAATCTGGAGGCTATTTACAGGGGTCGATATACTTACCTTAATCATCATTGCCTGCCGATATCTCATTTCTATTGTCACCAATCTACTCGGCTTACACATCGCCACCAATCTACTCGGCTTACACATCTGCGAGACCACTGATCAAAACCCATGACCACCGCTGGTCATCGTCTTCACCGGTGGCGGGTGGTGTTGCAACAACAACAACCGCCGTTTCTATCTCTATCACTCTCTCTCTCTCTCTCTTATTACCATATATCGACCATTTCCCTCTCTCAAATTCCTGAATAAAGATCCATCATTCCATCAGACAGAATCAGTATTCTCGAAGAACTGGTGTAGATTCCTCTAGGGTTTATAGAGGATTGTGAAGGGGGAAGACAAAAGAAACTCAATGATAATGAAAAGGGGTGATGAATGAAGTGTCACACCCTGATACTTCCACGTATTACCGGTGGGCCCGGTGGGGAGTATCGTGACGTAGTTGATATCATCATAGTCAAACAACACAATTTAATGCACAACGGAAGCAAAAGATAAATATATTACAAACTGAATGAGAATATCAAAGTATTACAAACGGTATGTAAAGGATCCACAGGCGGATCAAATAAAAGAAAACTGTTCAACAGACTTTAGGCATCTAGAACTTGCAAGATTCCCTATTAACGCCATGAGCTCCCAGCGAATTACGTACAATACCTGTCACTTAACCTTTTTGGAAAATACGTCAATTTACAATGGTAAATACAATTAACTGACTCATTTTGAAAACATTTAAGGAAATTGATTTGAATGCTCAAGTCACAAAAATTCTTTTATAACTTGGCATAATTATATAAAAATAATCTTGTATACAGATTTACATGTTCGTTATACGTTCAGGGCCCGATGTTAGAAACCAAGTCAAGATTCACAGACATGCCACAAGTATAGGCCCACAAGAGAGTGAGATACCGTTTCCCTTATGCAACTGTCAGGTGTATGCCTACACCCCGTGCTTAAGACGTGGCCATTTTATTATAATGATGCCAAGGATATCCGGGACATGGTCATTAACCCCTAAAGGCTTTTATTTCAAACAATACAGATTAAAACGGGTTACCTCAATAATTTAACCACAATACGATTAAACATTTAATACCCGACCAAGCGGTATTATTATAATACCGTATCCCAAGCCCGTATAGGGAAAATAAGTTAAAAGTATTTACCTGAGCTTAAAATGCAATTTATACTCAGCCGTATGTCCTAGTCAGCAAGCACAAGTACCTCTACTGGGGTTCTTAATCTGGAACGAAGGTTTTATTAACCTATTAGATTCCTAACGGGTCTTATTTAAGTCGTAACTTAGAGCGGTTAGTTTTAAGGAAAGGTTCACGGTTCAAAACGCATGATTAAGCGAAGACCGGAATAGATTGTGATTTAGACCCGACAAGTTTGGAGACTTGCATAATATGGGTAAACTAAACACATTCTGGATTTTGAGGCAAAAATGATAAGGTTTGACCCGTTTCGGTTAATTTATGCAAACTAGTTACATAAACCGAACCGAACGCGAAAAAAAATGCATAACGGGTAACCAAATGAGTTATGAACATGTTTCACAAGTTAATATGCCTTAAATATTTTGTGATATCAGTAGGATATCTTCCATTATGCCCAAAACGAATTTAAAGTCAATTTAGGGCCCGAAAGGGCATTTTGGTCATTTTAAAGATTATAAAAGAGGTTAAATGAAAATCTGAGGTTCTGGTCTAAAATGATCAGTAAAATATTTAATTTAATAAGTTATATCAGTAGGGTATTGCACATATGTGAAATTTATTATTTATAACCAAACTATGCACCGAAGGGGCATTTTAGTAATTTCACATAAGCTTTAAAGGTCAAATTTGGGAATCTGAGTTCAAAACTTTTGCTTAATGTTAAAGTATAAAAATTTACTTAAAAATCAGTAGGTATTAAGTCTTATATGTTTAAAATAGTTTTAACTCATACTATGCGTTTAAAACGCGTAAAAAGTCGCTTTTAAGCGATTTTCGGGTTATATAAGAAAATCTGAGTTTCTGATCAGTTTATAAAGTTCAAAATACTTTATTTATCATTTAAAATTAGTAGCAGAAAGTTTGGTATTAAAATGTTATGTAAAACTCATTTTATTCAAGAAAATGGTATAACCGACAATTACCGAATCAAAGCAAAAACCCTACGTTATGCTTAGCTTAAAAATAAATAAAAATCATCAAAAATCTCAAAATATTATATTACATCAGTGGGTAAAAAGTTTAGTGTCAAAATTTGGGTTTAGATAGGCTTTATGCTAATAATGTCATTTAATAAATAAAAAGCTTTCAATTTACGCTATTGAGCATAACTCTTAATCTAGACCTCTAACTGATGTCAAATTTTTAGTGCAAGTTTATAAATCAGTAATAAAGGTTTTTGTCCTCTCACATTTTCAAAAATCTCGTTTTAAGGTCAAAAGGGCATAATGGTCAACTTTTATGCATATAATGGAAACATGCAATGAACTAGGATTTCTATGAAACCAAGTTGTAAAACCTCAGAGGGTTATACTAACCTATAATATGGTCCTAAGGGAATCCTAAGGCATATCTAAACTAAGCTAAATTGGGTCAGAACTGAAAGTCAAAGCAAAAGTCAACTTTTACGACTTTCGGTTGCGAACCGAGCCTAAACTCAGAATTGTCGGGCTGAACATGCTTAAACATGTTCTTATATTAATTAACAAGTTATTTAAGTGTTAAAACATGCTTCATAACTTCTGTATTATTAGTTATGAATTTATTAGTAAAAACTGACTCGTTTGACTTTTTATTAAGAAGTTTGACCCGACAATTGACTGAGTAAACGTGGTAATTAGGAGGTGCCCTTTTGAGGGTTTAACACCTACCTAATTACGGTCACGTAGCCATGTTCATTGTGAACAATGGCTCAACTGTTTAAAAGTCAAAGCGTTTATTGTAAACGCTTGACTTTTCGGCTATAAACGCTAAATAAAACAAACTAGTCACGAAAGGACACTTACAAAGGGTCCAATGGACTGAAGGAGGTTCTCAAGAAGTTCAAGACCCTCTTAGAATCAGAAGCATAACATATTTGAAGAAAATGTGAGTTGCAAATGAAAGTGAGGAAGGGTATATATAGGATTTTGAGGACCGTTAGGATCGTTCATCGATAAACGTGCTTCGATCTCGGCCTTACAAGTATCACCCATTGTTTTTCAATACCATGGGTGCTCAAAATGGCCCATAGAATGAAGGAAACAATGTGTGGAAACCAGAAATCAGCTGCTGTAATGAAAACATCTGTTTTTACAGGTCTGATGCACTTTAGTTCAGCAAACAGAACTTTTAAAAATTACAGAAATGGTCCCTGTGAGCATATAAGGTCCTATTTGGCATGTTTAAGGCTCGTTAAGCCATTTCCAAGGCTCTACAATGATGCCTAAACATAGGGGATACAAAACATGCCCAAAAATATGTCGGATGTCGGTTCGTTTGGCCGTACGGTCACGTTATTCGACTAATTACGACGAAATACGAAGGGACGCGAAAAACGATCCGAAATACGCGACGAATGGAATTTTATCATGCCAATCATTAAAATAAAATATTTTAATGCTTACATAAATTTTTGGATGTCCGGATATATCCAGAACGTAAGATATGAGCGAAAATGCAAACTTGTGCACTTTTTAACACTTTTAGTCCCTGTTTGACTTAAAAGTTTATTTTTGCGCACTAAGCACCTCTAATCCTATATCTAAGCTATAAAAAGGATATTTAGGGCATGTTTAACTTACGATCATATTCCGGAAGGTCCGTTACCATACGAATCGACGTACTTTTGCAGTTTGACGCAAATAGTCCTTTAATTGCGCAAAGTAGCGCGAAATGTCATTTAATGATATCCAAGCCTTCCATGGCCCAGAATGGGCATTCCCAAGCATGGGTTTAATTATTTCTACACTCTCGATCGCTTAAATGGTCACCAAAAGGCGTAGATTCAAAAGTTGACGCTTTAGGTCCCTTTAATGTGCAAACTTGCGCATATCATCGTTTAATAGCATCTAAGCCTCATCTAATCCATATTAGGCATTCCTGAGAGTATTATTAAACATCACGATTCTTCGGGTTCGCTAAAAGGTCATTCAGAGGTATAATTAAACATATTGACACTTTTAGTCCCTCAAACTTGCAAAGTTGCGCGTAACTTTACTTATAGGCATAAAAACCTTAGACGGCCAATAATTGGAATTCCCGAGAGTATAATCAAATATCATGAAGCTCCCGGATTGTTAAAAGGTCACTTAGAGGTAAGAATTAACATGTTGACGCTTTTAACCCTTTATTGCGCAAACTTTCAATTAATTACGCAAACGGCTACACTCGATCAACAAGTGGCTCATTTGTGAATATAAATACCGTAAGAGGTTATTTAGAAACTTATTTTAGGGATGCTAACACTTCCAGTCCTTTCATACTCAAAGTTTTTGATTTTTCGAAAAATTAGTCCCTTAATTTCAACGTTGGACTTTATTAGGGGTTATTACACGTGTCAATACATCATTGGACGTGATTTTACAAGGTGTTACACGAAGGAAAAGGAGAATTAGATAGAGAGAGAGAGCGTGTAATAAAGAGAATGTTAGTGCAGTAATGTCTATCGCCTCCGTCAATCCAGTTCGTAGCAAAGAATAGAAGAAAATGTGATTTTATTGTGTTATAAGTAGGGAAAAAGGCAAGGTGGCAAACTTGTAAATAAGGGGAAATCCATTATGCCTTGGCCTATAAATAGGAGCATTAGTGTTTCATTTTAGAACTTTTGGACATTTGAGAGATTTGGAGCTTGGTGCTTAGAGAGAGAAAATAGAGAGAGAAACTATTGCTCAAGGTGATTCGTGGTGCTTGTACTTGTCGTATATTCAATAGAATCACGTTTGTATTACGTTCTTGTGTTCGGTCCACGTGCGTGTATGGATTCCACACGTCACACGTATTGTATCATTTCGCAATCGTTCGGGAGTAAAATCATCGGATTCAGAGTCAAAAACACATCAGATTTGTCAAATTTCTCATTCTACTCTTTTTTCATGTTCTTGACCAAAAAACGCCAAATTAAACGGGTTTTTACGGTTAAAAATCGCTGATTTTTTTATATGTTGTGCGAAATCAGTTGATCTAAAAGCCTACAAAATTTCAGATCGTAATTCCAAACGGTTTTTTAGAAATCTTGATTTTTGTGATTCGAAAATATTAAAGATGTTGACTGTTGCTGTTAATATTCAAGTTGGTGTTCACCGATCGGATGGCCATCCGATCGGGTGACCATCCGATCCAACATCTCACTCGATCCAACTAACTTTCATTCAAAAGTCTTTCAAGTTCAAGTGAAATGTTAACTGTTAGATCAATTCAAAGCAGTAAGTGTCATTACACTTGTTAATGTTGTCGGCCACATTAATGTTTTGATTAAAATCTTTGAAAAGTATTTGTTCTCGGTCCAATTAGATTGATCAGCCCATGTGCTGACTGTCCAAAGCCCAACATATTACGTCAGCTCATTCACGTGATCTGATTAAAAGTCTGATGGCCCATGTGTTGATAAATTGAAGGTCCAATAAAAGTTTGAAAGATATCAAAATTGTCGGCATTTTATCTCATTAACTTTGAATATTGTTGCATGTGAAAGAGTTTTTGAAGTTCAAGTATCGAGTGGCAATCCGTACGGATTGCCATCACATCGTCTAACATAAATTGTTTGTCTTGTAGTGTCAACTATCGAGTGGTGACTCAATCGGATAACCATCCGATACCTTGCCAAGTTCTTAAATATCTGATCCGATCCACGTGACTTTATTGTAGCGGCCCAATCAATGTTTTAAATGTTCTATCTCATTTAATTGTGCATGTGATTCTTGTCTCGGCCCATGTGAACATTATTCAAAGCTCTCGGCTCAATAAAGAAGTTGTCATTTTACAAAATTGGAGGCCCATTTAATACATCATGTGAACTAAGTGACGGTCCAATAGAGATCATGTTTTGACCATTTGATTAAATCATTACTTTTACATGAGATTTTAATAGCAGTTGCTTGTAAAGGTCAAATTACATTTGTGAAGTATTATCAATCGCCGAGTGGCTACGCGAACGGATCACTATCCGATCCACGAGTATTTTGTTTGGTGGGTTAAAGGTCAAGTGTCGAGTGACTACTCAATCGGATCATGATCCGATCCACGTGCATACAATTTTGTTTTGTTAACTGCCAATCGTCGAACCACTACTCAATCGGATCACCATCTGATACTTTTCACACTTTCACATTTTAACTTGTTGTGCAAATCATCAAACGGCAATCCGTACGGATTGCCATCCGATCCTAATCATTCTATTTGCTTGTGTCTCAGGTCCAAGTATCGGATCACTACTCGATCGGATCACCATCCGATCATCAACACAAGAGGTCTCTCAGATCCCCACTCGATCGGATCACCATCCGATCCAAAGCATACTGTCAAGTGTCGAATCGTCACTCGATCGGATCACCATCCGATCCAAAGCATATTGTCCAAAGTGTCGGATCTCCACTCGATCGGATCACCATCCGACACCTAGAAGTCAATTGATTAGGGAGCCAATCATCGGATAGTCACTCGATCGGATCACCATCCGATCCGTTGTCATCCGATCATTGTTATTCCGTTGACCTTCGTTGACCACACTCGATCGGATACCCATCTGATCCAGCAGTTTGATAGTTTTTAAACTGATCGTTTATTTGTTTGTTTACAGGTGATTCAAGATAAACAAGGTGCTAATATCAAGACACAATTCGAAGATGTCGGGAACTGGCGAAGAATTTTACAACACTTTTTATGATGCATACACTTCTGAAACAAAGTCGGAGACAAGCAACATTTCAAAAACGATTTCAGATAGTTTAAAATATGATAATATGTATGGTAATCAACAAAAGCCACCAAATTTAATGAATATCGAGGACTATAACTGGTGGAAAAAAGCGGTTTGAGGGTTGGTTAAAAGCGTTTGCTCATGAGTGTTGGTTAAAATTGAAATTAGGATATAAAGAACAAACAAAAGAAGGAGGAATTTTATTAACTATTGAAGAGTTTACAAAGCAAGAAGTAAAACACATGATTGCCGAACAAAAAATGATTACATTGTTATATCAATCTGTTTGAGAGGATATTATTCCGTTGCATGAAGATGAAACTACATCAAAAGGTTTGTGGGAAGCATTAGAGAGAAAATGTACTGGTGGTGAGGAAATTGTCAAAAACAAACGTTCCTTATTAAAAAAAGGAATTCGATTTGTTTTCTTACATGAAAGGTGAAACTGTTCCTTAGATGATTGAAAGATTTTGTCATCTTAAGCTTGAATTGGAGAGGTTTGGTGTTTCAAAAGATAATGATGAGATCATCGACAGGTTGATAGAAGCTCTTACAAATGAAAACGATTGGTCAAACTATGTCATGATACTCAAAAACAGCAATGATATGAGCAAAGTGACCCTTGATTGGTTGATTGAGAAGCTTGAAGGCCATGAATTAGAAATACAAAAACAGAACAAAATAGCAAATAGCAAATCAACAATATAAGCAAAATGTCGATTTATACTACCGAGGAAGCATGATTAATTAAGCATAAAAAACGGCATTTAGTGCTGGAAGTTCAGAGGATTCATCTCAACACAGCTCTTCAAGTGATTCAGGTTATCATTCAGTTGGCTCAAATGCTTCAAACCCAAACATTGTTCAATGTAACATTGCCATAGATCTGAAAAACTCTCAAAGTCTGAATGCAGAAGCTGCTAAGCAACAAATGGTATTTTTAGCGTCTGTCTTGGAATCATATGAAAGTCTGGTTGCGGGTAAGCTTGGAAACCCGAGTATGACAAAGGAAGATTATGACCAGATTGATCCAGAGGAGATGGAGCTGATAGACATTAAATGGTGCATGGCTAGCACTCTGAGGAGAGCACAACGATTCATGGAGATCACTGGAAGATCATGTTTAGGATCTGCTGATTCAAAATTGGGATTCGATAAGTCGAAAGTTACTTGTTTTAAGTGCAAACAGAAAGGGCACTTTAAAAGAGAATGCACAAATAGGCAAACTGACGAACCCGCGAATCCATTCAGAGATGATTATTATCAAAGAGCAATTTATCATCGCAACAGTGGATCTTCAAACGTGAATCAAAAGCAAATCGGTGAAGGATCATCAAAGGAAAAATCAAGAGCTTTAGTGGTTATTCAAGACGATGAAGGTTATGACTGGAGCAAGGTTTGTCCTGAAGAAGATTTTGTTGGATCTGCTTTTATGGCTGAAGTTGTTGAAGATAATCGTTGGCAGAGAGATAAAGCAAGTTTTGAAATCCAAAAGCTGTATGCTCCATTCAAGGAAGCTCAAAAATCCAAAAGATGGAACGCTGAACTGGAATGCTACATGGATCCACGGGGTAATCCGGTTGTTGACCCCAAGAAGGTGGATTTCTTTGCAGCAGCAAAAGTTTTTCTAGATCGTGACACATTTCACACGAGAAGGTTATCAGAAAAAGGTTATGACGCTGAGGTGTTTAAGCGTTAAAGAAGTGTTTGAGGCAAGTTTACCAAAAGTGGTGGAAATGAGAAAGAAGAAAGAAGAAGAGATTGAGAAGATGGTTAAGGAGGTAAAGAAAACAGCAGAGAATGCTGAAGAAAATGAACAAAAGAAGGAAGAGGATCAGAAAGTTGAAACAGAAGAATCACAAGTGTCAGATGACACTGAGGTAACTGAATCTTCTAAATTTTTAAATGATGAAAATGTTGATAAAACTAAAGATAAGTGCAGGAATTGCATATAAATGTGCAAAGCCTGTACTGAGAAAGATGAAAAGATAAAAACAAAAGATATTGAAATAAATAAAATTGAAAATGTTTTCAAAACAAAATGCAAAGAAATGCATGAAAATGAAGAAGTTTTGAAACAAAATATTGAAAAGCTGACACTGAAATGTCAAGATTTTGAAAAAGAAAATGAAATTATAAAACAAAAATGTTTGACAAAATGTGAAGATTGTGTTAGAAAGGATAATAATTTTTAAGATCTGCAAAGAGAATATGATAAAATAAAATGTTCAAGTCATATAGTACAAGAAGCTTATGATACTTTGAAGAGACAAATTAAATGTTTGGACAAAAGATTGTCTGAAACTTTAACAACAAAAGAACTTTATGAGAAAAAGTTTGAAGAAAAGCAACTTGAATTAAACAAGTGTGTTGATGAAGTTGCTAATCTCAAATAAGTTCTGGTTGAAAAAGAAAAGATTGTTACAAAACTTCAAAGTTATCATAGTTCTTCGTACATTCTCAAACGCATTTTCAACATCACACCAGATGACAAAGATTCTGACAAGAATAAAAAAGGTATTGGTTCAGTGTCACACCCCGACCACGTAGAACATACAAAACGTGGCGGAAATATCGGGGAGTGTTGTAACAGAATTAATTGTTTCAAATCCATGGCAATTGAAGTTTCGTTTTATTGATTAAAAGTGTTACAATGCCTTAACAAACAAAGAAATACAACATAATTAACTAGTCTTGCATCTTTTATTGTCACTAAAGCCCAAGTCTGTCTATGTGTATCTTGATCATCTTATGCAACAGCTCCTGAAAAACACATGTGAAAATAGGTACGTCAGCATAAAAATGCCTGTGAGATACATAGGTTTTGTGAAAATAAGATTCATGACTTATGTTTGAGAAAATGTTTAGTCATGAACCTTGTTATTTGCTTTGTCTTTTAAATCATTTGAAAAACGATAAGATCAGATGATAAGTATAAATAAATGTAAGGTTAAATGAATAACCAAGTAAAATATGTTTGCATAAGATAAGTTGTTTATGAATCAATGTCTTGTGAAAAGTATGTTATTTGTATGAAATGTTCTATGTCTCAAACTGAAATGATTCAAATAACGTTACGACATGTAATACCATACAAACACTTATATATAGGAAGTACCAGCGGCGTATCCACCATGCTTGTATCATATTACACACGCATCGTTACTTAATCACTTAATCAAACCAAACCAAACAATGTAAAATGTTCATGTCAAGATGTAAATCATGTCAAAATGTCTATGTCAATTATCCATGTCAAATGTCTATGTCAAATATCCATGTCAAATGTCTATGTCAAATATCCATGTCAAATGTCTATGTCAAATATCCATGTCAAATGTCTATAGTCCAAAAGTAGTCAAGTAATGTATAACCAAAATGATATGTATGGTAAGTAAAATTTAGACTACTTAAACCATAAGTAAAAATGTACAAAACAAAGTATTGAAGTAAAACTTGGTTTAAATCAAAGTTATGTTTTGTAAGATATATGCATGCTATACTGAATATGAACATTTATGCGGTGTTGTGAAAATTCATACATCCAAGCCTTGAGACAGACGGATAACTATGTAAAAGTGAGTTATCAAGAGAATATGTATTTGGATTCGGTCATTCCTTTCATCCCCTTTCCCTGGGATGTCCGGAACGGGATTTGTCAAGTCCTATGATACCACTACCTACTAACGAACGGCATGATCGGTGTTAATGAATGTATAGTATAGTTTAAACAAACCAAATGTCATACCAAAATGTAAGCATGTGATGAAGATAATGTACCTAGTATGCTAGAGTAAACATACAAGGTAGAGCTGTAAAACAATGTGTCCATATGTTACTGGAACATATGCAACAGAGATGCAATGTAAAATGATGTACTAAGTATGCTAAGTTAACATACAAAGTAGAAAAGTCATGTAAATCAATGTGCTAGCATGCTATCAGTCAACATACCTAGCAGAAATGTAATATAAATCATGTACTAATAGTGTACTAATGAACATAACAAGTATATGATGTGAAAACAGGAAAGCATGAAAGTAACAAGTAGGCACATGTGTTTCACCCCAAAACAGTTTGGAAAACAGTAAAAGAGGGGTCTATGTACTCACTTGAGATTGCTCAGTAGTCCTTGAGTAACAACCAAACAATGCTAGAGATCGCGGATATCAAACGGCACCTAATATAGGTAACTATGTTAATTAACCGGACCTAGATCGGAAGATCGGGTAGTATTAGGGTTTGTAAACCAACGAGTGTAGAGACTCGTGTTATTTGGTTTAACAAAGCCTACATACTAAATGAAACTTAACCTAAGTGCTTACGACCCATTACGACCCGTTTAGGTAGCTTATGCTACTTTAACGCGTCGTTCGCGTGAAACGCGTTCGGACCGCCTAACTAGTCCTATGACAAGTGTTATATGCCTAAACATGTTACATAATCAGTTATGTGACAAAAGTTTAGGTTACATATGCTTAATTACCAATTATACATGAAAAGGGTATTCTGGTAATTTACCTAAGGCATATAAACTACCTATCATACAACTACTTAAACGATGTGACCATAGGGTATAACCTCGGAAGGTTATTCCCTACCTACTATGGTCACCTAATGTGTTTGGTCGGATCCAAATGATCGACCAAATGGGTCGGGTTCGAAGGTATAGGCGATTTATTAGATCGCCTACCCTACGACCCTAGACAACGTGGTAATCAGTGGGCATAGTCCCAAGGGACTATAACCAACGTGATTACACTCACGTTGCGAAGTTCAAACGAACTTCGCATTGACCATTACTGGTCAACGCTGAAAGTCAAACTAAGTTTGACTTTCTGACTCGAAAAGCAGTAAAATAAGGAAAAGAACGAAAGAATACTTACGAAGGGTCCCCGAATGCTAATCCCGATTCAAGAATCTCAGGTATGAAACAATGGTTTCAACTTAGAGGTTCTCAAATCAGAATTCTAGTGATTTTAGCAATGGGGTGTATGGGGTATTTATAGGAATACCCGAACCGTTAAGATCGTTTCATGGAAAACGTGCCTTAATCCCATCCGTACATGTGTTGCAAAGTTATGGTGTTTAGGTGCTTAAATTCCATCCATACATGTGTTGCAAAGTTATGGTGTTTAGGTGCTTAAATTCCATCCATACATGTGTTGCAAAGTTATGGTGCCTAAATTCCATCCTTATCCGCTGACTAAGCATGTTAGAATGTGTGGTTGTGAATTAAACAACGGCTAATACATCGAATCTGGTCCCGAAAGTGCAAAACTGATATTTCTGCATGTTTTCTGTCCAGCATAGTCAGTCGCGTAGCGCGACTGGTAAAGCCTATAGGGTTCGCGCTACGCTAGCATGCACCAGCTTCAGAAAAATTTCAAAATTGGCAGGAATGGTCCCTGCACGTGTTTAAGGCCTTTTTCGATGCGTTTGAACCCCGTTAACCTCATTTCAAGGCTCTAAAATGAAGTTAAAGTATAGGGAACTCAAAACATACTCAAAAATATGCCGGATGATGGTTCGTTTGGTCGTACGAACGCGATGTTCGCTTAATTACGACGGAATGCGCATAAGCGCGAAAAACGATCCAAATGACGCGACGAATGGATTTTTCTTATAGCGAACACTAAAATATAATGTAGTCATGCTTACATAAATTTTTGGATGTCCAGATGTATTCAGAACGTAAGTTATGCGCGAAAATGCAAACTTGTGCACTTTTTGACACTTTTAGTCCCTGAATGACACAAAAGTTTATTTTAGCATACCGAACACCTCAAATCCTATTTCTAAGCTATGTAAAGGATATTTATGGTATGTTTAACTTATGGTCATGTTCCGGAAGGTCTGTTACAGTTCAAATTGGCATACTTTCGCAGTTTGTCAACTTTAGTCCCTGTAAGCGATTAAACTTTGATTTCACCCCACCAAACCTTCCAAAACTTATATCTAAGTTATGTAAAGGTTATTTAAGGTATGTTAAGCCTATGTCACTTTTCCGGAGTGTTTGTTGCATTAAACTGGTTATATTTACGCATCGGTGCGCGTATAACCTTCCAGAAAGCGATTTAGAGTTTGGAATTGAACGAGAATTGATATGTGCAAATGATACACATATTTTTACAAATCCCAAGTATGAAATACAATATTTCATTGGTTCGGTATTTGTTTGATGGCCGTGGAGGCACAGGTGTTACATTCAGAATATCATCAGGTACCACCACCATTGAGAGATAATTATACTTTTTATGATGAGGAAAATGTGGCAAAAGGTTTGAATATAGTTGACCAATTACCTGAAAGTATCGATGTGACTTATGCCAAATCTGATGAAGCTGATGATTCAGAGGTGGTAAGTAAGGTTGTTGAAAGCGTTTTGAAAGATGATTCTATCAAAGGTAAGTCTGAATCACAGGATGAAAATGAGGGAAATTTTCATGATGGCTATCTTAAACTGTCAAAATCTGAGAAAGTTATGAATGATGATTCAAAAGGAGTGTCTTATACCATGATTGGATTGGACAAATTATTCTTAGATAATGAGTTCCCGATTCAAAATGTGATTACAGATAAAATTGACAAAGTGTTTAAACTAGTAGAGATCGAAAAGTCAGAAATTTCAAAATTTGCTGGAAAGAGCAAAAAAGCTTTTTATAACAAACCTGGTTAGAAAAAGAAGAATATGAAGGCTGGGTTGGGTTATTAAAAGAATCAAAATTAGAAACGAAATGAAAAACCAAATTTTGTTCATGGAACAAGTTCGGAAGAAGAGAAAGAACTCCAATTTAGACGACAGTCTAATGAAGAGTTTTATGCTCAGAAAAAGCAACAACAACAGGCTAAAGATGTTTCGAGGAAAACTTGTTTTAAATGTGACCAAACTGGACATCTTGCACGCAAGTGTCCAAACCCAAAGCCTGTTGATGTTGAAAAACAGAAATCTGAGGATGTGAAACAAAGGACTACCAGATTTGATTCAAAACAAACTTACAGGTACAACACAAACAAGTTTGCTTCAAATCAAACTTGGAAATCAAATCAGACTAGGTTTGATTCAAGACAAACCTGGAATTCTCACACACCCAGATTCAGAACAACACAAAGTTGGAAAACATCGATTGATATGACAAAACCAAACCAGTTTTGGAAATCAAAAATTGTTGTTCAAAATCAAAATAATCAAAACGAGTCACGATTTTACAAAAGAAGTGCTTCAAAAGGACAAAACTGGGTGGTTAAGAAACAAGTGACTTCTGTGAATGACGAAAAAGTTGAAGTCAAAGATGAATAAGTTTTTGTACAAAATGACAAAGATTTTCCATCATTGAATGAATTTTGTGTTGAAATGCCTAAGGTCAAACAGACCTAGGGTGAATTATTCAAGTAATTGAGTTGTGTATATGTGCAGGTGCTCCTGAAGAAAACTGAATGTCAACTAAAGGAATATCGAAGCAGCCTGGCACTAGAGGAGAAGGCTGCTGGTCCCTGTCACTGAGAAACGGGGAGTTAGTTTGTTTGTGTACATAAATAAACCATATTTCAAAAATCCTAAAAAACTGAAAAATTTAAAAATAAAAAATATGTTTGTTTTTAAATTTTTCAAAAATTTAAAAAAAAATTCAAAAATATGTTGAGTGAATACGCCGAAACCCTCACGGCTGAACAAACATGATTAATTTCACAAGATTGAAAAAAAGGTTTTCAAACTGTAAAATATCAATGTGTTGTAAATCATGGGGGTAATTACTGCTTTACATGTTATATTTTCTGCAAAACAGAGAATGAGATGCAGAAAATGGATGGCGAGACAAAGTTATCTACATCGGTTATCAAAGTTTCTTTAAATGTTTTGAAATTTAGGGGGAGTAATAGTTGTTGTCAGAAAATCCAAAAACATTAGAAAATTTGAAAAAGCCAAAAACATGATAAAAATAAAAAAGAGTTGTATGTAAAAAGAGGAAATGATAGTACATCAGTAGACAATCATTGTACGCTAAAGAATTGGAAAGTTAAAATGTGATAAACGGTCTCACTGATGATATGCCAATAGGTTTTTACATGCTTAGTAGATTGTTTTCGAGATATAAACCTAAATATCAAATACTTACTTATCTCGTGGGGAACATCTCTCGGATATATGGGTAACCCCCGAAATCTTGTTTGAGAGATTGCCTGATTCTGAGATACTAGATCTTTATACTGTTTGATATCTGGGGTATTATACCTGGTCTTCTGATATTGCGGAAGCAATGGCCTAGACCTCGTATAATACTTTATGCGCTTTAAAAAGCTTACCCTCTGCACAAAAATTGAAAAATATCGAAAGATATGAATCAATTGCAGTTGAAGAAAAGATTCTTTAAAGGGAACACACCTAAAGTCAAGCCTTCATCTCTTTGACTGAACGGAAGTTCATACATGAGCTCTCAAGGTCTCGCACTAACTCAGAATACAGATATCAAATTGGTATACTCACCTGTAAGACTGAATCTAGGGAATTTTGATACGGGAGTATATTCTGATGTGGGACACATGAATAAGTTTAAGTCCTTAAAACACTAATCTCGTATCTCGAATCGATTGAACTTTGTGTGAAAATTTAAGTGGATCAGTATACTGACAATCTAAGTGAATCGTTTAGAACTTAAAGTTTTTAAAGCTCAACGGTACTAGTGATTTGTCATAAGCTGATATGATCCTCTGGTGCGAACTCAAACAAAAATATTGTCTGTAAATATTTCATAAAAATACAAAAAGATTTTGATTTCTGCTTTATTTTCGACAACCAATGTCCGAGAGCTGAGTTTCAAAATCTGAGTATGTTGAACGTGTTTCTGAAAATAAAAAAGTTCATTTAGTTGAAACTTGAAGTTTTAAAATCAAAAATCAAAAACAGTTTGTGATATCTCCAAGGTCATTAAGTTGGACTTGGATGATAAATCGTGAAGGTTTTGGATATTTAAATTGTGAAAATCTGCTATATAGAGCTAGGTTTCGATCTTGGTTGCTTAATACTGCAAAATCTATGAAGATTGTTGATAGGGGGAGAAAATCAAGTAATCCTGGATATATTCATATTATTATATTTTAGAGCCAGGTTCTTGATTCAAAATGTTTTTAAAAGAGCCAGGTCACGATTCCTGGACAACCGAAAACGCTTTCACTGTCGAAATATTTTAGCTTATGCTGAGAGCCAGGTAATCAATCCTGGATGTTCAAAACGTCTTTACTTATAAATGTTTGAGAAATTGCAGATAAAAGTCCAGATTACGATCCCTATAGCCGAGTCTAAGGGGGAGTCTGAAGACGAGCTCAATGCAAGGGGGAGCTTGTATCCAGAAAGCCAGGTGTCGATCCCAAAAGCACGGAAGCTTGACGAAAGGGGGAGCCAGAAGAAAACGAGTCTAACGAGAGGGGGGAAGCTGAAGCCGAAGACAGATCCACGAGGAGTCTGTTAGAGATAGAAGGAGTCTATGGTTACTGATGATATCAAACCTTCAAGAAGACTCAGAGAGAGAGAAAGACAAGACGCTACGAGATTGACTGCGACAATATCCAAGGGGGAGTCTCTAAGTGCAGTAATGTCTATCGCCTCCGTCAATCCAGTTCGTAGCAAAGAATAGAAGAAAACGTGATTTTATTGTGTTATAAGTAGGGAAAAAAGCAAGGTGGCAAACTTGTAAATAAGGGGAAATCCCTTATGCCTTGGCCTATAAATAGGAGCATTAGTGTTTCATTTTAGACCTTTTGGCCATTTGAGAGATTTGGAGCTTGGTGCTTAGAGAGAGAAACTATTGCTCAAGGTGATTCGTGGTGCTTGTACTTGTCGTATATTCAATAGAATCACGTTTGTATTATGTTCTTGTGTTCGGTCCACGTTCATGTACGGATTCCGCACGTCACACGTATCATTCCGCAATCGTTCGGGAGTAAAAACTGATCCTACAGAGAAAACGAATTGCCGCTCAAAGTTCCATTCTCTGGCTTAAGAGAATGTCCACATCAGCATGACATGTGGCTAAGATGTATTTTTTAGTATAGCATATAGATGGACCGATCAGGATGGATCATGGATCGATCCATATAATTAATTGGATAAATAGATCAATCCATTTGATTAATTAATGGATTAGTGGATATTTTTATGATCCAATAAATGATTTAAATGAAACGGATTGGATTGGATTTGAAGAAACACTAGATAAACGACCGGAATCATAATATCTAGGGGGTTTGGATCTGCATAAAGTGGTTGTTCTCTCTCGTTTGATTCGATTATGATTGATCTCCTTCTCCGATAACTCTGCAAAAAAGAAGCACCGTTAGCCTCGCCAAGGGGAGAAAGGGGTTCTCTCCTTGACCCGACTCCGGTGTGAGAATAAGTTTGGGTTATGGAGAAGAAGAAGTATTTGAGAAGTGTGTGTAACTTGAATTTCATACCTGAATAGTTCTCATATTTATAGTCAGGAGTCTTTGGACGGGAAAACCCGTTAGTGAAAAGTTGACGGAAGATGCTAACCCCGTAAGCGGTTGCATTTCCTTCCGTCAAGCTTCTTGATCCGTCGTGAATGCACACGGATCGTGGTTTAGATCGATGGCTGGGGTTTTGCCACGTGTAAAGTGATTAAGTGGAGATTACTCTCCAATCACATGCTATCATTGTGATTTCAGGGATGCCGGAGGGTGCGACACGTGTCCAGACGGTTATAACCGTCTTAGTAGTGCACGATTGAATTCCTTCTAGAAGATTACTGCTGCAATCTGGTGTGACTCCTTATCGTATGGAATCAGCTAAATAAATAAATCCCAAGTCCAGGCAAATAATATCCAAGTCTGAATATTGGGCGGAAGTGTCTAACTCAGGATTTTTATCCTTTGTTTTATGGAGCAAAGGCGCAAGGCTTTATGATTTCCTTTGGGCGCGCAAGTGTTGACTGTTGTTGGCATCCTAGGCCTTTCTTTTGGTAAGACCAGTGCGCGGCCGCGCAAGGTAAAAAGGCTGAAAGGCAAGGTTGTGGTATGGTCCCAAGTATTTATTACAAGGTTTTTGGGACCTTACCCCTTCAAATCCCCCCAGTCTAGTGTTGCTCTTATGCAAGTAAGTGGAATACTGGACTTATGAGAGGGAAATGCTTTTTGGCGCGAAAAATAAGGAAACTTCCGGAAGAAGATTCCTTTTGTTTATTTTTGAAAATCTATGACTTTAAATGAAACTGGTACAGTAAAAACTGAGTGACAGGCTGTCACTGTTAGTTGCTCCTTACTGTCCATGTTTTGCACGCGCGCGTGTAATCGCGTTTGTGTTGATTTCCACTCGCTCTGTTGCTTGGAAAACTGTGATATCCAGAAAGGGTGCTATAGCGGTTACCGATGCTATTTATTGCGGTGAGTATATAAGTCTGTCTGAGTTGCCCCTTTTCCTGTTTAATCATTGCTTTTTTGAAAACTTTTCCTCTTCCTTTGTTCATTAACCGTTTAAGAAAAGGTTTATCATTTCTTCCTCTTATGTCAACCAGAGAACACCAAGAAGACCTATCTGAAGAAATGTCTGCTGAACTTCCACCGTTAAAGTGGCCCAGAGCGACCTTTGATGGTTTGGTTCGGAATTTGAAATTTCCGAAGAATTGGGGTGCTCTGTACCCTGAAGAGGGGCAGACAGCAGCGGATGCTCCGGCTGGGTATATCACCCTTTTCTAGGATTTTTTTCTATGAAGGCAACTTTCGTTTTCCTGTGACCAGATTTTTCCTTGAAATCCTTGAGTATTACAAGTTGCATATTTCCCAATTGAACCCTATTGGCATGGTTAGGGTTCGACATTTCGAGTTTGTGTGCCGAACGATGCATATCGAGCCGACAGTTCCTCGATTTAGGGTTTTTTTACCAAATGCATTGTATTCAAGGGTTTTATTCTTTTGTTCAGAGAGCATCTGCAAAGAAGATTTTGCAACATCCTCCAAAGTCCTTCCATGACTGTAAGCAAAAAAAATTCTTTGTCAAAGCCGGAGTGATTCCGGTGAGGATGGTTTTACGGGGGAAAGATGATGTTCCTGCCGAAACAATTCAGACCCCTGTTGACGAGAACTGGTATCAAGATCTCAAAGACGTTCCCAACATCGCCTTACCGGAGAAAGCCCTTGTCGGTGCCAGTATGAGCTTGAATTGGAAGATGGACCGTGACGACAAGCCGGTGTATACGGAGGATGATCATGGTAAGTTTGGGGTTTTTCCTCCCCCCCCCTTTTTTTTGAACTTGCCTTTCTTCCCTTGTAGTTGTTTCGCTGTATGTTGTCGCGTTCAAGAGAGAAGGTGGAAGAATGGGTACCATTAAGAAGAAACCTGATGAAGAACTTTGGTACCATCGTATTGTAAGAAACTTTGTTCTTCCACGGGATGCGGATCTGTCTGCTCAGCCTGCTGCTGGCGCTGGTAGGCTATGTGCATATTGGTTTACTGTTCGCTTTTTGCGCTTTTGAGTAAAATGTTTTTTTATGATTCCGTAGGTGAGTTATCAAACTTAGGCATAGGCCCTGAGAGGAAGAGGCGCGCGGTGACTTCTATTTCTGCGCCGAAGAAGAACGAAGCCGATAAAGCTCAATCTTTGAAAACAAAAAATGTTGGAGAGAAGAAAGGTATGCGCCGTTCCTCTGACTCCTGGTGTGATTATGTAGTGGTTTCTGATTCTCTGGAGGGTCTTACGCCTGCAGTTATCATTAGGAGGCCAAAACCTGAACCGAGAAATACTGATGATATCCCTCTATCCAACCCAAATGATCCCATTGACTTGGAATCTAGTCCTGAACACTTGGTGCACAGGAATGCCGGTAAAAGGAAACAAGCTGATACTGATGCTGAGGGTCAGCCCTCTAAGAAGATCTAGAGGAAGAAAATTACCAGGAAGGGCAATCTGGATGCTTTCATTTCGGAATCTGCTCCTGGTAAGTGTTGTCCTTTATTTTTTTCCTGATGCGCATTAAATCCTTACAGACTTTGTTATTTTATTTCAGAGGTTCCTGTTTCCCCTGTTCCCACAGAGCCACAGCCTGTGGTTAATGAAGAACTCCCACCTTCTCCTCCGCGTGCCTCTGTTGTTGATCAGTTAAACACTACGGAGGTTCCTGAGGGTGGTGTGGAGAAGATTATTGAGGCTGATAAGCCTGTTGGTGTTACCATAGAAGTTGACAAAGTTGTTGATCCAGGGATTGTGGATGGTGCTAGTAATCCACGAACTCCTGAAAGTGTTGCTCAAGACTCGGGGAAAGAACAATCTGCTGAGAAAATTCCTACTGCAACCTCTTCTCCTAAACCTTCTGACACTATGCCTGAGCGTGTTGAGAAGGTTACTGTTGAGGATCAAAGCTCATTCGCTGGTGTTGATAAAAATTCTCCACTCCGCCCAGAGGAAACCCTGGGGGATTACTACTACAGGACTTACACGGAGAAAGATGCTTCTGAGCCTCACGCCCCTGTTTGGAATTTGAAGAAAGGTGACACTTTCTCGGATTAGCGCGTGTGCCAAGATTGGTTGCAGGGGATACTTCCGCCTGGGTAGATCAAGTTTCAAGAAAGCTGGTCTTATGAACAAACTTATCAAACTTACCTTGAAGAGACTGCTTCTCATGTTTCTACCACTCATCGCATAGTGCGTGAGTGGTATAGTACGCATAAGGACTGGGAAACTTTTAGGGTGTCCCAGAAGAAGTTTGCCAATGATGAGAGGCACTTGGCTCAGCTAAAAGCTAAATTGGAAGCTGATCAAGCCAAGTTTGAAGCTGAGCGCAAAACTGAGGAGTGGTCTGTTGCGGGTTGGAAAAGGAAAGCGGAAGCTGAAGCTGCCCTCCTTTCCGAAGAGCACAAAAACTGGAAGAGAATTTGCGAAAAAGATAATGCTGAGAAGGTAAATCTTCGTAATGTCATCAATAATCTCAAGGCTGAGATTAAAAAGCTGAAGAAACAAGATGCGAAAATAGAAAAGTTGAAAAAGGAGAAAGCTGATGCAGAAGCTGCTTTAGAAGAAGCGCGTTCTCATAGGGAGCGCAGTGAGCAACGAGAGGTACGAGCTTGCGCCACTCTTGCCCTTAGAGATAAAGAGTTAGAAGAACTTGCTGCTTTGCTTTCTGGCCAGGAACAACTTAAAAAGGATCTGGAGCTTGCGCATTCTGAAAAGGCTGAAACCTCTCGCCGTTTGACCGAAACTGAAGAAAAATTGGAAAACTCTGAAACGGCGTGAGCCACGGCGGAGAGTGAGCTTGAGCCTTTAAAGAGTGATATGGCGTGGTTAAAAGATCGTGGAATTACTTGTGTAAGTTGCTTGTTCTTTTCTGTTGTGGAACTGTTTATGCGCTTTCTTGTTTATTTACCCTTTCCTTCTTTCACAGGTTGCTGAATCAGTGCTGAATTCTGAGGAGTTGGATAAAACTGTTGCGCGGTTAGTTGTTGCTGTGCGAAAAGATGGGTATGCGCAAGGATATGCTGAATGTTTGCATCATGTAAATAGCGCTTTAAAGGTTGACTGGGATGTCAGTAAATCTGCGACTTTTAGCGTGGATACTGGTGCTGCGCTTGCTGCCTTGAAGACAGAATTTAACAACTTGCAACTTCCGGTTATGGATCTGATAAATGTTGCGCTGCAATCTGATGATCACGTAACACAACTAAAGGAAATCTTTCCGGATGAGGGTGAAGATTTTGCATAGGTTGAAAAATGTACTGAACAATTTTCTTTGTTGGTGCGCCGTTGCGCAAGTAACTAAAACACTGCCGTGTTTGATAGTTTTTAAGGCGTATTTGTACGCTGAGAATAGCATGATGTTTTTATTCGTTTGTTTGATGATTTTACAATATTTTGCATGGATACAATTACTTTGATTAGGTAAGGCAAATGAAGTTGGTATAAAGCTCATGTGTGAACGTATAGTCTTGTGTGATATGATCACTGACTGTTCATGAGATTTGGTTTTTTGTGTTTACCATAATGTTTTTGCGCTTACCAAAAGAAATTGCATGCACTTTGTAAGAAACACAAGAATAATAGAAACTTTGCTTTTTTATTTAGGGATAGGGCACAGAGGCCATTACAAAGTTTGCTAAAATAAATATATGAAACTTAACTTACTCTAGCTTTCCCGCTTCGTTTGATAAATCATGTTTTCCCACGGTGAATTCATAGAGTTGTCTCTTAGGTTTTCGCCCTTTTGCTTGGGCCCTCCTCACCCCGAGTTATCTGCTTTATTTCTTTGCGCACATTTTGGAGCAAATGTGTGAGCTCGCCGCTTTTGAGGGCTTTCTCTATTTCTGTGCGTAAAAAAATGCAGTTGTTGGTGGTATGCCTGCTGTCCTTGTGATACTCGCAGTATTGGGCAGGGTCTTGTCTACGCTTATTTTTCATGAGGATCAGAGGTTTGAATTGATAGTCTTCAATGCTCAAGACTTTCGCAGGGGTCTTAGTTAGGGGAGTCTACTGCCTCTCCCTATTCTCCTGTTTAGATTCCCTCTGCACGGTGAGTTTGTTGATCGTTGCTCGAGCATCTTCAGACGAACGATTTCCTGAGCCAGACTCGCGCCATGATTTCTTGAATTTTCTCTCGCCAGTTGAGCTTAAGTCCGCGGGTCTGTTATGTGGTGGCGGCGGCCTATTGGTGGTAAGGTTTTTCTCAGTTTGAGAATAAACTTTTGCCGCAGCCATTACCTTCACCCAACTCTTCAGAAGGCCTTCTGTTCCGGATAAGACCTTAATCATGTCATCACACCTAACCGCGTATTTGAATTGAGCGCGGATTAGTTGCTCATGAACACCGCCAATCTCCAATACCTCTTTGTTGTATCTGGTGATAAAATCCTCCAGATTTTTGTCGTCGTGGCGCCAAATGTTCATGACATCAGATGTATCGCGAATGGAACGCCGTTGTTGGCTAAAATGTGTCAGAAAATTTTCACGCAGATCCTTCCACGATGTGATCTGTCCGATTGGTAAATTATCGAACCAGATTCTCGCTGCGCCGATTAGGGTTTGTACAAACAGATGGCACCATAATGATAGGGTCCAGCCCCCAACCAAACCTGCGCTTGTAAACACCCTTCAAGTGGCGCGAGAGCTATCTCCATGATGAACTTCGAATTTTCCGCTGCTTCCGCAGGGCGGTAAATTAGATCGTAATTATGCTCGGCCTCCGGGTTGTAAACCGCACGAGGTCTGCATTTATTGTAATTGGGTTGCAAACGGCTGAACACGCTGGTATTCTCACTCACACGATAGGTTGGATCAGATTCATCGGTGTGAGTGTTTCGTTGAGGACCCAGCCTAGTATGAACTGATTGCCTTCGGTGTTCATCACGATACTCTCTCTGATGGCTTCCTGACTGAGTGTACTCATGTTTTGAAGCAGATCTGGAGTAAACTTCTGTATTCTCGTAAGTTGAATCCTCCCGTTGGGAAGCATTAGCACGAGATCCTGGTCTCCGTGATTGAGTTAGGGGAGCAGTCTGTGCACACAGTTGTGTGTGTACTGCGTTTAGTGCCCCTTAAGACCTAACGTACCAGGAGATTGGAGTTTCTCCTGGTGGTAAAATTGATTGAACAGGATTTGCTGGTAACACTCCTGGAGTAACAGGTTCGTTTGCTCGATTGGATTGGACCTCATTATCGTCGGAGACTTCCTCCAGAATTCCTTCAGGTTGGACGTTGTTACCAAAATTCGGCCGAGGGCCGGTTTGCCGGTGAGCTGATGTCTCTTCCATGAGCAAATGGAATCGACGAAGTGAATCGAAAAACAAGAGAAGAACAGATGAAACAGAGAAAAAACGGTGGGCGCCAATGAAGAAACACTAGTTAAACGACCGGAATCGTAATATCTAGGGGGTTTGGATCTGCATAAAGTGGTTGTTCTCTCTCATTTGATTCGATTATGATTGATCTCCTTCTCCAATAACTCTGCAAAAAAGAAGCACCGTTAGCCTCGCCAAGGGGAGAAATGGGTTCTCTCCTTGACCCGACTCCAGTGTGAGAATAAGTATGGGTTATGGAGAAGAAGAAGTATTTGAGAAGTGTGTGTAACTTGAATTTCATACCTGAATAGTTCTCATATTTATAGCCGGGAGTCTTTGGGCGGGAAAACCCGTTAGTGAAAAGTTGACGGAAGATGCTAACCCCGTCAGCGGTTGCATTTCCTTCCGTCAAGCTTCTTGATCCGTCGTGAATGCACACGGATCGTGGTTTAGATCGATGGCTGAGGTTTTGCCATGTGTAAAGTGATTAAGTGGAGATTACTCTCCAATTACATGCTATCATTGTGATTTCAGGGATGCTTGAAGGTGCGACACGTGTCCAGACGGTTATAACCGTCTTAGTAGTGCACGATTGAATTCCTTCTAGAAGATTACTGCTGCAAACTGGTGTGACTCCTTATCGTGTGGAATCAGCTAAATAAATAAATCCCAAGTCTGGGCAAATAATATCCAAGTCTGAATATTGGGCAGAAGTGTCTAACTCAGGATTTTTATCCTTTGTTTTATGGAGGAAAGGCGTAAGGCTTTATGATTTCCTTTGGGCGCGCAAGTGTTGACTGTTGTTGGCATCCTAAGCCTTTCTTTTGGTAAGACCAGTGCGCAGCCGCGCAAGGTAAAAAGGCTGAAAGGCAAGGTTGTGGTATGGTCCCAAGTATTTATTACAAGGTTTTTGGGACCTTACCCCTTCAGGATTGGATATGGATCAATATCCAATCCATTGACAGACCTATTGTGATGGTTTAAAAGATAAAAGCAAGTTTTAGGTATGAGTGAATCAATAACCTAGATTAAAAATGCAGCTGAAAATCTTCGATACAATTGTAAAATCGTCAAGTATCGGATTCAACTCATTTGACATGATTTGAAAATAATGAAATGCACTTGCGAGTGTAGAATGATACATAATAAGTAGGGGATTCATCTCATTTTGACATTGTTCATGTGAAAGGTATAATAATCTAACTTATAATAAAAGACTCCAAATGATACCACATGGCATTCACTCCTTCAACTTGATAAATTTTATTTATATTTGTTTAATAAATTTATTTTAAAATTAATATTAACAAGAACTGAGACCCGCCGCAATGCGGCGGGAATTCTTTAGTTATAACTAAGTCGATTTAGGACCCGCACGTTATGTTAAACTCACTACAACAAAAATGACTTTTTAGGACATTTTCTGTGGGACGCTTGTAAAAGAGGGTCCTAAAAAACTATTTAATAGAACTAATGAACTTTTGGTGTCCTTTTATAATATACTCTACTAAACTGGTGTCCTAAAAAACTATTTAATAGGATGGATGATTTTTGGGGTCCTATTATCATATAATTTAATAGGACACTTAAAATGTAGAGCCTAATAAAGTACTTTATAAGACATTTTATTGTTACTGTCCCATTATGTGGTACTGTATTAGGACATTTGATCATCTAGGGTCCTATTATAACATAACTTAATAGGAGACGTTGTAGTTAAGTCATAAATGTTCAGTGTTATAGGACCCTTTGTCGAAGTCATATTAGAACTTAACTTAATAGGACACTTGACACTTGGGTCTTATAACTTTAAACTTTATAGGACGCTTAATAATTGTGGTGTTATTATAATACACCGTAATAGGACACTTGATATTTGAGTCATAAAACATTAGTTTTATAGGACGCTTATTCGCTAGAGTTTTATTATAAGAAACTTAAAAAGACACTTGACACTTGGATTTTATAAATTTAACCTTTATAGGACGCTTAATCATTGTAGTGTTATTATAATACATTGTAATAGGACACCTGATATTTGAGTCATAAAACATCAGTTTTATAGGACGCTTATTCGCTAGAGTTCTATTATAACATAACTTAATAGGACACTTGACACTAGGGTCTTATAACTTTAACCTTTATAGGACGCTTAATCATTATGGTGATATTATAATACACTGTAATAGGACACTTGATATTTGAGTCGTAAAACATAAGTTTTTTAGGACGTTTATTCGCTAGAGTTTTATAATTGTGACAACTGGCACTTTTCCATGTATTCCGTACAATAATAAACAGTAATTTGTACTTCAATGACTGTGCATGATTGAATTAATGAGATGAATGATTTTCTGATTACTTTCAAGAACATACAAATGCATTACATGTTGCAAGATTGTTTATCATTATTACATGCAACCCGGTATGGTCCAATTAGTGCACAGAACAAAGTTAGCACAATTATCAGATAAACTAGAAGTAATGGAGTTCAGTACTCAGACAGACATGTTGTTAGAACACAGAATGAGCCCCAGAACCAAGTTTACGCTAGAATAGTATGTAGGAAAGTAGGGATCATAAAACTGTCTTCCGAGTGATGAATTAAGTGCCAGAAAGTGCCCGAAAGACACTAAAACTGCAGAATTCTGCAGAAAACAGCAAAATTCAGCTTTTAAACCTCAAAATACAATGTAGAAATATGGTTTAATGGTCCAGAATACCTTGATAAGTGTGGGGAATCAAAACTGTCATAAAAGACATCATATTGCACACTAAACATGCAATTTAGCACCTTAACGAACCGATAACCAAACGAACAACCGGACACTACCCGAAAAACCAAAATTTAACTAGAAACATTGTTTTAATGTTATGAAGCTAGTTATGATCACTAAACATCATATTACTACTTAAAACACTATAACACACTCTAACACCAAAATCTAACACTTAACACCTAACTAGACTTGGTAACTAGAAGTTGAAATCAAACTAACCCCCCCCCCCCCCTTAAGTAGACGGTCCAACATGGGCCCCACCTTCTTGATTTCTTTCAATATTTTATTAGATAGTGTTGGATGGATATTGAACATTGTAACTCATGGATTATAAGATGTTGGAAGACTTTATTAAGAAACCACAAGTTAGTAACATAATCACCATTCACCATCTTCAACACAAAACTCCTTCTTCTTCCTCCCCAAAGCTACGGCCCAACACCCCCTCTCACACACCATCATTTTCAATCCATTCCTAAGTAATCTAAGGGTTATCTAAGGTGTTTCAAGCATCACTAAGAAACATTGTTTTAATGCTATAGACAACAGCGGTTTCAGAATATTGTGTTGTGTTTCATGACAAACCTAACATGTTTGGAGAAGATCTGAGTCTTACATATGGTTCTGTGTTGTTCATGATGCTCAATATCCATGCAGGTAGCGTACTGTTTTCAAGTTTTGGTTTATTTTATTGTATTTTCTACAACTTCACATGTTTCTTATTGCTAGAAATCCAATGTGCATATCAAATACAAACACACCTGGAGCGGTCTGTTCATTTGGAATTTGACATCTCTAATTCCGGATTATCGTAAGTTATTTTTCAATACCATAGCTTGATCACACCAATTAAAATTGATTTTTTTATTTCAGATACGAAACTGGGAACATGTTGGAGCCTAGTGTGAGAGCCTATGTGAAGTTGTGGATGAGGCTCTAATATAATTACACCAAACAACTATTTTTGTTATGCTGCCATGTTTTAGAAATTTTTATTTATTCTGTTGACTTGTTTTGTATTCATGTATTGTAGCATACTATGTTTGGATTTATAGTTGTATTGAATATATTTTTGGTAATCTAAGTTTATATGTAAATAGAAAAAACTAGAATATTTTTAAAGGTATTTTCTTTTTAAAATTCTTTTGCTAAAATTTTAAAAAAATTCTCACCAATAATGCTTTGTTACCACGTGTTAAGCAAACACTAAAGCCAGTCGTTGAAGGGTTTGTTTATAAAATTGATTTTATAATCTTATTTGGGATATTAGGACCATTTTCTTGATATTAAAGTAGCTATAACGTTACATCATAAGGGTCCTATAAATTAATTTTTAAGGACGCTTGTATGTGTATCAAAAGATTAAAAGTAGGAATTAACATATATGAACATTGTAAAAGTGTCCTAATATGTTCTTTTTAGGACGCTATTTAAGTTGTCTATAGACATATTATGCGACCATAAAATTGGTTTCATAATCTTATTTGGTATATTAGGACCCTTTTCTTGGTACTAAATTAGCTATAATGTTACATCATAAGGGTCCTATCAATTAATTTCTAAGGACGTTTGTAAGTGTATCAAAAGATTAAAAGTATGTAAGCACATGTTAGAACATCGTGAAAGTGTCCTAATATGTTTTTATTAGGGCACTATTTTGGTTGTTCAAAGACATATTACACGACCATAAAACTGGTTTCATAATCTTATTTGAGATGTTAGGATGCTTTTTTAGTTCCGGGACTTATTACGACCCCTTTACATAAAACGCTTTTACCGTTGGTCCTATTAAATGAAAGGTTATATAAAATAGCATTTTAGGACGCTTTTGCGCGTATTAAAAACCCAATTTTCTTGTAGTGACTTGTCAAACAAGAAAAAAAATAGACGATTTAAAAACGTTCACCCACACACGCACGTTGCGTCGTGTTAACTCGCAAAATTTAGAATGAAACGTTAAACCAAAGACGCACGTTGCGATGTGTTAAGTCACAAAATTTAGAACCAAGCAGAAAACGAAAATTTTGCGGAAAATGAAAACTAAAAAGGTTCAAAGTTGAAAGTAATTAAAAAAAGTTCCGATGATAGATTGCAAAAGATAAAAATTTTTGGGTTAAAAGTAAAAAAACCAAATAGTTTTGGGTTAAAAATAATTTATGAAATATTTTTTGGTGAAAAGTAACAGAATCATTTTCTTTTGGAAAACCCCCAAAGCCAAGGTCACGACAACCATATGAATAACCATTTTTTCTTTAGAAAACCCCCAAAGCACACCCCGCGTTGCGGCGGGGTGTAAAACGGTGTCAAATAGTACTAATGTCACACAACCGTCATCGACCGCCAACACTGACTCGACCTAGGATCTGCGTGTTGCGACGAACCTGTTAAACATGAAAAAATAGAGGTAAAAATGTTGAACCACACATGCACGTTGCGCCGTGTTAACTTGCAAAATTTGAAACAAAACATAAAAAAGTTGAACCACACTCGTACATTGCGTTGTATTAAGTCGAAAATTTAGAACTATACGTGCAACTAAAATTTGCCAAAGATGAAAAGTATAAGTGACAAAAGTTGTAAAGTTAAATTGCAATAATGAAAAGTTTTGGGTTAAAGTTAAAAAAAAACAAATTATGTAAGGTTAAAATTGCAAACGCTAAAAACTTTTGGGTTAAAAGTAAAAAAATCAACTTTAGTTTTGGGTTAAAGTTAAAAAAAAATTATGTAGGGTTATAATTAAAAAAGCTAAAAACCTTTGTGTTAAAAGTAAAAAATCAAGTTTTTTTTTTGAAAAACTCCTAAAGCACAAGGTACAAGTGGTTATTCACAAAAAACTTGCTAATTTATATATGGAACTAGGGTTAAGACCCGCCCGCGTTGCGGCGCGGGTACATCGTAAACATTGAATGGATTAGTCCAAACGCTATATGATGTATTAACCATATGAAAACACACATTTCGACGTATCCAGTTGAACTCAATGTAACATGTATAAGCATTGTGATTGGATCAAACGTAAAGTAAATCAAATTCATATCGGACAATCATAATGTATTATATGTGACCCAACTCATACATAGAAAACGTAACGGGTATGAAGGAAAATATGCACATGTAATCAAAAGAGATTAATTAGAGCTTTCGAAAAAAGAGGAGAAAAAGAAACCATAATTTGACTCCACTCGGTTCAAAACAAACTTTACGAAACATACATAAAATAAACACGAAAACATATTATATTTGACCTGTATCATTTCCCAAAAAAGTTGACGTCGAAACGTAGAACAACTTTAATTTATACCAAAACGTACATAAAAATATGTACGTAAAAATGGTTTCTTTAAACGAAAACGTATTATATTTGACCAGACTCGTCTATAAAAAAAATTTACGTCGGAATGTAGAACAAATCTTATTTATACATACCCGTACATAAAATATGCATGTAAAAAATAGTTTTTAAGTAAAAGAAGTATAGGGGTAAACCGAAACAAAATATTAGTAAAAAATTTAATAGGTTTAAAACGTTCATAAAACCGTGCCAAGTAGCACCAATGCCACAACGACATCGACTCTCAACATCGTAAAAATAAAATAGATAAAATGGTAAAAATTACACTGAACGAAAAGCAGACTAAAATCGTTGAACCACACACACCCGTTACAGTGTGTTAATGCGAAGAAGTTAATCAGAAACGTAAAATGTAGAAAATAATAACTTAGTCGATCTAGGACCCGCCCGTTGCGACGAACTTTTCGAAAGGGAAAAAATGGACGCGTTGCGATGGGTTTGTCAAATATGGAAAAATAGAGCAAAAAACATTGAACCTCACATGCACGCTACGACATGTTAACTCGCAAAATTTAGAACGAAACGTAAAACGAAAAACTTGCGAAAGAAAAAAAGTATGGGGGACCAAAGTTGTAAATAATAAAGTGTGGCGTTAAATTACAAAAGATGAAAAAGTTTGAGTTAAAAGTAAGAATTTGAAATGGGTTAAAATGTAAAAGAAAAAACTTTAAGTTTTAAAGTGGAAAATGAAGTTTTTTTTTGTTTGAAAAAATTCCAAAGCATGATATACAAGTCATGATACACAAGAAAGTTGCTAATTTATATATGGAATAATAATTAATAACCAATATATAGATATCACTTATTTTCATCATTATCTTTATCTAAAATTAATAAATAACTTCAAATTTTCAATTTAAACCCTTTGTTTTTTTATTTTATAACCCACAGTTTTTCATCTTTTACAATTTAATCTCAACTCTTTTTTATTTTCAATTTTGGTCCACCATACTTTTCATCTTTCTCAAGTTTTTTTGTTTGGTTCTAAATTTTGTGAGTTAACGCACCGCAACGTGCGTGTGGGGTTCAACATATTTTCGTATATTTTTTTCCCGTTTGACTGGCCCGTCGCGTCACATCTATTTTTCAGCGTTTGACAAGTTCGTCCAACACGCGGGTCCTAGATGGACTTAGTTATTTTTTTGTATGTTTTACGTTTCGGTTTAATTTCTCAGCAACGAGCGTGCGTGATTCAAAGATTTTACGTCTGCTTTTCGCTCGGTGTTATTTTTTCCCGTTTTTATTTATTTTGATTTTACGAGCTTTTTCGGCGTTGGTGGTCGCTAACAATTGTATAGTATTGCTACTACTTAACACAGTTTTATGACAACCGCTGCAATACAATGGCTTAATACTAGTAGATAATATGAGTAACCGGTAATTACATTTCCTTCTCAAATGCTAAGTAGTCAAAATAATTTTAAGAATTATTTGTATTGATACATTTGGCAAGTTACGTGTCATGTGGTATATTTGATAGGAAGTGTAAGTTTCTTTTTAAGTAAAGGGAAGGATACCCAAATAGGAATAGAAAAATAATACAATTATCAAATTTGGTGAATAGTTCCGGTTATTTTTTTCTTTTGTTCTTGTTTTTGTTTTTGTTTTTGTTTTTTTTTTTTTTTTTTTTGTATTTTTTATACTTTTATGTATCAACTTTCAACATTGATACTTACAACCCCTTAACTTTCTAAAAACTTTGTAATCGAGTTTTACGTGTTTATTTTTATCTGTATGTGAGTATAAATTTAAGTTGATTTACGTTTCAACGTAAATTTTCCCTAGAAATGAGTTGGGTTAAATATAAAATGTTCTTTATTATTATGTATGTTTTTGGTTGGTCTACATTCTGACATAAATATCATTTTTTTTCGAAGATGAGTCGGGTCAAGTATAATACCTCTTCGTGCTTATTTTTATGTACGTTTTCAGTTGATCTACGTTTTGACGTAAAAGAATTTCGAAACACCGCGGCAACGCGCGGAGCAATTAATAGTATACTTTTATAAATCTAACAAACAATTACATAACGCAACTTTATACTTTCCTGGACATACCCCAAAGAAAAAAATTTAAAGCCCAAAAACAAAACTAGTAGTTGGGCCCTAAACACTTCGAGTAAAACCTATAGGTGCACATACCCAGTTTAATCAGTTTTTTTTCATATTAATTATTAATCGAACCTGTTATTTTCTACAATTTTTGCCAATATTTAAATAACTGATTCAAGCGTCCCAAATAACCTAACCTATGTAACCAGTTTGAGGGTCCTAAAAAACGGTTCTTTCGAACCTAAACCTGTTACTCATATATCAATTGCAAATTGGTTTCGGTTTTGGTTATTAATTGGTTACTGTTATAATAACAGGATTTTTTTTCAACTCTAGCTGACGTTTTAAGTTGGTTTTCTTCCCAATACATAAGGGGTGGTCACTCTCGCCTTCGAACCAGAACCCGGAACTTTTTTCTTGTCATCACCCTTGTTTTGTCTATCCATAGTATGCTTTGAGAGTATATGAATTTGGTGAAAAATGGAGTGTAAAATGGTAATATTTTTAATGTATTTATGAGTTTTTTTTATAAATGAAACGGCTATAAAGCCGTTACCCTCCAAACGGTCATATCGATCCTCCAACGGTCATATCATGCAAGCGGTGAAGAGTCACTGAATTCCACCAACCCCGTGCGGTGAAGGGGAGCGGTGGCGGTGTTCCCAGCGCGGTGAAGGGGTTCACCGCCCTTTATCCCGCACCCGCCCCGTTCACCTAAGGATTTACTATCATAATCCAAACATGTATCTAGGCCCTCCATTTACTATTCTTATTATCGGATTTAGCCCAATTACTATCACTAGCAATGATCCAATGATTGCAAACGCAGTTGGGCAAATATTTAATAAGTTGGTCCATTAATTGTCCAAACTCCAAACCAAACCTAACACAAAAGTGAAAAGCCATTATCGCTCAAACATACCAACACTAACACAAAAGTGAAAAGCCATTATCGCTCAAACATACCAACACCATTTCATCCAATTTTTGAAGCCCATTCCTTGATGCGAAAGTGAAAAGCCATTATCAAAAAATATTCCAGCCCAACCCGAAAACATTTCCTACCCCTTCGTAAAGGTGCACAAACCGGGTATTAAAAATAATATGTTCCGGTTATGGAGCCGCTTTCAGCTTCTCATTTTAAGGGTTGGAACCGGTTTTTGCTATAACTGGTTCGGTTCTGGTTCTGGTTGGTTATTTGACCAAAAATCCATATGCTATCTGCCGGGTTCCGGTTCTTAAGAAACCGGGTGTTAAAAGACCCTATTTTCGGGTTTTTCTATACCCTATTTCCCATTTTTTAATACAATAATTTCAGATTTTTTAGTACTCTATTGCGTTTTTATTACCATATTTTCTCGCCTTTTTATTTATTATTATTAAATATGCATTGTATAATGTAAAAAAAAGCACTAACATAAACTTAAAAGATAGATATTAGAATCATGTATCGGGTGTAGCCGGGTATAATCGGTTCCAGTTCCAGGTAATGAGACCAAATTGCATACCCTATCTATACCCTACGAGTAGGGTCGGTTTCGGTTTCAGATATAGAATACCTAGGTATTAAAACACGGTTCTAGGACTTTTTTACCGAGTCCGGTTTTTATGTGCACCTTTACCCCTTTGTCCTTTATGTGCGGTTTTTATGTGCACCTATATCAAACCTGCAATTAGGGTTTTGTTAGAACTAAGGGGTGAAGATAATCTGCACAATTATTTGTTGTTTATTATATAAAAAAGATAATATTAAAAGGGATGTAAAATGATTGTAATACCAAAGCATGTGAGGTAACTTAACCAAGAAAACAAACGAGGTTACTGGTAAAGGTTGACCCCTGTAGCAAAACATGAACATAAAGGTTGGGTCAGGGCCGGCCCAAGCCCAAGTCAAATGAGGCTTGAGGCTTGTGCCTTGGGCCACCAAAACTATAGGGCCTCCATTTTTTTTAAATTATATATTATATATGGGTATGGACTTCAAGGGATTCCTTAAATCATTATTTGTAGGTTTTTCTGGTTTCATCTGTTGATTTCAATTTTTTGAATCTTCGAGTCGATATTCGTCAGTAAATCCACAAAATCCGCTAGGTTTTCTGTATTTCAGCACACAGCCGACTGTTTTTCGCAAGGTTAGTTGTCAACTTCCGCATCTACATCATTATATTTCGCTGTGAGATTGAATCTGTGTTCAATACGAGATCTGTAAGTGTTTATAGTGAGCTAATTGTTCGTTTTGAATTGTTGAGTTGTTGAATTTGTGGTTTAGTGTTAAGGAAATTGAATTATGTGTTAAGGAAATTGAGGATCTGTGATTGCGAATTGTTACAGTTTGAAGATCTAGGGTTTATGTTTAGTTGATTTACTTTGATTAGAGTTTTCTGTGGAGTAAGTATGATAGGGTTAAACCAGAGTAAGAGAGAAACTAGGGGTGAAGAAGATTGATAATATCTCTGAATGATTTATTAATACGTAGAAACAATTACAAATACTGTAATGAGCTACAAGGAGCCCCCTTAACTAATGACAAAAGACATAATAATACCAAATGTTTAATTATTAATAAATACCATAACAATACCCTATTCTTAACCACTTTTTGACCTCAATAAGTGAAATCTGGTAACCGAATCATCATTTCATCCAAATACTCCCAAGTTGCCTCTTGAACTGTTTGATCTTTCCAATAAATTAATACCTTCATTGCCGCCTTACTTCCACGCTTTACTAACTTCCTTTCGAGCACTTCTTCAGGCCGTAAGCGAAACCGTGAATCTACCGGAATGGGCAGAATCTTGTCGGGTGGACCCAGAGCTGGTTTTATGAGTGACACATGAAACACCGGATGAATTTGCGCCTCGTCAGGAAGGTCCAACCGATAGGCTACCTGACCAATCTTTTCCACCACCAAGAACGGTCCAAAATACTTCGGGGTGAGTTTGGAGTGCTTATGAACACGCATAGAGTTTTGCATATATGGGCGCAGTTTAAGATACACCCACATGCCCACCTCAAGTTCACGTTCTAAACGTTTTTTTATCCGCTTGTTGTTTCATTCTGTTTTGAGCTTTGGTCAAGGATTGTTTTAGTAACCTTATTGTTGCTTCTTTATCCATTAAAAACTCATCAAGCTCCCAATTACCTGCATCTTTTTTAATATAAGGAATATAGAGTGGGGGCGGATACCCGTATAAAGCTTCAAACGGAGTCATGTTGATCGATGAATGGAAAGTAGTATTATACCACCACTCGACTAACGGAACCCACTTAGCCCATGTGTACGGTCGCTCCATCACCATGCAACGTAAATAACCCTCCAAGCACCTATTAACCACCTCGGTTTGGCCATCAGATTGAGGATGGTAGGCTGTTGATAGGTTAGCTGCAGTACCCTGTAATGATAAGAATTCCTTCCAAAAAGTACTCATGAATATCGGGTCTCGGTCAGACACGATAGAACTAGGACACCCGTGGAGCTTGTACACATTATCAATGAACACTTGAGCCACATCAGCCGCTGAAAACGGATGTCGAAGCAATATAAAGTGACTTTACTTGGTAAGTCGGTCGACTACCACCAATACCGTATCCTTACCGTTAGACTTGGGAAGCCCTCCGATAAAGTCCATAGAGATGTCGGTAAAAACCGTGTTAGGTATGGGAAGCGGTTGTAGTAATCCTGGCGACGCCACATTCTCGTGCTTGGCTCTCATGCACACGTCACAACCGCGTATAAACTGTCGAACCATTTTTGTGATTCCCTTCCAAAAGAACATGCCCTTTACCTATTGCGTAGTTGCATGAATTCCCGAATGGCCCCCAATTGGCGAGCTATGGCACAAGTTCAAAATATCTTCACGAAGTTGTCTGTCCCCTCCTACTACCAGGTTGCCCCGTTTTGTCAACCATTCCCCATTCCATTTAAAGTTGGCTACCACCTCACCATTTTTTAATTTGGTCACTATTTCCTGGAGTGGGTCATCTTTTTGTTGACTAGTGATGATTCGTTGCATGAGAACAGGTTCAAAGGAGTTTATAGATGTGGTGAAAAGTGATACCCCATGCACCCGAGATAATGCGTCAGCCGCTACGTTCTCTTTTCCTTTTTTATAATCTATAGAGTAATTGTAACCCATCAGTTTGGCGAGCCACTTATGTTGGAGAGGCGTCATCACCTTCTGAGTTAGCAAATGCTTTAAACTTTGCTGATCAGCACGAATGAGGAATTTCCCGGTTACAAGATAATAGTGCCACTGTTTTACCGCCATCAGAATCGCTAATAACTCCTTTTCGTAGACCGATAAGACTTGTTGTTTAGGAGATAATGCCTTGCTAATAAAGGATATTGGGTGTTTGTCTTGCATCAATACCGCCCCTAGTCCATAAGCTGATGCATCAGTTTCGATAACAAACTGCTTAGAGAAGTCTGGTAGGGCGAGCACCGGGGCAGATGACAGGGCCGATTTAAGCTGATCGAACGCGAGCTGAGCTCCTTCATGCCACCCAAAAGCATCCTTTTTTAATAAGTCGGTCAATGGTTTTGCAATGATAACAAAGGATCGGATGAACCGTCGGTAGTAGCCGGCCAATCCTAAAAAACCCCGAAGTTGCTTAAGCGTTTTGGGTGGTGGCCAATTGGCGATTGCCTCGACTTTTGAAGGATCAGTACTGACCCCTTCACTCGAAATAATGTGTCCCAAATACTCGATTGCCTTTCCTCCAAAAACACATTTTGATTGCTTAGCGAATAACTTATGCTCTCGCATTAACCGGAGAACTTGCTTGAGATGGAATAAGTGTTCTTTGTTATCTCTACTATAAACTAGAATATCGTCGAAAAATACTAGCACCCCTTTTCTCAAAAGTGGCTGAAAGATATGATTCATAAGTGCTTGAAAGGTCGTTGGAGCATTCGTGAGGCCAAAAGGCATTACAAGAAATTCGTAGTGACCTTCGTGCGTACGAAACGCTGTTTTGTGGACGTCCTCCGAACACATGCGTACCTGATGATAACCCGAGCGTAAGTCGAGTTTAGAGAACACCGCTGCACCCCCGAGCTCATCCAATAACTCTTCAATCAGGGGAATCGGAAATTTATTTTTTACCGTTGCTTCATTTAACCTCCGGTAATCCATACACATCCTCCACTGGCCATCCTTCTTTTTAACCAAGACAACCGGTGCAGCAAAGTCACTTTGTCTATTGTATATGATACCTGCTTCCAAAAGTTCGCAGGTTGTTTTCTCGATAACATCCTTTTGTACTGTTGGGTACCGGTATGGACGTTGACTGATCGGCGTTGTACCTTCCTTCAAAACTATACGGTGGTCAAACTTGCGCTCTGGCGGTAAACTGATGGGGGTTTGGAACACATCACTAAACTCAGTTAAAAGGGACTGCCATGTGTACTCATCCTTCCCTGGTACTATCTTGGATTCAAAACAAGGTACATGAGGTTGTGTAAGTTGTAAACTAAACAACTGTGAAGAATTTTCCTTAGATTGTTTATGTATTATGGACCCCATTTTTTCCCCAGAACACACTAAGAACTTGTTATTCTTAATCCCCTTAAGCTCACAAGACACCCCATCTATCTTGAATTTCATGGTCATCTTTTGAAAATTCCACAAAATATCCTCTATGGGAAATAATCACTTAACTCCCAGAATCATGTCATAATTTTCTAAATTGATAAGGAGTACCTCGGTCGTGTACCATCTTCCTTCCATCGTCCACTGCAACTCGGGACAAACTTGAGTACAATGAAGTTGTTTGCCATCGGCCACACCTACCTTAATCGGTGGGATGTCCTTTACTGGACATTGAAGTCTTTTAGCCAACCTGCTGTCAATAAAATTATGTGTCGAACCCGAATCTATGAGGATATGGATTTGTCGTGTCCCCATTGATCCCATAACCCTCATTGTCGAGTACGAAGGTAACCCGGTTAACGCGTGTATTGAAATCTGAGGATCTGATTCTTGTTCTTTAGTAGTCGGCGTGACATCCTCTCTATCCTCATCATCGTCCACCTCAATAATAAAAAGCTGATTTCTGGTACACTTATGGCCCGGTACAAACTTTTCGGTGCACCAAAAACACTCACCTTTTGATCTTTTTCGTTCCAATTCCTTACTGGTTAGGCAGCGTGGATTGTTGGTAATAGGTTTAGTAGGTTTCGAATATGGAGCTGGTAGTAGAGGTAATTTATTTGCATTCATAGGTGGTGTAATACGCGTTGTCTCTTGGGTTTTCTGCGGTGCCCCTTTACTGGTAAGGATGGAGTTCATCATGTTTTTGTTGTTAATGTTTTGAATTCTCCTGTTGCCTTAATCTCCTATTTCACCAAAAACCTATATGCCTCGTGTAGGGTTCGAGGCTTGAACATCTTCACCGGGCCCTTAATCTCCTGTTTCAGCCCCTTCAAGTAGAGGCTTACCGCCTGTTCTTCACTAATCGTAACCTTGTTGAGTAGCCTATCAAAATTCGAGTTATATTCTTGCAAGTCATCTTCCTGGTTGAGAGATGCTAACTCTTCCATAGCATCCTCGAACATTGCATTAGAGAAACGGGTTGTGATGGCTCGTACATAGTCCTCCCAAGGTAACTCGGTTATGGGCGTTCCCCCGATTTTCATGTAGGCTTGGTGCCATTGAATCGCGTCCCCCTCGAAGTGGACGACGGCACACTTGACTTTCAAGTTCGCTGGTGTCTCATCAATCGAGAAAAAGTGCACACACCGGTATACCCAACCCTCGACATCTTCGCCCTTGAATTTGGGAAATTCGATTTTACCCACTCTCATCGGCCGATTGTTGTTGTTTTGGTCATGGTCGCTAAACGCACCCGAGTAGCGGTCCGAACCAGAGTTCTCGTTCGACTTCTTCAAGAGTTATTCCTGTTGGTTCATCATAGCCGTAAGAGAAGCCTCAAGTTCAACGATGGCCTTGTCATGCTCCTTGATCGATTTGTCCATGTCTTGGTTCCTTGTGTTGGTCATGGTTGAAATTGAATCCGAAAGGGATCGATAGAGAGCTCTGATACCCTTGATAGGGTTAAACCTGTTGGGATTGAACCCTATCAGAGGAACAGATAATTAAAGCCAAAACTGGATCAGAGCAGTGGATCCAGAATAAACAGACGATTACAGTTAGTTCATGCAAATCTCTCCCCTTGAAAGTGGTTTTATATCTGCTGACCTCCTATCTCCTGATCTTTCTAAGTGCTGACCTACAACTGCTGCTTTGCATCTACTGACCAATGTCAAAGACTGATGGAAGACCAAAGCTCTGCTGACTCAATCTACTGCCTTGAGTCAAGTACTGCTGATCCGGACAGGCACTGCTGGGTTCACAGCAGTGGAAGGATGCAGCAGCTGTTTAAGTGTCTTTTATGTAAAGAAATGTAATAGCAGTAGTTAGTACATCAGTGTTTGTATAGATCAGAGGTTAGAGTTTGTTAGGAGGTTAGATGTCACTTTCATGGTGACGTCAGCTAAGATGCTCAGTGGTTTGCAAGTGCCTATAAATAGTTCAGTACTTTGTACTGTTCTATTAGCTCTTTCACCACATCGTCTTCTTTGCACGAACAAACTACTGAGCTCTGGCTGAGGGGGAGTTTGCATTCATTCATCAATCATTGTAATCGTTGTTGAAACAAATTCAATCTTTCGATTCATTGTGTAAAGATGTTTGATTAAAGTATTACTCTCGTTTGATTGTATGCAAAGTTTGTTTTCATCTTAATTCCGCTGCACAACTCTTTCATTTCCATCTTAATTTCAAACGAAAATACAATCAGAAACAAACTCAGATCCAACAATTGGTATCAGAGCATGGACAATCAAATTTGATCTAACAATCATTTTGACGTAAATAGTTCAGCTCATAACAGTTGATACTGATCGTTTGTTCGTCCGTTGAAAAACAGAGCAAGGATTAATCACCATTAAAGTTGATTTCTCAGTGTCTGTAAAACAACAAGAATGACGTCACAATCTCAGGATGATAAAAACAACATCGGCTCGCTTTTTAAACCACCTATGCTAAAAAGAAATGAGTACAACATCTGGCAGAGGAGGATGGGTCACATCCTCGCTCAACAAAGCACAGGTTGTTGGAGATCTGTCATTTATGGTCCCCATGTTCCTTCAGTGCCAAGCGCTGAAGATGCTAAAAAGTTCGTTCCAAAACCAGTTGAAAATTATACCGAACCGACTTTCGAAAGATCGAACTAGATGCTAAGGCTTTTAGCATCATAGCATCAGCGCTGCCCAATGAGATATATGCTGGACTGTTACACTGTAACAGTGCCAAAGAGTTATGGGACGCACTTAAGGAACAGTTTGGTGGAACCGAGGAAGTCATAGAAAACAATAGGGAAATCATGAACCAACAATATGAAACATTTTGCTACGTTAAAGGTGAATCACTAACGCAACAATTTGAGCGTTTCAGTTGTCTCATCAGTGAACTGATGCTTGTTAACACTACTTTTACAAACTCAACTCAAAATAGCAGGTTCCTCAGGTCACTGCCAGAAAAATGGGACACCATAGCTTTTGTCACCCGAAACTCACCTGAATTCAAGGATCTGACCTTGACCCAACTCCACGGTCGACTCCTGACTTACGAAAGGGAGTTGAACCAGAAAAGGAGGTTACAAGAGTCAGGAAAAGTTACCGATGATTACACTTTCGGTAATACTGCTCTTCTGGGTCAAGAAGAATCTGGGAGCAGTGGTAAGGATCAGGGTTATGATCACTTCATTGACATAACTGCTGGTGCAAATTTTAACAACCCTGATCCTCACTCTGCAAGTTATGCATTCACTGCAAACGAAAACCAGATGTCAGATAATCTAAGCTTTGAACTCAATGATTTACAACATTTCGATCCCACTGACTTAGAGGAAATGGACATCCTGCACCAACTGGCTTTGTTAAGTGTTAGAACTAGCAAATTTTACAAGAGAACAGGGCGAAAATTCCCAGGTTTGCATGGGAATCTAAGGGTTGGGCTGGATAAATCGAAAATCGAGTGCTACAAGTGTAATAGGTTGGGACATTTCGCTAGGGAATGTAGGAGTCAAACTACTGGTCCCATAATTACTCATCCTAGCTCAAATCCTAGACCTCAAAACCAAAGCACTGTGCACTATGCCCAGTATACCCCAGCAGCTCAAGTGAACACTGCTCACTATGCTGCTGCCCCTGTGCCAGTACACTATGTCCAAACTACTGTTCCACAAATCCAATATGTTCAAACCCCTGCTCCCCAGGTACAAGTGCAAACTGTTGCACCTCAAACCACTGCTCCAGCAGCAGCACAACCAGATCAACAAAGTTTTTTCACTCAAGGGTTTGTTGACTGGAGCAGTATGCCTGATGATCTTAGTGATGAAAATTTTGCACTCTATGCTTCTAATGATTCTTCACATGATGAGTTTTGTTTGATGGCATTAGAGTCAATACAGGAGGTGGTTGAAACTGAGGAGGAACAGCAGTGCTTTGAAACAGTGGAAGAGGTGACTGAAGCAGTGGTTACTACTGTGGCTGGTGAACTACTGTTGGGAGAAAGTTCAGGTACCCTGATTGAACCAATGACAGATCCATGGTCCGTAGAGGACAAAGAAGAAGAGAAAGAAGAAAAGGTTGGTGAAAAGAAGGTGAAAGCTGATGATGAAGAAGATCATCAATGTGATTGTGCAATGATGGCAGCTGCCAAGGTATCTCCTCAAGTTCTTGAAAAACTGTGTTCTGAAAATTGCATAATTGCTTTTGCTAACATTAAAGAGGTGAATGAAAACCTTCGGGATAAAATCTTGACTGATGAGGTTAAATTTGAAAAGTCTTTAAAAGAACTTAAAAACAAATTGACCGAAAAGGAAAAAGAAATCAGCTGTCTAAAAGAAGAGCAAAGCATCACCAAAACCCAACTTCAAACTATGGTAGAAAAATACCAAGTTTGCAAAAAGGAGTTGGAATCCACCCAGATTACTTGTGAAAGATGGGTGGAATCCTACTGAGGATATGAGGTGATGCTTGCTAAACAGATTGAAAGCAATGTGAAATTTGGGGTTGGTTATAGAAAATATGATGATGAACATATTGCTTTTGAAAAATCTGTCCAAACCACTGATGAAGCTACTGAGCTCATCCCCACAAACAAGAATGGCCAAGAAGTGAAAATCACTGACAAACTTGGTAACAAAATCACACTTACCAGACCAATGGGATCCTCCACTTTCAAGGAGCTTGAAGATCATCAGTTTAAACCAAAATGGTCTGATGAGTGTGATATTCTTGAAAATTTCAAGCCAATGGACTTTACATCAACTGATGGTGCTAAAGCTCCAAAAGCTAAAGTCATACCTCTCAAAGATATCCCAGCAGTGGTTAAAACCTCTGCTGCAAAGGAATCTGAAAAGAGAAAGAAGAAAGAAAAAATTGATAACTTGTTTTGTGAATTCTGTGAGAAAAGGAATCATCTAACAAAAGACTGTTTCCACTTAAAAGCTTATGATCTAAACAAAACAAGTGTCATTGTTTCAGCAGAAAGCTGTATTGTTTGTGGTAAAACAAACCATAAAACTCAAGCATGTGTGTATCTCAAAAACTTTGATGTGAAAAAGAATGAGTACATTGCTAAAACATCCTTGAGTACATCATCATCATCAACATTTGTCAAATTCACCAAGAAACAACCACTGTTTGTGCCAGTCCAAACAGCTGTTACAAAACAGCTGAACCAAACATCTGTCAAAAGAGATGTTCAGGTTACTGATGCACCACCTGCCAATCAGTTCAGAAAAGGCAAGGAAAAACAGTCTTACCAAAGGATTCCACACGTTTATGAGGCCTACAAAAGGCCCTCTAAACCCAAAGTGAACAGACATCCTTTTGGTTACCAGTAGGTGATTGGTCAGGATCCAAAACAGTGGTTAGAGAATAACTGTCCTAAAACAGTTCAAACTCCTGACCTAACCACTGTCCACCATTCTGCATCCATCCCAGACACTGTTGAGACCCCATCCAAAGCCTTGTTGGCTTTGGAGACCTTAATGAACTAATCCGTTTACTTCATGTGCAGGGAGCTTCTGCATGCTTTGATAGTCTTTGGTATGTAGATAGTTGAGGCTCCAGGCACATGACAGGATGTAAAGCCCTCCTCAAAGACTTTAAAATCCATGGAGGGGGTGATATATCCTTTGGGAATAATAGTAAAGGGAAAGTTCTGGGGTCTGGAACAGTGCAATCTGGGAATGTAAAATTTGAAAATGTCAATCTAATAGACAATCTAAAATTCAACCTTCTGAGTGTGTCCCAAATGAGTGACAAGGGATTTGGGTCATTCTTCACAAAAGACTGTTGTAGGATTGTTGGACCAGAAATGGTCAAAAAGATTGAAGCAATAATCAAAACTGGTCAAACTAAACTTGTTGCTCAAAGAAGTGGCAATGTTTATGTTGTTGACATGTCAAAAGAGTGTCCCAGAGCTGATGCCTGTCTGTTCTCAGCTGCCTCTAACAAAGAGACAGAACTTTGGCACAGAAGGCTGGGGCACACAAATCTTAAGACAATCACAGAAATTTCAAAAAATGGTTTGGTGAGAGGCTTACCACAAAAATTGTTTTCATGCCCTGAACATTGCATTTCCTGTTTAAAAGGAAAACAACATAAAAGTTCTTTCAAGTCCATTGAAGAGTCCAAAACAACCCAGTGTTTGCAAATGCTACACATGGATTTGTTTGGCCCAGTTCAAGTCATGAGCCTCAAAAAGAAAAGATATTGTTTGGTTATTGTTGATGACTTTTCTAGGTTTACATGGACTTTCTTTTTACACTCAAAAGATGAGACTGCAGGCATTTTGCAAGACTTTGTAACACAGGTTGAAAAGCAATTTGACCTTCCAGTGAAAAGCTTCAGGAGTGACAATGGCACAGAATTCAAAAATAGGGAGTTGGAAGCCTTCTGTGTGAAGAAAGGGATTGTAAGGCAGTACAGCATCCCTAGAACACCAGAACAGAATGGGGTAGTGGAAAGGAAGAACAGAACTCTGATTGAGGCTGCCAGAACCATGCTTGCAGATTCAGGTTTGCCACTAACTTTCTGGGCAAAGGCAGTAAACACTGCTTGCTATGTTCAGAACAGAGTTTTAATAAACCCCAGGCACAAAAAGACTGCCTATGAAATTCTGTATAAAATTAAACCACTGATTTCATACTTCAAGGTGTTTGGCTGCCCATGCTTTATTTTGAACTTAAAAGATTCCATTTCAAAATTTGCAGCCAAAATTGATTGTGGTTATCATCTGGGATACTCGACCACTGCCAAGGCCTACAAAGTGTTCAATACACGGACCAAGGCAGTGGAGGAGACTTTGAATGTTAAGTTCAATGAACTTTCATCAATGAAAATCCCAGCAAACCCTGCAGATCTGTTTGATCTTGAAAAATTTACTTTTGAAAATACTGCTGTCAAGACTAACAGTGCAGGTCCATCAGAGGATACAACATCAGACTATGGGTATGAAATCATCATCCATCAAAGGTCTGCCACAAAGGGAAAAGCACCAGCTGTTCAAAACAGTTGTCAAAGCTCAACCACTGCTACCTCAACAGTTGTTGACCAAAGTAGCCCATCAACCACTGCTTCCACATCCTCAAACACTGCTGACAAAAGTCCTCAAACAGTGGATAAAAGTCAGCAGTTGTCCACTTCATTACCTCCTATTCCACCACCTTTTGAAGCCACTGCTGGATCATCAAAGTCCCCAGCAGTGGTTAGCTCAGATGATACACATTTGCAGCCTTCACCAACCAATGCCATCATACCATACCAAGGAGATTTAATCTTCTTGCGATCTCATCCACCTGATCAAATTATTGGCAACATAAATGAAGGGGTGCTCACAAGAAGCCAAACCCAAAACATTTGTCTTTTTGCTGGTTTTCTATCACTCCATCAGCCAGTCAAGTACCAAGAGGCACTGAAAGACAACAGCTGGGTAGAAGCCATGCAAGAGGAGTTCCAACAGTTTAAAAGACAACAAGTATGGGAGCTTGTACCACTGCCAGAAGAGGTTAGTCCCATTGGCACAAAGTGGGTCTTCAAGAACAAAACTGATGAAAGGGGTATTGTTGTCAAGAATAAAGCCAGGCTTGTGGTTCAAGGTTACAGACAGGAAGAGGGGATTGATTATGATGAAACATTTGCCCCTGTTGCAAGATTGGAAGCCATTAGACTGTTCCTAGCCTTTGCTGTCAACCACAATATGAAGGTGTTTCAAATGGATATCAAAAGTGCTTTCCTCTATGGTACAATTCAAGAAGAGGTATATGTTTGTCAACCTCCAGGTTTTGAGGATCCATTTTATCCAGATCATGTCTACAGGCTGAACAAAGCCTTGTATGGCCTGAAATAAGCACCAAGGGCCTGGTATGAAACTCTTTCCAACTTCCTACTCTCAAATGGTTTCAAAAGAGGTACCATTGATAAAACATTGTTCTTAAAATGGAGAGGGAAGGATTTAATGATTGTCCAGATTTATGTGGATGACATTATTTTTGGAAGCACATGTAACTCAATGTGTGAAGAGTTTAGAGAACTCATGACAGCAGAGTTTGAAATGAGTGCAATGGGTGAGCTGCAATGCTTTCTTGGTCTCCAAGTCCAGCAATTACAAAATGGAACTTTCATTCATCAAAGCAAATATGCTAAAGAACTTTTAACCAAATTTGATATGAATGATTGTAAACCATGCAGCACACCCATGGCAACAAAAAAGCTGGTCATGTCTGATGAAAAGGATGAGCTGATTGACCAAACACTTTATAGAAGCATGATTGGGTCTTTATTGTACCTAACTGCATCTAGACCAGACATCATGTTTGCAACATGTGTCTGTGCAAGAAGTCAATCAGCTCCCAGAAAATCAAATCTCATTGCTGTAAAAAGGATCTTCAGATACATAAAAGGTGCTCCCACACTTGGTATCTGGTATCCAGCTAATGGAAACATCAAGCTTTCAGGTTTCTCAGACAGTGACTTTGCTGGATGTCACACCACAAGGAAGTCCACATCAGGAGGGTGCCAGTTTCTAGGTGATTGCTTAGTTTCATGGCAAAGCAAAAAGCAAGCAGCTGTTTCAAGATCCACTGCTGAAGCTGAATACATTGCTGCTGCAAGCTGTACAGCCCAACTCTTGTGGCTTCAAAATCAGTTACTGGATTTTGGTATCACTGCCTTAAAGACACCACTCATGTTGGATAGCCAGGCAGCAGAAAATATCATCAAAAATCCAGTTTCTCATTCAACCACCAAACACATCGACATCAGACATCACTTTGTGAGGGATTGCTATGAAAAAGGTTTGATTTCTCTGCATCATGTCCCAACTAAAGATCAGCTGGCAGATGTGCTTACAAAAGCACTTGATACAGCTCCATGAAAGCTCTTTTCTCATGTTGACTTCTTTCACCAGGGGTTGTCACGTGGGCAGTACATATTGGTCAGACTTTTTGTAACGGCTGCCACCTCAGCATTCATTTTCTTCCCTATAAAATCCCCCACTCACCACCAAAACAGGGTTTTACTGTCGAATTTAATTCTTAAAAATTCTCTTCTCAAAGCAGTTTTTCTTCTCATCTCTCACAAATTTCTTCGATCATTCATCTTCAAAATGACAAAATCGAAGTCATCTTCAAAACCCTCCTCTAAATCATCTTCGAAAACAGCCTCTTAAAAGGCAATCTCCACTGAAATTCCACATAAACCATCTCACAATCTCTTGGGTCTTCTCACAAAACCAGGAACCACAAATGTTTTCAATTCCATCATTGATATCATGGCAAAATCAAAGTACAAAACTTTGTTCACCGCCGATGCACCAATCTATTTGGCGACCCAAAGGGAGTTCTGGAAGAATGCAACCCTTGAAAAACAAGGAGACACTGCAACCACCATAAACTCTTCTATAAAGGGTAAAACTGTCCAAATCACGCCTCAATCCATTTCAGAGGTCTTTCAACTCGATGATCAAGAAGGTAAAATATCTTTCACTAAAAACGAGTTGCAAACTGACTTCATTGAGAGAGGGTATGAAGCCACAATGATGAAGAAAATTACATTAGAAAAAGGTTATTTTCCTTCTGCAACCAGATTTTTATTTCATACCCTCCTACTTTGTGTTTCAAATAAAACCACTTCTTTCAATGAAATCCCTTTAAAGATTCAAAATCTGGGATATGCTATTCTTCAAGGAGAAAATTTTAACTATTCTCGGGAAATTTTTAAAGATTTGGTTAATAATGTTGAAACAAAATCATTCTTACTGTTTCCAAGGTTTTTAAGTTACTATTTTTCAAAGAAATTCAGTAAGGATGATTTAGCTGTAATAAACCAAGGTGATTCTACTCAAATAAACAGTTTAACAACTGAAACTTTTTCAAGAATGTTAGCACCTTGCAAAACACAAGCAAAGGTGCCTGAGCCGATTTTAGCAGTTACAACTGCTCCTCAGGTATCTGTTGCTGAGCCCACTGCTCAAGGTGATCAAAGCAGCAGTACAACTGTTTTGAAACCCACACCTAAAATTACCAAAAAGCCAACAAAAAGAAAAACACAAAAACCCCCCAAAACCATCAAAAAGGCATCTCTGGAGGATGAGATACCAGAGCTCCTGCCAGTGACAACACAAAAGTCACAAGAAACCACTGCTGCTACTTCCTCACAGCAGTTGGTACAAATATCTCAACCCATAACCGAAACTCCTCCTGCTTCTTCACAAAAAGAACAAGTTGTACAAATAGGGTCTCCACATCATGATGCTCTGGAAACACTCGTTTCTATCATCCACAGCTCAATACCCGGGGCAAATCCACTTTCTACACCACCCTTCACATCCACAATTCCCCCACCAACTAAACTGCTGTTGGATGCAATTGATTTGAACCAGGCTTTAACCAGTCCTTCTCAATCACCTATCAATGAGAATATGCCTCAACCACTAACTGGGTCTGCTGTATCAATCTTTGCTAACCCACCAACACAACCTGAGGAGGTTAGACCCCTTGAGTTACAAGTAACTCTTGGTGGTAATCCAAGTGAAGCAGCCACTACAATTGTTACACCCACTGGGTTACATTTGGACAGTGGTTACATTAATAAGACTTCCTTGGAGGCAATTCCTTTTATAGCACCTCTGCCAACCACCAGTGGATTTATCTATCCTACTAGCAACATCAAAAGGTTGTCAAGTGTTGAAGGAAGAAGACCCCAGTACCAAGAAAAAAGGGGCATCAGTGGTTAATGTTTGGAGTATACTCCCTACATCTACCACTAATCAAACCACTGCTAGTGGGAAATCAGATGATCCCATTAAATTGGGTGATGATTTAAAGTACCAGAAATTGACGGATCGCATTGAAAAACTTGATAACTCTGTTGCAGAACTCAAAGATATGCTACAACGGGTGTTACAAGTACAAAAGGTACAATCAACTGCTATTCCACCTCAAGCACCTGCTCCACAAAGGGTACCTGCTACAAATGAGCTCTGGAACTTGTTTCAACCTTTTCTCCATCAACAAGCACAATTAGCAGATCAGCAACATGAGAAACATGTCCAACAGCTAAGAAATGCAATGGAGTCAAGGTTCAAAAACACTCAGGCTGATCTGAAGGCTCTCAAAACTCAGATCCTGCAAACCACTGGCACTACTCCTCCAACAGTACTTTTCATTGATCAACTCCCAGACGATAATGCCAAAAAGGGGGAGAAAATTCAGGAGTGGAAGAAGAAAGGAATAGATGATGGTCTATACATTGAACCTGAAAAGGATGCTATGACCAGAAAAATTCCTGTGCCAGATGGTAGTAAGAAGGTTGATGCTACTCAAGAAGCACTTGATGAAGGAGTAGCAAGTGTAAAAAGAGATAGAATGGCAAAGGATGTTTCAAAGTGGAATGAGGAGAAAAGAGCTTTCATGGAGCTGTATGAGCAGGGTTGTTCTGGTTCTAAAGATTCTAAAAATCCGAAGATAAAAAGAAAACCTAAGTCCACCTCATCCAGATTTCCAAAGCCTCCAAAACCACCATCCAAAAGCCATCAGCATAAAACCTCCACTCAAACAGCTGTTGTAACTCCTGCTGTATCAACTACTGCTGGTACTTCAGTGGTTTCAACATCTGTTCTCACTTCAACACACACTACTTCAACACACACCACAATTACTACATTACCATCACCACTGTCACCACCAAAAACAATCTCACCACCACTTCCACCTGCTGACAAAAAGCAGAAGACAACAGATGTTATAACATCTGCTGTAATGGCAACAGTGGTTGAAACACCAGTTGTTTCAACAGCTGTTAGTCAGACACAAACCACTGTCACTCAATCTACTACCACTGTTCCATCTCAAACATCATCAGTCTCTCCTAAACCAAAAAGGAGAAGGTTAATTTTAAAAGATGATGACACATCTCCATCACCAACATCTTCAAAATCCCTGTCACTTGTCACTATTCCAAAACCCATACCTCTCTCTTCAGCTCAAATTGTAAAACCACTACCTCCTGCTGGTGTCTCATTTCCTCTGGAACTCATTGCAGTCAGAGAAGAAATCAAATCCTTTTATTATGAAGATGACCCAGCCAAAAGGAGTTTACCATCAATTGCAAATTATCCCAGGCCTAACAATATTGAAGACTACTTGAAACTCAAGGCCAAACAAGCAGAGGATATTGCAATCAAAAACAGAAAAGGGAAATCTGATAGAGAATTTCAACAAAACTATCAGTTCTTACTCTCACAGGTCAATGCTATGGAACGTTTTGCAAAAAATGTATGTCAGCAAATTTCTGAAAGGGCAGATGAGTCCTTAAGGAAAGACTACATTGAAAACATCATGACCTACAAGAAATACAAGGGGGAGAAAAACATGTACAAGAACTGGACCATTCCTGAGCTTGAAAAAGAAGCAGCCAGGATTCAAGACATGATAAAAAATAAGGTCAAGCAGACTCCTCCTGAAAAATTCAAACAATTTGAAGCTGAGAAGATGCTAGAGTTGAGGAGAATGAAAGAGGAGCTGATTGCAGCTGATTATGGGTCAAAGAACTCTGTGACAAAGTGGGGAGAAGATAGAGTCAGGGCAACCTATAAAAGATTAGAGGAACTTAGAAAGAAAGATCCAAGAGTTTCACAAAAGCCTGACTATTCCAAAGCAGAGGTCTCAAAAAGACCACCAAAGCTGCAAGTCAAAAGAACCACTGCTCCAGCTGGTGCTGCCATCTACAAAAGAAGGAGCAAAAACCAGTTTAGCATGGAAACAATTCAAGATCTATTAGCTGGAGATGCCATTGTAAAAGCAGGCACGGAAGTAATGATAAAAGAAGATCTTGAATTGGAACAATCTGCAAGTGCTGCTCAGCCAGCCATGAATAGGCCAGCCTCACCAAATACTTCTGCAAATAAACATCTCCCAAGAAACCCACCAGGCTCAAAAATACAAAAGTGGGAAGCTGACAAACAGACCTGCGTATTGACTTTGCTCAGGTCTGGTGGAGAAGTGGAGAAAATATCAAGGGAACAAGCTCTTGGCCTGAGTCTTGAAGATTTGCAGGATCTCCTTGATCTTCCACTTAGCAGGGATGATGAAGATACAGATGCCCTAGACTTTGAATTACAATTTAAAGGACAGATAAGGGAACTGTTGATGAGGCAATAAAGTCTTCCACAAATAATGAAGAGTTTTGGCATTATCTGTTCCAGGGGGAGATTGTTAGGATTGAACCCTATCAGAGGAACAGATAATTAAAGCCAAAACTGGATCAGAGCAGTGGATCCAGAATAAGCAGACGATTACATTTAGTTCATGCAAATCTCTCCCCTTGAAAGTGGTTTTATATCTGCTGACCTCCTATCTGCTGATCTTTCTAAGTGCTGACCTACAACTGCTGCTTTGCATCTACTGACCAATGTCAAAGACTGATGGAAGACCAAAGCTCTGCTGACTCAATCTACTGCCTTGAGTCAAGTACTGCTGATCCGGACAGGCACTGCTGGGTTCACAGCAGTGGAAGGATGCAGCAGCTGTTTAAGTGTCTTTTATGTAAAGAAATGTAATAGCAGTAGTTAGTACATCAGTGTTTGTATAGATCAGAGGTTAGAGTTTGTTAGGAGGTTAGATGTCACTTTCATGGTGACGTCAGCTAAGATGCTCAGTGGTTTGCAAGTGCCTATAAATAGTTCAGTACTTTGTACTGTTCTATTAGCTCTTTCACCACATCGTCTTCTTTGCACGAACAAACTACTGAGCTCTGGCTGAGGGGGAGTTTGCATTCATTCATCAATCATTGTAATCGTTGTTGAAACAAATTCAATCTTTCGATTCATTGTGTAAAGATGTTTGATTAAAGTATTACTCTCGTTTGATTGTATGCAAAGTTTGTTTTCATCTTAATTCCGCTGCACAACTCTTTCATTTCCATCTTAATTTCAAACGAAAATACAATCAGAAACAAACTCAGATCCAACAAAACCAGAGTAAGAGAGGAACTAGGGGTGAAGAAGATTGATAATATCTCTGAATGATTTATTAATACGTAGAAACAATTATAAATACTGTAATGAGTTACAAGGAGCCCCCTTAACTAATGACAAAAGACATAATAATACCAAATGTTTAATTATTAATAAATACCATAACAAAGTATCGAGATCTGATAGTAAGTTTGAAGTATAGGATTTGTTATTTTGTGACAGGGCCGGGTCGGGTCGGGTCAGAACTGACTGTATTGGTTCGGTTTGTATTTCTAGACTTTTCTAATTTTCTTGATCTAGTTGTAAGTATAAGAATCAAATTGGTTTTTCTCAAATTGTTTTCTTTTTCTTTTTTTTTGGGGGGGGGGGGGGGGGGAGCCACAAGATTTTACTTCGTCTTAGGCCACCAAAATTGTTGAGTCAGCCCTGGGTTGGGTTTGACCGATTTCATAGTGAGATATATGAACTACAGTTTAGGTATAACATAAAGGTTGATTTGTGCACTTTTGCCTTAAAATAATCATTAAAAGTTAAGTTTAATGTTTCAAAATCTTTAATTTTCAAAAGTTAAAAATCTGAACAAAAAGTAAAATAACTCACTCATTGCCAAATGCGGTTAAAAAAAAAATCATCTCGCCAAAGCTAGATCTGAGGCTTTCGTCATCTAGTTACACATCATATTTAATGGGTTAAAACAAAGGTAACAGTCAAAGAATACTTTAAATATATATTTTTATGGGCCTTTGACCAATTGGGGGGCATTTGCATTAAGCTTACAAGTGAATCTGAGATGTTGTAGGTGTTCTGGTACGTACACTTTAGCCTGTCTGAGCCTTGACTGGTTGGGCCATCCCTAAAAAAAGTGAAAGCACAAACGCAAAGGGTAGTTCCCCCGAAACACTACTTAAAGTGTGTAATGGTCGTGTGTCAAATGTGGCCAGTTTTTAACTATTTTTTATTCCACCACATTAACTATTTTTATTAACGGCCTGGTTGCGTTATAAGCATATAATGTATATATGTGCGGGTTCTTGGGGGGCAAAAGTGAAAGTACACCAATTTTAATGATATTTTATTAATTTCATAAAAATAACGTAAAAAAGCGAGAGACGGTTAACCATGCATCTTGTGGTGGCGTTGATAGCCGAAAAACAAGGGGATACATGCACTAATCGGCTTTTGTCCCAATTGCTGAGTGTTATGTGCCTTATGTCCAAGTCTTGAAGCAAAAAACTATCGAGTCGGCTATCTATATTTTACCCTACTCAGATCCTACCTTAACTTTTCTATTTGTGGGATTTACTGTATGATGATGATGATGAATAACTATTTTTATTAATAAAATCTATTTAAACACTCAGTTACTTATTATCTGATCCTATTACGTGACAAAACCATTTACGTGACCTATACACACACATTAAAACAACAAGTTTTCGATAAATTTTATATTGGAATGTTCAGACGTAAAAAACAAGACTGCATATGTATTTTTTGAATTTACCGAGCACAAGTTATTTGTAAAAACTAAATTAAGTTTAAACTAAAATCTATATCTATACTATAAAATAAAAGAAATCATTTCGAGGATACTTGTCATCATATTAACTCATGTATCTTTTGATTTTCCATCAATCTCTTATTGATAATTATTATTTATAGATAATCTTTCTACTAAATATTAATTAATTTAATACCTTATAGATAATTATTATTTAGTTTAATCTATTCTAATTAATATAGATAACTCTCCTACTAAATATTATTTAGTTTAATTTTTTCTACTTAATCATAGATAATTAATATTTAGTTTAAATTTAATGTATACTTCTCATTTATGATATTATATATTTGATTTTCTATATCATATTATTTTCATTGTTTATATTACCTAAGGTGTCATATAACAACTACACTTTTTAGCTTCGTTTTGCCCAAATTATTACTTCTTTTTGACAGACACATACTTTTTATTTGTAATATACAAATTTACTGTTATTCTTTTCGATGATGTAATTATCTCTAATAAACTTTAAATTTTACCATTGTATATATAATGTTAGACATAAAATCGAAAAATATTTTGAATGACATCAATAACTGAAGACACAAAATATTTTGAATGACATTAATAAAATAATACAAACATAATTACAAATATAAAATCATTAATTTTACTAACAATAACAAAGTCTTATTTTTTTAAAAAAATAATTCAAAAAATATATAACTAAAAACATATGACATTATAATAAAGTTAACCGATTTATCATCATACAACCTCCCAACTATTCAATCATATTTTTCTATCTTATATTAATAAATAAATAAAAATAAATATTAAATCTTATCCTACTTTAAATGTCGAATAGAATACTTCTATTTTTCCAATAAAATATTAGCCTTTAATTTAAAATATTTTTAAATAACCAAATTATTTATCACCAAAACCAAACTTTGTATTAACATGTTATTTTTTTTATTTTCATTACTAAAAAAATTATTATATCGATTTTATTACATAATTTTTAAACAAATTGTATTTAATTTTCAATATTACTCAATATAAAATTAGATTTATTACGAGTTTTTTAAATATAATTTATATTTTATCGCTAAAATGGCTCCTTATTTGCTTTCTTGAGTAACATGTTTGACCACTGTATCTTCTTTTCAATAATCATCTCCACAATCACCATATTTATCACGTACCGAGTATATCCATTAGTTTTTTAAATATAATTTTCTTATTATTTGGTATATAAAATCATATTTATTCAACTCGTGTAATACACGAGGATTTTTGAAGATATAACTTTTTTTATTATATGGTAAACAATATTACATGTATTCAACCCGTGTAATACACATGGTTTTAAAGATATAACTTTTTATTATTTGTTATATAAAATTACATTTATTCAACCAGTACAATACATATGGTTTTTATATATATAACTTTTTATTATTTAATATATAAAATTACATTTATTCAACTCATACAATAAATAAGGTTTTTAAAGATTATTGTTTTATTATTTAGTATATAAAACTCAGTTATTCAACCCGTGTAACACACAGGTTAATAACCTAGTATTGTATTATAAAAATTGATGAGATGGAGGGATACGATTGACTCCTACCATTCTCAGTTTACAAATACATTTGACTCAAAGTCTCAAACCCATCATCCCACTCATAGACCGATGCGCACGCCTCATCACGAAGCACCTACCCGATGTTTGAGTAATGTAAGCTGATGTGGCGGTGCCCCTTCTCACGCTCACTCACCCATAACGCATGGTGGGAAATTGTTTTTAGAATGACATGAGATAATTAATCATATGATGTAGTGGTAGATGAAACAAATATTTCATCCTTTGGTATTATTTGACATGTGATATATGGGGCATTATTGAATATGAAGTAAAAAAAAAGGGGTGTAGTGGTATAATGCCCCATAACCCCCATTCAGTCATTAATCATTTATATTCTCTAATTTCCTATTTGCCCATTGTATTATCTTTTCAATCATCAGGCGTTTAAAATGGAACGCCCCAACCAAAAACGCCTCTGGGAATGGTTGTAGGGCGTGGAAGAGCGTTTTATTGGGGAAAAATGCCAACCCCCTCTCCACACACACTACGGGTGGTAGTATAAACAAGTACGTATGTTATAATAATTAACAATTAACTTACATTTTTAATCATCACCAAAATAAATATGTTATAATACGTAAGCGTATATTAACAAAAGAAAATTAATAATAGCACCAAAATTATACTCTTGATCATAAACGTTGCTCGTAGAATTTTCATATGCTCCTTAAATCACCTCTCAATGACACACATATCATAGTAATAAACTATAGGAAAAACAAAATAAAGAGTAAACTGTTAAAATGGTCCCTGAGTTTTGATCATTTTTGTCACTTTAGTAAAAAAAACTCAAACATTTTAAATATGGGTCCTTGTGGTTTCATTTTTTTTGCCATTTTCATCCAAAAGCAAAAAGGTGGTCAGATTTTTCGTTTAACATCCTGGTTTTTTTTATTCCTTTTAGTGAAGGGCAAAATGGTCTTTTAAAGTTTTATTATAACAAATAAAAAAAGAAAAATAGATCGTGACCGTATAAATACAAACATCCCTCACAGTCAACGAACATTATCTTCCCCAAAGACCTGCGACTAAACCCTAAGTGCTCTGCTACTAAATACAAATGATTGATGGACGATTACGATGATTTTAACTACTCTGTTCGAAAAGAAGGCTCCACTTTTGATCCTGAAGTAAGATATGGTGCGTATTTCTGATTGGTAATTTGGAATTTTGTTTTTATTTTTCAAAAATTGTTAAGGCAATGCAAATTGAAGTGTTGAAGGAACCTTTTTTTCTTCTTCTTATTCTACAGCTAATCGGCCTGAATTATTCACCCTGAAAGTTCACCACAGTGGTGATTTAACTGATGAAATTAACTTTGAATACGGGGGGGGGGGGGGGGCTATGTTGATAACGTGAATTCTGATTTGTTTTCATTGATAATTATGAATGATATTTTGTTTGTATTAGGTTATTCAGAAGAGGATGTTGTAGTCTACCATTTTAGGGGTTCTAGGAGAAGATTTAATGGTAGGCATAAGGCCTCTAGGAACTGACAGTGATATCATGAGATTGCGTAGCTAGGTTGAAACAAACAAACTGCTAGATGTGTATATTCAATATGTTAGCATATTTCCTAAAAAGGTTGTTGAAAATGATGAGGAGGATAAGGGTGAAAAAGAATCTGAATATGTAAGATTGGGAGATGAGGGAAGTTATGAAGATAATGATCAGCAGGAAGAAGATAGTGAACGTGATAGTGTTGATGGTAGTTATGAAGGATCTTATGAAGGGAGTGCAAGTGAAGGTTAAAAAGCTGAAGGTGTATAGACTACCCCTAGCAAACGTGTAAAGTCTACAACTAGGAAAAATGTAAAGGGTAAGAGTAGGAAATAACTAATAAGGTGGGTCAGGAAGAGGATGAGGATGAACATCCAGACTACATAGTTGATAAAGATAATTTAGTGGAAGATTATATGTAACACCCTAACACGTTAATTCTTAAAAATGACGCAGCGGAAAATACAAGATTAAAATTTCTTTCTTTATTAGGCACATTACTTGCATGAAGGCTCAAATACAAAATGTCAAACATTTATTAGAAGGGATTTACAACATTCACATTAAATTAACGCTTCAAAGCAATATATAAATAAAACTTTGTGACCGTTATTTCCGTACAATCCTTGCTCTTGACTCGATCTACGTCCACTTATCTTCGTTAGTGGTAGAAGAAATCCGTGTAGTACCTGTGGACATCAAATACAACTTAACCATTAGTCATTGACAACATCATACGACATTATTCTAATATAATTAAAAATCGTATAACATTCGACAATATAAACTTTGATTCATTCGACTATCATCTCGAATTCTCTTGTTCCAAGTTCGGCTTCAATTTCATAAGAATCTGACGTTCTCATTCCTGCATTACATTCCAACCTATAGCACATTGTTAGTAACGTTAGTACTCAAACGTATCTAAATCATGCATACGTACATACTTACATACATACTTACACACCTACATACGTACATACATTCAAACATACCTACATACATGTATTCATACCTACATGTTTCATACAAGTTCTTGCATACCATTTACATATAATTCTTGTTCAACTTCTTTGCATTCATCTATCATACTCATACATTAATTACATGAGGCTTAAACTTGGATTTATAACCCATAAACATCTAGGAAACACTCAAAATCAAGTTTGGGAGGCTAGCCATAGACCACGGTTAGTATACCAAAGCTTATGATCCATAAATCAACTTAAATAACAAATTTCAGCTTTTGAAACATGGGGAGGGCGTCGGCGACGCCTCTTGGTTTTCGCGTATTCAGAAACCTCCATAGACAGTGAAATAAAGCATCGGAGAAAACAAGAAATGCACATGGTGTCGGCGATGGCCCTACTGGGCGTCGGCGACGCCCCCTAGTTTTGCCATTTTTCTGCTGTGTTGTTTTCGTCGTTCGTACACACTAAAACTCGCATAACTTTTAAACCGTTTACCCGTTTAACCTCCCGTTTCTTCCTACATGATCGTAATTTGACATTATATCATGTGAACTTGAAATCCAATATCCGGGTTAAGGAATTTCTTAACTTATACGTTTCTGGCTTATTATTCATTTACGAATTATTCGACCCGTTCATGTTTTCATTAAACAACTCATTTGTTTTAACCCAGAACTTACTTGAACATTATAATCATAATACTTTTACAGTATCCGGAGTTTCGTACTTAGGGCTTACGCACCCGATACCCGGTATACGTTAAACTCATTCATTTTATTCAATTATACGAAATCAACCTTGTTAGTCCAAGTTCCATTCACGAAATTGTTTACCCATTAGTCATAACTCACAACCGAGTCTTTTGACTATTGATCCGCGTTTCCCTTTTCCGGTTAGCATACTTATGTGCAATTCTACCCATTACCCGGTTATAATTCCGTAGCCATTTCTTACGCCTCATGCCGTTATAACAACAAGACCTCATTTTGACCCGTTCGACCTACTTAGCGAAAATCATCGATTTCATACAACCAAATCCATATTTGACTTCAAACATCAAGTTTAATTAACTAGAACGCTACCTTACTTGAACAAACTAAGAAGTGATTTCAGAATCACTTAGCTCGTGCGTCCGAGTTCATGCATAGCTTCCGTGTTTACCCTTGACCCGTTGCCCTTCCATGCTTGTGTCCATATTGAGATTGCTCCTATCCGTACATGTCGTCACGTTCATCACAACATGATTAGTATACATGAGCATACATACATTCATTCATCTTATTTTCGGACCATACTACACATGACTTTCATTAGTCAATTATCACATAAATAAGACACGTACTAATAATCACCTCGTTCCAATTCCAAGTAACTTAATTACCAACATACATGACACGTCATCCGCTAGTACATAACTCATAAGTCCTCTCCTCATGCAATTGTGTCCTAAGGCTCATCCATGACATTCCTACATTGTTGACTTTCAAAAGTCAACTATCCATTATATACACTCCCAACTAACAAACATATATTCATATTATTATGCTAGATCATACTAATGAACACATATGCATTTTATTTCCCATGTGTTAAGACACTACCGCATTTACCTAGATTTCATTCATGTGCAAAAACAAATTCCAAATCAATACTATTATCTCATTCATACAAGCAAAACCGAAACTTCTACATGAATCACGTTTAAAGCACACTTCTCATGTTATTTCACTACCACGTACTATCATCATTACTTTCTATACACATTCATTCGTTGTTTACATCAAATCTCATCCGATAATTTCACCTATGCATTTCATCAAACACTTGGTGCACGTACCATCTACCAAGCCTAGTGTACAAGTAACTCAAGCACATTCATACCATTTCTTATCAAGGTCATCACATCCAACATTTTCACATAATTTTCTTTCTAATTCAGGTTCATATAACATCAATCTACCATAATCATCTTCACATGCCAAAACTACAACTAATTTAACACATATTTCATCAACATTTCCATGGCATTATTACTTACAAGTGGGTTTACATATAAACATCAAGATAATCTGAAATTCTAGCATAATTCCAGTTTCATAAGGTGATTCTAATACATATTCATCCTAAATTTCATATATAATCACAACTTTCACAAACCCACTTCATCAAACTTTACTTAAATCACAAAATTTGACTTACTTGATGTTAGAAACGCTTAAGGGATCAAAATTCTTGGCTCATGCATTCAATTAGTCCTCAATTCCCCTTTCAATTTGATGAATTTAGGTTGTTTAGGGTTTTGGTTCTCCCCTGTTCTTTCTCTCGATCGCACGCCCACACTCACCAAAACACTGACCAAGTTTTGGTTTTAAGAAATGTTTATTTCTTATTTTCATTTTCAGTCCCTTCACATTTAAAACATGTCACATTCCGACTTAACATTCTAACTTGGCCATCTTTCCTTTGGTTAACTTAGGATATATATATATATATATATATAAACCTGTCCAGGAGAAAACGGCAAAAAGTGTGAGAACGGTGAGAACGCATCCTGGCCCAACACGTGGCGCGGGGCATGATTAGGGTCCGAGGGTTTTTTTTGTCTTTTTAGTATTCTTCTCCTTTCCCGATTTTCGCGTTTGACATGCTGCTTTATTTTTTGTGTGCAAGATAATTTTGGCGTTATCTAGAATTATTAATTACTTGGCGTTTTACTGTTTTTCTCAGATTTCTTCTCGTTGAATTAATTCTTTTTGTGTCACATAGTTTATTTTTTTGGCGTTATGGCTTTTTCCATGTCATTTTTGGTGTTTTGTATCTTTTTGTTAATAATTGATTACCATAGATTAATATTTTATAAAATTACAATAATACGAAATCAAAATAAACTAATAGTCTTCCGTAGGTGGGATTACATCAGAGATGTACCCATCTCTTTGTTCATCACTTTCTTCAGATTCATCATCATCAAATTTCATATTTGCGTATAACGCCATTAGCTCGTCTCTTCTTTGCTGCAGCCTATTCTTGAATATCACTGCATCCTTGGATTTTGGATCGTTTGAAGGTGCTAAATCACAGAGTTGTTCAATGATAGATAGCAACCCTGTCTTCAACATTTCTTCCATTGGCAATGAATATTGGACCCCGTTTTTATAAGTCACTTCAAGCGTTCATTCTTCCTCATGCATCACCCAACTGCTATGTTTTGGTATAGGAGTATTGTCAATATCATCATCATCTTCATCATCTTCTGCCGGAAATTTTCTCTTCAGTCTTTTTATTACAGTTCTGGTTCTTTCACAATCGTTGGCCATTGGAACCCTAAGGGCCAGGATATCCCTCTGAACCCCTTCATTCATTCCAAGCATGGCTTTGATTGTCCTTACCTTTACCCTTCTCCTATCAGAGAACTTTATGATGAATCGTTTCTCTTTCCTTTCAATCCTCCATGCAATAACCTTAGCCATTTTTAAATTTTTTGGCGTTTTGGACAATATGTGGCGTTTTAGTCAATGTTTTTGGCGTATTTGAGCTTGTGTTCTCATGGTCTTCTTTTATATTGACTTTTTTCCCGCGCATGACAGGTAATTATGGCGTTTTGAAAAAGATAAATAAATTTAATTCCCCAAGTATTTTGCTTTCAATATAATAAATGTTAGTAATTATGTTTTCCGTCGTTTCATTTTACTGTGTTTTGCAGTTACCGTGTTTTGTTTTCAGACTCAACTGTTTTTATGGTGTAACACGTCTAATCTTGATGGCTGTAATTATGGCGTTTTGTTTTCCAATGGCGGTTAGATAACGATTGGACTTTTTTTGTTTTATATTCTTTGCATATTGTTTCACGCTTTTTTTTATAATAGTAGTTGTTCAAAGTAATTTTATTATAGTTTGGTAGTTTTTTGGGGGCGTTTTTATGGCATCATGGCGTTTTACAAGCAATTGCTCATTTTGGCGTTTTATTATATATTTCATTATAGTTTTAATGTGCTTTTGTTGTTTATTAACTGAAATTTCAAAACAAACAAGAGATAAAGAAAATTAATAAAAAAAAAAAAACAAAATAGAAGCAATTTATGATCTAAATCTTCAGTGTCATCAGTCTCTTTTTTCTTTTGAAACTACAAGAACTATGACAAATAAATGACGTTTTGGGTTTGGGGTTGTTTATTTTCTTTGTTCATGTGGTGAAGTGTCTTTGTGGATGTTGGAGATATAGATCAACCCTTTGTGGGTGGATGCTATCTGCCCGTCGTCTTCATTATAATCATCGAGGCCAAAGTAGCATTTACACTGGTATAGGTCTCTTCTTATCATCCAAACCTTCTTCAAGAACAAAGATGACAGAATGACATATGAGTGTCATCAGTCCCTCTTTTTTGAATTTTGTCCATCTCATGCAGCAAAATCTTATTACACTCACGTAACAAATCATTCAGCGAAACTTCATGCAGAACATTACTGAGTATCAAAGAAAAGATGTTTGCCATCGTTGTATTTTTTGGGGTTTTACATTGAGTTGTATTTTTTTAGGAACCATTGTGTTTTTTGTGTGTTTTTTTGGTATGATAAACGGAAGGTGGTGAGACGTTTCTATTTATAGAATTTTTATAAATAGAAATGTAATTAACATTTATCCGGATGTAAGGTTTGGCGTTATATATTATGGCGTTTCATATTTTGTGACGTTTTTGTAGGCATATAGCTTAAATAAAAACACAGAAAAAAGTACGCAGTGATAAAATTGGCGTTTTGTATTTATTTGGCGCTTTATTTTTCAATTGCGTTTTATGTGAGAAATGGTGTTTTACCTTTTTTACCCTTAATGAAGCGCGTCCACGTAATAAAATTGATGTTATTTACGAAAATGCCACCGCGCCAATCTAGTCCATAAATTGTTTTGATCGGACGATCCATAAGCATTCTCACCGTTCTCACACTTTCTACCGTTTTCTCTAAATCCTGACCCTATATATATATATATATATATATATAGGGGAAGGCTATAGAGAAAACCCACTTGAGTTGTGTAAACTCAAGAAACTTTTGTAAAAAACCCATGTAAACTCAAGAAACCTTTCTAAAAAAAATAGGAAATGTAATATACATATATTTGAACATTTTTAAATAAGAAACCCAAAAAAACACCTAGTAGTTTTTTTTAAATGTTCCAAATTTCAGGTTACATAATATATATGTCCAAAAAAATGTAACATACAAATTTTCAACATTTTTTTTTAAAATTAGTAAGCGTTTTTTTCATTTTTTTTCATAAATAGGTCCGTGTACATTTATATTACATTCCCTATTTTTTTTAGAAAAAAATAAAAATGTTACATAGGGTTTATTTGGGTTTTCTCAACTCACATGGGTTTTCGATTTTTTCTTTCCCCTATATATATATATATTAAACTTATCATTATTTTCTTACGGTAAAAATCTATCTTTACCGTTTCTATTACTTTAGCATCACAAGCATATTATTATATTATATCATACGGAATTTGGGGTGTTACAAGTCTATCCCCCTTAAAGAAGGTTTCGTTCCCGAAACCTGTTTCATCAATATCGGTTTATCCATTAGTAAAGTCATAACTTTGAGAACATCATTTCTAGAAATCCTTTTTCCATTCTTTCTACAAATCAGCCTACCCAGATTTGTACATATCATTTCTTTAACATCAAACATATTGTCTATCCGACCCGTTCATAACGGGTCAAAGTTTTGACCATTGCCATAGCCCATCATATTTATCTTAATTGACCCATCTATAACGAGTCAATACATACCTTTTCATCATTATCATAATTTCATCCATTGCGACCCGTTACAACGAGTCACTACTTATACAATTTCTTCATTATGCTTTCTACATCATATCGACCCGTTCGTAATAGGTCAACTACACATACTTTACATTTCCATTCTTTATCAACTTCTTCTTAAATTTTCAACTCATCACATTATCGTATTTAAACTAAAGTGTGCAAACTAGTAGCAACCTAAAGAGTCTAATACCATGATTTACATTACAACAAATTGAAGTTCATATGAACTTACTAATCATTTCACCATTAGTATTAGTTCTAATAGTTTCACTTATACTTGGAGTTTTATTTCTATTTTCTTACTCATACACGCACTGCTTACTACATAAGCCTGAACTACAACTCATTCTTAGTCAATCTTCTAAAAGTCAAGCCTTTCTTATCATAACACATTCTTCGCTACCATATTCCGTACGGAAGTACTTTTTCAACCCATAACTATATATTTACATTCAGATATTAAACAATTCGCTAACCTTACTACTTTGGCGCAATACTTCGACATGCAAAAGCGAACCGACCCTCTTCATTACAATTCATACCATCTCTGGATTGGCCTCATTCATCCGTGTGATGAGCTTCCGCTCCTGAGCATTCTTTCGCCGACCTTGAAAGGTTTATCACATCATGATTCCTGCCACTCTCATTATAAGATTAGGGGTTTACACATTTCATTCAATTTCATTCAGACGTGATGTTTATTACATCACCTTATTTACATATTAATCCTTTCTTGATTCTTTTTAAAACATTAGTGCGTTTGACCGTTCAAAACAGGTCAATACGTGACCATTTCTTAATATATCATTTTCGTTGTTTGACCCATTCACAACGGGTCAATACATAACCATTCTTTCGCAATTCTTTAGCTTATTTGTCAACTTCTGCAGTTTGACTTTTCAAAGTCAAATTGCCACCTCTTTCTTATTATATATACACATATCGAAGTACACGTTTGTACTTCTCGTCAATTTAAGCATGCATACAATTTTGTGACAACCCGGATAATCAAGGTTAGCATTGCTTGAAACCCCACAACTTTTAGCGTGTGTCTTTATTATTATCTACTGGTGTTTACGTGTGTTCAACTGATGAACCATACCTGAAATTATTGAACGTTTTTTTGTGTTGATTCAACTAATTTAGAGAACCAATTGGTTGGGCCGCGAACTGATTTACACAAGTGGGCCACACTTGTAACATGTACCATTGGGCCGCCACTAAGCTGTTCGTTATGTTTGGTATCCATAAACATCTCGGCCCAACTCACTAAATGGTTTCCTTGTGTTGGTTATCCTTTGGCCCAAATAACAGCCCCCGGCCCAAATCCTTTTTCCCTTATTTTATGTATATGAAGATGATGATACATCTCCAAATGTGTAGTATGAACAGGTTATTGAAACAAGTGGTGTGGTCGATTAGTGATATGGTTGTACATGTAAACTATGCCTGTTAATGCCATGATTATATATTTAGATTGTTTAATGGATTGTTTTGTATGATTTAGGAGTATTCATTATTATTTGTGTTAATTAATATTACCGATTGACTAGAGGGATGATTATAAAGTATTTGTCTAGATGATAATGGTCACCTGCTTGATCCAAATTATGTGTGATTTCGTATGTATGATTGAATTAATCTTGGTGTGTATATAAATTCGGTGTTATGTAACAATGGGATTCATGGATGACCTTGATATAATAATTGATATTGGATGTCTTTGAGATATGTTATGTAACTGACTGTTAAGATAATTCTGTCAATATTGCAACTAGAGGGAATTCAATTGGGCCACTAATGTTAAACATGACATCACATGGGGGCTATTCACGTGATAGATACCCTAATAGTCATTGGGATAGAGGTTACATGGGGTAGTGGTTCGATGAAGTCAGTACAATATCTTTTATGCATGTGATCGGTCAAGGGAGGATAGGATAGAATGGGTTTAGGGAATGGAGTCTAACCACTGTTAAACAATCAGTGATAATTAAGTTTAGATAACCAAGCCCACACATATATATATATATTTACAAATTTGTGGCCGGTGATACATTTGGGCCGAGAATTAGAATTTGTGCACTCTGTACTTCGAGGGCCAAGATCCCTAGGTTCGATTGGGCCCAAACCAATCCAAGGCATCATGCGTATATCATATACCGTAGATTGTACGTAGTGTATTAGTTGGGGATTTTTAGAAAACCCTAAACACCCTATCCCCTCTTACACTATACGGCTACATGAGATTTTCTCCCCTCTCTCGTGACATCATCCTAGTGGATCAAGTATTGTTGGGTAAGTGATTTCTCATGATTGATTTATATTAATAATCGTGCTTGTGTGTGTAATCTGAATCACATGAATCTGAATCATGTATGTTAATCAATTCATGATCTTGTTTCCACATGAACTATGTCTTGATAGTATTGCTTTAGAAGACGGTCTGATAGTCGTATGCGATGTGAATGATAACTATGTGACACGGAATTGATGCGTTAGAAGGGTACTTGTAATTGAATGTTAAATAAGTGATGTTGTTGATATATGATAACCGAGCCAAGGTGCCATGTTTTTAAACATGATGTAATTGACTTTGGGTCACTGTTATGAACATGGTATACATGATCTGGGCCTTTTATTTGGACGGAACATTCTAACAGTTTACACACACACACACACATATATATATATATATTGGTTGAGTTAATAATGGGTTGAATGAATTATAGAATTGTTGGATGAGTTATTGATTAGGCCCTAGGTAATTACTAAATACACACATACAAATCGATTTATTGGTTTGGTTTCGAGAATGTGAAATGATTATGGCCTGGTTGACCCGGGTCACACACGCACCTATCCCGGTAAGGCCCAGTGGGCCGCACCTTAAGTAGATTGATGAAATAGACTGTTATGTTTTGTTAGTCGATTATACATGTGAAACAAAGTAACGCGTATCCTGAATAGTTATTGTGTAATATGTGGTCCATTGGAGTTCGTACACTCGCTATGATAAACTGTAGGATTATGTGTCGTATTCATTCGTTGCTTGTGAAGTATGTGACAGTTTACGTGATCAATGTGAATACAAACTGATGAATAATGATAATTATTCTAGGATTGGTCGGTCAACGGTAAACGCGTAACAAATTTAACCGAGCAAACCAAAGATGAGTTCACTACTTTGAGCATGCGTCCCGGTGGTTTGGGATAGTCAGTGGGTATCCCGGGAAGGGATAAGTCTTTTGGGTAAAACTGGGATGTTGGATAATATTCTCACTCTCTATCTCTTAAGTCCTATCTTTTGCTATCGTGGGTGGTAGCGGGGTATTAGTTGGTAGCGTTACTTAGGTTTGGCACCCTCACCCCGTTCCTGAGAGAGGGCGAGTGTGAACTAATGACCCAGTCGGGCCCAGTGCTTTGATAGGAGCACTGGGGAACGGGCAAAACATACATCAGGAGCCGTCTTGTTCAGTATCGAGATATGATCAACATTACTTTCAGATTTAAATTCAATGGATTAACTAAACACTTAGTAACCAACGTTTTCGTAAAACTATGAACTCACCAGCGTTGTCTGATACACTTGTTGCATGCTCGCAGGTCGTTAGATGTCTTGGATTGGAACTTGCTGTCTGGTGTAGCTGTGGTGGTCATGGGTCGAACTGGATGGATTCATGTAATTGATTTATTGACAATATACATTGGTTTGAAACAGTTTAACTACGGTTTACTATTTGTGTCACACCCTGACTTTTGCGGAAGCGTGGGTTATTGGTGTGACTTCTTAATACCATAGCAACCAATCATAACAATGCTATATGATAAAAACCTGAGAAGTTCATCCATTAATAAAGTTTAGAAAAAAAATACCTTATTATACTTGTCTTAAAACATCAATCCCAAAATAAGTTACAACCTTTGACTTATTTAAATGAGTTCATAAAACTGGGCAAAGACCTTAAACAAAACTAGATTTAGAGATATGTAACCCGTCCAGGTAGAGGTTACACCTTCTAAACCCTACAACCCTGAGTGACTTCTTTATTCAAACGCAACTTGAAAATACGTGCATACCGTGCCAGATCCACTAGTTTCCTGAAATACATGTAGTTTGAAAAATCAACATAAAGTTGAGCGAGTTCATGTGTTTAGTATGTGCGCGCGAATAAACCTTTCTAATCATTGTAAGTATGTATGTTTTGTAAACTCTGGTATGAAAGCAAATAAGGAAACATATAAGTTAATGTGTAACCACATGGTCCAACCTGCGGGCGCATGGGAGGGGATAGGACAAGGTCACCACATGGTCCAACCTGAGGGCGCATGGGTGGTGTTAAGACGAGGTCACCACATGGTCCAACCTGAGGGCGCATGAGTGGTGTTAAGACGAGGTCACCACATGGTCCAACCTGAGGGCGCATGGGTGTGGTTAAGACAAGGTCACCACATGGTCCAACCTGAGGGCACATGGGTGGTGTTAAGACGAGGTCACCACATGGTCCAACCTGAGGGCTCATGGGTGTGGTTAAGACGAGGTCACTACATGGTCTAACCTGAGGGCGCATGGGTGGGGTTTGTTATGCTCAAATAGGCCTATCACTTGTATCCCTCGATCGTACTACGAGGACTATTGTTCTTAAGATTTCACCTACCCAATCACATAACCTAACAGTTCCTTCCTTAGCTGGCCATACCATTCGTAATTGTCTGTAGCAGTATGTAACATGTATTTCACCCCCGAAGTATAAAACTGAAAGCAGTGAAGAGAAAAGGGGGACATGAACTCACAGTATTGCGTCTTCGGTACTCGTAACCCAAATCTCCTCAGCAAACACGACTACCTACAATGGTCTAACGTCTATTAGACGAACGGGTCGTGCCTTGTCTTAGTATTGATTAGTGCCTTTGAGTTACGTTTTAAAGTGTCTTCAATATTTTAGTAATAATACTTCTCATACTTGTGTATTCGTATTTCCTTCCCAAGGATGGGATATTTTACATATGTCTGTTCGTATTGGAATTATATTTTTAAGTCCCTTTTTAGAGAATACATATTTAACCATATTCCTGTATAAAACCAACCTCCGATACTCTGTATTTCGTTATAAAAATTATGGCGAGTTTTATGTTTGAAAAACATAGTCTAAAATATACTAGTAAACATTTGTCCAGAAAATATTTACTAAGTGTTAGGATTTTCGGAAAATTTCGCCATAGTCTCCTTTGTAAATAGAGGTGTCCATGCTTAATAGCATATCATTTTCTTTTACATATATCCCGTAGATTGTTCCTACATAGTAAACCCGACAATCATACATGCAATATACCACTTATGTCATTTCAGCTTTATTAGTCAAAACTGGACTGCTTTTGAGCATTTTAATAAAATAGTTATCCTACTCTAAAAATTCCCAAATTTTTACAGAGTGTCATAAACGTTCCAGTTTTTATTGTGTAAAAATATCGGGGTCCGGTTCATTAGCAATATTTTATAGAAATTCATTTACCGGGCTGCAATCAGATTTGTCATTTTCTGACTGCAGTCTACGGAATAATTCACTAAAAATTAATCGTAAGTCCGATTGACGAAATTCCAGTGGGAGAACTACGGAGACAACAGTGACCATCTACAGTAAAAATTTCATGAGCTAATTCTACTTGGTTTTTAAGTTATGACTCCGTATACAACATACTTTTTTTGCAGAAAAATCGCAGCTTGAGCTGCTGTCTAAAAAAAGTTCCTTAAAAATAGTAAACCAACTCGAAAAATTACGATTCCAGCGCCATTTGATCGGTTGTTCTAAAATACATAATTTAGGCTTCAGAAAATCCGTTTTTCGATTTATAAAGACCCAGTTACAGCCTGTTTAAGTTGGCTGAAAATACCAATCAGCATGCTGATTTATAGTTTAATCCCTTCAATGTTCTTGTGAATGGCATCATGCTACAACTTTTAACTACAAAACAAGATGATCAAGGGTTTAGCAAGGACTTACTACTAGCTTAAAGCTAGGGATGAATCTAGTGAGAAAAATGTTGAGAAAAGATGATGAAAAGACTAGAACAAACTCCTTTGAATGCTCTTCAAGATGCAACCTTCATGGATCCTTCAAAGCTTTGAATGGAACTTGAATAAGAGGAAGATGGTGATGTCAAAATGGTGGTGATGGTGGCTGCTATAGGGGAGCCGAAAATGAGAGAGAGAGTGAGGTTGGAGTGTGGTTTTTGAAGTAATGATGAGAAATCTTGGAACTCCACACTTATAAGGATCTCTTGCATATTTTGGCTAGATTGTTAAGCAACATATCACCTTGGAAACCTTCAACAAATCACAAGTCATGATTGTGAAGATATGGTGGGTCCCTATGGCTGAAAATTCGATTGGGGGGGGGGTAAATTGTAAAATTTGTTAATTAGTAGGTAATTAATTAGGAGGTTAAGGGTAATTTCTAGAATAGTGAGTGTATGTGATGTTTCCATAGTGTGTGGGGATTTTTTTATGACCATAATTATTTAAGAATAATAAAATAATGTTTCTGACAAAATTTTGGTGTCCCGGGTAATGTCCGGTTTCTCGGTTACGTATCGTTCCGTTAAAGCGTTAAATTGTACCGTATAGTGTCTTTTATGCATCTTTTTGTAACGAAATCATTCCTGGAACTTAGGAAAGTATACAGGACCACTCTGCCATATTTGTGTATTCTACTGGTATAATAAAATGATGAATTTTATAAAAGAATGCAGAATTCTGTATTTAAAGTGTGTTTTAGGCACTTCCCGGCACTATATCTATCACCTAATGACGCAGTCTTATGGTCCTCACTTCCCTACACTCCAAACCAGTGTAGTACCCTATCCCTGGCTCATACTGGCCATAATAACATTGTCTGTCTATGTGCTGGCATTGTCAGCATTATTTCTGAATCAACCGTTCAGTGTGTTAACTGTGCTGAGTGCATCAAGTATGTCACTAATGTTGGTGTGTAATGAATGGAGTGACTGTATAAACATGATGCATGTATATATGATATAGAATCATAGAGCAGTTTAAATTGTCAGTTGTAATCAAGCACAGTCATTAAGCACGTAATTAAGATTAATTAATTTGTACAGTACCTGAAATTTTGAGGGTTGTCACATTCTCCCCCCCCCCGTTAAGAAAATTTCGTCCTCGAAATTTGTACTACCTTAACTCCTTATGGTTACGTCACACATGTATATATATATGCATAATACCGAGGCAGATAATCACCAACTGAATCAACCTTACCTGACGTATAGTCTAGTGTAATCCAGCTAGCAGGGGGGTTCCACAGAAGAGGAGTTTTGACTAATAAGATCCTCAAATGATTGGTCATAGTATGCAGTTTTTCACAAACCATAGCATCTGCTATAAGAACTCAAAATCAACAACTTGGAGATAAAAATGACCTGTCAGCTTTTGAATAAGTAAATGGTAAGGATTAGTGTGCTGACATTCTCGAATTGCGAAAATACACCGAATGAAGTACAAGCGAATCTGGTGTATCATTGTCTTAATTTGTAGTTTTGTGTGAGACAGTTGACCATAATTAGCACGAGCTAGTGACACCACAAGGTGTCGTAATGACGAGATTCAATAATAATGGTGACTGAACAAGTTCACCGCGTCTGAAATCAAATGGAAGTGTACTAAGACAATCTGAAGATTTGATTTACACAATGTCGTAAAGTTTCCAGTTGAACAAAGAATATCAAAGAGCCACTGTTTTTGATCGAAGGTGAAAAGAAGTATTAAATACCGCAAGGTATTCGATAGACAATGAAAGAATCGTTAAGAGGTACATTGTGCTATGGAATGAATCTATGTACCATTGCCTTAACACACAACTGTGTTGAGACCGCTTTAATCGTGATAAACGAGACGGATTTAGAGCAATTAAATAATTTAAATCCGTATGTGAAGTGAGTAACCCAATTAGCACAAGCTTCAATTCTGTGAAAATATCACCCCAAGGTGTCGAAATCAATCAAACGATTTAGTGGAGTTGTAGATCAACCGAATCTACTACGACTCGAAACAAAAGAATCTTTGCCAATGATTTGAATATGATGCTCTCAATACATCATATGACGTCTTAAACCGAATATGCGAAATGAATAAGTCCAAGCAATTGAACTTGGTTCTGGCGTAATCCGATAATAAACGTATATCTCAACGAGGGTATCTTAGCATGGTTACTAAGATGAACTATGAACGTAACTTGAAAGAAAGCAGTTTCAAGAAAGTGTGTTGACTTGGCAACAAAAGGGTCAACAATAACAATAATGTAGGTCATTCGAATCATAATTCAGTAATCAGATTTAGCAACATAATATTTGAACTTCAATGAAACGTTTGAAATGAAACCGCATGCGTAGTAAAAGGTGCATGTATAACATATAAGTTTTCAAGAAGTGAAGCAATGTGTATTTGCTAAAATGGAGAAATGACCAAGTGTCGAATCAATGGGTGTTCGCTCTCAGTGAGGAAAAATTTACGTGATGCAACTACCATTAAGTGGAGTAGAGATGCAAACATCTACTCGCTAGAAGCAAAAGAAATTTAAGTACGTTCTGTTTGGTCAACTGAAATAGTATATATGTCAGAATAATAGATTTTGCTTGAGTTGATGGGTGAGGTCCCTAAACAACAACCCTTACGAGTTTGGATCTGGGTTCCCAAGGGTCCTAAGTATGTGTTTTCTAGATTTTCAAAGTTTCGTATTTGGTGTAATTCGTTATGTGCATCGTGTAGGAAACGCCATTCTTGTGTATGTGTAAAACTAGTTATTGTCCCACAATTTCCCCAGTATACTTTCTTCCGGAATTTACAGCTACGTGATCATCGATCAGTCGGGAACTACAGGTTGGATCCTCGCAGTTAGTTAAGTAAGGAATTTGTTAATTCGTAGCAAGAGTTGATGGCTCTTGTTGGCTAGCTCGTTCGGCTCCTGGTAGTTTGATGTTCATTTGAAAATCATCTTCCTTTCTCTTGACGAGCATAATTTGGAGTTACCCAAAAGGGACTCTTGGTCTGTTATCTTCCTTCTCTATCAACCATTGAAGTTGCACTGACGATCCATGCATCTCCGAAACTGTACGTCGCTAAGGTGCATCGACTACAGGCGCGGTGCCTGGAATTAAATTGATGCGAGATTCGACTAATCATTGAGGAGATAATTCTGGTAAGTCTTTGGGGAGAGCATTTAGGATATTCCTTCATCACAGGGATATCTTCGAGTTTTGGTTCTTCGGCTTCTTTTTCCACGACATGAGCCAAGAGGCAACGCATTCTTTGTGCGGAAATTTTTGTGTTTTCATTTCCTGATAATCCGTAGGAGCGTATCCTGCTCCATGAATCACAGTCGTTTCTCCGTTCGTCGTCGGGGTGCGGCTGACAATCCCCGCTTGGTTGTTCGACGACCCGTCCATCCCACTTATCCCGTCGAAGCTTCCCTTAGGCTAGTTCTATCGAGAACTGGGTATCTAGGTTACTTACTACTGAAACAACTATATTTTCTGAAGCTAAAATTTGACAATACTGTCAAATAGAACATAACATTGACTATTATGAGACGTACCGATATCCACGCTTGGATTCTATCCCCGCTGTTGAGCTTTCATCCATGTGCCTGAGCGTTCTTAGGGCAATACTTCCTGAAATGCCCCACATCACCGCAACTAAAACATGCTTGTCCACGGCCTGGATCGTCACCATCCCTGCCTTGGTTGTTGTCGTCGTTGTTTCCTCCGCGATTTCCGCTACCATCTAGACCTCTATTTCCACGTTCAGTACCCTGTCGACACGTTTCCTTGACATGTCCCACCTTGCCACAGTTACCACATTTTCCATATCTACATCGCCCGTTATGGTGACGTCGATAGTTGTCGCACTTTGGTAGGATACCCGTGTACCCTTTTTCCTTTTTGGCATTGATATTATTTGCCCGAGTACCCTTCTTGAAATTGGTAAACTTCCTCTTGTTCTCACCAGATGACTCCCCCTGAGTCTCCTTTTTCTCCTCGGAGTTTGAGAATTTTCCCAACCTAACTGCTTCTTCAGTGAGCGTCACACTTAAGTCAATTGCTTCATTAATTGTTTGAGGCTTTGATGTTGTCACCAGGCTTAGAATCTGAGGTGCCAATCCCCCAATGAAGCATTCGATCCTCTTAAACTCTGGATCTACCATGTAGGGGACAATCCGAGACAGATCATGAAATTTCTGCACGTACTCAGCTATCTTTGGACCTTCCATTTTCAAGTTCCAGAACGCAGTTTCCCATTTCTGGATTTCTGCTCTTGAACAGTACTTCTTATGCATTAGTTCTTTCAGTTTGTCCCATGTTAATGCATACGCCGCGGTCTCGCCCAACGTCTGAACCTGAAGGTTCCACCATGACAGAGCCCCATCTTGAAACAATCCGGAAATGTACGATACATGATGCTCTGGGGCACATTTGCTCACTCGTAGAACAAAATCCGTCTTCTCAATCCAGCGCACAAGGGCTAAGGCACCCCCAGTGCCGTTGAATTCCAAGGGCCTGCAGCCCAAGAAATGCTTGTAGGTGCACCCGTTGGATGGGTTATTTCCTGAGGTACCCCCACTATGTTCGGAGCGAAGGGTCTCATGCTGTGCGATGGCCTGTGAGATGCGTTCTTGTAATTCCGCCTCCATCGTTGGTAGAGGGTTGTTGGTATCAGTGTTCCTTTGTGGCGGCATCTTCTAAGAAGAAGATTAGGTAGGTCAGGTCTTTATTAAGGACATAAGCACATATACATCCACTTAACAAATGTGACCTAGGTGGTGCGTATACATACGTATATAAGAAATCATCATAGCAAGCAATAACATTAAAGCACAAACATGTAGGTGGGAGCGTATTTAATGAGGACATAACAAACTAGCACATAGCATCGCAATTATTGCACAAACATATGGACCAACAACGTGCTTAGTGGGAATATGGCGACTGAGTTTTTATTAGTCATTAGTCATAAGTATTGCCGCATGTTTAAAGAGGATTGGGCTTTCGTTATCCTCCAGCCACAATCACTGTGCCTTACAAAACGTATCATATCAGAAGGAACGCAGGGTCACCCTACCCTTGTCCAACAAGTATATTAGTGCATCAAAATTACGTAGTCAGAAGTGGTCTTTAAAGTCTCCACAAACTCGGCTTATCATTAGTGTCTTTACTTGAAAGCAATGTAATCCGCATAATCCAGAAATCACTATACCAGTGTCTGAGGTGGAGGAGGAAAGAAAAGTAAACTTGTTAACATGCGTGGACTTCCTCCTCGGGCTTGTGTATACGTCGAAGTAATTATCTGCTCTGCCGTTTGATAGTAAAGAAATGAGCATCAGAAACATAAACTCTTCAGATAATATGTTGTCTTGTGATGTAAACACTTAAATCATGTATTCAGTTGTGCAATGTTATGCATTTGGAGTTGCCAAATGTGGTGTCAGCTCGAGCTCCAACATTCCGCGACGCATAACTTCAAACTGTAACTGATGTTACAGGGGCAACTCCTCTTGTGTGTGGCCTCCATAATGTGAGGGATGGTAAGGGTCAAAATTTTGCATAGTGTATTATAGGAATCATCAAATTGGCTCGTCCAGCGATGTAGATGCGAATGTAGCAAACGGTGCGGCCTGTGAGGTTGGAGAAAATGCTGCAGTAGCGAATGGGATCGTTACACGGGTGCTGACCTGGAGTACCTTCCCGGGGTGCGGGTATGTCTTAAAAGCAAGCAATAGGCATGTTGGCGTAACGGACGTCGGTCTTCACAAGAGCAACATCAGCGGGTGAAGGTGCAGGAACAAACGTCTCGACCGATAAGAAGGTAATTAGGTGCAGGTACTGGGTCGGGTATAAGGGATGCATTGTCTGGTAAGTCAAAAGAAATAGGGTCATGATCAAGTAAGGGTGCAGGATCAGTGGGTGCAACATCAAGCTGTCCCAAAAGGTGCAGAAGCTAACTCAGGAACAGGCCCTGGGTCGTGTAACGGTGTGGTGCCTTGAGCAGGTGTTAGTGCAGCAGTCATAAAGGCGTCGTCGTCTGTATCAGTAGTAAAAAGTTGTATTCCGGCCATCTATGAGGCTGTAAATGTCACAGACTCAAAGGAGTCTGAAGTCGAATGCATGCAAGAATCAGAGGATAGCTTGTTAACAGGGGTCTTAAGAAGTGAAATTAGCAGCAGTGTTCTCGTCTAATTTTCTATGATCATGGGCGTCGGCAGGAGGACCATTGATAAAACATGTCAACGTCGTCATAAATTATTTGTCGAGTAGCCAACCTTTAGTAGAAATGTCCACATGAGGCGCATCATTGAGGATCGGAGCCATGGTGTGCTCACCCTCGGGGTGACCAGTGATAGAGTGGTCATGGATTGAGACAAGAGTGACAGAAAGATTCTTGTCAGAGAAGCCATCATCAAAGATAAAGTATTACCAAAATCTGGTAGCGCGGACTGTTGGAAGTCGTCCTCATCCTTAGTCAGCATATCAGGATCACTCTCCGTGTCTGACGTAAATGTCTCTGGCGCAGATGTAGTCTCACTATCTGTGGCGGTGGTTGTAAGGTTATAAATGTCTGATAACTCGTTCTCTAAATAGAGTGACATGTGTGCCGGTGAGTAGCATGTATATCCATAGTAATTATTAACAATTAGGGTATGCAATAACTACCACATATGCCCGTTTATCAGTAATTAGCAATTAAGCATGTAGGTAGCAATAATAAAAGTATGTAGTCACAATCAACGCAAGCAAGAAATCCTCCTAGTCTCTAAGACTAAATCTCTGGCCTCTAAGACCAACTCCCTAGTCTCTAAGACTAACTCCCTGGCCTCTAAGACCAAATCTCCCCAGTCTCTAAGACTAACTCCCAGGCCTCTAAGACCAACTCCCTGGCCTCTAAGACCAATCCTCCCAGTCTCTAAGACTAAATCCCTGGCCTCTAGGACCAAATTTCCCTAATCCCTGGTCTCTAAGACCAAATTTCCCTAGTCTCTATGGCTAAATTCCTGGTCTCTAAGACCGTTCCTCCCTCAGCCTCTAAGACTGATCCTCCATCAGCCTCTAAGACTGATCCTCCCTCAGCCTCTAAGACTGAATTATAAATATAAATTTGGAAATGTGTATTTGTGCCTTTTGTTTATAAAAATGTTTGTGCCCTGGATCTGGACGATTAGTGTATGCAATGTAAAAATTGTTTGAAAACATTTTCGTGAGAGCCCTGATGATCATAGTCTAGACTCGAGAAAGAATCCTAGTTCGCTATGATCGAGGCTCTGATACCAAGTTGTCACACCCTGACTTTTGCGGAAGCGTGGGTTATTGGTGTGACTTCTTAATACCATAGCAACCAATCATAACAATGCTATATGATAAAAACCTGAGAAGTTCATCCATTAATAAAGTTTAGAAAAAAAAATACCTTATTATACTTGTCTTAAAACATCAATCCCAAAATAAGTTACAACCCTTGACTTATTTAAATGAGTTCATAAAACTTGGCAAAGACCTTAAACAAAACTAGATTTAGAGATATGTAACCCATCCAGGTAGAGGTTACACCTTCTAAACCCTACAACCCTGAGTGACTTCTTTATTCAGACGCAGCTTGAAAATACGTGCATACCGTGCCAGATCCACTAGTTTCCTGAAATACATGTAGTTTGAAAAATCAACATAAAGTTGAGCGAGTTCATGTGTTTAGTATGTGCGCGCGAATAAACCTTTATAATCATTGTAAGTATGTATGTTTTGTAAACTCTGGTATGAAAGCAAATAAGGAAACATATCAGTTAATGTGTAACCACATGGTCCAACCTGCGGGCGCATGGGATGGGATAGGACAAGGTCACCACATGGTCCAACCTGAGGGCGCATGGGTGGTGTTAAGACGAGGTCACCACATGGTCCAACCTGAGGGCGCATGAGTGGTGTTAAGACGAGGTCACCACATGGTCCAACCTGAGGGCGCATGGGTGTGGTTAAGACAAGGTCACCACATGGTCCAACCTGAGGGCGCATGGGTGGTGTTAAGACGAGGTCACCACATGGTCCAACCTGAGGGCGCATGGGTGTGGTTAAGACGAGGTCACCACATGGTCCAACCTGAGGGCGCATGGGTGGGGTTTGTTATGCTCAAATAGGCCTACCACTAGTATCCCTCGATCGTACTACAAGGACTAATGTTCTTAAGATTTCACCTACCCAATCACATAACCTAACAGTTCCTTCCTTAGCTGGCCATACCATTTGTAATTGTCTGTAGCAGTATGTAACATGTATTTCACCCCCGAAGTATAAAACTGAAAGCAGTTAAGAGAAAAGGGGGACATGAACTCACAGTATTGCGTCTTCGGTACTCGTAACCCAAATCTCCTCAGCAAACACGACTACCTACAATGGTCTAACGTCTATTAGACGAACGGGTCATGCCTTGTCTTAGTATTGATTAGTGCCTTTGAGTTACGTTTTAAAGTGTCTTCAATATTTTAGTAATAATACTTCTCATACTTGTGTATTCGTATTTCCTTCCCAAGGATGGGATATTTTACATATGTCTGTTCGTATTGGAATTATATTTTTAAGTCCATTTTTAGAGAATACATATTTAACCATATTCCTGTATAAAACCAACCTCCGATACTCTATATTTCGTTATAAAAATTATGGCGAGTTTTATGTTTGAAAAACATAGTCTAAAATATACTAGTAAACATTTGTCCAGAAAATATTTACTAAGTGTTAGGATTTTTGAAAAATTTCGCCATAGTCTCCTTTGTAAATAGAGGTGTCCATGCTTAATAGCATATCATTTTCTTTTACATATATCCCGTAGATTGTTCCCACATAGTAAACCCGACAATCATACATGCAATATACCACTTATGTCATTTCAGCTTTATTAGTCAAAACTGGACTGCTTTTGAGCATTTTAATAAAATAGTTATTCTACTCTAAAAATTCCCAAATTTTTACAGAGTGTCATAAACGTTCCAGTTTTTATTGTGTAAAAATATCGGGGTCCAACTGAATCAACCTTACCTGACGTATAGTCTAGTGTAATCCAGCTAGCAGGGGGGTTCCACAGAAGAGGAGTTTTGACTAATAAGATCCTCAAATGATTGGTCATAGTATGCATTTTTTCACAAACCATAGCATCTGCTATAAGAACTCAAAATCAACAACTTGGAGATAAAAATGACCTGTCAGCTTTTGAATAAGTAAATGGTAAGGATTAGTGTGCTGACATTCTCGAATTGCGAAAATACACCGAATGAAGTACAAGCGAATCTGGTGTATCATTGTGTTAATTTGTAGTTTTGTGTGAGACAGTTGACCATAATTAGCACGAGCTAGTGACACCACAAGGTGTCGTAATGACGAGATTCAATAATAATGGTAACTGAACAAGTTCACCGCGTCTGTACTGAGACAATCTGAAGATTTGATTTACACAATGTCGTTGTGTAATTTTATTTAGAAACTTGTATGAGTTCAACATGATGAGTGGCTCGTTGTTGGTACGTCACACGCCTAGCAGGGGTATTCCCTAGGTGGTATTCTGGGGGTGTGACAGTTTGGTATCAGAGCCACTGGTTATAGTGAACTTGGTTTTAAAACATTTTTATAAAACCAGACTATAACCGAACAATTCAGAAAACGTGAATACGACCATGACACTCAGCTCCAGATTGCAAGGTTCGTCTCTCGTATATTCATTGTACTGCGTAACTAGTAAACACTTACATAACAGTATGAATTCACGTATTACTTGCATGTGTTATATGACTGATAGGGTGGTATTTCCCTAAACATTCATGACTTACGTTTCGTGATGCTCTTTGTTTGCTACTCGAGTTTGAGGAACCATTTGACCTGAGTTAGGAGGAGCTGAGATGAGCATGCAAATCACAATATTATTGTGGGTGCACACATAATAATAATGTGGGGTGCATGCGAGTCCCAGTGAGGCTTAACAAGTGAAAAAGGGGTTCCATACCGTTAATTGATCAATGTGAAACATAACAGTCTATAAGAGTCATAACAGTGAATGTCTCCTACTCGAGCATGATCTTTTAACTCCTTTCTGAATCCTTATGAATCTCGATGCTATCGAGTAATACCTGAACACCCACCTGAACGCCTAGCGAACTGTGTAGAATGTTAGGTACTTGTACGAATGTCCCCGAGTTGGACGCTGCAACATCAATGATTGGTCTATGCCTTTCTCACTTTTCTCCATTTGCTAGAACTGAAAGTATTAACGACTTAGATTCCGAAGTGCGATCACTTCTGCAACACTCTCGTAACATACCAGGTAATACACAATTAGCCTGTTAGATCGATGGATAAGAGGATGAGCGTAGTACTTTACCGGTCCCAGTATTTAGACAATCCTGATTACCGGCAACGAACACCAGCGAATTGGCTTCAATCGAATCCCTAACCCTAGTTAGCGACTTATGGGAGTCAACACTTACGAATCAAGCGGGGCGTAATTGGCGACAATTAGCTATAGGGTGGAATGTGTAACTGCCCGCACCAGGAGTAGTGCCTTAGGACGTGACACGAAAAGTGAAAGGATGTACCCTAATGGTGTAAGGCAGCAGGACTCCGTTTCGAGCAACGACATTAGAAGCAACAGTCATGATGACATTAAAGTACTCACAGATCATGACTTTCGATATGGGAATGATGGTGGCTTCAACAAGGAACGGCCGATGTTAAGTCAAGACGCCAACAACCCAGGGAACAATGACAGTTTTGGAAATTCTAGTAGCCGTAGCAACAACATTGGAAGTGGTACTCGTGGAAGGGCATCTAGGGCTGGCTTAGGTGATGCTAGGTAACATGGTAGCTTGTATGAATAGCTAACTACTTCGTCCTTGTTCTGTTTAACCCTGATGCTTCTTGAAAACCGAACTTGTTGTGGAATCAACTGACGGCAAGCCAAATGAAACCTCATACATCCATTGGAATGTAAACTCGACCTTGTGGGACAAGTGTTCAACATCAACCTTCCTTCCACTACCCTTGATGGTTGCAATACAGTAGTTAGTGTGGATTGGTTATCCAAAGATCGCGCAGGTACACCAGTGAGGAGAAAATTTTGTGTGGAGAAGCGTTATTTGTTCTAAAGCGTCAAAGTGGTGCAAAGGTTAGCACCATTTCAGCTATGAAGGCCAGAAGTGTCTACGGAGGGATTACTCCGCTATACTAGCAACCGTTACTGATCTTAAGGCTAAGGAAACAGAGGATCGAGGATCCACCAATCATTCGCAATTCCTTTCGGTGTGCTACCCATGGAACTTTCGGGTTTACTTCCACAACTGTTGGCGAAGTCTCAGTCTGATCTCGCGCCAGAGGCAGCCCTGACTACACGCACTCTTACCGTCTTGCACCAGGGGGGTTGGAAGAACTATCTAAACAACTACAGGAACTATTGGATAGGTGTTTTGTTGGACATAGTTTCGTTTTGGGGAGCCCAAGTTATATCTGTGAAGATAAGCCTTTTTGTATGTGTACTAATTTTCAAGAACTCAATAAGACGACAGTTGAGAACAGTTTGCCACGACCATATATTGGCAATCTGATGACCAGTTGCGGGGGTCGAGCCTCCATTCGAGGATTGTATAACAAACGAGCTATTGTCGGAAGGTAATCTAAGGGGAGAATGTGTCTGCAACGGCATATCAAGCGCAGTGCGCCCATTTCGACGTTGAATTCCAAGACCTTCGAGCTAATCATCACACCAGCAACTGTATGGATCACATGAATCAACCATGCTTATTGGTGACATGTTGAATCATTTCCAGGAGAAAGGAACATCATGGGCAGCTTCGTATCTCATTTGAGAGCTCCTGAAGGAGGAGCCACACCGCGCGAAGTCTTGATAAAGGTAACTTCTGGATGCGAGGGATACCTTTTTAGTCATATAATTAATGAAGTGGGAATACACGTGGATCTCGCTAAGACCCATTTTGGTTAGAAACCGATTGACACCAAAGATCCCTTCGAGGATACAACAATTCCTTGGTCTCACTAGATGCTATCGCAGATTCATCACAGGATTTTTGAAGATCGCGCAACTTAAATCTCTTTAGCACATCAGGGTGCTATGTTCGTGGGAGACAAAACAGGAGGACGTCTTTTCAACTTTTGAATCCCAACTCTGCAATACACTGAGCATCGTCTCTACCCGAGGGTGCGGGTGAGTTAGTGCCTTATCATGATGGTTCGAATCAGAGTCCCAGTTACACGCCGATGCAACACGAGAAGGTGATAGCTTACGTAATAGACTTACAATGAGAATTGCACGACACACAATCTGCGGTGGAAACCATGGTCTTTGGATGTAAGTTGGAGGCATTACTTGGACGGTACCAAATGCACTACTTAGACCGATCACAAGGGCCTCCCGTGTACCCTGGTTTCGAAAGAGCTAAATCAGTTTATGGCATCGCTGGATGGAATTTTTGGATGATTTCGACTGCGAAACTTGAATGTGCACGAGCTCTGCATCTCATTATCGACTCTAACCTACTTGATCAAACTCGCTCTGTTCAGACTGGAGAACTGAAGGAAGAGGATTTTCAAGTAGAACCCATGCGGGGCATGGAGAAGCAACCTTTGGCAGGTCGGACGATATGCGTTACCTCATGGAACGAATGTGGATCTTATTATACGGCAACTGTAGGGAACTCGTGTCGAGTAAAGCACGCCGGCCTCGATATTCTACTCATCTGGGTTATGATGAGAAATATTAAGATCCATGAATCTTGCACTTGCACTGGTGATCGGGCATGAAGGCCCACCTAGCTATGTATGTGATTGACGAATGACTTGTGGGAAAGTCAAGGTGAAGTATCAACAACTAGAAACACCTATATGGAAATGAGAACAGACTGACATGGATTCCGTCACTAGTTTACTTACAACTCGAAATGGAAACAATAACACCTAGGTGATCGTTGACTGTCTCACGTTACCAACACACTTGCTTGCAAACAAGGAACTGGCGAGTCTTCGCAACTTGTGAATGTTTCTTTGAGAGAGTCGGATTTTAGGCATGAGGTGCCGACTCCTATTTGCTCTGATTTTGAGTTATACCTAATTTATGACAGGAGATACACAACACCCTTGGCCCACATCTAGACTTGAGCATTACTTATCATTATAGGACATCCGGACAGAGTAACGAACCATCCTGACACACGAAGACATGCTGCGAGCGTGTGCATGATTGACTTTAGTAAACATTTAGGAATGACATTTATCTTTGGGTGAGCTCTACTACAGCCGTTACCGTATCAGTATGCATACAGCTCTGTTTGAGGCATTGCATGGATGATAATGCCAATCTCCTCGTGGACTGAGGTGGACGACAGCCTAATCACAGGTCCAGGACTTACACTCGAAATTCTTGGGAAGATTATTTAGATTGGAAATTGTGTGGCGACAACGCGTGATCGCCAGGAAACCTGATAACTTAGGAAGCACCGGGAGTTCGCTGCAGACGAACGAGTCATAATCGAAAGTCTCACCCTGGGAGGGTGCGGTACACTATGGAAAACGTGGCAAGCTTAGTTACGGAACGTTGGGACATTTGGATTTCTAGAACGAATTGGTCACGTGGCCTAAAAAAAAAAACTTGAGTTACCCGACGAATTGGGTAACGTGCATGATGTCATTTATGTCTCGAATCTTAGGCAGTGTTTATCCGATGAAACACTTGTGATAACCTTACTAGCGCCTAAGGTTAACAACAAGTTGCAGTTGTCGAGGAACCTATTGAAATCATGGACCAGATGACAAGTCCAAGTCTAAATCTAATGTGACTAGTGAATTTCGGGACGAAATTCCCATTCAAGTTGGGGATGATGTGACAACCCGGATAATCAAGGTTAGCATTGCTTGAAACCCCACAACTTTTAGCGTGTGTCTTTATGTTTATCTACTGGTGTTTACGTGTGTTCAACTGATGAACCATACCTGAAATTATTAAACGTTTTTTTTTGTGTTGATTCAACTAATTTAGAGAACCAATTGGTTAGGCTACGAACTGATTTACACATGTGGGCCGCACTTGTAACATGTACCATTGGGCCGCCGCTAAGCTGTTCGTTATGTTTGGTATCCATAAACATCTCGGCCCAACTCACTACATGGTTTCCTTGTGTTGGTTATCCTTTGGCCCAAATAACAGCCCCCGGCCCAAATCCTTTTTCCCTTAGTTTATGTATATGAAGATGATGATACATCTCCAATGTGTAGTATGAACAGGTTATTGAAACAAGTGGTGTGGTCGATTAGTGATATGGTTGTACATGTAAACTATGCCTGTTAATGCCATGATTATATATTTAGATTGTTTAATGGATTGTTTTGTATGATTTAGGAGTATTCATTATTATTTGTGTTAATTAATATTACCGATTGACTAGAGGGATGATTATAAAGTATTTGTCTAGATGATAATGGTCACCTGCTTGATCCAAATTATGTGTGATTTCGTATGTATGATTGAATTAATCTTGGTGTGTATATAAATTCGGTGTTATGTAACAATGGGATTCATGGATGACCTTGATATAATAATTGATATTGGATGTCTTTGAGATATGTTATGTAACTGACTGTTAAGATAATTCTGTCAATATTGCAACTAGAGGGAATTCAATTGGGCCACTAATGTTAAACATGACATCACATGGGGGCTATTCACGTGATAGATACCCTAATAGTCATTGGGATAGAGGTTACATGGGGTAGTGGTTCGATGAAGTCAGTACAATATCTTTTATGCATGTGATCGGTCAAGGGAGGATAGGATATAATGGGTTTAGGGAATAGGGTCTAACCACTGTTAAACAATCAGTGATAATTAAGTTTAGATAACCAAGCCCCCCCCCCCCCCACACACACATATATATATATATACAATTTAGATAACCAAGCCCACATATGTATATATTTACAAATTTGTGGCCGGTGATACATTTGGGCCGAGAATTAGAATTTGTGCACTATGTACTTCGAGGGCCAAGATCCCTAGGTTCGATTGGGCCCAAACCAATCCAAGGCATCATGCGTATATCATATACCGTAGATTGTACGTAGTGTATTAGTTGGAAAACCTTGGCAAACCTTAAACACCCTATCCCCTCTTACACTATACGACAACAGGAGATTTTCTCCCCTCTCTCGTGACATCATCCTAGTGGATCAAGTATTGTTGGGTAAGTGATTTCTCATAATTGATTTATATTAATAATCGTGCTTGTGTGTGTAATCTGAATCACATGAATCTGAATCATGTATGTTAATCAATTCATGATCTTGTTTCTACATGAACTATGTCTTGATAGTATTGCTTTAGGAGACGGTCTGATAGTCGTATGTGATGTGAATGATAACTACGTGACACAGAATTGATGCGTTAGAAGGGTACTTGTAATTGAATGTTAAATAAGTGATGTTGTTGACATATGATAACCGAGCCAAGGTGCCATGTTTCTGAACATGATGTAATTGGCTTTGGGTCACTGTTATGAACATGGTATACATGATCTGGGCCTTTTATTTGGACCGAACATTCTAACAGTTTACATATATATATATATATATATTGGTTGAGTTAATAATGGGTTGAATGAATTATAGAATTGTTGGATGAGTTTTTGGTTGGGCCGTAGGTAATTACTAAATACACACATACAAATCGATTTATTGGTTTGGTTTTGAGAATGTGAAATGATTATGGCCTGGTTGACCCGGGTCACACACGCAACTATCCCGGTAAGGTCCAGTGGGCCGCATCTTAAGTAGATTGACGAAATAGACTGTTATGTTTTGTTAGTCGATTATACATGTGAAACAAAGTAACGCGTAGCCTGAATAGTTATTGTGTAATATGTGGTCCATTGGAGTTCGTACACTCGCTATGATAAACTGTAGGATTATGTGTCGTATTCATTTGTTGCTTGTGAAGTATGTGACAGTTTACGTGATCAATGTGAATACAAACTGATGAATAATGATAATTATTCTAGGATTGGTCGGTCAACGGTAAACGCGTAACAAATTTAACCGAGCAAACCAAAGGTGAGTTCACTACTTTGAGCATGCGTCCCGGTGGTTTGGGACGGTCAGTGGATATCCCGGGAAAGGATAAGTCTTTTGGGTAAAACTGGGATGTTGGATAATATTCTCACTCTCTATCTCTTAAGTCCCATCTTTTGCTATCGTGGGTGGTAGCGGGATATTTGTTGGTAGCGCTACTTAGGTTTGGCACCCTCACCCCGTTCCTGAGAGAGGGCGGGTGTGAACTAATGACCCAGTCGGGCCCAGTGCTTTGATAGGAGCACTGGGGAACGGACAAAACATACATCAGGAGCCGTCTTGTTCAGTATCGAGATATTATCAACATTACTTTCATATTTAAATTCAATGGATTAACTAAACACTTGGTAACCAACGTTTTCGTAAAACTATGAACTCACCAGCGTTGTCTGATACACTTGTTGCATGCTCGCAGGTCGTTAGATGTCTTGGATTGGAACATGTTGTCTAGTGTAGCTGTGGTGGTCATGGGTCGAACTGGATGGATTCATGTAATTGATTTATTGACAATATACATTGGTTTGAAACAGTTTAACTACGGTTTACTATTTGCTTCCGCTGAACATGTTGGGTTTTATTTAAACATACTATTGATACTTTTTATTAGTAAGTGATAATTTTATTTAGAAACTTGTATGAGTTCAACATGATGAGTGGCTCATTGTTGGTACGTCACACGCCTAGCAGGGGTATTCCCTAGGTGGTATTCTGGGGGTGTGACAAATTTCATCGCTTCATGTTTCAGTGCTTCTTGCAAATACTTGTCCTTCCCATTAAAACTTAAGCCTTCCATCCGGGTCGTAACCCGTCATTCACTTTGACTCTCAAGAGTTGAGTACTAACACATCTAACATGTAACTTAATCAAAACTTCTTTCCTTCAAACTAAATTTAGGTTTGTGTGCCATTTATGGTCATTCTTTGTTTTTTTAAATCCGTCTCGCTGATTCAAACGTATCATTCATACCTTTCATTTCTATTATGTTTTGAATCTGTCTCGCGGATTCAAACATATCATTCGTACTATCCATTGCTTCTATGTTTTGAATCCGTCTAGCGGGTTCAAACATATCATTCATACTTTCCATTGCTTCTATGTTTTGAATCTGTCTCGCGGATTCAAACATATCATTCATACTTTCCATTGCTTCTATGTTTTGAATCCGTCTCGCGGATTCAAACATATCATTCAAACTTTTCATTTGTATTTGGTACTTTCAATTTTCTTGAGAGTCTTACTACTCCCTTCACCCTCACCCTCACGTCCACCTACTACCTAATTCTACCGAACATACCTGTAACAATTATCACGGTCTCACGAACATCATATGATTCTTGCGTACTGGCCAAGTGCGCAATCCACATACTAGTTTCGTGCCTTCGAGTAATCATCACCTTATGTCCGAAGAATTTGGCTTCGGCACGTGTAACAAATTTTAAAACTTTTTCATTATATTCTCATTGTCTTTCATTTAAAATCTTCCTTCCCTCCACAGGTTTTACCATTACATTTACCCACATATTGAATTTATGTACCTGGAGTCAATTTGTCTCATTACATGCCTTGATGTCAGTCCTAGACCACATTCGCAGATCATCCTCTCCAAACAATCAGCTTACCTTACACATAACATACTGTAACACCCTTATTGATTTAATCGAGATTATAATAATAAACTGATCATTTTTAATGAAAATGCGTCTACTAAAAAACTTTTAAGAGTTATTAGACTTACATATTTAAACATTACAAAAGATAGTATCATTTGTCTACATAAGTCGTTTTGGGTCCTCGCGGGCCGCGTAGGAGATGCCATGGATCCGTCGCGGGCCACGACCACTGTTGCGTAACGCGATGGTGTTTCTGGTTCGGTGTCGCGTGACGCGACGCCTTGATTACGACAGATTGTTTGGTTTTTGATGCTGCATTTGCCCAACTACAATACATTACCAATCTCTAACTTAAAATTTACATAACTTTCGATCTAGATGTCTGTGTTACACGATTCTTTTTCCTACGCGTTCGTAATTTAATTCTCCATCTCATGGAGTAAAAATCCGACATCTAAATTCACAAAATTTTAGATTTCAAGCTCTTGGCTTGAAATTCAATTTTAACACTTTTGACCCGTTCGTGATTTTATCAAACAAACTTGTTTATTACCTTTAAAATACCATGAACATCATGTTATATTCGTTTACCAATATTTAAGGTTCAAATTACGGTTTTCTTATGAAATCTTAACCCGTTTTACATATTTGCTCACTTTGACCCATTTAGAGCGATTTTCACGCATTTAAGCATCAAACTCGCACTTCTCTTTCTACACTTCGTATTCCCATTTTTAAATAGCCTCTTATATGCCACCACGACTATTTTGTGGTGGATTTAACATAATGGACCGTTATCCTAAATTTTACCCTTTGTATAGTCATTCTACGTAATTGACCCGTTCTTAGACATATGACCCTCAAGGTTTATACTTACAACTCTTACATACATCTAAGGGTTACATAATCATAATACTAGTATCTAAACGACCTCTAAGGGTCGTTTGCCCGTTTTACCTATCATGGGTGTTTTGGTCATTTTTAGTCCCTCATTTACGATGAAGGACTCTCACTAATTATTTGAACAAAATTTGCATGTTTAACTAACAACTTAACTATGCGTACCTGGCTCGGGTCATAGGATTGACCCGTTTAAGTACCTTTCGCTATTAATTTCTAGTTAATAGCAACGCGAACCATGTGTTAAATTCCTGTGATTACAAAACTCAACAAGCGATCATCAGATATTATTGTCAAATGGTGTTAACAACACCATTTGTCCCGTTTAGTAGAAATGACCAATTATAATTATGAGATGATATTTAATTACTATTTCATCCCTTTAACCTATTCTGGTTTACTGTTTGAATTCATCTTGCTTAAAAGTCGTTTCTTGTTTTGTTTGACCCATTATGACTTATGCCAAATGGTGTCCTTTCAAATCCTTTATTTATTCGTTAACCCACGTCCGGATTACCATTTTACCGTTTTTACCCTTTTTACCATAATTTATGGTTTCTTACCATTCTCACTTGTTCCGACTCGCATTATATCGTGTCGGAACATCATGTTCCATTTACTTAATATAATTCATATTCAATACTCGCATATAAGTACTTTGTAATAAAAATAAAAAGGCGTAAGCTTTACTTACCTCGCATCCAAACCATGCTTCTCTTTTCCTTCTTAATTCGTTTGACCCGCTTCCTTCTCCAAGCTTCCACCTAGCTTGTTACGCGTTAAACTAGCATCATCGTTTTCAAGGTGGTTAGTTAAATCATAATTTAATACAATTATTCCACCTTACGCATTTTCTATCAAAAATTTTCATTTGATCTTATTAATGGTCAGTTTGACTTTCAAAAGTCAACTGCCCCTTTTTAACATATATGAAATGCACAATTGAGTTCAGCGAACTCACTTAGGCATTTCTTCAACTATTCGGTAGTCACTATTTTTAGGCCACTAATTCACCCAACGTTCTAGCCAAGTTTATTATATTTTCAACACTTTATCTTGTTTATGTGATTATCAAGACTAATTTGTTCGTTCCTTTCACAAGGACTAAGGGTTCCTCGTATACGAGTGAAACCCGTTTCATCATATCACTAGCATTCACCCGAACACCTAATACAATCAAGTTTTACCTATCAATTTAGTAGTTAACATGATTTCAAACATCCAAATTCATGAAATAAATCACTAATTTCACTACAACCTTCAAAACCCTTTTTGAATCATGTATAATCAAATACTCAAATTTGCAATTTGTTTAAGTATTTCGCTTCAACTATCAATTATGATGATTTCTAGCACAAACATATCATCATCCTCAATATTTAGCTAAAACCCACTTAGCACATACAAGGGAATTCATCAAACCCCTAGTTTTTAACACTAATTCTTGAAGTTTTCAACTAGGGTTTGTTTCTAAACATGAATTTCATCACAACAACGCTCATAGATTCATTATTCATTCCAGAATTTCAATTATGATTTCTCATCATAGTTTCAAAGTATCACTATATAACAAAATTCAACATACCTTGTAATCCCCATGACTAGGTGATCACAAATTTGTGTTCATGCATCTGATTTGGGCTGGATTTGACCTTCAATTTGTTGATTTTGGGTGAACTAGGGTTTCACCCATTTTGGTCTCCTGTTGATCGATCCAGAACACATACTGTGTGTGTGTGTTTTGTTTTAGATTTTTCTTTTTAAATAATCCACTTTCTAGCTTGTCCATTTTTGGTCCCTCAACTATTCAAGGTTTATAAAGGACTCACTAGTTCATGCTTATTTATTGTCTTAAAACAATTAACTAACTAGGTTGATTATTCCTAGTTAATTTAGTGGGTTACAGGAGTTATAACCCATTTATTTTAAGTCCCGTTAACTCGGGCTCCTTATAACTTTGTTTTCTCAAAACTTTTATTCTCCTTTTTAACTAATATCAGATTTATTTGTTTAAGTCCTAATATTCACCGGGTTAAATTTTACCACTAACGGTATTTTACCCATTCATTATTATTAAGGAGGTTTGATTACCAAACCCGTTTTCGGGGTGTTACACATACTGTTAGTTTTCTTCATATGCATACTTAAGTACATACTTACATTTGCTTCTACCTTTGGATTTTGATCGAGTCTTGGATTGTACAGGTTCCTTGTCACAAGAGCACATAGGTTTGAGTTCAAGCATTTACATCCTCATACTTGATTTCTCTCAAACCAGGGCTCTGATACATTACTTACATGAAGGCTCAAATACAAAATGTCAAACATTTATTAGAAGGGATTTACAACATTCACATTAAATTAACGCTTCAAAGCAATATATAAATCAAACTATGTGATCGTTCTTTCCGTACAATCCTTGCTCTTAACTCGATCTACGTCCACTTATCTTCGTTAGTGGTATAAGAAATCCGTGTAGTACCTGTGGACATCACATACAACTTAACCATTAGTCATTGATAACATCATACGACATTATTCTCATATATTTAAAAATCGTATAACATTCGACAATATAAACTTTGATTCATTCGACTATCCTCTCGAATTCTCTTGTTCCGAGTTCGGCTTCAGTTTCATATGAATCTGAAGTTCTCATTCCTGCATTACATTCCAACCTCAAGCACATTGTTAGTAACGTTAGTACTCAAACGTATCTAAATCATGCATACGTACATACTTACATACATACTTACACACCTACATACGTACATACATTCAAACATACCTACATACATGTATTCATACCTACATGTTTTGTACAAGTTCTTGCATACCATTTACATATAATTCTTGTTGAACTTGTTTGCATTCATCTATCATACTCATACATTAATTACATGAGGCTTAAACTTGGATTTATAACCCATAAACATCTTGGAAACACTCAAAATCAAGTTTGGGAGGCTCGTCGTAGACCACGGTTAGTATACCGAAGCTTATGATCCATAAATCAACTTAAATAACAAATTTCAGCTTTTGAAACATGGGGAGGGCGTCGGTGACAGCTCTACAGGGCGTCAGCGATGCCTCTTGCTTTTCGCGTATTCAGAAACCTCCGTAAACAGTGAAATAGGGCGTCGAAGAAAACAAGAAATGCACATGGCGTCGGCGATGGCCCTACTGGGCGTCGGCGAGGCCACCTAGTTTTGCCATTTTTCTGCTGTGTTGTTTTCGTCGTTCGTACACACTAAAACTCGCATGAATTTTAAACCGTTTACCCGTTTAACCTCCCGTTTCTTCCTACATGATCGTAATTTGACATTCTATCATGTGAACTTGAAATCCAACATCTGGGTTAAGGAATTTCTTAACTTATACGTTTCCGGCTTATTATTCATTTATGAATTATTCGACCCGTTCATGTTTTCATTAAACAACTCACTTGTTTTAACCCATAGCTTACGTGAACATTATAATCATAACACTTTTACATTATCCGGAGTTTTGTACTTGGGGCTTACGTACCCGACACCCGGTATGCGCTAAACTCATTCATTTTATTCAATTATACGAAATCAACCTTGTTAGTCCAAGTCCCATTCACGAAATTGTTTACCCATCAGTCATAACTCACAACTGAGTCTTTTGACTATTGATCCGCGTCTCGCTTTCCCGGTTAGCGTACTTATGTGCAATTCTACCCATTACCCCGTTATAATTCCTTAGCCATTTCTTACGCTTCATTCCGTTATAACAACAAGACCTCATTTTGACCCGTTCGATCTACTTAGCAAAAATCATCGATTTCATATAGCCAAATCCATATTTGACTTCAAACATCAAGCTTAATTAACTAGAACGCTACATTACTTGAACAAACTAAGAAGTGATTTCGGATTCACTTACCTCATGCGTCCGAGTTCATGCATAGCTTCCGTGTTTATCCTTGACCCGTTGCCCTTCCATGCTTGTGTCCATGTTCAGATGGCTCCTATCCGTACATGTCGTCACGTTCATCACAGCATGATTAGCATACATACATTCATTCATCTTATTTTCGGACCATACTACACTTGACTTTCATTAGTCAATTATCACATAAATAAGACACGTACTAATAATCACCTCGTTCCAATTCCACGTAACTTAATTACCAACATACATGACACATCATCCGTTGGTACATAACTCATAAGTCCTCTCCTCATACAATTGTGTCCTAAGGCTCATCCATAACACTCCTACATTGTTGACTTTCAAAAGTCAACTGTCCATTATGTACACTCCCAACTAACAAACATATATTCATATTGTTATGCTAGATCATACTAATGAACACATATGCATTTTATTTCCCATGTGTTAAGACACTTACTACTGCATTTACCTAGATTTCATTCATGTGCAAAAACAACTTCCAAATAAATACTATTATCGCATTCATACAAGCAAAACCGAAACTTCTACATGAATCACGTTCAAAGCACACTTCTCATGTTATTTCACTACCACATACTACCATCATCACTTTCTATACACATCATTTGTTGTTTACATCAAATCTCATCCGACAATTTCACCTATGCATTTTATCAAACACTTGGTGTGCGTACCATCTACCAAGCCTAGTGTACAAGTAACTCAAGCACGTTCATACCATTTCTTATCAATTTCATCACGTCCAACATTTTCACATAATTTTCTTTCTAATTCAGGTTCATATAACATCAATCTACCATAATCATCTTCACATACCAAAACTACAACTAATTTAACACACATTTCATCAACATTTCCATGGCATTATTACTTACAAGTGGGTTTACATATGAACATCAGCATAATCCGAAATTCTAGCATAATTCCAGTTTCATAAGGTGATTCTAATACATATTCATCCAAAATTTCATATATAATAACAACTTTCACAAAACCACTTCATCAAACTTTACTTAAATCATAAAATTTGACTTACTTGATGTTAGAAACGCTTAAGGGATCAACATTCTTGGCTCATGCATTCGATTAGTCCTCAATTCCCCTTTCAATTTGATGAATTTAGGTTGTTTATGGTTTTGGTTCTCCCATGTTCTTTCTCTCGGTCGTACGCCCACACTCACCAAAACACTGACCAAGTTTTAGTTTTAAGAAATGTTTATTTCTTATTTTCATTTTCAGTCCCTTCACATTTAAAACATGTCACATTCCTACTTAACATACTAACTTGGTCATCTTTCCTTTGGTTAAATTAGGATATATATATATTTTAAACTTATCATTATTTTCTTACGGTAGAAATCTATTTTTACCGTTTCTATTACTTTAGCATCACAAGCATATTATTATATTATAACATACGAAATTTGGGGTGTTACATTATAGTGTAGATATAGATGAGTTTAAGGTTGCAGTTGATGTCGACATTAGTGAAGAACATGAAGAAGATATTGATGTAGATGAAAACAATGATCAGGTTGATTTAGATGGTTTTGAAAGTTTAACTGATTCAGATGTTGACACTCCTCTTGAAAGAGCTTGTAGGAGTGTTAGGAAAAATAAGAAAAGGTGTAAAACATCAGGTGAATGTCCCTTTTTTCTTGGCCAGCCATTTGCTGATAAGGACACTACTAAGCTGATGGTCAAGAATCATGCAATTGATACAAGGAGACAACTCCATATAACAAGGAATGATAACACCAGATTCCGGATCATTTGTTTGGGTGGGATTCCTAAACTGAGTAGTTGTGATATAAATGCTGAAGGTGTGACAACCGGAAAAAATAATGGTATTTCCGTACAACTTTACAACTTAAATTATACATTTAATTACGTTCATTACGACTTAACTAATGCATGATTAGGTCGCGTAAAGTCTAGCAATCATAGGACATGGTAAAATATGTCAAATAATATCGTTACATTCGTCGCGTCGCGAGAAAAATACAAACTATGTCCAAATATGTTGGCGAAATGCTGAAAACACTATTCACCGGAACACACTATTCATGCCAGCTAGTTCTGAAAACTGTCCAAACGAGCAACGAATGGCATGAAGACTTACGATCATTGAAATGCAATTAAAAACCCCTAATTAGGGGGCACCAAATGATAAAACATATAAACTTTCTGGAAAATGTATATCTATAAAGTGTCCGTTCTGTGCCAAGCCGTAACAAAAATAAATTGTCCGCAACGCTAAAATTCAGCATTTTAATTTCCGTAGGACTTGTAAATAATATTTTACATCATAAACAAGCTTAGGGATATCAATGGGATACCCAAAACATAAACTCTCGGTGTTACACCGCGACTTTCACACATTGTACAAATTCGAGCCGATAGGCGAACAAATTATATTTTTACCATCCAATTGCCTAAACTAAAAGGCTAGCGAACTAGTTAGCGATATTTTGGCATTGTAAATGCCTTAAATAAACACCATAACATCAATGGTAACATAAAACCATCGCTCCCGATATGATGACACCTTTTATATAACACCCGATATCGAGCCGACGAGCGAACTAGTGCATTTTTACTGATGTGTGTAAAATGCAACATATAAATTACATCAAATAAGGCATAAAACTAACCCTTTTTTAGTACTAATGTTGGAAAAAGTATGTTTTTGTCTTCCTTTTGAATTTACAGGGTCAAATGAGCTTAAACGAACAAAAGGAACAAAAATACAGCCAAAACCAACATAAATACAAAGAAAAGGAAGAAACGTGGCATGCCCGACCCCTCGACAACAACTCCCAAAGCAAAAACAAGAAGAAAGCTGAGCATGGGGCTGTGCCCAGCTGAGCATGGGGCTGTGCCCAGCCCGACACGGGGCGTGTCCAGCCCGACACGGGGCGTGTCCAGCTCAACACGGGGCCGTGCTCAGCGAGCACGGGGCAGTGTCCAGGATGGTCAGCCCTGGCACAAAAGACAAACCTGTAGAAGCTTCTATTGCCCACCACGGGGCCGTGTCCAGCGGACACGGGGGCGTGGCGAAAGTACAGCAGGCGCATTAATTGTAATTGCGAATTACAATTAATGAAGAGAGAGAGTGTCAGACGGACACGGGGGCGTGCCCAGCGGACACGGGGGCGTGTGGAGCTAATAAAGACAAACTTTATTAATGAAGAAAGAAAAAAGGGTGGACACGGGGCCGTGTCCAGGCTTCTGTACAGGCTATAAATAGGAGTGCTTGGCTCAAGCTCAAACCATCCCTTGGCACACCACCTCTCTCACACTTCATCCACCACCCACCACCATCACAACACCATCATCCACCACCATCATCCATTTTCCATCGTAGAGTGTGTGAGTCGTCTCGGGATCCAAGATTGATCGTAAGAGTTCTTGACAATCAAGGCCATGTTTGCCTAAGTCTCTTACATCACTTGGTGAAGACAAAGTGTCTAGTATAATACTTTTTATTTCTAATCTTTTGCACTTTTTATTTGGTTTTGTATTAATGACTTTAATAACTAGTTACTTATGTTGAAGGTGATCTTTCCTTATCGTTTGTCCGTGGTGTCTTGGCATTATTTTACTGTCTATATAAAATAAAGGATTTTCACCATTCATATCTCCACGGTCTATATGGAGATATGTTGGCTACCTGGTAGGGGGTTAAGGGAACGGTTTGGTAAAGGTCTTGCCATTGTTCAACGTTTAGAGGTCCTACAATGGACCTGGGTCAAATTTAGTAGGACCTCCTTCAATACTTCACGGTATTGGATGGCGGGGGTCCAAACTCTTTGATCCCCTCATAAGTTAACTACTATTAATACTATAACCCGGCTATTTAGGACTGTATCCCTGCTGACTCAGACTACTTAGCCGAGGGTAACGTCACCGCCAAAAGCGGGGCCTACCACAATACTGCATTAATAACTTAATTCATTATCTTCCAATAATCCACCCTTTTAGGATTGTATCCCTGCTGACTCAAACTACTGGGGTGAGGGTAACGTCACCTTCAAAAGAGGGGCCTACTACAATAACTAAGATAATCTCTTAATTATGTGCAAAAGTGCGGAAATAATCAAAGGTTATACTAGATACGAGTCGGAACCAAGTGATTCATCTTGTCTATCTGTTTTTATTTTATTTTTATTTTCAGCATTTTAATTAATTTTATTTTTCTTAGTTTAAAACATTTTTCTAAACTTTTATTTTGGTTAGACGTTGAGGATAAACCGGTACTAAAAGCTCTTGTGTCCTTGGACGACCTCAGTATCTTACCAACGCTATACTACACTCAACGATGGGTGCACTTGCCCATATGTGTGTTTAGTGTTAGTGAAATATCGTGTTTTATAAATTTAAAACTTGGCTAAAATAAGTGTTAAAAAGGGCTTAAAATATACACCTAATAATAGTAACACTTCGCACGCATCATTTACCATCCAACATCTATACCCACTAAACTAATAAACTAGTTAGACTTTATTTAAAACCCCAAACCACCAATAACACCCTTGTTGGGATTGAACCCTACCAAAGGAACAGTTGATAAAGCCAAAACTGGATCAGATCAGTGGATTCAGAATAAGCAGTTGTTTGCATCAGTCTTCCTCCTTGAATGTGGCCTAACATCTGATGAATTCCATCTATTGCCCTTCTACAACAACTGCTGATCTTCAACAACTGATGAAGACCTAAAGACTGTTGAAGACAAAGCACTGATGCTCAATCTACTGTCCTGTTTCAAGTACTGCTGATGAAGCAAAGCACTGCTAGGAGTATAACAGTGGAATGAGAAGCAGTAGTTTAGTTTATTTGTTAGTATTGATGTAATCAGTAGTTTAGTCTAGCAGTGTTTGTAATAGGCAGTAGTTGTAAGTTGTTAGGAGGTTAGATGTCACTTTCATGGTGACATCAGCAAATGTGCTTCAGTGGTTTGTTCTGTACTATAAATAGAACAGTGCCCTGTACTGTTCTAGTAGCTCTCTTCTTCTCCAAGTCATTTTGTACTAACAAACCATTGTGAGCTCTGGCTGAGGGGGAGACTTTGTGTATGCATGCAGTAGCTTTGATTATTGTAACTAAATACAATCATTCAATTCTATTATAAACATGTTTGCTGAAAATTGTTCTCTCTTTGATTGTGTTGAAAGTTTATTCATATAATTCCGCTGCAATTGTTTATCATTCATCTTCATTTTAGTTAAACAAACACAGTCTTATTAAACTCAGATCCTAAAAATTGGTATCAGAGTTAGGACAGTCAAATTTGATCTAACAATCATTTTGATGTAAAAGTTCAGCTCAAAATCGTTGATACTTTTAATTGTTCGTTTCGTTGTAAAATAGAGTAAGGACTAATCACGTACAAAGTTGATTATTCAGTACCTGAAAAACAACTAGAATGAAGTTACAATCACAGGATGTTAATAACAACATCGGCTCACTCTTCAAACCACCTATGTTGAAGAGATCTGAATACAACATCTGGGAGCGAAGGATGGGTCACATCCTAGCTCAACAGAACACCGGATGTTGGAAGTCGGTTATCTTTGGACCACATGTTCCAATGGTGCCAAGTGCTGGGGATCTAAAGGTCATGGTTCCTAAGAAAATTGAGAACAATACTGAACAGGATTTTCAGAAAATTGAACTAGATGCCAAGGCATTTAGCATCGTTGCATCCGCACTACCAAATGAGATCTATGCTGGGCTGTTACACTGTAACAGTGCCAAGGAATTGTGGGATGCACTGAATGAACAGTTTGGGGGGACTAAAAAGGTGATTGAAAATAACAGGTAAATTTTAAACCAACAGTATGAAACCTTTGGTCACATTAAGGGTGAATCATTAACACAACAGTTTGAGCGATTCAGCTGTCTCATAAGTGAACTAAAACTTGTTAAGGATGAATTTCCTAATGCAACACAAAATAGCAGGTTTCTTAGGTCACTTCCTGATAAATGGGACACAATCGCTTTTGTAACCAGGAATTCTGTTGGGTTCAAAGATCTGACCCTAACCCAACTTCATGGTAGACTCCTAACCTATGAAAGGGAATTGAATCAGAAAAAGAAGTTACAAGAGTCTGGAAAAGTTTCAGATGACTATTCATTTGGCAACACAGCTCTTTTGGGTCAGGAAGAATCTGGTAGTAGTAAGGATCAGGGTTAAGATCATTACATTAACATAACAGCTGGTGGAGCTTTCAATAACTCTGACTCTTACTCATCCAATTATGCTTTTACAGCTAATGGAGAAAACCAGAATTCGAATAATCTGTGCTTTGAACTCAATGATCTCCAGCATTTTGATCCAACTGATTTAGAGGAAACGGACATATTACACCAACTTGCACTGCTGAGTGTTAGAACCAACAAGTTTTACGAAAGGACAGGGAGAAAAATCCCAGGGCTGCATGGGAATTTAAATGTAGGGTTGGATAAATCAAAAATCAAATGCAACAAGTGCAACAGGTTAGGTCACTTTGCTAGAGAGTGTAGGAGTCAAAACAGTGGACCAATTATCACACACCCTAGCCCAAGACTACAAAATAACCAAAACACTGTGCAGTATTCCCAATATGCCCTTGCTGCCCATGTAAACACTGCTCATTATACAAACCTGGAACCCCTGTTCCTGTGCAGTATGTCCAAGCCACTGTTCCTCAAATTCAGTATGCCCAAGCCCCTGTCCCTCAGGTTCAAGTGCAACCAGTTGCACCTCAACAAGCTACACCAGCAGTGGTTCAACCAGATCAGCAAAGCTTTTTCACCCAAGGCTTTGTTAACTGGAGTAGCTTACCTGATGAGCTAGGTGATGAAAATTTTGCACTCTATGCTACCAATGATGCTTCTAATGATGATTACTATTTTGTAGCATTAGAGTCTATACCAGAAGGGCTGGAAGCTGAAGAAGGACAGTCAAATGAAGAAACATTGGATGAAATTGCTGAAGCAGTGGTTACTGCTGTTGCTGGTGAAATACTGTTGGGAGAAAATTCAGAACCGCTGTTGGAACCACTGTCTGACCCCTGGTCTGAAGAAGAAGAAGAGAAGAAACAAGGTGAAAAAGAAGAGAAAGTGCCAGATGAAAAAGAACATGTCTGTGACTGTGTCATGATGGATGCAGCTAAGGTATCATCTCATGTTCTTAAAAACCTTTGTTTAGACAAATGCATCGTAGCATTTGCAAACATCAAAGAGGTGAATGAAAACCTTAGGGATAGAGTGTTAAATGATGAAGTACAATTTGAAAAGTCGTTAAAAGAATTAAAAATCAAATTGGCTGAAAAAGATAATGAAATTTGCAGTCTTAAACAAGATCATAGCATAACCAAGGACCAACTCCAGACTATGATAGAAAAATATCAAGTTTGTAGAAAGGAGTTGGAAACCACCCAAATCACTTGTGAAAAATGGGTAGAATCCTGCAAAGGTTATGAGATTATGCTTGAAAAACAGCTTGAAAGCAATGTAAAATTTGGCGTAGGGTTTAGAAAAAATGACCAAGTTGAAAACACTGCTGCAAATCAAACTGGTTCTTTTGAAATCATACCCACCAACAAGGATGGCCAAGAGGTTAAAATAACTGATAAACTTGGTAACAAGATCACTTTGGAAAGATCTATGGGGTTCTCAACTTTTGAGGAGATTGAGAAATACCAATTCAAACCCACATGGTCTGATGAGTGTAACATCCTTGAAAACTTCAAACCCATGGACTTCACAACTATAGATGGTGTCAAAGCTCCAAAGGCCAAGGTGATTCCTCTTAAGGACATCCCAACAGTAGTTCAAAACTCTGTTGCAAAGGAGTCTGAAAAGAAGAAGAAAAGAGAAAAGATTAAAAACCTGTTTTGTGACTTTTGTGAAAAGAAAAATCACCTGACCAAAGATTGTTTTCACTTAAAAGCTTATGATCTTAACAAAACAAGTACTATTGTGCCTTCACAGAGCTGCACCATTTGTGGTAAAACAAACCATTCTACTCAGCAGTGTGTGTACCTGAAATCCTTTGAGGTCAAAAAGGAAGAGTACATTTCAAAACACCAATGAGTTCATCAAAACCACAAGTCAAGAAACAACCTCTGTTTGTGCCAGTTCAAACAGCTGTTACAAGATAGCTGAACCAAACCTCTGTTAAAAGAGAAGTTCAGGTGACTGATGCATCCCCTGCTAACCAATACTGAAGAGGTAAAGATCAACCATCATACCCAAGGGTCCCACATGCTTATGAGGTGTACAAAAAGCCTTCTAAACCAAGAGTGAATAGGCATCCCTTTGGGTATCAACAGCTGATAGGACAGGACCCCCAACAGTGGTTAGAGAAAAACAGTTCTAAAACTGTCCAAACCCCTCAGCTAACCACTGTCCATCCACCTGAACTTAACACAAACACTGTTGAGACCCCATCCAAAGCCTTGTTGGCTTTGGAGACCCTTCTGAACTAATGATTTACTTGATATGCAGGGAGCTTTTGCATGCTTAGATAGTCTTTGGTATGTAGATAGTGGAGGCTCCAGGCACATGACTGGATGTAGAGCCGTACTCAAGGAATTCAAAACTCATGGAGGGGGTGATATATCTTTTGGTAATAATAGTAAAGGGAAGGTGATGGGATCTGGTACAGTTCAGACTGGTAATGTTAAGTTTGAAAATGTCAATCTAATAGACAATCTAAAATTCAACCTTCTTAGTGTCTCACAAATGAGTGACAAAGGGTATGGGTCATTCTTTACTACGGAGTGTTGTAGGATTGTTGGACCAGAAATGATTAGAAAGATTGAAGAAATAATAAAAAATGGAAAAACCCAACTTGTTGCTCAAAGGAGTGGCAATGTTTATGTAGTTGATTTGTCAAAAGAGAGCCCCAGGACTGATGCCTGTCTGTTCTCAGCTGCCTCTAACAAAGAGACAGAACTTTGGCACAGGAGATTGGGGCACACAAATCTCAAGACAATCACTGCTTTTTCAAAACAGGGGTTAGTAAGAGGTCTTCCTCAAAAACTGTTCACCTGTCCTGAGCATTATGTTTCTTGCTTAAAAGGAAAACAACATAAAAGCTCATTTAAGTCCATTGAAGAGTCCAAAACAACCAAGTGCCTGCAAATGCTGCACATGGATCTGTTTGGCCTAGTAAAAGTCATGAGTCTTAAAATGAAAAGATATTGTTTGGTAATTGTAGATGACTTTTTTTAGTTTACATGGACTTATTTCTTACATTCCAAAGATGAGACTGCAGGCATTCTGCAAGACTTTGTCAAACAGGTTGAAAAGCAGTTTGACTTGCCAGTAAAAGTCTTCAAGAGTGACAATGGCACAGAGTTCAGAAATAGGGAGTTGGATGAGTTTTGTGTGTCAAAAGGAATTGTAAGGCAGTTTAGCATTCCAAGGACACCAGAGCAAAATGGGGTTGTTGAGAGAAAGAACAGGACATTGACTGAGGCTGCCAGAACCATGATTGCTGATTCAGGTTTGCCATTAACTTTCTAGGCAGAGGCAGTAAACACTGCTTGCTATGTCCAGATAGAGTTTTAATCAACCCCAGGCATCAAAAGACTGCCTATGAACTTCTGTATAAAATCAAACCACTGATCTCATGCTTTAAAGTATTTGGCTGCCATGTTTCATTTTAAATTTAAAAGACTCAATTTCAAAATTTGCAGCCAAAGTTGACAGTGGATATCATTTGGGATACTCAACCACTGCTAAGGCCTACAAAGTGTTTAACACAAGGACCAAAACAGTGGAAGAGACTTTGAATGTAAAGTTCAATGAACTTTCTTCAATGAAGATCCCTGCAAACCCTGCAGAATTGTTTGATCTTGATAAATTTACTTTTGAAAATGTTTCTATCAAGACTAACAGTGCGGATCCATCTCAAAATCCTCCATCAGACAATGGTTATGAAGTGATTCTTCCATTACAAACCTTCAAATCTATTGCCAGAGCAGCAGATGTTCAAAACAGCTGTCAAAGCTCAACCACTGCTACATCAATAATTGTTGACCAAAGTAGCCCTTTAACCCCTGCTTCCATATCATCAAACACTGTTGATAAAAGTCCTCAAACAGTGGATAAAAGTCAACATGTTTCCACACCAATTCCACCTATTCCTCCTCCTCCATTTCAAGACACTGTTGGATCATCAAAGTCACCAACAGTTATTAGCTCAGATGATTCACATCTGCAGCCCTCACCATTAAATGCCATTGTTCCATACAAAGGAGATCTAATCTTCTTGAAGTCTCATCCACCAGAGCAAATCATTTGCAACATCAGTGAAGGGGTGTTCACAAGAAGTCAATCCCAAAACATTTATCTTTTTGCTGGTTTTCTATCTCTCCATCAGCCAGTCAAGTACCAAGAGGCACTGAAAGACAACAATTGGGTAGAGGCCATGCAAGAGGAGCTCCAACAGTTTAAAAGACAACAAGTATGGGAGCTTGTACCACTGCCAGAGGGTGTTAGTCCTATTGGCATAAAGTGGGTCTTCAAAAATAAAACTGATGAAAGGGGCATTGTTGTCAAGAATAAAGCAAGGCTAGTGGTTCAAGGTTTCAGACAGGAAGAGGGCATTGATTATGATGAAACTTTTACCCCTGTAGCAAGATTGGAAGCTATTAGACTGCTCTTGGCCTTTGCTGTCAACCACAACATAAAGGTGTTTCAAATGGATATCAAATGTGCATTCCTCAATGGTAAGATTCAAGAGGAGGTATATGTTTGTCAACCTCCTGGTTTTGAGGATCCATTTTATCCAAATCATGTCTACAAGCTAAATAAGGATTTGTATGGCTTAAAACAAGCACCTAGAGCCTGGTATGAAACTCTTTCCAACTTTCTTCTTTCCATTGGTTTCACAAGAGGTAAAATAGACAAAAGACTGTTTTTAAAATGGAGAGGGAAAGACTTGATGATTGTCCAAATTTATGTGGATGACATCATTTTTGGAAGCACATGTTCTAAAATGTGTGAAGAGTTTAGACAGCTCATGACAGCTGAGTTTGAGATGAGTGCAATGGGTGAACTACAGTGCTTCCTTGGTCTCCAAGTAAAGCAACTACAAAATGGTACTTTCATTCATCAAGGCAAATATGCCAAAGAACTTTTAACAAAGTTTGATATGAATGATTGCAAACCATGTAGTACACCCATAGCAACCACCAAGTTAGTCATGTCTGATGAAAAGGATGATTTGGTTGATCAAATGTAACACCCCAAAAATGTGAATCTTTTATTTTAAATAAAATGCCAGTAAATAAATAAGTGAACTAACTAGGATTAAAAATAACCTAGTTAGATAAAAGTCTTGTAGTGACTTATAAGTGGCTTAAAAACACAAAAAATATAAACCAAATGATAGTAGAGGGACCAAAAGTGTTTAAATTGAAACTAATTATATAAAAACATAAAACACACACATTTGTGTGTGTGGGGTTCGATCAGACACAGAAGGGGGCGACCAGTAGTTCTCCAAAACCCTAGTTCATGTAATTGATCAAAATTGAAGACCAAATTCAGTCCCAAATCAAAATCCGAACATATATTAGTGATCACCTCAGTGAAGGGATCATAAGGTATGTAAATTTTGAAGAAAATTACCATTTAAATTTCTGGATGAACATAGGGAATTCCAATTTGATGTTGCATGTGTGTTATATAGATGAAATTGGGGTGATATGATGTCTAGGGATAAACCCTAGTCGAATTCTTGTTAAAATTTTGCTGAATACTTGTGAAATTCATAATCACCATTGTAGGTGGTTAATGGGTTTCATAGAAACATGATAAACCCTAGGATTATGGTTCTTGTTCTAATGCAATCTGAGTTCAAGAAGTAATTTCTGAATTGTTGATATTAAAATTTATGTAAATCGGCCTAATTGATGTTAATTTTGGCTATATAACAAGTTATGAACTTGATAACGAATGCTGTAAAATTCTGCCCTTAAAGTGTTTGTAAAAATGCCTAAGAGAAGGCTAAATGATGAAATATGAACAAAAACGCATACTTGTACTAGTTGATAAACTATGCGTTATATGTAAATCAAAGAGTTCTAAATGTTTCGTGATTGAACTCTATAGGGAAGGAAACCGGAGCGTCGACCGGACAAGCCGGTGGTGACACATGTTTGAAGGGTGTGCTTTGAAGGTATGTAACTTATTCCGTTACATCATGTAATTTAGATAGTACAATTGTTCATAGTTGTGTTTTAGTATAAATATTTGTATTAGTTTAAGTGACATTCTTCACTAATTGATTTAATGAGTTAAAAATTGATTAGAAAGCGTTTGGTAGTCATTGAAATGGAGGATTCCATAAATGAGCCAAACGGGTCGAATAATTGTTAAGTAGTAGCAAAAATTGTGTTTCGAATAGCATTTGGCGAAGACGGATCAGAAGAGCGTGAAACCATAGATTTGGTAATGAAACGCCGGTGATCGTAAGCCCCGGATGTTGGGGTAAATACACCTTGCGGTCATAAAAGTTGTTAGAGGATAAATTAGCGCAAAATCTATATGGGTCAAATAAATACATTATACAATTATAGATTTCCAGCCCGTACATTCTATTTTTGATACAATGATCAGGATAGACGCGTTGGTGATTGTATTACGGACGCATAGGAAAAAGAATCATCTAAAACGGACTATCGGATAAAAAGTTATGAATGTTTGAAGTTGAATTGTGCCAATTTTAAGAGCTGGGAATTCTGCAGCTCAAATCAAGCAACCTTCTGCGAAAAACATGGTGTCGCGTCACGCGACACCAAACTTGAAACATCGTCGTGCGATGCGACGGCAGTGGCGGGTCGCGAAGGCTAACTCGGTATCTGTCGCGGGGCGCGACAGACCTAAATTGCAGAAATTTTATTTCGTTTTCATTATTTGAGTTCAGAACTTGTTTATTGTCAAAACTAACATTTGACATGGTTTTGACCATAGGTGATGTTTATCATGCTCCGGGTGACGATCAAGCAACATTTGAATAACCGAACACTAACTTTTGAAGCTTCCGCGCTTATTAAATCTTGTTGAAAACAATGTTTATGTAGTGAATATTTAACTTGTCGTTTGGAATGGTTTAAATTAGTTGTTAGTAACTAGAATATTTTGTCATGTAAACTTCCGTTTTGTTTAACTAATTAAGGATGCAAGGTATTTCCTTATTAAATGCATATTTTATACTAATTAATTCAAATAAATGAGACGGGTGCTACATGTAGGATCGTTTTTAGACCCGAATGAGTCGATCAGAAGAGTTTATCTCTATACTAGTGGTGGAAACACAAGTATCGAGTTCAATTCAGCTGAAATATCACTTTAAACTGTCCGTATATTGATTTTAGATCAAATACAAGTCTGTGGATACTTCGGCAGCACTTCGTTACACTGACCGGAACTGTTACATAAGATCTCACTTGAACATGTATATATAGTGGGCTGATTCCGCTTGAGAGGGTTCCAAGCGAAATCAGAATTCTAAGCGGAATCTGATTCCGAGCGAAATTACAAACAATGTTCATTCAAGCGGGATCTGCCATTCAAGCGAAATAACATGAAATCTCGAACTACGTGCCCTGATTTAACATTCTAAGTACAAGACTCGATACAAGACGAAGTCGACAGACGCATGCACCAACAGACTCCCCCTCGAATGTTGACGAGTCTTCAGTGTCGAGTCTTCAGTTGTCAAACCTTCAGTCTTTATCAGTTTGCTCACTCTCTTCAAAAATCTTCATTGTAAGCATTCTCAATCAATCTCTTTCTCTTTCTCGTAATCTTCAGGATCTGAAACTGGCTATACTATCTTCAAACTCCCTCTTGATGTCATCAGACTCCCCCTTTCGCTAAGCTGGGATCTCAGTCTGGAATTCATTTTCCACAGGTTCTTAGATTGTAACCTGGCACTCATCTAACTCAGGTATCGGAACCTGGCTAACCTGCACAAATCTCTACCCCAAAATAAGTTTCCACAATTTTAGAATTTTGCAAATTTAGAAACCACTTGCAGGTATTATTCAAAAATGATTTAATCTTTGATAACCATTTGAAAACACAACTTCTTCATACATTCTTTCCCAATCCTGTTCATCAAGTTTAGCACTTGGAATTTTGAAAATTAGCTCTCCAACATCAGTTGTCAAAAATCTTTTTGAATTTTTTTTAAAAAATTATGCTAAAACACACTAAACTCTTTTTGAATTTGTAATGAAAAGCAGTAAAGAAATATTTACAGACACTATTTTTGTGAGCTTGTATAAGAGGATCATATAAGTTTTTGAGGCAAATCACCAACACCATTAAGCTTTAAACATTTTCAGTTCTAAACGATTCACATAAATTGACGATATTGTTGTCCACTTAAACTCAATCTAAAAACTTTCGAAATGCTTACTGATACGTTAAGGTATATTAATTTTGCACTAAGTTCTTATGGACCCCACGATCTCAGCATATCCCCTCATCATGCAATACACAAACTCAAGTAATGCCTTTAAACTTTTATCAACTGTGATTTGTGCGAAAACAAAGCAGAATGTTTAAACATTAACAATCAGGTCGATACTTCCGTATACGTAGAGAAAGTCCAATGTTTAAACAAAATAAGAAAAATAAAACAAGTTGAAGTTGTTTAGGCTTTAACCACCAGATCGATACTTTCGTATACGCAGAGGAGGTCCAAAGCATAAACGAAACACCAAAGATAATAAAGCAGAACATTTAGGCAATAACATCCAGGTCGATACTCACGTATACGCAGAGGATGTCCAATGCTTAAACAAAATAAAGAAATAAAACAAGTTTAAATCTTTGCAAAATAAAATGCACAGTCACAGCGACTTTTCAGCAAAGTTGTGAAAAATTCACAAACTTAACCAGTTTTATGTCTTTCGACAATTAGCGATTACTGAGTAGGCACACAATCAAGAAGGACAAAACTAAGTACTATGCTTTCAACCATGTTTTCCACTAGAACTAGGCTTTTTCATTTAAGTTTGTATCGTTATCGCAAATCTACTAGTCTAGCTGAGCCTACCGTCACATCTTTAGTGAGACCGTTTATCACGTTTTATCATTCCATTTCTTTAGCATGCTGTGATAGCCCACTGATGTACTATCATTTCCTCTATTTCACAACAAAACTCATTTTTTATTTTATCATGTTTTTGACTTTTTAAAATTTTCAAATGTTTTTGGATTTTCTGAAATTCTTACTCCCCCTAAAATTCATAAACATTTAAAGAAAATTGAAAACAAACTGTACAACCAACTTAACAACTGATATCGAATCACTTCAGATCGCCATCCACTTGGCATAAACAATCAGAACTCCCCCTCACAACAAACTATTTTCCCATTGATTTCAAAACACTTAAGTTTGTTTTAATCAAATGATTTTTCCGGAAAATAAGTTGTGTTGATTTTATAAAACCATTTGTAGGTTAGGGGTTTGGTTTATCACATTGTCTTTCAACCACTTGTAGGAAAATGCAAGTACAACTTAATGTCCTTGATTTACCACTTGTAGGTAAAAACCTTTTTCAACCACATGGCTTACCAACCAATATCACATGTAGGTTGAATTCTCAAGATGCCGATACCTACTCCTCACTTACCAACCTGGGAATTCCGGCAAGTCACACTTATACAGAAACAAATTTCATAAACAATAAATGATGCCGATTCATGCTCCGCGATTACCAACTAGAGAGCTCCGGCAAGTCAGGATTTTAAGTAAAGAATACAGACACCCAAGCCTGACCAACTTTAGGTGTAACCTTCTCAACTTCTTCAGGGGTTTGAACACTTCTTTTTGTTTCATAAAATTCTTTCACCCCTTTTACCTTCCCATCGACCATTTTACCAAACGTCTTTTTAACATTCCCATTAAACACTTTCTCAACATCAAATTCTTTCTTTTCAGAATAGAATTGATTTGAGATTTCGACTTTTCCAACTTTCTTCTTAAAATTTTCAGCCCGCAGTGGTGGAAAGTTTGCATCATCCACAGTCGGAACTGAATTCTCTTCTTTCATAACAACTTTTGGCTCCTCTGATTTTGTGGAATCAGATTCATCACCAGAACTATTTCCTGAACCTTTAACCACCCACTTTTGATTTTTTAAGTTTTCTTTTCTTTTTAAAACATTCTTTGAACAGGTTCTTGTCTCTATCTTCTTCTGAACAACACTTTTCTTCATCTCTTCTTGCTTTTTTGCAAGGAATTCTTTGTTCGTTTGCTTCCATAATGAACTCTTATGTTCTTTCTCAGCACTTGTTCCTGAAACAAAAACAATTTTAGGTTTATAAAGTTTCCCATTTTTATAATTTTTCGGTGAAATAAAACCTAAACCATTCTTTTTGAAATTACCATTATGGTTTGGTTTCTTTCGATAACCATAACCAGAACTGTAACCCATTTTCTTGTTTAATCGTTGTTGAACTCTTGAGGTGTAAGGTCTTGGTTTTTTCAGAAAGATTTTCATCTTTTATTTCAGAAATATCAATTTCTTTTAGTTTGAAAACCTTTTTAATCATTTATGGTTTAACACCTCTTATTGGAAAAACTTCATCAGAATATAATTTGTCAGAATCTATCAAAGTATATGCTACTTTGACCGGTTCGTCATTCAAATTAGATTTTGATAACAAAAATTCTTTATTATACACCCGTTTTTCCTGTTTGAATTTTTGACTTGACATGTCGGACTTTGACTTGGACTCTGATTTCGACTCCGATATTGACTCCTCTGATTCATCCTTATCCAACACCTGATCAACCACCTTTTTTATTAACCCGGACTCATGATCAGTATCGGACGATGTGAAAGTGACATCTATACTTTCTAGCAAATTATCTGACGACTTAGACTCCCACTTTAAGTTCGTTGCCTTTTTTACTCTTTCAGAATTAGCATTTCGCGGAGAATATGCATTTTCAACAGGAGGTGGACATTTTTTATAAACCACACTTGATTTCTTACCAGATGTATTCATTTCATCATCTTCTTTTGTCACGGATTTTTCCTCTACCGAAGTCTTTTCTTCTTCAAATGTCTTCAATTTTTTCACTATAGGGTAAATCCTGTCAACAACAAAAGTAGAACATGAGTAACTTTTTAATAAATTGTTAACTCTTTCAGTTTCAATTCTTTGTGTTGCCAACTTCAATTCAAGCTCAGCACACCTCTCTGTGTAGTAGTTGATATCGTCAAGCTGTCTCATGTAAGCTCCTTTGAGTGTATTCATTACTACAGCTTGTTCACTGCTTGACTCGTTGTACTTATTCATCTCTCTGTTCAAAGTATCATATGATTCTTTCAGCCTTTTTATGTTGTGCAGCAATTCATTGTACTGCATTATCAGAGAGTCACAATTCATACACTTCTCAGCAACCTTGACTACATCATCATCTGTTTTGATTTCAAATTCTGGAATTTCTTTAACTACTCTCACTTGAACTTCTTCTACAACTTCTTTCTTTTTCTCAACTTCACCATTTAAACGTTTTCTGACTTTTTCTGCCCAATAATCATCAGTATAATCATTGATAACCTGAGCAACAAATCCTTTAGCTAGGAATTCTTTGTCTAGGCAATAATCGTCCCAACTGAAACCTTCTGCCAATTTTTCATCTTCTTGTTCTGCTACACATACTTTACTATCTTTTAAAATGTATTTATCCCAACTGAAACCATTTCCTTTATCTTGATTAACAAGACATGCTCTCTTTGAATCTTCAATTTCTTTCCTACCATGAGCTGTTTGTGGCTGTTGTTGTTGATGTGGCTGTTGAGCAACTTGATGATATAACGCTTTTCGATAGTAATCATTGTTTCCAAAAGGATTTTGAGTTCCACTTGCTTCACGATTTGTGCACTCTCTCTTGAAATGCCCTTTTTCCCTGCATCGAAAACAAGTAACTTTAGATTTATCAAATCCTAAATTTGAAACATTTGCATCACGAAAATTTTCTCTTCCTGTAATTTCTTTAAACTTTTCAGCTCGTCTCAATACACTAGCCATGCACCATTTTATATCCATCAATTCCAACTCCTCAGCATCAATTTGATCGTAATCCTCTTTCGTTAGCATTGGATTCCTGATTCTTCCTGCAACTAAACCTCCATAGGATTCAAGCACAGTTACCAACAAAGATATGTGGCTTTTAGCAACTTCCTCGGTATAATTCTGATCATTTTCAAGGTTTAAAGCAATGTTGCATTGAAGTACTTTGCCACACTTTGTAGTAGAAAAATGTGGATCAAATGATAGAAATGAAGAAAATCCCATCTTGTTACTTGATCCTTGAGATGGCTTTTCAGGAGATCCTGTTGTATTGAAAGCAGTTTCAACTTTTGGTGAAAAATTGGTTTTCTTACTAACACCACTTTTATAATACAAACCAATGTCTTGCTCTCCATCATAGTTCTTCATTCTCGCTATCTTTCGTTGCTCCATTTCTTGAGCTTCAAGCTGTTTAATAAAATCACTCAATGTTAGATCATTAAAACCAGGTTTATTTTTCAACATCATAAGATACGTGCCCCACTCATCATGTGGCAACGCATCAGCTAACTTTTCAATCAACTCATCTTTATCCTTTCTGATACTCAATCTGTTCATGTTTTTCAATAAATTGCAGTATCTTTCAATGATCTGCTTGGTGCTTTCATTTCTTAAACCTCGAAACAAATCGAATTCCTTCTTCATCAACGACTTTTTGTTCTTAAGCATGTCATCACTACCAAGAAACTTTGCTTCTAATTCTGTCCATATCGAATGTGCAGTTCCATTATGTTGAAGTAAAATCAAGATGTCTTCTTTAATTGCCTGCTGCAACAAACTAACCATCAACTTCTCATCTTTGTATTTCTTTTTTCTCCTCAGCACTCAAATCTCTAATTGGTATTTTCTCTCGATCGCTACCAACTGGTCTAAAATATTGAACTTCAGTATGTTCCCATGCATCTAAATGATAAGCTTCAACCCAGTTACCAAATCGTTCAGCCCATCCACTAAAATCATCAATGTCCAAAAGCTTAGGCTGTTTTTGTGTTGTTCCAGTTTCATTTTCAAGCAATGTACTTTGAGTAACAGTCATTGGGCTAGCAAAGGCATTATAAAACTCGTTCTCCATGTCTTCAGTTTTAAAAAGTTCACAAAACAGATTTTTCAAGCGGAATACCAACTTTCAAGTGAAATCAACAACAACACAATTTCAAGCGAAATCTCCTTGAAGCAAAATTAACACTTTCAAGCGGAAACACAAATTGAAGCGGAATTGGTGATTTTAAGTGGGATACCAGTTTCAAGCGAAATCACTGCCACTTTTCAAGCGGAATCACGCTGATGGCATGTTAACGAACAGAAGTTCAAGCGAAATAACGAAAATGTCAAGTTTTAGATCCATTTTAATTCTGAAACTTTCCAGGGTTTGTTAAAACATGATTACGAGTATTATATGTGAAAATGAGCCAATTTTAACCGTGAAAAATTTTTCAATTTGAAAAAGAAGGTGTAGATAACAGAAAATGCAGCTGAAATGGTAAGAACTCTTCCTCCTGAGCTCTGATACCACTTGTAGGATCGTTTTTAGACCCGAATGAGTCGATCAGAAGAGTTTATCTCTATACTAGTGGCGGAAACACAAGTATCGAGTTCAATTCAGCTGAAATATCACTTTAAACTGTCCGTATATTGATTTTAGATCAAATACAAGTCTGTGGACACTTCGGCAGCACTTCGTTACACTGACCGGAACTGTTACATAAGATCTTGCTTAAACATGTATATATAGTGGTCTGATTCCGCTTGAGAGGGTTCCAAGCGAAATGAGAATTCTAAGCGGAATCTGATTCCGAGCGAAATTACAAACAATGTTCATTCAAGCGGAATCTGCCATTCAAGCGAAATAACATGAAATCTCGAACTACGTGCCTTGATTTAACATTCTAAGTACAAGACTCGATACAAGACGAAGTCGACAGACGCATGCACCAACACTACAAGTTGGTAATCAGAGCTTAAGGTTGTCAACAAAGAGTGTTCGGTTCAAGCTTGATCAATCATCCTGTAAGAATTAGTGACTTAGTAGATCTTATAATATGTGGGAAAAAGGGATGTGAAGTAATGTGCACGGGAAGAGCTTGTTAACACACTCAAACCTGAAAAGTGCACTAAATGAGAACGGTCAAAGCAAGTTATGAACTTGGCTAAACCGAAGCAAATAAAGTTATGTTAGAAATGAAATGTTTAATAATTGATGTAAACATTTCAGTTTCAAGATGAAGGAAAGGGGTGACAATGATCCGGTGCCGACAGTCACCGAACAAATGAAAGAAGTAATTGCCGAAGAAGTGGGGAAGGAAATTGAGGGTAGTCTATCCGGTTTCATAGACAAAATTCAAAATACAGTGCTATCATTAGTTGAAGAACGAGTTAAAAGGTTGGAAGATAATGTCAGCCTTATGATAGAAAAATCCGGAGAACATAAGGGTTGTTCATACAAGGAGTTTATGGCGTGTAAACAGCCAATTTACAACGGGGAGGTTGACCCGATAATATTCCAAAGATGGCTAAGTGATGTCGAAGGGGTGTTTGAAAGGACCCACTGTGACGTAAGCGATTTTGTGGCTTACGGAACGGGTCAGTTGAGGGGTCAAGCCAAAGACTGGTGGGATAACAAAAAGAAAGAAATTGGAGCCGAAGCGGCAAGGGTTATGACATGGGACGAGTTTAAGGTACCATTCCTTAAACATCACAGTCCCAAGGCGGTCATCAACAGAATCAAGGAGGAGTTCATCCAGTTAAGGCAAAAGGGTGAAATGATTGATAAAATCACGGGCATTTTTATGGATATGCCGAGATTCTACGACGAGTTAGTGAGTACTGAAGATCAGAAGATATACCACTATTACAACATGCTGAGTGCTGAATACCGGGAGTTTATGACTCCCTCAAAGTATGAAACCCTCACAGAAATCATTAACACCGCCCGGGAGCGGGAGATCGAGTTGAAGAAACAGATTGAGAGGGGCGAACGAAGGGCGCAGGATGTGAATCCAAGCCCTGCAAAGAAGGCGAAAACATCAGAATCGACGTGAAAGACGGATGTGAAAGGCGGGTCGCCAAGTTGTAAAGTTTGTGGAAAAGGGCACAAGGGCGAGTGCTGCTTCAAAGACAAACTGAGTCCCATATGCGGGAAAACGGGGCACACGGCATCCCTATGTCCGGGTAAAGTTTCAGTTTGCTACAAGTGCAATCAGCCCGGTCACAAAAAGTCTGAATGCCCAGAATTAGTCGGGAAAAAGAACGAGAAAGACGTTCAAGTGGAGACCCAAAAGGCGAAGGCTAGATCCTTCCAATTAATTGCAGCTAAAGCAAAGTCAGAACCCAATGTGGTCTCAGGTATATTCGCAATAAACTCGATCCCTGCATATGTATTATTTGATGCGGGTGCGAATAAATCCTTTATTTCACACGGATTTATTCGACATCCTTCATTTGTATTGACGAAATTATCTGTACCCTTAGAAGTTGAAATAGGGGATAACAAGAGTTTCATAGTGTGTGATGTCTATCAAGGCTATAAATTGAATATCGATGATGAAGAATACTCGATAGATCTAATCCCGATGTCAATGGGAGAATTCCAAGTGGTGGTTGGAATGGATTGGCTATCCCGACACCACGCAAAGGTCGTGTGTTTCCGTAAGGAGACAAAGCTAACATTTCTGAGCGGAAAACACGTTACCATCTATGGTGAGAAAGGAGGCAATCCTATAATATGTTCGATGTTGAAAGCTCACAAGCTCATGAAGCATGGATGTAGAGCATTTATGATATACGCGAATGAGCCCGAGAAAGAATCACTGGAGATTGGAGACGTACAGGTGGTACGTGACTTCGAAGATGTGTTTTCGGAAGATTTACCGGGAATACCACAGGAACGGGAAGTAGAGTTCAGAATCGAATTGGTTCCGGGCGCGAAACCCGTAGCTAAAGCGTCGTACCGACTTGCACCATCAGAGTTACAAGAACTAATGTCGCAGATTCAAGGCTTGCTCGATAAAGGGTTTATAAGGCCGAGTGTGTCTCCTTGGGGAGCACCGGTACTATTCGTGAAAAAGAAAGACGGAAGCATGCGAATGTGTATCGATTACCGGGAGTTGAACAAACTCACGGTAAAGAATCGATACCCGCTTCTGAGAATAGACGATTTATTCGACCAATTACAAGGTGGGAATCGGTTTTCAAAAATTGACCTTAGGTCAGGATACCACCAGTTAAAGGTTAAAGAAGAGGATATACCGAAGACGGCCTTTCGTATGCGGTACCGGCATTACGAGTTCCTCGTAATGTCATTCGGATTGACAAATGCACCCGCGACTTTCATGGACCTCATGAACCGGGTTTGCAATCCAATGTTGGATAAGTCGGTAATCGTGTTTATCGACGATATCTTAGTGTATTCAAAAAATGAGGCGGATCATGCGCATCATTTACAGGAGGTGTTAGAGACACTCAGACGAGAAAAGTTGTATTCGAAATTTTCCATGTGCGCCTTTTGGTTACGAGAGGTGCAATTCATCGGCCACATCATAAGTGCCGACAGAATATTGGTAGATCCGTCAAAGATAGAGGCCGTGTCAAAGTGGAGCCTTCTGAAGAATCCTTTGGAAATTAGAATTTTCTTAGGTCTTGCGGGATACTACTGGAGATTCATTCAAGATTTCTCCAAGATTGCTTCCCCGTTAACTAAATTAACTCGAAAAGAGGAAAGATTCATATGGGGTGATGAACAAGAAAGGGCGTTCCAAATGCTAAAGGAGAAGCTAACTCACGCTCTGGTATTAACGTTGTTGAATGGAGTCGAAGACTTGGTAGTCTACTCGGATGCGTCACATTCGGGGCTCGGATGTGTGTTGATGCAACGAGGCAAAGTGATAGCTTATGCCTCGAGACAATTAAAGATACACGAAAAGAAATATCCCACGCATGATCTCGAATTGGTGGCGGTGGTGTTTGCGTTAAAAATATAGAGGCACTATTTATATGGGGTAAGGTGCACCATATTTACCGATCACAAGAGTTTAAAATACTTCTTCGATCAGAAGGAGTTAAACATGCGGCAAAGGCGATGGTTAGAAACGGTAAAAGACTATGATTGCGAGATACATTACCACCCTGGGAAGGCTAATGTTGTGGCGGATGCCTTAAGTAGGAAAACAGACTATGTCCCCATACGAGTGCAGTCGATGCAGCTTGTTGTAACCTCGGGTTTACTAGAACGAATCCGAGAAGCACAAGCCGAGGCGGTGAAAGAGGAATACTTGAAAAAGGAAAGGTTAGTCGGTCAATTGAAAGACTTGGTGGATGGCAACAACGGGTTAAAGACCCGGTTCGGAAGAATATGGGTCCCAAATTCATGTGGAGTCAAGACGCTTCTACTTGACGAAGCTCATAAATCCCGTTATTCTATCCATCCGAGAGCAACCAAGATGTATAATGATCTAAAACAAAACTATTGGTGGCTCGGAATGAAGTGGGATGTTATAAAGTATGTAGAGAAGTGCTTGACTTGTTTACAAGTCAAGGCAGAACACCAGAAATCGTATGGAAAACTGCAACCGTTGGAAATTCCAGTTTGGAAATGGGAGCATATCACCATGGACCTGTTGACCAAACTGCCTAGGACAAACCGAGGATTTGATGCTATATGGGTGGTTGTGGATAGACTAACGAAGAGTGCTCACTTTATTCCTATACGTGAGACAATACTTCGGAAAAGATGTCGAAGATATATACAAACGAGATAGTGGCACGTCATGGGGTACCGGTATCTATTGTGTTGGACATGGATACCCGGTTTACTTCACACCTCTGGCGAGATTTCCAAGAATAGATGGGAATGAAACTTTTTATCAGCACTGCATACCATCCTCAGACGGATGGACAGAGTGAGAGAACAATACAAACACTAGAAGACATGCTGAGGGCATGTATTATTGAATTCAAGGGCAGTTGGGATGTGTATTTGCTGTTAGCAGAATTCTCTTATAACAACAGTTATCATGCCAGCATCGGCATGGCCCCGTATGAGATGCTATATAGCAGGAAATGTAGAACCCCGGTGTGTTGGGGTGAAGTGGGTCCGCGTGAATTGGCTCATAAAGACGTAGTTCAAGCCACTAACGAGAAAATCGACATGGTTCGGGCTCATTTGAAAGCGACCCAAGACAGACAAAAGTCTTATGCCAACAAAAGACGGAAACCGATTGAATTTCAGGTGGGCGACATGGTTATGTTAAAAGTTTCCCTATGGAAGGGCGTTATCCGATTCAGGAAAAGAGGGAAACTAAGCCCGAGGTTTATCGGGCCATTTTAAATTATCGAACGGGTTGGCAAGATAACGTATCACCTTGAGTTACCGGATGAATTGAGCGGAATTCATGGCACGTTTCATGTGTCACAACTCCGAAAGTGCTTAGCGGAGGAAACGGCTTATATCCATTACGATGATATTGAGGTGGCCAATAGCCTTAATTATTTGGCAAGGCCAATTGAGATACTGGATCGGAAGGTTAAAGATTTGCGGAATAAGAAAATTGATCAAGTTAAGATCAAATGGGAGCATAGAAAGGGTTCAGACACTATGTGGGAGTCCGAAGAAGAGATGCGGCGTCTCTACCCGACATTATTTGGTACGTATTCTTCGGTTTCGAGGACGAAACCCTTTTTAAGGGGGGTGGACTTGTAACACCCCAAAAATGTGAATCTTTTATTTAAATAAAATGTCGGTAAATAAATAAGTGAACTAACTAGGATTAAAAATAACCTAGTTAGATAAAAGTCTTGTGGTGACTTATAAGTGGGTTAAAAACACTAAAAATAGAAACCAAATGATAGTAAAGGGACCAAAAGTGTTAAAATTGAACCAAATTATAACAAAAACATATATTAAACACAAAACACACACATTTGTGTGTGTGGGGTTCGATCAGACACAGAAGGGGGTGACCAGAAGTTCTCCAAAACCCTAGTTCATGCAATTGATCAAACTTGAAGACCAAATTCAGTCTCAAATCAAAATCCGAACATAGATTAGTGATCACCTCAGTGAAGGGCTCATAAGGTATGTAAATTTTGAAGAAAATTACCATTTAAATTTCTGGATGAACATAGGGAATTCGAATTTGATGTTGCATGAGTGTTATATAGATGAAATTGGGGTGATATGATGTCTAGGGATAAACCCTATACGATTTCTTGTTAAAATTTTGCTGAATACTTGTGAAATTCATAATCACCATTGTAGGTGATTAATGGGTTTCATAGAAACATGATAAACCCTAGGATTATGGTTCTTGTTCTAGTGCAATCTGAGTTCAAGAAGTAATTTCTGAATTGTTGATATTAAAATTTATGTAAATCGGCCTAATTGATGTTAATTTTGGCTATATAACAAGTTATGAACTTGATAACGAATGGTGTAAAATTCTGCCCTTAAAGTGTTTGTAAAAATGCCTAAGAGAAGGCTAAATGATGAAATATGAATAAAAACGCATACTTGTACTAGTTGGTAAACTATGCGTTATATGTAAATCAAAGAGTTCTAAATGTGTCGTGACTGAACTCTATAGGAAAGGAAACCGGAGCGTCGAGTGGACAAGCCGGTGGTGACGCACGTTTGAAGGGTGTGCTTTGAAGGTATGTAACTTATTCCGTTACATCATGTAATTTAGATAGTACAATTGTTCATAGTTGTGTTTTAGTATAAAGATTTGTATTAGTTTAAGTGACATTGTTCACTACTTCATTAAAAAAAAGAGCTAAAAATTGATTAGAAAGCGTTTGGTAATCATTGAAATGGAGGATTCCATAAATGAGCCAAACGGGTCGAATAATTGTTAAGTAGTAGCAAAAATTGTGTTTCGAATAGCATTTGGCGAAGACAGATCACAAGAGCGTGAAACCATAGATTTGATAATGAAACGCCGGTGATCGTAAGCCCCGGATGTTGGGGTAAATACGCCTTGCGGTCATAAAACTTGTTAGAGGATAAATTAGCGCAAAATCTATACGGGTCAAATAAATACATTATGCAATTATAGATTTCTAGCCCGTACTTTCTATTTTTGATACAATGATCATGATAGACGCGTCGGTGATTGTATTACGGACGTATAGGAAAAAGAATCATCTAAAACAGACTATCGGATAAAAAGTTATGAATGTTTGAAGTTGAATTGTGCCAATTTTAAGAGCTGGGAATTCTGCAGCTCAAATCAAGCAACCCTCTGCGAAAAACATGGTGTCGCGTCACCCGACACCAAACTTGAAACATCGTCACGCGACGCGACGGCAGTGGCGGGCCGCGAAGGCTAACACGGTATCTGTTGCGGGGCACGACAGACCTAAATTGCAGAAATTTTGTTTCGTTTTCATTATTTGAGTTCAGAACTTGTTTATGCCTATTCTAACATTGTCAAAACTAACATTTGACATGGTTTTGACCATAGGTGATGTTTATCATGCCCCGGGTGACGATCAAGCTACATTTGAAGAACCGAACACTAACTTTTGAAGCTTTCGCGCTTATCAAATCTTGTTGAAAACAATGTTTATGTAGTGAATATATAACTTGTCGTTTGGAATGTTTTAAATTAGTTGTTAGTAACTAGAATATTTTGTCATGTAAACTTCCGTTTTGTTTAACTAATTAAGGATGCAAGGTATTTCCTTATTAAATGCGTATTTTATACTAATTAATTCAAATAAATGAGACGGGTGCTACATCAAACTCTTTATAGAAGCATGATTGGGTCTTTATTGTACCTAACTGCATCTAGGCCAGACATCATGTTTGCAACATGTGTCTGTGCAAGATCCCAATCAGCCCCTAGAAAGTCAAACCTTATTGCTGTAAAAAGGATATTTAGATACCTCAAAGGTGCTCCCACACTTGGTATCTGGTATCCAGATGATGGAAATATCAAGATTTAGGTTTCTCAGACAGTGACTTTGCTGGATGTAATACAACAAGGAAGTCCACTTCAGGATGGTGCCAATTCCTAGGCAAATTGCTTAGTGTCTTAGCAAAGCAAAAAGCAAGCAGCTGTTTCAACATCCACTGCTGAGGCAGAGTATATAGCTGCTGCAAGCTGTACAACCCAACTGCTTTAGCTTCAAAATCAACTTCTGGATTTTGGTATCACTGCCTTAAAGACACCTCTCATATTGGGCAGTGAGGCAGCAGAAAATATCATCAAAAATCCAGTTTCACATTCAACCACCAAGCACATTGATATCAGACATCACTTTGTGAGGGATTGCTATGAAAAAGGTTTGATTTCTCTGCACCATGTTCCAACTAAAGATCAGCTGGCAGATGTGCTAAGAAAGGCTTTAGACACATTCACCTTTGAAAGCTTGATCTCTAGGATTGGCATGCTGAACATGGAATAACAGGAAAAATATTGTTTTTCTATGAATAAAAGTATTAAAATGTTTTCAGAAAATCAAAAACTCATCCTTAAAAATAGCTAAAAAATGAAAATTTTCATTAATCCTTAAAAGTCTGCCATAACCACTGTTTTGGTACAAACATCTGTTCTACTGAATGTTGTCCACTGCTGAAAGTCAACCTCTGTTCTTTCATTTCCTTGTTAATCACTGTTGATCAAACATCAATGTTTTAATCCACTGATAGGCTATCCACTGATAGTTAAAAGTCAGCCACTGTTTTCAATCTTACCGTTGTAAACCACTGATATTGTTCCATCAGTGGTTTCATAACAAATGTCATCTATTATTCATCAGAGGTTGTCACGTGGACAGTACTTGGCCGTCAGATCTTTTGTAACATCTGCCACATCAGAATACACTTTTTCCACCTATAAAACCCTGATCAAAACCCCAAACAGGGTTTTCACTATCGAATCGAATTCAAAATTCCCTTCACAAAGCAGTTTCTCCCAAATCCTCTCATAAATCACTCATCTTCTTCATTCATTCTTAACCATCTTTGATTCATCATGGCTCTTCCATTAAAAACTCCTCATAATTACTTGTGTATACTTGAAAAACCAAGTCACACCACAACCTTCAACTCCGTAATTGATGCTCTTTCGTCTTCAAAGTACAAAACTTTGTTGACCTGTGATGCTCCGATTTACCTAGAAACCCAACAAGAATTCTGGAAAAATGCTAAACTTGAAACTAAGGATAAAAAGCCCTTAGCCATTACTTCATCAATAAAGGGTATTTTAGTCACTATCACACCTCAAACCATTTCGGAGGTCTTTGAACTCGATGATCTTACAGGTAAAAACTCTTTCCCAAAAAACAAAGTATCAAATTGATTTCATTGAGAGAGGGTATGAAGAGGAAATGAAAAAAGATACTTTACAAAAGGGCAGTTTTCCACCTGCCACAAGGTTTTATTTCATACCCTCCTAATGTGTGTGTCAAACAAAACCACTGCTTTCAATGAGATTCCATTGAAGATCCAATACCTGGGCTATGCTATACTGAATGAAGAACATTTTAACTATTCCCAGGAGATCTTCAATAATCTTGTCAAAAATGTTCATAAAAAATCATTTTTATTATTTCCAAGGTTTTTAGGTTTTTATTTTCAAAAAAAAATTTCAAAGGATAATGCTCATGTGCTTATCCAAGGAAATCCTTTTCAAATAAACAGCCTAACTTCTGAAACATTCACAAGGCTGTCAAAACCTTCCAAAACACAAACAAATGTTCCTGAGCAGAATTTAGCAGCAACCACTGCTCCTTAGGTTCCTACTATTGAGCCCACTGCTCAAGGTGATCACAGCAGCACAACCACTGCTGTGAAACCCACACCTAAAATCACCAAAAGACCCAAAAAGAAAAATGTCCAAAAGCCCCCCAAACCCACCAAAAAGGTAACGCTGGAAGATGAAGTCCCAGAGGTTATACCTGTGACAACGCAAAAGTCACCAATAACCACTGTTGCTACTTCCTCATAGCAAATGGAAGAAAGACCTGAACCTGAGCTTAAAACTCCTCCTGCATCTTCTTAAAAAGATCAGGTTGTACCCACAGGGACACCACGTTATGATGCTCTGGAATCACTTGATTCCATCATCCACAGCCCACCTCCCGGGGCAAATTCTCTTTCTACCCCTATCCTCACTGCACAACTTCCACCATCAATGATACCTCTATTATATGCATTTGATATAGCCCAGACACAAATCAGTTCTTCTCAATCACCTATCACTGAGAATATGCCACAACAAGTGACTGAGTCTGGTGTCTCTATCTCTGCTGACCCACCAATAGTTGTGGAGGCTACACTACAGGAATTACAAGTAATTCCTGTCAGTAGTTCAAGTGGAGTAGCTACTACAAGTGTTGAACCCACTGGTTTACACTTGGACATTAGTTTTATAAGTCAGACTCCCTTGAAGGCAATTTCTTCTTTGGAAACCATAGTGTCCACTGGTGTGTTTCCTTTATACACTGGTTCACTTAAAATGGTAACCTCTAGTGAAGAAAGAAGTCCCCAGTACCAAGAAAAAGGGGCATCAATGGATGATTTTTGGGAAACTTTCCCTAAGTCAACCACTGATACAACCACCACCGGTGGGAAATCAGATGATCCCATTAACTAGGGTGATGGTTTAAAATACAGAGAATTGACGGAGAGGGTTGATAAACTTGATACATCTGTTGCAGAAATCTAAGATATGCTGCAACAGTTGTTACAAGCTCAAAAGGCACCACCCACTGCTGCAACATATGCAACATCTGCTCCATCTTCTGCTGAGCTCTGGAAGTGATTTCAACCTATGCTTCATCAACAAAGACAATATGCTGATCATCAACATGAAGTTCAAATTCAAAAGATCAGAAATCTGATGGAAGCTAGGTTTAAGGATACACAAGCAGATATCAAGGCAATTAAGGCCCATTTACTGCAAACCACTGGCACTGCTCCTCCTACAATCATCTTTGTTGACAATCCTCTTGATGATGCCAAAAAGGGGGAGAAAAAGAAAAAGGGATATGAAGTTGGTCTATACATTAAACCAGATCCAAAATCTAAACTGGTTGTGGAAATCCCAAGCCCAGATGGTTCCAAAAAGGTTGATGAGACTCAAAATGCCTTTGCTGATCTAAAAGCAAACATGAAAGAGTCGATGGAAATAAAAGGGATTAAAAGGTTTGAGCAGGAGAAGAAAGTTTTTATGGAAAAGGAAGTGCAGGGTGTTTCTGAACCAATTGAAGAGGAGGAAATTCCTAAACCAAAAAGAAGACAGCCTACTAGAATAGTAAGGCAACCCAAAACCACACCTTCCAAAACTAGAAAACATACTCATCAAACCCCCAAAAGTTCCTCTCATCAAACCTCCAAACCAACAGATGTTGAGATGCCTGTTGTATCAACAGTTGTTGGTACTTCAGTTGTTTCAACAGATGTTACCCCAACAACTGCCATCAATACTACATCAACTCACATTCAATCCACTGCCCCACCAGAAACAACTTCACCACCAACACCACCTGCCAAAAAGCAGAAGATAACAGTTGACACATCAACTGTTGTAGTGACAACAGTGGTTGAAACACCAGTTGTTTCAACAGCTGTTAGTCAGATACCTACCACCTCAATCACCACCACTCAACCTACAAAAACACCACCAACCTCTCCTAAGCACAAAAGGAGAAGGGTAACCAACATTGTACTGGAAGATGACACCTCCCCAACTCCAACATCTACACAACCACTGTCCCTTGTCACCATTCAAAACCCTATTCCATTATCTTCAGCTCAAGTTCTGAATTCAAACACTACTATTGTTCCTGTGGGATTACAATACCCATGGGATCTTCCAGCAGTCAAAGAGGAGATAAAATCATTTTACTCTGAAGATGACCCTGCAAAAAGGAAACTTCCTTCCATCCAAGGTTATCCTTTCCCAAGAAACATTGAAGAGTATCTCAAAATAAAAGCTCAACAAGAAAAAGACATATCTAAAAGAGATACAGAGGGAAATTCTGATAAAGAGATTCAGAGAAATCTACAATACCTGCTCACCAAGGTCAGAACTTTAGAATAGTTCTCAAAAGACCTTTGTCAAAAACTGTCTGAAAGAGATGATGAAAGTATGAGGAAAGACTATCTTGAATATATCATGGCTTACAAGAAGTATAGGGCAGAAAAGCACCAGTACAAGGAATGGACCATTAGTGAGTTAGAAAAGGAAACACCCAGAATTCAAGAAATGATTAAAAACAAGGTAAAGTAGACTCCTCCAGTATGGGCCAAGTACAAGAAGAATGTACAAGAAAGGACCCTACGGTTGAAAAGAATGACAGAAGAACTGATAACAGCTGATTATGGGTCAAGGAACCAGGTCACAAGGTCGTCAGAGGATAAAGTGTTAGCCACTTACAAAAAGTTGGAAGAGTTGAGGAGAAGAGATCTCACTGCTCCTCAAAAGCCTGATTATCCTGAAGCAGTGGTTCCAGTCAGAAAACAGAAGTTACAAATCAGGAGACCCACTGTTCCAACTGCTGCCATCTATTATAAAAGAAGGAATCAAAAGCAGATGGATGCAGCAGTATCAAAAGAAGACCAGGCTTCAGAAGAATATATCATGAAGATGGTTCTTCAGACACTTATGGTAGAAAATCAAGGCTCAACACAATCCCAAGATCCTGCCAAAGTTGTCATCACTAGGCCTCAATCTCCAAACTCATCAGCAATAAAAACTCTCCGAAGAAACCCATTGGATTCAAAGATACTAATTAAAGTGGAAGTCTGATAAACAGACCCACGTATTGACTCTGCTTAAATCCAATGGTGAGGTGAAGCGCATATCAAGGGAACAAGCACTTGGCCTGGGTGTTGAAGATCTACAGGATCTCCTTGAGCTTCCACTGTGCAGAGATGAGGATGATACAGATTCCATGGACTTTGAATTACAATTCAAAGGACAAGTCAGGGAATTATTGATGAGGCAATAAAAATTCAAAATAATGAAGAGTTTTGGCATCATCTGTTCCAGGGGGAGATTGTTGGGATTGAACCCTACCAAAGGAACAGTTGATAAAGCCAAAACTGGATCAGATCAGTGGATTCAGAATAAGCAGTTGTTTGCATCAGTCTTCCTCCTTGAATGTGGCCTAACATCTGATGACTTCCATCTACTGCCCTTCTACAACAACTGCTGATCTTCAACAACTGATGAAGACCTAAAGACTGTTGAAGACAAAGCACTGATGCTCAATCTACTGTCATGTTTCAAGTACTGTTGATGAAGCAAAGCACTGCTAGGAGTATAACAGTGGAATGAGAAGCAGTATTTTAGTTTATTTGTTTGTATTGATGTAATCAGTAGTTAAGTCTAGCAGTGTTTGTAATAGGCAGTAGTTATAAGTTGTTAGGAGGTTAGATGTCACTTTCATGGTGACGTCATCAAAGATGCTTCAGTGGTTTGTTCTGTACTATAAATAGAACAGTACCTTGTACTGTTCTAGTAGCTCTCTTCTTCTCCAAGTCATTCTGTACGAACAAACCATTGTGAGCTCAGGCTGAGGGGGAGACTTTGTGCATGCATGCAGTAGCTTTGATTATTGTAACTAAACACAATCATTCAATTCTATTATAAACATGTTTGATGAAAATTGTTCTCTCTTTGATTGTGTTTAAAGTTTATTCATATAATTCCGCTGCAATTGTTTATCATTCATCTTCATTTTAGTTAAACAAACACAATCTTATCAAACTCAGATCCTAACAACCCTAATTACCCTAATTACTAAAATATCTTACATTTTTTACCATTTATAATACATGTTAATTTATAAAAAATCTATATATAAAAGTCATGTCCCAAGACCATATTTTTGGCCATACTCCCCCATAAAACACTAGGATTGATGATTATGGGAAGTATGGATGTGGAGATCATGCATTGACTAAGTTAGATCTTTATAACTTTCATAAACAACATCACCATCAATTTTCCCTCATTTTCTCCTAATTCTCCAACACACAAAATCCCTTTCTTTCCCCCTCTTATAATCGGCAGCCCCAAACACCTTGATTTCTCTCTTTTTCATCCATTAAACACCCAATATTAAACCATTCTAAGCCATTACAAGATGATATGAGGTGCATGCAAGCTTGGAAGGTCATTAGAGGTTGTTTTGGAGTTTTCTTATCATCCTAATCTTCATCTAAAGCTTATTAATCCTTTGCAAAGTTGTAAGATCATCCATTACCATTTTTAAGTTTGTTATGTTATGTAGTTTATTAATGTACATGTTAAATCATCTTGAAAAAAATATTAATCAAAGAATAAACCATTAATCTTAACATAAAAAGTCTACTTATGAGATATATTATGTGTTGATTATGTTGTTATGTTTTAGATTATGCTTATGTTGATGTTGATTATGTTAAAGTAGGATGTTTAAAAAGATGATCTTGTGTAATTTAAGCTAGTGATGATGATCTAAACATTTTTATGTTTAGATCTTAACAAGATCATCATCCACATAATCCATGAACTTTATATTAAACTTGGAAATGATTTATGGCCAAAATAACTTTTATAAAAATTAAGCATCATGATTTACACTATATTGGTGTTAAAAGTATGTTAATCAAAGTGGTTTAAGTGAAAGATCAAGAATTTAAAGTATGTTAAATTGATGATTTAAGTAATCTTGTTTAAAGATTCAATAAGTGTTATTATATTCTTGGTAAAAATCTGGTTAAAATTTATATATAAAGTCCAAGGATTATGTGTAGATAATTATGTGAGAATGGTTACATGTAAAAATTGAGTTTTGGAACTTGATTTGAAGATTGATTGTGATTATGGGTTTAAACATAAAATAAATACGTTTTCAAAACGTGGAAAACGTCATAGTTTAGGGGAAACTATGGCGAAATTTTCTAAAAATCTAATCACGATTAAGGTATGATTAACGGGACGATTAACGAGGTTAAACGCAATTAGTGACCTTAATCTTCCAAAAACTTTAACAAATACTTATATATTTTTATAAGTTAAAAATGGGCAACATTTATTTGATATATATATATATAACACCATCATATGTGTGTATGTGTATAAATACATGTATATTGTATGTATGTAGTAGAGTTAGGACCCTACTAACAAAATACAAAAATACACTATACATGAAAATGTTATAAATACTCAAAAGTATAAATCGGATAAGGAATTTCACGTGTAATGTTATCGGACATTAATACCCAAAATATACATGTATGAAGCAAATTTATATGATAACCTTAAATGAGACGCGGACAACGGAAAATCGGACAAACCATACGAATAAATATATATGTCGACAAAATAATATATATCCAAGACTGACGCGAAATGTATTATAAACACACTAACGAACCTAAAACGTCGTCACCGACAACGATCGCCTTAGCGTCACGACGAGGAGCGTGCACGTATCTCGGACGACACTTGGTCACTTTCGGCGAGGAAATATATATATTCGGTTACTGCGACGAAACACTAAAAATAATATAATTTTTAGACTTAACGATATATATATTCGATATGATAAAATTCTGGAATGTTGGGATTGAACCCTATCAGAGGAACAAATAATTAAAACCAAAACTGGATCAGGGCAGTGGATCCAGAATAAGCAGATGTTATGTAATCAAGTCTCTCCCCTTGAAAGTGATTTCAACATCTGATGACCTCCAATCCACTAATCGGTACAACTGCTGACCTACAACTGCTGATCAAGTCAATGACTATTGAAGACTAAAGCCCTGCTATTCAATCTACTGCTATGAGTCAAGCACCGCGAGATATATTAAGTGCTGCTGGGTTCACATCAGTGGAAGGATTCAGCAGTAGTTAAGTTTGTCTTTATGTAATGTATTGTAATAACAGTTGTTAGCATAGCAGTACTTGTATAGATCAGATGTTAGAGTTTGTTAGGAGGTTAGATGTCACTTTCATGGTGATGTCAGCTAAGATGCCTCAGTGGTTTGTCCGTGCCTATAAATAGAATAGTACCCTGTACTGTTCTATTAGCTCTTCACCATCTTTCTTCCTGTACGAACAAATCACTGTGAGCTCAGGCTGAGGGGGAGTTTGTTGCATACATGCAATTGTAATCGTTGATGAAATAAATTCAATCATTCGGTTCATTGTTGAAAATGTATGTTGAAAGCAATTCTTCTGTTTGATTGTGAAAAGTTTGTTTCCACTACTCATTCATTGTTCATCTTAATTCAAACATAAAACACAATCAAAATCAAACTCAGATCCTAACAATTGGTATCAGAGCTCGGACAATTAAATTTGATTTAACAATCATTTTGACATAAATAGTTCAGCTCACAATCGTTGATACTGATAGTTTGTTCGTTTTGTTGAAACACAGTGTAAGGTTTAATCACCATCAAATTTGATTAATCAGTGCCTGTAAAACAACCAGGATGACGTCACAATCACAAGATGATAAGAATAACATTGGCTCTCTTTTCAAACCACCCATGCTTAAACGTAATGAATACAACATCTGGGAGAGAAGGATGGGTCACTTCCTTGCTCAACAGAATACTGGATGTTGGAGATCTGTTGTTTTTGGAACACACGTTCCCATGGTGCCAAGTGCCGAGGATACAAAGAAGTTTGAACCTAAAAAACCTGAAAATTATACTGAAACTGATTTCCAAAAGTTCGAACTCGATGCCAAAGCATTTAGCATCATTGCATCTGCATTACCCAATGAAATCTATGTTGGGCTGTTAAATTGTAATAGTGCCAAAGAGCTATGGGATGCACAGAAGGAACAGTTTGGGGGATTGGAAGAAGTTATTGAAAATAATAGGGAAATTCTGAATTACCAGTATGAAACCTTTTGTCACATCAAGGGTGAATCATTGACCCAACAGTTTGAGCGATTTAGTTGTCTCATTAGTGAGCTAAGACTTCTTAAAGTTACATTTCCTAATTCAACACAAAATAGCAGGTTTCTTAGATCACTCCCTGAAAAATGGGATACAATTGCTTTTGTAACTAGAAATTCAGCTGAGTTCAAAGATCTGACCCTGACCCAACTTCATGGTAGACTCCTGACCTATGAAAGGGAGTTAAACCAGAAAAAGAAGTTGCAAGAGTCTGGCAAAGTTGCTGATGATTATTCATTTGGAAACACAGCTCTTTTCGGCCAGGAAGAATCTGGTAGCAGCAGTAAGGATCAGAGTTATGGTCATTTTATTGATATAACTGCTAGTGGAAATTTTAACAACTCTGATTCTCACTCTACAAATTATGCTTTTACTGTAAATTGTGAAAACCTGATGTCAGATAACTTGTGTTTTGAGCTAAATTATTTGCAACACTTTGATCCCACTGACTTAGAAGAGATGGACATTTTGCATCAATTGGCTTTGCTTAGTATAAGAACAAGCAAATTCTATAAAAGAACAGGGAGAAAATTCCCAGGGTTACTTGGGAATTTAAGAGTGGGGTTGGATAAATCAAAACTGAAGTGTTACAAGTGCAATAGGCTAGGTCATTTTGCTAGGGAATGCAGGAGTCAAACCACTGGTCCAATAATAAATCATCCCGGCTCAAACCCTAGACCACAACATCAAAGCACTGTGCACTATACCTAATATACCCCTGCAGCACATGTTAACACTGCTCACTATGATGCAACCCCTGTGCCTATGCATTATGTTCAAACCACTGTTCCACAAATTCAGTATGTTCAAGCCCCTGTCCCTCAGGCACAAGTGCAACTTGTTGCACCTCAACAAGCTGCTCCAACAGTGGTTCAACCAGATCAGCAAAGCTTTTTCACCCAAGGCTTTGTTGACTGGAGCAGCATGCCTGATGAGCTTGGTGATGAAAATTTTGCACTCTATGCTTCTAATGATACTTTTAATGATGAATTTTGTTTGATGGCATTAGAGTCAATAACAGAAGGGGTAGAAACTGAAGGTGAACAGCTAAGTGCTAAAACAGTGGATGAAGTGGCTGAAGCAGTGGTTACTGCAGTTGCTGGTGAACTACTGCTGGGAGAAAATTCAAAAACCCTGATTGAACCACTGTCTGACCCCTGGTCCAAAGAAGACAAAGAAGAAGAGGAAGAGAAGAAAGCAGGTGAGGAAGAAGTTAGAGCTGATGAAGAAGGTGATCATCAATGTGATTGTGCCATGATGGCTGCTGCTAAGGTATCACCTCAAGTTCTTGAAAAACTGCGTTCAGACAAATGCATTATTGCATTTGCTAGCATTAAAGAGGTAAATGAAAACCTTAGGGATAAAGTCTTAACTGATGAAGTCAAATTTGAAAAGTCATTGAAAGAACTTAAAAACAAATTGGCTGAAAAAGACAAAGAAATCAACAGTCTCAAAGACGAGCAAAGCATAACCAAGAACCAACTCCAAACTCTGGTAGAAAAATACCAAGTTTGCAAAAAGGAGTTGGAATCCACCCAGATCACTTGTGAAAGATGGGTGGAATCTTGCAAAGGTTATGAGGTTATGCTTGAGAAACAGCTTGAAAGCAATGTCAAGTTTGGTATAAGATATAGAAAATATGATGATCTTGAAAACACTGCTGTCAAACAAGCTGGTTCAACTGAAATAATACAAACCAACAAGAATGGCCAATAAGTAAAGATTACTGACAAACTTGGTAACAAAATCACTCTGGAAAGATCATCTATGGGGTCCTCAACTTTTGAGGAAATTGAGAAATACCAATTTAAACCCACATGGTCTGATGAGTGTGACATTCTTGAAAATTTCAAACCCATGGATTTCACAACCACTGATGGTGTCACAGCTCCAAAAGCAAAGGTCATTCCTGTCAAAGACATCCCAACAGTGGTTCAAAACTCTCTTGCTGAGGAGTCTGAGAAAAGGAAGAAAAGAGAAAAGATCAAAAACCTGTTTTGTGATTTTTGTGAAAAGAGGAATCATCTAACAAAAGACTGTTTTCATCTAAAAGCATATGATCTAAACAAAACAAGTATCATTGTACCTGCTGAAAGCTGCACCATCTGTGGTAAAAATAACCACAAAACTCAAGAATGTGTGTATCTCAAGAACTTTGATGTAAAAAAGAATGAGTACACTGCTAAAACATCCTTGAGTCTATCAACATCATCTGTCAAATTCACCAAGAATCAACCACTGTTTGTGCCAGTCCAAACAGTTGTTACAAAACAGCTGAATCAAACATCTGTCCAAAGAGATGATCAAGTGACTGATGCCCTCCTGCCAACCAATACAGAAGAGGCAAGGGACAACCACCGTACCAAAGGATCCCACATGTTTATAAGGCCTACAAAAGGCCCTCTAAACCAAGAGTGAACAGGCATCCTTTTGGTTATCAACAGGTGATTGGTCAAGAACCCCAACAATGGTTAGAGAAAAACAGTCCTAAAACTGTCCAAACCCCTGACCTAACCACTGCCCATCCATCTGAACTCATCCCAGACACTGTTGAGACCCCATCCAAAGCCTTATTGGCTTTGGAGACCCTAATGAACTAATCCTTTTACTCAAAGAAGTGGCAATGTTTATGTGGTAAATATGTCAAAAGAGAGCCCCAGAACTGATGCCTGTCTATTCTCAGCTGCATCAAACAAAGAAACAGAATTATGGCATAGGAGATTGGGGCCTACAAATCTCAAGACAATCACTGCAATTTCAAAACAGGGTTTAGTGTGACACCTGTGTCACTGCGACCATCAAACAAATACCAAACCAATGAAATATTGTATTTCATACTTTGGACTTGTATAAATATGTGTATCTTTTGCACATATCAACTCTTGTTCGATTTCAAGCTCTAAATCGCTTTCTGGAAGGTTATACGCGCACTAATGCGTAAATATAACCAGTTTAATGCAACAAACACTCCGGAATAGTGAAATAGGCTTAACATACCTTAAATAATCTCTACATAACTTAGAAATAAGTTTTGGAAGGTTTGGTATGCCGAAATCAAGTTATATCGCTTACAGGGACTAAAGTTGACAAACTGCGAAAGTATGCCAATTTGAACTGTAACAGACATTTCGGAACATGGCCATAAGTTAAACATACCATAAATATCCTTTACATAGCTTAGAAATAGGCTTTGAGGGGTTCGGTGTGCTAAAATAAACTTTAGGGTCATTCAGGGACTAAAAGCGTCAAAAAGTGCACAAGTTTGCACTTTCGCGCATATCTTACGTTCTGAATACATCTGGACATCCAAAAATTTATGTAAGCACTATAATATTTTATTTTAGTGTTTGGCATAAGAAAAATCCATTCGTCGCGTCATTTGGATCGTTTTTCGCGCTTATGCGCATTCCGTCGTAATTAAGCGAACATCGCGTTCGTACGACCAAACGAACTGACATCCGACATATTTCTGGGCATGTTTCATGTCCACAATGTTTAGGCATCATTTTTCGGCTTTAAAGTTGGCTTTACAGGCCTTGGAAGTGTCGGAAATGGGCTTAAACACCAACAGGGACTGAAACTGTCAATATGCAAAGATGTTTGCTGATCAGACAGGCCATGCGGCCCGCCTAATCTTTGTGTGTATCCTGACGCGGGCCGCGTCAGCCTTCCAGACCAGATTCAGTGTCTTAACAGGCTGTTATCAGCTGTATTACCCACAAAACCCACTTGCATATGGTAAATCTGATACTAGGGGCTTGTTTTGGATGTGCACATGGTATTACAATACCATGGGTGCAAGTGTATGGCCAAGATTCGATCACCTTTTCCAAGAAATGATCTTAATGGCTCACTGAAAACTATAAATACCCCCCCCCCCCATGCCAATGCAAAACCCACAAGAATTTTGATTTGAGAAGCTCTAAGTTGGAACCATTGTTTCATACCTGAGCTACTTGAATCGAAATTTGCATTCGGGGACCCTTCGTAAGTATTCCTTCATTCTTTTATTGCTTTTCGAGTCTTTTCGAGTCTAAAAGTCAAACTTTGTTTGACTTTCTGCGTTGACCAGTTCATGGTCAATGCGAAGTTCGTTTGAACTTCGCAACGTGAGTGTAATCACGTTGGTTATAGTCCTTTGGGACTATGCCTACTGATTACCACGTTGTCTAGGGTCGTAAGGGTAAGCGATCTAATAAACCGCTTATACCTTCGAACCCGACCCATTTGGTCGATCATTAGGATCCGACCAAATACTTTAGGTGACCATAGTATATAGGGAATAACCTTCTGAGGTTATACCCTATGGTCGCTTCGTTTAAGTAGTTGTATGATAGGTAGTTTATATGCCTTAGGTAAATTACCAGAATACCCTTTTCATGTATAATTGGTAATTAAGCATATATAACTTAAACTTTTGTCACATAACTGATTATGTAACATGATTAGGCATATAACACTTGTCATAGGGCTAGTTAGACGTCTCGAGTGCGCTTTTGCGCGCAGGACGCGTTAAAGTAGCATAAGCTACCTTAATGGGTCGCGATGGGTCGAAAGCACTTATGTTAGGTTTCATTTAGTATGTAGGTTTCGTTAAACCATATTACACGAGTCTCCATACTCGTTTGGTTTACGAACCCTCATTCTATCCGATCCTCCGATTTAGGTCCGGTTTATTAACATAGTTACCTATATTAGGTGTCGTTTGATTCCGTGATCTCTATCATTGTTTGGTTGTCACTCCAGGACTACTGAGTAATCTCAAGTGAGTACATAGACCCCTCTTTTACTGTTTTCCAAACTGTTTTGGGGTGAAACACATGTGCCTACTTGTTACATTCATGCTTTCCTGTTTTCACATCATATACCTGCTATGTTCGTTAGTACATATTAGTACATGATTTCATTACATTTCATGCTATGTATGCCCATTGTGTGCGTACTTAGTACATCGTTTTACATTACATTTCATGCTATGTATGCCCATTGTGTGCGTACTTAGTACATCGTTTTACATTGCATTTATGCTATGTATGTCCATTACGTGCATACTTAGTACTTTGTTTTACATTGCATTTTGTTGCATATGCTCATCCAGCATATGAACACATTATACTACATTTTGAACCGTTGTAACCATTTGACTATGTAAACCGTCGTAACCATTTGATTATATGAACCGTTTGTAACTGTTGAACCGTGTGAACCGTTTGTAACTGTTGAACCGGGTGAATCATTTGTATCTGTTGACATGATTTACATTTGACAATAGACATTTGACTATACATAAACATTTCTACAATTGATAAACATTACATCTTGGTGGTTTGGTTGGAGTAAGTGATTTAAGTAACGAGGCGTGTGTAATATGATACAAGCATGGTGGATACGCCGCTGGTACTTCCTATATATAAGTGTTTGTATGGTATCACATATTGTAGCGTTATTTGAATCATTTCAATTTGAGACATATAACATTGTAAACAAATAACATACTTTTCACAAGACATTGATTTACAAACAACTTATCTTATACAAACTCCTTTTACATGGTTATTCATTTAACCATACATTATTCTCTTATTTATACATATCATCTGATCTTATCATTTTTCAAATGATTTACAAAACAAAGCAAATTACAAGGTTCATGACTAAACTTTTTCTTAAACTTAAGTCATGAATCCTATTTTCACAAAACCTATGTATCTCACAGGCATTTTTATGCTGACGTACCTATTTTCACATGTGTTTTCAGGAGCTTTTGCATAGGATGATGATCATGACACTAGGGCGAACCTGTGCCTTAGAGACTTAAAATGAAGATAGACTTTGTTTAATTATGTTATAAACTCTTTGATTCCTGTTTAAAACAATGTGACTCTTATGTTAATAAATAAAATACAACTTTGTATGCCATGGTTATGAAACAATTAATTCTGTTACAACACTCCCCGACGTTTTCCGCCACGTTTGGTTGTTCCACGTGGTCGGGGTGTGACAGAAAAGATAGTATCAGAGCCAATGGTTATAGGGAATTAGGTTATTAGTAATGCTTTGACCTAGTCTATAACCTTCTTAGGACCCTAACGCGAGTTCACTTGCGTTTAGTCATAAAAACAATACCGTCTCCTATCCTTTGGCGACGACCACAACAAGAACATAAATTGCAAAACCGCTTTGAAAACTAATCATCTGTTCTAGGATGATTGATTACTAGGTTTTGAACCCTCTATTGTAAGGTTTTGAACCCCTTTGAGTTTTCAAAATCTCGTCTAGGTTTTGGGTTTTAAATAATGTGAACACGTGCAAACTGGAAGGGTGAATGCCTGTATTCTGGGTTTTCTGTCTAGGCAAGCACTTCGTATATATCTCATCAGACGCGAGACCAGTTGTGCTTACCTGGGAATTCTTGGGATGAGTGTTCACTTATAGGCGAGCATATCTTCGCGATACATTATTTTTGACCTATTTACTTTGATTAATCACCGGGGTCGTCTGTTGCTTTGTAGTAACAAACAAATGACCACTATCCTTGCTTTCATCAGATTTGTTTCATCTCATTCTTTTCGTCTAATACTCTCACTCGTTTCCCTTCATTGTTTCCTCTTTTAGAATGCCTCCTCGACGCGAAAACCAGATAGCGACTGCCGAACTGGCAGAAATTATTGCACAGCAAATGGCTGCTCAATTCCCAAACCTCTTTGCTCAATGGAACCAAGCCAACAACAACAATAATGGTCCATGCAATTTCAAGAGTTTTAACTCAGCTAAACCACTCAAGTTTAGTGGTTCTGAGGGAGCGACTGGGCTTCTTCAATGGTTCAAGAGCATTGAGAATACTTTCCGCCACATGCAGTGTCCTGACAATCGCAAGGTCGAGTTTTCTTCGAGTGTGTTTCAGAAGAGGGCCCTTACATGGTGGAACGGGGTTATGAGAGACCGTGGTGCAGAAGTTGCTCTAGCACAGACATGGGCTGAACTTAGAGCTCTTATGATGAGGGAGTTTTGTCCTCGTCATGAACTGCGAGCATTGGAAAGAGAGTTTGATGGTTTGAAGCAAGATAGCGGTGAGCATCGAGCCTACACGGACCGTTATGAGGAGTTAAGTCTGTTATGCCCAAACATGGTCACGCCGTTGGATAAGGCAATCGAAAAGTACATTGATGGCCTCCCTGACTCAATACAAGACATTGTGACTGGTAGCAACCCTACTACAGTTAGGCAGACCATTGAGCTAGCTGCAACCTTGACTGAATCTCAGATTAGGAAACGTAAGCTTTTCCTAAAGGGTGACAAGAAACCGGTCGAAGAATCGAACCCAATCGAGGAATCAAAGACCATGGATGAACAGACTGGATCCCCTAAGAGGTCAAAGAAGCGAAAGGCTTCTCAGAACTTTGCCGTGGTCGCTCACAATAATCAAGCCATCCCCAACCAACCAGCTCAACCCCCTGCCAGGAAACCCTACAACGGAACTGCACCTTTGTGCAACCAATGTGGCCTACATCATCATGCTGGTGTGAAGTGCCGCACATGCCAAGTTTGCGGACTTATAGGTCATACAGCGAGGGTTTGCCCAACAGCAGCTGCACCAAATCAAGTTAACAACAATCCTGCTCAAGCTCGTTTTCCACTGGGGTCTTGCTACAACTGTGGCGAGACGGGCCATTTTCGTAGGAATTGCCCAAAGCTTGCTAATGCAAATCCTGCGCAGGGATGAGTATCTGACCGACAGAAGATAACGCTATTTAGAAAATAATCGATCCTTGTGTATTATTTTCTTTTGTTATCACGATCTATGAAACAGTTGTTGTTATTGTTGTTATAAATAAATCTTTCATTTACATTTTAATATGTTTATGTGGTTGCATGTATAAACATATCCTCTACAATACCAACAATCAAGGAACCATATTCCTTGAAGAACAGACTACCCCCAAATTTCTTCCATTGTATGATCTCTTGCGTTTTCCACGAAAATCCTAAGTACCCGTTTCTTCCAAGAGAAACGAAGTACGAGGTGCTAAGTTAATAGCAATCAATAACAAGATAATAACAATTGAACAAATATGTGATTATGTGCTTATGTGTTCCCTTTTATGTGTCATGTGATCCAAATTATGTTATCCAAATCCTCGTAGAATCTTACATATCCTTGTACAAGAGATTCATTGTAGGATACCCAAAGGTACTACCTAAAATCCTTAATGGACTTCTACGCTGTAGTTAAGTCCCTTGGATTATAAAGTACTACTTCATAATTAGACCCCTTTAGTGGTCTAGTTAAACTGATCGATCCAAAAATCTGGTTAGGAATATTATGTGATGATATAGATGAAAGGACTCCTTGGTGGCCTAATTAAGAAGATCCTCTGTCGATCTAATTAAAAGGACCCTATGGTAGTCTAGTCACCGTCATCACAAGTTTGATATCCTTCCCCACAACATTACAAAACGAACTGTGCGGACTGTGCAAGGAATTATGTAATTATGGATGCATACATAATTATGGAATTTAGTGCACAGAAATCACAGCAAGTTCTATCATGTATCTAAGTTAACCCAATTCATTTCCAATTCTGATGAAGCATCCGTTGAGGAAAAATGAACTAGCTATTCATTTTTCACTTCTGAAGAATATTCGTTGAGGAAATAAATATCCGTTTATCCTTCATTTCCAATTCTGAAGAATACCCGTTGAGGAAAATGCCTCCGTTTGTTCATTTTCGTTCTGAAGAGTATCCGTCGAGGGAAATGAATATCCGATTGTTTAATCCTTCATTTCCGTTTCTGAGGAAACAACCGTTGAAAATGACTCCGTTAGTTCATTTACGTTTCTGAAGATTTTCCGTCGAGGGAAATGAATATCCGATTGTTTAATCCTTCATTTCCGTTTCTGAGGAAACAACCGTTGAAAATGACTCCGTTAGTTCATATACGTTTCTGAAGATTATCCGTTGAGGAAATGAATATCCGTTGTTAAATCCTTCATTTCCGTACCTGAGGAAGCAACCGTTGAAAATGACTCCGTTAGTTCATTTTCGTTTCTGAAGATTATCCGTTGAGGAAATGAATATCCGTTGTTAAATCCTTTATTTCCGTACCTGAGGAAGCAACCGTTGAAAATGACTTCGTTTGTTCATTTTCGTTTCTGAAGATTATCCGTTGAGGAAATGAATATCCGTTTGTTTCTCCTTTCCATTTCCATTTCTGATGAAGCACCCGTTGAAAATGACTTTGTAAGTACATTTTACATTTCTGAAGAATGTCCGTTAAGGAAATGACAGGATTGTGCCTTACATATCTCTGGTGGTTTTTGACACAAAGTCACAAATAGACTCCTACGAATAAATTTCGGGACGAAATTTCCTAAAGTAGGGGAGACTGTGACACCTGTGTCACTGCGACCATCAAAAAAATACCAAACCAATGAAATATTGTATTTCATACTTTGGACTTGTATAAATATGTGTATCTTTTGCACATATCAACTCTTGTTCGATTTCAAGCTCTAAATCGCTTTCTGGAAGGTTATACGCGCACTAATGCGTAAATATAACCAGTTTAATGCAACAAACACTCCGGAATAGTGAAATAGGCTTAACATACCTTAAATAATCTCTACATAACTTAGAAATAAGTTTTGGAAGGTTTGGTATACCGAAATCAAGTTATATCGCTTACAGGGACTAAAGTTGACAAACTGCGAAAGTATGCCAATTTGAACTGTAACAGACATTCCGGAACATGGAAATAAGTTAAACATACCATAAATATCCTTTACATAGCTTAGAAATAGGCTTTGAGAGTTTCGGTGTGCTAAAATAAACTTTAGGGTCATTCAGGGACTAAAAGCGTCAAAAAGTGCACAAGTTTGCACTTTCGCTCATATCTTACGTTCTGAATACATCCGGACATCCAAAAATTTATGTAAGCACTATAATATTTTATTTTAGTGTTTGGCATAAGAAAAATCCATTCGTCGCGTCATTTGGATCGTTTTTCGCGCTTATGCGCATTCCGTCGTAATTAAGCGAACATCGCGTTCGTACGACCAAACGAACTGAAATCCGACATATTTTTGAGCATGTTTCATGTCCACAATGTTTAGGCATCATTTTTGGGCTTTAAAGTTGGCTTTACGGGCCTTGGAAGTGTCGGAAATGGGCTTAAACACCAACAGGGACTGAAACTATCAATATGCAAAGATGTTTGCTGATCAGACAGGCCATGCGGCCCGCCTAAGCTTTGTGTGTATCCTGACGCGGGCCGCGTCAGCCTTCCAGACCAGATTCAATGTCTTAACAGGCTGTTATCAGCTGTATTACCCACAAAACCCACTTGCATATGGTAAATCTGATACTAGGGGCTTGTTTTGGATCACGTTTTCCAAGAAACGATCTTAACGGCTCACCGAAAACTATAAATACCCCCCCCCCCCCCACGCCATTGCAAAACCCACAAGAATTTTGATTTGAGAAGCTCTAAGTTGGAACCAGTGTTTCATACCTGAGCTACTTAAATCGAAATTAGCATTCGGGGACCCTTCGTAAGTATTCCTTCGTTCTTTTATTGCTTTTCGAGTCTTTTCGAGTCTGAAAGTCAAACTTTGTTTGACTTTCTGCGTTGACCAGTTCATGGTCAATGTGAAGTTCGTTTGAACTTCGCAACGTGAGTGTAATCACGTTGGTTATAGTCCTTTGGGACTATGCCTACTGATTACCACGTTGTCTAGGGTCGTAAGGGTAAGCGATCTAATAAATCGCTTATACCTTCGAACCCGACCCATTTGGTCGATCATTAGGATCCGACCAAATACTTTAGGTGACCATAGTATATAGGGAATAACCTTCCGAGGTTATACCCTATGGTTGCTTCGTTTAAGTAGTTGTATGATAGGTAGTTTATATGCCTTAGGTAAATTACCAGAATACCCTTTTCATGTATAATTGGTAATTAAGCATATATAACTTAAACTTTTGTCACATAACTGATTATGTAACATGATTAGGCATATAACACTTGTCATAGGGCTAGTTAGACGTGTCGAGTGCGCTTTTGCGCGCACGACGCGTTAAAGTAGCATAAGCTACCTTAATGGGTCGCGATGGGTCGAAAGCACTTATGTTAGGTTTCATTTAGTATGTAGGTTTCGTTAAACCATATTACACGAGTCTCCATACTCGTTTGGTTTACGAACCCTCATTCTATCCGATCCTCCGATTTAGGTCCGGTTTATTAACATAGTTACCTATATTAGGTGCCGTTTGATTCCGTGATCTCTATCATTGTTTGGTTGTCACTCCAGGACTACTGAGTAATCTCAAGTGAGTACATAGACCCCTCTTTTACTGTTTTCTAAACTGTTTTGGGGTGAAACACATGTGCCTACTTGTTACATTCATGCTTTCCTGTTTTCACATCATATACCTGCTATGTTCGTTAGTACATATTAGTACATGATTTCATTACATTTCATGCTATGTATGCCCATTGTGTGCGTACTTAGTACATCGTTTTACATTGCATTTATGCTATGTATGTCCATTACGTGCATACTTAGTACTTTGTTTTACATTGCATTTTGTTGCATATGCTCATCCAGCATATGAACACATTATACTACATTTTGAACCGTTGTAACCATTTGACTATGTAAACCGTCGTAACCATTTGATTATATGAACCGTTTGTAACTATTGAACCGTGTGAACCATTTGTAACTGTTGAACCGTGTGAACCATTTGTATCTGTTGACATGATTTACATTTGACAATAGACATTTGACTATACATAAACATTTCTACAATTGATAAACATTACATCTTGGTGGTTTGGTTGGAGTAAGTGATTTAAGTAACGTGTCACACCCCGACCACGTGGAACATACAAAACGTGGCGGAAACGTCGGGGAGTGTTGTAACATAATTAATTGTTTCAAATCCATGGCAATTGAAGTTTCGTTTTATTGATTAAAGGTGTTACAATGTCTTATCAAACAAAGAAATACAACATAATTAACTAGTCTTGCATCTTTTATTGTCACTAAAGCCCAAGTCTGCCTAAGTATATCTTGATCATCTTATGCAACAGCTCCTGAAAAACACATGTGAAAATAGGTACGTCAGCATAAAAATGCCTGTGAGATACATAGGTTTTGTGAAAATAGGTTTCATGACTTATGTTTGAGAAAATGTTTAGTCATGAACCTTGTTATTTGCTTTGCTTGGTAAATCATTTGAAAATCGATAAGATCAGATGATAAGTATAAATAAATGTAAGGTTAAATGAATAACCAAGTAAAATATGTTTGCATAAGATAAGTTGTTTATAAATCAATGTCTTGTGAAAAGTATGTTATTTGTATAAAATGTTCTATGTCTCAAACTGAAATGATTCAAATAACGCTATGATATGTAATACCATACAAACACTTATATATAGGAAGTACCAGCGGCGTATCCACCATGCTTGTATCATATTACACACGCATCGTTACTTAATCACTTAATCAAACCAAACCAACCAATGTAAGAAGTCTATGTTTAAATCAATTGTCAAATGTATTGGGTAATATGTTAAAGTGTTCATGTCAAGATGTAAATCATATCAAAATGTCTATGTCAAATATCCATGTCAAATGTCTATGTCAAAATGTCATGTATGGCAAGTGAAATGTCTCAACTAAACCATATGCACAAAAACAAAGTATTGAAGTAAAACTTGGTTTAAATCAAAGTTATGTTTTGTGGGAAATGCATGATCAAAAGTCAATCATGTTAAAATGTCTATGCCGAAATGTCTATGTCGAATGTCTATGTCAAAATGTCATGTAAAACGATGTACTAAGTAATGCACACAATTGGGCACACCTAGCATGAAATGTCATAAAATCATGTACTATAATGTACTAACGAACATAGCAGTATATGATGTTAAAACAGGAAAGCATGAAAGTAACAAGTAGGCACATGTGTTCCACCCCAAAACAGTTTGGAAAACAGTAAAAGAGGGGTCTATGTACTCACTTGAGATTGCTCAGTAGTCCTTGAGTAACAACTAAACAATGCTAGAGATCGCGGATATCAAACGGCACCTAGTATAGGTAGCTACATTAATAAACCGGACCTAAATCGGAAGATCGGGTAGCATTAGGGTTTGTAAACCAAACGAGTGTAGAGACTCGTGTCATTTGGTTTAACAAAGCCTACATACTAAATGAAACTTAACCTAAGTGTCTACGACCCATTACGACCCGTTTAGGTAGCTTATGCTACTTTAACGCGTCGTTCGCGTGAAACGCGTTCGGACCGCCTAACTAGCCCTATGACAAGTGTTATATGCCTAAACATATTACATAATCAGTTATGTGACAAAGGTTTAGGTTACATATGCTTAATTACCAATTATACATGAAAAGGGTATTCTGGTAATTTACCTAAGGCATATAAACTACCTATCATACAACTACTTAAACGATGTGACCATAGGGTATAACCTCGGAAGGTTATTCCCTACCTACTATGGTCACCTAATGTGTTTGGTCGGATCCTAATGATCGACCAAACTGGGTCGGGTTCGAGGTATAAGCGATTCATTAGATCGCTTACCCTACGACCCTAGACAACGTGGTAATCAGTGGGCATAGTCCCAAGGGACTATGACCAACGTGATTACACTCACGTTGCGAAGTTCAAAAGAACTTCGCATTGACCATTACTGGTCAACGCTGAAAGTCAAACAAAGTTTGACTTTCGGACTCGAAAAGCAATAAAATAAGGAAAAGAACGAAAGAATACTTACGAAGGGTCCCCGAATGCTAATCCCGATCCAAGAACTCAGGTATGAAACAATGGTTTCAACTTAGAGCTCTCAAAATCAGAATTCTAGTGGGTTTTGATGTTGTGTGGGTTGGGTATTTATAGGAATACCCGAACCGTTAGGATCGTTTGACGAAAATCGTGCCTTAATCATGTCCGTACAAGTGTCGGAATGTTATGGTGCCTAAATTGCCACTAACCATAGGGAATCAACACTTGGCAAGGGATTTGGGAGTGGATAACAACTGTAAACAGCTGTCGATACATCGAATCCGGTCCCGAAAATGCGAAAAATGAGTTTTCTGCATGTTTCTGCCCCAGACTAGGCAGTCGCGTAGCGCAACGGTGAGGGCCTAGGCAGTCGCGCTACACCACTGACCCCCCAGTTTCAGAAAAGTTTCAAAAGTGGCAGGAATGGTCCCTGCACGTGTTTAAGGCCTTTTTCGATGCGTTTGAACCCCGTTAACCTCATTTCAAGGCTCTAAAATTAAGTTAAAGTATAGGGAACTCAATACATGCTCAAAAATATGCCGGAGGTTGGTTCGTTTGGTCGTACGAACGCGATGTTCGCTTAATTACGACGGAATGCGCATAAGCGCGAAAAACGATCCAAATGACGCGACGAATGGATTTTTCTTATGGCGAACACTAAAATAAATTATTTTAGTGCTTACATAAATTTTTGGATGTCCGGATGTATTCAGAACGTATGTTATGAGCGAAAATGCAAACTTGTGCACTTTTTGACGCTTTTAGTCCCTGAATGACACAAAAGTTTGTTTTAGCACACCGAACACCTCAAAGCCTATTTCTAAGATATGTAAAGGATATTTATGGTATGTTTAACTTATGGTCATGTTCCGGAAGGTCTGTTACAGTTCAAATTGGCATACTTTCGCAGTTTGTCAACTTTAGTCCCTGTAAGCGATTTAACTAGATTTTGCCATACCAAAGCCTTCAAAACTTATATCTAAGTTATGTAAAGGTTATTTAAGGTATGTTAAACCTATTTCACTATTCCGGAGTGTTTGTTGCATTAAACTGGTTATATTTACGCATTAGTGCGCGTATAACCTTCCAGAAAGCGATTTAGAGTTTGAAATCGAACAAGAGTTGATATGTGCACAAGATACGCATATTTATACAAATCCAAAGTATGAAATACAATATTTCATTGGTTTGGCATTTGTTTGATGGTTGAAATGACACAGGTGTTACATAACGAGGCGTGTGTAATATGATACAAGCATGGTGGATACGGCGCTGGTACTTCCTATATATAAGTGTTTGTATGGTATCACATATTGTAACGTTATTTGAATCATTTCAATTTGAGACATATAACATTGTAAACAAATAACATACTTTTCACAAGACATTGATTTACAAACAACTTATCTTATACAAACTCCTTTTACATGGTTATTCATTTAACCATACATTATTCTCTTATTTATACATATCATCTGATCTTATCGTTTTTCAAATGATTTACAAAACAAAGCAAATTACAAGGTTCATGACTAAACTTTTTCTTAAACTTAAGTCATGAATCCTATTTTCACAAAACCTATGTATCTCACAGGCATTTTTATGCTGACGTACCTATTTTCACATGTGTTTTCAGGAGCTTTTGCATAGGATGATGATCATGACACTAGGGCGGACCTGTGCCTTAGAGACTTAAAATGAAGATAGACTTTGTTTAATTATGTTATAAACTCTTTGATTCCTGTTTAAAACAATGTGACTCTTATGTTAATAAATAAAATACAACTTTGTATGCCATGGTTATGAAACAATTAATTATGTTACAACACTCCCCGACGTTTTCCGCCACGTTTGGTTGTTCCACGTGGTCGGGGTGTGACATTTAGTAAGAGGTTTACCTCAAAAACTGTTCACATGTCCTGAGCATTGTGTTTCCTGCCTAAAAGGAAAACAACATAAAAGCTCCTACAAATCCATTGATGAGTCCAAAACAACCAAATGTTTGCAAATGCTTCATATGGATTTGTTTGGCCCAGTTAAAGTCATGAGTCTTAGGAAAAATAGATATTGTTTGGTTATTGTTGATGACTTTTCTAGGTTTACATGGACTTACTTTTTACACTCAAAAGATGAGACTACAGGCATTCTGCAAGACTTTGTGAAACAGGTTGAAAAGCAGTTTGACCTTCCAATAAAAATCTTCAGAAGTGACAATGGGATAGAGTTCAGGAACAAGGAGTTAGATGATTTCTGTGTGTCAAAAGGAATTGTGAGGCAATATGGCATTCCAAGAACACCAGAACAAAATGGGGTTGTTGAAAGAAAGAACAGGACCTTGATTGAGGCTGCCAGAACCATGCTTGCTGATTCAGGTTTGCCATTAACTTTTTGGGCAGAGGCATTAAACGCTGCTTGCTATGTCCAAAACAGAGTTTTAATCAACCCCATGCATCAAAAGACTGCCTATGAACTGCTGTATAAAATAAAGCCATTGATTTCATATTTCAAAGTTTTTGGCTGCCCATGCTTCATTTTAAACTTAAAAGATTCTATCTCAAAGTTTGCAGCATAAATTGATTATGGTTATCATCTGGGATACTCAACCACTGCTAAGGCCTACAAAGTGTTTAACACAATGACCAAAACAGTGGAGGAGACTTTGAATGTAAAGTTCAATGAACTTTCATCAATGAAGATCCCAGCAAATCCTGCAGAATTATTTGATCTTGATAAATTTACTTTTGAAAATACTGCTGTCAAGACTAACAGTGCATGTCCATCAGAGGATTCATCACCAGATTATGTGTATGAAATCATCATTCCTCAATAAAAGTCTGTCCAAATGGGAAGAGCAGCAGATGTTCAAAACAGCTGTCAAAGCTCAACCACTGCTACCTCAACAGTTGTTGAACAAAGTAGCCCATTAACCCCTGCTTCCACATCATCAAACACTTTTGACAAAATTCCTCAAACAGTGGATCAAAGTCAGCATATGTCCACACCATTACCTCCTATTCCACCACCTTTTGAAGCCACTGCTGGATCATCAAAGTCACCAGTAGTGGTTAGCTCAGATGACTCACATCTGCAGCCCTCCCCACTCAATGCCATTGTTCCAAAGGAGATCTTATCTTCTTGAAATCTCATCCACCAGACCAAATCATTGGTAACATCAATGAAGGGGTGCTCACAAGAAGTCAATCCCAAAACATTTGTCTTTTTGCTGGTTTTCTATCTCTCCATCAGCCAGTCAAGTACCAAGAGGCACTAAAAGACAACAGCTGGGTAGAGGCCATGCAAGTGGAGCTCCAACAGTTTAGAAGACAACAAGTTTAGGATCTTGTACCATTGCCAGAGGGTGTAAGTCCTATTGGTACAAAATGGGTCTTCAAAAATAAAACTGATGAAAGGGGTATTGTTGTCAAGAATAAAGCCAGGCTTGTGGTTCAAGGGTTCAGACAAGAAGAGCGCATTGACTATGATGAAACATTTGCCCCTGTAGCAAGACTTGAAGCTATCAGATTATTTCTGGCCTTTGCTGTCAACCACAACATCAAAGTGTACCAAATGGATATCAAATGTGCAATCGTCTATGGTAAGATTCAAGAGGAGGTTTATGTTTGTCAACCTCCAGGCTTTGAGGATCCATTTAATCCAAATCATGTCTACAAGCTGAATAAAGCTTTGTGTGGCCTAAAACAAGCACCAAGGGCCTGGTATGAAACTCTTTCCACCTTTCTAATTTCCATTGGTTTCACAAGAGGTAAGATAGACAAAACATTGTTTCTAAAATGGAAAGGAAAGGATTTGATGATTGTCCAGATTTATGTGGATGACATCATCTTTGGAAGCACATGTAATAAAATGTGTGAAGAGTTTAGGCAACTCATGACAGCTGAGTTTGAAATGAGTGTAATGGGTGAACTCCAGTGCTTTCTTGGTCTCCAAGTAAGGCAACTGCAAAATGACAGTTTTATCCATCAAGGCAAATATGCCAAAGAGCTTTTAAAGAAATTTGAGATGGATGATTGCAAGCCATGTAGTAAACCCATTTGCAACCAATAAAGTAGTCATGTCTGATGAGAAGGATGATTTGGTTGATCAAACTTTATATAGAATCATCATTGGGTCTTTATCGTACCTAACTGCATCTAGGCCAGACATCATGTTTGCAACATGTGTTTGTGCAAGATCCCAATCAGCCCCTAGAAAGTCAAACCTTATTGCTGTAAAAAGGATATTAAGATACCTAAAAGGTGCTCCCACACTTGGTATCTGGTATCCAGCTGATGGTAAAATTGAGCTTTCAGGTTTCTCAGATAGTGACTTTGCTGGATGTGACAAGACAAGGAAGTCCACTTCAGGAGGGTGCCAATTCCTAGGCAGTTGTTTGGTGTCTTGGCAAAGCAAAAAGCAAGCAGCTGTTTCCACATCCACTGCTGAGGCAGAGTATATAGCTGATGCAAGCTGTACAGCCCAACTGCTTTGGCTTCAAAATCAGTTGCTGGATTTTGGTATCACTGCCTTAAAGACACCACTCATGTTGGATAGCCAGGCAGCAGAAAATATCATCAAAAATCCAGATTCCCACTAAACCACCAAGCACATCGACATCGGACATCACTTTGTGAGGGATTGCTATGAAAAAGGTTTGATTTCTCTGCACCATGTTCCAACTAAGGATCAGCTGGCAGATGTGCTAACCAAAGCATTAGACACATCCACCTTTGAAAGCTTGATCTCTAGGATTGGCATGCTAAACATGGAATAACAGGCAAAATCCTATTTTTCTATGAATAAAAGCATTAAAATGTTTTCAGAAAATCAAAAATCCATCCTTAAAAATAGCTAAAAATGACTTTTTCATTAAAATCCTTAAAAGTCTGCCATAACCACTACTTTGTTCAAAAGTCTGTTCTACTGAAAACCCTGTCCACTGCTGAAAGTCAACCCCTGTTCTCTCATTTCTTGATAAGCACTGTTGTTCAAAATCAGTGTTTTATCCACTGATGTGCTATCCACTGATAGTAAAAATCACCCACTGCTTTCATTTTTACCTTTACAACCACTGGTCTTGCTCCATCAGTGGTTTTCATAAAAACACTTGTCATTCATCTTGTCAGGGGTTGGCACGTGGACAGTACATAGCGGTCAGATCTTTTGTAACCGCTGCCACGTCAGCATTCACTTTTTCCTTTATAAAACCCTTTTCAAACCCCAAACAGGGTTTTACTGTCGAATCGAATTCACAAAAATTCCTTTCTCAAAACAGTTTCCATTTCCATCTCTCAAATCCTTCAAAACCTCCATCAATCTTCTTCTCCAAAATGATAAAATCAAAGTCATCCGCAAAATCCACTTCAACATCTTCTCATAAAAAGGCGGCTCAAAAGGCTACACCCATCGAAATCCCATACAAAGCACCTCACAATTATCTGGGTCTTTTGACAAAACCAGGCACCACCGATACATTCGACTCCATCCTTGACACCATGTCTGCATCAAAGTACAAAACTTTGTTAACAGCAGATGCTCCAATTTATCTGCAAACCCAGAGAGAGTTTTTGAAAAATACTACCCTTGAAAAACAAGGAGAAGATGTCATAGCCATTAACTCTTCTCTAATGGGTAAAGCTGTCAAAATCACACCACAATCCATCTCGGAGGTCTTTGAACTCAATGATCAGCAAGGTAAAACTTCTATTCCCAAAAATGAGTTAAAAACTGATTTCCTTGAAAGGGGTTATGCAGAACAAATAAAAAAGGATACCTTACAAAAAGGTAATTTTCCACCTGCAACAAGATTTTTGTTCCATACTTTGCTTATGTGTGTTTCAAACAAAACCACTTCTTTTAATGAGATACCATTAAAGATTCAAAACCTGGGATATGCTATTCTTCAAGATGAAAATTTAAATTACTCCCAGGAAATCTTTAATGATTTGGTTAAAAATGTTGATAAAAAGCCATTCTTACATTTTTCCAAGATTTCTAAGCTATTATTTTGAAAAGAAATTTGGTAAGGATGATGCTTCTGCAATAAAACAAGGTGAATCTTTTCAAATAAACAGCTTAACTGCTGAAACTTTTACAAGAATGTCAACAACTTGCAAAACACAAGTAGAGGTACCTGAGCAGACTTTAGCAGCTACCACTACTCCTCAGGTATCTGCTGCTGAGCCCACTGCTCAAGGTGATCATAGCAGCAAAACAACTGCTTTGAAACCCACACCTAAAATCACCAAAAGGCCAAAACAAAAGAAACTCAAAAGCCCCCCAAACCTACCAAAAAGGCAACTCTGGAGGATGAGATACCAGAGCAACTGCTAGTGACAGCACAAAAGTCACAAGAAACCACTGTTGCTACTTCCTCACAGCAGTTGGTTGAAAATCTCAACCTATGCCTGAAACTCCTCCTGCTTCTTCTAAAAAAGAACAGGTTGTACAAATAGGGACACCACAATATGATGCTCTGGAATCACTTGCTTCCATCATCCACAGCCCAATGCCTGGGGCCAATTCTCTTTCTACATCCAACCTCACCTCCACAATTCCCCCACCTACAAAATTATTGTTGGATGCTATTGATTTGAACCAGGCACAAACTAGTCCTTCTCACTCACCTGTCAATGAGAACATACTTCAAAAAGTGACTAGGTCTGATGTATCAATCATTGCTAACCCACCGATAAGACCTGAGGAGGTTACACCCCTTGAGTTACATGTAACTCTTGGTGGTAGTTCAAGTGAAGCAGCCACTACAAGTGCTGAACCCACTGGTTTGCATTTGGTTAGTGGTTACATTAATAAGACTTCCTTGGAGGCAATTCCTTCTATAGCACTTCTGATAACCACTAGTGAGTTTGTTTTGACCACTGGTACCATCAAAAGGTTATCAAGTGTTGAGGGAAGAAGTCCCCAGTACCAAGACAAAGGGGCATCAGTGGATGACTTTTGGAATACAATCCCTGAGTCAACCACTGTTAGTGGGAAATCAGATGATCCCATTAAGTTGGGTGATGGTTTAAAGTACCTAGAATTGACGGAGAGAATTGACAAACTGGATACCTCTGTTGCAGAAATCAAAGAAATGCTGCAACAGTTGTTGAAAGTTCAAAAGGTGCAACCCACTGCTGTTCCAGCTCAAGCATCTGCTCCACCACAAGCACCTGCTGTAAATCAGTTATGGAATCTATTTCAACCCCTGCTCCAACAACAACAACAAATGGCTGATCAGCAGCATGCAATACATGTTCAAATGCTGAGAAACATGATGGAGTCAAGGTTTAAAGATACCCAAGCTGACATCAAGGCTATAATGGCCCACATACTGAACACCACTGGCACTGCTACTCCCACTGTTCTCTTCATTGATAACCCCCCTCCAGATAATGCCAAAAAGGGGGAGAAAATCAAGCAGTGGAAGAAGAAGGGAATTGAAGATGGGCTCTATATTGCACCAGAAAAAGAAAATATGACTAAAAATATCCCTTTGCCAGATGGTAGTAAGAAGATGGATGTCACCACAAATGCACTTGCTGAAGCAGAAGCAAGTGTAAAAAGGGATAGAAAGGCTAAGGATAAAGCCAGGTGGGAACAGGAGAAAAAAGCTTTCATGGAGCTGAATGCACAGGGTACTTCTGAACCTATGAATGATGAAAATTCTAAGGATGAAAAGAAGAAGCCCACTAGACAAGTGAGGCAACCCAAACACATACCATCTAGACCTACAAAGCATTCCTCCAAACCACCTACTAAAGGCTCTAAACCTCAAACTGCAACACAAACAGCTGTTGTAACTCCTGCTGTATCAACAACTGCTGATACTTCAGTAGTCTCAATAACTGCCAGCCAAACACCTGCTATCTCTTCAACACACACTACTTCAACACACACCACAACCACTGCCTTACCACCACCACCAAAAATCACTTCACCACCAAAAACAACCTCACCACCATCACCTCCTTCTAAAAAGCAGAAGACATCAGATGTTACAACATCTGTTGTAATGACAACAGTGGTTGAAACACCTGTTGTTTCAACAACCGTTAGTCAGCCACCTTCTACCACTCAAATCACCACCATTGATCCACCCAAAACATCATCAGCCTCTCCTACAATAAAAAGGAGAAGGATTTTTATACCTGATAATGATTCTCCATCACCACCACCAACATCCTCACAATCTCTTTCACTTGTTAATATCCCAAACCCTATTCCTCTCTCATCAGCTCATGTACAACAACCAATCATTGCCTTCACTCCTGCAGGTTTCCAATATCCTCTTGAACTCATTGCTATCAGAGAAGAGATCAAATCCTTCTACTATGAGGATGATCCTGCTAAAAGGAAGTTGCCATCAGTTGAAGGATATCCTAGGCCTAACAACATTGAAGAGTACTTGAAAATTAAAGCTCTACAGGCAGAGGATATTTCTAAAAGAAATTCACATGGAAAAACTGATAAAGAAATTCAAAGGCATTATCAATTTCTGCTCACACAAGTCAGATCCTTGGTGCAGTTTGCAAAGAATGTTTGTAAGCAAGTGTCAGAAAGAGCAGATGAAACCCTGAGAAAAGACTACATTGAAAATATCATGGCTTTTAAGAAGTATAAGGGTGAAAAACATATGTACAAAGAGTGGACCATTCCTGAGCTTGAAAGTGAAGCAGCAAGGATTCAAGAAATGATTAAGAATAAGGTCAAACACACTCCTCCAGATTGGTCAAAGTACAAAAAGAATGTGCCTGAAAAGACATTAGAGCTGAAGAGAATGAAAGAGGAATTAGTTGCTGCTGATTATGGGTCCAAAAATCAAGTGATGAGATGGAAAGAAGACAAAGTCAGGACCACCTACAAAAGGTTGGAGGAATTAAGGAAGAAAGATCCTAACGTTCCACAAAAACTTGACTACCTTGAAGCAGAGGTTTCAACAAGACCACCAAAGCTACAAATCAGGAGATCCACTGCTCCAGCTGGTGCTGCCATCTATAAAAGAAGACAACAACAACAGTTGGATACTAAAACAGTGGCACTAATGGCAGGAGATGACCTTGTAAAAGAGGGCATTAAGATAATGATAGCTGAAACTCTTGGCCTAAATCAACCTGCAAGCAATGCTCAATCAGTCATCACAAGGCCAGCATCACCAAACTCCTCATCTAATAAAGATCTCCCAAGAAACCCACCAGACTCAAAGGTACTAAAGTGGAAAACTGACAAACAGACCCATGTACTGATAGTGTTCAAGTCTAGTGGAGAAGTGAAGAAAATAACAAGGGAACAAGCACTTGGCCTAAGTCTTGAAGATTTGCAGGATCTCCTTGATCTTCCACTGTGCAGGGATGAAGATGATACAGATGCCTTAGCCTTAGCCTTTAAGTTACAACTCAAAGAGAAAATAAGGGAACTGTTGATTAGGCAATAAAGATCTACCAATAATGAAGAGTTTTGGCATTATCTGTTCCTTGGGGAGATTGTTGGGATTGAACCATATCAGAGGAACATATAATTAAAGCCAAAACTGGATCAGATCAGTGGATCCAGAATAAGCAGATGTTATGTAATCAAGTCTCTCCCCTTGAAAGTGATTTCAACATCTGATGACCTCCAATCCACTGATCGGTACAACTGTTGACCTACAACTGTTGATCAAGTCAATGACTAATGAAGACTAAAGCCCTGTTGTTCAATCTGCTGCTATGAGTCAAGCACTGCTGGATATATCAAGTGATGCTGGGTTCACATCAGTGGAAGGATTCAGCAGTAGTAAAGTTTGTCTTTATGTAATGTATTGTAATAACAGTTGTTGGCATAGCAGTACTTGTATAGATCAGATGTTAGAGTTTGTTAGGAGGTTAGATGTCACTTTCATGGTGACGTCAGCTAAGATGCCTCAGTGGTTTGTCCGTGCCTATAAATAGAACAGTACCATGTACTGTTCTATTAGCTCTTCACCATCTTTCTTCCTGTATGAACAAATCACTGTGAGCTCAGGCTGAGGGGGAGTTTGTTGCATACATGCAATTGTAATCGTTGATGAAATAAATTCAATCATTCGGTTCATTGTTGAAAATGTGTGTTGGAAGCAATTCTCCTGTTTGATTGTGAAAAGTTTGTTTCCATTTATATTCCGCTGCACTACTCATTCATTGTTCATCTTAATTCAAACATAAAACACAATCAAAATCAAACTCAGATCCTAACAATTGGTATCAGAGCTCGGACAATTAAATTTGATTTAACAATCATTTTGACATAAATAGTTCAGCTCACAATCGTTGATACTGATAGATTGTTCGTTTTGTTGAAAAACAGTGTAAGGTTTAATCACCATCAAAGTTGATTAATCAGTGCCTGTAAAACAACCAGGATGACGTCACAATCACAAGATGATAAGAATAACATTGGCTCTCTTTTCAAACCACCCATGCTTAAACGTAATGAATACAACATCTGGGAGAGAAGGATGGGTCACTTCCTTGCTCAACAGAATACTGGATGTTGGAGATCTGTTGTTTTTGGACGACACGTTCCCATGGTGCCAAGTGCCGAGGATACAAAGAAGTTCGAACCTCAAAAACCTGAAAATTATACTGAAACTGATTTCCAAAAGTTCGAACTCGATGCCAAAGCATTTAGCATCATTGCATCTGCATTACTCAATGAAATCTATGCTGGGCTATTACATTGTAACAATGCCAAAGAGCTATGGGATGCACTGAAGGAACAGTTTGGGGGAACGGAAGAAGTTATTGAAAATAATAGGGAAATTCTGAATTACCAGTATGAAACCTTTTGTCACGTCAAGGGTGAATCATTAGTGAGCTAAGACTTCTTAAAGTTACATTTCCTAATTCAACACAAAATAGCAGGTTTCTTAGATCACTACCTGAAAAATGGGATACAATTGCTTTTGTAACTAGAAATTCAGCAGAGTTCAAAGATCTGACCCTGACCCAACTTCATGGTAGACTCCTGACCTATGAAAGGGAGTTAAACTAGAAAAAGAAGTTGCAAGAGTCTGGCAAAGTTGCTGATGATTATTCATTTGGCAACACAGCTCTTTTTGGTCAGGAAGAATCTGGTAGCAGCAATAAGGATCAGAGTTATGATTATTTTATTGATATAACTGCTGGTGGAAATTTTAACAACTCTGATTCTCACTCTGCAAATTATGCTTTTACGGCAAATTGTGAAAACCAGATGTCAGATAACTTGTGTTTTGAGCTAAATGATTTGCAACACTTTGATCCCACTGACTTAGAAGAGATGGACATTTTACATCAATTGGCTTTGCTTAGTGTAAGAACAAGCAAATTCTATAAAAGAACATGGAGAAAATTCCCTGGGTTACATGGGAATTTAAGAGTGGGGTTAGATAAATCAAAACTGAAGTGTTAAAAGTGCAATAGGCTAGGTCATTTTGCTAGGGAATGCAGGAGTCAAACCACTGGTCCAATAATAACTCATCCCAGCTCAAACCCTAGACCACAACATCAAAGCACTGTGCACTATACCCAATATACCCCTGCGGCACATGTTAACACTCCTCACTATGCTGCAACCCCTGTGCATGTGCATTAGAGTCAATACCTGTTGCACCTCAACAAGCTGCTCCAACAGTGGTTCAAGCCCCTGTCCCTCAGGTACAAGTTCAAACCACTGTTCCACAAATTCAGTATGTTCAAGCCCCTGTCCCTCAGGCACAAGTGCAACCTGTTGCACCTCAACAAGCTGCTCCAACAGTGGTTCAACCAGATCAGCAAAGCTTTTTCACCCAAGGCTTTGTTGACTGGAGCAGCATGCCCGATGAGCTTGGTGATGAAAATTTTGCACTCTATGCTTCTAATGATACTTTTAACGATGAATTTTGTTTGATGGCATTAGAGTCAATACCAGAAGGGGTAGAAACTGAAGGTGAACAACTAAGTGATGAAACAGTGGATGAAGTGGCTGAAGCAGTGGATGAAGTGGCTGAAGCAGTGGTTACTGCAGTTGCTGGTGAACTACTGCTGGGATAAAATTCAAAAACCCTGATTGAACCACTGTCTGACCCCTGGTCCAAATATGACAAAGAAGAAGAGGAAGAGAAGAAAGCAGGTGAGGAAGAAGTTAGAGCTGATGAAGAAGGTGATCATCAATGTGATTGTGCCATGATGACTGCTGCTAAGGTATCACCTCAAGTTCTTAAAAAACTATGTTCAGACAAATGCATTATTGCATTTGCTAGCATTAAAGAGGTAAATGAAAACCTTTGGGATAAAGTCTTAACTGATGAAGTCAAATTTGAAAAGTCATTGAAAGAACTTAAAAACAAATTGGCTGAAAAAGACAAAGAAATCAGCAGTCTTAAAGAAGAGCAAAGCATAACCAAGAACCAACTCCAAACTCTGGTAGAAAAATACCAAGTTTGCAAAAAGGAGTTGGAATCCACCCAGATCACTTGTGAAAGATGGGTGGAATCTTGCAAAGGTTATGAGGTTATGCTTGAGAAACAACATGAAAGCAATGTCAAGTTTGGTATAGGATATAGAAAATATGATGATCTTGAAAACACTGCTGTCAAACAAGCTGGTTCAACTGAAATAATACAAACCAACAAGAATGGCCAAGAAGTAAAGATTACTGACAAACTTGGTAACAAAATCACTCTGGAAAGATCATCTGTGGGGTCCTCAACTTTTGAGGAAATTGAGAAATACCAATTTAAACCCACATGGTCTGATGAGTGTGACATTCTTGAAAATTTCAAACCCATGGATTTCACAACCACTGATGGTGTCACAGCTCCAAAAGCAAAGGTCATTCCTATCAAAGACATCCCAACAGTGGTTCAAAACTCTGCTGCTAAGGAGTCTGAGAAAAGGAAGAAAAGAGAAAAGATCAAAAACCTGTTTTGTGATTTTTGTGAAAAGAGGAATCATCTAACAAAAGACTGTTTTCATCTAAAAGCTTATGATCTAAACAAAACAAGTATCATTGTACCTGCTGAAAGCTGCACCATCTGTGGTAAAAATAACCACAAAACTCAAGAATGTGTGTATCTCAAGAACTTTGATGTAAAAAAGAATGAGTATACTGCTAAAACATCCTTGAGTCCATCAACATCATCTGTCAAATTCACCAAGAATCAACCACTGTTTGTGCCAGTCCAAACAGCTATTACAAAACAGCTGAATCAAACATCTATCCAAAGAGATGTTCAAGTGACTGAAGCACCCCCTGCCAACCAATACAGAAGAGGCAAGGGACAACCACCATACCAAAGGATCCCACATGTTTATGAGGCCTATAAAAGGCCTTCTAAACCAAGAGTGAACAGGCATCCTTTTGGTTATCAGCAGGTGATTGGTCAAGAACCCCAACAGTGGTTAGATCTATCGGGTACGGGTGAGCCCCACTCATGGGTCCTTGTGAGGCCACATGGAGTGCTTTTGTGTCCCAGACGAGGGTAATCGGCATTCAATCGTCTATGGGTTGAGTGTTTCCTATGTCAGCACACATATTAATGTCCTTGCAAAACATTAATGACCATTGAGTTCATTGATGCTTTACATACTAGCTTTCGATACTCAAACTTTCAAATGTTTTTAAGATTCATATGATGCATGCACAATTAAAACACATGAACTCGCTCAACGTTCGTTGATGTTTTTAAACTTACATGTATTTCTGGAAACTAAGTGGATCTTGGTGCGGAAGTTTACAAGTTTTCAAGGTTGTTAAGAAGACGATGAAATCCACATTTTGGAAGGGTTTGGTCATATATCCCGTCTTCAAACGGGACATAGGATGCAAAGCCTTATTATTTTCAAACTTTATTTTGGACAAGTCTAGTTTGTAAAACTTCTTAACTATGTTGTCTTTTATTACTAAATGACCTACGACTTGTAACATATATTATGATAATTGATGAACATCGTGCAAGTTTTATTTCATATAGTTTGTTTACTTACATCGTATGCTAAGGAAACCGATCAAGTCAAACTACGCGCTTCCGCCTCTGATGCGGGTGTGATAGAAGGCACATCCCAACCACTTGCATTTAAGGGCAATTCTGCCTGATTTTCGTTAAAAATATATATATCCTTTATAGTCTTAACACCAACGAAAACGTATCGGGACCCAAACGGATTTCATAAAAATAAATATAAAGGTATATTTATTTTGGACGGTTTACGCGACTTACCAAACAAATTTATAACATTTCGACAACCGTGGTTTACAAGATAACGAAACTCGGAAAACTTATATAAAATAAATATAATTATTTATATTTATTTCAAATGTCTAGTATTCGACAATTACACAAAATAAATATAACTAGATATAGTTATTTACAATGTCTATGACTCGAAAACTTATTAAAATAAATATAATTATTTATATTTATTTCAAACGTCAAAACGAAATACGACGTGTTACCGTACGAGCTTAACATATATTATTATCCGAGTCATTAACAAACAAACAAAGTCGATCCTAACAAGCGTACAACTCTATAATTATTCTATTAAATACAAATGAGACGCAAGACTGTTATTTCGGCTAAGCGGCATACATATATATGCATTTACATATGTGTGTATATATATATGTGTGTGTGTGTGTTGATGCGTGTGAAGTGTTATATATATTAGGTGTATATTTTAAGCCCTTTTAACACTTATTTTTAGCCAAGTTTTAAATTTATAAAACACGATATTCTACTAACACTAAACACACATATGGGCAAGTGCACCCATCGTGAGCGTAGTATAGCGTTGGTAAGATACCGAGGTCGTCCAAGGACACAAGAGCTTTTAGTACCGGTTTATCCTCAACGTCTAATCAAAATAAAAAGTTTAGAAAAATGTTTTAAACTACGAAAAATAAAAACTAACTAAAATGCTGAAAAAAAAAATAAAAGAAAAAAAAACAGATAGACAAGATGAATCACTTGGTTCCGACTCGTATCTAGTATAACCTTTGATTATTTCCGCACTTTTGCACATAATTAAGAGATTATCTTAGTTATTGTAGTAGGCCCATCTTTTGAAGGTGACGTTACCCTCACCCCAGTAGTTTGAGTCAGCAAGGATACAATCCTAAAAGGGTGGATTATTGGAAGATAATGAATTAAGTTATTAATGTAATATTATGGTAGGCCCCTCTTTTGGAGGTGACGTTACCCTCGACTAAGTAGTCTGAGTCAGCAGGGATACAGTCTTAAATAGCCGGGTTATAGTATTAATAGTAGTTAACTTATGAGGGGATCCAAGAGTTTGGCCCCCGCCATCCAATACCGTGAAGCATTGAAGGAGGCCCTACTAAATTTGACCCAGGTCCATTGCAGGACCTCTAAACGCTGAACAATGGCAAGACCTTTACCAAACCGTTCCCTTAACCCCCGACCAGGTAGCCAACATACCTCCATATAGACCGTGGAGATATGAATGGTGAAAATCTTTTATTTTATATAGACAGTAAAATAATGCCAAGACACCACGGACAAACGATAAGGAAAGATCACCTTCAACATAAGTAACTAGTTATTAAAGTCATTAATACAAAACCAAATAAAAAGTGAAAAAGATTAGAAATAAAAAGTATTATACTAGACACTTTCTCTTCACCAAGTGATGTAAGAGACTTAGGCAAACATGGCCTTGATTGTCAAGAACTCTTACGATCAATCTTGGATCCCGAGACGACTCACACACTCTATGATGGACAATGGATGATGGTGGTGGATGATGGTGTTGTGATGGTGGTGGGTGGTGGATGAAGTGTGAGAGAGGTGGTGTGCCAAGGGATGAGTTGAAATGAAACCAAGCACTCCTATTTATAGGCTGAACAGAAGGCTGGGCACGGCCCCGTGTCCGCTGGACACGCCCCCGTGCCTGTCTGACACTCTCTCTCTTCATTAATTGTAATTCGCAATTACAACTAATGCGCCTGCTGTACTTTCGCCACGCCCCCGTGTTCACTGGACACGGCCCCGTGGTGGGCAATAGAAGCTTCTGTAGGTTTGTCTTTTCTGCTGCTTCTTGGGCACGGCCCCGTGCTGGCTGAGCACGGGGCGTGTTCAGTCTTCTGCCTTCTCTATTTTGCTTGGGAAGATGCCGTTGAGGGGTCGGGCAGTCCACTTATGTTCCTTTTCTTGTATTTATGTTGGATTTAGCTGTCTTTTTGCTTCTTTTGTGTTTTTGAGCTCATTTAATCCTGAAAATACAAAAGGAAGACAAAAACACTCTTTTTCCAATATTAGTACTTAAAAAGGGTTAGTTTTATGCCTCATTTGATGTAATTTATATGTTGCATTTTACACACATCAAATACCCCCACACTTGAACTTTTGCTTGTCCTCAAGCAAAACTCTTTAATATATGGCTTACACTCCCAAATGGAATGGGTAGAAGAGAAGGTTTTGGCTTGTCATAGAGTGTTGGGAATCCAAGATCCTTTTGGGTTTTATTTTTATCTATTTACAATCCTATTCGTGATGATTTGTTTAGAACGTTTCATAGGAGAAATTACTTATTTGGGCATAACATGCCTTTTTAAAATTCCATTTATATACAAGTTCACATACCTCACGGGAGAAATCACTCACACTCGGCCGAAGGTGTATTTTTAGTGAATCACTCGAGAGCGGCATGGAACTTACTCCTACCATAAGCTTGCCAAGCAATCAATCCTCCTCCTTTTTAACTTTTATACCTTTGTAAATATCAAGAGGACTTTGTGGGATAAGGGTTAGGCTTGGGTTAAAGGTAGGTGGTTGGGATAGTGGTTAGTAGAAAAAGGGTGAAAAGCGTAACAAGTGTCGGTTTTTGTAGGACTTTCTATTTTTATAACTTTTATTTTGATGAAGCTATTATTCAAACAAAGTTATTTTTGATGAACTTGTTTGTTTATCTTTTGCTTCATCATCAACACACACACATATATATATATATTGAACGATCATACGAAAAAAACCGACCTTGTTACTAAAACAAAGGGTTAAAAAATAAAAAAGGTTTTGGTGGGTAAAAGGGTGTTTGGTTTGGGAAGTGAAATGAAAAGGTTTAGGCTCAAAGGGGCTAACTAGGGGGATTTTTTTTTGGGTAGGTGGTAAAAGAAAAAGAAAAATAATGGTGTAGAAATAAAAAGGGGTTAGTCCTAATGCCTCCATCATTTACCTACTCGGGTTTAAGTTGATAAGGACCGGGAATGTATCGTCATGGCAAGTTCTAGAGTCGTAAGAACCAAGCGTCTATTCACACAAGAAACGAAAAATGAGCATTTAGTTTAATGATATGTAATTGTATGCTCAATAAAGGCTCAAAACTCACTTTTGTGGGAATGGGTTTTTATGTGATCAAGTATATATAATCAAATTTTAACTAAGTTTGCCATGCCTTTTCATAATTTTCTTATGTTGGTTCTTTTTATCACTACGCTATCGGTTGTAAATTCGTAAAAATATAACCTTTTTGAGAACTTGAATTTCCCGAGTTAAACCTAGACAAGTAAAAAAAATTGAAATTTTTGAAAAAATTTGGGGTGATTAGCGGTTCCAATAGAGTTTTGTGTAAGGCTTGTATTTAGGACTTGCAAGCTTCAAGGTTTTAGCATCCCCCCCCCCCCCCACACTTAAATTACACATTGTCCTCAATGTGTCCCAAAAATAAATTTTTAGGTTGATTAGATGTGTAAAATGGTGTTAAAAGCAAATATTTATGTTACTGGTAGTCTGGACACGGCCCCGTGTTCAGGTGCCAGTAACATAAATTAAAGAAAAGAAACAGAAGCCTGGACACGGGGGCGTGTCTGGTGAACACGGCCCGTGTCCAGTTACCTGAACTGGGCATTTTTCTGCAGGGGGTTCAGCACGGGGCCGTGTTGGTTGGACACGGCCCGTGCCCAGCTTACTGTAATGAAGAGATTGATGCCGGGTTGCCTTGTTCTTGTGCATGGGGTCATTTTTCTCTTTCCCCTTTTCATCCCTTACCACCATGAGTGTGTTTTATTTATTAAGAACCATCCAAACTTTAAAAACCATCATTTCATTGCACACATAGAGAGACCTTACATAATCCTAAATTTAGATTAAACAAAAACTTAACTAAATAGGTCAGGAGGTACATGAGGTTATCATAAAGAGTTCTACTATTTTAAGAAAATTTTGAGAATAGTTTCCCGATATAGTAGGACTTTTAGCCGAAGGATTCCTTCACTAAACGTTGTTTAAAGCCATTCTTCGATCTCCCTAGGAAGGAAGAATGCGGCTTCATTTTCCTCAGCAACTGGTGGCTGAGGGGGAACATTCACCGGGACTCCTTGCACCACCCTTTGCGGAGGCTCTTGGTGCATGGCATACCATTCGGCCGGAATGATGACTTCGGGCACCACGTTCCACGCCCTTTGGGTTATTATAGGTACCAAAGGCGGGGAGGCGAGAAAGTTTAACCTCTGGTGCAAGAGGTTTACTTCTCGGAGACAGCCCTCCAGCCCCACTGTTAAATGGTTGATACGGTCGACCAATGCTTCCTCCACTCCCGTCATTTCGTCAATAGCCTCCCTTAGGGCGTAAACATAGTTTACAAGAGAGTCTTCTGTTGTCGACGATCTCCTCCCTTGTCGGTTACTTCTTGAAGATGATCCGCTTTTTCTGCTTGCCATTTGCTGTGAAAGAAACCGAAGAAAGCTAAATTTTTACAAAACAGTGCCTCGGACACGGCCGCGTGCTCGCTGAGCACGGCCCCGTGTCTAGTTGTCTGCAGGATTTTAGGCTAAGGATTCTTGGAGTTTTAAATTATTTTCATGATTTTTAGCGAGGTTTTAAGCTTAGATAATTTAAAATAAAGTTATACAGCTAACTTTAAACAAGAATCCTTAGCAAATAATCTTGCAAACTTCTCATAGAGGTTTGGAATCATGGGATTTCCAAGCTTTCATGGAGGAAATGTTGAAAAAATTTTGAAAGAAGAGGAAATGAATAAAAGTGGAAGGGACAAGATGGTCCTTGGGAACCTTCTTTTAGCACTTACCTAGGATGGTATGAGTGAAGATCCCAGGAATCTCTGTCTATTGAAGTGGTCAAAAATGAGCAGGAATCAGGCTGCATTTAAAGAAAACGACAGTGCACTGGACATGGCCCCGTGTTGGCTGGACACGGCCCCGTGTGCAGCTGGAATCCTGACACATTTTGTCCGTATTCTGACAAAATCAGCAGAGAATCTTTTAGGTGAGCACGGGGGCGTGTTGACCTGGACACGGCCCCATGTCTGGAGGCTGTCTTATGGAGTTTTGTTACTTCTAAGGATCTTGTCGATATCGGGTGGTTCCTTACTGGTTGGAACAACCCCAAAGTGCCTAAGATACCTTAATTGTCCTAAACTAAGGCGAGAACGCAAGAGGTTGTCGGTGAGGGTAATTCCTATTTTCATTCTAGGTGGACAAGTCCAACCCTTTTCCGGGCTCTCGTTAAAGAAGGTGTATGCCGAATCGCTCAGGTCTATGTATGCACCGAACGAAGTCGATGGAGAGTCCTTCACGGCACAATCGGCACAGGGACGACTATCGTCCAAGTCTTTGCTAGGTACGAAGGTATTTTTGGGAGCAACGAGGTTGTCGGAATGCGGTTCCAGCATTTCGTTATGGTCATCGTCTTGGGGTGGATCAATAAAGTCCTTCCTAAGTTCTTTTGACCAATTTAGAATTAGCTTTTCTAGTTGAAATAACTCGTCAAGGAGCATTTCCCCTAGAATATCTGGCTGGGCGCATTCGAGGGAGAGATAGGGCTTATTTTTACTTTCGCCCCTCTTAAGGTTATAAGAAGTCGGTGGGTCCATGTAGTGGGGCCTATAATTTAGAAAGTAGCATTCTACTTCTTTATGTTCGCCACCACATAATTGACACCACGTACCATAAGAGTGCCGAAAGTAAAAACAATTACTATCACTCATGTTTATGTCAGAAATTATCAACCGCCGGAATCTAACGGTTCTGTTTTCAGTAAGTGAATCTTGGGCATGGGGGCGTGTTGGGTGAGCACGGCCCCGTGTTCAGCTTACTGTCTGACTAAAAACAGGATTGCCAGTTCCAATGATTTAGCACGGGGGCGTGTTCAGCGGGCACGGCCCGTGCTGAGCTCTGCAGAAGCTGAAAAACTAAGAAAATCCTAAAAAAATAAAAATGATTAGGCCGTTGATTTCTAACTTTCTTAAAATCCTTGTGTCCCCGGCAGCGGCGCCAAAAACTTGATGCGTGTGAAGTGTTATATATATTAGGTGTATATTTTAAGCCCTTTTAACACTTATTTTAAGCCAAGTTTTAAATTTATAAAACACGATATTCTACTAACACTAAACACACATATGGGCAAGTGCACCCATCGTGAGCGTAGTATAGCGTTGGTAAGATACCGAGGTCATCCAAGGACACAAGAGCTTTTAGTACCGGTTTATCCTCAACGTCTAATCAAAATAAAAAGTTTAGAAAAATGTTTTAAACTACGAAAAATAAAAACTAACTAAAATGCTGAAAATAAAAATAAAAGAAAAAAAAACAGATAGACAAGATGAATCACTTGGTTCCGACTCGTATCTAGTATAACCTTTGATTATTTCTGCACTTTTGCACATAATTAAGAGATTATCTTAGTTATTGTAGAAGGCCCCTCTTTTGAAGGTGACGTTACCCTCACCCCGGTAGTTTGAGTCAGCAAGGATACAATCCTAAAAGGGTGGATTATTGGAAGATAATGAATTAAGTTATTAATGCAATATTATGGTAGGCCCCTCTTTTGAAGGTGACGTTACCCTCGACTAAGTAGTCTGAGTCAGCAGGGATACAGTCCTAAATAGCCGGGTTATAGTATTAATAGTAGTTAACTTATGAGGGGATCAAAGAGTTTGGACCCCCGCCATCCAATACCGTGAAGCATTGAAGGAGGTCCTACTAAATTTGACCCAGGTCCATTGCAGGACCTCTAAACGCTGAACAATGGCAAGACCTTTACCAAACCGTTCCCTTAACCCCCGACCAGGTAGCCAACATACCTCCATATAGACCGTGGAGATATGAATGGTGAAAATCTTTTATTTTATATAGACAGTAAAATAATGCCAAGACACCACGGACAAACGATAAGGAAAGATCACCTTCAACATAAGTAACTAGTTATTAAAGTCATTAATACAAAACCAAATAAAAAGTGCAAAAGATTAGAAATAAAAAGTATTATACTAGACACTTTGTCTTCACCAAGTGATGTAAGAGACTTAGGCAAACATGGCCTTGATTGTCAAGAACTCTTACGATCAATCTTGGATCCCGAGACGACTCACACACTCTATGATGGACAATGGATGATGGTGGTGGATGATGGTGTTGTGATGGTGGTGGGTGGTGGATGAAGTGTGAGAGAGGTGGTGTGCCAAGGGATGAGTTGAAATGAAACCAAGCACTCCTATTTATAGGCTGAACAGAAGGCTGGGCACGGCCCCGTGTCCGCTGGACACGCCCCCGTGCCTGTCTGACACTCTCTCTCTTCATTAATTGTAATTCGCAATTACAACTAATGCGCCTGCTGTACTTTCGCCACGCCCCCGTGTTCACTGGACACGGCCCCGTGGTGGGCAATAGAAGCTTCTGTAGGTTTGTCTTTTCTGCTGCTTCTTGGGCACGGCCCCGTGCTGGCTGAGCACGGGGCGTGTTCAGTCTTCTGCCTTCTCTATTTTGCTTGGGAAGATGCCGTTGAGGGGTCGGGCAGTCCACTTATGTTCCTTTTCTTGTATTTATGTTGGATTTAGCTGTCTTTTTGCTTCTTTTGTGTTTTTGAGCTCATTTAATCCTGAAAATACAAAAGGAAGACAAAAACACTCTTTTTCCAATATTAGTACTTAAAAAGGGTTAGTTTTATGCCTCATTTGATGTAATTTATATGTTGCATTTTACACACATCAAATACCCCCACACTTGAACTTTTGCTTGTCCTCAAGCAAAACTCTTTAATATATGGCTTACACTCCCAAATGGAATGGGTAGAAGAGAAGGTTTTGGCTTGTCATAGAGTGTTGGGAATCCAAGATCCTTTTGGGTTTTATTTTTATCTATTTACAATCCTATTCGTGATGATTTGTTTAGAACGTTTCATAGGAGAAATTACTTATTTGGGCATAACATGCCTTTTTAAAATTCCATTTATATACAAGTTCACATACCTCACGGGAGAAATCACTCACACTCGGCCGAAGGTGTATTTTTAGTGAATCACTCGAGAGCGGCATGGAACTTACTCCTACCATAAGCTTGCCAAGCAATCAATCCTCCTCCTTTTTAACTTTTATACCTTTGTAAATATCAAGAGGACTTTGTGGGATAAGGGTTAGGCTTGGGTTAAAGGTAGGTGGTTGGGATAGTGGTTAGTAGAAAAAGGGTGAAAAGCGTAACAAGTGTCGGTTTTTGTAGGACTTTCTATTTTTATAACTTTTATTTTGATGAAGCTATTATTCAAACAAAGTTATTTTTGATGAACTTGTTTGTTTATCTTTTGCTTCATCATCAACACACACACATATATATATATATTGAACGATCATACGAAAAAAACCGACCTTGTTACTAAAACAAAGGGTTAAAAAATAAAAAAGGTTTTGGTGGGTAAAAGGGTGTTTGGTTTGGGAAGTGAAATGAAAAGGTTTAGGCTCAAAGGGGCTAACTAGGGGGATTTTTTTTTGGGTAGGTGGTAAAAGAAAAAGAAAAATAATGGTGTAGAAATAAAAAGGGGTTAGTCCTAATGCCTCCATCATTTACCTACTCGGGTTTTAGTTGATAAGGACCGGGAATGTATCGTCATGGCAAGTTCTAGAGTCGTAAGAACCAAGCGTCTATTCACACAAGAAACGAAAAATGAGCATTTAGTTTAATGATATGTAATTGTATGCTCAATAAAGGCTCAAAACTCACTTTTGTGGGAATGGGTTTTTATGTGATCAAGTATATATAATCAAATTTTAACTAAGTTTGCCATGCCTTTTCATAATTTTCTTATGTTGGTTCTTTTTATCACTACGCTATCGGTTGTAAATTCGTAAAAATATAACCTTTTTGAGAACTTGAATTTCCCGAGTTAAACCTAGACAAGTAAAAAAAATTGAAATTTTTGAAAAAATTTGGGGTGATTAGCGGTTCCAATAGAGTTTTGTGTAAGGCTTGTATTTAGGACTTGCAAGCTTCAAGGTTTTAGCATCCCCCCCCCCCCCCACACTTAAATTACACATTGTCCTCAATGTGTCCCAAAAATAAATTTTTAGGTTGATTAGATGTGTAAAATGGTGTTAAAAGCAAATATTTATGTTACTGGTAGTCTGGACACGGCCCCGTGTTCAGGTGCCAGTAACATAAATTAAAGAAAAGAAACAGAAGCCTGGACACGGGGGCGTGTCTGGTGAACACGGCCCGTGTCCAGTTACCTGAACTGGGCATTTTTCTGCAGGGGGTTCAGCACGGGGCCGTGTTGGTTGGACACGGCCCGTGCCCAGCTTACTGTAATGAAGAGATTGATGCCGGGTTGCCTTGTTCTTGTGCATGGGGTCATTTTTCTCTTTCCCCTTTTCATCCCTTACCACCATGAGTGTGTTTTATTTATTAAGAACCATCCAAACTTTAAAAACCATCATTTCATTGCACACATAGAGAGACCTTACATAATCCTAAATTTAGATTAAACAAAAACTTAACTAAATAGGTCAGGAGGTACATGAGGTTATCATAAAGAGTTCTACTATTTTAAGAAAATTTTGAGAATAGTTTCCCGATATAGTAGGACTTTTAGCCGAAGGATTCCTTCACTAAACGTTGTTTAAAGCCATTCTTCGATCTCCCTAGGAAGGAAGAATGCGGCTTCATTTTCCTCAGCAACTGGTGGCTGAGGGGGAACATTCACCGGGACTCCTTGCACCACCCTTTGCGGAGGCTCTTGGTGCATGGCATACCATTCGGCCGGAATGATGACTTCGGGCACCACGTTCCACGCCCTTTGGGTTATTATAGGTACCAAAGGCGGGGAGGCGAGAAAGTTTAACCTCTGGTGCAAGAGGTTTACTTCTCGGAGACAGCCCTCCAGCCCCACTGTTAAATGGTTGATACGGTCGACCAATGCTTCCTCCACTCCCGTCATTTCGTCAATAGCCTCCCTTAGGGCGTAAACATAGTTTACAAGAGAGTCTTCTGTTGTCGACGATCTCCTCCCTTGTCGGTTACTTCTTGAAGATGATCCGCTTTTTCTGCTTGCCATTTGCTGTGAAAGAAACCGAAGAAAGCTAAATTTTTACAAAACAGTGCCTCGGACACGGCCGCGTGCTCGCTGAGCACGGCCCCGTGTCTAGTTGTCTGCAGGATTTTAGGCTAAGGATTCTTGGAGTTTTAAATTATTTTCATGATTTTTAGCGAGGTTTTAAGCTTAGATAATTTAAAATAAAGTTATACAGCTAACTTTAAACAAGAATCCTTAGCAAATAATCTTGCAAACTTCTCATAGAGGTTTGGAATCATGGGATTTCCAAGCTTTCATGGAGGAAATGTTGAAAAAATTTTGAAAGAAGAGGAAATGAATAAAAGTGGAAGGGACAAGATGGTCCTTGGGAACCTTCTTTTAGCACTTACCTAGGATGGTATGAGTGAAGATCCCAGGAATCTCTGTCTATTGAAGTGGTCAAAAATGAGCAGGAATCAGGCTGCATTTAAAGAAAACGACAGTGCACTGGACATGGCCCCGTGTTGGCTGGACACGGCCCCGTGTGCAGCTGGAATCCTGACACATTTTGTCCGTATTCTGACAAAATCAGCAGAGAATCTTTTAGGTGAGCACGGGGGCGTGTTGACCTGGACACGGCCCCATGTCTGGAGGCTGTCTTATGGAGTTTTGTTACTTCTAAGGATCTTGTCGATATCGGGTGGTTCCTTACTGGTTGGAACAACCCCAAAGTGCCTAAGATACCTTAATTGTCCTAAACTAAGGCGAGAACGCAAGAGGTTGTCGGTGAGGGTAATTCCTATTTTCATTCTAGGTGGACAAGTCCAACCCTTTTCCGGGCTCTCGTTAAAGAAGGTGTATGCCGAATCGCTCAGGTCTATGTATGCACCGAACGAAGTCGATGGAGAGTCCTTCACGGCACAATCGGCACAGGGACGACTATCGTCCAAGTCTTTGCTAGGTACGAAGGTATTTTTGGGAGCAACGAGGTTGTCGGAATGCGGTTCCAGCATTTCGTTATGGTCATCGTCTTGGGGTGGATCAATAAAGTCCTTCCTAAGTTCTTTTGACCAATTTAGAATTAGCTTTTCTAGTTGAAATAACTCGTCAAGGAGCATTTCCCCTAGAATATCTGGCTGGGCGCATTCGAGGGAGAGATAGGGCTTATTTTTACTTTCGCCCCTCTTAAGGTTATAAGAAGTCGGTGGGTCCATGTAGTGGGGCCTATAATTTAGAAAGTAGCATTCTACTTCTTTATGTTCGCCACCACATAATTGACACCACGTACCATAAGAGTGCCGAAAGTAAAAACAATTACTATCACTCATGTTTATGTCAGAAATTATCAACCGCCGGAATCTAACGGTTCTGTTTTCAGTAAGTGAATCTTGGGCATGGGGGCGTGTTGGGTGAGCACGGCCCCGTGTTCAGCTTACTGTCTGACTAAAAACAGGATTGCCAGTTCCAATGATTTAGCACGGGGGCGTGTTCAGCGGGCACGGCCCGTGCTGAGCTCTGCAGAAGCTGAAAAACTAAGAAAATCCTAAAAAAATAAAAATGATTAGGCCGTTGATTTCTAACTTTCTTAAAATCCTTGTGTCCCCGGCAGCGGCGCCAAAAACTTGATGCGTGTGAAGTGTTATATATATTAGGTGTATATTTTAAGCCCTTTTAACACTTATTTTAAGCCAAGTTTTAAATTTATAAAACACAATATTCTACTAACACTAAACACACATATGGGCAAGTGCACCCATCGTGAGCGTAGTATAGCGTTGGTAAGATACCGAGGTCATCCAAGGACACAAGAGCTTTTAGTACCGGTTTATCCTCAACGTCTAATCAAAATAAAAAGTTTAGAAAAATGTTTTAAACTACGAAAAATAAAAACTAACTAAAATGCTGAAAATAAAAATAAAAGAAAAAAAAACAGATAGACAAGATGAATCACTTGGTTCCGACTCGTATCTAGTATAACCTTTGATTATTTCCGCACTTTTGCACATAATTAAGAGATTATCTTAGTTATTGTAGTAGGCCCCTCTTTTGAAGGTGACGTTACCCTCACCCCGGTAGTTTGAGTCAGCAAGGATACAATCCTAAAAGGGTGGATTATTGGAAGATAATGAATTAAGTTATTAATGCAATATTATGGTAGGCCCCTCTTTTGAAGGTGACGTTACCCTCGACTAAGTAGTCTGAGTCAGCAGGGATACAGTCCTAAATAGCCGGGTTATAGTATTAATAGTAGTTAACTTATGAGGGGATCAAAGAGTTTGGACCCCCGCCATCCAATACCGTGAAGCATTGAAGGAGGTCCTACTAAATTTGACCCAGGTCCATTGCAGGACCTCTAAACGCTGAACAATGGCAAGACCTTTACCAAACCGTTCCCTTAACCCCCGACCAGGTAGCCAACATACCTCCATATAGACCGTGGAGATATGAATGGTGAAAATCTTTTATTTTATATAGACAGTAAAATAATGCCAAGACACCACGGACAAACGATAAGGAAAGATCACCTTCAACATAAGTAACTAGTTATTAAAGTCATTAATACAAAACCAAATAAAAAGTGCAAAAGATTAGAAATAAAAAGTATTATACTAGACACTTTGTCTTCACCAAGTGATGTAAGAGACTTAGGCAAACATGGCCTTGATTGTCAAGAACTCTTACGATCAATCTTGGATCCCGAGACGACTCACACACTCTATGATGGACAATGGATGATGGTGGTGGATGATGGTGTTGTGATGGTGGTGGGTGGTGGATGAAGTGTGAGAGAGGTGGTGTGCCAAGGGATGAGTTGAAATGAAACCAAGCACTCCTATTTATAGGCTGAACAGAAGGCTGGGCACGGCCCCGTGTCCGCTGGACACGCCCCCGTGCCTGTCTGACACTCTCTCTCTTCATTAATTGTAATTCGCAATTACAACTAATGCGCCTGCTGTACTTTCGCCACGCCCCCGTGTTCACTGGACACGGCCCCGTGGTGGGCAATAGAAGCTTCTGTAGGTTTGTCTTTTCTGCTGCTTCTTGGGCACGGCCCCGTGCTGGCTGAGCACGGGGCGTGTTCAGTCTTCTGCCTTCTCTATTTTTCTTGGGAAGATGCCGTTGAGGGGTCGGGCAGTCCACTTATGTTCCTTTTCTTGTATTTATGTTGGATTTAGCTGTCTTTTTGCTTCTTTTGTGTTTTTGAGCTCATTTAATCCTGAAAATACAAAAGGAAGACAAAAACACTCTTTTTCCAATATTAGTACTTAAAAAGGGTTAGTTTTATGCCTCATTTGATGTAATTTATATGTTGCATTTTACACACATCAGTGTACATCTTACGAAAACTACGACGAGTCGTGTTATTATTCATCAACGTACATGACGACTACTTGGAAACCGAACAAACACTTTATACAAGTTTACAACGTGCATTATTTACATATAAACATTTGTTTACATACACGCACTACCATTCGAGATGACTAACACGACTTCATATATATATATATACCTTTAGTCTCTTGGAAATTTAGTCGATTCCAAGACTTAATACTTATCCCGACAATAAATGTGATTAAACATTTATAGTATGGTTAACGATTCGGTAGAGCACAGTGACACGTAGTTTAGCTACATTTTTGTAGAAACTTATTAGTTCATTCCTAGAAAGGAATGTTATAGATTGCATGCTAGCGAGTTACGTTTTGGAGACAACATTATGGATTATGTTATGCTAGCTTTGCACTGGATATCGAGGTGAGTTCATAACCCCCACTTTTTACGGTTTTACATTTTTATAAATGTTTCCGGGGGTGGAAAGACATGCAAGTTTCGCAAAAGTACACAATATTTCGATGAACGAAAACTACATATTCCTAAACCATGTTACAAATGAATTTCAACAAACTCAAATGGTTTACGAAAGGTTTATGCTAAACATACTAGTTTTACAAAACACACGTGTATTTTTGAAACGTGCATGAGTCTCATGACTAGTGACGGGATTGTCCTAGTTACAACAGGACTGGGTTGTCCTGCATACAAATAAGGGGACTGGTTTGTCCCGCTTACGAAAAACGAGACAGGTTTGTCCTGCATATAAATAAGGGGACTAGTTTTCCTGCTTACGAACATCGTGTCACACCCCCAAAATACCACATGCGTAAACCCCCGCGAGGCGTGTGACGTACCAGGATCCAAGCCACCAATCACATTGAACTCATAATTATGTTTAAATAATACTTTAATTCATTAACTTAAAGTGTTACAAACGTTTCATATCATGCATCGTATACAACGGAAGCATAGCTCATTTGTTAAGTATTTCGTAAACCATGTGTACATAAACCATTAAGCTTGTATGGAGATTCTTTGTATCTCGACCCATGACCACTCCAGCCTTCCATACAGCAAGTTCCACAAGATATAACCCTATAGACCTGCAAGCATGCAGACAAGTGGGTCAGACTACGCTGGTGAGTTCAAGGTTTTGTTATCGTGTTTAGATACCAATTACCAGTTTAAAGCGTTTCACAGTTTCGATGATTTGATTTGATGTTGTTATTAACTCGATTACCACAAGTGGCTACAAGATGTGTTTGCCCAACCCCAATGCCTCTATCAAAGCATTGGTCAAGTGGTCAAGGTAAATAGTTCACGTCCGTCCTCCTCGGTTCGGTGTGAGGGTGCCAATCGTAATAGCGCTATCAACTAAATACCTCGTTGCCTTCCCGGCAACTATCGATAGATGTAAGGGGTCTTATATGATAGAAACTGAGTAATAACCAACATCCCATTAACCTGGCATTCCTCCCTGGAACGTTACCCGATATCCCTCCCCGAGATGCATGCTTGGAAAAGAGCAGTGAACTCACCTTAGATTTGTACGGTATATTACGTTACATTACCCGTTCCAAGTTGGTCAACCATACCCTACCGTGGTTACCAAAATAGTTAGTTCCGCAATCACGTATTCAATTAACGTATTCAACAAGTCACGTGTAGTATCATCATCACATAACATATAGCAAACATCCAGATTTCATATACGTTTATACGCAGTTTATGTCTCCAACATTGGTTACCAATAACATCAGTTTTATAATCAATCACACAGTTACATCTATCACAAAAATCACACTATATTACAAAGCATACACTAGGTTCCCACATGTGGTCACAGCCCATGTATAACACACAATAATACTCAACAGTTGAACGGCTATCTACCAATGCCCAAGCCCGAACAGATTTTCATTCAGCTAATAACCGTCCAATGAAAGACCTCAAATCACAAGTATTATTTTTGACCAAACTATTACATGTAATATTTATTAATTTCCTAAGTTGATAATTGAACTAAAACAGGGATCACATGGGCCGATTACATGCATAAGAAATAGTGTACTGACATCATCGAATCACTACCCCATGCAACCCTATTCCCCATGCTCATTAGTGTATCTATCACGTGAACAACCCATGTGATGTCATGTTCCAACCTTAATGGTCCAATAAAATAGATAACATGCAACAGGCTTGTTGACTTTGTATATACAATCATCATAACAATTCAAAGTCCTACATCCTACAAATTATATCCTTAGTCAACACTTATTCTGTTGGTACAATCTCGGCGAAACACCATGCGACGAAACTCAAGTGTTTCGTCAAGGCTAGCCGACGAAACTCAAGTGTTTCGTCAGGAGATGAATGTGAAGAAAGGCTCTGGTCTTTCGTCGACCTGCGTTACTCCTTCATTGCAGATCATCAACAGATTGTCCTTGTTTCCACAACAATATCTATCTTATACAATCGTTATTAGTATGATTATTCTAGCAACGCTTTAGCATCGTGTAAGCACATCAGTGAGTTTTATAACACATAATCATCGATTACCCATGTTACACAGTCAATTTAGCATCAAGGAAACTAACAATTATATCTAATCAGTTTATGTTGCATCAAGTGTTATACAGTCATGCCAAATCAAACCATCTAATCGCTACATCACAACTAATCTTCGAATTCATTATATACTCGATTCTCAATACCAACGATCGATCTGATTCTACTCGATGCGTATCTAAAACCCTAGATCATGTTTTTAATTCCACACATACAAATCAATTTAATGGCGAGCAATACTAACCAGGAGTGTTGAGATCGCACACTTGAATGAGGAAAAGAGATGATGCTTCGATAATGGGGGAAGGTCTACTGCCGTCACCATTCAAGAGGGGAAACAAATTTTAGGATTTGCACCCAGGCAAGAGTTGTGCAACATGTCCATGTATCTACATATACATAGCAAGAGAGGGGGGTTTGGGCCGAGTTTCATTACAAAAGATGGATTGGGCCGAGTATAAGTGAAAACAGTGGCGGCGTAATGTAATTTAACGATCGGTGCGGTCCAAGACTACAAAACGCATTATTAATCCCAATAACACACTCCGTTAATCAAATTTATTAATGGCACGAGCGATAGACAGACTCTCAAAAGTAATGAACGTGTAAAGGAGAAGTAGTGAGGGTGTTAGTGCAATACGTCTATTGACTTCGTCTTGAATCATGAGATAGGATAGGATAGGATTATCAGTGTCCGAGTTGCAAGAAACTGTTATTAGAAAGTTTAGAAGGCTGTTAGCTTGAACATGCATGGTAGCTTGAACATGCATGGTAGCTTGAACATGCATGATAGCTTGAACAGGCCTGGTCGCTTGAACAGGTCTGGTCGCTTGAACATGCCATGTCCATTTCAAGCTAACTACACACACTATATATAGGGCACTTGTTGATTTCATTTGGTACGCTTCAGGATTTGTAACGAAGTGCTGCCGAAATCTGTTCAGGTTGTAATTAGTGTTATAATCAATTAAAGTGACAGATTTAATAGTATCAAGTTGTTTTCACGTCTGTTTCACTGATTCCGCCTTTGAATCGGATTATATGCTCTTCTGATTGACTCGTTTGGGTCCAACAACGATCCTACAAGTGGTATCAGAGCTCAGGAAGAAGAGTTTAGCTTGATATCATCTATTTTCTGACTTCTACACCTTCTTTTTCAATCTGTACAAGATTTCACGGTCCGAATTGGTTCAAATTTTCACAGTGCACTCGGAATTGGACATAGACAAACCCTTGAAAGTTTTATGGTCAAATTCGGACTAAAAATGACAAAAACAGGCCTAAAACTTGTGTTCGCTTGAACGGATATTGTCTGTTAGCTTGAAAATATAGCTTAGTTCACTTCAACTTGCATGTTAGCTTGAAAATATAGTTGTGTTCACTTCAAACAGGCTGTTCACTTGAAAGTGTCAAGACATGTGTCGACCGCTTGAAACCGTTTGACCGCTTGAAACCGTCTGACCGCTTGAAACTGACACACTGCTTGAAAAGTGCATTGTGTATTGATCAAGACTTGCGGCCCAATAGATTTTAAGGAGTGCCAACTATTCAGGTAATTCAAAAATTTTATATCATGGCTGAAATTAAAGAGGAAAACAAAGAAGAAAATATTGTTGCTGAGGTCAAAGAGAAAACCAGAGAAGAAATTCTGAGTGAGAAAACAGACAGAGAAAGAAGAATGGCTGTGAACAGAATGAATGATATGCAAAGAGAATATGAAGAGGCTATCCGATACAAAAGATGGAATAAAATACGAGAGTGTTATGTTAACAGATATGGTGAACCTGTTGTTTCCAAAAAGGACATGGTTTATGATGATGTTCTGTTAATAATTCCTCGAGTTGGCGAATTTTATTCAAATGCTGTAAAAGACAAAAATTATGAAGAAAAGCTAGAAAAACTCATAAGTGAAGTCATGATATCGAGTTTGAGGAAGAGAGATGAAGAAAGAATGGAGAAGAATATTGATAAGATGGCTGAAGATTTGAAGAAGAAAGCTATTGAGGAAGTGAAAGTTGAAGAGGTGAAAGTTGTGGTGAATATAGAAGAGAAAGAAGCTGTCACTGAAAAACAGCAGATTTTTGAGGAAGTAATTTCAAAGAAAGAAGAATCTGAAAAGCCTGTATCTGTGAAACCTGAATCAGTGATTAAGAAAGAGGTTGAAGAAGACACACCAGTTTTTGAGATTGTTCGGAAGGAGAAAAAACAGGCTGAAGATATTCAAACTTTGAAAGCTGAAAAGAAAGTTGATGATGAACAGATTCTGGAGTTGCGCTTAAACTGCGAAAAATTAAAATCTGAAAATGACAAACTTTTAAAGAATGTTGAGAGTTTGTCATTAGAAAACGAAAATTTTAAAAAATTAGAAAATGATTTTAAAAACCAGATAAAAATTTTAGAAAAAGAAAAAACAATTTTTGAAAAATATAATTTGGAAAAGCAAACTTCAACAAATTCTCATCTTGAGAAAATCATTCGACTTGAAAAAGAAGCCGAATGTTATAGAATTAAAATTGCTGATTTTGAAAATATGTTGAAAAGTTTTGGGACTTCTGCACCATATGTGTGTCCAAAACCAATCAATGTTGTTCCAATAAGTGACAATGTCACAAATTTTGACAAAGTCAAAATTGAAGATTGTGATGACAAAGCTGATGATGAAAAAGAAAAAGAAAAGAAAAGAAAAATATTTTTAGATTTACAAGAAAAATTTAAAAATACTGTTTTGCAATCTACTGAAACAGGTGAATGTTCTAAGCAAAAACCTGTTAAGAAGAGTGTAGAACAGAAACAAAAAGTTAAAAATTCGAAAAATTTTAAAAATGAAAATAAAAGCTCATCAGTTCAGTCATCCAATCATTATAAAAAATCACAAAAATGTGTAAATGAAAACTCACAAAATGATGGTAATAAGTGGTGCAGGTTTGACCACAGTGCTCAAAAGACAAATCCAGCATTGAAGAGGAGAAATGATTATCACCAAGACAAATCCAGCTCAAAAGACAGAAGTGGATGGTACGATAACAGAGTGTGCTATACCTGTGGTGTTAGAGGACACATTGCTGTTAACTGCCGGAATTGGAATTTTGAAACACGAAGATGCTATAATTGCCATATGAGAGGACATATTGCCAGAGATTTCCCAAGGAGATCGATGGGAAGATCAAGGGTTGAATCTCAGAGAACGGTGAAGAAACCAGTCAATGTCAAGCCCAAAGAACAGAAGGTTCTAGAACAGAAAGTGAAACTTTCGTAGGGGCAAATAGACAGACTGAGGAAAAAGAGGAAGAAGGCGAGAGAGTATTTGGAGAAGATTTTGTCTTCAGGTTCATCAGTTGGTTCGAATAAAAGTTCTGATGAATCAATTCACTCGACGGCAAAGTCAAGCAAATTGAATTCTTCAGATGCAAATCTGAGGACAAACAAGAAGAAAAAGAAAGTTATTGGCAATGAATCTGGCTCATCCAAGTCAGACAAGCCAAGTTTGGGCAATGAATCTGATTCCACAAAATCAGATGAGCCACAAGTGGAGGTAAAAAAGGAAGAAACAGTTCCTTTAATGAATGATGAGAAATTTCCACCATTACAAGCTGCAAACCTAAAATCAAAAGGTGTTGATGCTGAAAAAATGTTTAATAGCAATGTTAAACATATTTTTAGTAAGATGGCTGATGGTAAGGAAAAAGGAGTAAAAGAATTTTATGAAGAAAAGAGAAAAGCTCAAAATACACCCAGGGACAGTCAGGCTTGGGTGAAACTTTTCAAATAGAAAAATCTGACTTGCCGGAGCTTCCAGGTTGGTAAGTGTGAAGCAGGTATTGGCATCATTCTTGAAAAATTCACAGGATGGTAACTGTGATATTTTGTCTTACAAGTGGTTAATCAAGGACATTAAGTTGTACTTGATTTTCTACAAGTGATTGTGATGTTTGATCTTATATTATTAAAATTTTACAAAATGAATAAAAGAGAACAAGGTGATGAGATGACCCCGAACCCACAAGTGATGGGTAAACAAACTAATTTTTTCCGGAAAAACCATTCTGATTAAAACAAACCTAAGTGTTTTGAAATCATTATGAGAAAATAGTTTGTTGTAAGGGGGAGTTCTGATTGAATACGCCGAAACCCTCACGGCTGAACAAACATGATTACTTTCACAAGATTGAAAAACGGTTTTCAAACTATAAATATCAATGTGTTGTAAATCATGGGGGTACATTATATTTTCTGCAAATCAGTACACTTGAAGCAGAAAATGGATGGCGAGACAAAGCTATCAGTGTTGGTTGTCAAATTTTCTTTAAATGATTTTGCATTTTAGGGGGAGTAATGTTGTTAGAAAATCCAAAAACATTTGAAAATTTGAAAAAGTCAAAAACATGATAAAACTCAAAAATTGAGTTTTTCCGTAAAAAGAGGAGATGATAGTACATCAGTAGACAGTTACAGTATGCTAAAGATATGTAATGATTAAATAGCGTTAAACAGTCTCACTGATGATATGCCTATAGGTTTTTATACATTTAGTAAACTTTTCCGGGATATAAACCTAATTTCAAACTTGCTTATTTCGTGGGGAACACTACTTTGATATATAGGTAACCCTTGAAATCTCGTTTGAAGGACCACTCTTTCTGAGATACTAGGTCTTTATGCTTAGTGATATCTGGGGTATTATCCCGGGACTTCTGATTTTGCGGAAGCAATGGCCTAGTCCCCGGAGAATACTTTCTGCATTGCTTGAAATATAGCGCCGCCCTCAGCAAATTGATGAAACAATAAAATTGATAGTCATTGCTGTTGTAATACAAAAGATCCTCTAAAGGGGACACACCAAAAGTCGAGCCGTCATCTCTCTGCTGAACGGAAGTTTTGACCTGAGCTCTCACGGTTTTGTACTATAATTTATTCCCCTTACAGATATCATCTAGGTATACTCACCTGTAAGACTGAATATTGGGATCTGGATACGGGAGTATATCAAGAGGTGGGACACATGAATGTGTTTAAGTTCTTAAAACACTTAATTCGTATCCTGAATCAGTTGAAATTTGTGTGAAAATTTAAGTGGACAAGTATATCGACAATCTAAGTGAATTGTTTAATTCTTAATGTGTAACTAAGCTCAGCGGTACTTGTGACTTGTCAGAAACTGATATGATCCTCTGACGCATACTCAAACAAAAATATTGTTTGTAAATATGTTTGTACATATTTCTTTGCTGCTTTATATTTCAGAAAATCTAAAAAGTTTTTTGATTCTGCTTTATTTTCGACAACTGATGTCTGAGATGCTAAGTGTCAAAATCTAAGTAAGCTGATTGTGTTTCTGAAAATAAAACAAGTTCATTAATTTGAAACTTGAATTAAAAATCAAAAATCAAAAACAGTTTATGACATCTCCAAGGTCATTAGTTTGGACTTGGATGATTAACTGTGAGGGATTTTGGATACTTAATACTGCTAAATCTGTAAAGATTGTTGATAGAGGGAGTGTTTTAGAGCCAGATTACGATTTCTGGAAAATTGAATGTTCAAAACGTTGTTACTTATAGATGTTTGAGTGATTGCAGAGAGTCTAGATTACGATCCCGAGAGCAGAGTCTAAGGGGGAGTCTGAAGACAAGCTTGAAGCAAGAGGAGCTTGTAGATGGAAAGCTAGGTGTCGATCCCAAAGCACGGAAGCTTAACGAAAGGGGGAGCCTGAAGCTGATGGAAGAAGAGAAGGATTGATGGATGCTTATAATGTTACAATTTGGATGAGAAGGCAGAATGATCAAGACTGAAGATGTGTCATACTGAAGACTAGACACTGAAGACTTCGTCAATATCCGAGGGGGAGTCTGTTAGTTCAATACGTCTATTGACTTCGACTTGAATCATGTGATAGGATAGGATAGGATTATCAGTGTCCGAGTTGCAAGAAACTGTTATTAGAATGTTTAGAAGGCTGTTAGCTTGAACATGCATGGTAGCTTGAACATGCATGATAACTTGAACATGCATGGTCGCTTGAACAGGTCTGGTAGCTAACTACACACACTATGAATAGGGCACTTGTTGATTTCATTTGGTACGCTTCAGGATTTGTAACGAAGTGCTGCCGAAATCTGTTCAGGTTGTAATTAGTGTTATAATCAATCAAAGTGACAGATTTAATAGTATCAAGCTGTTTCCACGTCCGTTTCACTGATTCCGCCTTTGAATCGGATTATATGCTCTTTTGATTGACTCGTTTGGGTCCAACAACGATCCTAGAGAGGGATTAGAATCGCAAAACTGAAAGGTACTACCCTTGAAAGTTCGGGTTGTCACATCATCCCCAACTTGAAAGAAATTTCTTCCCGAATTTTGATAAGTAAACCTAAAAACAACGAGGTGATAGGTCAGGATCAGGATGACTGTAGATTTTCCGCGGGTACCACATCATCCCCAACTTGAAAGGGAATTTCGTCCCGAAATTCACCAGTGACATTAGGAGTTACTTCAACCGTTTGAACAACCAAGGATACAAGAGCTTACTCCGATCATTGCGTTCCTACGTGAACTCCGGTTCACGTCCTGAGTTCCAACAAACTCTCACGATTCTGGATTCGACTATGTTAGCGAACTTTGACGTCCTGATCCACTAATAAAGATATCACGGGCATTTTATCAGACAAACACTGCCTTAAAATCGAGGCATAAATATCATCGCGAATGTTATCCAATCCGTTTGTTAACTCGGGTCTGTGAGCCATGTCACCGATTCGTTCCAGAAATCCGAATGTCCCAACGCATCATGAACTAAGCTTGTCACGTTTTCCATAGCGCACTGCACCCTCCCAGGGTGAGACTTTCAATTATAACACGTTCGCCTACAGCGAACTCCCAATGTTTCCCAAGCTTATCAGCCTTCCTGACAGCCACACGTTGCCGTCAAACAATACCCGATCTAAACAACCTTCCCAAGTGATTCGAGTACATATCCTGGATCTGAGATTAGGTTGTCGCCGACCTTAATCCAATCAAGAAGATTGGTATTATCAACCAGGCAATGTCTCAAACAGAGCCGTCTGAATATTAGAATGGTGACTGCTATGGTAGAACTCAACCATAGGTAAATGTCCTTCTAACTCTTACTATAGTCCATCACACACATGCTCGCAGCATGTCTTCGAGCATCAGGATGGTTTGTTTACTCGGACTGTTCGTCCTACGGTGGTAAACAATGCTCATGTCTAGACGTGAGTCGAGGATGTTGTGTTTAGTCTGCTATCAATCAGATATGAACCAAAATCAAGGCATCAGGAGTTGGCACCCCGTGCCTAAACCGCCTCTCTCAGAGGAATATTCACAAGATGTGAAGACTCGTCAGTTTCCTTAATTGTAAGAAAGTGTGCTGGTTACGTGAGACAATCTACGATCATCCAGGTGATATTGTTTCCGTTGCAAGTTGTAAGTAGACTAGTGACAGAATCCATGGCAGCCTATCCTCATTTCCATACATGGGTATTTCTGGTTGCTGACACTCCATCTTGACTTTCCCACAAGTCAAACATCATTCACATACATAGCTAGGTGGGCCTTCATGCCCGATTACCAGTACAAAGTTTATAAATCCTAATGTCTTTCATCAAAATCCAGACGACTAAAAATATTGAGGCCGGGGTGCTTTGTTCAACACAAATTTCCTACAGTTACTGTATAATGAGGTCCACATTCGTTCCATGAGGTAGCGAATATCGTCCGGCCTGCCAAGGTTGCTTCTCCATGCCCCGCATGAGTTCAACTTAAAAATTCTCTCCCTTCAGTTCTTCAGCTTGAACAGAGCGAGTCTGATCAGGTAAGTTAGAGTCGATAGTGAGCTACAAAGCTCATACACGTTCAAGTTTCACAGTCGTAATCATTCAAAAGTTCCATCCAGTGATGCCATTAACTGATTTAGCTTTCTCATCACCAAGGTACACGGGAGGCCCTTGTGATCGGTCTAAGTGGTGCATTCGGTACCGTCCAAGGAATGCCTCCAACTTGATTCCAAAGGCCACGGTTTCCACCGCAGGTTGTGTGCTATGCAGTTCCTCTTTGTAACTCCATTACGTAAGTCATCACTCTCTCGTGTTGCGTCAACGTGTAACTGGGGCTCTGATTCGATCCATAATGATATACCACTAAATTACCCGCACCCTCGGGTAAGGACGATGCTCAGTGCATTGCAGAGTTGGGATTCGAAAGCTGAAAAGACGTCCTCCCGTCCTGTCTTTCACGAACACAACACCCGACTGTGGTAAAGAGATTTAAGCTGCGCGACCTCCAAAAATCCTGCGATTAATCTGCAATATCATCAAACGAGACCAAGAAATTGTTGTATCCTCAAACGGATCTTAGCGAGATTCATGTGCATTCCCACTTCGTTGATTATATGACCCAAAAAGGTTACCTCTCGAATTCAGAAATTACATTTATTAAGACTTCGCGTGGTGTGGCTCCTCCCTCAGGAGCTCTCAAATAAGATACAAAGTTGTCTGTGGTGCTCTTTTCTCCTGGAAAGGATTCAAAACGTCACCCAATAGCATGGTCGGTTCACATGGTCCATGAAGCTACTGGTATGATATTTACTCCAATGGTCATGGAATACCAAGTCGTATGGTCGAATTGCGTCTGATAAGCCGCTTTAAGAACATCCTCCCCTTGGACTTGCATCTGCTAATAGTTCGCTCGTATATCCATCTTCGAATGAAAATTCGTCCCTTGCAACTAGTCGATAGGTTGTCAATACATAGTCGAGGCAAACAGTTCCCCAACTGTCGCCTTGATGAGTTCTCGATAGTCAGTACCCGCACAAAAGGCTTATCTTCACGGATGAAACTGGGGCTTCCCAAAGCTAAAACTAGGTCTGACAAAACTCATGTCCCACAGTTCTCATAGTAGCTTGTATAGTTCTTGCAGCCCTCCTGGTGCAAGACTGTAAGAGTATGAGTATTCGGAGCTGCCTCTGACATAAGATCAACTGAGATTCCGACTAATAGTATGGTAGTAAACCTGAAAGTTCCTCGAATAGCACACTGAGATGAGTCACAACAATTGGTGGATCCTCGATCCTATTTTCCTTAGTCTTATCATCAGAAACAGTTGCTAATATAGCGGGGTCATCCCTCCGTAGACACTTTTGGGCCCTTATAGCCAAAATGACGCTAACCCTTGCACCAGTCTAACGCTTTATAACAAATAACAATTCACCACACAAAATTTTCTCCCCACTGGGTACATCCGCGCGAGTTCTGGATAACCAATCCACACTAACTACTGCATTGTAGCCATCTAGGATAGTAGAAAGAAGATCGGTGTCGAATACCTGCCCCACAAGGTCAAGTTTGCATCCCAACTAACATATGCGGTTCCATCTAACTTGCCATCAGCCGATTCCACAGCAGGTTCAGTTTCAAGAAGCGTTAGGGTTAAGCAAAACAGTGACGAAGCGATTAGTTACTAAGAACGTGTAGGCCACCATGTTGTTATAATCCTGGCGTCGCCCACGCCAATCCTAAATGTCCTTCACGAGTACCATATCCAGTGTTGTTGCTACTGCTACTAGAATTCCTGAAACTGTGATTGCTCCCTAGGTTGTTGGCGTCTTGCCTTAACATCGGCCATTCCCGGTTGAAGCCACCATCAGTTCCATACCGAAAGTCATGATTTGCGAGTACCTTGCTGTCATCGTGACTGTTGCTTCTAGTGCTGTTGCTCGAGATGGAGTCCTGCGATCTTTCACCAACAAGGTCCATCTCTTCACATTCTGTGCCACGTTCCAAGGCGCTACTCATTGTGCTGGCAGTTACACATTCCACATCATGGTCAATTGTCATCGTTTATGTCCCGATTGATTCATAAAAGTCGGCTCCCATAAGTTGTTGACTAGGGTTAAGGATTTGTTTGGAGTCAAATCGCTGATGTTCATTGTCAGTAACTAGAGTCGTTCAAATGCTGAAGTCGGTAAAATACTACATTTACCCTCTTGTCCATCGTTCTTCCAAGTTGATCAAATACTACACGGTTTGCTGCGAGAGTGTTGCAGAAGTGATCGCACTTCTGGATCTAATGCGCCAAATCTTTGAGTTCCACCATACGATGAGAAGTGAGAAAGGTTAATCATTGACGTTGCAACATCCAACTCAGGGAAGTTTGTACCAGCACCTAACATTCTACACGGTTCGCTAGGCGTTCAGACGGGCGTTCAGGTAATACTCGATAGCATCGAGATTCGAAAGGATTCAGAGAGAGGTGAAAAGGTCACATTCGAGTAGGAGATGATCACTGTTATGACTCCTATAAATTTGTTACGTTTCACACTGATTAAATAACAGAGAGGAACCCCTTTCTTCACTTGTTAAGCCTCACTGGGACTCACATGCACCCCACATTATTGTTATGTGTGCACCCACCATAATATTGTGATTTGCATGATCATCTCAGCTCCTCCTAACTCATGTCGAATGGTTCCTCAAACTCGAGTAGCAAACAAAGAGCAACACAAAACGTGAGTCATGAATGTTTAGGGAAATACCACCCTATCAGTCATATAACACGTGCAAGTAATACGTAAGTTCATACTGTTGTGTTAAACGTGCAATCACATGCAATATCATATGTAAGTGTTCACTAGTTACGCATTACAATGAGTATACTAGAGACGAACCTTGCAATCTGGAGCTGAGTGTCATGGTTGTATTCTCTGTTGTCAAAACTGTTCGGTTATAGTCTGGTTTTATAAAAACGTTTTTAAAACCAAGTTCACTATAACCAGTGGCTCTTATACCAAACTGTCACACCCCCAAAATACCACATGCGAAAACCCCTGCGAGGCGTGTGACGTACCAGGATCCAAGCCACCAATCACATTGAACTCATAATTATGTTTAATTAAAACTTTCATTCATTAACTTAAAGTGTTACAAACGTTTCATATCATGCATCGTATACAGCGGAAGCATAGCTCATTTGTTAAGTATTTCATAAACCATGTGTACATAAACCATTAAGCTTGTATGGAGATTCTTTGTATCTCGACCCATGACCACTCCAGCCTTCCAGACAGCAAGTTCCACAAGATATAACCCTATAGACCTGCAAGCATGCAGACAAGTGGGTCAGATGACGCTGGTGAGTTCAAGGTTTTGTTATCGTGTTTAGATACCAGTTACCAGTTTAAAGCGTTTCACAGTTTTGATGAGTTGATTTGATGTTGTTATTAACTCGATTACCGCAAGTGGCTACAAGATGTGTTTGCCCAACCCCAATGCCTCTATCAAAGCATTGGTCAAGTGGTCAAGGTAAATAGTTCACGCCCGTCCTCCTCGGTACGGTGTGAGGGTGCCAATCCTCATAGCGCTATCAACTAAATACCTCGTTGCCTTCCTGGCAACTATCGGTAGATGTAAGGGGTCTTATAAGATAGAAACTGAGTAATAACCAACATCCCATTAACCTGGCATTCCTCCCTGGAACGTTACCCGATATCCCTCCCCGGGATGCATGCTTGGAAAAGAGCAGTGAACTCACCTTAGATTTGCTCGGTATATTACGTTACATTACTCGTTCCAAGTTGGTCAACCATACCCTACCGTGGTTACCAAGAATAGTTAGTTCCGCAATCACGTATTCAATTCACGTATTCAACAAGTCACGCGTAGTGTCATCATCACATAACATATAGCAAGCATCCAGATTTCATATACGTATATACGCAGTTTATGTCTCCAACATTGGTTACCAATAACATCAGTTTTATGATTAATCACGCAGTTACATTTATCACAAAAATCACACTATATTACATAGCATACACTCGGTTCACACATGTGGTCACAGCCCATGTATAACACACAATAATACTCAACAGTTGAATGGCTATCTACCAATGCCCAAGCCCGAACATATTTTCCTTCGGCTAATAACCGTCCAACGAAAGACCTCAAATCACAAGTATTATTTTTGACCAAACTATTACATGTAATATTTATTAATTTACTAAGTTGATAATTGAACTAAAACAGGGATCACATGGGCCGATTACATGCATAAGAAATAGTGTACTGACATCATCGAATCACTGCCCCATGCAACCCTATTCCCCATGCTCATTAGTGTATCTATCACGTGAACAACCCATGTGATGTCATGTTCCAACATTAACGGTCCAATAAAATACATAACATGCAACAGACTTGTTGACTTTGTATATACAATCATCGTAACATTTCAAAGTCCTACATCCTACTAATTATATCCCTAGTCAACACTTATTCTGTTGGTACAATCTCGGCGAAACACCATGCGACGAAACTCAGGTGTTTCGTCAAGGCTAGCCGACGAAACTCAAGTGTTTCGTCAGGAGATGAATGTGAAGAAAGGCTCTGGTCTTTCGTCGACCTGCGTTACTCCTTCATTGCAGATCATCAACAGATTGTCCTTGTTTCCACAACAATATCTATCTTATACAATCGTTATTAGTATGATTATTCTAGCAACGCTTTAGCATCGTGCAAGCACATCAGTGAGTTTTATAACACATAATCATCGATTACCCATGTTACACAGTCAATTTAGCATCAAGGAAACTAACAATTATATCTAATCAGTTTATGTTGCATCAAGTGTTATACATTCATGCCAAATCAAACCATCTAATCGCTACATCACAACTAATCTTCGAATTCATTATATACTCGATTCTCAATACCAACGATCGATCTGATTCTACTCGATGCGTATCTAAAACCCTAGATCATGTTTTTAATTCCACACATACAAATCAATTTAATGGCGAGCAATACTAACCAGGAGTGTTGAGATCGCACACTTGAACGAGGGAAGGAGATGATGCTTCGATGATGGGGGAAGGTCTACTGCCGTCGCCATTCAAGAGGGGAAACAAGTTTTAGGGTTTGCACTCAGGCAAGATTTGTGCAACATGTCCATGTATCTACGTATACATAGCAAGAAAGGGGGTTTGGGCCGAGTTTCATTACAAAAGATGGATTGGGCCGAGTATAAGTGAAAACAGTGGCGGCCCAATGCAATTTAACGATCGGTGCCGTCCAAGACTATAAAATGCATTATTAATCCCAATAACACACTCCGTTAATCAAATTTATTAATGGCACGAGCGATAGACAGACTCTCGAAAGTAATGAACGTGTAAAGGAGAAGTAGTGAGGGATCATAATCGCAAAACTGAAAGGTACTAGCCTTGAAAGTTCGGGTTGTCACACATCGGGACTGGGTTATCCTACATACAGACACAGGGACTGGATTATCCTACATACAAACATAATGACTGGATTTTCCTGTACTCAATCGTAAGAGCCGTAGGGTTTTTAAAACTGTATAGTGAAGTCCTCGCTACATATCGGAACTATAACCGCCTGCTTGTCTACCGTCTTGAGTAAACGGTTTAGCGAGGCACTCTCTAGCATGAGGTGGGTTATAGGCTCATGCAGGCATGTTGTCTTTGTCATACGCGGACATTGACGGTTAAAGAAATTTTACAAGTACAAAGTTTGCCAATGACATGCCGAGGAAAATGATTTTTATTACGTTTTCCCAACATTATTTAAACCAGTTATCAAAAAGAGTTTTTCCAAATATTTTTCAAACAAACTATGAACTCGCCAACTTTATGTTGATTTTTCGCATGTTCTTTCTCAAGTTACACTTTCAAATTATGGCACAGTTGGAATAAGAGAACCCATGGGGATTCGAGTACTTAGCGGGCGTTCACTTTTTAGAAGTCTTAGCATTTTATAATTCCGCTGTGCAATGAAGGTACCAGTCAGATCACACCAAATCTGATTTTGCAGGGTGTGACATGGGAAAAGGAGGTTCAAGGTGGCACAAATCGGAGCTAAGTGGCACTAGGCAAGGTTGCAGCTGCTAGCTGCAACTTGCTATCTGCGCACCCCTTACAGACCGTAAGAGGTGATGCCTTATGGTCCATAAGGACCTCTAGCGTGCAATGCTTTTGAACCCCTTGTGGTCCGTAAAGGGACCTCCAGAACAATAATTTTGGCATTTTTACACCTTTAACCCCTCAACTTGATTCCAATCCACATTTTCATATATTTTGTCCTTCTCCTCCAACAAATCTGGAATATCTGGAGAGTTTTCAAAGACGTGTTGCTTTGTGATTCGATAAAATATCCAAGATGTTACAGTTCACCATTCTTACTCATCGTTTCTTTAACGATAGGTACCAATTCAAGCTAACTTTCTGCCGATTCTTTAATAAGTTTTACCGATAACCAATCTTGCAAGCCTTTAGCTTCAATATTAAAGATCCACGTCCCTTGTTTCCGCTTCCACCCAAATCGATTTCATAAACTGAAATCAATTTCACAGACCTTAAATTCTAATGAATACTCGAACTTTCCGACCTAACATTCAAACCTTTAAAACGGCTATTAAAGCCAACATTTTTTTTTCTCCATCCCTTCTGAAGCTTCGGTAGGCTTTTGGTTCACTCGCTGATGAATTAGTCACCGGAGGAGGTGGAACATAGAATGGACAACAAGCAGGTCTCTTTGAAAATGAAAGGTCCCTAAATATTCTTAGTTGACGACGAGATTCTATTACCAGAAATATAGGTTAGGAAAGTGATGCGTGTGTAGTGTTATAGGTTTTTATGTATATTTTTAGCCCTTTTACACTTTAGTCAAGTTTTAAATTTATAAAACACGATATTTTACTAACACTAAACACACATATGGGCAAGTGCACCTATCGTGAGCGTAGTATAGCGTTGGTAAGATACCGAGGTCGTCCAAGGACACAAGAGCTTTTAGTACCGGTTTATCCTCAACGTCTAATCAGATCAAAATTTTAGAAAAAGGTTTAAACATGAAAATAAAAACAAAAAATGCTGAAAATAAAAAAATAAAAAATAAAAACAGATAGACAAGATGAATCACTTGGATCTGACTCGCCTTTAGTGTAACCTTTGATTATTTCCGCACTTTTGCACTTTTTAAGAGATTATCTTAGTTATAGTAGTAGGCCCCTCTTTTGAAGGTGACGTTACCCTCAACCCAGTAGCTTGAGTCAGCAAGGATACAATCCTAAAGGGTTGGATTATTGAAAGATAATTAATTAAGTTATTAATGCGTAATGTGGTAGGCCCATCTTTTAAAGGTGACGTTACCCTCGGCTAAGTAGTTTGAGTCAGCAGGGATACAATCCTAAGTAGCCGGGTTAATCTTTTAATAGTAGTTTACATATAAGGGGATCAAGAAATTCGATCCCCCGCCATCCAATACCAGTTGGTATTGAAGGAGGTCCTACTAAGCTTGACGCAGGTCCTTGCAGGATCTATACACTGAACAAGGCAAGACGCTTACCAAACCATTCCCTTAACCCCCGACCAGGTAGCCAACATATCTCCATATAGACCGTGGAGATATGAATGGTGTAAATCTTTTATTTTATATAGACATTAAAATAACGCCAAGACACCACAGACAAATGATAAGGAAGTTTCACCTTCAACATAAGAAACTAGTTATTAAAGTCATTAATACATAACCAAATAAAAAGTGCGAAAGATTATAAATAAAAAGTATTACACTAAATGCTTGTCTTCACCAAGTGATGTAAGAGACTTAGGCAACATGGCCTTTGATTGTCAAGAACTCTTACTATCAATCTTGGATCCCGAGACTACAACACACACTCTATGATGGATAATGGATGATGGTGGTGGATGTGGGTTGTGATGGTGGTGGTAGGTGGGTGAAGTGTGAGAGATGTGGTTTGCCAAGGGATGCCTTTGAAGTGAACCAAGCACCTCTATTTATAGCCTGCACAGAAGCCCGGACACGGCCCCGTGTCCATCCATCTTCTCTTTCTTCATTAAATGCAGTTTGTCTGCATTAGTTGACCACGTCCCGGTGTCTGCTGGGCACGGCCCCGTGTGCAGAAGCATATCTGTACTATCAAGATTTGCTTGGATTCTGTGAATCTTAGCGGTTGACCACGGCCCCATGTCCGCTGGGCATGCCCCCGTGTTAGGAAATAGAAGCTTCTACAGCTTTGTCTTTTCTGCAGACACTTGGGCACGTCCCCATGTTCATTGAGCACGGGGCGTGTTCAGCCTTCTGATCTCTTGTTTTTGCTTGGGAAGATGCTGTCGAGGGGTCGGGCATGCTACGTTTGTTCCTTTTCTTGTATTATTGTTAGATTTGGCTGTATTTTTGCTTCTTTTGTTCATTTAAGCTCTTTTAACCCTGAAAATACAAAAGGAAGATAAAAGCACACTTTTTCCAACATTAGTACTAAAAAAGGGTTAGTTTTATGCCTCAGTTGATGTAATTTATATGTTGCATTTTACACACATTAGAAGGCAAGGATGGTGAATTTTTATGGTCTGTTTGGTATGAGGTATTGGAATAAACAAGGGAATAGAATGGACAAAGGAATATAATAAACAAGGGAATGAAATGGATCACTACCATTTCATTATCATGTTTGGTTACCCATATGTAAATAGAATGAATCATTACTTTATACACTTTGTTAGACAAATTAATGGAATACAATTTATTAAAAACAACAAAAATTTAATTGCCTCATAAATAAAATAATTTTAATAATAATAATTGTATATTTTTTTCCATTTCTTGAAGGAATAACCTCCCCTATCAAGGAATGAAAACTTTTAAAATGGAAGGAATCACATTCGTTATAGAATGATTCATTCCAATACCAACTGATGATCAAACATGTTTATATTCATTCCATCAGAATGATCCATTCCGATCCGCCTTCAATTCCTTCGTACAAAACGCTACCTTAAGGTTAGAACAACTTTACGGCAAGGTTGTTTAGGGGCTGTTTGGCAACATCTGAACCAATAAGTGCTGAATGAATAAGAGGTCTGAATGGGTAAGAGGCTCTTAACCAGTAAGAGCTGAACTAGTAAAGTGTTGTTTGGTTGCACCTCTGAATGACTGTGTAAAATGACATTTTTACCCCTCTAAACAAAACTAAATACCTAACTAATTCGTTCTAAAACAATACCTAATTCATTATTTCTCATAAGCAAATAAACACAAATCATCAACAACAACAATAAACCAATTCAAACTTAAAGCACATCAAGTTAGCATCAATTCACTACAAATCAAATCACAACTAAACAATATTTCACTAGTAAACAAAATATAAGAAGGGGCATGTATGTGATGTGTTTATTTACTCAACCCAAAGAAAATCCCATAACAAACAAATCACCAAAAAAGCTGTTATTAAATTCAGGCACCAGTTTCCACCGATCAACAATCAATTCATTGACAGATCTGCATATCTTTTTATCCATTCACACCTTATCTTGTTTCTCTGATTCTATAAGATCATAATCTCACAATCAATGGCAGAAAAGCTACCGATGATTCATCGTTCAACCTTCTTATTACCACCGGAAACAACCGCCACCGTCACCGGAACTCTTCCGACGGCACACGCACTCATTATTCTCAATCAACGTCTTCCAAATTTTTCACCGTTACTCTGAGAACACGGTAAGTCTAAACTCGTTCATGTGTATTGTGTTTTCATACGATGTTAATCGTGTGTGTGCTGATGGTGGAGCTAATCGGGGATGTGGAAGAGCAGTGGAGGGGGAGGAGGAGCTGTAGAGGAGATGGGAGGAAGGGGCACGTATGTCAATTGTTTCATTCAGCGACTTTTCAAATCTGAACCATTCAGATTTGAATGGAACCATTAAGAGGTAAGGGTTTTGTGAACCAAACAAGCCAACCTCTGACCGATTCAGAGGTAAGCTCTGAATGGATCCATTCAGATGTAAACAAACAGCCCCTTATTGTTTTTATTTAGACATCCTATGTAGTTTTTGTCATTATTTCAGGTTTGTTTTTCTCTTTGATTTTTGTTATTTTTTGGTTTTGCTTTTTGTTTTTTAATCTTTGGTTGAAGCGGTTAAAAAGTAAATATAAAATCCACATAACCATGAAAAAACACTAACATAAAAGGTGGTAACCCGGTTACATGATAATTATGCAAGCTTCGAATAATCAATCAAACTTAAGTGATTCTAAAGAGACACAAAAAGATTCAGTTACTTTAATGGAACAAATGAGATGCTTGGTTACTATTATACAAAGTTACCATTAAAAATTATCATAATGTAAAGAATTAATTGCTCGGATAGTCCCTGTGGTTTACTATTTTTTCACCTTTAGTCCCCAACTTTTTAAAATTACATGTATGCTCCCTGTGTTTAATCGTTTGTTACTCGGATAGTCCCTACATTGGATGGGTGTTAACTTATTCAGTTAATTGTGTGTAAAATTACAAAAATACCCTTATTATTAAAAACAAAAATTAAAACAATAAAAAAGAAATTTAATTAAACTAAAGTGGGTGGGCCCCACCCATATAACAAAAACAAAAATGCTCATCTTCCTCCTTTGTCTTGATTCTCAGTTGTGTTAAAAGAGGAGAAACAATGCAGATGTTTTCATAGTTGCTCTGGTTCTTCCCTTTCTCTAACTATCTGTTTAATTACATAAAAAACCACATTTATTAACATATTTCAAAAGGTCAAAAACATTATTATAATTTATAAGCTTTCATTGTTAAACATATTACCAGAATATTAGAGCTCGTATTCAACCCTTTCTTGACAAGAAAATCATGGCCAACCGATTGCCACCCGATTTGATCATCCCCGAATTCACACCCCAACCAAATATACACAACATTCATGAAATGCGTTATATACACCGATCGGGAATCAGGAATCCCCAAATTACCCATCTCAACTCTCTCTCCATATTCGGCCAATTATATAGAACAAAATCAGGGTCATTTTCGTCACTGTGTTCATTGTTACTCTGAACTTGGTTTTCGGATTTAAACATAGACTCTTGCCCCTCTTCCTCTTCCTCATCGTCATCGTCACCTTCGACTGCCATTATCCTTGCAAAATTCGCTCGAAATGTTGATTTGTTAAGCATATGGAAGAGAAAAGGCTTAGGAAGCCATTGAATCGTTGGGTCATGGTGAACTTGCAGATGATGAGATCTGGAGTAAAACTTCAATTTTGACCAACATCAAAGATATGGGAGGTTTTATTAATTATGCTCTAATTCATGGAGACATTGATTTGGTGAAAGGAAACAGAGATATTATGATGTTGGAGATGACCGGAATTTGGGTGTAGCCGGAGAAGAAAGAGGGGGAAGGGATGGCCTGCTGGGAGTTAAAAAGGTGGGCCCCACTAAAATTTTAAGTATTAATTAACTTTATTTTAAGGTTTTAATTATTTTTTTTTATAGGAAGGGTAATTTTGTCATTTTACCTTGACTTAACTAGAAAAACTAACAGTTTTCCTGTCTAAGGACTATCCGAGTAACAAACGATCAAACCATAGGAAGCATACATGTAATTTTAAAAAGTTGGGGACTAAAGGTGAAAAAATGGTAAACCACAGGGACTATCCGGGCAATTAACTCTAACGTAAATTTTCAAAGTATTTAAAAACTTATTTTTCTTTAAAAAATTAAAACTTATTTATTTAAGAGTTAACTTCGTTTTTCTTCCTGTGGTTTCACCATTTTAACCCATTTGCCCCAACAATTTAAAAATGGTCAAATTACTCCCGGTGGTTTCTATTTGTTCTTCGCTATACTCCCTATCATTAACCTCGTTAAATAATTTAGTTAAAAATAAGCACATTTTGGTAATTTTACATGTAATTAGAAGGGTATCTTGGTAATTTAACATACAGGGATTAATTTAGTTAACTATTAAGACTAAATTGTTACAACTTAAGCTTCTAGGGTTTCGCCTGCTCACTTCATTTAATCATTCCTGTTCACCATCCTTTTCTCCTGCAAGTGCGACTGCCGACAGTCACCACCACCGCTAGGAATTACCACCTCAGCCCTAAAAACCACTAGAATTACCACCAGTCCCATCGCGGTCCATCATTGCTGAGATCCAAGCCTCTCACGATTGTCTCGACTCACCAGTACTACACCATCATCGCCATCAGATCTACCTTCCCACCCAGACTTCACCACTCTGGAACACCACCACTGTTGCTAAATCTGTCGGATGTGCAGCAGTTCTTCACTAGTCGCCGCACCGCTTGAAAGTGAAGGATCTGTTACCCCAAAATCCTTGCGAACCAGATTTGTTACCCCAAAGTCAGATTTGTCAATCAGACTCATCAATCATCGTTCCTATTGCACTTCATCAATTAACCCTTTTTGCAGGTTGTAAACAAGATCTGTTAGACCATGTGTAGTGGGAGGGGAAGATAATACCCTCACCCTTGGGAGTTTTGCGCCATGTGGCGGTCCAGTCAGCATGTGGGCAATGTGGGGCATTATCTTAGAACGGGTGTAGTGGTATAATTCCCCCAACCAATGATTACCCAGTTATTATTATTTTTTTTCAAATTAAAACTAATAATATTTCATTAAATAAAAAAAATTACATTGCTAAAAAACCGAAAAATGCAAGAAAAAAAATCTAAAGTTCGTATTTGTCACGGATTTGTTGTCGACGCATTTCCGCTAGAATAAACGCGTTCAACGCGTCTCCTACGAGGTGATCGGTCGGTTTAGACAAAAATTCTATGTCTTTCTCCATTTGCCTCGCTTCTTGTAGCGCGAAAAATCTTTTGTTTTCGGCGTTTCTTTCTTGCATTGTCTCCAAACGCCTATGACCGAGGTCTCGAATGTCTTGTAAGCGTTGGTTCATCTCTTTGAAATCTTCCGTAAATTCGAAATTAGCCGAAGATGACTCCGCCTTTCCCTTTTTTTTCCCGCTTTTTTTACCGGGCTGTAAGACCCTTAGTCTATTTTATACGATTTACATATAAATATACATTATTATTGTTTATTATCGATTTCAAACACACTTAAAAATACAATTTATTAAAACATTTTAAGAATTTAAAACATTTCAACATCTTGTGTATAAATTCGTCGTTTAAAATGTGACGACGAAACTTTTCGCGGAAGCGTTATTCTTTATGTGTTCGGTTCCTCATTGAGCTTGATCGTCCTCCGGTAAATCAAATAATACCTACATTTCATAAAAAACATGAAATAAGTTAGTTTTAGGGTGTTTATAACGTGTATAAACAAGTCCAAAAGCTGAAACAACAGTTAACAAATTTTTTCCAGGTCTGGTAGGTTGTCGCAGGGCGCGACCGATCACGTTCCAGCTTTCGCGGGCCGCGAGGGCTCTCGCGTGTCGCGATGGAGACTTCGGTTGCTGTCGCGTGGCGCGACAAGTCACTTTTTCCAGCAGGTTTTTTGTTTAAAGACCTGCACATTTTCAACCAAACCATATTTTACGAAAACGAGCATAACTTGCTCGTTTTTTATCTGATTTAACTCACGTTTCTTCCTACGTGATCGTAATTTAATTCTCCATCGTATGGAGTTAACATCCAACATTCGGATTAACAAAATTTTAGACTTTTAAGCCTTCGGCTAAAAAATGAAATTATGAACTTTTGACCCGTTCATGTATTAATCAAACAAACATGTTTGTTTGATCCTAATTCCTTATGAACTTTACAAGTTCAATATTGTCTATCTTATTAAGTTCAAAGCACGGATTTCATAAGTATTTTAAACCCGTTTTCACTCATATGCTTATTTTGACCCGTTAAGGGATTTTAAGCATGTTTTTTACACGAATCGCTTTCGTTCGTTTCTAGCATTATATTACCACATTTCTTATCAATTAATTTTCCTCAACGACTATATTCGTGGCGGATTTAATGTGGTAATGTATAAATTCCAAGTTTTACCCCTCGGATCATTATTTTACGGCAAAGACTCCTATAGAGTCAATTGACCAAAGATTTACATCTTTCGCTTTTTATACTTATTCTAAGTATTTATTTAATCATAAAACTCGTTTCCAAACAACCTTTAAATGTCGTTTGCTCATTTAGCTTACAAGGGCGTTTTGGTCCATTTTAGCCTTTCATTTACGATGAAGGACTTTTGAAAGCATGTTTGATCCAAAATCCCTCTTTTCAACTATGATTTGGTTTGAAAAGTCATTATGTTTTCAAAACACAAATTACCATCATTTAAATCCGGTTTACCTATTAAAGTAAATGTCTATTTTCGACTTCATTTAACTCTCATTGAACCTTACTTTCTAAATGAGTAGTTAACCTATTACACATACCTGACTCGGATCAATATCTTGCCTTAATAGCCACTAAGCAATAGCGATGCAAATAACCATTCGATATTTATCCCTATAATCAAAGAACTCGACAAATCATTAGTCGATATTGTCAAAGGGTGATATTTTCACCTTTTGACCCGTTTGGTCTAAGTGACCGTATATCTTTGCGAGATGGTATTTATTATCATCTCGTCTACATGACTCGCTCCGGTTTACACCTTATGGTCATTTTATTTATAAACCATTTCTTAACTTGTTTGACCCGTTATGGCTTATGCCATAAAGTGTCTTTCAAAAACTAACGGTCATCGTCAACGTGTGATCGAATTACCGTTTTACCCTTATTATTTATGTTGGTTTACCCTATAAGGTAACCACTCAAAACTCATTATCTATTAGCCATTATATGACCAATTAATCGTATTAGTCCTTTTAACCATTAAACATGGTTTATTGTCATTGTCTTTGATTCCGAACCACACATGTCGTGTCGGAACATCACAATTCAAATAAGACTTTATATTATTCATAACCTACAAAACCAATAGGTATTAAATAGAAGGTGTAAGCTTTACTTACCTAGAATCCAGATTATGCTTTTCCTTTATTCCTGATTCGTTTGACCCGCTTCATTCCCAAGCTTCCACCTAGCTTGTCAAGCGTGAAACTATCATTGTAATTTGTAAGATAGTTTAAATTAGTCATAATCATTTACGACTATTCCATCCTACAATTCTTATGTCGAATTTATCATTCGATCATATAATTGGTCATTTTGACTTTTAAAAGTCAAACTACCTATTGACGAAAGTAATTACACGATGTAGATCAACTACTCGTTTTATTACTTTGTCAATATCCGGTAAGCATCATTCTTATGCTACCGGTTTAATTACTTATTCAATCAAGTTCATGTAATCGAAATTCATAACTCATAGAATTATCATTACATAAATCACTTTTTAACACGTGATGATATCAACATCATTTTAACATACAAAACCCAATTCATAGTAAGTAATGATTATATACTCAAACACATAATTTGTTCAAGTATTTCCTTATTACTATCATGTATGATGATTATAAACACAACTATATCATCAATATCATCCTATGATTAAAACCCACTTATCCTAGTGTGGTAAATCATTTAAACATTCAAATCATGACAACATGTGTAAAATTTTCACTTAGGGTTTTGTTCCTAAGCAATTATAGATCATAATTCAGCCATAACTTCTACGATTCACCCATAATTCGCAGATTATGATATTCACCAAATTTTACAACTTCACAAATCATCATAATTTTACATACCTTATATCCCCTTGCTTGGGTGATCATTAATTCACGTTCAATTGTGAATTTGGGCTTCGTTTAGAACTTCAATTTGATGATTTAGTTGGAACTTAGGGTTTTGGCTCCTAGGAGCTTCTTCTGGTCGAACAGAAGTCCAGAACACACACTATGTGTGTTTTTGTTTATTTCTTTTTATAACATAACTTTCAAGTTATCCGACTCTGGCCCCTCATGTTTGGTTAGTTTATTAAGTAGAGTACAACCCACTTAATTCCTATAACATCCCCTCTTAAATTAACTAGGTTAAACATTCATAGTTAACTTAGTGGGTTCAGAAAGATTTCAACTCATTTTATTTTAAGTCCCGTTAACTCGGGCATTTTATAAGCTTTATTTCTCAAAAGCATTTTTTTCCCTTTTTATTAAATATTAGGTTTAGTTAAATAAATCCTAATATTTTCCGGGTTAATTTTACCATTAAAGGTACTTTACCCGTCTTTTAGTATTAAAATGGTTTGATTACCAAACTCGTTTTCGGGGTGTTACACGGGCGATCGGGCCAACTCCACATCCTCGTCGTCGTTCAAATTAATGTTTAAGTCAACGTTACGAGCATCAGAAGTGGGTGTTTCCGTATCAACCGAGGATGCTGTTTTGGACCGTTTTGCTTTACGTCTACCACTAGATGTCATGCTCGGTACGTTAGACCATTTAGGACTTCCGTGTAAAAGCTCTCAACATTTCAAGTATGTGAAAACGCCTCTCTTTTGGTTGTACTCTTCCAACGCTTTTGTTAAAATACCCGCATCATTTTGTTCGCTACCCCAATTATCCCACGTGCGTTGGAAAACTTTTCTTGGAACTGATGACATTTCTGGTTTATATCGGTCCATTTGCTAGATATCGAATCTTTGTCCCGATACTCACCTTTACCCATTGCTTTAAAAAAAGTTTCACGAATTTTATTCCAAAAAATTGGTGAAGTTTGATAGTTTGCTACAAAAAATATAATGTTATATTCTTAAAAAATAAAAATAAACGGTCACGAATTATTTAAAAAAATTAAACAAATACATTTTTATAGCGCTTACCAACTTAGGGGGTCCTCCGATATGTCGAGCGACGACCGTGCTAAAGCTTATTCCTCGTCTTTTGTCCAAGGGATTCATGATGTAATTTTTTTATAAAATTTGAAGTAGTATAGAAGAGAGTAGGGTAATGTTTATAAAAATGAGTGAAAAGTGGGGTATTTTATAGGTTAAAAATTGGAACTAAATAAAAAAAAATATTGTTTGTTATTGTTGAAAGCAACGATATTATTTTGAAAGTGGTGCAAATTTTGGCATTTTAAACAAAACGCTCCATGCCTATTTTTTGTAAAAAAAGCCTCGGGGACGGACAGGGGGCGTGGTTGGGCATTTTTTTGGGGGGAAAAACACTAAAAAAAACACACTACGGATGGTTTTACACCCCATTCAACCTTTTAAACCCTAAATCATTGTTGCTTTCAAGTTTTAAGCTTTGAAATTGGGGATTTAGCAAGTAGGGATAGGAAGATCTGAAGTCTCACATGTGGGTGTTAGGAAGCAGGGTGCTGGAGATGATGAAGGCATCGAAGTTAGCTTCTTGCCAACCCTAGAGAGAGAGAAAGAGACAAAAAAAAAAAAGATTTTAGTAGTTAATAATAAAATTAAATGCTTTCCTAGGAATGATCAATATACCCTTAATTTTAACAACAATATTAGATGGAGTTAGGGGCAGAGGAGCAAAATGGTGACAAGAAGATAACCATATATATTAACAAATTTTAAACTATTAGGGCAAAAAGGGTTAAACGGTCAAACCACAGAAACAAAAACGAAGTTAACTCTTTAATTAAAGATAATTAAAATTTTAAAATTATTAAAATGTAATTGGTTTTTGAAAGCTCTAAAACATGTCATGTTATTGCCAACACTCTGTTCCTGAGTTCATTTTAAAGAGGGAAGTGAATGAAAGTGAAAATTATTTGTGTTCGTGAGTTTCTTTTAATGAAATGAAGTGCAGAGAAAAGATAAAAAAAAATAAAAATAAAGAAAGAAAGACATGCTTATTTTGTTCCTTCCAAATTAAAGAAATTTAGAGAAAAAGGAAAATGATTAAATTTAACTCTTTCAATTTTTTTAAGGAAAATTGGTTTTTAATAAACCAACATTTGCCCTATTGGTAAATAATAATCCTACCTACAGATTTGGTAATTAATAATCCTACGTTTCAATATGTTGGTACTCAATGGACCTCCGTTAGTTTTTTTTAACTGAAGTTAGTTTTTAAGTTTTATTTATTACACAAACAGTCCCTGTAGTTATAATTTACTAGTTTTAAGTTTTATTTATTACACAAACAGTCCCTATAGTTATAAAAAAAAAACATAAAAATCAAAAAAAATCTAAAAAATCAAAAAAAATTCAAAAAAATCATAAAAATTCTAAAAAAATCAAAAAAATTCTAAAAAAATCATAAAAAATCATAAAAAATCATAAAAATTCTAAAAAAATCAAAAAAATTCTAAAAAACCGTTTCGACCCGTAACGTTTCGACGCGAACCGTTTCGACGCGTACCGTTTCGACGCGTACCGTTTCGACCCGTACCGTTTCGACCCGTACCGTTTCGGTGGTGGCGGTGCGGTGGTGGTGGCGGTGCGGTGGTGGTGGTGGCGGTGCGGTGGTGGTGGTGGTGGCGGTGCGGTGGTGTGGTAGTGGTGGTGGTGGTGGCGGTGCGGTGGTGGTGGTGGTGGTGGTGGTGGTGGTGGTGGTGGTGGCGGTGGTGGTGCTGTGGTGGTGGTGGTGGTGCTGTGGTGGTGGTGGTGGTGGTGGTGGCGGTGCGGTGGTGTGGTGGTGGTGGTGGTGGCGGTGCGGTGGTGGTGGCGGTGCGGTGGTGGTGGTGGTGGTGGTGGGTCGAAACGGTCCGGGTCGAAAACGGTTCGGGTCGAAACGGTACGCATCGAAACGGTACGGGTCGAAACGGTACGGGTCGAAACGGTCCGGGTCGAAACGGTCCGGGTCGAAACGGTACGCGTCGAAACGGTCCGGGTCAAAACGGTCCGGGTCGAAAACGGTTTTTTATGATTTTTATGATTTTTTTGATTTTTTTAGAATTTTTATGATTTTTATGATTTTTTTAGAATTTTTTTGATTTTTTTAGAATTTTTATGATTTTTTTGAATTTTTTTGATTTTTTAGATTTTTTTTTATTTTTATGATTTTTTTTATAACTACAGCGACTGTTTGTGTAATAAATAAAACTTAAAACTAGTAAATTATAACTACAGGGACTGTTTGTGTAATAAATAAAACTTAAAAACTAACTTCAGTTAAAAAAAACTAACGGAGGTCCATTGAGTACCAACATATTGAAACGTAGGATTATTAATTACCAAATCTGTAGGTAGGATTATTATTTACCAATAGGGCAAAGGTTGGTTTATTAAAAACCAATTTTCCTTTTTTTAATTATTTTCAATTTTCTTAATTACTCACCACCTATTAGTAGTTAAATAATCTTAAAGGATTTTTTTTAGAAGGTGACTTTCAATGTACAGGACCTTAGGTCACCGGGTTCATGTCGAAGACAATCCCCCGTCAGCCCCGCTCTTCCGGACGCGATGTAAAATTGTAACTTTTTATTTTTTTAACCCGAAAACACATAAAAACTTTATTTTTTTCTATTTCTTTGAACTATACAACATTACATTAAATTTTCTCTTCCATCCTTTCTTTTCTCGTTTTACCTTCTTATCTTTCGTTATTTTAACTCGAAAACATATTACATTAAATTTTCTCTTCCATCCTTTCTTTTCTCGTTTTACCTTAAATTTTCTCTTTCATCCTTTATTTTCTCGTTTTACCTTCTTTTCTTTCGTTATTTTAACTCGAAAACATATTACATTAAATTTTCTCTTCCATCATTTCTTTTCTCATTTTACCTTCTTTCGTTATTTTAACTCGAAAACAAAGTGAACTTGCGTTACGTCATAGGTAGTGGCCTTAAAATTAAAGTCGAACCATTATTTATTTTCTTTGGTCAACAGCCAACTTTTGTAGCCCTAACAAGCAACTAAACGTAGCCATGAAGCTATCGATTTCGATACCTTGGCTTAAAGTTTTAAGTGTTAGTTTTTGTCCTTTAGGTCAATATCAATTTGCACGACTCGTCCTTAAAGGTTTATCACAAATTTTATCATTTTTATTAATAGATGTTAAACTTTCAGTTAATTGTTTAGATTGCATGTTATATCCTTATTACTAAAAATAAAAATCAAATATCATCCCGTTTAACTAAAAATAAAAAGAACTAAATAGAATTATTAATTTAAAAGGAAGGAGAAGGCCAAGAAGACAGAAAAACAACAATCGGAAAAACTAAGAAACCAACTTGCCTAACTTTTCTTCGAAACAATAGGCATAAATGATTAATGCCTCGAGCCAGAGTGCTGTGCTTAGGCCTTTAAACGAAGCAAAAGAACACGACAAGGCTCGTTTGTGTTCGCTTGTTTAACTTCAATCGAACAAACGAATAAACACGAACACTTAAACAAACATATTTTCTTATTCGTGTTGTTTGGTAATTAAGAAAATAAACATTTTCTTGTTCGTTTATAATCTGTTCATTATCATCACAAACGAATGGTTCATGAACATATATAAAATACTGACATAAATGAAAATAAACAAGTATAAGTGAATAACCAAATTAAAATTTAAAAATACTTTATTCCTACATCCAAATAGTTGTTTCAAAATTTGGCTTAACGCTATTCATATGAAAATCAAATTTGATTTTTAATTTGTATTAGTAATGAAACATTTGCATAAGGATTTAAGCAAACGTAAACATACGAAGATAAATAGATAAATGAATGGATATTAATGGACGTAAATATACAAATATTCACTAATATAAATGAACGAATATATAGAAATTGTGCTCATGTTCATTTGGTTAATTAAATAAACAAAAGAAAATTATGATCATGTTCATCATTTATTAAATGAAAACCGACATAAATGAACTTCCTGCTGAATGGTTTATTGAACGTTTAGTTCGTTAACAAGGTTTAGATTCAACCTGTTTGACTCTCGGCTTGAACGGTTGTATGTTACTATCCATGACTTGACCACTAGCTTTGATTCTAAGTTTTCAAGGTTTGGACTCAACTAACTTGGATCTTAGCTTTTCAAACATTTGCATAAGGATTTCATATCCTCTTAAGAGAAAAAGTAAACGTATGTTAATGGAGAGAACAACATAGGAACATAACAATTTCCTTAATTAGTGAAGGACGTGCATTGCAAGTTTGTGTATGTATATTTATTTATATAAAGGACTAAAACTAAAACTGCAATTTACTTTACTTTTTTTCCTTGAACGATCTTTTGACTTATTCTTTTTTTCTTGTGTTGTTTCGTTTTCAGCAAATCACCTTTAAATAAACTTGAAAGAGATAGATATTAGATACAATATATATTCAAACAAGTCCATTCTCATTTCTCACACCCCTTTGATTAAATCGTTTCCAAAAATGGGTAAACTGCTTTCATCGATCTGTCTCATGATGCTCGGCAACTCACAATCCTTAATTCAAGGTACTACCAACAGTTTCAATTTCTAATGAATTGTTCATCCAATGATTTGTTTATATATACATGGAATGGTTATTTTCAGAACTATAAATAGAGTAAAGTGCAATATGCGTCCATGTGGTATGTGGACGGAATCAACTTGGAGACCTTATATTAGAAAAAAATGAATATCTGTGTCCCTAGAGTTTGTCCACATACCACAGGGACACAAATTGCACTTTACCGCTGTAAATATTATGCGAGAACTAATGAACAATATGTATGTTTCTTGATACTAGCAGGTGTGATGTCGGCTATGTTCACATTCGTTAACAAGTGTGATCAAACAGTTTGGCCAGGAATTTCATCCAATGCGGGGATCGCACCGCTTCAACCAACGGGATTCGCTCTTCAAAAAGGCGAGGCGAAGGTACTCACCGCGCCATTGTCTTGGGGAGGTCAGTTCTGGGGACGAACACACTGTTCCGAAGATTCAGACGGTAAATTCACTTGTGATACAGGAGACTGTGGATCCGGAAAGTTAGAGTGTGCCAGCGCTGGCCCTACTCCTCCGGCCACATTAGCTGAATTTACGGTTTCCCGAAATGGCGGCGGAATGGATTTCTTCCATGTGAGTTTGATGGGCGGATATAACCTCCCGATGCTGGTGACACCAAGCGGTGGGTCGGGAAACTACTGTAAGTCCACTGGGTGTACGGTGGACTTGAATGGCAGGTGTCCTTCCGCGTTAAAGGTGGTGAATTCTGACGGAGAAGTGGTGGCGTGTAAAAGCGCTTGTGTGGCGTTTGGGCAGAAAGAGGATTGCTGTCGCGGCGTGTATGACTCACGTGAGTCGTGTAAACCGTCGTCTTACTCGCAGGTGTTCAAGCCCGCCTGTCCACGCGCTTCCACTTACGCATACGATGATCAGACCAGTACCTTCTCCTGCTCCGGGGCGGACTACCGGATCACCTTTTGCCCGCTGTCGAACACTAGGTAAAATAACATGTTTATTTTTTTTTTTTTGGGTAAAGAAAATAACATGTTTATTTTTACAAATATGATATATAAATAGTCAAAATAAGCCTTTTTAGGATGAAACGACATTAAAAAGGCTATAAACCAGTCTAGGGGCGGATTCAGGGGTGTTTTGGAGGTTCCCAGGAACCCCCTCAGTTTTAAAAAAATGAAAAAAAAAATAGTGGAAACCTTGTATAGTTTGAAAAAAAATTAGTGAGAATCTATCAAAATGAACCTGGTGGAAAACATTTCTGGATCCGCCATTAGTATGTCTTGTTTTAGCGTTTCATCCTAAGGTACAAGTTTCACTTATGTCAAATGTCAAGTAATTCGTATATGTATTTTATGCAGTTTTTGTATGTTCTGTACTAATGAGAGTGTATTAAGATTACATATTAAACAGTGGCGGATCTAGGATTCACGCCAAGCCGTAACGAAATCGAAAAAACATTAAATTTTTCCAAAATTTACACTAAAAACGTCAAAATTTTCCGAGCCTAGCCGTAGCGGAGGTTACCCCCGGTTAAGGCTAGGTCCGCCCCTGATATTAAAGGTGATATATTTATTAACGAAAATTTAAATTCCTTGACAGCAACAAATCAAATGAGGAGCAACCAATGCCAACAACACCACAGTTCAACACCGGTTTGGTATATGAAGACACAGACGAGGGGGGAAATAGCAGCGCTACTACGCGTACCACCTACATTAAGGCGGTCATTGGTACGGTTGCTGTGGTGCTGAGTGTTCTTGCATGTTTGGGAGTCCGCCGGATTGTGATATCCTAATGGGTTCATTTTATACGCACCGGCGCCCATAAAATATAATACGTATATATATGTAATAGGTTATACGCATTCAGGTTCAGCACAAAATGTGTTTGAATCTTGTAGTGGTTGTTTTTTATAAATCAAGATTAAAGGGGAGAAGAAGGAGGTTCAATATAGTTTGTTTTATGTACAAGGAAAAAAGAAAAAAAAAAGATTTAAAAGGGATTTAGTGTTCACGACGGAAAAATCGGCATCGTAACCATAGAATTAAAAATAGGAAACACAAAAACAATGTAGGGGTTGGTTCCGGTACAAACATATTTATCCTACAAACCGTAAGAACAGATCCTAGTACTTAAAAAAAAGTTAAATTAGCACATGCTAAAACAATACATACATAAAAGTAGCACTTTAAATTATATTAGCACATTAAAATTAATCAAGATAATTGATTTTAGCATATATGTGAAATGATATCTGCACTTTTCTTTATAAGCACATTGAAAACAAAAGTAAGATCCAAATAAAGAATTAATTGCTTATTAGCATAATTATAAGGAATTCAAGATAATTAATATTATTTAAGTTAAGGAATTATTACAAGTTTTGTCCTTTATCTTTATACCACTTTTCAGGCGGTGTCCTTTTTAACGAATGTTGACAGGCGGTGTCCTTTACTAGGTATTTTGTTGCAAGTTTAGTTCTTTACACCCAACCCAATTAAAAAACCTTGTTAATTGTTGGGTGTAAAGGACTAAACTTGCAACAAAATACCTAGGTAAAGGACTAAACTTGCAACAAAATACATAGTAAAAGACACCGCATGTCAACAATTAACAGGGTTTTTTAACTGGGTTGGGTGTAAAGAACTAAACTTGCAACAAAATACCTAGTAAAGGACACCGCTTGTCAACATTCGTTAAAAATGACACCGCCTGAAGAGTGGTATAAAGATAAAGGACAAAACTTGTAATTTTTCCTTTAAGTTATCATTTACCATTTATCTATAATTGGTTGGATGTCACATGACACTTTTTAAATGGTTCTTATAGTTTGTATACAAAATGTGGTTTGTATTTGATCCTACTCCCAGGTACGTAAGCAAAGAAACAGAAATTATCTTTTTGTGTGGGATTTGAAAATATTGTGAGGTGACATCGAAAGATAGAAAGAGGTAAGATCCGTGTGATGCAGAGATAAGTTGTGCGAGGCGACTAGGGGCATTATTGTGTGAAACGATCAAGATCGTAGACGAGTGAAATGATTAAGATCGAAGAGTTATGTGAATGATCAAGAGAACCCGTGTGGAATCGATATAGAGGAGATGATCATGATAGTGATCATCATGATGATAATCCGAACAAATGAGCTCGAGATGAAACAAGAAGTGTGGTAGCTGACTGAGCATGAATAGCAAATAGAAGTTCCGGTTGTCAAGTGTTACATGTAAACAATGTTCTCGGATGAACCACATCAAGATTAAGGGGAGAATGTTGAGATAATGATCCTTTTGGTGGAGTGGTGGAAAGGACTTAGGCCATGTGAGTGGTCTCAGGTTCGATCCTCACCTCCATCAAAAGGTGAGGCATTGGGGTTATTCCCAACCCAAGGATGGCAAGGACTCTGGTTCAAGTCTGAGGGAACCCGAGTTTTCTATTACGGCGCATTTACTCCAGCGTGTCGCTCTGTCACAATACGCGGTCGATTCGTGTGGAGGGTGCAACTCCTGTCAAGTGGCAGGGGGTCGGAAATTTTCTCAGGGAAAGCTATGTCCCATTTCTACCGAGGCGTGGACCCCGTTAAGACAACATAGTACTTGGGACAGAAATGGGGCGGGCCTGCGACTTGCGGGTGTGTATTAACCCTCTGTTGTGAATTACACCTTAAAAAAAAGTATTTATTAGCTGGGGATTTTATCTGGTTGGTCAAAGTTTCTTAATTTTAGAAACTCTGTTTTTATTTAATTCGGTATCATGGCGGTCTAGTTAGGATAGGTTTGTGAGATTGGTGATGATTATGTTTATGTTTAGTATGGTGGATCTAAAAGAAAAATTCAGAGGTATCCTAATTTTTTTACTGTGTATTCATACAGTGTAAAAATAGATTTTTTATTGTACATTTATACAACGTAAATGTGGGCTTTCATGAAATTTAGGCTTTTAATTAATATGAATTTTCAGCCAAATGTGGGCTTTTTATTAATACAGTTTTTTTTTGAGGTGTAGAACTTTTAATAAATTTTGTCTGCTAGGGACCAGTGACGAAACCAACCTTTTTAGTTGGAGGGTCATGACTAGGGGTGTAAACGAGCGGGGCCGAGCCCGAGTTCGAGCTCGGCTCGTTATGTTTTTATGAAACTCGAGCTCAGCTCGCGAGTAAAACCCAAAGCTCGAGCTTAGCTCAACTCGACTCGAACTATTTTGAGAACAACCTTAAACGAGCTAAAAGCTTGGCTCGAGCTCACTTCAACATCGCTTAAACGAGCCAAAACTCGGCTCATCAATATTATCATCATTATTAATATATTATATATAAAAAAACTAAAATTTTGCATGGGCTCGTTTAGGCTCGCGAGCCTGAAAGAGCTTTGTATTTGAGGCTCGAGCTCGATAACAAAACAAACTCTATTTCAGGCTTGGGCTTGGGCTCGATAAGGCTCGACTTGTTCGAGCTTTTAACCGAGCCGATCACGAGTAGCTCTCGAGCCTCTAGGCTTGTTTAGACCGTGGGGTATGGTGGGGCGGGGGTTTGGGACATGGGTTGACACGTGGAACTTGAAGATCTCAATACACAAACCCAAGTTGTAAGGGGTATGATGGGCGTGGCTGGGCTAGCATGGCCAAGCCACATCAATTTTTTTTAATATATATATATATAACCATTAAAAACTACATAAACATACATAATAATTATCAAAATAAAATACAATCATTCTTCGTCGTCTTCGTCGGCTTCGAACCCAGGAATCGTTGAAACATGATCCACCAAATCAGATCGAAGGCTGTGATGTATATCCCTTGACTTGATCAAAAATTCATTTGACGCTTTATCTTCGTCTGTAACTGTTACGTTACCTGGTTGGGGGTCATCGTCATCATAGTAGGTAACGACCGCCCTACCTTCATCCTCCAAAATCATGTTGTGAAGAATGATACATGCGTACATCACGTTTCCAATCTGATCCTTGTCCCATAGTCGACAAGGCATTGCCAATATTCGCCACCTTTTCTTCAAAACACCGAATGCTCGCTCGACGTCTTTACGTGCAGCCATTTGGATCCTGTTTGTAACAATCCTCACATAACCCGACACCCTCATAATATTTCCGACACCATAGTATATTTTAAAATGTCCCAATATGTCTTTAAATACACCCCATACGTGAAAACCGAGCCCGAAATACAATATAGCATTAAAAATAAAATTTTAAATCTAATTTTTAAGCTGAGGCGGGCCGCGTAGGACCCACCTCAACACTCACGCGGGCGGTATCAAGGCTGAAACTTGATTTCAGTGAACTTTAAGTGAAGACGGGCCGCGTAAGACCCCGTTTAAGTTAACGCGGGCCGAGTAAGATCATCAAACGCGGAGACACCCTGAGCCGACACGTATCGACATCGTGGCGGACCTACATGCTGACCCAGCTAAGCTATACGTTGACCGGGTGTTGACGCGGGCCGCGTAAGCCCCTGCGTACATTTACGCGGGCCGCGTGAGAGTCAGGTTCTGCAACTATAAATAGAACGCATCGGATTTCATTTCAATTCGTTCATTCTTCGATTCTCAATCTCAAATTCTGAATATAGGCTTTATAAAGCGGGTATTATACCCCCTAATTAGCGAGGTTCTGCTCCGTTGTAAGTATTATAACCCCAGTTTCGTAATAGATACGCTGCCCGATTAATTTAGGGTTCCGTAACAACTGTCGTGGTTCTGCCCGACGTAGTTGTTGGAATGCCGTCTCGGGGAGGGTATCATTAATATTTTCAAAGGGTTATGATACTAACCAATGTACATTTGTATAAATTATAGATTATATCCAGGAAACCCTTACGCGAAGTCTAAGATAGCAATGTTAGTTTATCCTCTTTTTGTTAACATTTTTTGAATGTTTTACAAAACCTTAATCGTTTTACAATATGATTAAGCGGTGATTGAGTCTTTGTAGTTCTTCAATTACTGCCGGTATGTTGGGGTTTTGTATACAAAATTTACTATTGCGAGTAGTAAGTCGGGATGACAGTACGTTACCATTGGACAACGAGTTAGCCAATGTGTAATATGACCCACAAGTCAGGATTGATAGTACTGAATGAGTAATTGTGTAGAAATAAACAATGTGATCGCTCTCAATACTGTTTTAATTGATAAAATATTTCTTGATTAAACTGGGATTCACTCACCAGTATTTCTCACTGACAAATGTTTTTAAAACGCGTTTCAGGTAACACAATGTGACAGCCAATTAGTAAAAAGCCAGCTGGAGAGCACTGAGGGCTTTGGAAAAATGTGGCTATAAAAGTTACCTAATAAACGATGTTTTAAATTCAATAAAATAGGGCTTGTCCCTATAAATGTATCGTAATAAGAAACTTGGGTTTTGCCCATGTGATTATTAATATCAAATATGGTGGTTTTACTCTGATAAGCATTTCCTAACTACGGTCCTGATGTAATTTCCGCTGCCAAATTAACGACCTGATACCACCGAAACTATGAGCTCGCGTCCACCCGTTCCCGGGACAGATAAGGGATCGGGGGTTGCGACAGAAGGTGGTATCAGAGCCTAGCCACTGGTCTGAGCCAAAGAAGTGTTCTGCTGACACTTAAATTATAAATTTTGTGTTAGGAAATAAATTACAGAAATACGTGCATAACTGTATTTATTTTTTATGTGTTATTTGACTATTTGTTAGTTTACAGTATGAGTGATCAAGGACCCTCAGACATGTGTCGTCAGTTGTCTGCTTCACCTAAGAGTGAAGGTACTTCTTCACAACCTGCCCTTTCTGGGTATTCTGTTGATCAGGAAGAGGGATGTTTGCTTTTAAAGCTCAGTCAGAAGAGCCATTCCCTCATAAGAAACGAGGATGGTTCAGTCAGGAAGCTTTTGCTCGTAGGAAGATAATGCGAAAGTTGCAACAGCAAAGAGTTTTAGCAGCCGCTAAGCGAAAAACAGATGCCCATACACAGGATATGCTTAATAGAAGCCTAGCCAATTTCCATATCCTAGCTACAACTGCTGCTGACCCAAGTCTGGAACAATTAGTAGCCCCACAGCCACCAATCCCAGACCAACCCATGGAGATAGAAAATCCTGAAAACCAAGTGGAGATGCATGACTTCAACCCAGAGGAAATCCCTAGGGTACCTGCACCAAACCCCCTAGACCCAAATTACGATCCCTGGTGGGACGATAATAGGGACTTTGTGCAACGTTACCCGATACATGAAGATACACCCATATAGAACATAGGAGCCTATCCAGGTATGGACCCTTTAGATCCCTATTACCACAATGACTACATTAGGGAGATCTTAGAAGATCCTTACCGATTTCAGGCACTTTCACCCCCATATCAGGAACCCGCACCCCAGATTCCGAACCCAGTCCTAGAACCTACACCCCCAATGAGTGCAGAAAACGTCCAAGAACTTAGGACTTTTGGGGAGGAAATTTTAGAAAGCAGTGAGAGAATGCGTCAGGTGGGAGAGCGTCTCGTATGGAAATACGATGAGCGCAATATGAATTTTTGGATAAATCCATATCCGTGAGGTGATGGAGGAGATGGTAATAGTAATAATAATATAATATAATAAAATAAAAATAAAATAAAATATGTGTGTACGGATGCATATTACTATTAGTATAATTCTATTTCTGTTGGTATTGTAATTTTTATTTCAGTACTAGTGTGTAATGGATGCATAATAGTATATGGAAATAGAGTAAAAGTCGCAATGATCGACGTTTTTTGCTAGATTGCGTGTCATGTGATTAACTATATTAAATATTCTCTTATGATATTAATATGGGGTAAATGTTTAAAATTCAGATGGCCGACGAAGGAAATCAAGGAAATCTGAATAATGATAACAAGAGTAACATTAACGTGGTTAATGAGAATCCAAGTGTCAATAACAATGAAAATCAAGTAGATAATAGTGCTATCCAACATATAGTGGCACAAGGAATCATAGATGCAATGCCATTTATTCTTCAAACGGTTCACGAAGCGAATAATAAAAGTAAACATAGCAGTAAGCGACCAATTGAACCGGAACACAGCATGAACCATAGACCTACACTTCAAATGCCTATTCCCAAAAGGAGAAGAACCTTGTCTTACGGTTGTTCTTATAAAGAATTCTGGTCTTGTAAACCAATGGAATTCTCGGGCAACGAAGGGGCTATTGCAACCTTACGCTGGATAGAGAAAACTGAGGCAGTCTTAAGAATAAGCAAGTGTGCTGAAGAAGATAAAATATTGTTTGCTTCTAATCTGTTTAAAAATTCAACACTACAATGGTGGAACACTATCCTCCAATCAAGAGGAAGTGATAGAACTTACAATATGGAATGGGAAGAATTTAAGAACAAGGTAGAAAGGAAATTCTGCCCACCCAATGAGAAAGAACATATAGCAAACAAATTCCTAAACCTTAGGATGACTGGTGTGGATAGTAAGGGATACACTAAAATATTCTTCGAATATGCTAGAATAGTGCCAACTCTTGCTTCACCAGAACCAGTGTTAATCTCCCGTTATATTTGGGGATTAATTGGGGAAATAAGACACGTAGTCAAGGAAGCTAGACCTCAAACCATAGAAGAAGCTGTAGAACTGGCAAATACCTTGACAGATGAATTAGTCCGCACCCGAGAAGAAGATCAAAGGAGGAACCTAACTCAGAAACTCACACAAGAATTTCGTTCTGGAAATTTTAATCATGGGAAAAATATAGGTTCTACCTCTGCACCCTACTATAAGAATTGCAAAAGAAAGCATTCAAGAAGATGCACCATATACTGTAACTTTTGCAAAATATCGGGACACAAGGAAAAAAATTGCAGGAAGAAGGCTAACAACAGGATATGTTACAACTGCGGAGAACAAGGCCATATCAAGCCTAATTGTCCGAAATTAACTCCAGCTACAGACAACAAGAATACTCAGAATGCTAGAGCATTTGTTCTGACTGCAGATGAAGCCTAAATGATTCCAGATGTCATAGCTGGTACGTTTTTAGTTAATGATGTCTTTGCTAAAGTATTATTTGACTCTGGTGCAAACCAAAGTTTTATTAATACATCATTTTGCAAATTTCTAAATCAATCATTAACTAAACTACCACAAGAATGCTTAGTAGAGACAGCTAATGGAAAAACCATTAGAATTTCTGAAATCTTGCAGGGAGCGAGAATAGAAATTTTAAATCAGAAATTTATTGCAAATCTTTATCCCATGAATCTGGCAGGATTTGATGTTGTTTTAGGAATGGATTGGTTAATAGCCAATAAAGCCAGTATTTTATGTGATCAAAAGTCAATTCAAGTAAATTCACCAAAAGGTAAAACGATCACAATTAAAGGAGATAAACCATCTAGATCCACAAAATTCATCTATGTAATGAAAACTGCAAGTTATATAAGAAAAGGTTCTATGGTGTATTTGATTTCCATAATCACTAACACTAAAGGAAAATATTTAAAAGATATTCCAGTAGTATCTCAGTTTTCAGATGTATTTCCAGAAGAATTGTCAGGGCAACCTCCAGATAGAGAAGTTGAATTCAGGATCCATTTAATACCAGGAACAGCACCGACTGCCAAAGCACCTTACCGTTTGGCACCTGCAGAAATGCAAGAATTAAAGAAACAATTAGACGAATTGTTGGAGAAAGGATTCATACAGCCAAGTTAGTCACCATGGGGAGCACCGATACTGTTTGTTAAAAAGGACGGATCAATGTGTATGTGCATTGACTACCGTGAATTGAACAAGGTCACGATTAAGAATCGGTATCCATTACCGAGAATCGATGATTTGTTTGATCAACTACAAGGAGCTCGATTTTTCTCAAAAATCGATTTAAGATCAGGATATCATCAATTAAAGGTACAGGAAGAGGACATTCCTAAGACCGCATTTAGAACTTGGTATGGCCATTATGAATTTACTGTCATGCCATTTGGTTTAACCAATGCCCCAGCCGCATTTATGGACATGATGAACCGAATATGTAAGCCATATTTGGATAAATTCATAATCGTCTTCATAGATGATATTCTAATTTATTCTAAGAATAAAGAAGATCATGCAAAGCATTTGCACGCACTTTTAAGTTTATTAAGAAAGGAAAAGTTTTATGCTAAATTTTCTAAGTGCGAATTTTGGTTAAAACAGGTACAGTTTCTCGGACATTTAGTTAATCATGAAGGAATTCATGTAGATCCAACGAAAATTGAGGCGATTACTAAATGGAAAACCCCTGAATCACCAACCGAGGTTAGAAGTTTCTTAGGATTGGCCGGTTATTATAGAAGATTTATTCAAGATTTTTCTAGAATAGCCATTCCCTTAACTAAGCTAACCTGTAAATCTGTTAAGTTTGAATGGGGACCAAAACAAGAAGAAGCCTTTAGAATTCTTAAGCAAAAATTAACCCATACACCCATACTAGCATTACCAGAAGGAGCTGAAGATTTTGTAGTCTATTGTAATGCTTCTAAATTAGGCTATGGATGTGTATTGATGCAACGACAAAAGGTTATAGCCTACACATCTAGACAACTTAAGAATCATGAAGAGAATTATTCAACCCATGATTTAGAATTAGGAGCTATAATTTTTGCTCTTAAAATTTGGAGACATTACCTTTATAGTAGTAAGTTTACCATATTCACTGATCATAAGAGTTTAAGGTATGTTTTTAAGCAGAAGGAGTTGAATATGAGACAAAGACGCTGGATGGAGATGCTTAGTGATTATGATTGTGATATCCAGTATCATGAAGGAAAAGCAAATGTAGTAGCAGATGCTTTAAGCCGAAAATATCATGAAAAGCCAAAAAGGGTGCGTTCTCTTAAATTAAATCTGCAAGTAGATTTAAATAATCAGATAAGAGAAGCACAAGAATCAGTAATCAATGATGATTCTGAAAAATTAAAAGGTATGCTAAAAGAATTGGAACAAGGAATAGATGGAATTTGGAGATTCCATAAAAAGAGAATGTGGATACCTGAATTAGGAAACCTGCGTAATCGTATATTAGAAGAAGCTCATAAGTCTAAGTATACGATGCATCCAAGAAATGATAAAATGTACCAGGATTTAAGGAAAAATTTCTAGTGGATAGGAATGAAAAAGGACATAGCAGCCTATGTTTCTAAATGTTTAACTTGTTCACAAGTTAAAGCTGAACATCAGAAACCTTCAGGTTTGTTACAATAGTTAGAAATGCCAGTGTGGAAATAGGAATTGATAACAATGGATTTTGTTACTAAATTACCCAAAACAAAGAAAGGAAATGATACAATCTGGGTGATTGTAGATAGGCTAACCAAGTCAGCTCATTTCCTACCAATGAAGGAAACTTTCAGTATGGAACAATTAGCTAAATTATATGTAAATGTAATTGTTTCTTTACATGGAATTCCTTTATCAATTGTTTCTGATAGGGATAGTCAATTTACCTCTCATTTTTGGTCAAGTTTCCAAAAGGCAATGGGAACCAAGTTAAAGTTGAGCACAGCTTATCATCCTCAAACGGATGGACAAAGTGAAAGGACAATTCAGACAATGGAAGACATGCTTAGAGCTTGTGTAATTGATTTCAGAGGTAATTGGGATGATCACTTACCTTTAATAGAATTTTCTTATAATAACAGTTATCGCACAAGTATCAATGCTGCACCATTCGAAGCACTTTATGGACGAAAGTGCCGAACCCCAGTCTGTTGGGCAGAAATTGGGGAAAAACAACTATCCGGACCTGAGATAGTGCAAGAAACAACCGACAAGATCATTCAAGTAAAGGAACGACTGAAAGCAGCACGTTATCGACAGAAGAGTTATGCTGATAACCGATGCAAACCCTTGGAACTTCAAGTAGAAGATAAAGCATTATTAAAAGTCTCTCCTTGGAAAGGAGTAGTAAGATTCATCAAACGGGGAAAGCTAAGTCCCAGGTATATTAGACCTTTTGAGATTATTAGAAGAATAGGACTTGTAGCCAATCAGCTACAACTGCTAGAGGAAATGGCAGGAATACATGACGTATTTCATGTATCTAATCTCAAGAAATGCTTAGCCAATGAATCACTAATGGTACCTCTTAAGGATATAGAGGTAAATGAAAAACTTAAGTTTGTAGAAAGACCTCTACAAATTGAAGATAGGAAAGTCAAGAATCTCAAGCACAAGAGACTAGTGCTAGTCAAAGTGAAGTGAGACTCCAAAAGAGGACCTGAGTACACATGGGAGGTTGAATCTGAAATGCAAAGGAAATATCCGCACTTGTTCCAGTAGATCTCGATGACGAGCTCTAAAACAAGGTGGGGAGAATTTAACAATCCTCACATAACCCGACACCCTCATAATAATTCCGACACCTTAGTATATTTTAAAATGTCCCAATATGTCTTTAAATACACCACATAAGTGAAAACCGAGCCCGAAATACAATATAGCATTAAAAATAAAATTTAAAATCTAAGTTTTAAGCTGAGGCGGGCCGCGTAGGACCTACCTAAACACTCACGCGGGCGGTATCAAGGCTGAAACTTGATTTCAGTGAACTTTAAGTGAAGATGGGCCGCATAAGACCCCGTTTAAGTTAACGCAGGCCGTGTAAGATCATCAAACGCGGAGACACCCTGAGCCGACACGTGTCGACATCGTGGCGGACCTACATGCTGACCCAGCTAAGCTATACGTTGACCGGATGTTGACGCGGGCCGCGTAAGCCCCTGCGTACATTTACGCGGGCCGCGTTAGAGTCAGGTTCTGCAACTATAAATAGAACGCATCGGTTTTCATTTCAATTCGTTCATTCTTCGATTCTCAATCTCAAATTCTGAATATAGGCTTTATAAAGCGGGTATTATACCCCCTAATTAGCGAGGTTCTGCTCCGTTGTAAGTATTATAACCCCAGTTTCGTAATAGATACGCTACCCGATTGATTTAGGGTTCCGTAACAACTGTCGTGGTTCTGCCCGACGTAGTTGTTGGAATGCCGTCTCGGGGAGGGTATCATTAATATTTTCAAAGGGTTATGATACTAACCAATGTACATTTGTATAAATTATAGATTATATCCAGGAAACCCTTACGCGAAGTCTAAGATAGCAATGTGAGTTTATCCTCTTTTTGTTAACCTTTTTAGAATGTTTTACAAAACCTTAATTGTTTTACAATGTGATTAAGCGGTGATTGAGTCTTTGTAGTTCTTCAATTACTGCCGGTATGTTGGGGTTTTGTATACAAAATTTACTACTGCGAATAGTAAGTCGGGATGGCAGTACGTTACCATTGCACAACGAGTTAGCTAAGGTGTAATATGACCCACAAGTCAGAATTGACAGTACTGAATGAGTAATTGTGTAGAAATAAACAATGTGATCGCTCTCAATACTGTTTTAATTGATAAAATATTTCTTGATTAAACTGGGATTCACTCACCAGTATTTCCCATTGACAAATGTTTTTAAAACGTGTTTCAGGTAACACAATGTGACAGCCAATTAGTAAAAAGCCAGCTGGAGAGCACTGAAGGCTTGGGAAAAATGTGGCTATAAAAGTTACCTAATAAACGATGTTTTAAATTTAATAAAATAGGGTTTGTCCCTATAAATGTATTGTAATAAGAAACTTGGATTTTGCCCAAGTGATTATTAATATCAAATATGATGGTTTTACTCTGATAAACATTTCCTAACTACGGTCCTGATGTAATTTCCTCTGCCAAATTAACGACCTGATACCACCGAAACTCTGAGCTCGCATCCGCCCGTTCCCGGGACAGATAAGGGATCGGGGGTTGCGACACTGTTAAACTTTAATCTCTTTGGATCTATGGTACCGTGTCTTGTGAACGATTTTACGAAAACCCCCACTCTGGGTAAATCCCATCAACTAGGTAGTACCCATACACGTACTCAACCCCGTTTACAAAGAAAGTTCCTTTGGGTGCTATACCATTTACCCGATCATTGAAAAGGGGCGAGTGGTTTATGATGGTAATATCATTATGTGAACCTGGCATACCGAAGAACGCATGCCATATCCAAATATCTTGGGACGCAACCGCTTCAAGCATGATGGCTGGCATCCCGTGAAATCCACTCGTGTGAGCGCCTTGCCATGTGGTAGGACAAAGTTCCCAAGGCCATTTCATACAATCTAAACTACCTATCATCCCGGGTAGCCCATGATAATCTGCGTGATGTTCCAATATTTGTTGCATGACACTGAACGGGGGCTTTCTCAAATATCTTTTCCTATAAAGTTCTAAAATACACGAACAAAAGTTGTGAAGACTTTCTCTAGCTACACGTGCAGACATTTTTAAATAGTCATCCATAATGTCCGAACTATTGCCGTACGCTAACTGCCTAAGTGCGGCCGTGACCTTTTGCCACGTACTAAATCCTAATTGCCCGGTTACATCCGGTTTTTGTTGGAAATAAACATACTTCTCCTCAAGATCTCTAGATATCCTTAAAAATAAGTTTCTACTCATACGAAAACGACGCCTAAACATTTTTTCATCATATTTAGGTTCCGCTGAGAAGTAATCGCTTACCAACAAATTGTTAGCGGTGTGCCGTTCACGAGCGATGTACCTCCTCCGTTTAGGTAGCGGAGTCTCTTCCTCATCGTCTTCCACGATAGCTTTCACCACCGTCGAGATCGTTTGTAGAAATATTTCCGCACCATCGTCAGATGATGATGACGATTCACTTGAACTTGAAGAACTCATGATAAGTTTGTGTTTTATGTGTTTGATATTGTGTGAGAATAATGTTAAATATGGTAGGTATTTATAAAGGAAAAAAAGTTGTTTTTTTTTTTTTTTTTTTTTTTTTTTTTTTTTTTTTTTTTTTTACAAAAAATGCCCCAACGGCTAGTTTGGTTTGGCCATTGAAAGCCCGCCATGTCATCATCATAGACCCGACCCACCCCCGGCTTTAAACTCCCGCCCCTTAAGCCACGCCGAAACCCAAGCCCACCCGGGGTGGTGGCTTGGGCGTTTTCAGCCCACCCACGCCCCAACCTCCGCCCCATACCCTACAGAGACCCCTAATCTTGACTAACGACATAAAACATTTTTTGCATTGTAACTATAACTTTAAAAACACAAAATAATTGCTAATCTTAACCAATATATTTTTATTAGTAGATTTGTTAAAATTACGTTACTAATATTTCGTAATAATATGTTCCTAAATAATAAAAAATATTTCTCAGTTATATATACTGTTAAAAAGGAGAGAAGAGAACTTTTAAGAAAAAAAAAAATTTAATAAATACAAAACTTGTTACTCGTTTTTACAACTTGTCTAATTTTTTTTTTACTACGATTTACCATTTAAAAAAAAAGAGGTATTGGATTTTAATAATCCCAAGTTTCACTAATTGCCGGTAATAATCCCAACTTCAAAAATTGTCTACAACAGTCCCAACTTGTAATATTTTGGCCACCAATGATCCTTGTCTAACTGGGTTACAACCTTGTTGGGCTGGTGACCTGCAACTTATTCCGGCGACCCGTTTTACCCCTGAAACCACCAAACGAGACCACCACCAATCATCTCCGACCTCCTGTAATCTTCTCCGCTTCTCAAAAGTTTAAAATTTCCACCATCTACGCAACTCCGGTGACCTGCAACTTATTCCGACGACCTTCTTTACCCCTGAATCCACCAAAGGAGACCACCAGTTGTCATCTCCAACCTCTAGTGACCTTCTCCGCCGCTCAAAACTTCAAAAAACTAACTGGGTTAACCCAGTTAGACAAGGATCATTGGTGGCCAAAATCTTACAAGTTGGGACTGTTGTAGGCAATTTTTGAAGTTATGATTATTACCGGCCAATTAGTGAAACTTAGGATTATTAAAATCCAATACCCAAAAAAAATAAAGTTTTATCATATGTGTTAAAGTGGGTTCTAGCCCAATAGAGTAGGTCTTGGGGTTTCTAACTCTTAAATATAATAAAATAACTGTACAATGTAATAAAATAGCTGTATTTTGCTTCTTCTTCCTCACAAAAGATACACCATTATTTCAGGCGACTGTGCATACGTCCACCGGAAGAAAAACAAGCTTTCGGTTTGCTTCTTGTTAATCCGTGATTCCTTAGGGGTATCATAATATTTTCTCAGGAGTATCCTGTACATAAAACGAAAAATAAAATAATTTTTTTCACTTCAGAGAGAAAGTTGAGGGATAGCACAGGCATCCCCTCAACTAGGTATAGATAAAGGTTTATTTGCTATATTGTAATTTTGGAGTGGTTTTCGTTCTTAGGGTGGTATCATTTGCAAAAATTCTATCACTCACAAACATCCAATCAAGTTTCGGCATGATATCAACCATTTTTCCATAACTCGCATCCTTTTTTAGTGGTAATGGTCATCACTCACAACACCCAACAATAAACCCTCACACCCCCTCACACCCATTTATCACTCACACCCCCATCACTCATGAAATATATCACGCACACAATATCATCACTCGTGAAAAAGTTGGTGGCGGTGGTCTTGACAATTCTTCACGCTTGGTATCATCTTCATCACGTACTATAACGTGTCCATCCCCACTGGCCTTAGTAATATAAAAGAGTCAAAGAGTCGTAGGAATTTCCACAAAACATCATTGTGATTCATTGTGTTGGATTTCGATTTGGGCCAACATTTATCTACGCAATTTAAAGGTGTGCCCAAACGTTGTTGAAACTTTACAGGAGCCTACGCAATTTCGAGGTATGCAAAAATAAAAAATAAAGAGAAAAAGAAAAACTCGAGGTATGCAAAAATAAAAAATAAAGAAAAAAAACATAACAACTAGAACCTATTAGCAATGTATAGAGAAGAATGGGAGAATGAAAGAATGTTTTCTTATTGATGTAAAGTCAGAGGCGTCTTCGAGAATTGACCTACCATGTTCGAGTTTGAAAAAATATGTCATTCCGTAATGTTTTATTATTATTTAAAAAATAATAATCAAATTAGTATTCTACTCAATAAACTAATGCCAAGTGGGCTAAATTTTAAACCATAAAAAATTATTTGTAAATGGGTCTATATTGGAATTGGTATATGTTTATGATGCGTGTGTAGTGTGATATGTTTTAATGTATATTTTAAGCCCTTTTACACTTTTTAGTCAAGTTTTAAATTTATAAAACACGATATTTACTAACACTAAACACACATATGGGCAAGTGCACCCATCGTGAGCGTAGTATATTGTTGGCAAGATACCGAGGTCGTCCAAGGACACAAGAGCTTTTAGTACCGGTTTATCCTCAACGTCTAATCAAATCAAAAGTTAGAAAAAAAAATTTTAAACTAGAAAAATAAAAACTAACTAAAAATGCTGAAAAATAAAATAAAATAAAAACAGATAGACAAGATGAATCACTTTGCTCCGACTCGTGTTTAGTGTAACCTTTGATTATTTTCGCACTTTTACACTTTTTAAGAGATTATCTTAGTTATTGTAGTAGGCCCCTCTTTTGAAGGTAACGTTACCCTCAACCCAGTAGTTTGAGTTAGCAAGTATACAATCCTAAATGGTCGGATTATTGAAAGATAATTAATTAAGTTATTAATGCATATTATGGTAGGCCCCTTTTTTGAAGGTGACGTTACCCTCGGCTAAGTAGTCTGAGTCAGCAGGGATACAGTCCTAAATAGCCAGGTTAAAGTATTAATAGTAGCTTACATATGAGGGGATTAAAGAGTTTGGACCCCTGCCATCCAATACCGGTGGGTATTGAAGGAGGTCCTACTAAATTTGACCCAGGTCCTTGCAGGATCTATACACTGAACAAGGCAAGACTCTTACCAAACCGTTCCCTTAACCCCCGACCAGGTAGCCAATATATCTCCATATAGACCGTGGAGATATAAATAGTGAAAATCTTTTATTTTATATAGACAGTAAAATAATGCCAAGACACCACGGACAAACGATAAGGAAGAATCACCTCCAACATAAGAAACTAGTTATTAAAGTCATTAATATATAACCAAATAAAAAATGCGAAAAGATTAAAAATAAAAAGTATTACACTAGACACTTGTCTTCACAAAGTGATGTAAGAGACTTAGGCAAACATGGCATTTGATTGTCAAGAACTCTTACGATCAATCTTGGATCCTGAGACAACTCACACACTCTATGATGGATGATGGATGATGGTGGTGGATGATGGTGTTGTGATGGTGGTAGGTAGTGGGTGAAGTGTGAGAGGGGTGGTGTGCCAAGGGATGGTTTGCAAATGAGCCAAGCACCCCTATTTATAGCCTGAACAGCAGCTCGGGCACGGCCCCATGTCCATTGGGCATGACCCCGTGTCCATCCTTCTTCTCTGTCTTCATTAATTGCAGTTTGTCTGCATTAGTTGACCACGCCCCCGTGTCCGCTGGGCACGCCCCCGTGGGCAGAAGCGTATCTGTACTATCAAGATTTCCCCAGATTCTGCGAATCTTAGAGTTGACCACGGCCCCGTGTCCGTTGAGCACGACCCCGTGATGGTTGATAGAAGCTTCTACAACTTTGTCTTTTCTGCTGACACTTGGGCACGCCCCCGTGCTCATAGAGCACGGGGCGTGTTCAGCCTTCTGTTCTCTTGTTTTGCTTGGGAAGATGCTATCGGGGAGGCCGGGTATGCCACGTTTGTTCCTTTTCTTGTATTTATGTTAGATTTAGCTGCCTTTTTGCTTCTTTTGTTCATTTGAGCTCATTTAATCCTGAAAAATACAAAAGGAAGACAAAAACACACTTTTTCCAACATTAGTACTAAAAAAGGGTTAGTTTTATGCCACAATTAATGTAATTTATATGTTGCATTTTGTGCACATCAGTTTACTATTTAAAAAAATAACATATACATATCGGGTTTTTTTTAAATCACCGGTCTTGTGCGGAGGTCCTCCCTGCACACCATCAAAGCCGCCACTGTGTAAAATATGAAATACAAAGCCTCTATTTATAGGCTCAACATTAACATAAGAGTAAATGCAATAAGAAGTTAAGGATGTGGAGATTCACTATAAATGATATATTCATAACACTCCCCCTTGACTATTGTAACACCTCGTAATTTTATGTCCAATAATGTATTGACACGTGTCATAAGCTTTGAACGTGTGAAAGAATACTCTAGAGGGACTAAAGTTGACAAACAAGAAAAATATGTGAATGTAAGGGTTCAAAATGTCAACAATAGATAAATATACTTTACAATAACCCTACATGATGTTCATACCCTTAAACGAATGAATCATGGATCATACGAAACTAATTGTGAAAGAAAGTGAGGAATTACATACTACAGGGGTTAAATGTGTCAACATGTTTAAGGTATACCTCTGAGTGACCTTTTAGCAAACCCGAAGCTTTGTAATGATAAATTATACTCACTAGAATATGTGATAAAAATTTCACCAAGATTCGTTATCATATGAGAAAGTTATGACAATATTCGTATACGAGGGGTTAAAAGCGTCAACGTTGAAATTTGTGACTTTTCGGGTAAGCACAAAGTTAACCAAGGACTCAAGAATGTTTGGCTACCTCATGGAGTCCTTAAAAGTCAGGTTAAGGGGGTGAAAGTGCAAGAAAAATGCTTAAAACCACGTATATAAGGACCAGGGACCAGAAATGCAATTAATAAAAGTTGTTTAACCTGTTCTGCATGACCATACGGGGCGCGTAAGCCTCTGTGAGGACTTACGCGGGCCGCCTAGACTGCCCAGCATCAGAAAACTCGCACATGTGCCAGTTGCAGCCTGTTAACCGACTTTAAACTTTGTTTTTACATACCAGGGGCTGCCCCAATGGTATTACATGCATAGGGGGGCACTTGTCTTGATCTGGAAACAATTATAGACCTCCTTGGCATGATCTTAGATGATCAAAGTGACTATATAAGAGGAGCATTGTTGCAACATTGATGCTCATTCATTTGCAAAGTTCACAAGTTCACTTTCTGGAGCTCCTCTGATCAGCAACAAGCTTTCTTAAGACCCCTAGTCGTGCTTAGGACTCTTGTAAGTGTCCTTAACCCTTCCTAATTCAGTTTAGCTTAGTTAATTAGCTAAAAGTCAAACCGTCGTAATTAAAGTTTGACTTCGAGATTAATTAAAATTTGTTCAGTCAAATCTCGAATTAAAAGTACCTATAAGTAGGTATTTATGTGGGTAATAAACCCTTAAAATGGTACTCTCTGATTCCCACTCTAACTAGGTCAATTGTCGGGTCAAAGCTAACTTTAAAAAGTCAACAGAATACTTTTTTCAAATTATTACATAATTAGCAATGTAGGATCCATGTAACCTGTTTTATCATTAATATAACTTGGTAATTAATGTAAGAACATGTCTAAACATGTTTAACCCGACAATTTTCAGTTTAGACTCGGTTCGGAACCGAAAGGCGCATAAATTGACTTTTGCATTGACTTTCGATTCTGACCCATTGTAGCATGTTTTAAAAATGCCTTAGAGCCCTATTAGGACCAGGTTTCATGTTAGTATAACCCTCTGTGATTATACACCTTGGTTCAATAGTTATCCGATTTGTATGCATGTTCCCGTTAATTGCTTATATGTTGACTATTTTGCCCTTATAACCCTAAAATGTGATTTTTGAAAAAGTAAAAGAGTAGAAACCTTAGTTACTGATTTATAAACTTGTACCCAAAATTTGATATCAGTTTGAAGTCTAGATTAGGAGTTATGCTCATTAGCGTAATTAGAAGGCTTTTTATGAATTAAATGGCATAATTAGCATATAGCCTATCTAAACCCGATTTTTAAAACCAAACTTTTTACCCACTGATGTAATATAATATTTTGGTATTTTTGAAGATTTGTAATTAATTTTAGGCTGAGCATAACATAGGGTTGTAGCTTTAATTCGGTTAATGCCGGTTTTGCCCTTTTGGGCTATAAAATGAGTTTTACAAGTCTTTTTGACCCCAAACCTTTTTCTACTGATTTTATATGATAAATAAATTATTTTAAACCTTTTGGAATAATAAAAATATCAGCTTTCTATATAGAACCCGGTAATGGCTCCAAATCGTCTTTTTAAGCGTTTTTAACGCATAGTATGTATTAAAACTATTCTAAACATATAAGGTTTGATACGTACTGATATTGTAAGTATATTCTTATACTTTGACAGTAAGCTAAAGTTTTAAACTCAGAATTTCAGTTTTGACCTTTTTAGCCTATGCAAAATTACCAAAATACCCCTAAGGTGCATAGTTTGGTTGTAAAAGATAAATTTCACATATATCTAGTACCCTACTGTTATAACTTATTAAATTAAGTATATTTACTAAATAAATCATACCTTTAACTCAGATTACTAATTAAACTCTTTTATAACCTTTTAAATGACTAAAATGCCCTTACAAGGCATAGTTTGAGTTTAAATCCATTTCGGGCATAATAGAAGATATCTTACTGATGTCACAACATATTTAAGGCATGTTAACTTAGGAAACCTATATATGGCTCTTATGGTTACCCGGTACGCATCCTTCGCGTTCAGTTCGGTTTATGTAACTAGTTTGCATAAATTAACCGAAACGGGTCAAACCTTATCATTTTTGTCTCAAAATCCAGAATGTGTTTAGTTTACCCATATTATATAAGTCTTCAAACTTGTCAGGTCTAAATCACATTCCATTCCGGTCTTCGCTTAATCGTGCGTTTAAACCGTATTTTCCTTGAAAACTAACCGATCTAAGCTTAAGCTTAATTAAAGACCCGTTAGAAATCTAATAGGTTATTAAAAACCTTTGTTCCAGAATAGGAGACCCGGTAAAAGCTACACGCACTTGCTATTTGTGATTGATACTTGCAAAGGTAAATACTTTTAACTTATTTTTCCTATACGGGCTTGGGGTATGGTATATAAAATACCGCTTGGTCAGGCATTGAATCTTTAATCGAATAGAGGTTAAACCATTGATATGCTCCGTTTGGAAGTGTTTTGTTTGCTTAAAGCCTTTGGGGGTTAATGACCATGTCCCGGATATCCTTGGCATCATTTTACGAAATGGCCACGACCTAAGCACGGGGTGTAGGTGTGCACCCGTCAGTGCCTAAATAAATAATGTGGTGTGTCTATTGATCTTTAACCCGGTATAAACCGGGCTACTGAACGCATAAGAAACATGTAATTATTTTACAAGATTATATTTAAATAATTATCCCAAGTTATAAAAAGTTTTTGTGCCACGTGCATTCAAATCAATTTTATTAAACTTTTCAAAATGAGTCAGTTAAATTGTATTTACCAGTGTAAACTAACGTATTTTCCCAAAAAGGTTAAGTGCAGGTACTACTCGAACTAGGCTGGCTTTCTCCTAGCGTCCACAATAAGTCTCGCAAGCTTGGATGTCATAAAACTGTTGAACAACGTCTCATTTTAATTTTGATCCGCCTGTAGATCTATTTCAACTATATCGTGATACTTAATATTACAATTTATTAAAGTTGAAATGATTCTATCTTTGCTTCCGCTGTGCATTTTTATATTGTGTTGTTTCACTATGATGATATCAACTACGTCACGATACTCCCCACCGGTAATACGTGGAAATATCGGGGTGTGACAGGTTGGTATCAGAGCCAACACTGATTGAATTAAACACAGCCTTTTGTGTTTAATCTCAGTTACATAATTGCACATTCCTCGAATTTTCGAGTCTAGACAAAGAACATAGGACAAATCCTGATTTTTGTTTTATTTTGTCTTTTATATTATTCTTTGTTGTTATCTTTGTTTATGTTGACAGGTCTAAATATGCCATCAGGATTCTTCAGAAGAAAGGGAAAGTCACCCGTAACAGGCCACGACCAGGAGGCCGGGCCTTCTCAAAGGCGAACCTCACCTGTCCCTATTAGCACCAGCCCACAGGGAGACTGGAGGGCACACCTACAGCCAGCGAGGCGATCTGTCTCGTTAGCTTCGTCACCATCTTACTTACACTCTTTTGGACCCCATTCAGAAAATGAACCAGATAACCCACAGCCTTCGTTTATCCCTCTCCAGCAGTCCAACTCACGCCACTCCTTTGATAACCCGTCCTATATCTTCCGTAGCCAGTTCAACCCGGCCAATTACCTCGAAGAACCAGTGGGTGTTAACCCATTGGGACCCGAAGATCACTTTTCTGGAGATCACGCCATGGATATGGACTAGGATACCGACCCTACCGAACCACCGACTGGTACCCCACACATCCCATAGAAATTTCTGATGGGTCATCATTTCATGGATCACCCTACCGTGGTCCTGACAGATACCAAGCTAGGTTCAACCAGTTTGAGTGGTATTTCACACCCTCTTACCATTCATCGTCTTATCAGCAGTAGCAACAGCAGCAGCATGATCCTTCTGAGGATTCACGTTTCATGGCAGTTACCCCGCCACCACCACCACCTAAGCAGCAGCCTCCTGAGCCGCCGAGGCGAAGGAGAACAAACGCACGAATGTCCGTGCAAGGAAGAGAAGTGCATATCAGCACCCACAACCATCGAGTGGCAGCCACTACCTGCCACTCCAAGAAAACTAGCAGATGGGGGGACCTTCAAACCCCAACCTGGAAGTAAACTCTGCACCTGTCATGTCACCACCATTGGGCTTTAACAACCCAATTCCCACGTATGCTGGCCCAGCAACGTATAATCCCTTCGAACAGCCGGTTCACACCAGTTTCAACTATGCGGAGATCGACCCATACCTGGCGGCATGGAACTACAATGCTCTTAACCCCGAAGGGCCTTACGGAACTCCTTGGGGAGTCGGATACCCAGCTTATGGGTACCAACAGCAGCCGTCTCTTCGACCTCCACATCAGCCGCAGCCGCAGGTACCACGGTTTTCCCCGCCTGAGCGGGATAAAATTCTCCAAAGACTGGACCAAGTTGAGCATGAGGTTCACAGAGATCGCAGGGAATGGCAAGGTTTCTTCAAGGGATTGGAAAGTTTAATAAAAGGAAAGAGCAAGAAGGACCATTGAATCCTTCAAATTGTCGGTTGTATTTCCTTGTTTTCAGTTGAGCCCCTGCGTGGGCTTGTTTTTCTGTTTTAACCCCTGCGTGGGTATGATTGTTTGTTAAGCCCCTGTGTGGGCAAGTCTTTTATTTTGACCCCTGCGTGGGCATGTTGTTTTGGTAGAAGTCTCGTTAGGGCAGACTCGTATTTTTAAATTCATGTGGTGAAATGGTTAGATTTAAATTTCTATTTTTAGTTATATGCATGAACAAAAATATAAAATGAATAATAACAATATTTATACAAGACCTATCATTATATTAAAATGATAAAATCTAAAAGGACAAGACCTAGCCTTGTGTCATTTTAAGACAGGGCCAAGACGGTAGTTCCCCAATTAGATTCAGATCCTTATCAACATCTCAATTTAAAATTGTTCTGCGTTATATGTTTAAAAAGAATCTTAAAAAGGTAAAACCTAGCTTGTATGTCATTATAAGACCTGGCCAATATGGTAAAACCTGTTTAAAAAGATTCAAATCTCTGTTAACATCTGCAAACATGTTAACATTCTTGGCTAATGTGATCCGCAAAATCACATATTTCACCCTTATGTTGAATTAACCAAATCCTTTATTATTAAATAAACATCCGATTGAGATGTAATGCCTGCGGGCTATAATTATTGTCATATAAGACAAAAGACAGTCGTAGCTTATAAACTCCCTGTCAAGAAAGGTAATGAACCTTGATTCAAACCTTAATAACTAGATCCTATAAGATCTTGACCTAAAATTTAGAAATGTCCATGTGACTAGGCAATTGTGCCATTATTATAATTTATTCTAGAACTAAGGGTTATTAATGAAAAGTCCCAAATGAAATTTCTTAACAAATTAACCAATATGGTTCTTTAAATACCATGGTTAATAAATTATCAAGATGACAAACCTATTATAATTCCCTAAATGAATCATTGTCATCATTTTCTGTCATTGGTAATGAAAAATCTGGATTGCCAAGCTTACCTTACTAGCTTTAATACAATGTCAAGGTTGGTTCCTTATCTTGTGACCACGGAACCCAAAAGAATAGCTCGTTTCATTGGGGGTCTAGCCCCAGAGATTAAGGCAAGTGTAAAAGCCTCTCGGCCAGCTACATTCAGGTCTGCAGCTGATATATCCTTGTCCCTCACACTGGACGCGGTCAGGCAGAGATCGCTGAGGAACACGGATGCCGAGAAAAGGAAGCGTGAAGATGACAATTCACGACGGTCAGACAAGAAGCACAGGGTAACCAATGACCACAAGAAGGGGTTTGGATCTAAGAAGGATGGGCATCAATCTGGAGATAAGCCCAAGTGTAAGGTTTGTAAGAAACACCATTTTGGGAGATGCAGACTCGAGTCGAAATCCCAGTCACAGCCGAGAGCTTGTGGGATTTGCAAGTCCTCTGAGCATAAAACCTTAGATTGTAAGAAAATCAAGGATGCTACGTGCTACAATTGCAGTGAAAAAGGACACATCAAGTCCAATTGCCCAAAGATCACCAAGAAAACTGAGGATGGGAAAAAGACCAATGCTAGGGTCTTCAGGATGGATGCAAAGGAAGCTGTTCAGGATGACAATGTGATCACAGGTACCTTCCTCATAAATGATGTTTTTGCGAGAGTGCTATTTGATTCAGGAGCTGATAAATCATTTGTAGATAATAAGTTTTGTAAGTTACTGAATTTACCTGTTAAAGCCTTAAGTGTGAAGTATGAGGTGGAATTAGCTGATGGAACCATAGAAACCGCCTCAACTGTGTTAGATGGATGTGTTATATCCATTAGGAACCACTCTTTTCCTTTGTCCTTACTTCCCTTTAAGCTAGCCGGTTTTGATATAGTGATAGGTATGGATTGGTTATCGCATAACCAAGCCCAGATTGTGTGCAACAAGAAGCAAGTTGTAGTCAAGACCCCGTCTGGTGAGCCACTTACCATTTAGGGGGATACCCAATATGGACTGCCTGAGCAAGTGTGTATGCTCAAGGCATCTAGATGCCTGAAGAAGGGTTGTGTCATTTATATGGCACAGGTTACTATTGATGAGCCGAAACCTAAGATGGAAGACATCCCCGTCATTTCTGAATATCCTGAAGTTTTCCCTAAAGAACTACCTGGTTTACCACCAGATAGGCAAGTGGAATTCAGAATTGACATCATCCCCGGAGCAGCACCTGTTGCTAGAGCACCTTATAGGTTGGCCCTGTCTAAATTCTCCAAGAAGGATATTTTTAAATAAACAACCACACTTTGAAGGATAACTAAACTCTCTAAACACACTACCAAGTTACTACAAGTTTTCATAAACTTTCAAGTTCATGAAGTAGTGGAATAAGCATGATTTTGGCAAGATTGGTAAGTATAAGTTGTTTAGTGTTGATTGTGGATTGATGGTGATGATTTTACAAAAGAAAATGATATGCTTAAAAGCATGGAAACCTCCATTTTTAGGGGAAACTATGGCAAAATTTTCTAAAAATATAAACACTTAGAAAAATATTTTAAACAAATATTTACAAGTGTGTTTTAACCATGAGATTTCCATACAAACTTTGTCATAATTTTTGTTACAAAAATATAAGTATTGGAGGTTGGTTTTTATAAATAAAAGTGGTTAAATATATATTTAGAGTATATATATATTAATATATACAATGAAGACACACATGTGTGATTATTTGTATACTTTGTGTAATAGTTATATTATTTTAGGACTTGAAATAATATAACACATCAAAATACCAAGAATTACAATCTAAAATGTTACCAAAATCTCAAGGAATAAGCATACAAGTTACACACAAAAATATTGGCGAAACTGAACAAGAAATGTAACTTACAAAATATTCCGAAAAATGTTCGCAAGTATATTTTGGTAAATAGTATTTTTGATACAAAGGAATGAAAATATGATTTTCACAATTACTTCAAGGGTATATCACATCTTGACAAGGGAAAAATATAGTATTTTTGACAAGTACAAGAATATATATTTTCTTTGGAATTATTAGAAGATATATTATTTTCGGGAAAGATATATATATTTTCTTGAGTTAGACTTGGAAATATATTATTTTGGAACTACAAATATTTTTGCCTAAAGAAAAATTAAGAGTAATTTTTCTAAGAAATATTCTTTAAACATATATTTTGGAAATATATATGTTGGTGGACTTTTATTAGAAATAATATTCCGGAAAGTTTAATAATTAGTTAAGTATGAGGATACTTAATAACTACATTAAGAATACGTATTTTCGTACGTATAAATACACACCGGAATACGACCCCAAAATATGACAAGATACATATGTATAAGATATCACCATCCTTGGGAAGGAAATACAAGTATAAATACTTGAGAAGTATTATTACAAAAATATTGTTTAACAATTATTCCAGAAATTTATAATTATAATTCAAGTTAAAATATTAATTATTTTGACAATAATTATATAACTTGGAATAATATTAAAAGTGTAAAAGAAACGTAACTCAAGAACGTTAACACTAAGTCAAGGCACGGCCCGTTCGTCTAATAAACATTAGTACGTTGTAGGTAGTCGTGTTCACCGGAGAAGTACGAGTTACGATTGTTGAAGACGCAAGACTGTGAGTTTCGTGTCCCCCCTTTTTCTTTAACTGTTTTCAGTTTTATAACTTCGGGGGTGAAATACATGTTACAATTGTTTACATACATTATTATTTGGTATGGTTAGCTAAGGAAGGGTACACTTAGATCATGTGAGTGGTGGGCATAACACTTAAGGCCATCAATCCTCGTTGTAGGACCGAGAGACATGAGTGATAGATCTATTTGGGTGTAGCGACCCCCACCCATGTTGGACCAGGGTTTGGCCCATGGGTAGACTATGTCTTACAACCGGAAGCCCGGTGCAAAATCTGCTAGGTTTGAGCTCCCTGCATCAGGTCACACATATCAATGGCCTTGCAACCCATTGGTGATCTGTTTTCCGTGTTGCTTTCATACCGGGATTTATAAACTTACATACATACTTACAGTGATTTCAAAGGTTATACATACACACAAACAAACACACGAACTCGCTCAACTTTTGTTGATGTTTTCAAAATACATGTATTTCAGGGAATTAGTAAGTGGATCTGGCGGGCGTTGGAAGTTTCATGCTGCGTTGTGAATAAAGATGTCATCCATGGTTTTGAGGTTTGGGTTGGGTGTCTTATTTCTGGACGAGACACGTCTTCCAAACCTTGGTTTTATTTAATGTCCTTTGATGAGTCCTTAGTGAACTCTAAAACAATTTGTATGGTTGTAATTTGAATTTGAAGTCTACGCTTTAAAACTATGATGTGATGTTCTCAAACTTATTTAATGGATGACAAATCTATGGTTTTATCATTCAGTAGATGTTATGATTGAATGCAACGGTATTAAGAAAGTCACACCATAATCACGTTTCCGCAAAAGTCAGGGCGTGACAATATGTCTTGGGATTCTTGGGGTAGATTTGACGCAATAAAAATGGGGTAGTTGGAGGTTTTTTTGTGTTTCGTTTTTTGTCCGGTTGTATTTTTTCTCTTCGGATTGTTGTTTCGGACAATGTATTCCGGATTTTTCTTGCTAGCATCTTGCTAGTTTTATGAATATGTTTTGTTAGCTGTTAAAGGAAAAAAACACTAAATTTGGTTAATTTTTATATTAAATTTCAGTAAAATAAATAAAATACCCTTCTATTTTAAGAATATCATTTATTTCATTAGAACCATTTATGTCATTACTCTAATTTTAAACCCACCACCTCCACCGAAATTTACGAGTGCAGGTCGTAAATTCAAATCAATTCATCACCACCACCACACAAAATATCTCGACATATATAAATTTTGAAATCACCATATTCCCATTTAACCAATTAAACATGTGATTAGCATACATATGTATAAAATTAAAAACAATTAAACATGTGAATTTTTTTGAACGTAATGAAATTTTATTCCAATCATCAGGGCAAATTACATAAGGATAACAGGTAGACGAACAACAAACTACGCCGTCATCCCCTTAAGAAAACCCTAATCTACTAAAAGCAAAGTCTCGCCCCTTAGGGGTCGAAAAATTGATGTGGACCATACGCTGAACTCTAGCCAAGAACCGAACATGTGATTAACATAAATATGTATAAAATTAAAGAGAATGAACACAAAATCCATACACCATCATGAACTGTCATCTAAAGCCCTCTGTACAAGTGTGGGGGCTAATCAGCTCTTGAAAGTCACTTTGTTTTGTGCTCTAAAATAAGCCATTAAAGATGGCTCTAGATTTCCCTATGCCTTTGTTTGCGTAAATCAATAATCTAAACTAATCTTTACAAAATTTAATGAAATATTATAGTATTGTGATTGATTAATAACATATTACTTTATACTAGCGTCAAGACCCGTGTGCAAACACGGGTAGTTTTTTAGAAAACCATGCATAACACATTTTGATAGAAAGTAAAAAAAATAACTAGTGGAGACTTACAAAATTGATATAAACTAATGGTTAATAGGTTTAGTCAACAGGAATTCCATTATGTTGATAACCAAACCGCTGTTGTCTATCGACTGTTAAAAACATCTGTTGCTTTCCAACAGACGTTTGCTAATAACTGTCATCCATTATCTCCAATAGAGTTTGCCACATTGCTAGATGGTAAGTATCAGATGTTAGTCAACCCATGTTAAAAAGGTTAGTCAACAGAAGTTAAAAAGGGTTAGTGAACAGATGTTAAGAGAATAATGTTATAAACAATGAATTTATTGCTCTCATTAAAAATGAGACCTAGGAACTTGTTACTACAACACCAGATGTAAACATTTTTCGCAGCATATGTTCTCAGGATAGGCTTCATGCAGAGCAAGTATCAGATGCTTTCAGAAACTTCTATTTCTTTCCAACAAACATTTCCTAACAACTGTTCCTCCATTATATCCAACAGACGTTGCCAGCTTGACAGATGTTAAGTATCATTATAGATTTTGTAAAACTTCTTTGTAAACTACATTAGTAGTTGTTGTACAAACTCGTTTTTCTTTATCACAATTCAAAACTTTCAACCCCTTCCTACTTTTTACCCTAGATACAACAACATAGAGTTGGGCATGACTAAACACTGGACGTGGAAGATACAAACCAACACTCTCCAGTGATTGTCCTTGACTTTTATTTATTGCCATAGCAAAACACAGTGAAAGTGGGAATTGTCTTCGAGAAATCTTCACTGGTATTCTTTTATCAGAAGGTGTCATCTTCGGTCTTGAAATCAAAGTATGGTGACCTATATTAGTCCCTATGATAATTTTTGCTTCAATCACAACTTTTTTGAGTTTCGTAACTTGTAAACGTGTACCATTACACAATCCATTTACCTGATCAATGTTTCTGAGTAACATCACTGGAGCACCAAGTTTCAATACTAATTTATGGTTAGGTAAACCAGACAAACGAAGATTGTTTAACACATCAGGAGGAAACAATGCCATGTTAAGCTCTGATTCTTCCTCAGATTACTGATATTAAATGAGGAAATATGTAAATATTCACTTAATAGTTCATTAAGGGTATAAGTATAATAGTCATAAATAAGAGTCATTTTAATGAAAAGGGGAAATCTATATCTCTAATAAAGCAAACCATTGGGGGACACATGTCACCCAATGGTGCAAGCCAACTAAGCATCCACATAGGTAATGAGGTGGCAAAACTCAAATGATAGGACATGTGGCATTGCTCTAAGGCCAGGATTGAGAAGCTTCTTTTGTACACTTTCTTTATCATTCTCTCTCATTCTAAACAAAACCTAGATCAAAATTCCTCTGCCTCTTTATCTCTCTCAATCCTGTGTTAAATCGATCTTCAAGACGCAATAATCTTCCATTGACGGTAATGTTTGATTTCTTTCGTCATGTTATTGATCGATTATGTTTGAATCGTTCGTTGTACTTTGATTTCTTATGTATTGACTGTTATGTGATGATGTATGAAGTTATTTTACATGATTTGAAGATCGATTAGGTTATTCCTTTTTTCTTAGGGTTTTATTAGCCGATATCATGTTCTTTGTTTATATGAGTTTGATTTTCACCTTTGGATGGCATCAGTGAATCGATCTTTATCTCTCTCAATACTCTGCGACAATCTTCAATCGATCTTCAAATCCGAATACCCTACTATTCACGGTAATGTCTGATTTCCTTGATCTTCTTATTGTTTGATTTTGTTTTAATCGTCTGATGTTTGATGCTGGCATGTTTTGTGTCGTTTGGAAGTTAAAGGTTTCGTTTTTCCATCGAACTTGAAGGTTCATGATGTTACTTTTTCTCCTTTATACTCTGATGTTGATTCGGTGGGGCTTTGTGATTGGTCCGATAGTGATTCTGCCGAAAGCAGAGATTAGGAGGTGCTCTTGCTTGATGATGGTCCTACAGGCGATGAGGTTAGTTGATTAACGGCACTTTGAGTTCTTCTTTAACTACATTTGTTGGTGTATTCTTAATACATATAAGTTTGTTACCCAAAGTGATTTGAATTTAGCAGATTCTGAATTTATGCTTTGTCTTAACGACGAAAAAGGCTTATTGTTGACAAATTGTAAAAATTCTTCTTGGCTCATAAGTTTATTAAATATTGATGCCAAGACTTCTGTTCTATGGTTATCTTATTCAATGAAAAAAGGTATATGATGTTTGACCCTTTTATGTTCTCTTCTTCGTTTTGTTTTAAATTCGGTTATCAATTTGCGCTTCTATAATATACCTGTTTTCAGTTCTTGATTCTTAATTTCTTATCAAATATAGATAATAGATTCATCTCATTGCTTCAGGATTTAATGGTTAAAAAACTATAGAAGCATTAATTTTTTTCAATCATTTGTTCAGAAAATATACGTATGAAATTACTCAAGGAAATAAGTGTTGGTTCAAAACTTTAAATCTCACACATGGTTTCTAATCTGATGAAAAAAGTTGATCCGTTTAGGGTTGCTCATGAAGAGCCTGATGGGTATGATTAGAAAAAGACACATTTTGGTATGCAAACTGCAATGAACAAATTACAGATTATTTGAGGTGATAAGTTTACCAGTCACTATTTAAACATTCATCTCCTCGCTGCCTATTACAGATCGTGTTTTCTTACATTCTCATTTTTCTTCTAAGAACCTGAAATGTTTCTTCTGTTATAAGTATTTAATAATCTGTTTATTATGAGTTTTGATTTGTTCTTTTATGTGGTCGAAGCATGAATAGATCTATCTATGTACAATAAGCCATACATCTGGATAATATGTAAAGAATTCATTCAAAATCAAAGTTTTAAACCGACATGTTGTTTCTGCATGCTAAATATCAATTGAGAACTATGGATTAATCTATCCAGCAGTTTTGTTAAAAAAATCAGGTTTTTTGGCAGTTATAGGGGCTTCAGTGAAGATGTAATTGACCGGGAGCTTCGGTGCGCCTGAGATTCGAATTCTCCGTATAAGTCTAATCCTTCTGTTTTTATAATTAGTAACGTTACTTAAAATGTGGCTTTGCCTTACTTGCCAAAAAATACTTTCGTAATGAAAAGACATTAAATAAAAAAGAAAAAAGATGTAAGCCGATCTCGAATAAAAAAATTAATACATGCTTTAAATCATGACTGTACAAATACATGATGAAACAAAATCCAAATAATTCGATTTATGGAGTTTTTATTTTATTTTTCAAAACTTTTGTTCACCTGACCACTATAATTGATGCAAATGATCATGTGTAGACTGTAGAGTGTTTTTTTAGCACACATGCTATTCAAAATTAGACAACCATCCAAAATGATATGGCAAATTTCTACTTTTGCTATTGCAATGTGAAATGATTCTCAATTTTTGTTACTGTTAGGATGCTTGAGTTTAATGGCTCCCTCACCGATGTTACTTTCTCTAATGCCATGAACACACGTCCTATTTTCAGGTCATGGTAAATATGGTTATTTTCTAGGTATCTTTTTTAAGTATTGTTAGCTATCACTTTCTAAACTTATTAACTTGGATAGAATGAGCGTCCTCTGTTTGTACCACTGTATGCATTCTGCAATTCAAAATTTAAATCCACAAATGCTTTCTTTGTGATGTCTCAAAAGTTGTGTTTGGTATATTGTAATTTGTAAAAGTGGAAGCAAAATTAGTCTTTTATGTTGTGTTTGGTTTATTGTAATTTATAATGATTGATTGATTCATTAAGAAAGTTAAAATTGCAAATCTTGTGACTTTTGTAGGCTGGATAAGATACAAATGAAATATATGCCCAAATCACTTTACTCCCTGCAGATGTAAGAATTTGCTTAATTTAATTTCACTAAAAGTTTAAAAACTAAAACAAAATCATGGTTTTTGATCTATATTTTTTTGTCACATTTTGTGCAGCAAAGTGATCCTACAAGTCTTGATGAATGCCTAGCCAACCTCCGCAAGGCCTGTGACAACTCGTATTCCAAACCTATCTTTGTGATTAATGTAACGTATATGAACACTATGTGATTATGTGAACCTTGATGATTAATGAAATGTTATGTGAATACGTGTTGTGCTTGTATGTATGTATTAGGATCACACGAATTAAACCGATCGCACAACAACAGCCCGAACTTACATCCGTATTCTACTTTAATGAAAACAAGAGATTGGGCCGGCTATTGTGTGCATGTATAATAGGTTGTTATGGCTCCTTGTGTTATCTCAGGCCCAAAACCGAGCCCAGTTCGTTTCCCCATTATTTACGTGCTTTGGGTATTAGATGTCATAACCAACCTACAAACCCTACTCATCTTTCCCTACCATATCCTCCTTGACGGCAGCCACTGTGGTCGAAGGCCCACCCCCCCTAGTAATTTCCATCAGGTTAGTGGATGTTGTATTATTATAAGTATTAATTGTGAAACAATGGGTTGGTTGTGTGATGTAATTGTGTGCATGAAATTAGATGCTATGGATGTGTGAATCATATTATAAGTATTAAGCATGATCCTAGGATGAATACATGAATCATATTATATTCAGGCATGTGATTTTGTGATGAGTGGATACATAATCTAAATTGATGTAACAGTAGAAGTGACAGTTTAATAGGTTAGCATGTGATGGTGATTATGTTTCTTCAAAAACCGTAATGTTGACTTTGTGCATTGTCATCGATGAAGATGATGTCTTTGATGTGTTGTATCTTTTGATGTTGCCAATTAATAATTGTATATTGTTATATATCATTCACTTAGGTCATACAAGCATGTGAGGTATTTATTTAAATAAAGAGATGCCTTATGAGCTTGTCATTGGAACTGTTGTGATATATGAACTCGGTGGGATATAGCTTGGGCAGGGTAACCGCATGTAATCACACACTATCACTTGGGCCGTTTGGGAGGGAATGGGCCGCACTCACGAATGAATTAGACACTCGATTAATGGATTTGCTAACTGGTAATCAAAGAACATGAACCGTGTTGCTATAGCTTGGTATTATGATTTGCATTTGATTAGGGTTCATAGATATTTGAGGTTAAAAACCCTTGTTTGATCGACATATGGTTTGATTAAGAACTGTTGGTTGTGTTAATTGATTTTATGCAAATATGGAAATTGTTGATTAATTGTAACTAAATAGCATAAGTTTCGGGTATTTAAAACAAATAGCACAAGACGACCAATCGTACTAGATCAGTCGCACAAGTGCAATCACACAAACTTGTTAGTCGCACAAGATGTTCTGTGTCGCACAAGATCAACTGGACCGCACAAATTGAATTATGTTTACTTGTTTGGGCCGTATGTATGTTGGATCTGCTTGTTATTTAGGCTGGGTGTTTAACTGAATCGCACAACATGTTGTGGATCGCACAAGGCTGTGCTGAACGCACAACATGTTGGGCCGCCTGTTATTGGGCTTCATCTTCTGAGTCGCACAAGTTGGACATGATGTGGACTTGACTGTTTAAGTGATTTACGTGTTTGCCATGATCAATACATGTTTGTAACTTGTTAGCTTATGTGTAAACATACGAGCACTTCTTGAACCTAGACCTGACTTGTATGGTAACCATGTTAGGACGTGGTTGACCTCTAGCAGCTCGATTGACCTTTCGTTTATCTGCCGAGCTAACCTAAGGTGAGTTCACACTTTCTACAAAGCATGGGATTCCCTGGGGTTGGGAATGGGGTTAAGGAATATGGATTCCTCGTCCTTCTTGGGTAGGACAGTACGGGTTTAGGAATATAATTCCTCGTCCTCATGGACAGTTAACTTTTACTAGACCAAAACTCTATCACGAAGTCCCTCCTTTTTATATCGACTTAATCGCCGGGCCAATGGCGAGCGGGTCATTAGTTAGATAGCGCTATTTAGGTTTGACAAGCCTCACACCGTGCCGCAGAGGACGGGCGTGAACTAATGGATCTGGGCACGTCAATGATGATAGACATTGACAGTTCAGGGCACATAAACATGACTACAGTCAGCAGTCGATATGGTAACGAGTCTAGTAGTATACATGGGGTAGCCCCCACGGCCGAAAAGCCAGATAACTAAACATGGGGTAGCCCCCACGGCTGGATTGCCAGAGTAAATGGGTTAAACAAATCACGTTTTCAACTATGGGGTAACCCCCACGGCAGGATGCCGGTTAAAGGGAAACTGTTTTCGAAACAACTTAAAACGAACACCCAACTGTGAACTCGCTCAACATTATTGTTGACTCGTTACTACATGCTTTGCAGATCAATAGGTACTTAGCTGGAGCTTGCATGGGGAAGAGTCGTTGTGGGACATGGACAGCTGTGTGTCATGTTAAACTTTGAAACATGTAAACTTATATTTTGGTTTTGGATTTAATCGTTATGCTTCCGCTTGCAACTTAAACTATGTTTTGTTTGGACAACAATTGTATTGGTTGAACTTTTATAATTACTTACTTGCTTGTTCAATATGATTGGTGGCTGGATCCTGGTCAGTCACGCCTCCAAGCGGTGATACTCCGCATGTGGATTTTGGGGGTGTGACAGATTGGTATCCGACACCTTTCCTACTTGTGTTTCCTTCGATGTGAAGATCATGAGTGGACGTGTGAACCTAACTCAAGCCAGCTGACGGCTCTTATCAACGAACAAGTTACGGCAGTACTTGCAGTAGCACAGGCAGGAGGTCAATCTGCACAAACTCCTGTGTGCACCTTCAAAACTTTTATGGACTGCCGACCTACTACTTTCAGCGGCACAGAAGGAGCGGTAGGTCTCCTCCACTGGTTTGAAAAGCTCGAATCTGTCTTCGAGATGTGTGAATGCCCTGAGGCTCGCAGGGTGAAATATGCTACTGGTACTCTTGAGGGTATAGCGCCCACGTGGTGGAACGCTCAAGTCCAAAATGCTGGGGTTGGTTGTTGCTAATGCCACCCCATGGAACAACTTCAAGGAACTGATCAAAGAGGAGTATTGCAATCGTGATGATATCCACAAACTGGAGGTAGAATTCTTTAACCTAAAAATGACGGGGTCAGAGATAGAAGCGTACGCGAAACGACCCATCGAACTGGCAGTGTTGTGTCCAACTATGGTGGATCCTCCCATCAAGCGTATTGAGATGTACCTCAGAGGCTTAGTATCAGAAATTCAAAGTCATGTAACTTCGGCTAACCTTGCCACCATCCAGGATGTTACTCGTCTTGCACATCGTCTCACAGACCAGGCAGTGAAACAGAACAAACGGCCGAAACGTATTAATGCTGCTACAACTACTTCGGATGCTCCCAGTGACAACAAACGCAAGTGGGATGGAATTCGAGCAAGGGTTCCACTTCGATTCCGTCTCAGTCGCAACAGCGAAAAACGGATGAGTACAGGGGCCCCAGTCAGCAGTCTTTTGGTAATTGAAGTCAGGGTGGATACAGGGGAAACCACCCTAAGTGCTATCGATGTAAATTTACACCACAACGGGCCGTGCAACAAAGATCGTTGTCAGAGATGCAACAAGCTTGGTCATGGAGCCAAGGATTGTAGAAGCTCACGTCCTGCAAACCAGAACCGACAACAGCAGCCACAAGCTCCACAGAATCAGCAGCAACAGCAGGGTAACAAGGGATGTTATCAGTGTGGTGCTGAAGGTCACTTCAAGAGACACTGTCCACAGTTGAACCGGAACCAGAATCAGAACCACAACCAAGGAAACGGGAACAATAATGGAGGCAACCACGGGGGTAATAACGACGGCAATGGTGCCAGGGGTCGAGTGTCCGTGATTGGTCAGGGTGATGCTAGGTATGACCCCAACGTTGTGGTGGTTTCGACATCGTTATTGGTATGGATTGGTTATCCCAACAACAAGCATAGATTCTTTGCAACGAGAAGATTTGTCCGTATTCCTCGCTCAGGGGATGAACCTTTCATGATTCGTGGCGACAAGAGTGGTGCTGTTGTGAGCATCATCTCTTTCCTTAAGGCCCATAAGTGTTTGAGAAAGGGCCACACTGCTATTTTGGCTCTCGTTACTGACACCTCGAAGAAAGAGAAGAAGATAGAAGATTTTCCGATTGTACGCGACTATCCTGAGGTAATTCCTGAGGAATTTCCTGGTCTCCCGCCTCATCACCAGGTCGAATTTAAGATCGAGCTAGCTCCTGGAGCAGCGCCCATAGCTCGAGCACCTTATCGTTTAGCCCCATCAGAACTAGAAGAGCTGTCTACGCAACTACAAGAACTCTTGGATAAGGGTTTTATTCGTCCTAGCTCTTCGCCCTGGGGAGCTCCAGTGCTATTCATGAAGAAGAAAGACGGTACCTTCTGTATGTGTATCGACTACCGTGAACTCAGCAAGGTGACCGTGAAGAATCGCTATCCTCTTCCACGCATTGACGACTTGTTCGACCAGCTGCAAGGGTCGAACTACTATTCAAAAATCGATTTAAGATCAGGATATCACCAGCTGAGAGTCCGAGAAGAGGACGTCTCTAAAAGAGCATTTGGAACCCGTTATGGACACTATGAGTTTTTGGTCATGCCTTTTGGGCTGACAAACGCACCTGCGGTCTTCATGGACTTGATGAATCGAGTGTGCAAGCCTTACTTGGACAAGTTCGTTATTGTATTCATTGACGACATCCTGATCTATTCTAAGAGTCAGGAGGAACACGAGCAACATTTATGACTCATTTTGGAACTCCTTCGAGCAGAACAACTATACGCCAAGTTTTCAAAATGCGACTTCTGGCTTCGTGAAGTCCATTTCTTAGGCCATGTGGTAAACAAGGATGGGATTCATGTTGATCCATCCAAGGTAGACTCGATTAAGAACTGGCCTGCACCTCGTACACCAACGAAAATTCGCCAATTCTTGGGCTTGGCAGGTTACTACAGGAGGTTCATTAAGGATTTCTCCAAGATTGCACAGCCTCTCACCTCACTAACACAGAAAGGCGTTGTTTATCAATGGGGAAACGCACAGGAGTTAGCATTTCAGCACTTAAAGGATAGACTTTGCAGTGCACCTATCCTTTCATTGCCAGAGGGCACAGACGACTTTGTGGTTTACTGCGACGCATCCATTCAGGGGCTTGGTTGTGTATTGATGCAGCGGGATAAAGTTATAGCCTACGCCTCTCGCCAACTTAAAGTTCATGAAAGAAACTACACTACACACGATCTAGAGCTGGGAGCTGTTGTTTTTGCGCTTAAGATATGGAGACATAACCTGTACGGTACCAAGTGTGTCATATACACCGATCACAGGAGTCTCGAGCATATCTTCAAACAGAAGGAACTGAATATGCGACAACGACGATGGGTCGAGCTACTGAATGACTACGAATGCTCGATCAGGTACCACCCGGGCAAAGCCAATGTTGTGGTTGACGCCCTTAGTCGAAAGGACACTACGCCTAAGCGTGTACGAGCTTTACAACTCACTATTCAATCTAGTCTTCCTGCACAGATACGAGACGCTCAGGTAGAAGCATTGAAATCAGAAAATATCAGGGCTGAAGCCCTACGCGGCTCAAGGAAACGATTAGAACAAAAGGAAGACGGTGCTTACTACGTAACAGGACGCATTTGGGTCCCACTTTATGGCAACCTACGAGAGCTTGTGATGGATGAGGCACACAAGTCTCGCTACTCAGTACATCCGGGTTCGGATAAGATGTACCACGACTTGAAAACTACGTATTGGTGGCCTAGCATGAAAGCTCACATAGCAACCTACGTTAGTAAGTGTTTGACTTGTGCGAGAGTCAAGACTGAATACCAGAAACCCTCAGGCCTACTCCAACAACCAGAGATACCACAATGGAAATGGGAGCAAATTTCCATGGATTTTGTTACTGGCCTGCCTAGATCTCAACGTGGTAACGATATTATTTGGGTGATCGTGGATCGACTCACAAAGTCTGCACACTTCTTGGCTATAAAAGAAACGGATAAGTTCTCCACTCTAGCAGACGTATATCTTAAGGAAGTTGCCTCGAGGCACGGGGTGCCCACCTCTATTATCTCTGATCGTGATGCACGTTTTACTTCTGAACTGTGGCAAGCAATACACAAGTCTTTTGGCTCACGGCTAGATATGAGCACAGCTTATCACCCGCAAACGGATGGGCAGTCTGAACGCACCATCCAGACCCTTGAAGACATGCTTAGGGCATGTGTGATTGACTTTGGCAACGGATGGGAAAAGCATCTGCCACTTGTGGAATTTTCGTACAATAACAGCTACCACACCAGCATCAAAGCTGCCCCATTTGAGGTATTGTACGGGCGTAAATTCCGGTCACCTCTTTGTTGGGCAGAGATGGGGGATAGTCAGATTACTGGTCTAGAACTTGTGGTAGACACAACAGAACGAATTGCTCAGATACGACAACGAATGGCGGCAGCTCGTGACCGTCAGAAAATCTACGCCGATAAGGGCAGGAAACCACTCGAGCTCCAGGTTGGGGAGCGAGTACTACTCAAAGTTTCACCCTGGAGGGGTGTGGTTCGTTTTGGTAAATGAGGCAAGCTTAACCCACAATACGTCGGACCTTTCGAAGTCATCGAAAAAATAGGCAAGGTGGCCTACAAACTGAACCTACCAACAGAACTCAGTGCAGTTCACAACGTATTCCACGTGTTGAATCTGAAGAAGTGTCTATCAGATGAGACCCTCATAGTTCTTTGAAGGAGCTCACTATCGACGAGCAGTTACGATTCGTCGAGGAACCTGTTGAAATCACGGACCGGGATGTTAAGGTCCTCAAGTGCACTAGAATACCTCTCGTTCGAGTTCGTTGGAACTCACGTCGCGGCCCAGAGTTCACCTGGGAACGCGAAGATCAAATGAAACAAAAGTATCCCCAACTATTCGCAAACAGTACAACCACTACTGAGGCTGAAGCTATGGAATTTCGGGACGAAATTCCAGATCAACGGGGGGAGGATGTGACACCCCAGGAAAACCAGGAAAACCATGCAACTTAACTAGCTTCCTCAGTGAGTACGTGCTAAATTTCGGGACGAAATTTCTTTCAACTTGGGGATAATGTGACAACCCGTATTCCAAACCTATCTTTGTGATTAATGTAACGTATATGAACACTGTGTGATTATGTGAACCTTGATGATTAATGAAATGTTATGTGAATACGTGTTGTGCTTGTATGTATGTATTAGGATCACACGAATTAAACCGATCGCACAACAACAACCCGAACTTACATCCGTATTCTACTTTAATGAAAACAAGAGATTGAGCCGGCTATTGTGTGCATGTATAATAGGTTGTTATGGCTCCTTGTGTTATCTCAGGCCCAAAACCGAGCCCAGTTCGTTTCCCCATTATTTACGTGCTTTGGGTATTAGATGTCATAACCAACCTACAAACCCTACTCATCTTTCCCTACCATATCCTCCTTGACGGCAGCCACTGTGGTCGAAGGCCCACCCCCCCCCCTAGTAATTTCCATCAGGTTAGTGGATGTTGTATTATTATAAGTATTAATTGTGAAACAATGGGTTGGTTGTGTGATGTAGTTGTGTGCATGAAATTAGATGCTATGGATGTGTGAATCATATTATAAGTATTAAGCATGATCCTAGGATGAATACATGAATCCTATTATATTCAGGCATGTGATTTTGTGATGAGTGGATACATAATCTAAATTGATGTAACAGTAGAAGTGACAGTTTAATAGGTTAGCATGTGATGGTGATTATGTTTCTTCAAAAACCGTGATGTTGACTTTGTGCATTGTCATCGATGAAGATGATGTCTTTGATGTGTTGTATCTTTTGATGTTGCCAATTAATAATTGTATATTGTTATATATCATTCACTTAGGTCATACAAGCATGTGAGGTATTTATTTAAATAAAGAGATGCCTTATGAGCTTGTCATTGGAACTGTTGTGATATATGAACTCGGTGGGATATAGCTTGGGCAGGGTAACCGCATGTAATCACACACTATCACTTGGGCCGTTTGGGAGGGAATGGGCCGCACTCACGAATGAATTAGACACTCGATTAATGGATTTGCTAACTGGTAATCGAAGAACATGAACCGTGTTGCTATAGCTTGGTATTATGATTTGCATTTGATTAGGGTTCATAGAGATTTGAGGTTAAAAACCCTTGTTTGATCGACATATGGTTTGATTAAGAACTGTTGGTTGTGTTAATTGATTTTATGCAAATATGGAAATTGTTGATTAATTGTAACTAAATAGCATAAGTTTCGGGTATTTAAAACAAATAGCACAAGACGACCAATCGTACAAGATCAGTCGCACAAGTGCAATCACACAAACTTGTTAGTCGCACAAGATGTTCTGTGTCGCACAAGATCAACTGGACCGCACAAATTGAATTATGTTTACTTGTTTGGGCCGTATGTATGTTGGATCTGCTTATTATTTGGGCCGGGTGTTTAACTGAATCGCACAACATGTTGTGGATCGCACAAGGCTGTGCTGAACGCACAACATGTTGGGCCGCCTGTTATTGGGCTTCATCTTCTGAGTCGCACAAGTTGGACATGATGTGGACTTGACTGTTTAAGTGATTTACGTGTTTGCCATGATCAATACATGTTTGTAACTTGTTAGCTTATGTGTAAACATACGAGCACTTCTTGAACCTAGACCTGACTTGTATGGTAACCATGTTAGGACGTGGTTGACCTCTAGCAGCTCGATTGACCTTTCGTTTATCTGCCGAGCTAACCTAAGGTGAGTTCACACTTTCTACAAAGCATGGGATTCCCTGGGGTTGGGAATGGGGTTAAGGAATATGGATTCCTCGTCCTTCTTGGGTAGGACAGTACGGGTTCAGGAATATAATTCCTCGTCCTCATGGACAGTTAACTTTTACTAGACCAAAACTCTATCACGAAGTCCCTCCTTTTTATATCGACTTAATCGCCGGGCCAATGGCGAGCGGGTCATTAGTTAGATAGCGCTATTTAGGTTTGACAAGCCTCACACCGTGCCGCAGTGGACGGGCGTGAACTAATGGATCTGGGCACGTCAATGATGATAGACATTGACAGTTCAGGGCACATAAACATGACTACAGTCAGCAGTCGATATGGTAACGAGTCTAGTAGTATACATGGGGTAGCCCCCACGGCCGAAAAGCCAGATAACTAAACATGGGGTAGCCCCCACGGCTGGATTGCCAGAGTAAATGGGTTAAACAAATCACGTTTTCAACTATGGGGTAACCCCCACGGCAGGATGCCGGTTAAAGGGAAACTGTTTTCGAAACAACTTAAAACGAACACCCAACTGTGAACTCGCTCAACATTATTGTTGACTCGTTACTACATGCTTTGCAGATCAATAGGTACTTAGCTGGAGCTTGCATGGGGAAGAGTCGTTGTGGGACATGGACAGCTGTGTGTCATGTTAAACTTTGAAACATGTAAACTTATATTTTGGTTTTGGATTTAATCGTTATGCTTCCGCTTGCAACTTAAACTATGTTTTGTTTGGACAACAATTGTATTGGTTGAACTTTTATAATTACTTACTTGCTTGTTCAATATGATTGGTGGCTGGATCCTGGTCAGTCACGCCTCCAAGCAGTGATACTCCGCAGGTGGATTTTGGGGGTGTGACAAGGCCAACCATACACGCTTTCTGCAAAGTCTTCATAACTTCAGATATGAGCAGACATGGTGGGTTTTTGGTGCTCTGAAAGCACCCAACCGAGTGCCTACCTGCATTTGTAAACTTGCTTTTTTATTAATGATTTGTTTTATTTATGTTTTAGTTTTACTGAATTTATATGTTCAGGACATGACTCAAGCTACTCCTACCCAAGACTTATTAGCCCTTGATCTACATGGCACAGAGTGGAAATTTAAGCATATCTTTATTGGTCAACCAAGAAGGTATCTACTTACAACATGATGGAGTACCTTAGTTACTAGCAAGAGATTAGTGCTTGGGGATTCAATGGAGATCTATAATACTCGTGAGTTGGCTTTTCTTATTTATTAGGCCACTCGGTTCACTTAAGTTACGTTTTAATGAGTTGTAAATCTTTACAGATTTATCCAACGTTGGATATTAATAAATGTTTATTCTACGATGTTTATTTAGGGTGGATGGATTTGAATCAAAATAATATGTTTTTGGTTGAAGCCCGCGTATTACGCGGGCCTTAACCTAGTATGTAATATATATGGGTTAGGGAGGGGAAACATGTAATTGTTTTTTTGGTTTGGGGGAATACGTAATAAGGCAGCTTAGGTGGGGGAAATATGTAAAAATCCCTCTATTTTTTTAACCCAAAAACACATAAAAACTTTATTTTTCTCTTTCTTTGAACTACACAATTAGGGCCGTTCAAATCGCACACAACACTCCCTCGCTCGACGCTCGTTCGAAAATTGCTCGGAAAATGCTCGTTCGATTTGACGCTCGGTTGTAAATGAGCCGCTCTGGTCGGTTCGGTTTGTAAATGAGCCCAAGCATGGGTAAAGATCTGCTCGGCTCGGTTCGACTCGAATTATTATTTTTATACATATACACATACATATATAAACATGTATATACACACAAATATAAATTATACATATATATACACACACCTATATATATATATACACACATTACATATACATATATATTTAAATATAAATTAAATTTATAGTTTTATATATACCACTCTATTAGATTTTTGTCTACTATATACAAATTTACAACTATATCTATACGTACCAGCCCAACCACGTCAATAAAAAAATTAATATGAAATCTAAAAGTTAAACCTTAAACCAATAAACGACATACTGCTCATCACCTCAATGCTTCATGTCGTTACCCTAAGTCGATCGTCTCTTGCTCTCAACGTAATTGTTCGTGTAATATGATCATCGCCTCGTCGGTCACAACTTTGTTATTCATAAGAAAAATATTATGCTATGTGCATGTTTTTAAAGACATAAAAACTTGAGACCAAACATTGTCACTATTTGTCTTAGTAAATTTAAATCGGACGACACGGTTGTCCAAATATCTCGAACTTCACTCGACGCACGCTCGGAATATTTACTGCTTGAAAAATATTCGCTTTATTTGAGGCTCGGTTTTAAATGAGCCGCTCCGCTCGGTTCTGTTTGTAAACGAGCCAAGCACGAGCGAAGGTCCGCTCGGTTCAGCTCGGCTCGACTCGTTAACCACCCTAAATATTACGTTAAATTTTCTCTTCCATCCTTTCTTTTCTCGTTTTACCTTCTTTTCTTTCGTTATTTTAACTCGAGAACAAAGTGAACTTGCGTTACGTCATAGTTAATGGCCTTAAAACTAAAGTCGAACCATTATTTATTTTCTTTGGTCAACAGCCAACTTTTGTAGCCCTAAACAAGCAACTAAACGTAGCCATGAAGCTATCCATTTCATTACCTTATAGTTTTAAGTAAGTTTCAGTTTTTGTCATTTAGGTCTATATCAATTTGCAAGACTCGTCCTTAAAGGTTTATCACAAATTTTATCATTTTTATTAATAGATGTTAAACTTTCACTTAATTTTTTAGATTGCATGTTATATCCTTAGGCAAAAGATCAAATACAAATAATCTTAACATACTAAACATACAAATTGAAGGAAAACCCAAAAAGACAAGGTGACATTTTTGTAATTACCACCAACTATCAAAGTTACAACCAAAAATACCTAAAAAAACACAAATTTTTTTTTAACATTTTTTATTAAAAAATCGCTACATTTCGTTAGCAAAAAAAAAAAAAAAAAAAAAAATTTTTTTTTTTTTTTGCTGCTACTAAAAGTAGCGATTTTTTAATAAAAAATGTTAAAAAAATAAAATAAAATAATTTGTGTGTTTTTTTTTTTATTTTTTTAGATTTTTTTAGGTTTTTTGTGGGTTTAGTTTTTAGCATTTTAGCTTGGGGGGGGGGGGGGGGGTTAGGTTTTTTTAGGTTTTTGGGGGGTGGGGTAGGTTTTTGGGGGGTGGGGGGTTTAGGTTTTTTTTTTGGGGGGGGGGGGGGGAGTGGTTAGGTTTTTTTAGGTATATTTGTAGAGTAACTTTGATAGTTATTGATAATTACAAAAATGTCACCTTATCTTTTTGAGTTTTCCTTCAATTTGTATGTTTAGTATGTTAAGATTATTTGTACAAGAACTTTACCCTATATCCTTATTGCTAAAAATAAAAATCAAATATCATCCCGTTTAACTTAAAAATAAAAAAACTAAATAGAATTATTAATTTAAAAGGAAGGAGAAGGCCAAGAAGACAACAGAAAAACAAAAATCGGAAAAACTAAGAAACCAACTTGCCTAACTTTTCTTCAAAACAATAGGCATAAATGCCTCGAGCCAGAGTACTGTTCTTAGGCCTTTAAACGAAGCAAAATAACGCGACAAGGCTTGTTTGTGTTTGCTTGTTTAACTTCAATCGAACAAACGAATAAACACGAACACTTAAACAAACATATTTTCTTATTCGTGTTGTTTGGTAATTAAGAAAATAAACATGTTCTTGTTCGTTTATAATCTGTTCATTATCATCACAAACGAATGGTTCATGAACATATATAAAACACTAAACATAAATGAAAATAAACAAGTAAAAGTGAATAACCAAATTAAAATTTAAAAATAATTTATTCCTACATCCAAATAGTTGTTTCAAAATTTGGCTTAACGCTATTAATATGAAAATCAAATTTGATTTTTAATTTGTATTAGTAATGAAACATTTGCATAAGGATTTAAGCAAACGTAAACATACGAAGATAAATAGATAAATGAATGGATATTAATGGACGTAAATATACAAATATTCACTAATATAAATGAACGAATATATAGAAATTGTGCTCATGTTCATTTGGTTAATTAAATAAACAAAAGAAAATTATGATCATTTTCATCATTTATTAAATGAAAACCGACATAAATGAACTTCCTGCTGAATGGTTTATTGAACGTTTAGTTCATTAACAAGGTTTAGATTCAACCTGTTTGACTCTCGGCTTGAACGGTTGTATGTTACTATCCATGACTTGACCACTAGCTTTGATTCTAAGTTTTCAAGGTTTATGTGGATAAAAAATTGTTGCTATCATTCGTTTGACCTGCTGATCTGGATTCGGGATAACAGTGTGTTTTTCCCGCCCAGTTATTGGATCTGGGTCCAAGAGGTTGGGATATGTTTGCATCATGTGCTGTTCTTCTGCTGGTTTGTGCAACAGCAGCTAAGAGCATTCACATCCTAACCATCAAATTATGTGAGGAGGGGTTTTTATATTATAAAGGGTATAAAAAGTGATTGTGAGTAGAGGAGAGAGAAAATGTTACTGTTCATCTGTATATTTGGGGGGACACTGTTCACCCGTTATAATTTTTTAATATATTTTGAAAGTGGTTGTGAGTGGAAGTGAGAGAAAAATGTAATGATAATATTATTTAATTGAAAGGAGAGAGAAAAGTATTTGTTTTTAGTGGAAATATATTGATATAGGAGTTGTTTTTTAGTGGAATGTATGTATAATTTGATGGATTGGATGTGAATGCTCTAAAGCCCCATAAAAGGGTGTTTGGGTGTCTTCTAGGGGGAAGGATCCACTAAAAAGTGGATTTTGCCTAGTAGCCTAAGAAGGATTGTGATGATGACATGTGGCACTCTTAATAAGTAGAAATGAAGGGCATTTTGGTTCTTATAAATAGGAGTGAAAATGACATGTGACAACCCTTTTGTTTTTTTTTTTAATACAACAAAAAAAATCTAGTACAAAAAAATCTAGCACAAAAAATCTAGTACAAAAAAATATAGCACACAAAAATCTAGTACAAAAAAATATAGTACAAAAAATGTAGTACAAAAAAATATAGCACAAAAAAAATCTAGTACAAAAAAAAATATAGCACGAAAAAATTCAGCAAAAAAAAATGTAGTACAAAAAAATCAAGCACAAAAAATTGAGGAAAAAAATTTAAGACAAAAAAATTCAGCACAAAATATAGTACAAAAATCCAGCACAAAAAATGTTATACACATAGAAATACAACACATTTTAGTGAGTTTTTTTAGTCTTCATATTTTATATAGCAATATGGTACTCAAATTAAAGATAAAAAGACGCTCGATTTTATGGTGAAATTTTTATAAAAAAATAATGTCGTATAAAAAAGTTATGAACGTTTAAAAAATGAGGGTGGAATATGCATGTGACTTGCATGTGGAGAGAGAAAGTTCATAAATATGATTTTCCCAATATACCCTTGCACTCCTCCTTTCTCCTACACTTTAATCTTAACCATTGATTTGAAAAATAAATGGTTAAGATTCCTTCTCATCCTACTTAGGCAAAATAAACTTTTTATTTGATCTTACCCCGTCTTCTAGAGGACCAATGTTGGGCTAAAGATGATCATGTTGGGTATCATAATGGGGGGTTGGGATACTTATAAACACCTTCGCAAATGGCGCTTTGGTGATATGCTTAAAGAAGACCGTCCCGTTTTTTTTGGATGCTCTTGGATATTTGTTTTTGGTTATGGCTTGATAGCATTGTAAATCTTAATTTTAGTCGTACTAGTTTCATGAATACTCCTAGTATAGGTTGTATGGTTTCATTCTTTTGGTCCCCTAAATTTGTTTTGGGGATGATACGGGGTATGCCCCTTGATGGTGTAAATTCTTTCAGTGGTTATATGTTGTTTTTGCCGGGCGTATGCCCTTTATCCAAAAAAAAAAAAAAAAAAAACAAACAAGGATCTTAGCTTTTCAAACATGCATAAGGATTTCATATCCTCTAAGAGAAAAAGTAAACGTATGTTAATGGAGAGAACAACATAGGAACATAACAATTTCCTTAATTAGTGAAGGACGTGCATTGCAAGTTTGTGTATGTATATTTATTTATATAAAGGACTAAAACTAAAACTGCAATTTACTTTACTTTTTTTCCTTGAACGACCTTTTGACTTATCTTTTTTTCTAGTGTTGTTTCGTTTTCAGCAAATCACCTTTAAATAAACTTGAAAGAGATAGATAGATGTTAGATACAATATATATTCAAACAAGTCCATTCTCATTTCTCACACCCCTTTGATTAAATCGTTTCCAAAAATGGGTAAAATTGCTTCATCGATCTGTCTCATGATGCTCGGCAACTCACAATCCTTAATTCAAGGTACCACCAACAGTTTCAATCTCTAATGAATTGTTCATCCACTGATTTGTTTATATAGACACGGAATGGTTATTTTCAGAACTATAAATAGAGTAAAGTGCAATATGCGTCCATGTGGTATGTGGACGGAATCAACTTGGAGTCCTTATATTTGAAAAAATGCATATCTGTGTCCCTATGGTTTGCCCACATACCACTGGGACACAAATTGCACTTTACCGCCGTAATATTATGCGAGAACTAATGAACAATATGTATGTTTTCTTGATACTATCAGGTGTAATGTCGGCGACGTTCACATTTGTTAACAAGTGTGATCAGACAGTTTGGCAGGAATTTCATCCAATGCGGGGATCGCACGCTTCAACCAACGGGATTCGCTCTTCAAAAAGGCGAGGCAAAGGTACTCACCGCGCCATTGTCTTGGGGAGGTCAGTTCTGGGGTCGAACACACTGTTCGAAGATTCAGACGGTAAATTCACTTGTGATACAGGAGACTGTGGATCCGGAAAGTAGAGTGTGCCAGCGCTGGCCCTACTCCTCCGGCCACACTAGCTGAATTTACGGTTTCCGGAAATGGGGGAATGGATTTCTTCCATGTGAGTTTGGTGGGCGGATAGTAACCTCCCAATGCTGGTGACACCAAGCGGTGGGTCGGGAAACGACTGCAAGTCCACTGGGTGTACGGTGGACTTGAATGGCAGGTGTCCTTCCGCGTTAAGGTGGTGAATTCTGACGGAGAAGTGGTGGCGTGTAAAAGCGCTTGTGTGGCGTTTGGGCAGAAAGAGGATTGCTTGTCGCGGCGTGTATGACTCACATGAGGCGTGTAAACCGTCCGTTTTACTCGCAGGTGTTCAAGACTGCATGTCCACGCGCTTCCACTTACACATGCATACGATGATCAAACCAGTACCTTCTCCTGCACCGGGACGGACTACCGGATCACCTTTTGCCGCTGTCGAACACTAGGTAAAACAACCAAAATGTCATTATTCTCTCTAGTTGTTTCATGTTTATTTTACGAATAGAGTTAACTGTCATTTTCATCCATGTGTTTGGCAGAAAATGTCACTTCAGGCCAAAAAAATAAAATTTGCGCAGTTCCGTCCTCAACATTTTTGAAACGTGTCACTTCAGTGCAAAAAGATAACGCCCGTTGAGGACGGAACTCGCGCAAGGCGATATCTTTTTGGACTGAAGGGGCAATGTTTTAAAAATGTTGAGGACGGAATTGGCGCAAATGTTTTTTTTTTTTTTTGACTGAAGTGACATTTCCACCAAACGACGAAAATGAGAGTTAACTCTTACAAATCTGATATATAAATAGTCAACTCTAAGGTACAAGTTTCATCTATGGTACAGTTAACTCTTATAAACCAGTCAGTTAGTATGTCTTGCTTTAGCGTTTCATCCTAAGGTACAAGTTCACTTATGTCAAATGTTAAGTAATTCGTATATGTATTTTATGCAGTTTTTGTATGTTCTGTACTAATTAGAGTGTATTAAGATTACATATTAAAGGTGATATATTCATTAACGAAAATTTAAATTCCTTGACAGCAACAAATCAAATGAGGAGCAACCCAATGCCAACAACACCACAGTTCAACACCGGTTTGGTATACGAAGACACAGACGAGGGGGGACATAGCAGCGCTACTACGCGTACCACCTACATTAAGGCGGTCATTGGTACGGTCGCTGTGGTGCTGAGTGTTGTTGCATGTTTGGGAGTTCGCCGGATTGTGATTGAACTATCCTAAAGGGTTCATTTATGCACCGGCGCCCATAAAATATAACACATATATATATGTAAAGGTTATACGCATTCAGGTTCAGCACAAAATGTGTTTGAATCTTGTAGTGGTTGTTTCTTATAAATCAAGATTAAGGGTTAGTTTTGATAACTTGGGAGAATTAAATGGATGAAGATGTGAATTGGCGAAAGAGGTTTAATATAGTTTGTTGTTTTATGTACAAGGAAAAAAGAAAAAAAAAATAGATTTAAAAGGGATTTAGTGAGACAGAAAAATCGGCATCGTTACCATAGAATAAAAAAAGGAAACAGAAAAACAATCAAGGTACGTAAGCAAAGAAGCAGAAAATATCTTTTTGTGTGGGATTTGAAAATATTGTGAAGTGATTGATTGAAAGAAAGAGCGAAGATCCGTGTGATGCAGAGATCGAGGCGACTGGGGGCGTTGATGGTGTGAAATGATCAAGATTGTAGACGAGTGAAACGATTAAGATCGAAGAGATATGTGAATGATCAAGAGAACCCGAGTGATAGGAATCGATATAGAGGAGATGATCATGATAGTGAGAACAAATGAGCTCGAGATGAAAGAAGAAGTGTGGTAGCTGAGTGAGCATGAATAGCAAATAGAAGTTCCGGTTGTCAAGTGGAAGAAGTCGAGGATCATGAACTGGTTGGCGTGGATCAAAGACGAGTATTACTTGGAAACAATGTTCTCGGATGGAACACATCAAGATTAAGGGGGAGAATGTTGAGATTAGTATTGATTAGCTGGGGATTTTATCTGGTTGGTCAAAGTTTCTTAATTTTAGAAACTCTGTTTTTATTTAATTCGGTATCATGGCCGTCTAGTTAGAATAGGTTTGTGAGATTGGTGATGATCTTATGTTTAGTATATATAAGGTTTATTTGCTATATTGTAATTTTGGGGTGGTTTTCGTTCTTAGTAATATAAAAGAGTCATGGGAATTTCCACAAAACATCATTGTGATTCAATGTGTTAGATTTAGATTTGGGCCAACATTTATGATTTATCTATGCAATTTAAAGGTGTGCCCAACCTTTGTTGAAACTTTACGGGAGCCTACGCAATTTAGAGGTATGCCAAAAAATAAAAATAAAAACTAAGTTCACTAAGACCGATTTCTAAACGGAACCTGAATCGCTTAAGAAATAAGATAGAAGCTGAACCGAATCAATTTAAGAACCCCTCCACTATAATCGGTTAAAACCGAACCAAACTAGATATAAACTGGATCAAAACGCACAGGACAAACACCTACTTTTTACTTTATTTGACCAAAACCAAAATATATTGATGGCTTGAACTATTCCACTATCTATACATTTGATGGTCTAATTAATGAGTGAGTTTTTGCCATTCGAAAAAAAATATAAAAAAAATAAACGGGCATGCCATAATAAAAGGTAATATTATTATCATATAACATAGAGGTCATGAGTTGGAATTGCAGAAACATCTTCTTGCAAAAATTCAAGGTCATACGTTAAAACCCAACTTGGCCTAACACCATCAGGATTTGCTCATGTAGGAGTCTTGTGCACCGAAGTTGCCCTTTTTTATACTTATCTGATGGTTTGAACGACTAGGGTAAGGTTGAGAACCACCTTTATTGCGAGAACCGATGTGAACACAACCTAAAATACCTAAAAAAACCTAACCCCCAAGCTAAATGCTAAAAACTAAAACCCCCAAAAAACCTAAAAAATACCTAACCCCTCCCCCCACGCCAAAAACCTAAAACCCCCCTCCCACACCCCCCAAAAACCTAAACCCCCCCCCCCCCCCCCCCCGCTAAAATGCTAAAAACTAAACCCCAAAAAAACCTAAAAAACCTAAAAAAATCTAATAAAAATCTAAAAAAATTTTTTAAATATTTTTTAAGTTAAAATCGCTACTTTTAGGAGGCAAAAAAAAAATTTTTGATTTTTTTTTGCTACTAAAAGTAGCGATTTTTTTTTTAAATATTAATTTTTTTTTGTGTTTTTAGCTATTTTTAGGTATTTTTGGTTGTATTTACATTGGTTCTCGCGGTTCTCGCAATAATGGGTGGTTCCTAACGGATCTTTGTCCTATATATATATATATATATAGCAGAATTATAGGAAAAAATCTCATATTAGTTAAATAAACTAAAAAAAACCCAAATAAATGGACCTCATTTTGCCATGTGTTACATCTTTTTGTAGACGTGTTACATGTAACAACCAGCGGCTGCCACGTGTTACGTAACAGCTTTTACTTTTTCAGAAATGAGAATGTTAAATATTGCGAGAACCGTAAGAACGAATGAAAAAACCACAAGAACTTGGTCAATAACGTGTCAAATTCAAAATTTATTTTTACACTTATCATTATTATTCAAATACAATGTTAGAAATTAAATTAACACGTTTAAATTTACGTGAATTCGTAAATAAAGAAAATTTACACATGTGTAAGTTTGTCATTTACACATGTGTAAATTTCTTATATTTACACATGTGTAAAAAAACTAATAAGAGTGATTTTGAGAAAAGAAATGAATTATTTGATATTGTAAATTCTTTTTTGATGTTATATTTTAATTACAATGAGGTTTGTATTAAAAAAAAAGTTCGATTTTGATTGGTTTTTTCATTCGTTCTCATGATTCTCAGAATAATTAGCGTTCTCAAGATAATTATAGGGTTGGGTTCTTTTTTAGAACCTCACTTTTAAGTAGAACTTGGAGAACCAATGTAGACCAATCATTATTTTTTAGTGAGTTAAAGGACATTTTAGTCCTTATGTTTTGGGCTATTTTACCAGTTTAGTCTAAATGTTTCATTTTTCGCTTGTGGGTACAAAAAGTTTTCACCGTTGCCATTTTAGTCCACTGGGTTAACTTTATCTATTTTTTCTTTTAACCAGAAGAGCAATTCGGTCATTTTATATGTAATTCTATGAACTAGAAGGGCAACTCGGCCATATAAAATGACTGAATTGTCTTTCTCGTTAATAGAAATAATGGATGAAGTTAACCTAGTGGATTAAAATGGCAACGGTTAAACCTTTTTGGACCGACAAACAAAAAACAAAACATTTGAATTAAACTGGCAAAATGGCTTAAACCACATGAACTAAAATGACATTTAACTCTTTCTTAGTTTTAAGATAAAAACTAAGTAAAAGGGCATACTACGAATTTGTTAAATATGTCACTTTTATTACTTAATTGTAGAAAGAATATATAATTAACCGTCCTCTAGTTTTACAAATCAAACTAATCCAATATGTTTATGTTTACACATTTTTAGATTGATAAACAATTTCAGTCACGATTAATTTGTTTACATACTTGTCATCATCATTCATTGGACTCTACATATGTGTAAATAAATATATTACATATATGTAAATCTTCTAGGTGATCGTGGATTTATTTGAGCCATTCATCTATACTAGTGGGAAACCCGCGCGTTGCGGCGGAGTCGATAATTTACATCATCATACTAATGTATTAGTTTATAAATTCTACAAGCCAAAAAACCTATTATCCAACAGTTTCATGCATAAAAAAAACATAAAAACACCCAAAATACATAAGGCGCGCGTCTCAGACCTCAAAAAACCCAAAAAATGGGTTTTCTTGCGCTTTGTGAAAAAAGCGCACCTCAGGTGCCATGGCGACCGGAATGTACGATCAGGAAAAGCATTGGCAAATTGTTTGCCTACAGCAAGAGCTACACCATATCCAGCTAAATCTTGAAGCCTTAATTCACAGAAAAGCATTGGCAAACCCTACCTGCATTGCCCTTTTAGAAGCCATATGTTGACAAAGTTTGTTGGACTTTCAAACCAGATTGCTAAGAGCACCTGATGCATTTGCCTTTGTTTTGTCTTCGTCTTCCAAAAGTAGCAGATTTGCTAGTTGAGGGATGCATCTCCTCAGCTCTTCATAAAAGAAGTCGTCGTGATACGCTGCATTATCGATCTATTCAAAATAACAATAGTCAGTCAAGTGATAATTCAGCAATCTGTTGTGGTTAAAAAACTCAAAATGTCATCTTACTGCAAAAACAAGCAAATTTACGGGTGCGTTTGTCTCCATCAGAGCAGCGATCAACCAGCAGACTGACAATATTATGCTTTGCCTATAAGAAACGAGAAAAAGTTGTGTCGGTTGTAATTTTAAGGTGAAATTACATTTGAGTTCACAGCAGAATATGCCCATAATAAATACCAACTGTAGCCGCCCAGACCAGCATTATAACAACTCTTTTTATCTATGCCATCCAGCCAATCTTTAATTCCATTAGGCGACCAGTAATAAAGGAAGTTCCAGTCATACCTGCTGCGAATAATTTGCTCATGCAGAATCCCATTGTGCGTCTTCACATACCCGGCAACATAAATTACCAATTTACCCCTGCACCCTCTAGCTCGATGCTGATGAATGATACTCCACCCACGAAGGATCCTTTGAAACGTTCTCCAGCTATGATGCTTCCAGCTCTCGAAGGACCATATAAAAGGCACCAGCCACCACCCAAGAGGCCAAAACATCATACCACAATCCTTCAGAAGTTTCGCCAGTCGATGATCAAGGATATAAAAGTACCTCCAGCTATCAACCCAACCCACAACCCAGACCCATCTGCAATATAAAATAAGAACAGTACCACGGTTTCTAAAACCTAAGATGGTTTCCGACATAGGGGAGAGGGAACAAAAGGGGCTGCACCGAAAAGACAAACCCCCTAGCCAGTCCTTCCTTATGTCTCCCGCGTTAAAAATGCACTCCAACAGATAGCACACTATAAAATACCGAAAATGACCCCTGACCAACACCCTAAGGTTTAGACGAAGAAGGGAAACAAAATATATTCCTATAGACCAAGAGAAAAGAGAGAGGTAGGCCACCAAACGACTTCCAGAAGAAGTATAATGGTTAACTACCCATTCCCCCTTATTATCCCAGCCCAACCCAGATAGTGACCATCCCAAAAGTGCCAGCTGCTACAAGCAGCCCCAAGCCAAGGCAAAGCCCACCCGATAGTGGCTGCCAACAACACACAGACCCAATCCAGCCCAATACCACCCAGCATGAATACAATGAGATAATTGTTTACCGTGAGGGTATTGATTAAAAAGCATTTAAAGATGTGTGTGTAAAAATTCTCATCTCCAAAAAGGGCATCTCTCATAAAGAAGTCACTCATGTTTGAAGTAATAATCCCCATTGTCTACCTACTCCACACAACAGAAGGAAACATCTGCAGCATCATTTAACAGTTCTGTTTGTTTGAGCCGTAGTGGGAATGCCCGCGCGTTGCGGCGGGTGTTCCGACTTATATCAAATTTAAATATGATGTCTACTACGAACGACAACCCATTCCAAGTTCCTAACATTTTATCTCATTAAACCAAAAATAGTCATTGAACCTTCTGTCATTGTATCATACGTTTATCTATTTCTATTATATATAAACGGTTAAAATTAGAATCCACAAAACTTATTAGAATAAAATCAGTATTTCTAAAAATGTATCAGTGTTTAGTGTTTATTATGATGCAGTTTATGTAACCATATGAACACATTTGTTACTCAAAATAAACAAAAATGTTTTTCAAGTCACCCAATCCAACCCGGCCCCGCGCGTTGCGGCGGAGTCGATAATACCGGGCATGAATATATCACCAAGTCGAGAGTGTGAAGGTTAAAAGGTTTGTCGTAGTTTTACGAAAGTCTTGCATATGCCACCTTGGTTATTGAGTTGTTTATAGAGAGTCATGTATTCCTCTCATGTAATGGTTGTATTGAAGTCAAGACATCGTGGTTATAGAAAGGTTTGTTGTTTTTTTTAATAGAACAGTGTAGTTTGGATGTGGTGGTCAAAGACATGATAATTTCAAATTGAAAAGACAGGTCGTAAAAAGATAAACCTTATTGAGTTATTCAGTATTGAGTTACAGTAGACGTCTTAAAAGCCTTAGGACGTATTCATATAGAGGTTGTTCAATTGGTGTCACGAGGGCTGCATGCGGCGATGATTTCGCGTATATTGGTTGACCACCATTCATCATCTTCCCAATCGTCGTTGTTTTTTTCCTGGTCGACGCGTTTGTTTTCCGGTTCAGATGTTGTAGCAATAGCTCCCTGGTTGTTGTTTGTCTGTTTTGTTGGGTTGTTCATGGACGTTGCTGAAATTGGATTTTGTTTGTTAATGAAAATGATGCTGACAATGTAAACGTAATTGATTTGTAATAGTTGAATATGTTTTGGCGTACCTGATGGGGTTGTTTTAACGTGCTTTGTTGGGGAATCCGCTTGCGGGTCATACTGACTGAGCGATGGTTTCGTTACAGATGGTGTTTTCCTTTTCTTATTATGCTTGACTGTTGGGGCCGTTTCTGTTTCATTTGGACGTGCGTTTTATGAACGTTAAAATGTGACATAGAAATAAATTATGTGTAATTTGTTTTGAAGTGTCGTTGGTGCTGTTGACGTACCGGGGTGTGTTGGCTTCGGTTGGTTAGTTGTTCCCTCCATTGTTCATTGGTTCCTGAAAAAGAGATTAATCGTTGTTAGCAATTGAGGGCATGATTTTCATCGTAACTGGCTAGACGTAACAGTGAGCAGCCGTAAGAAAATGACCCATTTCAGTTTTGTATTAGACGAAAATAATCCACTGGTTTCGTTAGTGGAAAACAATAGTAAGGGCATTACAATCCACCATGTTTTGGTAAAGTCCAAACGAACCAATGTACGTAAATGTGAGTTAGGATTGGCGTTTCTCCATAACACATGGCGTAAGTGCAATGTTAGATTATTTTTAAATGTAAATATTAAAAGATTGTTGTTCAAATTTGAAAGCATTAAAATTTGTTTTGCTGCCTATTTGGGGTTGATGGATGTCCTGAAATTTGCCAGTTTGTTAATTGTGTATTGTAGTTAAATAAAGTTTACCAATTATTTTATCAGTATTGTCCTCTTAAGAAACAAGATTCTGCAGCACCGCAATATGTCAATGGCGTTTAGTTTTGTAAATTTTAAATAAATATTTTCAAAGACAACTCACATGCCATTGTTAGTTTATTGATTTATTGGGTTGTAGGAAATCAGTTTAAGTATCCATAGTTTAAAAGTCAAAGACGTATAGAGATAAGAGAGGTTGGAAAGTAAAGTAGATAGAATATTATTGAGTCCATCAGTCATGAATTCATTGTGAACATTAATTAACGAAACGTAAATAATAATTCATAAAATTTATTGGTACGAAGGTTGGATATTCATACATCTGAATAATCAGATGTATTAGCATGTGGGGAAAATAAATACGGTTTTGATGATGTGCGGGCTAATTTAAATGAGTTGGCGACACAAGCGTCTCAGTGAAGATTACCCCTATGTTTCCTTGAAACCAATTCCCTGCGTAGAAACGGTCCAACGGGTAGCTTTTTATTGGGAATTCATAGAGCTTTATCGGGCCACTCATAAGATACCACGTTCCGTTTATCATGAAGTGTGTAAATGTCACCCATGTTGAGAATGGTATGCGAGTCACTGGTGGTGTTGAGAAGAGGTTATACCAGCGATCGCCGTTGAGTGTCCATAAGTCGGCTTTCTTTTTAGTCCCGCCACTTGTAGTCATTAGAAGCATTTGTAGTGAGTCTTGTACATTTGCCAAAACCCCCTCATAAACGGATTTCGGTGGAACTAGGGGGAATGGTATCTCGATAATCTTCTAGGTGATTGTATTGAATGCAATAACGACGTTTATAAACACATCCCATTCTTCTGTGATTGTGAAGTACAAAGTGTTTCCACATAAAGTCCCATGTGACCAAATGAACATACGTGTTGCATATTCGGGTTTTGTGTCGAAAGGTATTTGTCTCCAGGTTCCCGAACGCCTGGAGTAGATTTGTGCTGTAGTCACACCTGTTGTTCTCTTTATATGCAATACGTTGTAGTCATCCGCCGGCCCTTTGTATAGTCCAACCGCATCGTTGACGTTATTATAGAGTCCTTGGCCGGTAGGGGTGGAAAGAAGCTTGTACTTGGCTGTGGTTGGGTTCCAGAGCACTAAGTCATTGGTCGGTTGCAAACTTATGCAAAGCAAACCATCCAGGTGGGCTAATGTTGCGATGCCCTTTAGACCGGGTGGGAATGGGAATTGAATGTTAGTCGGGTTCCATAATCACTAGTTTTAAAGTCAATTGGGTAAACGGAGCAAACCAATAGACGGGTTAACAATGTTTTTTGATTACATGGAAGTAGCGAGCGGGAGTAATGTGCTGTTTCGAATGCCCGCGTCGATAGTAATGCGCACCAGTCCTTGCAGACAATCTTACACCTGGTGGCTTGCTTGGCCGGTAGACATGTTAGTATTCCAAAAACAATCACTTCAACACCTAAAGACATGGCTGGGTAGCAAAGTAGGATAGCAAAGTAGTTATCAGTGGGAGGAGGTCGTAAATACGCAAGCAAGTTGCGAATAAAACGTAATGTATGTCAACTTGAGGAATTCTTAAAACCCAACAGATTAGAAGTGACAAAGAAAGTTATAGTGTCGTAAGTTGTTTTAAAGAACATTTTAATCCTCCATAGAAAACCCTCCCAGTCCAAAATTTAATTTCGTTATCAGGTATGACAATAATATATGCGTCTGTTGACATTCAAAGCATATATTTTGGAAATCAAACACAAAAGCAGGAAATTTATACAACTATTGGATACTTTTTGTTTCTTAAATTGAGAATTAAGTTGGGTTTGAAGTTTGAAGCATATGGTAGTCAACCATCATCATTTTTAACAATGTCAGAAATGAGTTATATTTTTTTTTTATGCTGTTGTGAGATGTGGTAAATAAATGTTAATGAAATATCAAAGAGACAGTAGTAACTTAAGCGGGAGTTGACTATTTTACAGCTATGCAATATATGTTTGACATGTAGAGTGAACTGTATATACTGAAATTAGAGATATTTACAGTCCGGTTCAGATGTGTTTTATGCATTTTACGGTCTGGGTCAGTGTTTTTTATGCATTTTTGGGTGTAACCAGTAAGTACAGTTTTTGTTAAAATTAAGCGAAAGCAGCCGGTAAATGAAGTCATGAATTTGCAGGCAACGAAAATAAGAGTAAATTGGGACCTGATAAACGGGGATTCCGGACGCCGCAAAAATCCTGCACGGACCTGTTCATAATTCAGAAAGTTAGAACGTGTTTGTTTGAATTACCGAAGAATTGGTATAAGAAAATTGGGTAATCAATCAAACCTGAGAATATGGAATTGAAATTGCAAATGAGCAGAAATTTGATGTGAGGGCTCCATGTTAAATAATTGGGGGTTTCCAATCGATGGTGGGAATTCAATTAGTTGCGTCAATTACTGAGTGGCCTTCAATTTTCGGTTTGAATCATCAGTAATGAATGAAGGATGGAATATGAAACAATTGAATGTTGTGATTGGGATGATTTTCCCTCAGTAACGTACAAAACAATTGAATGTGGTGATTGGAATGGACGAAATATTGAAGGGGTGTTTGGGATTCCTTTTCAACTTCTCCTTCTCAAAAGTCCTTCTCAAGATCCAGAAGTAAGAAATCCAGACTTCTCAAAAACTCCTTCTTAAAGACAAAATTAACTCTGAAAGTCCTTATTTTCATTATGTTTGGGATTCCTTTTGCTTCAGAAGAACTTCTCAGATGATGTTTGGGGTTCCTTCTCTTCTCAGAAGTCCTTTTTGCTCCAAAAAGTCACTTTTAATAGGAATCCCAAACACCCCCTGAATGGGGTTAAGGGTGGGCTTCAGTTTGTGAATTGAGGTGTAGATTATAACATTAGGTTAGGTTGAAGGAGAAGCACGTGGTTTTTACAGGGGGGTTTATTTTAGTGGGAGGATGTAGTTTTTTATTATTTATTATTTTTTATTAAAGATAAATTATGTATTTAAGTATAACTTTGATTTGAGTGCAAGTGAATTTCAATGTAGTATCGAACGATATGAATACGAATACCAATTAACTTTTATTTGCCCGCACTTGAAGGTGAATGTAGTATTGAAGTTTTTTGAACCGATGAGAAGCGGGGGTTATATCGGTTCAGTATTTTTTGGAGTTTTATTTTAGGTGAAGTTGTTTTTTTATGACATGATAGGGTTAATTAGTGATGTCGGTTGATATTTGTTTGAATGTGCAAGGAGGGTGGTTTGGAAGCGGGCGGTTATAGCGGTTGAATAATTTTTGGTGTTTTTTTTATTTGAAGTAAATATCATAAGGCGCACTTAGCTGTTTAGCAAAGCATTAATAATTTAGAAATATCATAAGGTTTTTCTATATGGCAAAGTTTGAAAGTTAAAAGATATATTGACATGAAGTTTTATAATTTAAAAACAATTGTTTAATATACTTTGTATTTTTTTTGTTGCTGTCGACGGACGCTTAACGTTTTCGACTAGGCCCGTTAGATCTTCCGTTCATACAACTCTCGAGTTTTGAATCTTGTACTGGTTTAGAATGTTCAGGTAGATGGAGTTGTAGAAATATATGTCCTTGTTGAGTAAACTGTCAAAAAATCAAATATTTATAAAAAGCTCGTAACGATTTAAGTATATAAATTCGAATCAAGATCATGAAATCCGCTCACTTTAATCGAGTTTCCCACAAGATTCGTTATCACTTGTTTGAATCTTCCAGGATCACCCATCACAATTTGCGGGACTTTATCCGATACAACCACCGCCAAGTTTAATTTCCCAAAAAAAAAAGGTAAAAAATCAGATCAACAAAAAAAGAAAAAAATAGATCAGAAGAACGAAAGTCGGAAAACGGTGTATATTATTGTTACCTCAATGCCTTTATTTCGGGTCTTTTAAGAAAATAACGAGAGTACGTCATCTAATATGGACCATAGATCAAACGGGACCGCCTCTACTTCCAACTTCCTGGCTTCAATCTTAGCCCGATGAAGCACTTCGTTGATGAAAGTGATTAAAGCCCGTCCGCAAGCCTGAGCCGTTTGAGCATAATCTCTTTGTGTTGAACTTAAATCCGTATCTAGAAGCAATGCAAGCATCCCAAAAACCGCAATCGCGCGTTTATCAAAACCGACACGTTAATGTATAAGAAATGGAGAAAAAGAGTAAAGTACACTCATGGTCCCTGTGGGCTGTGGTTAACCAAGATTTTGGATTTAGTCCCTAGTTTTTGAAAAGTACATGAATGGTCCCTGTGGTTTGCACTTTGTAACGCATACCCCTGGAGCCATCCATGTAGTTTTGGTAAAAGTTGGAGACTAAATAAGTTAGAAAGTGCAAACCACAGGGACCATCCGTATACTTTAAAAAAGCTAGGGACTAAATCCAAAATTTTGGTAAACGACAGGGACCATCCGTATACTTTATTCCAAGAAAAAAATATTGAAATACTAAGTTCAAGAATGATACCGAGGGTGCCATTCATCGGAGTTCTGATTTCATGTGAAACAGTAGCAAGAAACTGGCATTCAAAACACATAAAACATTAATTAACACATTTTATTTTATAGTTTATAACATCATTAATGATTCACAGTTTTAGGAATTAACTTGGGATTTGGCTTTTAAAGAACACTTTGGATGACGTTTGATCTGTTTGGCCTAATTGATGTTGATTTTACATGTTAGACTCATGTGAGATAAAACATAACCAGAATCAAGCGACTCATGAGTAAATGAGTCGATATTGCATCCTGTAGTTGTATGGAATAATATATCTCTAGCTTTCTGGACCACTGTTTTTAATGCAGTACTTGTATGGTTTTAGAAATAAGGATAACTGATACTTAGGTTATGGTTACCGTTATGGATTTAGACAGACCCTAACCAACATATGCACACCACTATCTCGCTCTTATGTTCGGAAACAAATTCTACTTGCGTTGGCCTCAACACAAAGTGTTGGCTAATCCTGATTATCAGTTAATTCAGTTCGATTGCGTCCGCTTATAATAGTTAACGAACAACATCGATGCCAACCGAATGCTCACCGCAATGCACAAGTACTTTCTACACTTTGTAAACTGATCTTTAATTATAAGCTTTGTATGAGAAGCATGTAAAGACATAGCGGAATGTAGTTAAACCATTTTAATAACCCATGCTTACATGTGCGAACAAATGAAACATAGGTGACATACATAGCAGAAACCAACAATAAAGTAATAACATGGTAAAGATGATGTTATTAAAAGATCAAGCATTTGGCGAGACTAAGGTCTGTTGGAAAACCGCGCCTATGTAACCTCGGAACCAGCTGGATGCGTAATAGCATTCTAAGGGGTTGTTGTCAACTCGTATTTCATAAAGTTTTTTGAGTTACTCATCACCACAAAAGTTTCGTCGGTCAAGTAGTGGGTTATGGTTAGCCACAATGATAAGGGTATGGGGGGGGGGACTGTAGGAGTTGAGAAGTGTTTGACCAAGTTCTCTCCTTGTAGAGCCCATAGTGTTAGTGACATATCTTGATGGCCAGTCCATAGCACCATGTGAAGAGACTGTCGGACATCAACTAAGATGCCTTGGAAAATCCCGGAGGATGGTACTGGGGGAAGCTGATCTCCGTAACCTGTTCAGTGTTGGTATCAAACCCGACAACCACATTTTTACCCACGACCCAGCATTCGCAGACGGTAAAGTACAAAGTGTCACCGCATACGATACCGGGTGACCAATAGAATCTGCGCTTTTCGTATTCGGGGTTAGTTCCGAAGGCTATTTTTCACCAGATTCCCAGCTGTCTGGAGTAGACATGGGCTGATAGCAGATCTGATCTTCGAGATAAATGCAGTATTCTGTAGTTGTTAGATGCACCATTGTATAATCCAACGGTATCTGCTATGTCTTTATACAGTCCATGGCCGGTTGGGGTGGCCAAAAGTGTGTGTGCGCTAGTGGTGGGATTCCAGAGGACCAATTTATCTGTATGCTGCAAGCATACACATAGGAGGCTGTCTAGATGTGACAGTATCATGACATCCCTTATTTCAGCTTGAAACGGGAGCGGAACTACGGTCTGCAGGCCGTAATCAGCAGTCTTAAATTCCATTGGCTGAACATGGCAATTGTAACAACTCTCATCAAAAGTTATATTTATTTAATTAAATTGTCCAATAAGGAAACCCTAATTGAGACACCCAATTGATTATGCACAAACCCTAAAATTTTCAGAATTTTCAGAATCATGATCAGGGCCCCTAAAACTCAGGGGGGGAGGGGGGGTAAAACCTGTTTACGATTATCCAAATATAAACCTGTCAAAACTTAAAATTTCGAAAGTATTGATTCAGCAAGCCTACTCCCACACTCAGCAACCCTATAGTGATGTCGTGTCCTTTACGGACCGTAAGGGTTGAGTCTTACGGTCCGTAAGCCTAGGCTGTGTCAAGTCAGCAAGGCTAGTCCCTGAGGTGGCTGACCTATAAATATTCTTTATCTCACCGTAAGGGTTGAGTCTTACGGTCCGTAAGCCAGTCCCAATTTCGGGTATAAATAGCAGACATTGGCACTTGATTCTGGGCGCTTGAACGACGAACAAAGTCGAAACATACACTGAGATAAGCTCTGTTTACCACAATTAACACACACGGATCACAAATCGACGCCGCAATCAGGGTAATAACTCGATCGCTGCTACGATTCAATGTCCGATCGATTAAACTATCCAATGGATGTTTAAGTGCTGCCCACATTAGGGTTTATGCTTTGTCATTCGTCGTTAAATCGATGGATGTTAAGTATCGCACATTGTCATTCGTTGTGAAGGTTGTAATCTCGTGAGTTATCGTAAATGCTGTATTAAGTTACTAACCTAGTTTGTGTGCCTGATTATTTAACTAGGTTATCAAGGCTAATCAGTAGGCTAAGCTCTGTTCAAAATTAAATCTGCAATGTGAGTCATTCTCTTTTTATCAAATCTATTTACAAAATCATCTTTATTGTCAAAGTTATAATTACGGGGATTAAGTCTTTGTAATCACCAAGTTATAGCCGGTATGTGGGGTTTTGTATACATTACTTGATAATCGTCACCATTGGGGCAGCCAATGGGGGATATGACCATAGTCACAGATCCGGTCGAGTGAAAAATACCGTGGGTAGTTGGTTTGATATCAGGAACATTATAATCGCTCTTAATACTTTAAATTATAACAAACGAGTCGTTTTATTAAAAAGAATGATTCACTCAGTATTTCCCGCTGACAAAACCTTTTTCAAACATGTTTCAGGTGATCTGTTGTGATCCACGAAAAGTGCCGTGAAGCACTACAAGCTTAAGGATGTGGCTCAGTATAAAAATAAGGAAACATGTTTTGTAAAATAAAAGATTTCTTCATGAAATCTCAAGATTGTAAATTACCGGGTTTTATCCCGAGTTGTGAAATAAAATAATCGGGAAATATTTCAGTTTTTAAAATGATCTTGAAGAAACTTCCACTGTTAAATAAATACCACGGGATTTTCTGTCCCGCGGCTCCTGAAACGGGTTAAATCGGGCCAGGGGGCGTGACAGAAAAAGGTGGTATCAGAGCCACTGATCTAAGCCTATTAAGTATTTAGAAATACTTAATTTTACTGATTGCCAATTATGTGATTATGTGTTTTATTAACTGATTATTTGTTAATTACAGTATGGGTAAACAAAAGCTGTCAAATATCTATCTTAAACTAGATAGGTCATCCAACGAGAAGGGAAGTTCATCCCAAACAAAACCTTATGAAATTCCTGAAGAAGGAATATTTGTGAGAAAGGCACATTATGAGAAACCACTTTCTCCTAATAAAAGAAGTTTGATTATTAGGAAAAGTCAGGAGGAAATAAGGAAAATCCGAGAAAAGAAAGTTAAACAGGAAACCCAGGAATTAACCTGTAAAACACCCTGGGAGGACAAATTAGATGAAAAATGGGCAGATCTTTATATGCTAGCTACAGTAGCAGAAAATGCAAATCTCTAAATACTCTAACTCAAGTTTTAGCACCTTTATTTATCTACAATCCAGAAACCTTATTCAGTAAATAAATAAGTTCACAGTAAATCGTAGTATATTTTACTTGTCAGTTGTTTTATGTATGGTATGCAATAATATTTAAGGGTTATCTATGAAATTTTGTTATTGTATTTTACCATGTGGTATGTATTTTGCATATATGCTAAACAACATGAATGAGATATCTGAAGCTTTAGAAAATCTTAACCTCTATCCCGTTAAGATAGAAGTTTCCAAGGAATTCACTGGTTACTTCGCTGACAAAGAAGAACCCATGGAATTTCAATCCAAACCACTGGCAAAACCTAAACCCAAGAAAAGAAGCAGATTTGTGTGCTGGAGGCGTGTACGTAGGAAAAAGCCAGCAACAAGAAAGGTTACCAAAACTGAAGAACCAAAAGACAAAGGAAAAGGGGTAGAAATTGAGGAAAATGTTAATCAAATAGAGATAGAAGCTGAGAAGAGTTTTAAGCAAACAGAAAGAGAAGTCGGAGAAATTTCTAGACAGAAACAGAAAATGACTCCCTGGGAAGTTTTAGATCATAAACTAGTAATGAGTGACCTCATCGGACCTGCCGATGGAAACCTTAAACCAGCTAATCCAAACCTTATATTTACTGAAGAAGCTCTTTTCAGCTACCCACTAGAAGCTCCAATTCCAATCAATCTGGAACCTGCTATTCCAGATCCTATTGTCCAACCTCAACCACTACCAGTAGAATTAGATGAATGGTGGACAACTGATTGGCAATACCAAAATCTTTTAAACAACCCTGACACATTTTTCCCACAAGTTGACCCAGAACCTCCACTATACCCAACTATGAGGCCGGAGAATCTGGCTGAACTTCGTCTCTGGGGCGAAGAGTTAATTAATGCAGGAAATAGGATTAGGGATGTTGGAGAAAGAGTTACTTGGAAGTACGATGAATGGGAGCGTCGTTTTTAAGAAATTAGCTGACCAGATAATGGGAGTTTGCAGGAATATTTATTTAATAAATAATCATAAGAACCAGTATGTGTAATAACTTAACAATAAAACGTTGTATGATAATCGTGTGTACGAAGCATAATATAATATATAGAAATGAAACTTGGGAAATCGATAATTTTTGGTTATACATGTTAATGTGATTATGTGCAAACTGTTTTATTATATTTGTATTTATACTAATTATTTATATAAAATTAATCATCAGATGGCAAACATTGGTAACGAACCAGTAAATGAGGTTAATCAGTCTGAGCAACATCCAGGAGATCAATATATGACTAGGCAAGATATTGAAAATATTGTTGCTCAAGGGATAGCCAATGCTATTCCAGCAATCGTTGCTGCTGTAAAGAATCCAATCGAACCGCAACAAATCGTTCCTAGTAAACGTATTTCTGAAGATAACTTCAGTAATAGTGTAAACGGAGGCAATGATCATGTTAATCATAATGACGAACCACATCAAGCTCCATTTCCTAAGAAAATGAAAGCCGCAACGCCTGGTTGCACTTTCAAAGAATTCCTTGCTTGTAAACCCACTGAATTTGCAGGCAATGAAGGAGCAACTGCATCACTGCGTTGGTTAGAGAAAACCGAAGCAGTAATTGCAATAAGTAAATGTGCTAAAGATGATCAGGTCATGTACGCATCAAATCTCTTCAAGGAAGGAGCACTCGAATGGTGGAACACTGTGTTACAATCAAAAGGAAGAATAATAGCTTATGCCATGAATTGGGAAGAATTTAAGGGTCTTGTAGAAAGAAAATTATGTTCCGAGTATGAAAAGGAACAAATGACAAATAAGTTCCTAAATCATCGGATGATGGGTGTAGATTGTCGCGGTTATACTTCGACATTCTTTGAATATGCTAGAGTGGTACCAACGCTGGCTTCGCCAGAACCGGTACTCATTTCTCGCTACATTTGGGGACTGATTAGTGAAATCCGCAATATCGTTAAAGCTGCGAGACCTCGCACTATTGACGATGCTGTGGAATTAGCTAACACCCTAATTGACGAACTGGTACGTACACAAGATGAAAACAAGAAGAAAGAATTGGCTCAGAAAATTACCCAAGGATTTCGTGCGGGTAACAGTAGTAATTTCAAGAGAAGAGGAACTGGGCAATTCTCAACTCCGTCATTCTGCAGGAAATGCAAGAAGAAACATTATGGACGATGCGATATAACCTGCAATTTTTGCAAAACTGTAGGACATCGTGAAGAAAACTGCAGAAAGAAAACAATAGTTTGCTATAACTGTGGAGAAAATGGACATTTTAAAACAGAATGTCCTAAATTGGGCAAACCAGCAGACAACAAAACCAAGGCGACCGACGGAACTGTTAAGAAGAATGCCAGGGCATTTCAGCTGACCACTCAAGAAGCAGAACTCATCCCAGATGTGATAGCGGGTACGTTCTTAGTTCACAACGTATACGCAAAAGTATTATTTGACTCTGGTGCAAACCAAAGTTTTATAAATACTTCATTCTGTCAAGCTCTTAATTTACCTTTAACCAATATTAGGCAGATTTTTACAGTTGAAACGGCAGACGGAAATTCAGTTAAAATAGATAAAGTTTTGCAGGAAAGAAATATAGAACTTTTAGGACATAAATTCTCTGCAAACCTATTGCCAATGAATTTAGCTGAATTTGATATTGTATTAGGAATGGATTGGTTAGTAACCAACCATGCTCGAATCTTTTGTGATCAGAATTCCATAGAAATTCAATCACCCACCGGAGAAGTAATTAGGATTACAGGAGATAAACCACGTAAGCCCCTGAAGTTCATATCAGTAATGAAAGTTGCTAATTATGAACGGAAACAAGGAATAGTATATATGATTTCAGTAATCATTAGTACTAAGGGTAAAGAACTTAAGGAAATTCCTGTAGTCTCAGAATATCCGGATATATTTCCAGAAGAGTTACCGGGATTACCCCCAGATAGGGAAGTAGAATTTAGGATTCATCTAATTCCAGGAACTACACCGATAGCCAAGGCACGTTATCGGTTAGCACCCACAGAAATGTTAGAACTGAAAAAGCAATTAGATGAATTACTAAGTAAAGGATTCATACAACCTAGTTCATCTCCTTGGGGAGCACCAGTGCTATTTGTTAAGAAAAAGGATGGTTCAATGAGAATGTGTATCGATTATAGAGAATTAAATAAGGTTACAATTAAGAATCGATACCCATTACCTAGGATTGATGATTTGTTTGATCAACTTCAAGGAGCTAGATATTTTTCTAAGATAGATTTACGCTCCGGATATCATCAATTGAAGGTACAAGAAGAAGACATACCTAAAACTGCTTTCAGAACTAGGTATGGTCATTACGAGTTTACAGTCATGCCCTTCGGATTAACGAATGCACCTGCAGCATTCATGGACATGATGAATAGGATCTGTAAACCATATTTGGATAAATTTGTAATTGTTTTTATAGACGATATACTTATTTATTCCATAAGTCAGACAGAGCATTGTGAACACCTTCATGCATTCTTAACTTTGTTAAGAAAAGAAAAGCTTTATGCCAAATTCTCGAAGTGTGAATTTTGGTTAAAGGAAGTGCAATTCCTAGGACACATGGTGAATCACAAAGGTATTCACGTAGATCCTGCTAAGATAGAGGCAATTACCAATTGGAATGTTCCGCAAACCGCAATGGAAATTAGAAGTTTTATAGGTTTAGCTGGATATTATCGACGGTTTATTAAGGATTTTTCCAAGATAGTCGTACCATTAACTAAGTTAACCTGTAAAGCCGTTAAGTTTGAATGGGGACCTAAACAAGAAGAAGCCTTTAGGATTTTGAAACAGAAATTAACAAATGCTCCAATCTTAGCCTTACCAGAAGGAACTGAAGATTTTGAAGTATATTGTGTTGCTTCAAAACTAGGATATGGATGTGTGCGTATGCAACGCAAAAAGGTGATTGCATATGCTTCAAAGCAATTGAAAAAGCACGAAGAAAATTATACGACTCATGATTTAGAATTAGGAGCCGTAATTTTTGCCCTTAAGATTTGGAGACATTATATGTATGGAAGTAAATTTACTATTTATACAGATCATAAAAGTTTAAGATATATATTTGGGCAAAAAGAGTTAAACATGAGGCAAAGGAGATGGATGGAAATCCTAAGTGACTACGACTGTGATATTCAGTACCACGAAGGAATGGCAAATGTAGTTGCAGATGCCTTAAGTCGTAAGTATTATGAGAAACAACGACGGGTTCGTGCTCTCAGATTAAATTTACAAATAGATTTAATGGAACAATTGAAAAATGTTCAAGCTACAGCAATCAAGGATGATACTGAAGGAATGAAAGGACGAATAAAGGAATTAGAACAAGGAGCAGATGGAATTTGGAGATTCCATAAAAGTAGAATTTGGGTACCTAAGCAAGGAGACTTAAGACCTAAGATTTTAGAAGAAGCCCATAAATCTAGGTATACTATGCACCCAGGAAACAATAAGATGTACCAAGATTTAAGAAAGAATTTCTGGTGGATAGGAATGAAAAAGGATATAGCCCGATATGTTTCTAAATGTCTCACTTGTTCACAAGTTAAGGCAGAACATCAGAAACCTTCAGGGTTACTACAACAATTAGAAATGCCTATATGGAAATGGGAACTTATAACAATGGATTTTGTTACTAAGTTACCCAAAACAAGAAAAGGTAATGATGCGATTTGGGTAATTGTGGATCGATTAACCAAATCAGCTCACTTTCTACCAATGAAAGAAACCTTTAATATGGAAAGGTTGGCAAAATTGTATGTAGATGAAGTCGTATCCTTACATGGAGTTCCACTCTCCGTTGTTTCGGATAGGGATAGTCGTTTTACTTCTCATTTCTGGAAAAGCTTCCAGCAAGCTATGGGAACTCGACTCAATCTGAGTACTGCATATCATCCCCAAACAGACGGACAAAGTGAAAGGACGATTCAAACTCTAGAAGACATGCTCCGAGCATGTGTAATAGATTTTGGTGGAAATTGGGATTATCATTTACCATTAATTGAATTCTCCTATAACAATAGCTATCATTCAAGTATTGAAACCGCCCCATTTGAAGCACTGTATGGAAGAAAGTGCAGAACCCCAGTTTGTTGGGCAGAAATAGGATAAAGTCAATTGTCAGGTCCTGAAATAGTGCAAGAGACGACCGACAAGATTACTCAAATCAAGGAAAGGCTGAAGACGGCTCGAGATCGCCAGAAAAGTTATGCAGACAATAGATGCAAGCCATTAGAATTCCAAGTTGGAGACAGAGTATTGTTGAAAGTTTCTCCTTGGAAAGGAGTAGTTAGATTTGGAAAGAAAGGAAAGCTAAGTCCAAGGTACGTAGGACCATTTTCAGTGATCCAACGTATAGGACCAGTTGCTTATCGTTTACAACTACCAGAAGAATTAGCTGGAGTACATGATGTATTTCATGTATCTAATCTCAAGAAATGCTTATCAGATGAATCACTGGTAGTACCTCTTCGAGATATAGAGGTAAACGAAAAATTGAAATTTGTTGAGAAACCTCTTCAAATTGAGGATAGAAAGATCAAGTTTCTCAAACATAAACGACTAGTTTTAGTCAAAGTCAGATGGGATTCAAAGAGAGGAGCTGAATACACTTGGGAACTGGAATTAGAAATGAAGCGAAAGTATCCTCATTTATTCTAGTAAATCTCGAGGACGAGATTTTTATTAAGGTGGGGAGAATGTAACAACTCTCATCAAAAGTTATATTTATTTAATTAAATTTTCCAATAAGGAAACCCTAATTGAGACACCCAAGTGATTATGTACAAACCCTAAAATTTTCAGAATTTTCATAATCATGATCAGGGCCCCTAAAACTCAGGGGGGGGGGGTAAAACCTGTTTACGATTATCCAAATATAAACCTGTCAAAACTTAAAATTTCGAAAGTATTGATTCAGCAAGCCTACTCCCACACTCAGCAACCCTATAGTGATGTCGTGTCCTTTACGGACCGTAAGGGTTGAGTCTTACGGTCCGTAAGCCTAGGCGGTGTCAAGTCAGCAAGGCTAGTCCCTGAGGTGGCTGACCTATAAATATTCTTTATCCCTTACGCACCGTAAGGGTTGAGTCTTACTGTCCGTAAGCCAGTCCCAATTTCGGGTATAAATAGCAGACATTGGCACTTGATTCTGGGCGCTTGAATGACGAACAAAGTCGAAACATACACTGAGATAAGCTCTGTTTACCACAATTAACACACATGGATCACAAATCGACGCCGCAATCAGGGTAATAACTCGATCGCTGCTACGATTCAATGTCCGATCGATTAAACTATCCAATGGATGTTTAAGTGCTGCCCACATTAGGGTTTATGCTTTGTCATTCGTCGTTAAATCGATGGATGTTAAGTATCGCACTTTGTCATTCGTTGTGAAGGTTGTAATCTCGTGAGTTATTGTAAATGCTGTATTAAGTTACTAACCTAGTTTGTGTGCCTGATTATTTAACTAGGTTATCAAGGCTAATCAGTAGGCTAAGCTCTGTTCAAAATTAAATCTGCAATGTGAGTCATTCTCTTTTTATCAAATCTATTTACAAAATCATGTTTATTGTCAAAGTTATAATTACAGGGATTAAGTCTTTGTAATCACCAAGTTACAGCCGGTATGTGGGGTTTTGTATACATTACTTGATAATCGTCACCATTGGGGCAGCCAATGGGGGATATGACCATAGTCGCAGATCCGGTCGAGTGACAAATACCGTGGGTAGTTGGTATGATATCAGGAACATTGTAATCGCTCTTAATACTGTAAATTATAACAAACGAGTCGTTTTATTAAAAAGAATGATTCACTCAGTATTTCCCGCTGACAAAACCTTTTTCAAACATGTTTCAGGTGATCTGTTGTGATCCAGGAAAAGTGTCGTGAAGCACTACAAGCTTAAGGAAGTGGCTCAGTATAAAAATAAGGAAACATGTTTTGTAAAATAAAAGATTTCTTCATGAAATCTCAAGATTGTAAATTACCGGGTTTTATCCCGAGTTGTGAAATAAAATAATCGGGAAATATTTCAGTTTTTTAAATGATCCTGAAGAAACTTCCGCTGTTAAATAAATACCACGGGATTTTCTGTCCCGCGGCTCCTGAAACGGGTTAAACCGGGCCGGGGGCCGTGACAGCAATTGAGGTCATGGATCAACAGGGTTCTTTGATTACTCGGGGTCAATGTGCGTGAACAATGAGCTTTTTCAAAGTCGCGCGTGGATAGCAGTGCACGCCATTCCTTGCAGACACTTTTAGATCGTGCGGCAGTCTTTACTGGGACCCTTGTTAGTATGTCTGAAATTATCACGTCGGTAGGTAAGTTAGGTATCGTGGGTAGGCTGCCTGTAAGTACGCCTGCAAATGCAATCGATCGGTATTGTTAAACAAATTGCTGAAAATGGGTACATGACAAGGAAGGTGGGAAAGCAGGTGTAAAATACAACAGCCGGGTGGAACGTAACAGGTAAACAGGACTCAAATGACACCTAAATGTTTTGCGGACCCTACCAACTCAAAGTAACCTTAAATGCAGTATACGGTGAGGCATTTTTAAAAGTGGTTATGCTACCTGCGAGTAAAATTTAGTTATCTATTCCAGATTCTATTCTACCCGTAGGTTAGAGACTCACAATCAGTCATTTGTCGATTTCATAGTACCTAAACGGGGTAATACTAACTCTAATAGTAGCTAAACGTGGTAAAACTAAGTGTATCCAGTGATCACCAGCGTTGATTCAATGCGAAAGGAGAATTACAGACGGGTCAAATGGATCGAATACGCCGAAAGCTACCCACCAGTGTTTTTTTACTGCATAAAGTTGGCTATTTTTTTCTTTCAACATAGACAACACATAGGCCACTCCAAAAAGAAATTTAAATAATAAAATCCTTAAAAGTCTTTAAATGAACTGTCACAATTTATTGACAGATATTGTTGCTTTGTTGAATAGCAGCATTCTTTCCATCAATCAAGTTTGAAATGAGATATCTTACTTGCAATTTAATCTATAGGTTTACTGTGACATAATTAAGAAAAGTAAAATGACAATGAACATGAGATTTTTGTATTCTTCTTATAGGTGTTAACTGATGGCAAAAGAAAATATGTCTTAAATTTAAGAAATCTACACATTCTATATTCAAATGTACACTCGTCATTGCTCAAGAGTCATGATATTGCAAGTTGATGTAATAGTTTATGTAAAATTTAAAACACCACATCAAGTCAGCACAGAAATGTACAGCAAACCATGGAGTTGATACGAAAATAGGGCATACTTCGCACGTTCGGTTACCTTATTGCAAGAAAAAATGCTTTGTTCAATCACTTATATCATATGATCAGTCAAGTGAACAAACAGCAAACATTTTCTACTTCTACATTTGTTTCACACACATAAGGCAAGCAGTTTGTTACTATTACATAGCTTATAATAAATTTGTGAGTTTATATTATATCGATTGCAAACCATGGAGTTGATACCACAATAGGGCATACTTCGCACCTTCGGTTACCTTAACCTTTGGTTACCTTATTGCAAGAACAAATGCTTTGTTCAATCACTTATATCATATGATCAGTCAAGTGAGCAAACAGCAAACATTTTCTACCTCTACATTTTTTTCACAGACATAAGGCAAGCAGTTTGTTACCATTACATAGCTTACAATAAATTTAGGAGTTTATATTATATCGACTGCCGTCTGTGTTCCCTGATATTACTACTTGTTCACACAACAAGCGCTATCGATTCACTCAACGTCACAATGAACCTGTGAAATGCTTAATGAGCCAAACCACCAGTAGAGTACAAGCAATTCACAAATTCAACGACTATTAGGGTTTTATTTGACCTAACATCAAATTTTTTTCACAGAAGAATAGAAATCATCACAATATAAAACATAAACCTACAATGGGGCATAGTCAAAATAATCGCATAACACGATTCAAATTCATAGGATACCAAAATAGGGCATACTTCGCAGCTGAGATATGGGGATTCTAGTTGCAGGGCTATGAAATTATGGAGACGAGGGGAGGACCTGGTTCACAATTGATGAAATTAAAAGTCAGTGGAAGGGCTATGTACAACAATAGCAAGGGTTATGTACAAAAGAAGTAGAATTTCAAACCTGACTGTAGGCAAATGAACCTGCGAATGAGTACCCAATTCCATGATTGCTTCGATGTTAAATAGCTGCATGTATGAAACGTATGGTGTAATTGATTTCAGTTCGCAAACTCATCGAATTCCTTATGCGGCTGTAGAGATTCAATCATAAAGGCTTGGACTGTTTAGCAGGTGACAATGAATTGGGGGCAAATCTGGGAGAAGAAGATGAAGGTTAGGGTGAGAACCCATGATCTTTCAGCTGCCGTCTTAAAATTTGTGGTGGAAATGACGATTATAGGACAGGGAGATGCTTTATATAGGTCTATAGATACATATATTTAATCATTAATTTAACAAACACATTATATAATTATATAAATATTGTTAACGAAGAAGAACGATAAATAGTAACTTTATTTTTATAATACTATATAGTTTTTTTTTGTTTTCTTTTATTTAATATATTATAATAGTTTATTATAGTATTTATTTTTAATAACATACTTTTATTTTTTTCCTTTTTAAAACCATATATTTCCTATACCATTTTTTATATTTTTTTCTTTTTAGAACATATATTAATTTGAGGCCGGTTAACGTACAATACCTCTTATCCTACATTATGTACGCGATGCCCACAGCCGTACAATCTTCAATCGACCCAACGCGGGCGAAACTAATTTATATGATTAAATTAATCATATTAATATATATTCAAATCATACCGAAAAGGTTAAAATCGTCATTGCGAGATCATAAATCTCTGTAACTGACCAAAGATAGTTCAAAATCAAACCTTAGATCAAATTCAATAACTTGAAATTCTTCTTCCCAACTTCCCTTCGTTCCTTTTGGTGTGATTTCATCATACAATAATAAGAACTACTGATTTTGGAGTTGTAAGGGACAAACGGAACAAGACTAACAACGATCGACCAACAATCAAAGAAGATGAATCCAGGTTATTGATTATTGTAATATGCGAATTCTGTGTTTTGAAAACAGGGTTTTTACAACATGCGAAATACATTTGAAATAGTAGGTTTTGTCTTGGTTATGATTTTTATAATATGCGAGATAGATGAAAACATGGTTTGAAAACTACTAGGTTATAATTGGATTATTGTAATATGCGAATTCTAATTGTACATTGCATATAGGTGTGGTTTATTATAACATGCAAAATATATGAACACATGGTTTGAAAACATGCGAAATAAATGTGAAGCTATTGTGTGTGGTTTATTATAATATGCGAAACAAATGTGAAAAAATAGTCTGGTTTTTATAATGTGCGAAGTCTGTTTTTGAGTCACATGCAATTTTGTAGAAATTGATGCTGATATTGTGTTTTATATACCTATATCCATATTGATGAAAGTGCACAACAAAAAAATTATGAATTGAATATTAAAAACCTCTATATAAAGAAAAAAATGAATTAATATCGATGTTACTATAATGTGACTTGTAATGATCACTTTTAACATAATACCATAACTTACCACCCCATCTAAATAAAAAATTTACTATTTTAATATATAATACTCAGAGATAACAACCTTCCAGATTAAGACACCAAAAACAACCCACACAAAACAATAGCCGATAAATACAAAAAATGTCTTCTGATTCTGAGGAATTGAAGAACATTGCAATCAAAGAACTATTGTCAACTCGCACGTTGACAAAAATGAGCACCGATGTCAGCTCTTCTCACCTAATTCTTGATGTGCTTGGAAAGGTTCTTGCCGGAATAAAGAAAAATCAAGACATGTGGGAAAGAATCCTTGAACAATCACCGTCGAGCTTCAGAGACACCGCATTGGAGCACGTTAAGGAACAGACTCGAGCTGATGACTTGGTCTTCTCTTTTCTGAAGGATGCTCTGTCTACAGTGAAAGAAAAGATGGAGTTCAGCTCGAGAGACCGTGACAAGATCTTTGCTTCAAGAAACTAGGTTTTCTTCATCTTTTTATTGTCTTTTGTTGTGTTAAAGAATACTATTATGCTTATTTTGTGTGCTTATTTAAACTTCTGATGTTTGTAATTTTAAACACTTTTAACTGTCATTAAATTTAAAAGTTATGCTTATTTTGTATGCTTATGATCTTGCAAATATGTTATATAGCATCACATCACTTAAATTTATAAATATCACATATTGGTAACACATACAAATTAACAAAAATCTCATGTCATAGCATGGAAAAACATTAAATCGCATGTTATAGTAATAAAAACCTCATATATATAAAATCGCATGTTTACCACGTAAAATCGCATGTTCCTATAATAAAACCCCATGTATATAAAATCACATGTTTATTATATCAAATCGCATGTAAAAATTAAAAAGTCGCACATTTTTTTTAAATCTTCATCTTCTGAAACCTCTTCCCAAACATCTTCTTCACTACCATCATCTCTCTCTCTCCACTATCATCTTCGAACTCATCTTCCTCTTCATCAACTTCATCTTCGACTTCATGGACTTCATGGCTGTGATCTTTGTCAATCTGGACTCCCTTCATCTTCTTTTGTTTCTTAGCTTTCAAACCTCGCAAGTCCGAATATCATGACCTTTTGCATTGCATACACTACATCTCCTTGTCCTTGCCCTCTTCCCTTTGCGACTAATCATTTGTTCCTTATTTGATTTAACCCTTTTATGTGAGCCACAACCTTTGTTTCTTATACCATTTGCGACACGAATAGTAGGAGGTGCATTAGTTGCTGGTTGTTGATAACCAATTAACTTTGAGAACCGGTCAAACTTTGGATCAATCGGCTTGGTTATGCGACTCTGGTCCACTTTTTCTTTAATCTCCTTCATTTGATCCCTAACTAGAACGAGTTGATCAAGGTCAGTAATCAAATTGCTAACCATATACTCCCCTGTATACATGATTTCACGAGCAATCTGTTTAGCCTTGTATTGCTCATCCTTTGCATCAACCTTTATATCAAACGTGGAGTTTAATTCATTTGGAACCACATCTTTCGTCCATATCTTCATAACGTATTTGTTTGGTATTTCTTTAACTCCAAACGTCTTGAAAAGAAAAAAAGATGTGTTTACATAGTAGCCCGTACTGTTCGAAACGCAGACAACTACATTGCGCAGTTACATCTTCTTCAAGTTTCTTGAAACACACCTATAGAAACCAAAAACAAAATCAAAACTTAAAATCGCATGGGTGGGTGAACAAAATCGCATGTGTAAAAAGAGGTTTCTTGAAAAATTATTTAAAATCGCATGGGAGTTCATCAAAAAAGCATGTTGTAAAAACGGATGTTTTTTTTCGTAAGTAATAAATATATTCTGTATTACCTCTAAAAACCCTTCTCCATGAGCTTTAAAGTCTTTCAACGATATCCTTAACTGGTCACTCTAGATTTTGGTGTCCATCGGCAGACATTCACTAATAGTTCCGTATATCTCTATCTGCTGATCGAAGAATATAGACATGGTGTATATCTTAGCAGGCATCTGCTTCCAGAGTAGTTTTGCTTTAATCGTCAGGCTCAGTATATCTTGATATATGGTCATTCTTTCTATGATTGAACCTTTGGACATCCATTGGACCGTCAAAATGATTCATAAACTCTACAAGAGTGAGTTTTGAATTCGCCACCTGGCTCTCTGATCTTGAAGTTGTTCGCATAAGTCCAGACATTGGCTCGTGCCGATAAAAAGCCAGAATCCACATGGATCTCAATCCGTTTATTTTTTGTAAGACCGAATTCAATCCTTACCAACTTCCACTCTCTCTCAAATACTTCTGGCTCAATGGAATCGGTCCATACAATATCACACATCTTCCTTTTAAAATCCTCATTATTGCACAACCCGTGTCCAACCTACACAAATAAATGCTTTTCTTATCAACATGTAACATATATTTAATGTAAAAAGAATGGTAATGACACACAATATAGCATAGTCAACCTTGTCTGCCACTTTTTTCATTATGTGCCACATGCACAATCTATGTCTACTGATAGTAAAAACACCCTCGATAGTCTGTTTCATCGCAGGGTCCTGGTCTGTCACTACTACCTTTGGCTGACGTCTAAATGAATTTACAAAGGAATTGAGAAGCCATTTATAAGACTCAATGCTCTCCGATTCCAACAACCCAGCTCCAAGGGTTACATTTCGACAATGGTTGTCTATACAAGTAAACGGTACAGACACCATCTTATACCTACACACAAAATAAATTAAAATTATTGCAACAAGGAACATGTTTTAATAACATGCGATTTTGCTAGTTTAGTGGGCGATATATTGAACTCCTAACTTCCATGATTTACTAACATGCGATTTTGCCCACTTTAATGTGCGACGTATTGAACTCCTAACTTCCATAATTTACTAACATTCGATTTTGCCAGATTATGAATTCATACAACATGCAGAAACATTAAAAATAAATACACGAAACACTTACTTGTTTGTTTTGAAAGTAGCATCAAATGATATTACATCCCCGAACTCCATGAAGTTACAGTTGCATAACCCATCCGCCCAGAACAAACCACTCAACCGCTTGTCCTCATCAACTGAATATATTCAAAGGAAAAATAGACTAAATATTCTTTTTTATTGGTCAACCTATTGATCACCATGTCCGCATCATATTCTCCTATATAGCTATTAATTCGAGCTCTAAGGTTTTTGCAATCATCGATAGTGGCGCAAACTTTCTCAAAACCACCATATCGTTTTCTCATTATATGAAAGGCTTTGACCGGGCCAAGGTTTAGAGTCCCCAATTCCCATATCATTTCCTCTTGGACTTTTGACAATTGCCTATAAGCTGGTAGCATATGAAGATCTTCAGGACACACAAACTTATGACTAATGCCAACAATAAATTTATTGACTGTAAATGATGTCCTATCCACCGAACCAAGCATAATTTGCACTTTGCATCCAGTTCTAATGGTTCCTCTTTTCCTTGTTTTGTAAGGCTTTTTAGCCTTTGAATGAACATCATCAATAAATAATGCCTTGTGTCCCTCTTTCGAGCACACAAAATATTTAGTTTTAATTATACCACCACTGTGGGTTTTACCACCTTTCCGGGCAGAAAAACCAGCTAACTTCGCATATGTTTGGTAAAACACGTATGCTTGTTCAATGGAATTAAAATGCATGCCAACCACAGGTGTAGTTGATGCTTCGACCTCGGGAATATAAACCCTTTCATCTACAAAATTAAATAAAAGGATAAAAAATACAATTAATTAAGAACTAGTAATCCAACATGTTTTACATATGATGAGAACTACATGCGATTTGTGGTATCATTCTATGCGAAAACATATTGTTATGACTTTTTGAACATGCGAATTGTTGAACTCGTCACATGCGAAATTAACATTTTGATTCCATGTTTTATACATACGAATTATGATATCATAACATGCGAAACCAGCGTGTTATACCTCATGACATGCTGTGACAATTGTCAAAATTTGCATGTATCCGTACAATGATTAAATAGTAATTAGTGCCTTAATGACGGTGCTGATTTAAATTAATGACATGAATGCTTTCTGATTATTGTCGTATACATACATGTGCATCACATTTTTCAAAATGTCATACCATTATTGCATGCAACACCCTATTGACTCAAATGATGCACGAAACAAAGATGGCACCGTTATCAGACAAATCAGAAAAATGCTGACGGAGTTCAGTACATAGACAGACATGGTATTGAGACACAGAATGAGCCAGAAACCAAGAGTCACACTAGTATAGTGTGTAGGAAAGTAAGGATCATAAAACTGCCTTCCTAGTGATAGGTTAAGTGCCAGAAAGTGGCTAAAACTCACATAAACTGCAGAATTCTGCAGAATTCAGCAAAAGTCAGCTTTTAAACAACTAAATATTATGCAGAAATATGGTTAATTGGTCCAGAATGCTTTCCTAAGTGTCGGGAATCAAAACTGTCACAAAAGGTAACATAAAGCACACTAAACTGCATAGTTTAGCACCTTAACGAACTGGTAACCAACTGAACAACCAGACACTACCCGAGACACCAAATTTTCACTAGAAGCATTGTTTTACCATAAGCTAGTTATGGTCCCGAACATCATAACATATCCTATAAACATATTTTGCACATAACACACTAACTAGACACTTACAATCTAACAAGTTCCTTAACAAGCCATTACAAACGAACCAACCCCCCCCCCCCCCGCCCCTCATAAACACGGTTCAAGGGTGGCCCCCACCCTTGATTTTCTTTACATATTATCATGGATCATGTTGGATTCTTTGAGAACATATTACACACTAGACTAAGTTATGTTGGAAAGATTGTTTAAATGGACCATAAGACTATCATATCTTCATTTCACAAACTCAAACTCACTCAAAACTCTCTCCCTCTTCCTCCATTCTCGGCTGTGAGCCACCACCCCCATCACCATTATCTTCACCTCACTTACATCCATTCTCTAGTGATATTAAGGTGTAAGAAGCTTGTTTAAGGAGCTAGGAGCCATTGGAAGGTGAAGGACCTCTCTCACAAGCTATTAACCACCAAATTCATCATCTTCATCTTCTTGAACATCATCCCTAGCCTTGTGCTAGTAGTAAGATCTTTCTAATCCCATTTTACTTCATATTATGTTGGTTAAAAGTATATGTAAATCACTAATCATGAAGAACACTAAAGATCAAGAACATAATCTTTAACATAAGACTAAAGATCACCATGAAACATGTTGTTTAAGTGTTATTATGCTTCTTGATTGTTGATTGTTTGTGTGAATGATGTTAAACATCATATGAACATTGCTAGATTGTGATTAAAGACATGATCTAGCAAGATGAGAGGATGATTATGTTATTAATCAAGATGATCATCCTTATGTGAAACATGAACTTGAAAGGTTAAATGTTTTTCTTGAATAGTGATGATCAAAGTGTAATGTAAGTCTTGTAGATATGTGATTTCAAAAATAATTTTCTCAAGAAACTAAGTTAAAATACAAGATTTACATAAACTTGGTTCTTAAAGAAACTAATCACATTTTTAGTGGTTAATCAAGTGTAGAAACATGTAGTTAACAAAAAAAAATCAAGAAGAAATATTCTTAGAAAATCAAGTTACAAGTTGTAAAGATTTAAATTATTCGAGAATGATGTTTTTAAATAAACAACCACACTTTAAAGGGTAACTAAGCTTACTAAACACCATACTAAGTTACTACAATTTTTTTGTAAATTTTCAAGTTCATGAAGTAGTGTAAATAGCTTGATTTTGGCACTTGGTAAGTATTGTTTGCTTTGTTGATGAATTGTGATGATTTTTAAAAGAAAATGATATACTTTGAAAGCATGGAAACCTCTAATTTTAAGGGGAAACTATGACAAATTTTTTCTAAAAATTAAACCCTTAGAAAACTATTTTTATAAAACAAGTATTTACAAGTGTGTTTTAACCAATATTTTTCATATAAAGTTTGCCATAAAATTTTATACAAAAATTATAAATATTGGAGGTTGATTTTGAAAAATAAAAGTGACTAAATATGTATTTAGGAAAATATATATTTAGATGTCACATTTGAGTGATTTCTTGTATATTATGTGTATTAGTTATATTATTTTAGGACTTGAAATAATATAACTCACCAAAATACCAAAAATTACAATACAAAATATTACCAAAATTTCAAGAAAGAAATATATAATTTATACCCAAAATCTGAGAAACCGAACTAGGAATATAACTTAAAAAAATATTCCGGAACTAAATTCATAAGTATATTTTGGTAAGTAGTATTTTGGAAACCAAGAAAACGAAAATAAGATTTCTACAATTATTATAAAAAATATATCATATTTTTGACAAGAAGAAAATATATTATTTTTGAGTAAAGAAAAATATATATGTTTTCTTGAATTACTAGAAAATATATTATTTTGAGGGAATATATATTTTCTTACATAAACTTAGAATATATTATTTTTTAGTGAAAAATGGATTTATAATTATTTTCTAAGTTAAACTTGAAAATATATTATTTTAGAGGTTTAAATGAAAATACAAGTATTTTTGCCAAGAGAAAAATCATAGATAATTTTTCTATGTAAGTTTTCTTGAAATATATATTTTAAGAATATATATTGGTGAATTTTTATTAGAAATATTATTCCGGAAAGTTTAATACAAAAATTTAGTATATGAATACTTAATAAATACAATAAAGATACGTATTCTCGTACAATGAATACACACCAGAATACGCCACCGATACTTGAAAAAAATATACAAGTTTAAGAACACAAATACACCCATCTTTGGGGAAGATATACATGTTTAAATACATATTGTGTCAAGTTAAAATATATTATTTTAACTAATATTCCAAAATAATTAATAAATATAAATTAAGTTAAAATATTTATGAGTTTAACAAATAATTATATACTTGGAATAATATTGATAACACAAAGAAACGTAACTCAAAGATACTAAATAAGACTAAAGTCAAGGCACGACCAGTCCGTCTAATGCACCTTAGCACGTTTGTAGGTAGTCGTGCGACCTAAAGGAAGCTTTGAGTTATTTGAACGAAGAACGCAAGACTGTGAGTTCATGTCCCGCTTTTCTCTTAACTGTTTTCAGTTTTATAACTTCGGGGGTGAAATACATGTTATAAATGATTACGATTACAAATGGTATGGTTAGCTATGGAATGAACTGTTAGATCATGTGAATGGGTAGGCGAGTAACTAAAGACCATTAATCTTTGTTTAAGGACCGAGAGGCATGAGTGATAGGTATATTGGGTGTTGCGACCCCGCCCATGAGCCCGCGGGTTGGACCATGTGGCGACTATGTCGTTCCGCCGGATGGCCCGGTATGAAATACGCATAAAAGATTGAGCCATTCCTACACTGTTGCACACATATTAATGGCCTTGCAAACCATTAATTGATTTGTTTCCTTGTTTGCTTTCATACCGGGGTTTACAAATACATACATACTTACAAATGTTTACAAAGATGTTCGTGCACACATACAAAACACATGAACTCGCTCAACTTTTGTTGATGTTTTCAAACTACATGTATTTCAGAAAATTGATTATGGATCTGGCGGATGTTCAAGATTTCAAGTTGTGTCTTCAATAAAAGATGTCATCCAGTGTTAGAGGGTTTGAATCGTGTATTGTATCTTTGATGGGATACATGGTTCAAAGCCTCGTTTTTATTAGTGCCTTTTGTGAAGTCCAGTATGGAACTCTAAACTTTGGTTGTTGTGTATTTTAAAACTTGAAGTCTTGGTTTAATGTTAAACATTGTTGGGTGTAATGTTTGAAACTATATAATGGAAGAACATCACGAGTTTTATCATATAGTTGTTTGTTATGGTTGAATGCAATGATATTAAGCAAGTCACACGTAATCACGCTTCCGTAAAAGTCAGGGTGTGATAGTTTGGTGTCAGAGCTTCGATGTAGCGAACTAGGATTCTTTCTCGAGTCAAGACTACAGACTACAATCATTAGGGCTCTCTCACGAAAATATTTTGACAACATGTTTTCATTGCATACACAAAACGCCAAGATCCATGTAACAAATGATATTACAAAAAGGAAAGACAAGAAACACAATGCAAGGTCACAATGGTGGTTTAGCCTGCATGGGGTAGACTAGGAAAGATAGAGAAAGATTCCCGAGGAATAATGTGATACATGATTACATGATAAATTGTCTTTGTTTGCATGTAGTGAGTGTTAGTGGTTAATATATGTGCACATGTTATGATTATTATGTTACAGGCACACATGTCATCCTCAGAGAGTGGGTTGTCTGATGCCCATGACCCGATGGCAGTCGTTTAAGACGACGAGGTTATACCCGAGCCAGAGATATTTACGTCAGACACTGAGAGCGATCCTGACATGCTATCCAAGGACGAGGACGACTTCCAAACGTTCGCGCTACCAGACTTTGGTGATGATTTACCTATTGCTGATGGTTTCCCTGACGAGGATCCTTTTGATATTCCTGCTCCAGCCCATGATTACCTCATCATTGGTCATCCCGATGGTGAGCACATCGTGGCTCCGATCCTCGATCCCGTTCCTCTTATGGTCATTCCTCCCGAGGATTGGCCATTCCATGACTTGTTTGATGACGACGTTGATTTGTTTGTAAACGGTCCCCCAGCTGACGCCCAGGGCTATGGGGAGATTGATGAGGATGTTGTTGCTATCCCACCTCCTGCTATTCCTATCACAGAGTTGTCTTCTGACTCCAGTTTGCTTTCAGTCTCAGACTCCTTTGAGTCTGTGACATCTTCAGCTTTACAGGCGGCCGGATTGTAGCTTTTTGCTACTGACTCAGACGACGACACCGCTATGTCTGCTACACCATCACCTGCTCGAGATCCTACACCACCACACGATCCAGAGCCTGCTCCTGAGCCGGATCCTATTCATTTTGGTCAGCCTGATGTTGCACCTATTGACTCTGAGCCGATTCCCGATCCTGAGCATGTCTCGTTTATATTACCTGATGTCGCACCTCTTATTCCAGACCTAGTACCCGCACCTGTTGACTTTCCTCTTGCTGAGCCATTTATTCCTCCACCCGCACCCACTGACGTTGCTCCTCTCCCTCCTGTAGAGTCGGATGTCCACCACACTGATTTACCGATTGTTTTCTTATAGGACATCCCTGCACCCCGTCACTGGGAAGGTACTTCGGGCCAGCATCCTAGTTACGACCCTTTTGCTTCAGCAGCTTTCCCTCTGATTCCGCAGACGACACCATTCACTCCTTTCACATCAGCACCGCTCGACAAGCCATTCAGATGGTTCCCACCATACACTATGCTGATTTCAGACCCCTATCATCCCTCACATTATGGAGGCTACACACGGGATGAGTTGCTCCTATCACTTCAGCTACAGTTTGAGGTTTTGAGCCGCAGAGTTTTGGAGCTTGAGCTGACTCCACATCCTCCACCTTGTCCCTGTCAGTCCACTTTTGTTCCTCCACATTCATCGTCATCTCCTTTTGCACATCCACCTGCTGCTCTTGCACCTTTTCAGAGTTTTGATGCTCGTTTCCTTACTGTCGAGCAGCAGATTAGTTTCTTGCTTCGCCGTGTGTATGAGCTCGAGGATGAGGTCGCACATGTTCGCAGTTTGCTTTTCTTCCCTCCTCATCCCCCGCCATCAGTATAGTAGGTTTTTGGTCTTATGCAGATGCATTACTTTTGGTGAGAGCACTACTAATGAGCCGAGATCGTGAAGACTTTTGAAGACCACTTTTAACCATGTGATTTTTGTATATTGACGGACTTATTGGACAAGGGTAGTGTGACCCTATGCCTCTTTTGATACGATACAATGTGTAAACGATGTAACTATGGTGGGTAATTAATGAAAGCTCAATCTTCATGTTCTCACTAAACACTTTGTTGATTTACATGTTGGTGCTATGATTATGTGGTTACATGATTGCTTGCCATGATGACCCTTAGACTACTATTTATTTATCTAACGAATAAGACCTGACCTATCCAATCTTCTTCTTAAAAGAAAGATGCCGCCGCGAAGGAATACCGATGCCAACAATCCTCTGCCGACGACAGAGGCGGAATTACAAGAGCGCATCTCACAGGCCATCGCACAACACGAGGCCCTCCGCTCCGAACACAGCGGAGGTACCTCAGGAAATAACCCACCTAACGGTAATGTTAAGTCCCCTAAGACGCATTACACTATGTTTGGACATTTCCAAGTGTGCTTTGCTAATGCCTTCTGTGAATGATGTTGCTTATGTCGCAGGCTGTACCTACAAGCAGTTCTTGGGCTGCAAGCCCCTGAATTTCGAGGGCACTGGGGTGCCGTAGCCTTTGTGTGCTGGATCGAGAAGACGAATTCTGTTTTTCAGATGAGTAAATGTACTCCAGAGCAACAAGTCACGTACATTTCTGGACTGTTTCTAGATGGAGCATTGTCGTGGTGGAATCTTCAGGTCCAGAAGTTGGGTGAGGCTGCTACGTATGCTTTGATGTGGAATGAACTGAAAGATCTGATGAGTAAAAACTATTGTTCTCGGGCAGAAATCCAGAAGTTGGAAACTGAATTCTGGAACTTGAAAATGGAAGCTCCAAAGGTGGCAGTATATGTGCAGAGATTTCATGATTTATCGCGAGTTGTTCCATATCTGGTGGAACTAGAGTTTAAGAGGATAGAACGATTAATCTGGGTATTGGCACCTCAGATTCTGAGCATGGTAACAGCATCAAAGCCTCCAACAATTTCCGATGCTATTGACTTAAGTGCGGCGCTCACTGAAGAAGCGGTTAGATTGGGAAAATTTTCAATCTCTGAGAAGAAAAAGGAGACTCATGTGGAGTCATATGGGGAGAACAAAAGGAAGTTTACAAATTTCAAGAAGGGTACTCGGGTGAATAACAACAACAATGCCAATAAGGGGAGAGGGTATATGGGTACCCTACCTAAGTACGATAATTGCCGACGTCATCATACTGGGCGATGTAGATATGGAAAATGTGATAACTGTGGTAAAGTGGGGCATGCCAAGGAGACGTGTTGGCATTATACTGGACGTGGAAATAGAGGTCAAGATGGTAGCGGAAATCGCAGAGGAAACAACAACAACGACTATAAGGGCGAAAATGGTAATGATCAAGGACATGGTCAAGGTTGTTTTAACTGTGGTGACATAGGGTATTTCAGGAAATACTGCCCTAAAAACAATCAGGCACATGGAAGAGTGTTCAACATCGGAGCTAGGGAAGCACGCCAGGATCCGAATGTGGTTACCGGTATGTCCCCTCTTAATCAACGTTATGCATCTGTGCTGTTTAATACTGGGGCCAATTTTAGCTTCGTATCTCTAGACTTTAAGAACATGCTTGCTTGTAATTTAGACATCCAGTATTCGATAGAATCGGCTAATGGGAAGTTAGTAGAGACGAATGAAGTGATTAAGGGGTTGCGTTATAAGGCTTGGAGATATCCATGTGGTAAGGGAATATCCTGAGGTCTTCTCCGAAGACTTGGCAGGATTACCTCCTCAACGACAAGTCGAATTCCACATTGGCTTGGTTCCAGGGGCCGCGCTTGTAGCCAAGGTACCTTATCGACTTGCGCCTTCAGAGATGCAAGAGTTATCAACGCAGCTTCAGGAGTTACTAGACAAGGGATTCATAAGGCCGAGCTTCTCGCCTTGGGGAGCTCCAGTGCTGTTCGTCAAAAAGAAGGACAGTAGCTTTCGAATGTGCATCGACTACCGGGAGCTGAACAAGCTGACTATCAAAAATCGGTATCCCTTGCCGAGGATTGATGATTTATTCAACCAACTGCAAGGATCCAATTACTATTCTAAGATTGATCTGTGATCGGGTTATCATCAGCTACGGATTCAGGAAGAAAGTATATCGAAGAACAGTGAGTCAAAATTTTGTTTTTAAACATACGCTAATGTTGTGTTTTATACACAGTACACAAAACAGTTACACACATAATACAAAACTTTGAGAATTAAGGAAGCATGCACTTAGGACCTTCAGGAACTTATGTCGAAGCTCATTAAAGGTTATCACGTAGGAACCACGTCTATTAACTCGGGGAAACGCCATTATTCTGTCGTGTATGCTATTTTAGTTAACCGAACAGGTAAAGTACTTAAATTTCTTTTATTGAAATTCCGACTTTTGCACATAGTGAGTGGATTTTCACATCCCTACTCCTCTTAATGGTCCTTGTATCACGATCATTTCTTTCATTATAGTGAATACTCATTGCTTCATTTCTTGATCATTTCATATGATACACATGCATCGTTTGTTACGCATGTGGCTTCCCTTTGAATGATCGTTTTTATCAAAGTTACAATATTATTTCGTTGTATCCAGTTATTTCCTTGTGACTCAGATAACCTGTATCATTGTAAGTGTTGACTCCTTGGTATAAAGCCAACGAAACTATCTTGAAATTTCTTTTCCGCCAAGTTACATACATGGTTTACCTTTGTAACCATGCCGAAATTTCCTTGCCGATGCGTGTATTTGTTGTCGGATTATGCTGAAACCAAGTTCACTTGCTTGAACTTGTCCATTCCACATATTCAATTCAAGACACCATATGATGTATTGAAAGCATCATATTCAAATTCATCTTAACAAGCATTTCATGTGTTCCGAGTCGTAGTAGACTTGTTTTGTCTATGTCACGGCCCCAGCCCCGGTTTTACCCGGTCAGGAGCCGCAGGAGAGGAACCCGTGGTATTTATTAATTGATGCGACATCGGAATATTTTTCACATGATATTTTAAAACTTGAAATGCCCGATTATTTTATTTCATAATTCGAGATAAACCCCGTAATTTACAGTAGAGGAATTTTACAAGTAAATTCCCTTATCTTTATAAAACATGTTTATTTATTTTAACTGAGCCACCTCTTCAAGCTACTTAGTGCTCCGTAGCACGTTTTCTTTGATTTACAGCAGGTCGCCTGAAACATGTTTTAAAAATATTTTATCAGCGGGGAAATGCTGGCGAGTTATTCATATTTGATAAAATGACACATAGTTATAAATCACAGCATAAGAGCGATTACAATGGCTTCTATCTTATTTTTATATGGCGCCGTGTCACCTGGTGACGATGGTCATACCACTATTGGGTCTTTCCCCAAGTAGTGACGTTTATCACTGTTAGGATGTATTAGCCTACCCCGTGAGAAATTAGTAATGTGCACAATACCCCACTAGCCAGTGATTAAGATAAACACGACTTACTCCCTGTAATTATAACATTTGAAAATGGAGTATTGTAAAATACTTTTGATAAAAAGAGAATAACTCACATTGCAGATTTAATACGGGCAGAGTCTAGCCTACTGATTAGCCTTGTTAACGTAGTTCAAATAACAATGCACACGAAAACTAGGCTAGTAACTTTAATCCAACTTTTTACAACAACTCACGAGATCGAAATCGTCACAACAAATGACAAAGTGCGATACTTAAACATCCATCGAATTCACGACGAATGACAAAGTATAACCCAAGTTTGAGCAGCACTTAAACATCCATTGGATTGATTTCTATCGATCGGACATTAAATCGTAGCAGCGATCGAGTTATTACCCTATTATTGCGTCAGCATTTCGTGAATTGTGTGTGTTTTGTAGTGAACAGATGATATCTTAAAGTATAAAGCGAATTTTAACGTCAAACGGACGCAGAAATCTAAGTCCCACACCCCTCTATATATACCTGAAAAACAGCCTCCTCGCGTGGCGCGAGGGGCTGTCGCGTGGCGCGAGGGGTGCCACCCTAGCATAGGGTAGCCCCGTGTCTGCATAGCTCAGGTGAGTTGGCCGTTCATGCAAATTCAAATTACAGGTAAAACTGTATAGATAATATTAACGGGGAAATACCCCCTTGAGTTTTAGGGGCGATCTTGAGCCGTCTTTAGTCTTTCCTTGATTTGAGTAACTTTGTCGGTAGTTTCTTGTACTATTTTAGGACCTGATAATTGACTTTCTCCTATTTCTGCCCAACATACTGGAGTTCTACACTTACGTGCGTACAGTGCTTCGAATGGGGTAGCTTCAATGCTTGAGTGATAACTATTATTATAGGAGAATTCAATTAAAGGTAGGTGCTCATCCCAGATTCCATCAAAATCTATTACACATGCCCTAAGCATGTCTTCCAATGTTTGGATTGTCCTTTCACTTTGTCCGTCTGTTTGAGTATGGTATGCAGTGCTTAGATTTAGTCGGGTTCCCATTGCTTCTTGGAAACTTGTCTAGAAATGGGAAGTGAAACGACTATCTGTATCCTATACAATGGAGAGAGGAACTCCATGTAAGGATACTACTTCATCTACATACTACTTGGCTAACCTTTCCATGCTAAAGGTTTCCTTCATGGGTAGAAAATGAGCTGATTTGGTTAATCTATCCACAATTACCCAAATCGCATCATTACCTTTTCTGGTTTTGGGTAACTTAGTAACAAAATCCATTGTTATGAGTTCCCATTTCCATATAGGCATTTCTAATTGTTGTAGTAGACCTGAAGGTTTCTGGTGTTCTGCCTTAACTTGTGAACAAGTAAGACACTTGGAAACATATCTAGCTATATCCTTTTTCATTCCTATCCACCAGAAGTTATTTCTTAAATCTTGGTACATTTTGTTGTTACCAGGATGTATGGTATACCTAGATTTATGGGCTTCCTCTAGAATCTTATTTCTTAACTCTCCTTGCTTAGGTACCCAAATCCTTTTCTTGTGGAATCTCCAAATTCCATCACTTCCTTATTCTAATTCTTTTATTCTTCCTTTCATCCCTTCAGCATCATCTTCGATTGCTATTCCTTGAATGTTCTTTAGTTGCTCCATTAAATCTAACTGTAGATTTAATCTGAGAGCACGAACTCGTCGTTGTTTCTCATGGTACTTACGACTTAAGGCATCTGCAACTACATTTGCCTTTCCTTCGTGATATTGAATATCACAGTCGTAGTCACTTAGGATTTCCATCCATCTCCTTTGCCTCATGTTTAATTCTTTTTGCCCAAATATGTATCTTAAGCTCTTATGATCTATATAGACAGTAAATTTACTTCCATATAGACAGTGTCTCCAAATCTTAAGGGCAAAGATTATGGCTCCTAACTCAAATCATGAGTTGTATAGTTTTCGTCGTGCTTTTTCAGTTGTCGTGAGACATACGCAATTACCTTCTTGTGTTGCATTAACACACATCCTAATCCTAGCTTAGAAGCATCACAGTATACTTCAAAATCTTATGTTCCTTCTTGCAAAGCTAGAATTGGAGCGTTTGTTAGCTTTTGCTTCAAAATCCTAAAGGCCTCTTCTTGCCTAGGTCCCAATTCAAACTTAACTGCTTTACAGGTTAGCTTAGTTAATGGTACAGCTATCTTGGAGAATCCTTAATAAACCGTCTATAATATCCGGCTAATCCTAGAAAACTTCTAATTTCCATAGCTGATTGCGGGACTTTCCATTTGGTGATCGCTTCTATCTTAGCAGGATCTACGTGGATTCCTTCATGATTTACCATGTGTCCTAAAAATTGCACTTCTTGTAGCCAAAATTCACATTTCGAGAATTTGGTGTAAAGTTTCTCTTTTCTTAACAAAGTTAAGAGTGCATGCAAATGCTGACAGTGTTCTTTCTGAATTTTGGAATAAATAAGTATATCGTCGATGAAGACAATTGCAAATTTATCCAAATACGGTTTACAGATTCTATTCATCATGTCCATAAATATTGCAGGAGCATTTGTTAACCCAAAGGGCATGACTGTAAACTCGTAATGACCATACCTAGTTCTGAAAGCAGTTTTAGGTATATCTTCTTCTTGTACCTTCAATTGATGATATCCAGAGCGTAAGTCAATCTTAGAAAAGTATCTAGCTCCCTGAAGTTGATTGAAAAGATCATCAATCCTAGGTAATGGGTATCGATTCTTAATTGTAACTTTATTTAATTCCCTATAATCGATACACATTCTCATTGAACCATCTTTCTTCTTTACAAATAACACTGGAGCTCCCCACGGGGATGAACTAGGTTGTATGAATCCTTTACTTAATAATTCATCTAATTGCTTTTTCAATTCTAACATTTCTGTGGGTGCTAACCGATAAGGTGCCTTAGCTATCGGTGTCGTTCCAGGAATTAGATGAATTCTAAATTCAACTTCCCTATTGGGTGGTAATCCAGGTAGTTCTTCAGGAAAGACATCTGGGTATTCTGATGCTACCGGAATTTCTTTAAGTTCCTTATTTTTAGTGTTAATGATTACCGAAATCATATACACCATTTCTTGTTTTCTTGAATAACTGGCCAACTTCATTACGGAAATGAATTTTAGTGGTTTTCGTGGCTGATCTCCTGCAATTGCCACTAATTCTCCTGTGGGTGTATGAATTTCTATGGAATTCTTATCACAAAGAATTCGAGCATGATTGGCTACCAACCAATCCATTCCTAATACAACATCGAATCCTGCTAAATCCATAGGTAATAGGTTTGTAGAAAATTTATGACCTAAAAGTTCTATCTTTACATTTTGCAAAACCTTATCTATTTTAACAGAATTTCCATTTGCCGTTTTGACTGTAAAAATCTGCCTAAGGTTGGTTAAGGGTAAGTTAAGAGCTTGGTAGAATGAAGTATTTATAAAACTTTGGTTTGCACCAGAGTCAAATAATACTTTTGCATAGACGTCGTGAACTAGGAACGTACCAGCTATCACGTCAGGAATTAATTCTGCTTCCTGAGTAGTCAACTGGAAGGCTCTTGCGTTCTTCTTAGTAGCTCCTTCTGCAGGTTTGGCTTTGTTATCAGCTGGTTTGGCCAATTTAGGGCAGTCTGGCCTAAAATGTCCAGCTTCTCCATAGTTGTAGCAGACTGTTGCTTTCTTCTTTCTGCAATCTTCTTCTTGATGCCCCGGGATTTTGCGAAAATTGCAATATCCTTTGCATCTTCCAAAATGCTTCCTTTTACAGATATTGCAAAATGGAGCAGTGGAAGATTGCCCAGTTCCCTTTCTCTTGAAATTGCTACGATTGAGCATACGGAATCCCTGGGTAATCTTTTGGGCTACTTCCTTCTTCCGGGTTTCTTCTCTTGTGCGTACCAGTCCGTCGGTTAGGGTGTTAGCTAATTCCACAGCATCGTCAATAGTGCATGGTCTTGCAGCTTTGACAATGTCACGGATTTCACCAATCAATCCCCAAATATAACAGGAAATAAGTACCGGTTCTGGCGAAGCCAGGGTTGGTACTACTCTAGCATACTCAAAGAATGTCGAAGTATACCCTCGACAGTCTACACCCATCATCCGATGATTCAGAAATTTATTCGCCATTTGTTCTTTTTCATATTCGGGACAGAATTTTCTTTTCATCAGACTTTTAAATTCTTCCCAACTCATGGCATAGGCCACATTTCTTCCTTTGGCTTGAAGTACCGTATTCCACCATTCTAGCGCTCCTTCTTTGAAAAGATGCGACGCGTACATGACCTTGTCGTCTTCGGCACATTTACTTATTGTAATCACTGCCTCGGTTTTCTCTAACCAACGTAGTGCAGCAGTCGCCCCTTCGTTACCTGCAAACTCAGCTGGTTTACAGGAAAGAAACTCCTTATAAGTGCAACCAGGCGTTGCAGATTTTATTTTCTTAAGGAGTGGAGCTTGCATCCCATCGTTGTTGTTATTAATATGGGTGCCGCCTCTGTTTACACTATTACCAAAATTTTTGCCTTCTGTGCATTTGCTCGGAATAATTTGTTGAGGTTCAACTGGATTTTTAGCAGCAGCAAGTATTGCTGGAATAGCATTGGCTATCCCTTGAGCAACGATATTCTCGATATCTTGCCTATTCAGAAATTGATCTTCATTGATATGCTCAGATTGATTAACTTCATTATCGGGTTCATTACCAGCATGTGCCATCTGGTAATTAATTTATATAAGTGATTAGTAGCAATTAAGAAACAACCAAATATAACAAACAATCGCACATAATCATGTATAGTCAAAATTTGTTGATTTTTTCAACGTTCGATATTTTATATAATATATTAGGCATCCGTACAAACTGATTATCTTACACATGTTTTATTGTTTATTTTACATGTTTTATTTTGATTATTATATTATTATTAAACATATGCTTTCACCATTCCACATTATCCCATCAATTGTCGTTTTCAGAAACGACGCTCCCTCTCGTCATATTTCCAGGAGATTTGTTCTCCCACCTCCCGGATCCTATTCCCTGCATCTATCAGCTCCTCGCCAAAATGGCGGAGTTCAGCTAAGTTCTCATTGCTCATTGGTGGGTTTGGTGCAGGTTCTGGGTCGAACTGAGGGAAAAAGGTATAAGGATTATTTAAGAGGTTTTGAAACTGCCAGTCGTTGGTCCACCATTCGTCCATTTCTCCTAGAGGTTGGGTATGGATCAGAGGTTCTGGGATGGTTGGTTCCAAGTTTACTGGAAGTTGGGTTTCAGCAGGATAAGGGAAGAGATTTTCATTGATAGGTCTAATGATATCACAGCTTACCTGTAGGCGGTCTAATTCCTCCTGCATTGGCAATTCCTCAGGTTGTCTGGAACTTTCCCCAATTTCCATTCTTGTCTGCCTAGAACTTTCCCCAATCTCAATCCCTTTTCCTTTATCCATGGGATTTTCTATTTTGGGAACTTTCCTAGTTGCGGGTTTTCTTCTGCGCACACGCCTCCATCCCACAAATCTTCTTCTTTTCTTTGGCTTTGATTTTTCCGGAGGTGGAGCTTGAAATTCCATAGGTTCTTCCACATCGGCCAAGTAACCAGTAAAGTCTCTGGAAACTTCTATTTTCACAGGGTATAGATTGAGATTCTGAAGGGCTTCAGATAATTCATTCATGCTGTTTAGCATTTATGAAGAAACACACAAAATTCTAGGTTAAAATTTTGTAAATCAAATTTTCACAGAATCACAGAATGGAAAGCAGAAAATTTAATATTAATTACGAATATCTAATAAACCATTTTATTAAAACAAAACATTTATATATTTTTTTAATACAACTAAAATTTAAAATATACTAGTGGTTATTTATTATATTATAGTTTCTGACTTGTAGGTAGCATAGATGCTAGTATTGGTTTGGTGATAAAACTAAAAGTTGGCATTTGCTGCTATAGTGGCTAACATATAAAGATTTGCCCATTTCTCATCTAATTTGTCTTCCCATGGTGGGTTATTGCCTATTCCCTGAGTCTCTTCATTTATCACTTCTTTTGTTTGAAACTTCTTCATTTTCTCTTGACTTTTCTTAGTAATCAAACTTCTTTTATTAGGGGAGAGTGGTTTCTCATACTGTGCCTTACGAACAAATATTCCTTCCTCAGTATCTACTGAGTATCTTGAGGATTTTGATTGGGATGAACTTCCCTTATCTTTTGGGGAACTATCTAATTTAAGATAGATGTTCGAAAGCTTTTGCTTACCCATACTGTAACTAACAAATAGTCAGTTAATAAAACATATAATCACAAAATGGCAATCAGGAAAATTAAGTATTTTTTAAATACTTAATAGGCTTAAATCAGTGGCTCTGATACCACCTTTTCCTGTCACGGCCCCAGCCCCGGTTTTACCCGGTCAGGAGCCGCAGGACAGGAACCCGTGGTATTTATTAATTGATGCGACAGCGGAATATTTTTCACAGGATCTTTTAAAACTTGAAATGCCCGATTATTTTATTTCATAATTCGGGATAAACCCCGTAATTTACAGTAGAGGAATTTTACAAGTAAATTCCCTTATCATTATAAAACATGTTTATTTATTTTAACTGAGCCACCTCTTCAAGCTGCTTAGTGCTCCGTAGCACGTTTTCTTTGATTTACAGCAGGTCGCCTGAAACATGTTTTAAAAATATTTTATCAGCGGGGAAATGCTGGCGAGTTATTCATATTTGATAAAATGACACATAGTTATAAATCACAGCATAAGAGCAATTACAATGGCTTCTATCTTATTTTTATCTGGCGCCGTGTCACCTGGTGACGATGGTCATACCACTATTAGGTCTTTCCCCAAGTAGTGACGTTTATCACTGTTAGGATGTATTAGCCTAACCCGTGAGAAATTAGTAATGTGCACAATACCCCACTAGCCAGTGATTAAGATAACCACGACTTACTCCCTGTAATTATAACATTTGAAAATGGAGTATTGTAAAATACTTTTGATAAAAAGAGAATAACTCACATTGCAGATTTAATACGGGCATAGTCTAGCCTACTGATTAGCCTTGTTAACCTAGTTCAAATAACAATGCACACAAAAACTAGGTTAGTAACTTTAATCCAACTTTTTACGACAACTCACGAGATCGAAATCGTCACAACAAATGACAAAGTGCGATACTTAAACATCCATCGAATTCACGACGAATGACAAAGTATAACCCAAGTTTGAGCAGCACTTAAACATCCATTGGATTGATTTCTATCGATCGGACATTAAATCGTAGCAGCGATCGAGTTATTACCCTGTTATTGCGGCAGTGTTTCGTGAATTGTGTGTGTTTTGTAGTGAACAGATGATATCTCGAAGTATAAAGCGAATTTTAACGTCGAACGAACGCAGAAATCTAAGTCCCACACCCCTCTATATATACCTGAAAAACAGCCCCCTCGCGTGGCGCGAGGGGGCTGTCGCGTGGCGCGAGGGGTGCCATCCTAGCATTGGGTAGCCCCGTGTCTGCATAGCTCAGGTGAGTTGGCTGTTCATGAAAATTCAAATTACACGTAAAACTGTATAGATAATACTAACGGGGAAATACCCCCCCCCCCCCGAGTTTTAGGGGCCCTGATCCTGATTCCGATTGTTCTGAAAATTTTAGGGTTCATGCAGAATCACTTGGGGGTCTTAATTAGGGTTTCCTTTTGGACAAAATATAATAATAAATAATAGTTTTGGTGAGAGTTGTTACAATCTGCGACTCTATCAAGTCGTTTGTTGATTTCGACACCTTGTGGTGGTGCTTTTCACTAAATTGAATTTTGTGCTAATCTCGTTTACGCATTTCATGCACGGATTTAATTATTTATTTGTTGATTTGTTTTAAATCCCCTTGATTTATCATATTAAAGAAATCTTAACACAATCGTGTGTTAAGACGATGGCACACAAATTCATTTTATATTCTGGTGTACCTATTAACGTTTCTCTCATTATCTATCGAATGCCTTGCGATATTTATTGCTTTTTCATCTTCGATCGAAAACGGTAGTTCTTTGATGTTCCAAATTCAATTTAAAATCCTATGATTTCGTTTGAATCAAATTTTCATACTTGCTTCAGTGCGCTTTCATTTGATTTCAAACACGGTGAACTTGTTCGGTCACCGCTATTAATGAATTATGCCATTCACTACGACACCTTGTGGCATCGGTATAAACTTGTAGCTTATGCTAATCATGGTCAACCGTTTCATACGAAACTACGTATGCTTTTCGTTTGATTCGTCATTTAAACACTCTTAATGCAACTACGAATTAAGACGATGATACACCATGTTTGGTTGTATTTCATTTCATTTCATTTTGGTGTATTCTCACAATTCAATAATGTCAACACACTAATTTTATCCATTTGTTTGTTCGAAAGTTGACGGATCCATTTTCATGTTACTATTACATTTGAGCTTGTTGATTCTAAGTTCACCTAACTGATGCTATTGTTTATAGAACTCATTTGCATATTGGTGAATGATCATTTGGAGATCTATTGGTCGAAACTCCTCTTTTGTTGAACCCCTGGTAACTAAGTCACACTAGTTAATACGTCTGTACCTTGACCTCAAATTCAGAAGCACATACCTTTCAACCGTTGGGTTCTTAATGTTGTAATATGTCCTTGGATTCACCTGATTCGAATAAGTTTTGATTCGATTTCGTGGTTATTCACCCTGGAATTATTCATACCTATCTACACATAACGTAACTCTAAGGAGTTAACGTAGTCTAAATTTCGAGGACGAAATTTTCTTAACATGGGGAGAATGTGACAATTGTCAAAATTTGCAAGTATCCGTACAATGATTAAACAGTAATTAGTGCCTTAATGACTGTGTTGATTTAAATTAATGACATGAATGCGTTCTGATTATTGTCGTATACATACATGTGCATCACATTTTGCAAAATGTGATACCATTATTGCATGCAACACTCTATTGACTCAAGTGACGCACGAAACAAAGATGGCACAATTATCAGACAAATCAGAAAAATGCTGATGGAGTTCAGTACATAGACAGACATGGTATTGAGACACGGAATGAGCAAGAAACCAAGAGTCACACTAGTATAGTGTGTAGGAAAGTAAGTGTTATGGGTGGAATTCTGAGCTCATATCCTGGATAATATCTTAAATTATATCTTGCTTATCTGATATATGTTCATATCCGGGATGCTGATTCAGGATATTGGTAATATCCTGGATGGTATCCTGAGGATTACTAACGGATTGTGTGCAGGAGTACGAGTCCAGATTCCCAACGTTCACGAAGACTCCTTCTCCGGAAGACTCGGTCCAAGTCGTTCGAATAAAGACGTTGAAGCCGCTTTACTTGGTCCACAACGTTAATAATGGAATATTCGGTCCACAACGTTAATAATGGAATATTCGGGAGCATCCCACATTTATAGGAATTTTAGTTTGTGTTTCGTAACTATAAATAGATGGATAAATCAGATCAATAGGACACAACAACTACACTCGTTACTCACTCACACTCACTCTCTCGCAACTTTCACAAAAAGCATTGTAACACTTAGCGATCTGATCAATATCCTGCACTGTATCCTGACGTTTAAAGCAATAAGAAGAACAAGGCAGCTGTAATTGTCAGCTCCCGAGGTTTTATGCCGGCGATCTAGATTGATCAAGGGCTTTCCTCGTATATCTCGTGTCACCCCTTTTACTTTTTGCTCATAGTTTGATCATAGATACAGCTCAATATCCTGAACCGTATCCTGAAAACTGTTTTCGTAAACAACATAACCAGCATATTTCCAACACACTTTTTAGCACACTACCTCACTTAACTAATTTGATCACTTAATTGATTCGGTAATTTTTGACCAAAACAATTTGGCGCCCGCCGTGGGGCAAGTGGTGCTATCTTTACTAAAAATCTTTGTGAAATCGTTAATTGGTTTCCTATTTTCAAAAATTTTGCCACATTATTTACAATGGCCTCAAGATCAAACATGAGCTCCTCCACCGTGTCTGCTACAACTTCTGCTACTACTGGTTTGGTGCTTCCACCACCTCCTCCAAGGATGCAAGCTTCTTCACAACCTCAGGATATTATCCCTACTCGGAGTATTCAAGGATCTGCTCCCGTTTTGGCTTCTAATGATGAAATTCTAACCTTATTTGGAAGTGTGCAGGAGCAAATGAGGCAGCAACAGGAAACAAACTGTAGGATCGAATTTGGACCTAAACGAGTCGTGTAGAAGAGTTTTTCACCAAAACAAGAGGCGGAAACAAGTGTTTCGATGTAATTCAGCACGTATTCACTTTTAACTGTCGATATTATTGATATAGATGACGTTTACAACCTGTCGACACTTCGGCAGCACTTCGTGGCTCACCGGAAGACAATCACCTAGAACTATGTGTGAGATTCGCTCATGATGACTATATATAGGAGATCAGGTCCGCTTTTACATACATGGACATATAAGCGAACCTAACTTTTGACATATAAGCGAACCTGACACTTGACACATGAGCGGACCTAATTTCTATGACACATAAACGAAATCAGAATATTATCACATGACCGAACTCAAATTTAACAATCTAAATCTTTGTCTTCTTGTGTAGTGATGTCATGTATGATGTCACAATTATGATGTCATCATCCAAGATGTTGACATCATCCTTTTTCAGATCCGCAACGAGACTGAGACTCGACATAAGACGAAGACGACAGATGAATGCACCAACAGACTCCCCCTCAGATGTTGACGAGTCTTACATGTTGAGTTTTGCATCTTCAGTCTTAATCAGTCTTTGAGCTTCATTCTTTCTCTCAAAATTAACAGACTCCCCCTTGCAATGTGCTGGCATTCCGTTAGTTCTTCAGCATCATCTGCTTCAGGATAGTAATCTGGCTGGTTCTTTCTGAAGTTGTTCCAAGATCACAACCTGACTATCATCCATCTCAGGATCATCAATCCAGCTCATACTTAAACCTGCACAAACACACTCTACCTAAAAGTAAATTTTATGTATTTAACAATTCAATGTAAACACTTCTGAAATAATCAGACGACTCCCTCTCATAAACATAAACAATCACTCTCCATCAGATCACATATATGATGAACCACTTGTTGATTTAAAACCATATTTTGACATTTAAGATACACTCCCCCTCACAACAATGTCATCAAGTTTAGCACTCGGAATTTTGAAAATCAGCTTTCCAACATCAGTTGTTGAAAATCTTTTTGACTTTTTCAAAAGTTTATGCTAAAACACACCGAAAATCTTTTTGTAATTTTTGAGTTAAAAGAAATGCAATAAAAAAATATTTACAGACAATATTTTTGTGAGTTTTGTGTAAGAGGATCATATCAGTTTTTGACAAGTCACGAGTACCATTGAGCTTAGTTACACATTAAGAATTAAACAATTCACTTAGATTGTCGATATACTGATCCACTTAAATTCTCACACAAATTTCAACTAATTCAGGATATGAGTTAGGTGTTTTAAAGACTTAAACTCATTCATGTGTCCCACCTCTTGAATATACTCCCGTATCCAGATCCCAATATTCAGTCTTACAGGTGAGTATACCACAGATGATATCTGTCAGGGAATAAATTATAGTACGAGGGCCGTGAGAGCTCAGGTCGATCTTTCGATACGCAGAGAGATGACGGCTTCGACTTTTGGTGGGTCCCCTTTAGAGGATCTTTTGCATTACAACAGCAATGACTATCAATTTTATTGTTTCATCAATTTGCTGAGGGCTGCGCTATATTTCAAGCATGCGGAAAGTATTCTCCGGGGACTAGGTCAGAAATTTCTTTCAGCAGAAGTCCCGGGATAATACCCCAGATATCACTGAGCATAAAGACCTAGTATCTCAGAATAAGGGACCTTTCAAACGAGATTTCAGGGGTTACCTATATATCCAAGTAGTGTTCCCCACGAAATAAGCAAGTTTGAAATTTAGTTTATATCCCGAAAAAGTTTACTAAATGTGTAAAAACCTATCGGCATATCATCAGTGAGACTGTTTAACGCTATTTAAACAATACAATTCTTTAGCATACTGTGACCGTCTACTGATGTACTATCATTTCCTCTTTTCTGACACAAAAACTCATTTTTGTATTTTATCATGTTTTTGGCTTTTTCAAATTTTCAAATGTTTTTGGATTTTCTGAAATTTTTACTCCCCCTAAAATGCAAACACATTTCAGGAAATTTGAAAACAAACTATACAGAAAGTGACAACTGATATCAAATCACCTCAATTCGCCATCCACTTGGCATAAACAATCAGAACTCCCCCTTTCACAAAACTATTTTCTCATTATGATTTCAAAACACTTAAGTTTGTTTTAATCAAAATGATTTTTCCGGAAAATAAGTTTTGTTGGTTTTATCACTCGTAAAGTTAGGGGTTCATCACATTGTTTTACATTCAATCACTTGTAGCAAATCAAGTACAACTTAATGTCCCTGATTTACCACTTGCATGTATGCAACCTCTGTACCTCTTGTAAAAATATTCTCAACATTCAAGCCTATGTAGGAATAAACCTCTACACAAACCATTTTACCAATCAAGATGCCGATTCCTGCTTCGCACTTTACCAACCCGGAAGCTCCGGCAAGTCATACTTAACCTGTAAAATGCTAACAATTTTAAGAACTTTTCATACAAACTCATAAAACATGAATGATGCCGATTCCTGATCCACGATTACAAACTTGGGATCTCCGGCAAGTCAGGTTTTTCAAGCAAAGAAAATGTCCACCCAAGCCTGACCAGCCTTGGGTGTTTTCAATTCAGAAGCAGTTGGAGTGTAAGTTGCTTTCTTTTTAGCATAAAACTCTTTTACCCCTTTTACTTTCCCTTCAACCATTTTTCCGAAAATCTTCTTAACTTTCCCATTAAACGCTTTCTCAACATCAAATTCATTCTTGTCAGAATAAAATTGATTAGAGATCTCAACTTTCCCAACTTTTGATTTAAAATTCTCAATCCTCAATGGTGGAAAATTCTCATCATCCATTGAAGGAACTGAGTTTTCATCACTCTCATCAAACTGTGGCTCCTCTGATTTTGTGGAATCAGATTCATTGCCAGATTTTACCTCTGATTTCTTAACAACCCATGCTTGATTGTCAAGATTTCCCTTCTTCTTGTAAAACCTTTTCGAACACTCACCAACTTCATATGTTGAATTTTTGAAAACTTTAAATTTTTCAGTTGGTGGTTCGGTTTTATCAACAATAACTTCTTTCATTTTTCCAGAAACTCCCTGTTTTGTGTTAGTCGCTTTCGGACAGTTCCATGCAATATGACCAACTTCATTGCATCTGTAACAAGTTCTTGTCTCTTTCCTTTGAAAAGCTCCATTCTTCATCTTTTCAGCAAGAAACTCCTTGTTTGACTGTTTCCAGAATGAGCTCTTTGCTTCTTCTTCATGACTAGTTCCTGCAACATATGTCATTTTTGATTTAAAATCTCGAACATATTTTTCATTTTTATAGTTTTCAGGTGGAATAAAACCAAGTCCTTTCTTTTTGTAGCTACGATTGTGGTTTGATTTCTTTTGAAAACCAGAACCAGAATTGTAACCCTTTTTCTTGTTTATCCGCTGTTGAACTCTTGAAGTGTATTTTTTAGGTTTTTCAGTAAGATTTAAATCTTTTATTTCAGAAATACTAATTTCTGTCATTTTGAAAACCTTTTTGATCATGTCAAAACAAACACTTCTTATTGGAAACTCTTTATCAAAATATAATTTGTCAGAATCATTCAAAGTATATACAACTTCAAATGTTTCATCATTCAAATTAGATTTTGACAATAAAAATTCTTTACTATAAACCCGTTTTTCCGACGATTTTGAATTCTTGACAGACGAACTCGAACTTCTGACTGACTGACACGAACTTTGGGATTCGGACTTTGACTCTGACTCCTCATCCTTATCCAACACCTGATCGACCACTCGTTTTATCAGTTCTGACTCATGATCTGTGTCGGACGCTGTGAACGTGACGTCAATACTATCCGGTAAAACATCGGTTATCTCGGACTCCAACTTTATATTGACTGCCTTTTTTAATTCTTCCTCGTTAGGTTTTCTAGACGAATACCCTTCCCAAATCGGAGGCGGACACTTATTATAACAGACACCCTGTTTCTTACCAGTATCCTTTTTCTTCTTTGGCTTTATATCTTCACCTTTAAACGCTTCAAATCCTTCAACTGTTGGATAAATTCTATCGATTATGTAGTCACAACCTTTGTAACTTTGCAGCAATCTTCTGATTCTTTCATTTTCAGTTGCTTCACTCTCCAACTCTTTCTTCCACTTTGCACATTCTTCTATGTACAAATTGATTTCTTTCTGCTTTGTCATCATGGTAGCATTCATCATCTTCAAAGCTTTCTCTCTTTCAGAGTTAGTCTTTTCCAGACTATTCACAGTTCTGTTCAATACATCATATGACTGTTTCAAATTTTTTACATCAAACAACAACTTTTCTTTCAACTTTTCTAACTCATTAAACCTCTCATCTTTTTCTATACATTGTTTACATGACTCTAAACAAGTAAGACAGGGTTTTGTGATTTCAACGATCTTCTCGACTTCAACTATCTTTTCAACTTCCACAATCTTCTCAACCACTTTGATTTCTTTCAATCCTTTTGCAGCTTTCCTCTCTTTTAGTTTCTTCAATTTTTCTGCAAAATAAAATTCAAAACTGTCAGAAGATAAATGAGATTTCCAATGTTTATCTGTTCAACTTCTTCATCATCATCACTGCTTTCAGAAGAAACAGATTTTCCATCTTGACTCTCCTCATTATCCGACATCACATCCATCCACTCCTTCATCAACTCTGGCTTTTGCACAATCTGAGCAATAAAAGCTTTAACATTAGGATTAGCTGGAATGTACTTGTCCCAGCTAAAACCATTAGCTACTTGCTCATCATCTTGATTAATAATGCCATGATAAGCTTTCCTGTTTGCATCCTCGATCATTCTTCCATGAGCTGTTTGAGCTTCTTTTTATTGATGTGGTTGATGAGTGATTTGCTGATAAATGGTTTTCCTATAATAATCATCTTTCCCCGACGACTCCTTTGCTCCTCTCGGCTCCTGATTCTTGCACTCTCTTTTAAAGTGGCCTTTCTCCCTGCAACGAAAACAGACAACTTTAGATTTATCAAACCCTAAATTAGAAAGCTTTGCATCCAAGAAATCATTTCTTCCTGTAACCAATCTAAATTTTTCTGCTCTCCTCAATACACTAGCTAAAGCCCATTTAATATCCATCAGTTCCAGTTCCTCTGCATCAATTTGGTCATAATCTTCCTTTGTGAGCATCGGATTACCAATTCTTCCAGCAATCAACCCTTCATAAGACTCTAATGCAGTGACCAATAATCCCATATGATGCTTTACAACTTCTTCAGAATAATTTTGACCATTTTGAAGATGTAAAGCTACATTGCACTGAATCAAATGCCCATTTCCAGCAGATGCATTTTGAACACTTGGAGGATTTACCGTAGAGAACCCACTAGTGTTGACTGATCCTTGACTGCTAGGTGTAGACTGATTTCCAGCACTAAATGCAGTTTGTATCTTTGGACTGACTTCAGCAGTTTGAACATTTCCTTTATAATACAATTTAATATCTTGTTGATGAGTTGAACTATTCATTCTAGCAATTTTCTGCTGCTCCAGATCCTGTGCCTCCAACTTTTCTATAAACTGTGCAATCGATAACCTTTTAAACTGTCCGGAATTCTTCAATATCATCAAATATGTACCCCATTCCTGTTGCGGTAACGCGTCAGCAAGCTTTTCAACCCATTCTGCTGGAGTTTTTGTAATCTTCAACTGTGACATGGTGCGTACAAGATGACAATATCTTTCAATAAGACTCTTTGTTGTTTCACCAGGCATGCACGTAAACAATTCAAACTCTTTTTTCAACAAAGCTGCTTTACTTTGTAACATTTCAGTGCTTCCCTCAAACTTCTTTTGAAGAGCTTCCCAGATAGAATAAGAATTTTCATCATGTTGAAGCAACACAAACATATCTTCTTTTACCGCTTGTTGTAACAAATTGATCATCATTTTCTCTCCTTTATAACTTTCCCTCTCTTGTTCAGTAAATTCAGAAATGATTTTATCAGCTCCCATTGTATTCTTTGGCCTCTCATATTCAGTTTCGATACTCTCCCAAGCTTTTAGATGATTCGCCTGAACCCAATTCTCAAACCGTTTCTTCCACCCGTGATAATCCTCAATTCCCATAAGTTTCGGGGGTTTTTGCATTGTTCCGGTTTCATTCTCCATTGTCATATTCTTAGCAATGTCGGATGGATTAGTCGTAGATGTAGCAAAAGCATTGTAAAACTCAGTATCCATTATTCCGATTCTCAAACGAGCTGTATCACCTTGTAAAAATATACCTGTCGACCAACAAAAACAAAAACACAATCAGATTAACCGCTTATCAAATAACTGAATAAGACTAATACTCGAACTGATGATTTTCTGTGCGGACTGAAAGTTGACAGACTGTGCGGACTACTATGACCAGGATGCAATTTGAACGACTTGACCCTTTGAAACTTTTGAACTTTAAACTGAACGAACTGACAGAAACCACGACTCAAACCACACGACCTTAAACAAATCTCGGTATCAAACAACTGACAACGAATTAAGCTGAGTGATAAGATATCAATGAGCTAAAAAGCTTTAAATGATGATCGGGCCAAGGACTTTGTATAACTGTTTTGGGCCGTAGAAATGTAATGTTGATGGGCCGTCAAAATGGTAACAAAAAAAACAACTATGGCCCAATGAACTCTTGAAACAAAAACCAATAATGTGCAGCCTTGAATTCTTAAACCTTTTCAACCTCCTCGTGAATCGCTGAACTGACAACACCTTTTAAGCTAACATTGTCAAGACACAACTCACATGCACAAGTCGAAAATATTAATAGCTGACACACGGCTTCACATGTAACAAGTAACTTCAATTTACGATGACCTCAAAAAGATAATATCACATGCAAGACTTTTGTCCACTAAAATCTCATTTGACCGCAATTTATAACTGGCTGACAACTCAGTTAATTATCACATGCATATTGAAAAGATTCTGATCAATTGATACATCCTCGTGCAAACTGACACAAGACACAATATAATTTTCCCAACTACTGACAACAATTCATGTGATAATCCTGTTCGATGACTGAAAAACGAACCACACAAGTATCTACAAAGTCACAATAAGCAGACCCTTTGAAGTGGAATTATCAGAGATTGTTCAAATAGGCGGACCAGATGAGCGGACCAGATAATGTCTGGATAAGCGGACCAGAAAAATGGATCTCAAATGACTGTTACTACGAGCGGACCAGCTGATCTGATCTGTCGACAAACATGTCCTAATAAGCGGACCTAAAAAGCGAACCAACTGATGACATCATCAATATCACGAGTCCGTATGAGCGAATCTTCAAAAATCCGATGTTTTAGGTCGATTCAAGCTTTGAAACTTTCAAGGATTGATTAAAACATGTTTACGCACAATATATGTGAAATTTGGCCGATTTTGACCATAAAAAGTTTTGTTTTTCGGAAAAGAAAGGTGTAGAAACAGGTGTAGAAACAGAAATCGCTGCTGAATTGTAGAAAACTCTTCTCCACTGGCTCTGATACCAATTGTAGGATCGAATTTGGACCTAAACGAGTCGTGTAGAAGAGTTTTTCACCAAAACAAGAGGCGGAAACAAGTGTTTCGATGTAATTCAGCACGTATTCACTTTTAACTGTCGATATTATTGATATAGATGACGTTTACAACCTGTCGACACTTCGGCAGCACTTCGTGGCTCACCGGAAGACAATCACCTAGAACTATGTGTGAGATTCGCTCATGATGACTATATATAGGAGATCAGGTCCGCTTTTACATACATGGACATATAAGCGAACCTAACTTTTGACATATAAGCGAACCTGACACTTGACACATGAGCGGACCTAATTTCTATGACACATAAACGAAATCAGAATATTATCACATGACCGAACTCAAATTTAACAATCTAAATCTTTGTCTTCTTGTGTAGTGATGTCATGTATGATGTCACAATTATGATGTCATCATCCAAGATGTTGACATCATCCTTTTTCAGATCCGCAACGAGACTGAGACTCGACATAAGACGAAGACGACAGATGAATGCACCAACACAAACCAAATGCTGATAAGAGAAATACAACTCTTGAAATCTAGCTCAAGCAGACCCGTTGAGGCTATCGTCACTCCTTTACAACCCAGAGCTTTGAACTTCAGTTCGGCTGTGTATACTGAGGATAATAGGGGAAATATTGTGCCTAGCCATCCTCAGAATCATACTCCTGAAATACCCTCCTCGGTCACCATGTCAACTGTGAGGAGCTCAGGATATGGCCGGAATCCCCAGACTGGTAACGTGTCAAATAGTAATATTCTTGCTACTAACACTAATGGATCTTTGCAGGATGCAGGTATGACGTCAACATTTACTAGGGAGCTTCAGAAATTGAAGGACATGATATCCAGTGTACCTGGGGTGGTCCAGCCAATTCCAGAAGTATCCCAAGACAGCCACAGGATATCCCGCTTTGCATATCCTATCTGTGATGTTGAAATCCCAAAGAGATTTCAAACTCCCAACATGAAACTGTATGATGGAACTACGGATCCTGAAGAGCATATTGCCCAGTATAGGGAAAGAATGGAGATTAATCCTATCCCTCCGGAGCTCAAGGAAGCGTGCCTATGCAAGGGTTTTGGTTTTACCTTAACAGGATCGGCCTTGAAATGGCTCTTAAATGTTCCTCCTCATTCGATTACATCATTTGCTCACCTAGTGAATTTGTTTAATAGTCAATTTTCTTGTAGTCGAAGTTTTGAAAAACTAACAAGTGGTCTCTACATGATAACTCAAGGACCTCAGGAATCCTTAAGAGATTATGTGAACAAGTTTAGCCGAGAATCCTTAGACATTCCACATCTTGATGTAGCGACAGCTGTGCAGGCTTTCAAGATGGGGCTGCAAAAATATTCTCAATTTTACCAAGATCTTGTAATGAACCCATGCAAGAACTTGGATGAAGCTCGAAACAGGGCCCTAAGATATATTCGACTGGAGGATGACAAAAAGATGCAAGAGAGAATGAACTCGTCCACCACTTATGAGTCAACTAATAGGAAGACATAATCCTCATTTAAACCATATCGCTCTAAGCCGTATGGCAGAAATGACAACAAGAAAGTGAATGTTGTAGAAGACGAGGATCCTGAAGAATATCCTGAATTATCTGAATATTGCTTTTCTGTTAACATACCTGAATTAATGTATGCTATGCAGGGTTTGGGAGACAAAGCTAGGTGGCCTCGAAAGAATCAACAAAAAGCTGATTGGAAGGATAAGTCCAAATGGTGTGCCTTCCATGAGGATTTCGGACATGTAACTGAGAATTGCATTGCACTAAGAAAAGAAATAAGTTATCTTCTAAGCAAGGGGTATCTGAAGGATCTCCTAGGAAGAAAGAAGAATAAGGGTAAGGATACTGAGAAGGATCCTGAACGAGCAGCATCACCTCCTGCGGATGCCAAGATAATCAACTTTATTTCAGGAGGATCCGACATTTGTGGGACTTCGTATTCTGCGGACAAGAGACATGCAAAGGAGGCTAAGGCCGAAAGGGGAGACAAACCAGCCAGGATGACTACCCTCACGACTGATAAAGTGATCACTTTCGACAGTGATGATAGGGATACTGTCCAGGATCCTCACCATGATGCTCTGGTAATAACATTATATGTAGCTAACCATTTTGTACGCAGGATATTGGTGGACAATGGAAGCTCTGTCAACATAATCCAACTAGAAACTTTGAAGAGAATGAATGTATCTCCAATGGATATCACTACGAAATCCACCATGCTTGTTGGGTTTAGCGAAGAGGCTAGGAACACAGTGGGAGAGATAAAGTTACCAGTATATGTTGAAGGGGTCAACTCGATACAACGTTTCTGTGTGATGGACTCCCTATCCTGCTATAACATCATACTGGGCAGGCCATGGATCCATGATATGAAGGATGTGCCATCAACTTATCATCAATGCATCAAGATTCCTACCCCTTGGGGGGTTGTCAAGGTTGATAGTGATCAGCAGGAGGCGAAAGAATGTTACTCATCCTCAATGAAATTCTCAACCAAGCCTAATACAGCATAGCAATTAAAGATGGGGGCCCAGGATATCGTGGAGGCTTCAGAGCAGGATATGAAGAAAATTATCCTGGATCAGGATAATCCTGATATCTCGGTGCTCATAGGAACTAATATAACAACAACAACCATACCCAGTAAATCCCACAAATAGCAAAGCTACTTATAGGGTCTGGGGAGGGTGGGATGTAGACAGACCTTGCCTCTATCCCTAGGGATAGAGAGGCTACTTCCAGAGAGACCCTCGGCTCCAAAACGAACATCATACCAACACACCAAGTCAAAGAACATAGAAATAAGAAGTCAGCAATACCAAGAAAGTTATCAGAGTGACACAATATAATGTAAATCATGTGTAATATCATACAACATTTGGGCATGAACACAGGGATGCAATCACCGGTAAGGACTCTTAAATAATAAGAAAACCTATGTCCCTAAAATACAACTAAGACCTTTCTGCAATATCCCCTAAAAGTCCTTAACCCTAATCCTACGTCTCCACGCAGTCCTATCTTGGACCATGTCCTCAGAAAGATGCAACTCTAGTAAATCATGTCTAATCTGCTCATCCCATGTCAGTTTGGGTCTGCCTCTTCCTCTTCTCCCCTCCACAGTAAGAGTTTCCACTACTCTAACTGGTGCCGTCGTTTGTCTCCGCTTCACATGCCCAAACCATCTCATAGGAACTAATATCCCTCAGGATATTGAAGAACAGTTAACTAACTTTTTGAAGTGCAGGATGTCAACATTTGCATGGAAGCATGAGGATATGACAGGTATATCTAAAGACATTATCACTCACAAGCTTGGAATTGACAAGTCGTTCAAGCCTATTCAGCAAAAGAGAAGGAAGTTTTCTCCTGAACGAAATACAATTATCCAAGAGGAAGTTGAAAGATTGTTGAAGTCCAAAATGATTAGGGAAGTCAAGTTTCCAAGATGGCTGGAAAATGTAGTCGTGGTACAGAAGAAAAATGGGAAATGGAGAGTTTGTGTAGATTACACAGACTTGAATAAGGCTTGTCCTAAAGACCCATTTCCTCTTCCTCATATTGATGCAATGGTGGATGCTACTGCCGGGCATGAGAGGTTAACCTTCATGGATGCATCCTTAGGATTTCAGCAGATTCAAATGGAGCCTTCGGACCAGGAGGATACTACCTTCATGACACCAACAGGTATTTATTGTTATACTGCTATGCCTTTTGGTTTGAAAAATGCAGGTGCAACATACCAGAGATTGGTGAACATGATGTTCAAAGATAAGCTGGGGGACACAATGGAGGTATACATCGATGATATGGTGGTAAAATCTAAAAAGGCTGAGGATCACCTCCAGGATATTAAGGGAGCATTTGATATCCTGGATCAGTATAACATGAAACTAAATCCTGCTAAGTGCCATTTCGGAGTAGGGGCAGGAAAGTTTCTAGGATATATGGTAACCAAAAGAGGAATAGAGGCAAGCCCGGAGCAGATTAAAGCCATCTTGGATATCAAATCACCTTCAAATATGAAGGATGTTCAACGGTTAACAGGGCGAGTTGCAGCATTGAACAAATTTATATCAAGATCCTCCGAGAAATGCAAGGAATTTTATGATATCCTGAAGAAAAACAAGAAGTTCGAATGGGGAGAGAAGCATGAAGCAGCCTTGCAGGATTTGAAGCAGTATCTTTCAACTGCACCTCTATTGATGAAGCTTGAGAATGGTGAACCACTGTCCCTATACCTCGCAGTATCGGGGAATGCTGTAAGTGCCGTCCTTATAAAGGATCATGAAGGTTAGCAATATCCTGTCTATTATGTTAGTAAAAGTTTGTTAGATGTTGAAACTAGATATTCACATTTTGAAAAGTTAATATTGGCTCTAGTTATGGCATCAACAAAGCTTAGACATTATTTTGAGACACATAGGATTCATGTTAAAACCAATTATCCTGTTAAAAATGTACTTAGGAAACCCGAGATGTCAGGCAGGATGGCCAAGTGGTCAGTGAAGTTGAGTGCTTATGACTTAGTGTATGAACCTAGGAATGCCATAAAATCACAGGCTCTAGCTGACTTTGTGGTTGATTTCAGTAGTGACATTCAGGATGAGGTAGACCTAGAAGTCCAATAATTAGGAGAATCCTCAGGATCCTGGACATTGTACACTGATGGAGCATCTAATGTTAGAGGAGTAGGATTGGGAATACTACTAAAATCGCCACAGGGGGACATATTACCCCAGGCTATTAGGTGTGAATTTCCTGCTACTAATAACGAAGCAGAATATGAGGCTTTAATTACAGGATTAGAACTGGCTAAAAATATGAATATTAAGAATTTGCAAGTATATGTCGATTCCTTGTTAATTACTAATCATTTTAATGGATCCTATGCAGCTAAAAGTGAGAAGTTAATTGAATATCTTGATATTCTCAAAAAATTAGCAGGATATTTCGATGTTTTTACACTTAAACAGGTACCAAGGGAGGATAATGCTGAAGCAGATGCCTTAGCAAATCTGGGATAATCGGTCAGGATACCAGAAGGGACCCAAATACCAATATTGCATATCTTGTATCCTGCCACGAATCCTCAGGATAAAGAAGTAGTAAGTATTCAGGACCCTAGAGCTGAGTATCCTGAGGAGGATCCTAAATCCTGGATGGCTCCAATCATAAGATATCTCAAGGAAGGACACATCCCTAAAGACGAAAATCCTAAGGCATTTAGGATGAAGGTATCATGATTCACTATTATAAATAATGTTTTGTACAAGAAATCTCTTGCAGGACCATATTTGAGATGCTTGGAAGATCCTGAAGCCAAAGAATTACTTCAGGATATACATGGAGGGGATTGCGGTAACCACACTGGGGGCAGGTCGTTATTCTCAAAGGTATTTAGAACAGGATACTATTGGCCGACAATGAAGAAAGATGCTGCAGAATATGCTCGAAGATGTGATGCATGTCAAAGACACAGTAACATACTACATCAACCAGCTGAACCACTATATCCTATAGCTTCCCCTTGGCCGTTCATGAAATGGGGGATGGACATAGTAGGGAAATTACCAAAAGCTCCAGGAGGAAAAGTCTTTATGCTGGCAATGACTGATTATTTCTCAAAGTGGGTTGAAGCTGAAGCATTTGTTCAAGTTAGAGACCAAGAAGTAGTATCCTTCATAAAGAGGAATATCCTGACCAGGTTTGGAGTACCAGCTGAAATCATTTGTGACAATGGATCCCAGTTTATAAGCAAGAGGACTACTAACTTTTGCAAGAGTTGGGGAATCAAAATGATCACATCCACTCCGGTACATCCTCAAGCAAATGGACAAGCTGAATCCTCAAACAAGATAATTGTCAACAACTTAAAGAAGAGACTAGGGGCTAAAAAAGGAAAATGGGCAGAAGAATTACCCTTTATTTTGTGGGCTGATAGAACAACAGTAAAAAATGCAACTGGCCAAACTCCGTTTTCCTTGGTATTTGGAGCAGAAGCCGTGATCCCAACGGAAATGGTGATACCTACGGCAAGATCTATCCTCTGGGATCCTGAGCAGAATCCTGAAGCTTTGTGTCAAGATTTGGACAATGTAGATGAAACAAGAGATGTAGCAAGGCTAAGGATGGCAGCATATCAACAGAGGATATCTAAAGCATATAACAAGAATATAAGGACTAGGAGATTTCAAGTTGGAGATTGGGTATTAAGAAAGACTTTTCAGAATACTACTAATCCTGCTGATGGAAAGCTGGCTCCAAAATGGGAAGGACCATATGAGGTTGAATCAGAATCAGGAAAAGGAGCATACCGACTCAGGAGTATGGAGGGGGATATGCTACCAAGATCCTGGAATGCTATACACTTAAAGCTCTATTTCAAGTAAGAATAGAATTTAATTTCTATCTCAGAATGGTATGTATTCTATCTCTCTTAAATATATTTGAATTAGTTTATTATCTTAAACCCAATACTGACTTAGGCATCGGAGGGGTGTTAGCCAAGCTAACACCCACCTTAGTTTAAGGTTGTTTTGCAGAATATGCCTCAGGATATAGCTCTAGGATACACGCTCAGGATATCTCGAAGGATTAGAGGATTGGCCTCCTCTCTCACGGTTAAGGGATCCTGGTCCCTTCAAAGGTTTAAAGGTATTCACCTTTCTCTCGAGTTTGGTTTGAACACCCCGCCTGGAGCGCAAGTTATCTAGGGATAGTTCAAGGTAACGGGACCAGTTCATGTAAAAGTGGCTGACAATTTCGGTACTATTGGCTATATCCTGGATCCTGAAGGTATATGAGGATTGATCACCCTCTCTCACGAAAGGGTATTTTCGTACCCTCTAAGGTTTAAAGGTTTTCACCTTTCTAAGTTTTGGAGTTTATACACTCTCGCCTGTAGAGCATGGATATCAGGGTTCATCCCCAGGATGTTAAGGGTTTATCCCCAGGATATCAGGGTTTATCCCCAGGATATCAAGGTTCATCCCAGGATATTAAGGGTTTACCCCAGGATATTCAAGGATTATGCAGTAAATCTAAAGTATGGCTATGTTAAACACAGGGGACATACATCATACAATTTAAAGGATGGATTTAAACTTATGCACTGGGGACATCCCTGTGATTGAAGGTTGGAATTGACTCTCTGGGAGTATTTGGTATGATCTTTCCTTTTTATAACTTAAGTTTTATAAATTACGAGGCCGTATCCTGAGTAGGATATCTCTCAGGATATTCTTACAATGTGTTCCCAAGATTGTCCAAATTTAACTGTTTTCATAAGTAAAATTTAAGCACTAAGATAGTAACAACGGGAATAAAGCCAAAAGAAAGTTATATTATTAACGTACCAAAAGATGTGCTCTTGGTTTCACCTCAAACCAAGGTCCATCCACCAAGAGCACGGATAGTCCCATACCATATTTACTAAACAGTTGAAGGTTTTGTCTCAAACCGAGACCTATCCACCTCCAACTATTATATTGTTCAAAAGAAAAGACATATTAACGTTGATGACCAAGGGCTTCGTCCTGAAACTCTGGATCCCTCCACCTTTGGCCATCATATTGTTCAAATGCAGGAAAGTTAAAATGCAGGAAAAGTAAATTGTTTTGGGGTTACAAACCAATGATCAAATTTAAAAAAGTGGGCTCCGGCCTTGGCACATACATCCATCATCGCCCACCTGAATGCCCTCACATAGCGGCATCTTCTCCAGCCTTCTCCGTCTTCTCAGCCTCAGCATCCTGAGCAGCATCCTCGCCAGCATCCGTCCCAGCATCCTTCTTATCTCCAGCCTTGTCCACCACCTCTGCTGATTTAGAGGATTCACCAGCTTCAGCAGGAAGGGGCACAGCCTTGCCTCCAAGCTCCTTCAGCTTTGCCACCCAGGATTCAACCGGTCAGGATGGGCACTCAAGGCCCGTCTCCTTGGCCTCATAAGCCATCTTAATGCGAGCTTGTAGCAGAGAGACGATGGCAGAGGCCTTGATTCCTTCCCGGAAAGAAACCATGGCCTGTTCATGCTCTATTTGAACGGTGGCCAGTTTGATCTCAGCATCCTGGGTGACCTTCTTCAGCTTATCCTCATAATGCCGGGTCTTCACCTCGGCAATGGCTCCTTGGTCAGCGACAGTGGTTTCGAGCTGTTTGATCCTGGCCTCTTGGAACGCGTTCGTGCTGCAAGCATCGGTGTAAAGGTGGAGTAGATGCTGGAGGCCCTGCAACTCAAATTTCAGGTATAAGTCAAAGTACATTAACCAGGATATCCTGTCAGGATATCCTATCAGGATGTATGTGCAGGATATAGTCACAGGATATTACCTTGTTGAGGAAGGATGTCATTGGCTCCAAGGAGTCAGAAAAGCTGAGTTCTTCATAGGTGAACCCTTCAGAGCCTGGGGCACTAACTTCAGAACCTTTCCTCTTTTTTTTTTGCGGTGGAAGCACGAGTCCTCGGATTAGCCTTAGGAGCTGGGAACGGCTTGGAGCTGGTGGCAGCAGGGGTCTCTTTCTTGACCATGACTGGAGTGGGGTAACTGTCAAGCTCGTCGAGATCAAGGAGGATTGGAACTTTGCTGGAGTCTGCATACAGGGAGTAAAATTCTTTCCTAAATATGCCAAATAAAAACATGTATGCAGGATATTGTGCAGGATCCTTACCAGACATGTTTGCACTAGAAAGAGGGCTTGGAGATTGTGGAGATGGATTAAAACTTCTTTCAGCCTCTAAGAGGAGTCTGATAGCGTCAATTCTCTTCTGTGAATCGGCTAGGGGAGGTGCAAGCTTCCTAAAATCAGCTGTGTACAAAACAATAAAAGAAGTTGATCAGCTCAGGATATGAAACAGAATATAAGGCAGGATCATCCTTAAACCCTAAATCCTACCCTTTCTCAACCACTTCACCGGATATTCCGTTCCACCAGGGATGGAGTCTCTTTTTACAAAGAAGAAATTGGATTGCCATTTCTCCTCGTTCCTGGTGGCACGTAGTATCAGCGGATCGCCGGAGGTGGAATAAAACAAAAATCTACAAGATCCGTGGCATCTAAGCCGATATGCTAGGGGGAGGTCATGAACGGAATGGTCAGGAATGTGATTCCACTTGATCTGATCAAGAACAGACAAGACTCGCCAGAGCATCGGCATTGTTTGGCTAAAACAGATTTTCGTAATTTTGAAAAACTCAGTGATAAAGTCTGGAAAGGGAAACCGTAATCCTAAGGTAAAGGGAAAGGCATTAAAGCACAACCACTCGTCGGAAACCATGTCTGACCGGATTTCCCGGTCAAACGGCCGGAATACCGTCCCCTCCGGGAAGATACCGGAGGATTTGAGAGCCGACAAGTGGGCACTGTCAAAGGTACATATTTCCTTCTCCGATTCTTGGAGAAGATTCTGTTGGATGAATGAAGGGGCGGAGTCGCCGGAGCTTGATTGTGTTTGCCTTGTCATATTCTAGCCGGGATATTGAACAGAATGTGAGAAGAAGATGAAGATCAGAGAGAAAATGTTTACCTTTTTCCTTATCAGTAATAGTTAAAAAAGGATGAGGATGAGAAGTTATAGGGAGGTAATGAGTAAATATAGGCTGTGCAGTTACAAGCGGTCACATCATGGGTCTAATCTCTTAATTGCCTCGTTATTCGTAAAAAATATAACCGTTAGTGCCAGGATACTAAACGGTAACATTTTTTGGGGACAATTGTTATGGGCGAAATTCTGAGCTCATATCCTGGATAATATCTTAAATTATATCTTGCTTATCTGATATATGTTCATATCTGGGATGCTGATTCAGGATATTGGTAATATCCTGGATGGTATCCTGAGGATTACTAACAGATTGTGTGCAGGAGTACGAGTCCAGATTCCCAACGTTCACGAAGACTCCTTCTCCGGAAGACTCGGTCCAAGTCGTTCGAATAAAGATGTTGAAGCCGCTTTACTCGGTCCACAACGTTAATAATGGAATATTCGGGAGCATCCCACATTTATAGGAATTTTAGTTTGTGTTTCGTAACTATAAATAGATGGATAAATCAGATCAATAGGACACAACAACTACACTCGTTACTCACTCACACTCACTCTCTCGCAACTTTCACAAAAAGCATTGTAACACTTAGCGATCTGATCAATATCCTGCACTGTATCCTGACGTTTAAAGCAATAAGAAGAACAAGGAAGCTGTGATTGTCAGCTCCCGAGGTTTTATGCCGGCGATCTAGATTGATCAAGGACTTTCCTCGTATATCTCGTGTCACTCCTTTTACTTTTTGCTCATAGTTTGATCATAGATACAGCTCAATATCCTGAGCCGTATCCTGAAAACTGTTTTCGTAAACAACATAACCAGCATATTTCCAACACACTTTTTAGCACACTACCTCACTTAACTAATTTGATCACTTAATTGCTTCGGTATTTTATGACCAAAACAGTAAGGATCATAAAACTGCCTTCCTCGTGATAGGTTAAGTGCCGGAAAGTGCCTAAAACTCACATAAACTGCAGAATTCAGCAAAAATCAGCTTTTAAACAACTAAGGGGCTGTTTGGTAGCCTCTTAATGACCATTCAGATGCTACCTCTTAATGGTTTAAAACCTCTGAATGAATAAGAGGTAACCTCAAGTCTGAATGGTTAAGAGGTAACCTCTGAATGGTAAATCATCACATGTCACATTCTTCTACCTTCTCATTGGTAAAATTCTTAATGATTCCATTAAGAGGTAGTCTCTTAATGACCATTCAGATGCTACCAAACAACCCCTAAATATTATGCAGAAATATGGTTAATTGGTCTAGAATGCTTTCCTATGTGTCGGAAATCAAAACTGTCACAAAAGGTAACATAAAGCACACTAAACTGCATAGTTTAGCACCTTAACGAACCGGTAACCAACCGAACAACCGGACACACCAAATTTTCACTAGAAGTATTGTTTTACCATTTCCAAGCTAGTTATGTTCCCCGAACATCTTAACTTATCCTATAAACATATGTTGCACAAAACACTCTAACTAGACACTTACAATCTAACTAGTTCCTTAACAAGCCATTACAAACTAACCAACCCCCCCCCCCCCACCCCCCTCATAAACACGGTTCCAGGGTGGCCCCCACCCTTGATTTTCTTTACATATTATATTGGATCATGTTGGATTCTTTGAAAACATATTACACACTAGATTAAGTTATGTTGGAAAGATTGTTTAAATGGACCATAAGACTATCATATCTTCATTTCACAAACTCAAACTCACTCAAAACTGTCTCCCTCTTCCTCCATTCTCGGCCGTGAGCCACCACCCCCATCACCATCATCTTCACCTCACTTACATCCATTCTCTAGTGATATTAAGGTGTAAGAAGCTTGTTTAAGGAGCTAAGAACCATTGGAAAGTGAAGGACCTCTCTCACAAGCTATTAACCACCAAATTCATCATCTTCATCTTCTTGAACATCATCCCTAGCCTTGTGCTAGTAGTAAGATCTTTCTAATCCCATTTTACTTCATATTATGTTGGTTAAAAGTATATGTAAATCACTAATCATGAAGAACACTAAAGATCAAGAACATAATCTTTAACATAAGACTAAAGATCACCATGAAACATGTTGTTTAAGTGTTATTATGCTTCTTGATTGTTGATTGTTTGTGTGAATGATGTTAAACATCATATGAACCTTGCTAGATTGTGATTAAAGACATGATCTAGCAAGATGAGAGGATGATTATGTTATAAATCAAGATGATCATCCTTATGTGAAACATGAACTTGAAAGGTTAAATGTTTTTCTTGAATTGTGATGATCAAAGTGTAATGTAAGTCTTGTAGATATGTGATTTCAAAAATAATTTTCTCAAGAACTAAGTTAAAATACAAGATTTACATAAACTTGGTTCTTAAAGAAACTAATCACATTTTTAGTAGTTAATCAAGTGTAGAAACATGTATTTAACAAGAAAAATTCAAGAAGAAATATTTTTAGAAAATCAAGTTACAAGTTGTATACATCTAAATTCTTCAAGAATGATGTTTTTAAATAAACAACCACACTTTAAAGGGTAACTAAGCTTACTAAACACCCTACTAAGTTACTACAAATTTTTTTAAATTTTCAAGTTCATTAAGTAGTGTAAATAGCTTGATTTTGGCACTTGGTAAGTATTGTTTGCTTTGTTGATGAATTGTGATGATTTTTAAAAGAAAATGATATGCTTTGAAAGCATGGAAACCTCCATTTTTAAGGGGAAACTATGGCAAAATTTTTCTAAAAATTAAACACTTAGAAAACTATTTTTAAACAAGTATTTACAAGTGTGTTTTAACCAATATTTTTCATATAAAGTTTGCCATAAAATTTTATACAAAAATTATAAATATTGGAGGTTGATTTTCATAAATAAAAGTGACTAAATATGTATTTAGGAAAATATATATTTAGATGTCACATTTGTGTGATTTCTGGTATATTATGTGTATTAGTTATATTATTTTAGGACATGAAATAATATAACTCACCAAAATACCAAAAATTACAATACAAAATATTACCAAAATTCCAAGAAATAAATATATAATTTATACCCAAAATCAGAGAAACCGAACAAGGAATATAACTTACAAAAATGTTCCGGAATTAAATTCATAAGTATATTTTGGTAAGTGGTATTTTGGAAACCAAGAAAACGAAAATATGATTTCTACAATTATTATAAAAAATATATCATATTTTTAACAAGAAGAAAATATATTATTTTTGAGTAAAGAAAAATATATATGTTTTCTTGAATTACTAGAAAATATATTATTTTGAGGAAATATATATTTTCTTACATAAACTTAGAATATATTATTTTTGGGTGAAAAATGGATTTATAATTATTTTCTAAGTTAAACTTGAAAATATATTATTTTCGAGGTTTAAATGAAAATACAAGTATTTTTGCCAAGAGAAAAATCATAGATAATTTTTCTATGTAAGTTTTCTTGAAATATATATTTTAAGAATATATATTGGTGAATTTTTATTAGAAATATTATTCCGAAAAGTTTAATACAAAAAATTTGTATATGAATACTTAATAAATACAATAAAGATACGTATTCTCGTACGTATGAATACACACCGGAATACGCCACCGATACTTGAAAAAAATATACAAGTTTAAGAACACAAATACACCCATCTTTGGGGAAGATATACATGTTTAAATACATATTGTGTCAAGTTAAAATATATTATTTTAACTAATATTCCAAAATAATTAATTAATAAATATAATTTAAGTTAAAATATTTATTATTTTAACAAATAATTATATACTTGGAATAATATTGATGACACAAAGAAACGTAACTCAAAGATACTAAATAAGACTAAAGTCAAGGCACGACCTGTCCGTCTAATGCACCTTAGCACGTTTGTAGGTAGTCGTGCGACCTAAAGGAAGCTTTGAGTTATTTGAACGAAGAACGCAAGACTGTGAGTTCATGTCCCTCTTTTCTCTTAACTGTTTTCAGTTTTATAACTTCGGGGGTGAAATACATGTTACAAATTATTACGATTACAAATGGTATGGTTAGCTAAGGAATGAACTGTTAGATCATGTGAATGGGTAGGCAAGTAACTAAAGACCATTAATCCTTGTTTAAAGACCGAGGGGCATGAGTGATAGATCTATTGGGTGTTGCGAGCCCCGCCCATGAGCCCGCGGGTTGGACCATGTGGCGACTATGTCGTTCCCGCCGGATGGCCCGGTACGAAATACGCATAAAGGATTGAGCCATTCCTACACTGTTGCACACATATTAATGGCCTTGCAAACCATTAATTGATCTGTTTTCTTGTTTGCTTTCATACCGGGGTTTACAAGTACATAAATACTTACAAATGTTTACAAGGATGTTCGTGCACACATACAAAACACATGAACTCGCTCAACTTTTGTTGATGTTTTCAAACTACATGTATTTCAGGAAATTGATTATGGATCTGGCGGACACTCAAGATTTCAAGTTGTGTCTTCAATAAACGATGTCATCCAGTGTTAGGGGGTTTGAATCGTGTATTATATCTTTGATGGGATACATGGTTCAAAGTCTCGTTTTTATTAGTGTCTTTTGTGAAGTCCAGTTTGGAACTCTAAACTTTGGTTGTTGTGTATTTTAAAACTTGAAGTCTTGGTTTGATGTTAAACAATGTTGGGTGTAATGTCTGAAACTATCTAATGGATGGACATCACGAGTTTTATCATATAGTTGTTTGTTATGGTTGAATGCAATGATATTAAGCAAGTCACACGTAATCACGCTTCCTCAAAAGTCAGGGTGTGACACATGCGAAGTTAAAAACAAATTGATTACATATCAGTTACCTCTCTAATAACATTTAGAAACATTAGAATCAATTACAGTCACAAATCATTACACCGATTATAAAAAAACAACTAAAATCAAACATTTAAACATCTGAATTAACAACTTACTACTGGAACACTCATTTCCAAAATTTGCATTTATAGAATTAGGATTTCTGACTTCCTCGTTTGTAACTCTCTAATCACCAGCCAATTGAATGTGATCACTGACGAATTCAGCATCTTCAAAATCAACATCTTTGTTTCTTCCGGTGCTGCTTTGTGGATCCATTACAACTACAAACAACAATCGATTAAAACCCTAATCGCACAGAAATGAATGAAAGCAGCAATGTATATTTTTCAGAATTATAAAAATTTGAAACTGATACGAATTATAATTACCGGGATAGTGGTTAAACGAACTAATCAGGATCTATAATTGTCTATTTTGCCTTCTGCTGATTGAATGGAATGTCTGATATACCCTTATGTAAGAAAAATGAATCAGGGACATGTGTAGGGCTGTGGGCATCAAGTACGTAATGTATGATTAAGGCTTTTGAATTCTACACTTCCTCATATTAATTTATTGATTAATTTGATACTTCTTTAGTAATTTACGTTTATAACTTTTTTTTTCTAAAAACTTAAGTACGTAGTTGTGCTCGATTGTTCTCCGACATTCTGTTATAAGTTTTGTTAAAAACGAAGTTGTACTCTAAAGAAAGTATTTATTTGGATCTGTTTGACGAAGTACGATGAATAGTAAATTTATTTTTATAACAATATATAGTTTTTTGTTTTTTATTTTATTTAATATATTATAATAAATATACTATGTTGTGTAGGTAGATTTTCTAAACCAATATCATGAGTAAGAGATATGTATATTTTAAGTGTTATGTTGTGTAGGTAGATTTTCTACTTAATTGTTGTGATTATATTATGTGGAAGGTAGAATAAGGGTGTGGCCATGTTGGGAAACATTTAGAACTCGTGTAGTAGCATAGGCATCCGATCACACCTAATCAACGTTGTTGGCGGTCTATTGTTACTTCCTTTGTTATGAGTTGTAACCTACGATGTTCATATGAATGTTTTGTCTTGTGTAGGTACTTAGAAATGGTGAAAACCAAGTACATGAGATGTAGTAAAGATAAAAAAAAACGACACTTTGGTTTTCAATCTTTTTAACTAATAGTGTTATTAAGATTGTAGAGGAGAAACAATTGCAAATAGGACTAACGATAAAAATGTAGTAAAGATTAAAAAACTACATTTTGGACCTCAACTTCGAATTTACAATAATAATAAAAAAAAAACCTATCGGTTTGGGGATGAGTGGCAGTGCAGCACATTAAATTTGAAAGAAAGGTGGATGATGAAGAAATTGAGATGCTTAGCAATGAAAAGAGTAACACTAATGATGCTGATGATCAAAAGTGCGTTTGCAGGCTGAGTTGTTTGTCCAAATCCCTTAAACTGCAAACAAATCAAGAAATTGTACTGACATTAGTAAATCTATTTATTTACATACAATGGACCCGTTTCATTTGGTCGAGTTTCAACACGTTCAACTCATGGGTTGAAATTTCCACATGTAGTGAAAGGTGATACCAAAAAGATCAAATATGTGGGTTAAGTTTAGTATCTTGAAATGGGTGAGTGATGGATTAAACACGTTGGCGCATCATGACGGTCCCATTTGGTTCCCAGCGCACCACATTTCTACCAAGTTTACCTTTTTTATACGCAAGCGCAATAGACACAACTCCTCACATTAGACCGGCCCACCAGCTACAAACTATGCCGACAACTTCCCTTGCTCTTCCCTGCCATGAAGATGAAATTAAATTGTTGACTTCAAAAGTCAAAACTCTCACTTTTTACTGTCGCATAAAGTTTGCAATTTTGATTACAAACAGGTTGGATCAGATTATGTTTTGTCTCTAATGGGTCATAGATGAAAATATAAATAGCGAATGGTCAAAGTTTGCCCAATAGTACTTTAAATACATAAAAAAACCTCTTATATCATTCAATTCAAAATATTAGATTATTATTAAAGTAAAATAGTTTTGTAATCATACATGTCACACTAATTACTTATAACAAAAAAGAAAACCAAAATTTGGACAAAAAGTATTGTTTTAGCACAGCCAACCAAGTGTTGAGTGTTGTTATAACAACAATAATATATGCACCTTAAACCATCATCTACCATAATACAACTTCTAAGGATAAAAGCATACTGGTAAAAATGCATTTAGCCGGCAGTGTTTTTTGCACCTGAGTGTTTTTGAGGCGCTAAAGTTGTGTGTTTTTTTACTATGTACTTAACTACATTAGATGACCTAATTTTATGCCCATGTCTTTCTTAAATAATGAACATATCATTTTCTCATCTTAAAGGACAAGTTCTTTAAAAGTCTATGAACTATCACTAAAAGAACTATACTAAGAAATATAAGATATGGCATACAGATGTACCTCAATTTTAGCCCAATGTTCATACTCCATATGTAGAATATTGATCTCAGAAGTGCACTTGCAGGTGGTGATTTAATTCAATACCATGTCCAAGAAGCTCATCATCAGTGTATTAGGTTCCTGAAACAATTGGGTAGATCATCTATCACCACAATGATGGTTCCCGAAACCGAAGGATTCAATATTTCGAAGAGACTGCCTTACCATGCTTGAAATTTGAGTACATTGGGATGCTCCAATGAGTGAGGAAATTTCACCTACAGGTTATATTCTAAATAAAATATTTAATTTGAGAACAGAAAATAAAAAATAAAACAAGAACACCAACAACAGGCATTCTATTCTTAGTCAGTATCTTTATTAGATAAAGAAAAAATGGAACAAAGTATATGAATAAAGAAAGAAACTTACTTCCTGCAGAACAACCAAAGTTTACGCACAAAGAAAGAAGCTTACTTTATAAATAAGCAAGAGATTTCTGTGATCACCTCCTGATTGTTGTACCATGGCCGCCAAGCTGTCTCGATAAGAAGTTTGAAAGTGTACCTGGAAGAATTTGGAACAACTCATATATAATGATATAGAAGATATGTGAATGCATAAAATTAAATGTAGATATAGTGATATAGAAGGATAATGAAGAATTGTAATAATTATATAAAGATTGTTAAAGCTGCGTCAATTGTACCATGTGTAAGATTAAATATTTATTTATTTATTTATAATTAATCTAGTAGCCATCATTATCATTTATATAATATGGATCAAAATATATTAAAACCTATAATAAATTAGTTGGTAATTGTTGATGGGCCAGATTACCCTAATTAACTAATTGGGTTTCCCCTTGGGTGTATATAAGGAGATTACTAGAGAGGGATTAGGGTTAGACATTCATAACATCAATACTAAAATCGCCCCTCCTCTCTCTCCATTACTACGAGTTCTTCAACCCTAAAGAACTCGGTACTACCATCAAGAAGATACATCCTAAAGGGGAACCGGACCAATCTGACGAACATGACGTCTATTTCCCTCTCTCGTGTGCTGACTGGCTAATCAGGTACACACCTCTTATTTTATTGTTCATGATTGAATTTACATCATTAGGGTTTATGTTTTACCCATGTTTTTATGATATAATCAACATGTGGTATCAGAGCAATGTTGGTTATATCAATTCAATCTTGAAACCTAATTTATGATTTTAGAAATTTAAACGAATCGATTAGTATTATTGATATTAACATAATTCGCAAACCTCAAAGTTGTTGTCAGAATTGGAAGATTCCACAAACTTTTAGGAACTTTAATTAAATCATTGGCTTTTACTTGGTTTTTTGAGATGGTACGCAACAAATAGTTTTAATTTTCTGATCTATTAGTTTAAGATCATTAACCATTTAAATTGCAACACCATCGATTTATCCAATATAATCATGCTTATCTTCTCTACTTTTGAATAGAAAGAATATTAATTATTCAACGAAGCATATGATTTAACTATAAATTGAAATATTGCATGTTGATCTGAATTAGTTATAATATTAATTTTGAATTGATTTTATTAATTCAATGATAATTTCATGACCATAAATTGGTTAATTACCTTCTTTAGGGATAAGTTAGATTTTGATTGTATTTCCTAAAATTGTGTAACTTTATCTCCAAGTTTCGAATAATATATTATTTTTAATTTATAATCGAATAATTAACTTGGATAGATACACATGAGATATTTTGAAATTATAATCAAAATCCCTTAAAATTAGATGATTCAAACTTATCATAATAACAGCTGTTAACAGTGGACTCGAGACCACAAGGTCTCGACTCGAGACCACAAGATCTCGACTCGAGACCACTGAGGTTTCGACTAAGGGTCTTAAATCTTCACAACTCGAGACCATAAGGTTATAACTCGAGACCATAAGGTTGCGACTCGAGACCATAAGGTTATAACTCGAGACCATAAGGCTACAACTCGAGACCAAGGTTGCGACTCGAGACCTCATAACTGACTTGAGATCTCATAACTCAGTCGAGACCTGACTCGAGACTTGACTCGAGACCTCACTCGAGATCTCACTCGAAACCTCATTATTTTAGGTTGTTTAATGTGAACTAAAATTTAGCTATTAAATAATTGGTTTTGTAATTATATAATTAATCAGAATAAAGTAATGTTTTACAAAACCAAAATGGCTTAACTTGGGTGAGCTTCTGATGTATCACTTCTGGCCAAAGCTGATTTGATACATCTATTTATTGCTCAAGTATAATAAAAGCCATGTTGAGTATGCATTACAAATGTGAATGTCTTAATTTCTAGCCAAAGCTGATTTAATTCATTCATGTATAGCATTCTTAACAAGTGCATAACTAAAGTGATTGTCACATCTCTGGCCAAAGCTGATTTGTCACGATTACTTTGCACACATGCTTAAATGATTACACTTCTGGCCAAAGCTGATTTGTCTTCGTTTAAGTAAAATTTTAACTAAGTCTATTATTTTAATGTTAGTAATAGACATATCACAACCTCTTCACATAATGATCCTCATATTAATGATCCTTCATTAATCTTATGATCATTTCGTCTGCCTTATTTTTAAGTACCCATAACTATACTCACTATAATTTTCTTCTGTATCTCATCCACTCTAATTCCTAAACCTAAAGTTTTTGCTTTATTTAAAGTTTCTATAAGATTAGCTCTTAAAATTAAATCCTTGATTATCTCTTAAGACACGATAATCCTACTGCTCTCTTCTGATAAAGGTACTACAGAAGAAAAGTAGAGCATGATGAATAGGTCAAATCGAACATGATGTCTCTTATGATAATCAAGATCTCTTTAAACATAAATGCTATTACTAAAGTTATTCCAGATTAAGTCTTTCCTAAGACTAATCTATTATTGTGGAATAATCAAAAAAAAAAAAAAAAAACTCCTAAGATGCATGCCTTCATTTAAAATTCTAAGCTATAAGGGTAAGTAGCATTCCTGAATACATCATAATGTACAGTACCATGACCCATAAAATTAAGGGCTTACGCATGGAAATAAGTACATTTTTCCAGTACATTACATACTAAGATTTTCACTTGTACAATTTGATGCCTTATAAATCAACTATAACACTCAAAAGTACCAAAGTATAATGAGTGTGTTGATAAGCAACATATGTACAAAGAAATAAATATTTTGAAGCTGCAAAATAAGTTGTTATTCACCTTACAACCACTAAAACCTTAAAAGATGATTGTTCTAAGGTCCATAGTCAAAATACGAGTACACAATTCCAATTCTAAGGTTCTTCAAGAGAGAATCTCACAGCATAATTATGCCATTAGACTAGGCATAAGCAACGAGACTATCCATTATTCTAAAGAACAGTTGGATAAATTAATTAGATAGTCACTTACTAATGATATTTAAGTCTGGCAATTTTAATATTCCAATTAACACATGATTAGTTTACTCTAGTTCCATACGTTTCCTTACCCGAACTCGACAAATAACTAACATGAGAGTTAGTGACAAAATTAATTGTTAAGGATATAAGAACCATAATAAGCACTCTTCTAACAAAGCTTTTCGATACCTTACATATTCTGAAGATTAATCAGAATACAATATCAGTACTTAGGCTATGTCATGAAGGTTGTGAGGTTTGCATAACCAACATAAAGTCACACTTATCTTAAACTCTCATCTTATTCGTTCTAAATATCTGGATTGAAACATTACTAAGATAAAACTAGATGATACCTTACACTTTCACAACTTTTGTCATCATGCAAATGAGAATTTGACAAAAGGAAAACGAGACTTATAAATTTCATCCATTATAACCGAAATTCATGAGAAATCATGACATGGTTAATGAGGAAGATTTTCCTTCATCTAATCCCATTTTAAGTGATTTTAAATCATGACGTTAAAGCCCTAAAATATAACTTGGCTTAAGGAATAAGTATGGGTCCATCACAAGTCATTCATTGACATTCATGGAACTTAGAATATTCAGACATAATTCATTTATCATTTAAAGACTATCTACTTGTATCTAAATTTTGTCGCATATGGCCCACGGTCTTAGAAGAAATCTATTCATATATATATATATACTTAACATGATTTCTATTAAATATGTCCCTAAGTTTCTTATGACATCTGGACATTAAGGAAATCAAGTAAAGTCTAACATATATATGATAGGTTCCCACGTCACATACCTAATTGAAATTTATCTTGTAGCATTTATAGAGATATCATAGATCAGTGGGAGCATTAAGTTTATTAATTATAACTTGTAAAAAGTTGCAAGAGGTGGGGGAGTGAAAACTTTATATTACTTCAATTTACACCTCTTGTACAAGACACCGCTCCATCACGACACTGTTCCAAATCTAATGCTACTCTTACAAAAGTTCCATTGTTGCTTAATTGTGGGTACACTTAGATTTCCTACCTAAACTAACATAATCCTCAAACAAGAGAAATCACAACGACTAACGTCATTAACTTGTTTCTCTATTAGAATTTGTTGGTCGTTAAAATATTGACCCTAAGCATGCTGAGTTCCTAAAGATTTCTAAGGTCAGTGGGAGCAGTCAAAGTCCTTATCATGACTTGCAAGGAATACAAGAGGCGGGGGGGAAGAGTGTCATTAAATTTAACTCCGATTACACGTCTTGTACACCATACTGCACCAACTCTTATAAACCTAGAATCCTGAAAATGATAGCAACCTCACCAAGAGCTAATCCATAAAATTGAAACTTTTAAACCCCAATAATTAACTCAGGAGGTCATCTAGGTTTAAAAGCCTACTAACTTTGATGATTACATAACCTCCCTAACTGAAGTTGAAATGGATTTTGGAAAAGTTTACTGATCCTATCTCTTCTAATTAAACCATTAGCGTCAATCAATCTTCTGAATGGAATAAAACTGTTTTCTAGTAAAACTGATTTTATGTGTTCGTATAACGTTTGGGATTTGATTGAATTACCTAAGAGTGTTCATAACTAAACCAAATCCTAATATATAAACGTTAAGACACTAAGAAGCATGATTGATTGTCAAATGTTATACTTAGGAAGAGATAAATTATCAAAGATTTCTTTGAGGATCATCATTGTTCTAGTAGCTTATAATAGTTTAAAGCTACATTAGATGAACATTAAAAGAATTTTTCCCTAACAAACTCGCTGACACATTTACATGTTCATAAAACAACCTGAAAGTTCTAAACTGAAGGTTAAAGAACACTTTATTTGTAAGCCAATAAAATCCATGTATGGGTTAATACAAACATCATAATGTGATGAAATCTTAACGTAATTATTTTCATCAACAACCAAGTGGATTAATGTATCTACCTCAAAATGAGTGGGAGCAACTAAGATAAACTTGTCTATATAGATGATATTCTTTTGACAAGTATATGTTACATAAGTCAAAGCATTGTTAACACAAACTTTGATATAATAGATCTCAGAGATATCTCTTAAGTGATAGATATCATAACATACCGAGATAGACCCAATGGGACATTAGTTTCGTTCCATAAGTTTAACGTTAAATGGGTCCTTACATATGTGACAAACAATACTGCTCTCCTTTAGAGGATAATAGGATTAATGAGATTATTTCCTTACGCTTCATTAATTGGAAGTCTTATGTAAGTTCAAGTCTATACTCGTTTAGATATTACTCACATTGCAACACACTAGATATGTCTAGATTAATGTGAAGCATCTAATGGAGTATTACAATATCTTTAAAAGAAACGAGAGGCTATAACTTAAAGAAGAAGTGAGAACTCAAACCGGTTGATTACTTTAACTTTGTAATATTCAAAGATGACAAAATGTTATTTCGGGTATATCCTTATGTCAGCAGACAAACCTATCTCATGGAGAGTCATAATAAATTGATAATAACAACCTAAGTTATAACGACATAATATAGTCACTAAATGTTGTTGAAAATTTATCAGTGGACTCATAAGTTTATTAACTCATATATTGAAGATTTATTGTGATAAAGTAAGCTACCATGTCTCCTTGAACAGTAACAGTTTGAGAGGTGCTGCATTAAAATTTCGATACACAATTAATTATTCGTTTATAAACGAATTGAGGAAACTAATTATTTGTATCGAATACATTCGTGATATGCTTAAGGATCCTATAACTGAAGGTCTATTACCCATAAGTCTTATTAAGAGAGCTCATAAAAGAGACGGGTTTTAATTGATGACCATGTACAACTGCATATCGTACTATGAATGACTAATTATTAATTAATTTTCCTCATCAGTTTGATTTTGTATGTCTCTTACATATGTTCTGCCGGTGTAATGACATATAGACAACTATAAATACAAATCAAACGTTAAAGGGCTTACTTATTTTGATCATAACTGTTAGGTTTTAAATCGGGGCTGTAGTATGATTAATGGGGGTGGTCATGAGTCGAATAATGATTCAACGGCTGTATTTCTCTGCTACGGTTCTTGGTTTAAAGCTAAAATGAGTATTAACTTCTGATCAGACTTATCTAATACTCATGATAAATGATTATTCGGCTAAGTGGGAGAATGTAAGATTAAATATTTATTTATTTATATTTAATCTAGTAGCCATCATTATCATTTATATAATATGGATCAAAATATATTAAAACCTATAATAAATTAGTTAGTAATTGTTGATGGGTCAGATTACCCTAATTAACTAATTGGGTTTCCCCTTGGGTGTATATAAGGAGATTACTAGAGAGGGATTAGAGTTAGACATTCATAACATCAATACTAAAATCGCCCCTCCTCTCTCTCCATTACTACGAGTTCTTCAACCCTAAAGAACTCGGTACTATCATCAAGAAGATACATCCTAAAGGGGAACCAGACCAATCCGACGAACATGACGTCTATTTCCCTCTCTCGTGTGGTGACTGGCTAATCAGGTACACACCTCTTATTTTATTGTTCATGATTGAATTTACATCATTAGGGTTTATGTTTTACTCATGTTTTTATGATATAATCAACACCATGAACTAAATCAAGCACATGTACATACTACTTTGCAATTTACATTTAGAATGAGTTTCATAAAAACATGTATACCTTCATTCGACTATTTTAATGCTCATCAAAACCCAACTCTTAATTATAACTCAAAGTTCCATGTTAAATTTGATTGCTTTTGACTATTACAAAAAAAAAAAAAAACCTCTTTATCTTTTCTAATGGTTCATGTGCTAAGAAAGTAACCACAAAAATAATAAAACCCGTGTACAAAAAAATAAATAATACTACGTTACCTCTTGAAATTAACCCAACAGGCCCCTTAGCAGTGTCCAGCAGCACCAAGTACAAAAGCCACAAAATCTACAAATATAGAAACCAAATGATACAAAACGAAAACAGGTAGCATAAAAGAACATAGAAAAACACAAATGTGAAACAAATCTAAAAAACAATTAGCGCTAAAAAAACATACCCAAATGCATGCAGAGCCAAAAACAACTGGGCTATTTATCTATTTGGCGTTCATTCACTATCCAAGCGAACAAATGTATAGAAAAGGAAGGTGTATTAAAAGGTAGTGTTTTTTTTATTGCAAGTTATTGCGAATGTCGATAATGTACCATTGTCGCACTAAACCGAACCTATTCTGACCAAATAACATCGGTACCAGTATCGGTATTATTAGAACCATTACCAATATTCATTTTTATGCTTATTATCAATGCAAGATAAGTGTCGATATCTTTTTAGGTATATTAAGACTATATTTTTTGTTTTTCTCTTTTAGTTGCTACACCGAGTATTTGTATCGTACTCTTACCGTAATAAACCAAACCGATAGCGACCAAATTCCTGTCGCAAACACCCTGGGATTTTTAACATAAGAAAAACTTTTACAAAATTTCTTAAAGGGAAATACATAAAACAAAATAATTATCATCCAAAGAATTAACTCTGTTGGAAATTTGATGAAAATAGCATTTTTCATGTGGGGATTGTTGGAAAAATATGTGAAAATAGCATTTTTCACAAATACAGGAAAATGATTTTTTTCCTATTTTGGACTAGAAATAAATATAATAAAATGAGCGGGTTTTATATATTTATTTGTGGGTTTGTGTTCTATGTTGGAAGAGCTTCGCAACGAACTAAACCACGTCCAAAACCGAGCTAAGATGAATGAGATATCGATGCTCAAAGTTGGGTGTTTGAAACATTGAATGCTGAAACAAAAGGGAAAGTAGCACCTTGTCCCACATAGGAGGAGAGATGGAACTTAAATGGGTATTTAAGGTGGAACTCTCCATCCTTATTGTTTCATGGAAGCACACACTAGTGTCCTCGCGAAGGGTGCGGAGGACCCTAACTCGCACTCGCACTCGCACACGCTCGCGCGCGCGTGGCGTGGGCGATGAGGCACAATGTGGCACTTTGCACTTTGCACTTTGCACTTTGCACTTCGCACTTCGCACGCTCGCATCGCCGCGAGCCGCTTGAGAGCCGCCTTTGTATTTTTGACCGCGTGCGCGTGGTGGAGCACAAGGGTTGCAAGGACCAAGTGGTAGGTGATGCGGCGCATGACGTGGCAGTCATGCGCATGCGCGCGCGAGTACACATGGCACGGAGGCGCGCGGTTGCGCGCATGGTGCATGGGTCCTGCTGTGTCGTGCGCGGCGCACCAGAGTGAGCCAATACGGCGCGACTGTGTGGCGCGTTCGTATAGTCTCACAGGTGACGTGGCGCACGCGCGCATGGACTTGAGCCAAGAGGACGCACCGCGCATGGTGACGTGGCGCACGCGCGCATGGCTGTGAGCCAATAGGACGCACCGCGCATGGACATGCACGATTGGGCGCGCGCGCACCAGTGTGGCTTGCGTGCGCGCGCGCAGAAGCTTCCAGCATTGAATGACAGTGTAGTTTCAGTCCAGCTTCGTAACTGACGAGTTAATAAGCTTTGACTGAGAATTAAATGACGTATTAAATTGCATTGAAGACGTTTAATGCAATTTAAACCTCTCTTTAATTCGTTTTTGACTGTTTCGACTTAGGAGCTGTATAAATACAGCTCCATACCCAGCAGAAGTAGATCACTAGCAACACACAGCAAACTGAATTTTCTCTCAACAGTCTTCGGATCTTCTTCAAACATTGTTCAAGGTAGCCTTCGGGTTGTAGGCTAATTCCGGCAGTACTACTGCTCCGGCTGTTGTACCCTGGGAAACAAAACGAGTACTCTTGGGAGACTCGGAATTTGTTTTAAGGGAAGCGTGTTGAACACGTGCCTCAGTCAATTCTGCTTCTACCCCTTTCTTGTATTTGGTTATTTTTCAGTTGTATTTGTTTTTGTAATTTTGTCTTTCTAATTTCTGTTTGTAATTAGTATTAATAAAATTTGTTATTTTATTTATTTACGCGAACGGTTCCTACAATCTTAAAACAAAATTTTTAAAATCGTTCGTGTAATCAAAACCATTCTGTTTGTGATTCAAACTAGTTTTGTTTTCACTCAGTTTGAGTTTTAAAAACATATTTTTTTGGTTTTCATCTTCAAAGGAGCGACTTTGGTTGAAAACTATTTTGGTTACATTCAGATTGTCCTAAATAGCTAATAAACTTTCTGCCTTGGTCTTCAAAGTTGGACTTAGAAGCCAGTCAGTAAGTTTTAAATATTAAGAATTTTCTGTTTTTGGTCTTCAAAGTTGGACTTAGAAGCCTAAACAGTAAATTTGTGGTAAAATTAAAATTTAGTAGTTTCCTTCTGGTTTGTGCGTAAATCAGAATTTTTTTTTTGACTAAAAATTTTAATTTTTAATTTTTCAGCATGTCGAACGAAAATGTCAACGTTAACAACACCACAAATGTTGTGACGGGAACCCCCCTTAACGCCACCACTGTGGGAGCGTCCACAGTGGCCAATCACGCTGAACGACCCGAGAAGTTCTCGGGTCTACACTTCAAAAGGTGGCAGCAGAAGATGTTCTTCTACCTGACCACCATGAACCTTGCGAGGTTCTTGTTGGAAACCGCTCCCCAACCTGTGGAAGGGGAGACTGACGCACAAAGACAGTGCGCGGTAGATGCGTGGAAGCATTCGGATTTCATATGTAGTGGCTATGTGTTAAACGGCCTGTCAGATGCGTTGTATAATGTGTACTACAACGTCAAGACTTCCAAAGAACTTTGGGATGCCTTGGACAAGAAGTACAAAACGGAGGATGCTGGCACAAAGAAATTTGTGGTAGCCCGTTTTTTGGATTTCAAAATGGTTGATTCTAAAAGTGTTATGAATCAAGTCCAAGAATTCCAAATTATACTACATGATATCTTTGCGGAAGGCATGACACTTAGCGAGACATTTCAAGTGGCAGCGATGATTGAAAAGTTACCTCCTGGTTGGTTGGACTTTAAGAATTATCTTAAACACAAACGAAAGGAGATGACTTTAGAGGACCTTATTGTTCGTCTTCGGATTGAAGAGGGCAATAGAATTGCCCTAAAAGGCAGCCAGGCGCAAACTTCTGCTAGCGCAAATTTGGTTGAGCATGGACAATCCTCTAAAGGCGCAAAGGGTAAGGGGAAGAAGGACAAGGAGAAAGCAAAGGCTAGCAAACTTGGACCGAAGAAAGGGGTTGCGAAAAAGAAACCTCCAACGTTCCAAGGGACTTGTTACAACTGTGACGAGCCGGGGCATCGGGCTAACCAATGCAAGAAACCAAAGCGTGAGCGTGCGCACATGGTAGATGAAGACGGAATGCCTTTGGTGGCAATGATTTCTGACAAAAGCGCAATGATGGATGAGGTCAATACTGTGACCAACACTCCAAAAGGATGGTGGGTTGATACGGGCGCGACCCGTTATGTTTGCGCAGACAGAAACCTCTTTACCACCTTCAAGGCGCTTTCTGGAGAAGAGAAGCTGTATATGGGAAATGCAGCCACCGCTGACATCATGGGTGAAGGAACGGTGATCTTGAAGTGGACTTCGGGGAAGGAGCTCACTCTAAGCAACGTGTTGTATGTCCCGGACTTGCGCATGAATCTAGTCTCGGGTTGGTTGCTTAACAAGTTTGGATTTCGTTTAGTGTTTGAAAGTGACAACTTTGTTCTTACTAAACGAGGAATGTATGTGGGTAAGGGCTATGCCCAAAACGGCATGTTCAAATTAAATGTAATGGCTGTCAAGAACATGAATAAAATTGCTACTACTTCTACTTATATGCTTGAGTTTTCTGAATCGAATAAATGGCATGGTAGATTAGGTCACGTAAATTTTAATTCTATACGCCGTTTAATCAATTTAAATTGTATACCAACATTCCATATTGATTCACACGATAAGTGTGAAACTTGCGTTGAATCCAAACTTACAAGAACATCATCGAAATCGGTTGAACGAATAACCGAACCCCTTGATTTAATTCACACTGATATTTGTGATTTAAAAGCGGTACCCACAAGAGGTGGAAATAAGTACTTCATCACGTTTATTGATGATAGTACTAAATATTGCTATGTATATTTACTAAAAAGTAAAGATGAAGCAATAAGTAAATTTATCTTGTATAAAAATGAAGTTGAGAATCAACTTCAAAAGAAGATAAAAGCTTTGCGAAGCGACCGAGGAGGCGAATATGTTGCACCTTTTGCCGATTTATGCGCAAAAAGTGGCATTGTACATGAGTGTACACCTCCTTATTCTCCACAATCAAATGGCGTGGCGGAACGAAAGAACCGCACATTGAAAGAAATGATGAACGCCATGTTGATAAGTTCTGGGATGAGCCAGGAAATGTGGGGGGAGGCCATTCTCTCGGCCAATTATCTTTTGAACAAGATACCATTGAAAAAGAGAGACGAGACTCCATATGAGTTATGGAAAAAGAAAAAGCCTTCATATAAATACTTGAAAGTGTGGGGGTGCCTAGCAAAGGTGATTGTACCACCTCCTAAGGCTCTTAGGATAGGACCCAAAACAGTTGATTGCATATTTATTGGGTATGCGCATCAAAGTAGTGCACATCGTTTTCTTGTACACGAGTCTAAGAATCCTGATGTACACGTAAACACTATCATGGAGGTGAATCCTAACGTTGTGTCTTACTTTGAAAATGTGTTTCCTTTGAGAAGACAAACACATGCAACGTCATATACACCTACTTTTGAAGTAGGTGAAAGCTCATCTAGACCAGTTGATGAGGTAGTTCATGATAAGACACATGAACAACCTGAGGTTGAAGAAAGTGACCTTAGGCGAAGCAAAAGGCCAAGGGTTGAAAAATTCTTCGGTCCAGACTTCGTTAGCTATATGGTTGAGGGCGAGCCTAATACATATCGCGAAGCGGTTTCTTCTTCAGAAGGACCTCAATGGAAAGAAGCAATAAGAAATGAAATAGATTCTATATTGCAAAATCATACTTGGGAGTTAGTAGATCTTCCACCTGGTTGCAAACCACTTGGATATCGTTGGATATTCAAAAGGAAGATGAAAACTGATGGAAGTATTGATAAATACAAGGCTAGGTTGGTGATTAAAGGATTTAGACAAAAGGAAGGTCTAGATTACTTTGATACCTACTCGCCTGTGACGCGCATAACCTCGATTAGATTGGTTCTTGCTATAGCGGCTTTAAGAAATTTGGAAGTTCACCAAATGGACGTTAAAACCGCATTTCTAAATGGCGATTTAGAAGAAGAGATTTACATGGAGCAACCTGAAGGTTTTTCCGCCCCAGGTCAAGAGGGTAAAGTATGTAAACTCGTCAAGTCTTTGTATGGCTTGAAGCAAGCACCAAAACAATGGCACCAAAAGTTTGATCATGTCATGATTGACAATGGTTTCAAAATAAATGAGTGTGACAAATGTGTTTATTTCAAAGACACAAATGAAGTGTTGGTGCATTCATCTGTCGTCTTCGTCTTACATCGAGTCTCGGGATCGTTGCGGTTCGGAACAAGAATGATGTCATCATTCTTGATGATGACATCATCCAAGTGATCATGCTTACATCAGCCACAACATGTGCACGTGAAGATAACATGCGAATGTTATCAGTTTGCATGTTCTCATATGAGACAAATTAGTTGCATGTGCTCGTGAAGATTAAAATCAGGAATCATGTGTCTAGATGAGGTCCGCTCATATGTCATAGATTAGGTTCGTTCATGTGTCATTGTGTGAGGTTCGCTTATTAGTCAATTGTCTAGTCCGCTTTTGTGTCATGTCTTTATAAGCGAACCAGATCTCCTATATATAGTCTGAATGAGCGGATCTCAGTAGTTCTAGGTGTTTGTCTTCCGGTGAGCCACGAAGTGCTGCCGAAGTGTTGTTTGAACGTGTAATCGCATCAGTTATCAATAAAACAACAGTTAAAGGTAAATACGTGCTGAATTACGCCGAAACACTTGTTTCCGCCTCTTGTTTTGGTGAAAAACTCTTCTAACCGACTCGTTCGGATCCGAAACCGATCCTACAAGTGGTATCAGAGCTCAGGAGGAAGAGTTCTACCGATTCAGCTTGTTTTTCACGGATAATTTCTGTTTCTACTCCATTCTTTCACATCTTTTAAAATTTTTTTGAGATTCGTCGATTAATATGGTCTGATTTTGACATATATCACCTAAAATTGTGCTTTAATCAATCGGTTAACAAAATACATGGTAAAATCGACCTAAAATTGATCAATTTTATCAAAAATAAATCAGTTCGTTTGAGACTTATCTGATTCACACGAACAGAAACTTTAGACTCAGATCTACGTTGAATTAGTGGACGATATGGAATGAAAATCATCTCATTGTGTTCGGAATCCAGAGTAGAACAATCCTTGAAAGTTTCAAAGCTTGAATCGACCTAAAACATCGAATTTTTGAGGGTTCGCTTTTACGGACTCGTGAAAAGATGACATCATCAGCTGGTTCGCTCATCTGGTCCGCTTATTCGAACATTCTGGTCAGCTCTTAGTGACATTTGAGATCCGCTTTTAGTGACAGTTGAGGTCCGCTTTTAGTGACAGTTGAGGTCCGCTCTTAGTGACAGTTAAAGGTTCCGCTTTAGTGACATTAGTCTTCACGTGATTGTACATTGAGTAGTGTGAACCGATTGAGAGTTAATCAGTTTACGAGGTGTCAGTTCTTCGGGAAAGAAATTCATGTGTGTTATGATATGGTAAAGTGATAGAGAATTAAAAATGTCTGTCATTACAAGTGTGGTCCAATCGATATGCTTCATGAGATAAATATTTCTAGCCCATGTGACTTTAATAATCTCGGTCCAATTAGAAACAAATGTGTCATAAAGTCATGTGAATGCTTGCTTCAGACTTTAAGAAGTGTTTGTCGGAAATTAATGTACATGTGAATTGAGTAGATTGCATGTGTTCAGTAGGTTGTTATTGATGTGATAAGTGTGTTGGATAGTATAAAATCAATATATTGCAATCCACCGAATGATAAGTGTTGGTCCAATGAGATAATTGTAGCAAAAGTTGTTGTCGATTTTATCAGTATTACAAGTGATATTTTTTTCTCGAAACTTGAAGCTACTTGTTACATGTGAAGCCGTATGTCAGCATAGTTCAAGATTTGAGGTCCAATAGGGTAAACTTGTGATACAAAGTTGTTGGTCATATTCAAAAATCGAAATATTAGATTGCAGTGTTGTCAGGTTCCATGTGAAAAGTATTTGGTCCAATCATATTGGTTGTACATTGATAAAGTCCACTACTTGTTGTCAGCCCATGTGAACATGTCATCGGCCCAAAGATCAAATTTTAGTTAATGATGATGGCTACATTGTGTGTATGAGATATAATAATTGAAAATCAAAATTCATAGTTGAAGTAAAAGAGACAACTGCCATCTGTTCAAACAACATAAGCATTTTGTCGTGTAGTGTGACTTGATCGAAAAAAATCTACACAGTTTGGAGTTCAAAGGTCTCAAAGAGTCAGGTTGTTTGAATTGGATCCGAGTCATATGCAGTCCGCACAGTGTGTCAACCTTCATTCCACACAAAATATTCTCCAGTTCGACTCCAAGTTGCAAAATTCTGATTCAGCTCCAAATTACTTTGTGATTTCGCTTCAAACAGAGATCTTGCTTGAAAGTATATTCTTGTGATTTCACTTGAAAGAGATGACTTTTGCTAATGCTTATGATCTAAAATGTGCCGAAAGGTGCAGAAAAGTAATGGAAGCTGCTGAAGCAAGAAGAAGAAAGCTTGAAGAAGAGGAAGAAAGATTAAAAGCTGAGGCTAAAGCTGAGAAAAAGAGAAGAGCTGAATTTTTACAATCAAACCGAACAGTCAAAGAGGTTCCTGAATTTGAAGTCAAAATTGATGCTGTACCTGTTAAAGTTCCTGAAAAGTGCATGAATTGTGATTCTTTAATCAAGCAAAACAATGAGTTGCTGCACAACATAAACAGATTGAAAGAATCTTATGATACATTGAACAGAGAAATCAACAAGTATACTGATTCAAATGGTGAATAAGTTGTGGCAATGAATACATTGAAGAAAGCGTACCTGAGACAACTTGATGATGTCAACTTTCACATAAAGAAGTGTGCTGATCTGGAGTTGAAGTTGGCAACACAAAAGATAGAAACTGAAAGAGTCAACAAGTTATTAGAAAGTTACTCATGTTCTACTTTTGTTGTTGACAGGATTTATCCGGTCGTAGAAGAATTAAAGACGTTTGAAGAAGTGAATACGTCCGAAGAAAAGAAATTTGTGACAAAAGATGAAGATGAAGTGAAGATTTCTGGTAAGAAACCAAGTGTGGTTTACAACAAATGTCCGCCCCCGGTCGAAAATGGATTTTTACCTCGAAATCCAAATTCCGAAAGAGTCGAAAAGGCAATAAACTTACAATGGGAGTCTGGGCCATCGGATAACTTGCCAGAAAATATTGATGTCACGTACACGTCGTCCGACACTGATCATGAGTCAAAGTTGATAAAAAGTGTGGTCGATCAGGTGTTAGATAAAGATGACATAGAGGAGTCAAAACCGGAGTCCAAATCCAAGTCAAAGTCTGAGTCAGATGCGTCAAAGTCAACAGTCAAAAAGGACAAACGGGTTTACGATAAAGAGTTTTTGATATCAAAATCTAATTTGAATGATGAATCATTTAAAGTGGCATATACTTTGAAAGATTCTGACAAATTATATTCTGATGAGATTTTTCCAATAAGAAGTGTTAGATTTGAAATGATTCAAAAGGTTTTCAAAATCACAGAAATTAATATTTCTGAAATAAAAGATTTAAATCTTAATGGAAAACCTAAACAATACACTTCAAGAGATCAACAAAGAATTAACAAGAAAATGGGTTACAATTGTGGTTACAGTTTCCAAAAGAAACCAAACCATAATCGTAATTACAAAAAGAAAGGATTAGGTTTTGTACCACCGAAAAATTATAAAAATGAAAAATTTTCTAAACCAAAAACTGTGTTTGTTTCAGGAAAATCTTTAGATGATGAGAAAGAGCAAGCATTCAGAAAACAGACAAATCAGGAATTCTTTGACAAGAAGCAAGAAGAGTTGAAGAAGAATGTTATTCAAAAGAAGATAGAAACCAGAACTTGTTTTCAGTGCAAGATTGCTGGTCATGTTGCTAGGAATTGTCAAAAAACATTCAAACCAAAACAGGAAGTATCTGGTAAATTGAAAGAGAAAGTTGTGGAGAAAACTGAACTTACAACCAAACCATTTAATGGCTTTGAAAATTCAATCTTTGAGAAGGGAGAATGTTCAAAGAATGTGGTAAAAAGAAAAGAAAATGTAATAAATCAAAAATGGGTTGTGAAAGGTTCAGGTAATAATTCTGGTAATGAATCTGATTCCACAAAATCAGAGGAGCCACGTATTGAGAAAAAGGTTGATAAACCAGTTCCAACTATGAACGATGAAAATTTTCCACCTTTGCGTGCTGAAAATTTTATGAAGAAAGTTGGGAAAGTTGAAATTTCAAATCAATTTTATTCTGACAAGAAAAAATTTGATGTTGATAAGGCTTTCAATGGAACTGTGAAACACATTTTTGGCAAAATGGTCAATGGTAATGCCAAAGGTGTTAAAGAATTTTACGCTGCCAAAAGAGGAGGTCACAGGTTAGTTGAAAGAAAAGATGATGAAGAGGTTGTTACACCCAAGGAAGGTCAGGCTTGGGTGGATATATTTTTCAAAGAGTAAAAACCTGACTTGCCGGAGATCCCAAGTTGGTAATCGTGGATCATGAATCGGCATCATTCTTTATCATGTTTAATGTGTTTTTGAGAAGTTTTGCAGGACTTGCCGGAACTCCCAGGTTTGTAAGCGAGGAGTAGGAATCGGCACTTTGAGAATTCAACCAAAAGATGGTAAATTGGTTGAAAAGCAGGTTTAAGTTGTATGGTTGTGATTTTTACAAGCGGTTCAGAAGTTGAATTGGATTGATCTTACAAGTGGTAAATCAGGGACATTAAGTTGTATCTGATTTCCTACAAGTGGTTGAAAAACAATGTGATGATTTAATCCCCAATTTTACAAGTGGTAAAATCAACAAAACTTATTTTCCGGAAAAACCATTTGATTAAAACAAACTTAAGTGTTTTGAAATCGATGGGAAAATAGTTTGTTGTGAGGGGGAGTTCTGATTGTTTATGCCAAGTGGATGGCGAATTGAGGCAATTCGATATCAGTTGTCATGTTGTTGTACAGTTTGTTTTCAAATTTCCTAAAATGTGTTTGCATTTTAGGGGGAGTAAGAATTTTTAGAAAATCCAAAAACATTTGAAATTTTGAAAAAGCCAAAAACATGATAAAATGATAAATGAGTTTTTGTTGCATAAAAGAGGAAATGATAGTACATCAGTGGACGATCACAACATGCTAAAGATTTGGTAAGATAAAAAGTGATAAACGGTCTCACTGATGATGTGTCAGTAGGTTTTTGCACATCTAGTAGATTGTGACGAGATATAAACCTAAATTTCAAACTTGCTTGTTCTGTGGGTTAACACAAACTTGGATATATAGGTAACCCCTGAAATCTTGTTTGAAAGGTCCCTTATTCTGAGATACTAGGTCTTTATACTCAGTGATATCTGGGGTATTATCCCGGGACTTCTGCTGAAAGAAATTTCTGACCTAGTCCCCGGATAATGCTTTCTGCTTATGCTTGAAACATAGCATCGCCCTCAGCAAGCTGATGAAACAATAAAATTGATAGTCGCTGCTGTTGTAATGCAAAAGATCCTCTAAAGGGGACACACCAAAAGTCGAAGCCGTCATCTCTCTGCGTATCGAAAGATCGACCTGAGCTCTCACGGCCCTCGTACTATAATTTATTCCCCTGACAGATATCATCTGTGGTATACTCACCTGTAAGACTGAATATTGGGATCTGGATACGGGAGTATATTCAAGTAGTGGGACACACGAATAAGTTCAAGAGCTTAAAACATTAACCTCGTATCTCGGATCAATTGAACTTTGTGTGAAAATTTAAGTGGATCAATATACTGACAATCTAGGTGAATTGTTTAGAACTTAAAATGAAATGAAGCTTAACGGTGTTGGTGATTTGTCTCAAAAACTGATATGATCCTCTTGCACGAACTCACAAAAAATATTGTTTGTAAATATTTCATTTCTGCAATTATTTTCTTTCAAGAAAATCCAAAAAGATTTTAGTGTGTTTTAGCATAAATTTTTGAAAAATCCAAAAAGATTTTCGACAACTGGTGTTGAAGAGCTGATTTTCAAAATTCCGAGTGCTAAACATGATGAACAAATGGTTTGGGTGAAAGTGTTTGAGGAATGTTGAAATGGAATGAGAAAAGTTTTGAAATAAAACGTTATTCCTGCAAGTGGTAAATTAGATTTGAAAATCTTATCCACAAATTATTATCAGAAAAATTATTTTTGGGTAGAGTTTATGCAGGTTAGCCAGGTTCTGAAACCTGAGGGTGATGAAGTGCCAGGTTACGATCTAAGAACCTGTGGAAAGTGAATTCCAGACTACGATCCCAGCAGATTGAGAGGGGGAGTCTGAAGACACCATGATATTCAACATTTGAGAAAGAGGAGTTTGTTGAAGATAAAGATAGAGAATGAGGATTCTTGCAATGATAAATACGTCAGAGGAAGATTGAAGACTGATAAAGACTGAAGATGCAAAGATTCGACACTTAAGACTCGTCAACATCTGAGGGGGAGTCTGTTGGTGCATTCATCTGTCGTCTTCGTCTTACATCGAGTCTCGGGATCGTTGCGGTTCGGAACAAGAATGATGTCATCATTCTTGATGATGACATCATCCAAGTGATCATGCTTACATCAGCCACAACATGTGCACGTGAAGATAACATGCAAATGTTATCAGTTTGCATGTTCTCATATGAGACAAATTAGTTGCATGTGCTCGTGAAGATTAAAATCAGGAATCATGTGTCTAGATGAGGTCCGCTCATATGTCATAGATTAGGTTCGTTCATGTGTCATTGTGTGAGGTTCGCTTATTAGTCAATTGTCTATTCCGCTTTTGTGTCATGTCTTTATAAGCGAACCAGATCTCCTATATATAGTCTGAATGAGCGGATCTCAGTAGTTCTAGGTGTTTGTCTTCCGGTGAGCCACGAAGTGCTGCCGAAGTGTTGTTTGAACGTGTAATCGCATCAGTTATCAATAAAACAACAGTTAAAGGTAAATACGTGCTGAATTACGCCGAAACACTTGTTTCCGCCTCTTGTTTTGGTGAAAAACTCTTCTAACCGACTCGTTCGGATCCGAAACCGATCCTACAAGTGGTATCAGAGCTCAGGAGGAAGAGTTCTACCGATTCAGCTTGTTTTTCACGGATAATTTCTGTTTCTACTCCATTCTTTCACATTTTTTAAAAATTTTTTGAGATTCGTCGATTAATATGGTCTGATTTTGACATATATCACCTAAAATTGTGCTTTAATCAATCGGTTAACAAAATACATGGTAAAATCGACCTAAAATTGATCAATTTTATCAAAAATAAATCAGTTCGTTTGAGACTTATCTGATTCACACGAACAGAAACTTTAGACTCAGATCTACGTTGAATTAGTGGACGATATGGAATGAAAATCATCTCATTGTGTTCGGAATCCAGAGTAGAACAATCCTTGAAAGTTTCAAAGCTTGAATCGACCTAAAACATCGAATTTTTGAGGGTTCGCTTTTACGGACTCGTGAAAAGATGACATCATCAGCTGGTTCGCTCATCTGGTCCGCTTATTCGAACATTCTGGTCAGCTCTTAGTGACATTTGAGATCCGCTTTTAGTGACAGTTGAGGTCCGCTTTTAGTGACAGTTGAGGTCCGCTCTTAGTGACAGTTAAAGGTTCCGCTTTAGTGACATTAGTCTTCACGTGATTGTACATTGAGTAGTGTGAACCGATTGAGAGTTAATCAGTTTACGAGGTGTCAGTTCTTCGGGAAAGAAATTCATGTGTGTTATGATATGGTAAAGTGATAGAGAATTAAAAATGTCTGTCATTACAAGTGTGGTCCAATCGATATGCTTCATGAGATAAATATTTCTAGCCCATGTGACTTTAATAATCTCGGTCCAATTAGAAACAAATGTGTCATAAAGTCATGTGAATGCTTGCTTCAGACTTTAAGAAGTGTTTGTCGGAAATTAATGTACATGTGAATTGAGTAGATTGCATGTGTTCAGTAGGTTGTTATTGATGTGATAAGTGTGTTGGATAGTATAAAATCAATATATTGCAATCCACCGAATGATAAGTGTTGGTCCAATGAGATAATTGTAGCAAAAGTTGTTGTCGATTTTATCAGTATTACAAGTGATATTTTTTTCTCGAAACTTGAAGCTACTTGTTACATGTGAAGCCGTATGTCAGCATAGTTCAAGATTTGAGGTCCAATAGGGTAAACTTGTGATACAAAGTTGTTGGTCATATTCAAAAATCGAAATATTAGATTGCAGTGTTGTCAGGTTCCATGTGAAAAGTATTTGGTCCAATCATATTGGTTGTACATTGATAAAGTCCACTACTTGTTGTCAGCCCATGTGAACATGTCATCGGCCCAAAGATCAAATTTTAGTTAATGATGATGGCTACATTGTGTGTATGAGATATAATAATTGAAAATCAAAATTCATAGTTGAAGTAAAAGAGACAACTGCCATCTGTTCAAACAACATAAGCATTTTGTCGTGTAGTGTGACTTGATCGAAAAAAATCTACACAGTTTGGAGTTCAAAGGTCTCAAAGAGTCAGGTTGTTTGAATTGGATCCGAGTCATATGCAGTCCGCACAGTGTGTCAACCTTCATTCCACACAAAATATTCTCCAGTTCGACTCCAAGTTGCAAAATTCTGATTCAGCTCCAAATTACTTTGTGATTTCGCTTCAAACAGAGATCTTGCTTGAAAGTATATTCTTGTGATTTCACTTGAAAGAGATGACTTTTGCTAATGCTTATGATCTAAAATGTGCCGAAAGGTGCAGAAAAGTAATGGAAGCTGCTGAAGCAAGAAGAAGAAAGCTTGAAGAAGAGGAAGAAAGATTAAAAGCTGAGGCTAAAGCTGAGAAAAAGAGAAGAGCTGAATTTTTACAATCAAACCGAACAGTCAAAGAGGTTCCTGAATTTGAAGTCAAAATTGATGCTGAACCTGTTAAATTTCCTGAAAAGTGCATGAATTGTGATTCTTTAATCAAGCAAAACAATGAGTTGCTGCACAACATAAACAGATTGAAAGAATCTTATGATACATTGAACAGAGAAATCAACAAGTATACTGATTCAAATGGTGAACAAGTTGTGGCAATGAATACGTTGAAGAAAGCGTACCTGAGACAACTTGATGATGTCAACTTTCACATAAAGAAGTGTGCTGATCTGGAGTTGAAGTTGGCAACACAAAAGATAGAAACTGAAAGAGTCAACAAGTTATTAGAAAGTTACTCATGTTCTACTTTTGTTGTTGACAGGATTTATCCGGTCGTAGAAGAATTAAAGACGTTTGAAGAAGTGAATACGTCCGAAGAAAAGAAATTTGTGACAAAAGATGAAGATGAAGTGAAGATTTCTGGTAAGAAACCAAGTGTGGTTTACAACAAATGTCCGCCCCCGGTCGAAAATGGATTTTTACCTCGAAATCCAAATTCCGAAAGAGTCGAAAAGGCAATAAACTTACAATGGGAGTCTGGGCCATCGTATAACTTGCCAGAAAATATTGATGTCACGTACACGTCGTCCGACACTGATCATGAGTCAAAGTTGATAAAAAGTGTGGTCGATCAGGTGTTAGATAAAGATGACATAGAGGAGTCAAAACCGGAGTCCAAATCCAAGTCAAAGTCTGAGTCAGATGCGTCAAAGTCAACAGTCAAAAAGGACAAACGGGTTTACGATAAAGAGTTTTTGATATCAAAATCTAATTTGAATGATGAATCATTTAAAGTGGCATATACTTTGAAAGATTCTGACAAATTATATTCTGATGAGATTTTTCCAATAAGAAGTGTTAGATTTGAAATGATTCAAAAGGTTTTCAAAATCACAGAAATTAATATTTCTGAAATAAAAGATTTAAATCTTAATGGAAAACCTAAACAATACACTTCAAGAGATCAACAAAGAATTAACAAGAAAATGGGTTACAATTGTGGTTACAGTTTCCAAAAGAAACCAAACCATAATCGTAATTACAAAAAGAAAGGATTAGGTTTTGTACCACCGAAAAATTATAAAAATGAAAAATTTTCTAAACCAAAAACTGTGTTTGTTTCAGGAAAATCTTTAGATGATGAGAAAGAGCAAGCATTCAGAAAACAGACAAATCAGGAATTCCTTGCCAAGAAGCAAGAAGAGTTGAAGAAGAATGTTATTCAAAAGAAGATAGAAACCAGAACTTGTTTTCAGTGCAAGATTGCTGGTCATGTTGCTAGGAATTGTCAAAAAACATTCAAACCAAAACAGGAAGTATCTGGTAAATTGAAAGAGAAAGTTGTGGAGAAAACTGAACTTACAACCAAACCATTTAATGGCTTTGAAAATTCAATCTTTGAGAAGGGAGAATGTTCAAAGAATGTGGTAAAAAGAAAAGAAAATGTAATAAATCAAAAATGGGTTGTGAAAGGTTCAGGTAATAATTCTGGTAATGAATCTGATTCCACAAAATCAGAGGAGCCACGTATTGAGAAAAAGGTTGATAAACCAGTTCCAACTATGAACGATGAAAATTTTCCACCTTTGCGTGCTGAAAATTTTATGAAGAAAGTTGGGAAAGTTGAAATTTCAAATCAATTTTATTCTGACAAGAAAAAATTTGATGTTGATAAGGCTTTCAATGGAACTGTGAAACACATTTTTGGCAAAATGGTCAATGGTAATGCCAAAGGTGTTAAAGAATTTTACGCTGCCAAAAGAGGAGGTCACAGGTTAGTTGAAAGAAAAGATGATGAAGAGGTTGTTACACCCAAGGAAGGTCAGGCTTGGGTGGATATATTTTTCAAAGAGTAAAAACCTGACTTGCCGGAGATCCCAAGTTGGTAATCGTGGATCATGAATCGGCATCATTCTTTATCATGTTTAATGTGTTTTTGAGAAGTTTTGCAGGACTTGCCGGAACTCCCAGGTTTGTAAGCGAGGAGTAGGAATCGGCACTTTGAGAATTCAACCAAAAGATGGTAAATTGGTTGAAAAGCAGGTTTAAGTTGTATGGTTGTGATTTTTACAAGCGGTTCAGAAGTTGAATTGGATTGATCTTACAAGTGGTAAATCAGGGACATTAAGTTGTATCTGATTTCCTACAAGTGGTTGAAAAACAATGTGATGATTTAATCCCCAATTTTACAAGTGGTAAAATCAACAAAACTTATTTTCCGGAAAAACCATTTGATTAAAACAAACTTAAGTGTTTTGAAATCGATGGGAAAATAGTTTGTTGTGAGGGGGAGTTCTGATTGTTTATGCCAAGTGGATGGCGAATTGAGGCAATTCGATATCAATTGTCATGTTGTTGTACAGTTTGTTTTCAAATTTCCTAAAATGTGTTTGCATTTTAGGGGGAGTAAGAATTTTTAGAAAATCCAAAAACATTTGAAATTTTGAAAAAGCCAAAAACATGATAAAATGATAAATGAGTTTTTGTTGCATAAAAGAGGAAATGATAGTACATCAGTGGACGATCACAACATGCTAAAGATTTGGTAAGATAAAAAAGTGATAAACGGTCTCACTGATGATGTGTCAGTAGGTTTTTGCACATCTAGTAGATTGTGACGAGATATAAACCTAAATTTCAAACTTGCTTGTTCTGTGGGTTAACACAAACTTGGATATATAGGTAACCCCTGAAATCTTGTTTGAAAGGTCCCTTATTCTGAGATACTAGGTCTTTATACTCAGTGATATCTGGGGTATTATCCCGGGACTTCTGCTGAAAGAAATTTCTGACCTAGTCCCCGGATAATGCTTTCTGCTTATGCTTGAAACATAGCATCGCCCTCAGCAAGCTGATGAAACAATAAAATTGATAGTCGCTGCTGTTGTAATGCAAAAGATCCTCTAAAGGGGACACACCAAAAGTCGAAGCCGTCATCTCTCTGCGTATCGAAAGATCGACCTGAGCTCTCACGGCCCTCGTACTATAATTTATTCCCCTGACAGATATCATCTGTGGTATACTCACCTGTAAGACTGAATATTGGGATCTGGATACGGGAGTATATTCAAGTAGTGGGACACACGAATAAGTTCAAGAGCTTAAAACATTAACCTCGTATCTCGGATCAATTGAACTTTGTGTGAAAATTTAAGTGGATCAATATACTGACAATCTAGGTGAATTGTTTAGAACTTAAAATGAAATGTGTAACACCTGTGCCTCCACGGCCATCAAACAAATACCGAACCAATGAAATATTATATTTCATACTTGGGATTTGTAAAAATGTGTGTATCATTTACACATATCAATTCTTGTTCTATTTCAAACTCTAAATCGCTTTCTGGAAGGTTATACGCGCACCGATGCGTAAATATAACCAGTTTAATGCAACGAACACTCCGGAATAGTGAAATAGGCTTAACATACCTTAAATAACCTTTACATAACTTAGAAATAAGTTTTGGAAGGTTTGGTATGCCGAAAACAAGTTAACTCGCTTACAGGGACTAAAGTTGACAAACTGCGAAAGTATGCCAATTTGAACTGTAACAGACCTTCCGGAACATGACCATAAGTTAAACATACCATAAATATCCTTTACATAGCTTAGAAATAGGCTTTGAGGGGTTCGGTGTGCTAAAATAAACTTTTGGGTCATTCAGGGACTAAAAGTGTCAAAAAGTGCACAAGTTTGCATTTTCGCGCATAACTTACGTTCTGAATACATCCGGACATCCAAAAATTTATGTAAGCACTAAAATATTTTATTTTAGTGTTCGCCATAAGAAAAATCCATTCGTCACGTCATTTGGATCGTTTTTCGCATTCGGGACCAGATTCGATGTATTAGCCGTTGTTTAATTCACAACCACACATTCTAACAATGCTTAGTCAGCGGATAAGGATGGAATTTAAACACCTAAACACCATGACTTTGCAACACATGTATGGATGGAATTTAAACACCTAAACACCATGACATTTCAACACATGTATGGATGGAATTTAAACACCTAAACACCATGACATTTCAACACATGTATGGATGGAATTTAAACACCTAAACACCATGACATTTCAACACATGTATGGATGGAATTTAAACACCTAAACACCATGACATTTCAACACATGTACGGATGGGATTAAGGCACGTTTTCCATGAAACGATCTTAACGGTTCGGGTATTCCTATAAATACCCATCCACCCCCATTGCTAAAATCACTAGAACTTTGATTTGAGAAACTCTAAGTTGAAACTATTGTTTCATACCTGAGATTTTTGAATCGAGGTTAGCATTCGGGGACCCTTCGTAAGTATTCTTTCGTTCTTTTCCTTATTTTACTGCTTTTCGAGTCAGAAAGTCAAACTTTGTTTGACTTTCAGCGTTGACCAGTAATGGTCAATGCGAAGTTCGTTTGAACTTCGCAACGTGATTGTAATCACGATGGTTATAGTCCCTTGGGACTATGCCTACTGATTACCACGTTGTCTAGGGTCGTAGGGTAAGCGATCTAATAAATCGCTTATACCTCGAACCCGACCCAGTTTGGTCGATCATTAGGATCCGACCAAATACATTAGGTGACCATAGTAGGTAGGGAATAACCTTCCGAGGTTATACCCTATGGTCACATCGTTTGAGTAGTTGTATGATAGGTGGTTCATATGCCTTAGGTAAATTACCAGAATACCCTTTTCATGTATAATTGGTAATTAAGCATATGTAACCTAAACCTTTGTCACATAACTGATTATGTAACATGTTTAGGCATATAACACTTGTCATAGGGCTAGTTAGACGGTCCGAACGCGTTTCACGCGCACGACGCGTTAAAGTAGCATAAGTTACCTTAATGGGTCGCGATGGGTCGATAATACTTAGGTTAAGTTTCATTTAGTATGTAGGCTTTGTTAAACCATATCATATGAGTTCCTACACTCATTTGGTTTACAAACCCTCCTGCTACCCAGTCTTCCGATTTAGGTCCGGGTTAATTATGTAGTTACCTATATTAGGTACCGTTTGATTTCCGGAACTCCTCTAGCTTACTTGGTAGTTGTTCAAGACTCCTAAGCACTCCCAGGCGAGTACATTATTCCCCTCTTTTACTGTTTTCCAAATGTTTTGGGGTGATTCATATGTACTAAATGTTTTATCAATAGTTTCAAGAACAATTACAATGTGGTTTCAAGAACAATAACAATTATTTCAAGAACGCTAACAATGATTTCAAGAACGAATACAATGATTTCAAAAACTAATAACAATTTCAAAAAGTGAACAAACTTGTTGGTTGTAGTTTACATGACCGATGACATTCATTAGCAATGATCAAGCCGACCAGTATTAGGTTATGGTACCATAGGATCTGACAAATCCCGTTATTTACTGCACCCATTGTTATGTGTGGGGGTTGTGGGTAGCGACTGAATCTGTAATTATTAACTTATCCTTTGGTAAGGGTTTGTTAAGAACGAGAGCGAGTTGGAACGAGGAACGCGTCGAGAAGGTTTGAATGTTATTAGAGAATCGACCATAAAGTAGTTTCACAATTAAAACAAGAACGACTAGAACGATATTACAAAATGGGTTAACGATTGGGTAAACATTTGTACATGATTGACATTTGATCATGTATTTTCCACAAAACATAACTTTGATTTAAACCAAGTTTTACTTCAATACTTTGTTTTTATGCATATGGTTTAGTTGAGACATTTCACTTGCCATACATGGATATTTGACATAGACATTTGACATGGATATTTGACATAGACATTTGACATGGATATTTGACATATACATTTGACAATTGATTTAAACATAGACATTTTACATTGTTTGGTTTGGTTTGGTTAAGTGATTAAGTAACGATGCGTGTGTAATATGATACAAACATGGTGGATACGCCGCTGGTACTTCCTATATATAAGTGTTTGTATGGTATTACATATCATAGCGTTATTTGAATCATTTCAGTTTGAGACATAGAACATTTTATACAAATAACATACTTTTCACAAGACATTGATTTATAAACAACTTATCTTATGCAAACTCATTTACATGGTTATTCATTTAATCATGCATTATTCTCTTATTTATACTTATCATCCGAACTTATTATTTTTCAAATGATTTACAAAGACAAAGCAAATTACAAGGTTCATGACTAAACATTTTCTTAAACAGAAGTCATGAATCTTATTTTCACAAAACCTATGTACTCGCCAGCATTTCTTTGCTGACCTCGTTTTCACATATGTTTCAGGTATTGTTGGATGATATCGATTGATAAGATGCATGCTCACATAGGACTGGACAAGGCCTTAGTGACTCAATAACAATGATAGACTATGTTTAAATAGTGTATTTAGATTTCCAGATGATGTAATTACTCAATGTTTAATAAAACGAAACACTTTTGATATCCATGGTTATGAAACATTAATTCTGTTGCAACACGCCCCGATGTTTCCGCCGCGATTTGTTGTTTTACGCGGTCGGGGTGTGACAGAAAAGATGGTATCAGAGCCAATGGTTATAGGGAATTAGGTTATTAGTAATTAGTAATGCTTTGACCTAGTCTATAACCTTCTTAGGACCCTAACGCGAGTTTACTTGCGTTTAGTCATAAAACAATACCGTCACCTATCCTTAGGTGACGACCACAACAAGAACATAAATTTCAAAACCGCTTTGAAAACTAATCATATGTTCTAGGATGATTAATTTCTAGGTTTTGTACCCTCTATTGTAAGGTTTTGAACCCTCTGTTATATGGTTTTGAACCCCTTTGAATTTTCAAAATCTCGTCAAGGTTTTGGGTTTTAAATAATGTGAACACGTGCAAACTGGAAGGGTGAATGCCTGTATTCTGGGTTTTCTGTCTAGGCAAGCACTTCGTATACATCTCATCAGACGCGAGACCAGTTGTGCTTACCTGGGAATTCTTGGGATGAGTGTTCACTTATAGGCGAGCATGTCTTCGCGATACATTATTTTTTAACCTATTTACTTTGACTAATCACCAAGGTCGTTCGTTGCTTTGTAGTAACAAACAAATGACCACTATCCTTGCTTTCATCAGATTTGTTTCATCTCATTCTTTTCGTCTAAATTCTCTCACTCGTTTCCTTTCATGTTTCCTCTTTTAGACAATGCCTCCTCGACGCGAAAGCCAGATAGAGACTGCCGAGCTGGCAGAAATCATTGCGCAGCAAATGGCTGCTCAATTCCCAAACCTCTTTGCTCAATGGAACCAAGCCAACAACAACAACAATGTGCTATGCAAATACAAGGATTTCAACCAGGCTAAACCACTCAAGTTTAGTGGTTCTGAAGGAGCAACTGGGCTTCTTCAGTGGTTCGAAAGCATTGAGAATACTTTTCGCCACGTGCAGTGCCCGGATAATCGCAAGGTCGAGTTCTCCTCGAGCGTGTTTCAGAAGAGGGCTCTTACATGGTGGAATGGGGTAATGAGAGACCGAGGTGCGGAAGTTGCTCTCGCACAGACCTGGGCTGAACTTAGGGCTCTGATGATGAGGGAATTCTGTCCTCGTCATGAGCAGCGAGCTTTGGAGAAGGAATTTGATGAGTTGAAGCAAGATAGTGGTGAGCACAGGGCGTATACTGATAGGTTTGAGGAGCTGAGTCTGCTTTGCCCTACAATGGTTACCCCACTTGACATAGCTATCGAAAGGTACATCGACGGCCTACCTGACTCGGTACAAGACATCCTTACTGGTAGTAACCCTGCCACACTCCGTCAGGCGATCGAGTTATCAGCGACATTGACTGAGTCGCAGATTCGGAAGAACAAGTTACACAGGAAGGGTGACAAGGGCAAGAAACAGTCAGCTGACAAGGAGGATAGCAAGTAAGGCCAAAACAAGAAGGGTAAGGAAGGTGAGACGTCAAAGAAATCAAAGAAGCGAAAGGATGCCCAAAATTTTGCTGTTACAGCACAGACTGCACAGAACCCGCGGAACCAACCAGCTCAGCCACCTGCAAAGAAAGCATATGCCGGTACCGCACCTTATTGTGCACGCTGCAACGGTCATCACGCAGTACAACAAGCTTGCTGGCAATGCACGACATGTGGTAAACTTGGGCATTTGGCCAAGATTTGTCGTTTGGGACAAAATCAGGCTGCTCAGGTTCAAGCTCCGGTTCAAGGGAATGCTGCGAGATTTCCACTGGGTTCATGTTTCAACTGCGGAGAGATTGGTCACTTCCGCCACAACTGCCCAAGACTGGTGAATGCAAATGCTAACACAAACGCAAACCCAAATGCGAATGTCAACGTCAATGTGAATCCAGCACGTGGTCGAGTGTTTAACATCAATGAGGCACTCATTGATGAAGGAGTGAACAATTAGTATTTTGTTTTTCCTCTAGTTGGTATCTTGTAACATTTAAAGACAATGCGGTTGTTATATAAATAAAAAAAATTTGTGGTTTTATTTTCTAACTAATGCAATTGTATGAATGTTTGATTCAACCTTGTGATGTCAACACAAAGACAAAACTACTCGTGTGGTTCTGTCATTTTTACGATCACTTGAGATCTCCCTAAGAACCTCAAACACTGGTTTCTTTTAAATCTAAAGTATTTTATCATCTTGCACCGTTCGAGATGCAAGAATTATCAAAACAGCTTCAAGAGTTGTCTGATAAAGGATTTATCCGTCCGAACTTTTCACCTTGGAGAAACTCCTGTTCTCCTTGTGAAAAGAAAAATGGATCTTTTCGAATGTATATCGATTAACGTAAGCCTAGTAAGCTTACCATCAAGAATCGATATCCCCCTACCTTAAATCAACGATTTCTCCGATCAACTGCATAGCGTACATGCTTTTCCAAGATCGATTTGCGTTTTGGGTATCATCAACTTTGTATTCTCGAAGAAGATATTCCCAAAACGGTTTTCTGCATGAAGTATGGCCATTACGAGTTTACAGTCATGCCTTATAGGTTGACAAATACTCCAGCCATCTTCAAGAACTTAATAAATGGAGTCTGCAAGCCTTTTTGGATCAGATCGTCATTGTTATTATTGATGACATCTTGATCTATTCATGTCCTGAGCCGATCACGATCAACACCTTCGTTGACATCGGAACCCTGATTGAATTCCTTGTACACTTTAAAATGTACAAAACAACTCAATTAGGACAAACCGAATTCCTTTTAAGATCTTCCTATCTTCATAGTTAGATTCTTGAAAATATTTAAAGTGCCAAAGGAAATCCACGGATTGGGTTTCTGGTATGCTTTAAATACCCGTGTCCAAAGATAACAAATTATAGGTCAAATTGAACGATTATGCGATTGAACGAGTATGCAATTATGTGACTATGTGTTTATTCATCTTATGTTTTCTTTTATGCATTTTTTTGTGTTTTTAATACTCTGGATATTCGTTATCCAAATCCTCGCAGAATCTTTCATATCTTCATATGAGGGATTCGTAGCAGGATATTCAAAAAGGTACTACCTTAAATCCTTAATGGGCTTCTATGTAAGAGTTAAGACCCTTGGATTATATAGTACTACTCCATGATTCATAAGAGACCCATTAGTGGTCTAGTCAAAAAAAAAAATTGATTCACAATTTGGTTAAAGAACGACATCTAGTGATGTAGCTGAACAGACTCCTTGATAGTCTATTTAGATCATTTAATGATTTGATTAAAAGGATTCTATGGCGGTCTAGTCACACTCATCACAGGATTGTTCATTTGGTTTCACACTACACATTATAAAATAGACTGTGTGAACTGGGCAAGGAATTGTCTAATTATGGACGCGTACATAATTATGAAATTTAGTGCACAGAAACCCAGTAAGATTTATTATGTGTAAGAACCGATAGCGACAACAATAACAAAATGACAACGATGTAATGGAGGTACGGTGGACGCACCAATGACACTTCATATACTTGTATATAAGTGTCCCTCTTACATTGCAAACATAATGTTATTAAGGTTCCTAGAAGTTCAAGAACCCTAACCAATGTTGTTCGATCTTTTCAACTTCATGTTTTCAAGCTCTCACAAGTTTCCTCTAAATAAATTTCGGGACGAAATTTCCTAAAGTAGGGGAGACTGTAACACCTGTGCCTCCACGGCCATCAAACAAATACCGAACCAATGAAATATTATATTTCATACTTGGGATTTGTAAAAATGTGTGTATCATTTACACATATCAATTCTTGTTCTATTTCAAACTCTAAATCGCTTTCTGGAAGGTTATACGCGCACCGATGCGTAAATATAACCAGTTTAATGCAACGAACACTCCGGAATAGTGAAATAGGCTTAACATACCTTAAATAACCTTTACATAACTTAGAAATAAGTTTTGGAAGGTTTGGTATGCCGAAAACAAGTTAACTCGCTTACAGGGACTAAAGTTGACAAACTGCGAAAGTATGCCAATTTGAACTGTAACAGACCTTCCGGAACATGACCATAAGTTAAACATACCATAAATATCCTTTACATAGCTTAGAAATAGGCTTTGAGGGGTTCGGTGTGCTAAAATAAACTTTTGGGTCATTCAGGGACTAAAAGTGTCAAAAAGTGCACAAGTTTGCATTTTCGCGCATAACTTACGTTCTGAATACATCCGGACATCCAAAAATTTATGTAAGCACTAAAATATTTTATTTTAGTGTTCGCCATAAGAAAAATCCATTCGTCACGTCATTTGGATCGTTTTTCGCATTCGGGACCAGATTCGATGTATTAGCCGTTGTTTAATTCACAACCACACATTCTAACAATGCTTAGTCAGCGGATAAGGATGGAATTTAAACACCTAAACACCATGACTTTGCAACACATGTATGGATGGAATTTAAACACCTAAACACCATGACATTTCAACACATGTATGGATGGAATTTAAACACCTAAACACCATGACATTTCAACACATGTATGGATGGAATTTAAACACCTAAACACCATGACATTTCAACACATGTATGGATGGAATTTAAACACCTAAACACCATGACATTTCAACACATGTACGGATGGGATTAAGGCACGTTTTCCATGAAACGATCTTAACGGTTCGGGTATTCCTATAAATACCCATCCACCCCCATTGCTAAAATCACTAGAACTTTGATTTGAGAAACTCTAAGTTGAAACTATTGTTTCATACCTGAGATTTTTGAATCGAGGTTAGCATTCGGGGACCCTTCGTAAGTATTCTTTCGTTCTTTTCCTTATTTTACTGCTTTTCGAGTCAGAAAGTCAAACTTTGTTTGACTTTCAGCGTTGACCAGTAATGGTCAATGCGAAGTTCGTTTGAACTTCGCAACGTGATTGTAATCACGATGGTTATAGTCCCTTGGGACTATGCCTACTGATTACCACGTTGTCTAGGGTCGTAGGGTAAGCGATCTAATAAATCGCTTATACCTCGAACCCGACCCAGTTTGGTCGATCATTAGGATCCGACCAAATACATTAGGTGACCATAGTAGGTAGGGAATAACCTTCCGAGGTTATACCCTATGGTCACATCGTTTGAGTAGTTGTATGATAGGTGGTTCATATGCCTTAGGTAAATTACCAGAATACCCTTTTCATGTATAATTGGTAATTAAGCATATGTAACCTAAACCTTTGTCACATAACTGATTATGTAACATGTTTAGGCATATAACACTTGTCATAGGGCTAGTTAGACGGTCCGAACGCGTTTCACGCGCACGACGCGTTAAAGTAGCATAAGTTACCTTAATGGGTCGCGATGGGTCGATAATACTTAGGTTAAGTTTCATTTAGTATGTAGGCTTTGTTAAACCATATCATATGAGGTCCTACACTCATTTGGTTTACAAACCCTCCTGCTACCCAGTCTTCCGATTTAGGTCCGGGTTAATTATGTAGTTACCTATATTAGGTACCGTTTGATTTCCGGAACTCCTCTAGCTTACTTGGTAGTTGTTCAAGACTCCTAAGCACTCCCAGGCGAGTACATTATTCCCCTCTTTTACTGTTTTCCAAATGTTTTGGGGTGATTCATATGTACTAAATGTTTTATCAATAGTTTCAAGAACAATTACAATGTGGTTTCAAGAACAATAACAATTATTTCAAGAACGCTAACAATGATTTCAAGAACGAATACAATGATTTCAAAAACTAATAACAATTTCAAAAAGTGAACAAACTTGTTGGTTGTAGTTTACATGACCGATGACATTCATTAGCAATGATCAAGCCGACCAGTATTAGGTTATGGTACCATAGGATCTGACAAATCCCGTTATTTACTGCACCCATTGTTATGTGTGGGGGTTGTGGGTAGCGACTGAATCTGTAATTATTAACTTATCCTTTGGTAAGGGTTTGTTAAGAACGAGAGCGAGTTGGAACGAGGAACGCGTCGAGAAGGTTTGAATGTTATTAGAGAATCGACCATAAAGTAGTTTCACAATTAAAACAAGAACGACTAGAACGATATTACAAAATGGGTTAACGATTGGGTAAACATTTGTACATGATTGACATTTGATCATGTATTTTCCACAAAACATAACTTTGATTTAAACCAAGTTTTACTTCAATACTTTGTTTTTGTGCATATAGTTTACTTGAGACATTTCACTTGCCATACATGGATATTTGACATAGACATTTGACATGGATATTTGACATAGACATTTGACATGGATATTTGACATATACATTTGACAATTGATTTAAACATAGACATTTTACATTGTTTGGTTTGGTTTGGTTAAGTGATTAAGTAACGATGCGTGTGTAATATGATACAAACATGGTGGATACGCCGCTGGTACTTCCTATATATAAGTGTTTGTATGGTATTACATATCATAGCGTTATTTGAATCATTTCAGTTTGAGACATAGAACATTTTATACAAATAACATACTTTTCACAAGACATTGATTTATAAACAACTTATCTTATGCAAACTCATTTACATGGTTATTCATTTAATCATGCATTATTCTCTTATTTATACTTATCATCCGAACTTATTATTTTTCAAATGATTTACAAAGACAAAGCAAATTACAAGGTTCATGACTAAACATTTTCTTAAACAGAAGTCATGAATCTTATTTTCACAAAACCTATGTACTCGCCAGCATTTCTTTGCTGACCTCGTTTTCACATATGTTTCAGGTATTGTTGGATGATATCGATTGATAAGATGCATGCTCACATAGGACTGGACAAGGCCTTAGTGACTCAATAACAATGATAGACTATGTTTAAATAGTGTATTTAGATTTCCAGACGATGTAATTACTCAATGTTTAATAAAACGAAACACTTTTGATATCCATGGTTATGAAACATTAATTCTGTTGCAACACGCCCCGATGTTTCCGCCGCGATTTGTTGTTTTACGCGGTCGGGGTGTGACAAAATGAAGCTTAACGGTGTTGGTGATTTGTCTCAAAAACTGATATGATCCTCTTGCACGAACTCACAAAAAATATTGTTTGTAAATATTTCATTTCTGCAATTATTTTCTTTCAAGAAAATCCAAAAAGATTTTAGTGTGTTTTAGCATAAATTTTTGAAAAATCCAAAAAGATTTTCGACAACTGGTGTTGAAGAGCTGATTTTCAAAATTCCGAGTGCTAAACATGATGAACAAATGGTTTGGGTGAAAGTGTTTGAGGAATGTTGAAATGGAATGAGAAAAGTTTTGAAATAAAACGTTATTCCTGCAAGTGGTAAATTAGATTTGAAAATCTTATCCACAAATTATTATCAGAAAATTTATTTTTGGGTAGAGTTTATGTAGGTTAGCCAGGTTCTGAAACCTGAGGGCGATGAAGTGCCAGGTTACGATCTAAGAACCTGTGGAAAGTGAATTCCAGACTACGATCCCAGCAGATTGAGAGGGGGAGTCTGAAGACACCATGATATTCAACATTTGAGAAAGAGGAGTTTGTTGAAGATAAAGATAGAGAATGAGGATTCTTGCAATGATAAATACGTCAGAGGAAGATTAAAGACTGATAAAGACTGAAGATGCAAAGATTCGACACTTAAGACTCGTCAACATCTGAGGGGGAGTCTGTTGGTGCATTCATCTGTCGTCTTCGTCTTACATCGAGTCTCGGGATCGTTGCGGTTCGGAACAAGAATGATGTCATCATTCTTGATGATGACATCATCCAAGTGATCATGCTTACATCAGCCACAACATGTGCACGTGAAGATAACATGCAAATGTTATCAGTTTGCATGTTCTCATATGAGACAAATTAGTTGCATGTGCTCGTGAAGATTAAAATCAGGAATCATGTGTCTAGATGAGGTCCGCTCATATGTCATAGATTAGGTTCGTTCATGTGTCATTGTGTGAGGTTCGCTTATTAGTCAATTGTCTAGTCCGCTTTTGTGTCATGTCTTTATAAGCGAACCAGATCTCCTATATATAGTCTGAATGAGCGGATCTCAGTAGTTCTAGGTGTTTGTCTTCCGGTGAGCCACGAAGTGCTGCCGAAGTGTTGTTTGAACGTGTAATCGCATCAGTTATCAATAAAACAACAGTTAAAGGTAAATACGTGCTGAATTACGCCGAAACACTTGTTTCCGCCTCTTGTTTTGGTGAAAAACTCTTCTAACCGACTCGTTCGGATCCGAAACCGATCCTACATGAAGGTTATGTGATTTTATGCCTTTATGTAGACGATATGCTTATCATTGGGAGTAATGATAAAATTATCAAAGCTACTAAAAGCATGTTAAAAGCGAGATTTGACATGAAAGACATGGGTTTAGCGGATGTGATTCTTGGAGTAAAGATCATAAGAACCCAAGAAGGTCTTGTGTTAAGTCAATCTCACTATGTGGATAAAATTCTTGAAAAATTCAACTCGGGAGATACGAGTGTAGCTCGAACTCCAGTTGATACCTCCCAACATCTTAAGAAGAATAAGGGAGATGGAGTTGCTCAGTTAGAGTATTCAAGAATTATTGGCAGTCTAATGTATCTAATGACATGTACTAGACCCGACTTAGCTTACGCGGTGAGTAGGCTAAGTAGATACACCAGCAATCCGTGCGCGGATCATTGGAAAGCTATCACGAGGGTGCTTAAATACATAAGATACACAAGAGATTATGGACTGCATTATACCCGACAACCAGCAGTGATCGAAGGATACACTGATGCAAACTGGATATCGGATAATAAAGATTCCAAATCAACAAGTGGTTACGTGTTTACACTTGGAGGAGCTGCTATTGCTTAGAAGTCTTCTAAGCAAACGGTCATAGCGAGATCCACAATGGAATCTGAATTTATCGCCTTGGATAAGTCAGGCGAGGAGGCGGAATGGCTACGTCAATTCGTGGAAGATATTCCAAGATGGCCAAAGCCTTTGCCAGCCATATGTGTACATTGTGATAGCCAATCAGCGATTGGTAGAGCTCAAAGCTTGATGTACAATGGCAGATCAAGGCATATGCGACGTAGGCATAACACGATACGACAACTACTCTCAACGGGTGTTATCACAATTGATTATGTGAGATCAGCGGATAACATTGCGGACCCGTTTACAAAAGGCTTAAGCAGAGAGTTAGTAGAAACGTCGTCAAGAGGAATGGGACTAAAGCCCGTGGTAAATGGGAATATGAGGGAAACCTAACTTAGTTGACTGGAGATCCCAAGATCTAAGTTCAATAGGACAACTTAATCATATTACCAAACGGAGTCACTGTGGGGGAGTACCCCAAACTAAATAAAAAGGGAGTTACTTATACTTCCTAGTCCATTCCAATCAGTGACATTGATGTGAGGCTAAGCATATTAAGGTTAACGATTTCGGGAAATCAAATAACCATGATGCTTTTAATGATTCAGGGGAATCACCTATGTTAGAGAGAAGTGGGGTCGCTTCAAATGGATTTGTGGGGTGCGCAAATCCTAGAGCTCTCGCAGAACCAGGCTAGTGTTCCAGGACCATAATAGGACACGACAATGAGGAGTTGGCCAAACCAGGGAGAGTATTGTGTGAAGTGTATTGTCGTTTACACAAATAGGGGTATGTTCAAGGACATCGCGTCTACACACCGCTAGTAAGATAAGTGCGCTTCACAAAAGAAGGTTCAAAGGTTAAAACCTACCTATCTTGCAATACTCAACTGTCGAAGTTTATCGTTGAAAAGTGTAAGGAAAAGATCCATTTCCATACATGTGGGGGATTGTTGGAAATTTGATGAAAATAGCATTTTTCATGTGGGGGATTGTTGGAAAAATAGGTGAAAATAGCATTTTTCACAAATACAGGAAAATGATTTTTTCCTATTTTGGACTAGAAATAAATATAATAAAATGAGCGGGTTTTATATATTTATTTGTGGGTTTGTGTTCTATGTTGGAAGAGCTTCGCAACGAACTAAACCACGTCCAAAACCGAGCTAAGATTAATGAGATATCGATGCTCAAAGTTGGGTGTTTGAAACATTGAATGCTGAAACAAAAGGGAAAGTAGCACCTTGTCCCACATAGGAGGAGAGATGGAACTTAAATGGGTATTTAAGGTGGAACTCTCCATCCTTATTGTTTCATGGAAGCACACACTAGTGTCCTCGCGAAGGGTGCGGAGCACCCTAACTCGCACTCGCACTCGCACACGCTCGCGCGCGCGTGGCGTGGGCGATGAGGCGCAATGTGGCACTTTGCACTTCGCACGCTCGCATCGCCACGAGCCGCTTGAGAGCCGCCTTTGTATTTTTGACCGCGTGCGCGTGGTGGAGCACAAGGGTTGCAAGGACCAAGTGGTAGGTGATGCGGCGCATGACGTGGCAGTCATGCGCATGCGCGCGCGAGTACACATGGCACGGAGGCGCGCGGTTGCGCGCATGGTGCATGGGTCCTGCTGTGTCGTGCGCGGCGCACCAGAGTGAGCCAATACGGCGCGACTGTGTGGCGCGTTCGTATAGTCTCACAGGTGACGTGGCGCACGCGCGCATGGACTTGAGCCAAGAGGACGCACCGCGCATGGTGACGTGGCGCACGCGCGCATGGCAGTGAGCCAAGAGGACGCACCGCGCATGGACGTGCACGACTGGGCGCGCGCACACCAGTGTGGCTTGCGCGCGCGCGCGCAGAAGCTTCCAGCATTGAATGACAGTGCAGTTTCAGTCCAGCTTCGTAACTGACGAGTTAATAATCTTTGACTGAGAATTAAATGACGTATTAAATTGCATTGAAGATGTTTAATGCAATTTAAACCTCTCTTTAATTCGTTTTCTGACTGTTTCAACTTAGGAGCTGTATAAATACAGCTCCATACCCAGCAGAAGTAGATCACCAGCAACACACAGCAAACTGAATTTTCTCTCAACAGTCTTCGGATCTTCTTCAAACATTGTTCAAGGTAGCCTTCGGGTTGTAGGCTAATTCCGGCAGTACTACTGCTCCGGCTGTTGTACCCTGGGAAACAAAACGAGTACTCTTGGGAGACTCGGAATTTGTTTTAAGGGAAGCGTGTTGAACACGTGCCTCAATCAATTCTGCTTCTACCCCTTTCTTGTATTTGGTTATTTTTCAGTTGTATTTGTTTTTGTAATTTTGTCTTTCTAATTTCTGTTTGTAATTAGTATTAATAAAATTTGTTATTTTATTTATTTACGCGAACGGTTCCTACAAACTCAAACTTTTTTTTACATCAGATAATCACAAAACCATATAATCTTTGATGGTGAGTATTCCTTCGGTCATTTCGATATTTGTTACCAATATTATGATCATGGGTTATTACATATTATGGTAGTGTAATACTTTAGCAATTTTTTTATGATAAAATAAATAAAATTATTTGTACTTAATGTTAGAAAATCTAATGACATCATAATAAACAAAATTATACTAAAAATTACACATATTATTTAAACCATACAATATATTTTTTAAATATTTAAAAACTTAGTATCAAAATAATCTTTATAAACATAAATTTGTTAATGGTTAAATTTTGAAATATTTAAAAACATGAAATTTTGAAAACTTAAGTGTTAAAATCTAGAAAATCTAAAAACTCATCTGCCAAAAGCTAGCGCTAAGATCATCCACAACGCTTGGTTTAAAATTTGAAGTGACGAGCATTCCGGACCACTTATGCATAGGTGATATTGGGTTCGGCATAATCAATAGGTGAATACAACAGATCAACTATCGATGGATATTAATAACTACCACAAGGATTGGGCATGAGAACACGTGGAAGCCCCTCCACGTAGGGCAGACCGGCCCATGGACATCGTGGAGAGCGGCGTGTGTGGTTGGAGGCGGTAAGTTCTTCATTGATGCGGTGAAGTTTTGTGGGGCGGCGTGGCTCATTTTGGTTGGTTCGTGCCTTATACACCCCCCCCCCACACACACACACACCACACACACACAACCCAAACAGTTATTTAAAAAAGAATATCTACTTTTACAAAATAATAATAATAAGGGTAAGGATAGTGTAAAAAGAGCCTAAAGTGTGAGAAGTGTATTATAACACTATATATAATACTATATAACACCATATAAACACCGTATAACAATATGTAACACCATATAATACCATATAACACTAGGTAACACTATATAACATTATATAACAAATATAACACTATACATCTATCATAGACATGCGTCAGACAATCTATAGTGTTATATTTGTTATATAATGATATATAGTGTTACATAGTATTATATGGTATTATATGGTGTTACATATTGTTATACGGTGTTTATATGGTGTTATATAGTATTATATATAGTGTTATAATACATTTCTCACACTTTGAGCACTTTTTACAGGATTCTCTACCTAATAATAATAGTAGTAATAATAATAATAATAATAATAATAATAATAATAATAATAATAATAATAATAATAATAACTCCTATATAATCTAACCCATTCTATCATTTTTACCACACAAAAACTCTCAATTCTTAAAAAAAAAAAAAAAAAACTCTCTCAACTTTCATCTCATTTCTCTCTTCAAAATGACAACGATTCCATGGACCAAGAAGAGGACATTACGTTGTGTGAATCTTGTCTCGCATCCTTTACCAATTATACGCCTCGTGATCCCTCGGGTCCGTTTTGGGGATGGATTTTCCAACAATTTTGTATTCATAGGGGTGACACAACCCGAACTGTAGATGCATTTTCTACACGTTTCGGGACCATTCGTTTAAACAGTTCAAGGTTTGAGATGCTTTTCAATGATGTAAAAACGACAGTCGTGAGCTCACAGAAGACGACGTGATTCAAATGGCCCTTGTCGAATACAGGCATACGTACGACCGTGATCTTAAACATGTTTTAGTGTGGCAAATAATAAGATTTTTTTGTTTAACTATGTTTTCCGTTTTTTTAATATTAACTGTGTAATGTTTAATCATGTTTAGGTTTAATGTTTAATTTTAGTTATGTAATGTTTAATTTTTAAGTTGAATTATGAAACTTCTGTTATCTATGTTTTATTTTATTACTAGGTTATCACCCGGGATTTCTTTCCGGGCTCGAGAAATTTTTTATATTAAAAACTCTTTATTATTAACACATATCATACAAAAAGTATGACATATTACATGTCTTGGTTATTGAAGGGGTATGGTCCCAGATCTCGCGTCAGCATGACCCCGAGTGACCATTAACCTTATCAAAAACCCCCACCAGCAAGAACTTATCTGTGTCAGTGCGGGCACGCGTGAACACAACGGTTGAAACCAATCTGTCCATTGATGAGAAGACTTACCTTAAGTACGAGAACGAATGTTACGCATAGTGATGCGGCCTAGCACCGCATCCTATGGACATTTTCGTCGCGACAAGGGATCTGGACAACAGTAACAGTCACCAAGCAGCGATGCGGCACGTCACCGCATCCCGCATCCAGCTTGGCCAGAACAAGAACACGGGAACAACCTCAGTTACCGCAAGCAGCGATACCTGGAGGTCCTGAACAGTCTTGTTTAAGCTGGTGCGGTCAGCATTTGCCTCTACAAGAGCCTTGGCAGCGCGGACCTCTGCCTCCTTGGCCGCTTTGGCCGCCACCTCGGCCTCTTTGGCCGCCGCCTCAGCCGCGGTTTTCTCCTTGATTAAAGCAGCTTTCTCCTTACACAAAGCAGCGTTCGCTGCCTTGACATTTGTCAACTCCTGACGAACACGAAACAGCGTTTCATTCTGTTTGGCCCAAGATTCTTTCCAAGTCTTGCGCTCATTAGAAAGTGTTTCTTTCCAACTCTTGCGCTCATTAGAAAGCAGTTTGGCGAGGGTACGAACCTGTTTAAGCTCAGCAGTTGCAGCCCACTCCTCAGTCTGCTTATGCTTCTCAAAGGCAGCCTTATCCCTTTCAAGCTGCTCTGCACCCTCACGCGCAGCCTTAACCAACTCTTCAGCCTCTGCCCGCAAGCGATCAGTTTCCTCCTCCTTGCGCCCCAGCACCTTGTAGTCTTCCATAATGGCATTCGCCATTATGGAACTCCCCACAAGCATGGAGGAGATTTGATTGATCCGGAGCTCACGTGGCAAACCGCGGGCCCGGTTAACTTCAAACGGGGTGCCCAAACCACCCAAAATCTCCCTACACGCGGAGGGGTTAGCGGAAATATCATCCCCTTGCATAACATTCCAAGGGGGACGGTGATAGTTCACAGCCCGGTCTTCAGTATAGGTGCGGTAGTAAAACTCCAATTCAGACTCTTCAGGCTGAATAGGAGGCCCTTTAAAACCCGCACCCCCAGAAGCGGAACCGGAAGCCTTCTCGGCAGCAAGAGATTTTTTCTTTTCAGCATCAGAAAACTTCAGGTTCAGATCATCAGTATCTTGCGGGGAGATCAGATTATCATGGGAATCCACCATATCAAAGATCTGAGCCGCCGTTTTCTTTCCAGTATCCTCTGCCCGCATAGAAGGCTCATTCACCACTTCCATCGAAGGGCTTCTGGAAAAATCTTTATGAACCCCCGCATCCGCAGTTGTGTCGTGTGGGGGAGAATGAGGAGCATTAAACAAAGAGAACCCTTCATCTTGCGGTTCTGTAGACAAAGCAACAATAACCATCAAATACAAGTTACAATAACAAAACACTTGTAAAGGTTATGAATCACTTACCAGATGTAACCGCAGGCTTTGCCTGAGAAACAACAGTTGTCCGTTTGATATGTATCCTCGGACGCTTCTTCTCACATGCACCAGCAGCCTTATCATCTATCTTTCTCTTCTTCTTCTTCTCATCAGCAGGTTTGGAACCCGCAGAGGATCCACCTGCCGCCGCACCACCACCTGGAACACCCAAACCCTCAAGGGTGTCAGATACTACCACGTAATCGGTATATCTGCGGAAATGAGAACGAGAGATACCTGCCGCCTGCGGCACCAAAGGAGGAATAACAGCAGCTTCAGGCTTTTTCTTGCCGCGACCCCGCACGGTTTTCTTCGCATGCTTCTTCTCCGCATGCTTCTTGGGAGCACCTTTCACCTCAAATTTTCCCAAGGTCCCAAGAGTACCTGCGTTTAAATCATCAAACAAGCAAATCAGCAAGGTGAACTTCTTTATAAGGCAAGTAAGAAGATTATGGATTATACCTTTGCCTTGCGGCAGGGGTGCATTCAGCGCTTCGCGTTTAGGAACGCGAAAGTTGTCAACAATGGTCAAGTTAAAACCTTCACCTTTTGCACACGGAAGTAACTCAACCTTGCCCAGGAAAGTCGGATCAAATATCCTCCATAGGGCAGCATCCTCTGATAGTACACTTATAAAATCAGTAGCCTACAAAGGGAAACAAGGAAACCGCAAAAGAGTAAAAATACTTACGACCATTTTTTTCCCGCACAACAGGCCTTGCCTTCCTATCAGGCCTGGTCAACATCATCCGCAGCACCCATAACTGCGAGTTGTCCAGCTTCTTATGCTCAATAGTCTTCAACCTTGGGAACCACTCCACCGTCTCCGCACTAGGAAGAGCAATATTCTCCGCAGGGATGGTCTCATTCACATTCCGCAAGGTCATGTTAGCAACAACCGCGGCAGCCTTAATGTAGAAGAACTTGGTCTTCCACTTTGTAATACCCTTCGGAGGGGTCATCAGCTTGGGGCTCCCATACCGTTGGCCAAAAGAAAAGAACCTAGTGTTCACCGTCAACTGGTAGAACCGACGGAAGTTTTCAACAGAAATTTCCAAACCAAGAGCACGGAAAGTGTACTCAAAATTTCTAATCCGAATCATCCCGAACGGACTCATCTGGGAGATATGGAGTTTGTAATACTCCAAAACCTTAGCAACGAACACAGTCAATGGTAAACGAAGGTTACCATCAACGAAGGAATCAACCCACATGGTGACGTAACCGACCGGAGCGTCGGCACCGGTTTCACCTTCCTGTGGCAAGACAGCCCCATTCTCCTGGGGCATCTGGATGCTGGTCATCAGGTTGTTAAACAGAACCTTCGACCACTTCAGCACTGGTAAGCCCCCGCCGGGGGTACTACCACCTTCTTCTTCCTCTTCCGCCACCACCGGCGAAGAGGGACCAGGGTTTTCACCCTCAGCATGGTGTGGATTGGATCGTTCAACCATCAGGGAATGTAAAAAAGAAGACAGCAGAATGAGTTCACAAGAAACTCAGACACCTCACTGGAATTTCAACAAAGTCTATCGGAGAAGATGAAGAATGCTCTCTTTCCCTCACCGAAAATTTTTTCAAATTTTGAATAAATGAGGAGAAATCGAACGGTTTCCCCTTATATACCCATCGCAATTAATGCGATGCAGTAACCGACCCATCACGTTCAAAAAAGGGCGAATTATGCGACGCCACGTGTTCAGCGGCGGTTCCGCTGACGGTTACCACGCGCGAGTGGCCGCCCACGCGCCTGACAACATGAGACTTTTACACTCCTTGCTACAGTGCATTTATGACCTCGGGCAGTGCAAACGTCCTTTCATTTCAGCACATGACAGAATCCTACCAACTTTCACCAACTCACACATGCGTCCAGCCACGTATGCTGCACAAAAGCGACAACATTATCCAAACATAAGCGGCATGCGGTTTCTCTGGTTTACCGCACCATAACCCATACCGCATGTCGTTTTTTACATACCCCTCAAAAAAGGCAAAAATAAATCTCTACATCATGTAAAGGGGTATAACCAATATCCGCAGATACCTACGAGCACACGTGGAATATGCGGAGATGACACACACGAGCCCGTACAGGTGTGTCAGATACTCAGAACCAGCATGGTTCTTTGGACTGCGAAAACCCCGACTCAGGATGCGGCAAACCGCATTCCATGCAAGGTTCTTCAAGTTTCAAATCCCTCATGTCCGGTCAACAACCACAGAGGGGACGCAAACTGTTGCTCCTTAGGATAAAGGACAAGTATGCTGAGAACCCGCACATCAGCAACCCTGACTCCTGATCCTTCAAGAGCCACATACAAGCTTCAAAATCTCTAGAAGCGAGTTCTTTGCTACAAACCGCAGACACTCACGAGTAGCTGCGGCGAAATACAAGTATGCAGACGGAAGCTACGGAAGAGCCACGACTAAACCGCCACGCGATTGATCAAAGCTACTTCCAGGAAAACTGCTTTCCAACTATGCGTGAAGGAAAGTGGTTACAGAACGAATGCGGACGAGTTTCACCCAGATTCCCAAGTACCTAAGGTGATCTCCTTCGGCAAGACTACTTCAAGGAAAACTACTTTCCACCAAAGAGTGAAGGAAAGTAGCTAAGGAACAGCGGTAACTAGTCTGCTTATGACTGTTTGCCCACCTATGGACCGCATAGAATAAACAATGGTGGGCACTACCATGCCTATGACCATGTTTATTTACCCATAGTCCAGATTCACATTGTTCGACCAAACACGGCCAACAATGACGCAAGTACCTCACGTAGCTTGACCACACATGGCCAACGATGTGTAGCAACGAGGTAACCGCAAAGGACGTGCGGTTACTAGAGAGCTAAACCGCAAAAGACATGCGGTTACATGAGAGCTAAACTGGAGAACACGAACACCCCACAACGCAGGGATCATCGTTGAATGTCCAGTTGATGAACATAGAGCTTGAGCAAAGCACGTACAGCATTACCTAAGCTGATGCAGAGGTTACAACTAGAGTAGCGGTGACAGACATCTTCCGTCACCATCTCAAAGGTTGGTTCGAACCCTGCTAACATCTTCAGTCACCATCTCAAAGGTTGGTTCGAAACACCAACAGGTGGCTGATGACATCAGAAAAAGGTAGATCATATTACCGGATCAAATCCTTGGCTGAGAATTCCGCATCAGAAGGAACTTGCTCACCGGTACGGAAGAGACGTCACCGGACCCGCAGCTTGATTTACTGAAAGTAGGAGCCATTTGCATGGCCCATATTCTACCTTCTAGACACCATAGTCCAGTATCCCTCCCACATGCAACTTGCATAAGGAAGGAACACTAGACTGGGGGGACTTGAAGGGGTATGGTCCTAGATCTCGCGTCAGCATGACCGCGAGTGACCATTACCCTTATCAAAAACCCCCACCAGCAAGAACTTATCTGTGTCCGTGCGGGCACGCGCGAACACAACGGTTGAAACCAATCTGTCCATTGATGAGAATACTTACCTTAAGTACGAGAACGAATGTTACGCATAGTGATGCGGCCTGGCACCGCATCCTATGGACATTTTCATCACGACAAGGGATCTGGACAACAGTAACAGTCACCAAGCGGCGATGCGGCACGGCACCGCATCCCGCATCCATCTTGGCCAGAACAACAACGCGGGAACAACCTCAGTTACCGCAAGCAGTGATGCGGCCCGGCACCGCATCCTGCCCACAAGGCAAGTAGGTCTGACACCACAGTGCAAGTGGCACTAAGAACAGTCACTTGTCATCCCACATGTATGCAACAGCCTGACACCACAGCAGGACATGGCATCACCACCGTAATCGACAGGCCTGACACACCTACAGGAGGCTGTGCGATGTCAGGCTAGCTACTCAACTACCCTCCTTCACTCGTCGGCTATAAATACCCATCCCAAACCAGGTTTGAGGTATCCCTTCACAACTCTCTCACTACTACTACTATCACACTTTGCTTCCCAAGCAAATTACTGATTCTCACGCCAGAGAGTGGTAACAAGGAGCACCCCCACACCATTCTCCTTGTTACGAGTCACGGTTTGTTTCCTTGTGCAGGAGATCGACCAGCGGACGATCCAGCCAGTGATCCTCGGAGAGAAGGGATTAACCCTACTCGACGAGATCAGTGTGTTAACCCTACTCGGTTAACCATTGTTTCATCAGTTATAGATAAATTATAAACTTTTATAAACTTAATCACGGGTTGTAAACGTGTAATAAATGTTATAAGCTTAGTGATTGCTTATGACTCATGTTTTAAATTAGTTTTTATTAAAAATGCAAATTATTTAAAAACAATTGAATAATAAAATAGTGGATTGCAACAAAAAGCATGTAATTAGAGAAGATAAATGTTCCTCAAGACTACCAACAAAATAGCCATTAGAATACAAACAGCAAACCTTTATGAAAATAACCTATGCTACATATTACATAGATGCAATAATTCCAATTAGCAACATTCTGAACCAAAATATGTAAGCTTTACATCTAGAAACATAAGCAATTTCATAAAAAACAACCGTAAAAACATAAAATCAAATGTATACAAAAGAATGCAATAAAAATTAGCAGGTATCATATTTGTACCTGTACAAATCAAGATCATAAAGCATTCAGCCTCAATTTTGAGTGATGCAAGCAAAATCTGCAAACTTCAATCTAAAAACCATAAGCATTTTTATAAAACCACAAACGTAGCTAACACAAACGCAAACTATAATCATTGTATAGGTTTCCTGATGGGTATGTTGGGTTCGGGTAGGTAGAATGGTTTTTCCCTATTTTATCTTGACCCGCTTACGTTTTAAATCATAAGAAATCGCCAAAAATGACGCAAAACCACCCAACCCGAACTCGATTATTGTTGGGATTGAACCCTATCAGAGGAACAGATAATTAAAGCCAAAACTGGATCAGAGGAGTGGATCCAGAATAAGCAGACGATTACAGTTAGTTCATGCAAATCTCTCCCCTTGAAAGTGGTTTTGTATCTGCTGACCTCCTATCTGCTGATCTTACTAAGTGCTGACCTACAACTGCTGCTTTGCATCTACTGACCAATGTCAAAGACTGATGGAAGACCAAAGCTCTGCTGACTCAATCTACTGCCTTGAGTCAAGTACTGCTGATCCGGACAGGCACTGCTGGGTTCACAGCAGTGGAAGGATGCAGCAGCTGTTTAAATGTCTTTTATGTAAAGAAATGTAATAGCAGTAGTTAGTACATCAGAGTTTGTATAGATCAGAGGTTAGAGTTTGTTAGGAGGTTAGATGTCACTTTCATGGTGACGTCAGCTAAGATGCTCAGTGGTTTGCAAGTGCCTATAAATAGTTCAGTACTTTGTACTGTTCTATTAGCTCTTTTACAACATTGTCTTCTTTGCACGAACAAACTACTGAGCTCTGGCTGAGGGGGAGTTTGCATTCATTCATCAATCATTGTAATCGTTGTTGAAACAAATTCAATCTTTCGATTCATTGTGTAAAGATGTTTGATTAAAGTATTACTCTCGTTTGATTGTATGCAAAGTTTGTTTTCATCTTAATTCCGCTGCACAACTCTCTCATTTCCATCTTAATTTCAAACGAAAATACAATCAAAAAGAAACTCAGATCCAACAATTGGTATCAGAGCTTGGACAGTCAAATTTGATTTAACAATCATTTTGACGTAAAAAGTTCAGCTCATAACAGTTGATACTGATCGTTTGTTCGTTCGTTGAAAAACAGAGCAAGGATTAATCACCATTAAAGTTGATTTCTCAGTGTCTGTAAAACAACAAGAATGACGTCACAATCTCAAGATGATAAAAACAACATCGGCTCGCTTTTTAAACCACCTATTCTAAAAAGAAATGAGTACAACATCTGGCAGAGGAGGATGGGTCACATCCTCGCTCAACAAAGCACAGGTTGTTGGAAGTCTGTCATTTATGGTCCCCATGTTCCTTCAGTGCCAAGTGCTGAAGATGCTAAAAAGTTCGTTCCAAAACCAGTTGAAAATTATACCGAAACCGACTTTCAAAAGATCGAACTAGATGCTAAAGCGTTTAGCATCGTAGCATCAGCGCTGTCCAATGAGATATATGCTGGACTGTTACACTGTAACAGTGCCAAAGAGTTATGGGACGCACTTAAGGAACAGTTTGGGGGAACTGAAGAAGTCAAAGAAAACAATAGGGAAATCCTGAACCAACAGTATGAAACATTTTGCTACGTTAAAGGCGAATCACTAACGCAACAATTTGAGCGTTTCAGTTGTCTCATCAGTGAACTGAGGCTTGTTAACACCACTTTTACAAACTCAACTCAAAATAGCAGGTTCCTCAGGTCACTACCAGAAAAATGGGACACCATAGCTTTTGTCACTCGAAATTCACCTGAATTCAAGGATCTGACCTTGACTCAACTCCACGGTCGACTCCTGACCTACGAAAGGGAGTTGAACCAGAAAAGGAGGTTACAAGAGTCAGGAAAAGTTACCGATGACTACACTTTCGGTAATACTGCTCTTCTGGGTCAAGAAGAATCTGGGAGCAGTGGTAAGGATCAGGGTTATGATCACTTCATTGACATAACTGCTGGTGCAAATTTTAACAACCCTGATCCTCACTCTGCTAGTTATGCATTCACTGCAAACGAAAACCAGATGTCAGACAATTTAAGTTTTGAACTAAATGATTTGCAACATTTTGATCCCACTGATTTAGAGGAAATGGACATCCTGCACCAACTGGCTTTGCTAAGTGTTAGAACTAGCAAGTTCTACAAAAGAACAGGGCGAAAATTCCCAGGTTTGCATGGGAATCTAAGGGTTGGGTTGGATAAATCGAAAATCAAGTGCTACAAGTGTAATAGGTTGGGACATTTCACTAGGGAATGTAGGAATCAAACTACTGGTCCCATAATTACTCATCCTAGCTCAAATCCTAGACCTCAAAACCAAAACACTGTGCACTATGCCCAATATGCCCCAGCAGCTCAAGTGAACACTGCTCACTATGCTGCTGCCCCTGTGCCAGTACATTATGTCCAAACTACTGTTCCACAAATCCAATATGTTCAAACCCCTGTTCCACAGGTACAAGTGCAACCTGTTGCACCTCAAACCACTGCTCCATCAGCAGCACAACCAGATCAACAAAGTTTTTTCACTCAAGGGTTTGTTGACTGGAGCAGTATGCCTGATGATCTTAGTGATGAAAATTTTGCACTCTATGCTTCTAATGATTCTTCACATGATGAGTTTTGTTTGATGGCATTAGAGTCAATACAGGAGGGGGTTGAAACTGAGGAGGAACAGCAGTGCTTTGAAACAGTGGAAGAGGTGACTGAAGCAGTGGTTACTGTTGTGGCTGGTGAACTACTGTTGGGAGAAAGTTCAGGTACCCTGATTGAACCAATGACAGATCCATGGTCCGTAGAGGACAAAGAAGAAGAGAAAGAAGAAACGGCTGGTGAAAAGAAGGTGAAAGCTGATGATGAAGAAGATCATCAATGTGATTGTGCAATGATGGCAGCTGCCAAGGTATCTCCTCAAGTTCTTGAAAAACTGTGTTCTGACAATTGCATAATTGCTTTTGCTAACATTAAAGAGGTGAATGAAAACCTTCGGGATAAAATCTTGTCTGATGAGGTCAAATTTGAAAGGTCTTTAAAAGAACTTAAAAACAAATTGACTGAAAAAGAAAAAGAGAACAGCTGTCTAAAAGAAGAGCAAAGTATAACCAAAACCCAACTTCAAACTATGGTAGAAAAATACCAAGTTTGCAAAAAGGAGTTGGAGTCCGCCCAGATTACTTGTGAAAGATGGGTGGAATCCTGCAAAGGATATGAGGTTATGCTTGAAAAACAGAGAAAAAGCAATGTGAAATTTGGGGTTGGCTATAGAAAACATGATGATGAAAACACTGCTTTTGAAAAATCTGTTCAAACCACTGATGTAGCCACTGAGTTCATCCCCACAAACAAGAATGGCCAAGAAGTGAAAATCACTGACAAACTTGGTAACAAAATCACACTTGACAGACCAATGGAATCCTCTACTTTTGAGGAGCTTGAAGAATACCAGTTTAAACCAAAATGGTCTGATGAGTGTGACATTCTTGAAAATTTCAAGCCAATGGACTTTACATCAACTGATGGTGTCAAGGCTCCAAAAGCTAAAGTCATACCTCTCAAGGACATCCCAGCAGTGGTTAAAACCTCTGCTGCAAAGGAGTCTGAAAAGAGAAAGAAGAAAGAAAAAATTGATAACTTGTTTTGTGAATTCTGTGAGAAAAGGAATCATCTAACAAAAGATTGTTTCCACTTAAAAGCGTATGATTTAAACAGAACAAGTGTCATTGTTTCAGCTGAAGGTTGCATTGTCTGTGGTAAAACAAACCACAAAACTCAAGCATGTGTGTATCTCAAAAACTTTGATGTGAAAAAGAATGAGTACATTGCTAAAACATCCTTGAGTCCATCATCATCATCAACATCTGTCAAATTCACCAAGAAACAACCACTGTTTATGCCAGTTCAAACAGCTGTTACAAAACAGCTGAACCAAACATCTGTCAAAAGAGATGTTCAGGTTACTGATGCACCCCCTGCCAATCAGTTCAGAAAAGGCAGAGAAAAACAGTCTTACCAAAGGATTCCTCACGTTTATGAGGCCTACAAAAGGCCCTCTAAACCCAAAGTGAACAAGCATCCTTTTGGTTATCAGCAGATGATTGGTCAGGACCCACAACAGTGGTTAGAGAAACACTGTCCTAAAACAGTTCAAACTCCCGACCTAACCACTGTCCATCATTCTGCATCCATCCTAGACACTGTTGAGACCCCATCCAAAGCCTTGTTAGCTTTGGAGACCTTAATGAACTAATCCTTTTACTTCATGTGCAGGGAGCTTCTGCATGCTTTGATAGTCTTTGGTATGTAGACAGTGGAGGCTCCAGGCACATGACAGGATGTAAAGCCCTCCTCAAAGACTTTAAAATCCATGGAGGGGGTGATATATCCTTTGGGAATAATAGTAAAGGAAAAGTTCTGGGGTCGGGTACAGTGGAGTCTGGAAAAGTAAAATTTGAAAATGTCAATCTAATAGACAATCTAAAATTCAACCTTCTGAGTGTGTCCCAAATGAGTGACAAGGGATTTGGGTCATTCTTCACAAAAGACTGTTGTAGGATTGTTGGACCAGAAATGGTCAAAAAGATTGAAGCAATAATCAACTCTGGTCAAACTAAACTTGTTGCTCAAAGAAGTGGCAATGTTTATGTTGTTGACATGTCAAAAGAGTGTCCCAGAGCTGATGCCTGTCTATTCTCAGCTGCCTCTAACAAAGAGACAGAACTTTGGCACAGAAGGCTGGGACACACAAATCTTAAGACAATCACAGAAATTTCAAAAAATGGTTTGGTGAGAGGCCTACCACAAAAATAGTTTTCATGTCTTGAACATTGCATTTCCTGTTTAAAAGGAAAACAGCATAAAAGTTCTTACAAGTCCATTGAAGAGTCCAAAACAACCCAGTGTTTGCAAATGCTACACATGGATTTGTTTGGCCCAGTTCAAGTCATGAGCCTCAAAAAGAAAAGATATTGTTTGGTTATTGTTGATGACTTTTCTAGGTTCACGTGGACTTTCTTTTTGCACTCAAAAGATGAAACTGCAGGCATTTTGCAAGACTTTGTAATACAGGTTGAAAAGCAATTTGACCTTCCAGTGAAAAGCTTCAGGAGTGACAATGGCACAGAATTCAAAAATAGGGAGTTGGATGCCTTCTGTGTGAAGAAAGGGATTGTAAGGCAGTACAGCATCCCTAGAACACCAGAGCAGAATGGGGTAGTGGAAAGGAAGAACATAACTCTGATTGAGGCTGCCAGAACCATGCTTGCAGATTCAGGTTTGCCATTAACTTTCTGGGCAGAGGCAGTAAACACTACTTGCTATGTTCAGAACAGAGTTTTAATAAACCCCAGGCACAAAAAGACTGCCTATGAAATTCTGTATAAAATTAAACCACTGATCTCATATTTCAAAGTGTTTGGCTGCCCATGCTTTATTTTGAACTTAAAAGATTCCATTTCAAAATTTGCAGCCAAAATTGATTGTGGTTATCATTTGGGATACTCAACCACTGCCAAGGCCTACAAAGTGTTCAATACACGGACCAAGGCAGTGGAGGAGACTTTGAATGTAAAGTTCAATGAACTTTCATCAATGAAAATCCCAGCAAACCCTGCAGATCTGTTTGATCTTGAAAAATTCACTTTTGAAAATACTGATGTCAAGACTAACAGTGCAGGTCCATCAGAGGATACAACACCAGACTATGGGTATGAAATCATCATTCCTCAAAGGTCTGCCACAAAGGGAAAAGCACCAGCTGTTCAAAACAGTTGTCAAAGCTCAACCACTGCTACCTCAACAGTTGTTGACCAAAGTAGCTCATCAACCACTGCTTCCACATCCTCAAACACTGCTGACAAAAGTCCTCAAACAGTGGATAAAAGTCAGCAGTTGTCCACTTCATTACCTCCTATTCCACCACCTTTTGAAGCCACTGCTGGATCATCAAAGTCCCCAGCAGTGGTTAGCTCAGATGATACACATTTGCAGCCTTCACCAACCAATGCCATCATACCATACCAAGGAGATTTAATCTTCTTGAGATCTCATCCACCTGATCAAATCATTGGCAACATAAATGAAGGGGTGCTCACAAGAAGTCAAACCCAAAACATTTGTCTTTTTGCTGGTTTTCTATCACTCCATCAGCCAGTCAAGTACCAAGAGGCACTGAAAGACAACAGCTGGGTAGAAGCCATGCAAGAGGAGCTCCAACAGTTTAAAAGACAACAAGTATGGGAGCTTGTACCACTGCCAGAAGAGGTTAGTCCCATTGGCACAAAGTGGGTCTTCAAGAACAAAACTGATGAAAGGGGTATTGTTGTCAAGAATAAAGCCAGGCTTGTGGTTCAAGGTTACAGACAGGAAGAGGGGATTGATTATGATGAAACATTTGCCCCTGTTGCAAGATTGGAAGCCATTAGACTGTTCCTGGCCTTTGCTGTCAACCACAATATGAAGGTGTTTCAAATGGATATCAAAAGTGCTTTCCTTTATGGTACAATTCAAGAAGAGGTGTATGTTTGTCAACCTCCAGGTTTTAAGGATCCATTTTATCCAGATCATGTCTACAGGCTAAACAAAGCCTTGTATGGCTTGAAACAAGCACCAAGGGCCTGGTATGAAACTCTTTCCAACTTCCTACTCTCAAATGGTTTCAAAAGAGGTACCATTGATAAGACATTGTTTTTAAAATGGAGAGGGAAGGATTTAATGATTGTCCAGATTTATGTGGATGACATTATTTTTGGAAGCACATGTAACTCAATGTGTGAAGAGTTTAGAGAACTCATGACAGCAGAGTTTGAAATGAGTGCAATGGGTGAGCTGCAATGCTTTCTTGGTCTCCAAGTACAGCAATTGCAAAATGGAACTTTCATTCATCAAAGCAAATATGCTAAAGAACTTTTAACCAAATTTGATATGAATGATTGTAAACCATGCAGCACACACATGGCAACAAATAAGCTGGTCATGTCTGATGAAAAGGATGAGCTGATTGATCAAACACTTTATAGAAGCATGATTGGGTCTTTATTGTACCTAACTGCATCTAGACCAGACATCATGTTTGCAACATGTGTCTGTGCAAGAAGTCAATCAGCTCCCAGAAAATCAAATCTCATTGCTGTAAAAAGGATCTTCAGATACATAAAAGGTGCTCCCACACTTGGTATCTGGTATCCAGCTAATGGGAACATCAAGCTTTCAGGTTTCTCAGACAGTGACTTTGCTGGATGTCACACCACAAGGAAGTCCACATCAGGAGGGTGCCAGTTTCTAGGTGATTGCTTAGTCTCATGGCAAAGCAAAAAGCAAGCAGCTGTTTCAACATCTACTGCTGAAGCTGAATACATTGCTGCTGCAAGCTGTACAGCCCAACTCCTGTGGCTTCAAAATCAGTTACTGGATTTTGGTATCACTGCCTTGAAGACACCACTCATGTTGGACAGTCAGGCAGCAGAAAATATCATCAAAAATCCAGTTTCCCATTCAACCACCAAACACATCGACATCAGACATCACTTTGTGAGGGATTGCTATGAAAAAGGTTTGATTTCTCTGCATCATGTCCCAACTAAAGACCAGCTGGCTGATGTGCTCACAAAAGCACTTGATACAGCCACTTTTGAAAGCTTGGTCTCTAGAATTGGGATGCTGAACATGGAATAACAAGCAACATCTTGTTTTTCTATGAATAAAAGCAACAAAATGTTTTCAGAAAATCAAAACTCCATCCTTAAAAATAGCTAAAAATGAATTTTTTCATTAAAATCCTTAAAAGTCTGCCATTAACCACTGATTGTTCAAAAGTCTGCTCTACTTCAAAAGGCTGTCCACTGCTGAAAGTCAACCCCTGCTCTCTCATTACTTTGATAAACTCTGTTGTTCAAAAGCAATGTCTTATCCACTGATATGCTATCCACTGATAGTGAAAATCATCCACTGCTTTCATACCACTGCCTTCATCAGTCCCTATCACACAAGTACTGTCCTTCACTTTCACCAGGGGTTGTCACGTGGGCAGTACATATTGGTCAGACCTTTTGTAACGGCTGCCACCTCAGCATTCACTTTCTTCCCTATAAAATCCCCCACTCACCACCAAAACAGGGTTTTACTGTCGAATTGAATTCTTAAAAATTCTCTTCTCAAAGCAGTTTTTCTTCTCATCTCTCACAAATTTCTTCGATCATTCATCTTCAAAATGACAAAATCGAAGTCATCTTCAAAACCCTCATCCAAATCATCTTCGAAAACAGCCTCTCAAAAGGCAATCTCCACTGAAATTCCACATAAACCATCTCACAATCTCCTGGGTCTTCTCACAAAACCAGGAACCACCAAAGTTTTCGATTCCATCATTGATCTCATGGCAAAATCAAAGTACAAAACTTTGTTCACTGCCGATGCACCAATCTATTTGGCGACCCAAAGGGAGTTCTGGAAAAATGCAACCCTTGAAAAACAAGGAGACACTGCAACCACCATAAACTCTTCTATAAAGGGTAAAGTTGTCCAAATCACGCCACAATCCATCTCAGAGGTCTTTCAACTCAATGATCAAGAAGGTAAAATCTCATTCACTAAAAACGAGTTGCAAACTGACTTCATTGAGAGAGGGTATGAAGCCACAATGATGAAGAAAATTACCTTAGAAAAAGGTTATTTTCCTTCTGCAACCAGATTTTTATTTCATACCCTCCTACTATGTGTTTCAAATAAAACCACTTCTTTCAATGAAATCCCTTTAAAGATTCAAAATCTGGGATATGCTATTCTTCAAGGAGAAAATTTTAACTATTCTCGGGAAATTTTTAAAGATTTGGTTAATAATGTTGAAACAAAATCATTCTTACTGTTTCCAAGGATTTTAAGTTACTATTTTGCAAAGAAATTCAGTAAGGATGATTTAGCTGTAATAAACCAAGGTGATTCTACTCAAATAAACAGTTTAACAACTGAAACTTTTTCAAGAATGTTAGCACCTTGCAAAACACAAGCAGAGGTGCCTGAGCAGATTTTAGCAGTTACAACTGCTCCTCAGGTATCTGCTGCTGAGCCCACTGCTCAAGGTGATCAAAGCAGCAGCACAACTGTTTTGAAACCCACACCTAAAATCACCAAAAAGCCAACAAAAAGAAAAACACAAAAACCCCCCAAAACCATCAAAAAGGCATCTCTGGAGGATGAGATACCAGAGCTCCTGCCAGTGACAACACAAAAGTCACAAGAAACCACTGCTGCTACTTCCTCACAGCAGTTGGTACAAATATCTCAACCCATAACCGAAACTCCTCCTGTTTCTTCACAAAAAGAACAGGTTGTACAAATAGGGTCTCCACATCATGATGCTCTGGAAACACTCGTTTCTATCATCCACAGTCCAATGCCCGGGACACATCCAATTTCTACACCAATCATCACATCCACAATTCCCTCACCAATAAAACCACTGTTGGATGCAATTGATTTGAACCAGGCATTAACCAGTCCTTCTCAATCACCTGATAATGAGAATATACCTCAACAACTGACTGGGTCTGATGTATCAATCTTTTCTAACCCACCAACACAACCTGAGGAGGTTACACCCCAAGAGTTACAAGTAACTCTTGGTGGTAATCCAAGTGAAGCAGCCACTACAACTGTTGAACCTACAGGTTTACAGTTGGACAGTGGTTACATTAATAAGACTTCCTTGGAGGCAATTCCTTTTATAGCACCTCTGCCAACCACCAGTGGATTTATTTATCCTACTGGCAACATCAAAAGGTTGTCAAGTGTTGAAGGAAGAAGACCCCAGTACCAAGAAAAAGGGGCATCAGTGGTTAATGTTTGGAGTATACTCCCTACATCTACCACTGATAAAACCACTGCTAGTGGGAAATCAGATGATCCCATTGACTTGGGTGATGGTTTAAAGTACCAAAAATTGACGGATCGTATTGCAAAGCTTGATAACTCTGTTGCAGAACTCAAAGATATGTTACAACAGGTGTTACAAGTTCAGAAGGTACAATCAACTGCTGTTCCACCTCAAGCACCTGCTCCACAAAGGGCACCTGCTACAAATGAGCTCTGGAATCTATTTCAATCTTTTCTCCAACAACAAGCACAATTAGCAGATCAGCAACATGAAAAACATGTACAACAGCTGAGAAATGCAATGGAGTCAAGGTTCAAGAACACGCAGGCTGATTTAAAGGCTCTCAAAACTCAGATCTTGCACACCACTGGCACTACTCCTCCAAAAGTACGCTACATTTATCAAATCCCAGAAGATAATGCCAAAAAGGGGGAGAAAATTAAGGAGTGGAAAAAGAAGGGTATAGAGGATGGTCTCTATCTTGAACCAGAAAATTCAAACATGACCAAAAAGATCCCTTTGCCAGATGGCAGCAAGAAAATTGATGTGACAACAAATGCACTAGCAGAAGCAGTTGCAAGTGTAAAAAGGGATAGAGAGGCCAAAAGGAAAGCCAGGGTGGACAGAATGGATCATCCAGATCAGGGTACTTCTGGGTCAAAGGATCATGAAAATCCTGTTGAGGAAAAGAAGAAGCCTACTAGAAAAGTAAGGCAACCCAAATCCATTCCAACCAGACATTCAAAGTCTGCTCAAAAACCACCATACAAAACAGCTGATGCAACAGGAGTTACAAAAACTACTGCTTGCCAAACAGTTGTTCCATCAACACATACCACTTCAACACACACAACATCCACTGTTTTACCATCATCACCACCAAAAACAACACCTGCTGACATACAGCAGAAGACAGCAAATGTTATAACATCTGTTGTAATGACAACAGTGGTTGAAACACCAGTTGTTTCAACAGCTGTTAGTCAATCACAATCCACTGCCACTACATCTACCACCACTATTCCATCCAAAACATCATCAGTCCCTCCCACAAAAAGGAGAAGACTAATTCTCAAAGATGATGACAATTCACCACCACAAACATCTTCAAAATCTTTAGCACTTGTCACAATTCCAAAACCTGTTCCTCTCTCTTCAGTTAAAATGTACAAGCCCTTACCTCCTGCAGGTGTTCAATTTCCTCTTGAATTAGCAGCTGTTAGAGAAGAAATAAAATCTTTTTACTTTGAGGATGACCCTGCCAAAAGGAGTTTGCTATCAATAAAAGGATATCACTGGCCTAAAAATGTTGATGAATATTTGGAAATCAAGGCCAAGCAAGTAGAGGATATCTCAAAGAAAAACACACAAGGGAAATCTGATAAAGAAATTGCACAGAGAAGTCAATATTTGCTCACACAAGTCAGATCCCTAGAGCAATTTGCAAAAAATCTTAGTCAACAAATTTCTGAAAGAGCAGCTGAAACTCTGAAGAAAGACTACATTGAAAGCATTATGGCTCACAAGAAGTACAAAGGAGAGAGATACATGTACAAAGAGTGGACTATTCCTGAACTTGAAAATGAAGCAGCAAGAATTCAAGACATTATAAAAAGGAAAGTCACTCACACTCCTCCTAACTGGGCAAAGTTTAGAAAGAATGTACCTGACAAACAGGAAGAGCTGAGGAGAATGAAAGAGGAACTGGTAGCAGCTGATTATGGAAACAAAAGACAAGTTGCTAGATGGAAAGAAGATGTGGTCAGGGCTACTTACAAAAAGTTGGAACAATTAAGAAAGAAAGATCCCACAGTTCCTCAAAAGCCTGACTATCCTGAAGCAGCGGTTTCAAAAAGACCATCAAAGCTGCAAATCAGGAGATCCACAGCTCCAGTTGGTGCTGCCATCTACAAAAGAAGGCCACAGAAACAGCTGATTGCTGAAACCATCAAAGAGTTAATGGAAGGTGAAGACCTTGGAAAAGAGGGTATAAAGAAAATGATCATGGAAACTCTTGGTTTGGATCAAACTGCAAGTACTGCTCAGCCAGTCATGAATAGGCCAGCCTCTCCAAATACTTCTGCAAATAAACATCTCCCAAGAAACCCACCAGGCTCAAAAATACAAAAGTGGGAAACTGACAAACAGACCTGCGTATTGACTTTGCTCAGGTCTGGTGGAGAAGAGGAGAAAATATCAAGGGAACAAGCTCTTGGCCTGAGTCTTGAAGATTTGCAGGATCTCCTTGATCTTCCACTTAGTAGGGATAATGAAGATACAGATGCCCTAGACTTTGAATTACAATTTAAAGGTCAGATAAGGGAGCTGTTGATGAGGCAATAAAGAACTCCACAAATAATGAAGAGTTTTGGCATTATCTGTTCCAGGGGGAGATTGTTGGGATTGAACCCTATCAGAGGAACAGATAATTAAAGCCAAAACTGGATCAGAGCAGTGGATCCAGAATAAGCAGACGATTACAGTTAGTTCATGCAAATCTCTCCCCTTGAAAGTGGTTTTGTATCTGCTGACCTCCTATCTGCTGATCTTACTAAGTGCTGACCTACAACTGCTGCTTTGCATCTACTGACCAATGTCAAAGACTGATGGAAGACCAAAGCTCTGTTGACTCAATCTACTACCTTGAGTCAAGTACTGCTGATCCGGACAGGCACTGCTGGGTTCACAGCAGTTGAAGGATGCAGCAGCTGTTTAAATGTCTTTTATGTAAAGAAATGTAATAGAAGTAGTTAGTACATCAGAGTTTGTATAGATCAGAGGTTAGAGTTTGTTAGGAGGTTAGATGTCACTTTCATGGTGACGTCAGCTAAGATGCTCAGTGGTTTGCAAGTGCCTATAAATAGTTCAGTACTTTGTACTGTTCTATGAGCTCTTTTACAACATTGTCTTCTTTGCACGAACAAACTACTGAGCTCTGGCTGAGGGGGAGTTTGCATTCATTCATCAATCATTGTAATCGTTGTTGAAACAAATTCAATCTTTCGATTCATTGTGTAAAGATGTTTGATTAAAGTATTACTCTCGTTTGATTGTATGCAAAGTTTGTTTTCATCTTAATTCCGCTGCACAACTCTCTCATTTCCATCTTAATTTCAAACGAAAATACAATCAAAAAGAAACTCAGATCCAACAATTATTGAGCCAAACCCATCTAAACAAACCTATTAACACGATTCCGTGTTATGCTATCATAGTTGTTTAGACTCAGTAATAGTTGTTTATGATTACTCAATTCACTATATGTGAATATAAATGTACATATATGCGTATACACATACATGTATGCCATACAATTCACACATAGTTTATTTTGATATATTAAAAACATAAATAGCTAATTAGTTGATTATGTAATTTTTTAAACAAACCTTTAAACTCCGTAACGGCTGCTGAAGTGATCGCAAGAACACCTCCGGGTTAAAAAAAAAACATAACCTTCGAAGAGATTATATATAATAAACCTTGCACAACGTCAAAACAATAGCAACACAACTTTACCTCTTCTGGATATGTCACTCCATATACCTGGTAGTTTTAAATAAATAGCTAACCATCCATTAGACAAAGCTTCCTAATTGGTAGATTTGGTCGGAACTGATTCTACTTATTTCTATATAATTTTGGCTACACTACTGTAAACCTAATAGCAAAGAATATGGTTATCGGCCAAATTATTTTTCAACAATAATCATCTAACACGAACCGAGCAAAATCACGAAATCAATCACAATAAGAGCATCGGTTTGAGTCGTTACCTGTAAAACCAATTGGATGTAAGGATCATCTTAAAGAATTGATTTAAGTCGTTAGTTGTGTCGTTTGAACGAAGAATTTGTATACAAATCCCAAACCCGGTACCTATATCACAAAAATCCCAAAACGTTTATACGCAACAATTGATTTGAATGGTTATGAACGACCAGGAACCTTCAAACTATCCTTCCAACAGCAAACTTAGAAGAAAAAAAAACAATGTAAGATTACAATCACAAAAGAAAACAAAAGGAAGACGATCAAAATTAGCCTTTTGGGATGGATTTGGTGCTTCATCACTACCAAACAAGTATCTCAAAGAACTCTGGCCACCACCACTGCTCACTCATTGATTCATATTTTCACCTTCTTAATGACTAAAACACTAACCTTACACATAGTTTTTAACTCCATTTCAGAGACAAACAAACAAACAATATAAATTTGGCCTAAAATCTTGGATTTACCACACATTGGAGCCTTTAATCATTCAACACCCGCTAAGCACTCTTAAGACTATTCTTACTGAACATTAATTCTCAATCATTTTCAAAACCGGTTTGCACTTGAACGTAGTAACAATAATATTCAAAATAAATGCATAATTTCAAGTCCTAAGATAAACAAACTAAAAAGAAATAAAAAAGAACACAAGATTACCATCTTCTTTATACAAAACATCCCCACCCTAAAATCCTAAAAACCAACCATTTTAAAACAATGTGCCAGTATATTCTAGAAACAATAGAAACCAGATATACGGCCTACACAACACAACCGAAACAGAAACAAAAACAAAAACAATCTGGTTTGTGATGAAATTAACATAACGAACACAAAACAATGGTGAAATCGAAAAGAGGATAAAGAATACCAGAGAGCGAACGAATAGTGACTCGAGTGAAGATATCAATCGCCGGACCCAAGGAACAATATTGGTTCAAATTATCGCTTGTTAACTCAATACCGATATTATCAGTGATATATACCCATATAATTTCTAATACAAAAGAGCAAAAACATATCAAATACTCAGTGAAATCAGAAGGAATAAACTGAAAAAATGAATAAATTAAAAGATGAACATATGACAGAGAACATCAAATAGGAATCGACATTATCAAACATGAATCTATATTTTGAATTTTTACCTGTTTGGTGAATCCTTTCGAGAAGACGATGATGGATCCAGTACAGCGATGACGATGAATGAGAGGGAGGCTAGGGTTTCGAAAAGTGAGGTTGTAAAGTAATGTTGTTTGGAAAAGACAATATATACGATCCAGTTATTTTGACCCGAATCCATATTCCAACCCGATTTAGAAACGGGTCCCGCCTCCCAATTTGCTCACATGTTTTCCCGCCCAAAAAACTTGTGAGATTGAACCACAAGCTACCACATCAGCCCAAATGTATTCATTTACTATACTAGTTGTAACACCCGTGTGAACACACGGGTATGTTTAATAACGATCGAAAACAAATACTAAAAAACATATTATAATATATCATTTAAATTCTTTGCATTTAGTTACATATCTTTATAAAACAATGTTAATGACATTAAGTGTTAGTGTACATGGTTGATATAGAAATAAGCTAAGTACTTGGTAATATGTTGTCTAAAATGAAAACATGAACTAATTTTATGTTGTCTAATCACTTATTATATATGACTTTAATTTTTTTTGACACATTGTTAGTGTACAATTCAGTAAAGGACCATTGTTTCACTTGGTGTTATTGACATTGACAAAGATTAGATAAATAAAACAAACAATTGAATCTCACCGATGCTATACTCACTTCATATTAAGTTTTCGAAGAAAAAAAAAACTGGAACATACTTATTGTGTAAGTGTGCTTTCATAATTAATCATAAAATTACATGTGAACCTTTGACCCATATACCTTTTTGCTAATCATTTAGCTAAACCTACTTCATCCGTTACAAAATAAAGCATAATACAAACAACCCATTTGAAAAATGTCTACAGCTAAAGGAAAGCAAAAAATGTAACAATAATCCTTAATACCAGACTGATCAGCAACCAAGTATCATCAATTTGATAATCCATATTTATTATTTATACAATGGATGGGATGATAGATTTTATTTCTACAGCTAAAAGAAAGCAAGAAATGTAACACATACCCCTTGGTAAAAACCAACAGCAATACCACAGTACACTGATATAATTTGGTTAGCTCGCTAGTAGATTTGCGCGAGCGGAAGATATGATATATAACTGTCCAAGTCAAATAAACCACAATAACTAAAATAAAGTATAACCATCAAAATGAGCACATTCTTAATATGAGTCAGATTGGGTCGACTCACGTCAACGTTTTGTCTTCTCTTATTTCGAAACTATTAACATATCAAACTTGCATTATAAAAAAACTATATGTTCAAATAATAATCAAATTCTTCAACCTATATGCTCATAAACAGATCAAATTTCTAGATCTAATATGCAATGATCGATGTATTTGGTAATAAAGTAGAAGCACACATGCCTGAGGAGTTGAATTTAATTTGCAGTGTTGAGGCTACAACACTTGAGATCGAGTTTTCATGTGTCAGAACCACACCCTGTACATATAAAAAAAGTATTATCATTATCAAGCCTATAAAATATCTTAAGTAAAACTATGAATGCTAAAAAAAATCTCACCTTTGGTGTTCCAGTAGTACCACTTGTATAGCATATAGTAGCAATGTTATTGGCCTTTGGAGGGTAAAAAAGTATTAGATTACTATGACCCTACATGAGTATCAATTATAATATCAGAAATATTCACATCAGTAAGACATATATAATAGAAGTTTGAACTAAACAATGGTTTCAAACCACCACTGTAACCCAACAGTGGTTTCAACCACTGTTTTCTTCACAAAACACTGTTTAACCCAACAGTGGTTTCAAACATCTGTTTTCATCCATCCGTTGACTTTTTAGTCAACAGATGTATCAACCACTGTTTTCTCCATAAACATATGTTTTAGTCAACAGATGTATCAACCACTGTTTTATTTTCTAACACCTGTTCAGAACAACAGAGGTTTCAAAACATAAAATAGACCTTTGCCAAATACATGTTAACAACAGTGGTTTCAAACATCTGTTTTCATCCATCTGTTGACTTTTTAGTCAACAGATGTATCAACCACTGTTTTCTCCACAAACATCTGTTTTAGTCAACAGATGTATCAACCACTGTTTTATTTTCTAACATCTGTTCAGAACAAACAGAGGTTTCAAAATATAAAACAGACATTTACCAAATACATGTTTCACAACAAACAGAGGTTTCAACCGGTAAAACAAAAAATAAGTTTAATAACTTACCGAGAAGTTTCGATACTTGAATAAGTCAGTCCGTTGAGATTCAGACTGCCCGATTTCATTAGAACATAAACACAATGAATAGGCTACTCGTAGTAGCCCAATGATGACGCTCCGACGAACATTACTGCAAATCGTAATAATTATATGGTAAAATTTCAAGCCAAAAACACGAAAGCTAAACTAATGGAAAATAAGAGTCTCACCAAGGTTCAATGATTTCAGATTCAATGACCAGATTAAGTCAGCATATTCTTTAAAAACCTGACAACAAAGAAAATAAATACTATTGAAATGAGTAGTCAGATTCCTGGGTAGAGTCGTTACCTTATTCGCCAAACACAATCTTACTTATCTAATAAAAAAGAGGAACTTACTCCTGCAAGTTCAAATCCCACCTACATCACATGTAGAACATAAAAGTAAGCACTATATGATGTATAATGAAACATATTATTGTAATCAATCATGAGAGTTTAATAATAGGTAAATCTGAATGTTGTTATCGGATATCAAACTGTTTATTATTCATTAAATAAAAACATAATTATAATCAATATCCGTTTGAACATAAAAATTCATAAAGAACTAAATGAGGTTTAGAGCACTTACAAACGAAATCAAAGAAATCACTAATTCAGAACCAAGGACCAAAGAATCTTGGCAAGGCGAATGTAGTCGCCGATGCCTTGAGCAGAAAGGAAAGGGTCAAACCCATCCGAATCAATGCCAAGAGCATTGAGTTAAAGAACAGTTTGAACGAAAGGTTGTTAGCTGCACAGAAGGAAGCTGTGTTGGAAGCTAACTATCCTAATGAAAAGCTTAGAGTAACCGAAGAACAATTATCTCAGGGCAAGGACGGAATTCTAAGATTGAATGGACGAATATGGGTTCCCATTTATGGGGGACTTCGGGATGTTATCCTTCAGGAAGCCCATAGTTCTAAATATTCCGTTCATCCTAGAGCTGATAAGATGTACCAGTATCTAAGGGCAAATTATTGGTGGATAGGCTTGAAGAAGTCTGTAGCTACCTATGTAGCTAAATGCTTGACGTGTGCGCAAGTCAAAGAAGAACATCAGAAACCGTCAGGTTTGCTACAACAGCCTGAACTTCCCACTTGGAAGTGGGAAATGGTAACTATGGATTTTATCACCAAGTTACCTAAGACAAGGAAAGGAAATGATACCATATGGGTGATCGTAGACAGACTGACTAAGTCAGCACATTTCCTACCCATTAAGGAGACCTACAGCTCCGACATGTTAGCCCAACTGTACGTAGATAAGATTGTAGCTTTACATGGCATACCTGTGTCTATTATCTCTGACAGAGATACTAGATACACATCCCATTTTTGGAAAAGCTTCCAACAATCTTTGGGCACGCGCTTAAAGTTCAGTACGGCTTACCATCCTCAGACGGACGGACAGAGTGAGCGTACAATCCAAACCTTGGAAGACATGCTTCGTGCATGTGTGATTGATTTAGGTGGTAGTTGGGATAACCACCTACCATTGATCGAGTTCTCATATAACAATAGCTACCATACCAGCATCAAGGCTGCGCCTTTCGAGGCCTGATACGGTAGAAAGTGTAGAACGCCCGTTTGTTGGGCGGAAGTTGGAGATGTCCAACTGTCAGGACCTGAAATAGTATTTGAAACGACGGACAAGATTGTCCAGATTCGTGACCGTCTGAAAGCTGCCAGGGATAGGCAGAAGAGTTACGTAGATCCAAAGCGTAAACCAATGAAATTCGAAGTAGGTGATAAAGTTTTACTTAAAGTATCACCCTGGAAGGGAGTGATGCGGTTGGTAAGAAAGGTAAGTTAAGCCCGAGGTATATAGGACCATTTGAGATTATCGAATGTGTTGGGTCAGTGGCTTATAAGTTGAACTTACCTGAAGAGCTCAGTGGTATTCATAACGTATTCCACGTCTGCAATCTGAAGAAATGCCTAGCTGACGAATCGCTAGTCATACCACATACGGATGTGCATATAGACGAGAGCTTGAAATTTGTGTAAAAACCATTGTCGATCGAGGATCTACAGGTTAAGAAGCTTCGAAGGAAGCATGTGCCTATTGTAAAGGTAAAATGGGATGCCCGTAGAGGTCCCGAGTATACGTGGGAGGTTGAGTCCACAATGAAAGAAAAATACCCTCATTTGTTTCAGTAAATCTCGAGGTCGATATTTCTTTTAAGGGGGTGAGGATGTAACACCTCGAAAATTCATGATCAATGAAATAACGACACTTGTCATGTAAGACAAAAAGTATTATAAACCCGGATATAATTAAAGATGTACGGCAGGATTTAAATGTGTCGTCATGTTAATTTTGCACCTCTGAACGACCTCATTATGAATCCCAAGACAAATAAACATCTGGTATATATTCAAATCCGGTGATTTCTAGCAATAACTGATTCATAATTGCGAGGGTGGACTCCTACGAAGAAATGCACGGTAAACCTTCTTTAACGGCACTTTCAAAACGATTCAAGAAAACTCTACAAAATGGTAGGGTACATAACTGTTCAAGCATGTTGTTGAGGCCCCAAACTGATAATTTATGTCCCAAATTCGGAATACATGGTTGCCCCTTCGAACGCTTGAAAGGCCAAAAATTTTAGGCTTCTGCAGAAGGCTTACGGACCGTAAGCCATACCCTTACGGTCCGTTAGGGTTGCCCAGCGACTATAAATTTGACAGTTGGTTGTTTAAACGTAATAACCGACCTATAATCGATTTTCCACATCTTTGGACGACCCCTACTTGCTTTTTAGACCACTAGGACACTTGTGGGTGATCAGGGGCACATGGATAGACTTATTTGTCAACAATCCATTGAGTTTTAATCACTATATAAAGCCTCAAAGTTGGAACCATTTGTTCACTCACTTCTTCTGCAATTCTGGAGCTTCTTGGAGCTTAAGAGCAGACCCTAAGCCTTCCAAATCATGCATAGGACTTCAGTAAGTATGCTTAACCTTTCTTAGTTGAGTTTTTGCTTAGTTTTAGCTTAAAAGTCAAACCGTCGTAATTAACGGTTGACTTCACGATTAATCACTAATGGTCCAGTGATTAGTTGAATTGAAAGTATTTTTAAGTTGGTAATTATGTGGGCAATAAACCCTTAAAAGGGCACCCTCTGATTCCCACTCTAACTAGGTCAAATGTCGGGTCAAACTTGTTATTAAAAAGTCAACAGAATGCTTATTTTCCATTTTATGCATATTTAGCAATGTAGAACCCATACAACCCGTTTGATCATTAATATAACTTGGTAATTAGTGTAAGAACATGTCTAAACATGTTCAACCCAACAATTTTCAGTAAAGACCCAGTTCGGAACCGAAAGTCGCATAATTTGACTTTTGCTTTGACTCTCAGTTCTGACCCGTTTAAGCATGTTTTAGAAATTCCTTAGAGCTTTAATTGGACTAGGTTACATGCTAGTATAACCCTCTGTGATTATACACCTTGGTTCATTAGTTATCCAATTAATATGCATGATTCCGTTAATTGCCTATATGATGACCATTATGCCCTTTTCACCATAAAATGTAATTTTTGAAAATGTAAAAGAGTAGAAACCTTAGTTACTGATATATAAACTTGTACCCAAAATGTGACATCATTTTGAGGTGTAGATTGAGAGTTATGCTCATTAGCGTAATTAGAAAGCTTTTTAGCGATTAAACGGCATAATTAGCGTATAGCCTATTTAAACCTACTTTTTGATATCAAACTTTTTACCCACTGATGTAATATATTATTTTGGGATTTTTGAATATTTTTAATTAATTTTAGGCTGAGCATAACTTAGGGTTATAAGCTTAATTCGGTAATTGTCGGTTTTGCCTTTTCGGGCTATAAAATGAGTTTTACATATCTATTTGACTCCAAACCTTTTGCTACTGATTTTATATGATAAATAAATTATTTTAGACCTTCTGTAATAATAAAAATATCAGCTTTATTTATAGAACCCATAGATGGCTTCTAATCGCCTTTTTAAGCGTTTTTAACGCATAGTATGTACTAAAACTATTTTAAACATACAAGGGTTGATACCTACTGATATTTTAGGTAAATTATAATATTTTAACAGTAAGCAAAAGTTGTTTAACTCAGACTTCAGTTTTGAGCTCTTCGGCTTATGTGAAATTACCAAAATGCCCCTACGGTGCATAGTTTGGTTAAAATTGATAAATTTCACATATATGCAATACCCTACTGTTATAACTTATCAAATTAAGTATTTTTGCTGTTTACGTCAGACCTGTAACTCAGGTTAATACTTAAACTCTTTTATAACCTTGTAAATGACCAAAATGCCCCTACGGGGCATAGTGTGTGTTTAAATTCGTTTCGGGCATAATAAAAGATATCTTACTGATGTCACAACATATTTAAGGCATATTAACTTAGGAAACCTGTATATGGCTCTAATGATTACCCGTTACGCCTCTTGCGCGTTCGGTTCGGTTTATGTAACTAGTTTGCATAAATTAGCCGAAACGGGTCAAACCTTATCGATTTTATCTCAAAATCCAGAATGTGTTTAGATTACCCATATAAGACAAGTCTTCAAACTTGTCGGGTCTAAATCACATACTATTCTGGTCTTCGCTTAATCACGCGTTCGAACCGTATCATTCCTTAAAACTAATCGGTCTAAGCTTAAGCTTAACTAAAGACCGTTAGGATTCTAATAGGTTATTATTAACCTTTGTTCCAGAATAGGAGAATCGGTAAAAGCTACCCGCATTTGATATATGTGAATTATGCTTGCAAAGGTAAATACTTTTAAGTTATTTTCCCTTATACGGGCTTGGGGTACGGTATATAAAATACCGCTTGGTCGGGCATTCGACCTTAATCGATTGGTGGTTAAGTATTATCGAGATGACCCGTTTAAAAATATGTTTTGTTTACTTAACGCCTTTGGGGGGTTAATGACCATGTCCCGGATATCCTTGGCATCATTTTACGAAATGGCCACGACCTAAGCGCGGAGTGTAGGCGTACACTCGTCAGTGCATAAATAAATTATGTGGTGTGTCTGTTGATCTTTAACCCGGCACGAACCGGGCTACTAAACGCATAAGGAACATGTAATTCTTTTACAAGTTTATATATTTAAATAATTATCCCAAGTTATAAAATGTTTGTGCCATGTGCATCCAAATCAATGTTTAATCATTTTTAAAATGAGTCGGTTAATTGTATTTACCAGTGTAAACTGACGTATTTTCCCAAAAAGATTAAGTGCAGGTACTATTCGTAATTGGCTGGATTTCTCCTTAGCATCAAAAGAGTCTCGCAAGCTTAAGATGCCTAAAGTCTGTTGAACTACCGTTTCCTATTTTTATTTTTATCCACTTGTGGATTAATTTCAACTATTTGTGATACTTGATATTACAATATTATATTCGGTTGAAATACATCTTTCGTTTGCTTCCGCTGTGCATATTAAATATTGTGTTGTTTGACTATTATGTTGCCAACCACGTCACGATACTCCCCCACCTGGCCCACCAGTCAAACGTGGAAATATCGGGGTGTGACAGGTTGGTATCAGAGCCAACACTGAGTGAATTAAACACTAGCCTTTTGTGTTTAATCTCAGTTACACAATAGCACATTCCAAAATTTTCGAGTCTAGACAAAGAACATAGGAACAATCCAAATTTGTTTCAATTTATTTTTAACTTTGTCTTTTATTTCATATATTCTTGTTGTTATCTTATATTATATTGACAGGTCTAAATATGCCGCCAAGATTCTTCAGACGAAGAGGACGAGGCAAGGGGCCAATCACCGCCCCCAATGATCACGAAGCCGGGCCTTCGAACAGGCGAGCTCCTTCCACCACTGCAAGTACCGATTCCCGAGAGAACTGGAGGACCAATGTGGAGCCCGCTAGACTGTCTGTTTCACACAGTTCAACGCTTCCTATTCGTAACTCTTATGGGCCACAGTCGGAAAACGAGCCCAATAACCCCCAACCATCTTATATACCTCTACAGCGATCCCTATCGCACCATTCCTTTGGAGACCCCACACCTGTTTTTCAGGGCCGGTTTAACCCGGCAAACTACATACAAGAACCAGTGGGTTTTAACCCATTGGGGCCAGAGGATCATTTCTCCGGCGATCATGCAGAGGATATGGACGAGGACACGGATCCCGTCGAGCCTGCAACCGGGACCCCTAACCATCCTATCGAGGTCTCTGATGGTTCGTCTTTTCATGGATCACCCTACCATGGTCCAGACAGTTACCAGGCATGGTTTAACCAGTACGAGTGGTATTTTACACCCTCGCATCATTCGTCACCTCACCAGCAGCAGCAGCAGCAGGATCCCTCTGGGGATTCACGATTCGTGGCAGTCACGCCACCGCCTCCACCACCACCAGTTCATCAAGCACCTCCAGAACCGCCAAGGCGTAGGAGGACAGGCGCACGGATGTCCGCGCGAGGAGGAGACTTTCACTTTAGCTCTCCTCGTCACTCAAGTGGCAGTCATTATCCGCCACTACAGGAAGACCCGCAAATGGGTGGACCTTCAAACCCAGTTGCACCGCAGCCACCACCGATGGGTTTTGATAACCCGATTCCTGCCTACACTGGTTCGATGGCGTACAACCCGTTTGAGCAGCCGGCTCACACCAACTATCATTACGCTGAAGCCGACCCATACTTGGTAGCGGCCAACTATAACGCCCTTCATCCTGAAGGACCGTATGGAGCTCCTTGGGGAGTAGGGTACCCAACTCTTAGGTACCAAATACCTGCTTGACCTATAATTCGGCAACAATCGCAGCCACCACAGTTTTCCCCACCCGAGCGGAAAGAAATTCTTCAAAGATTGGACCAGGTCGAGCGAGATTTTCACAGAGATCGCAGGGAGCGACAAAGTTTCTTCCAGGGATTGACAAGTTTAATAAAAGGGAAGAGCAAGAAGGACCATTGAATCCTTCAATTATTGATTGTATTTTTCCTTGTTTTCAGTTGAGCCCCTGCGTGGGTCTGTCTTGCTGTTTTGAGCCCCTGCGTGGGCCTATCTTTCTGTTAACCCCTACGAGGGTATGTTGTTTGTTTAAGTCCCTGCGTGGACTAGTATTTCAGTTTGACCCCTGCGTGGGTAACTCGTTCTGTTAAAAAGTCCCGTTTAGGGCGATGTGTAATCTTTTTAATAATTAATGGAATGTTAAGATTATAAGTTTCATTTTTACCATTATATGCATAAATAAATTATATGTGAAATAAATGAATCAAAATCATTACTTTTAAAAAAAATATATGCCCATTTAAATATTAACTAAGAATCTTAAAGGTATAACCTAGCCTGCATGTCATTATAAGACCTGGCCAAGATGGTAAGGCCTGTTTAAAAAGATTCAAATCCATGTTAACATCTGAAAACATGTTAACGCTCCTGGCAGACGTGATTCCTTAAAATCACACACGTCATTCTTATAATAAGGATTCTTCTAAAGATTCTTAACCCAACTAAATGATCTATGAATCATGGGTTTAAATCATCAATTAAGATGATCATATTTGGACCATACATTGGTAATATAGTGCCTATGGGCCCTGCTCATTTTCATATGAGACAAAAGACAGTAGTAGTCTGCGACCCTGTCTGAAAAAGGTAAAGAACTATGTTCAAACCTTCATGCCCTGATTCTCTGAAATCATGGCTTATAATTTAAAATGTCTTTGTGACTAGGCCTTTTGTGCTACTAATAAAACTGTTATTGTTTTATAATTAGGATAAGTTATATTAAAATCCTAAATAAATGTGAGTAACATATTAATCAAATATGGTCTATGTTTACCATGGTTAATGAATTGCCCTAAAAGACAATTCCTTAATAAACTCCCAAATAAATTATTGCAATCTTTTATGTAACAGTTCAAGATAAATGGCTGACTCGGATGAGATTAACAGTCATCCTCTGGAGAATAATGACAATGCTAGAATTAATATAACCAAAGGAGAGCTTCGTACACTGATTGATACAGCTGTGTCTAAAGCTGTAGAGGAGCAATTTAAGGAGTATAGTGGGACTCAAAGTAAAGCCTCATCTGTACCCCGCTCTAAGTCTGTCCCTAAAACTCAATCTGAGGCTCACAGCAAGCCACCACCCTCTAAGAAGGAAGGACCCAAGAAAGTTGATGACGATCGTCAGTCCTCAAATCAGCAAAGTGTTCCATCTCTGAAGATCGTACCTAAACAAGGGACCCAGGACAAGGGTTGCTCCTACAAATATTTTGTTTCATGCAAACCCAGGGATTTCACTGGGGAGAAAGGAGCTGTGGATTGTATGACGTGGTTGGACGAGATGGACACAGTTGTTGATATCAGCGGATGCGCTGAGAGGGATGTGGTCAAGTTTGTGTCTTAATCATTTAAAGGTGAGGCCTTAGCCTGGTGGAGATCGTTGATTCAAGCCACAGGGAAAATCCCATTGTACAATATGACTTGGGATCAGTTTGTGTCGTTGATCAGGGAGAACTACTGTCCTCAACATGAGGTAGAAAAGATTGAGTCTGATTTTCTGTCATTGGTTATGAAGAACCTTGACTGCCAAGCTTACCTCACGAGCTTCAACACAATGTCCAGATTGGTTCTGTATCTGGTGACCCCGGAACCCAAAAGAATAGCTCGTTTCATCGGGGGTTTAGCCCCAGAAATAAAGGCAAGCGTGAAGGCCTCTCAGCCAACTACTTTCAGATCTGTAACTGATATATCTTTGTCCCTCACACTGGACGCGGTCAGACAGAGATCGCTGAGGAACACAGATGCCGATAAAAGGAAACGTGAAGATGACAATTCACGTAGGTCAAACAAGAAGCACCGAGGGAGCAATGACCACAAGAAAGGGTCTGAGTCTAAGAAGGATGGGCATCAATCTAGTGATAAGCCCAAGTGCAAAGTCTGTAAGAAACAGCACTTCAGGAAGTGCAGGTTTGAATCGAACTCGCAGACACAGTCAAGAACTTTTTCATGCGGGATATGCAAGTCCAAGGAACACAAAACCTTAGATTGCAAAAAGATGAAGGACGCAACGTGCTACAGTTGCAACGAAAAAGGGCATATCAAGTCCAACTGCCCAAAGCTTGCAAAGAAGAATGAGGAAGGGAAGAAGACCAATGCTAGGGTCTTCAGGATGGATGCAAAGGAAGCCGTCCAGGACGACAATGTGATTACAGGTACTTTCCTTATAAAGGATGTATATGCAAGAGTACTTTTTGATTCAGGCGCTGATAAGTCTTTCGTAGATAATAAGTTTTGTGAATTGTTGAAATTGCCTGTTAAAACCTTAAGTGTGAAGTATGAGGTGGAATTAGCAGATGGCACCTTAGAAACCGCCTCAACCATATTAGATGGATGTTTCATATCCATTAAGAACCACTCTTTTCCGTTGTCCCTACTTCCTCTGAAGTTAGCCGGTTTCGACATAGTTTTGGGTATGGACTGGTTATCTCATAACCAGGCCCAGATTGTCTGCAATAAGAAGCAAGTGGTGATCAAGACTCCGTCTGGTGAACCACTTACCATTCAGGGAGATACCCGGTATGGACTGCCTGAGCAAGTGACTATGCTCAAGGCCTCTAAGTGTTTGAAGAAGGGTTGTGTCATCTACATGGCACAAGTGACTATTGATGAGCCGAAACCCAAGATTGAGGATATCCCCGTCATTTCTGAATACCCTGAAGTGTTTCCTGAAGATCTACCTGGCTTACCACCAGATAGGCAAGTAGAATTCAGAATTGACATCATCCCTGGAGCAGCACCAATAGCAAGGGCGCCTTATAGGTTGGCACCAACAGAGATGAAGGAGTTGAGGACGCAGTTAGATGATTTGCTAGCTAAAGGTTTCATTAGACCTAGTTCGTCTCCATGGGGAGCGCCAATCTTATTTTTCAAGAAGAAGGATGGATCGATGCATCTGTGCATCGATTATCGTGAGCTTAACAAGGTCACTATCAAAAATAGGTATCCTTTGCCCAGGATCGACGATTTGTTCGATCAATTGCAAGGGGAAAGCTACTTCTCTAAAATCGATCTGAGGTCAGGCTATCATCAATTGAAGGTTAAAGATGAAGATGTACACAAGACTGCATTTAGGACTCGTTATGGTCATTTCGAGTTCCTAGTGATGCCTTTTGGGCTCACTAATGCACATGCCGCATTCATGGATCTCATGAATCGCGTCTGCAAGCCCTACTTGGACAAATTTGTCATCGTCTTCATTGACGGCATCCTCATCTACTCGAAGAACCAAGCTGACCATGAGAAACACCTTCGCAGTATTCTTAAACTCCTACATCATGAGAAGCTCTATGCCAAATTCTCTAAATGTGAATTTTGGCTTCGAGAAGTCCAATTCCTTGGACATGTGGTTAGTGAGCGTGGTATCCAAGTGGATCCCGCTAAGGTGGAAGTTGTTATGAATTGGCAAGAGCCGAAGACGCCTACAGAGATTCGTAGCTTCCTGAGCTTAGCAGGATACTAAAGGCGCTTCATTGAAAATTTTTCAAGGATTGCTGCACCCCTAACTTCATTGACTCGTAAGAAAGTAAAGTTCAATTGGGGTCCTAAGCAACAGGAATCCTTCGATATTCTCAAGCAGAAGCTGAGCAATGCACCTGTATTGACCTTGCCTGATGGAATAGAAGAGTTTGTGGTATATTGTGATGCATCACACACCAGGATGGGATGTGTCCTTATGCAGAAAGGCAACGTTATTACCTATGCTTCACGACAGTTGAAAGTGCACGAGAAGAATTACACCACCCATGACTTGGAGTTGGGTGCCGTTGTATTTGCACTAAAACTATGGAGGCATTATTTGTATGGTATCAAGTATGTGATCTATTCTGGTCACAAGATCCACCAGCACCTCTTTAACCAGAAGGATTTAAACATGAGACAACGACGATGCATGGAAACATTGAATGATTATGATTGTGAAATCAGATACCATCCTGGCAAGGCGAATGTAGTCGCCGATGCCTTGAGCAGAAAGGAAAGGGTCAAACCCATCCGAATCAATGCCAAGTGCATTGAGTTAAAGAACTGTTTGAATGAAAGGTTGTTAGCTGCACAGAAGGAAGCTGTGTTGGAAGCTAACTATCCTAATGAAAAGATTGGAGTAACCGAAGAAAAATTATCTCAGGGCAAGGACGGAATTCTAAGATTGAATGGACGAATATGGGTTCCCATTTATGGGGGACTTCGGGATGTTATCCTCCAGGAAGCCCATAGTTCTAAATATTCCGTTCATCCTGGAGCTGATAAGATGTACCAGGATCTAAGGGCAAACTATTGGTGGATAGGCTTGAAGAAGTCTGTAGCTACCTGTGTAGCTAAATGCTTGACGTGTGCGCAAGTCAAAGCAGAACATCAGAAACCGTCAGGTTTGCTACAACAGCCTAAACTTCCCACTTGGAAGTGGGAAATGGTAACTATGGATTTTATCACCAAGTTACCTAAGACAAGGAAAGGAAATGATACCATATGGGTGATCGTAGACAGACTGACTAAGTCAGCACATTTCCTACCCATTAAGGAGACCTACAGCTCCGACATGTTAGCCCAACTGTATGTAGATAAGATTGTAGCTTTACATGGCATACCTGTGTCTATTATCTCTGACAGAGATACTAGATACACATCCCATTTTTGGAAAAGCTTCCAACAATCTTTGGGCACGCGCTTAAATTTCAGTACGGCTTACCATCCTCAGACGGACGGACAGCGTGAGCGTAAAATCCAAACCTTGGAAGACATGCTTCGTGCATGTGTGATTGATTTAGGTGGTATTTGGGATAACCACCTGCCATTGATCGAGTTCTCATATAACAATAGCTACCATACCAGCATCAAGGCTGCGCCTTTCGAGGCCTTATACGGTAGAAAGTGTAGAACGCCCGTTTGTTGGGCGGAAGTTGGAGATGTCCAACTGTCAGGACCTGAAATAGTATTTGAAACGACGGACAAGATTGTCCAGATTCGTGACCGTCTGAAAGCTGCCAGGGATAGGCAGAAGAGTTACGCAGATCCAAAGCGTAAACCTATGAAATTCGAAGTAGGTGATAAAGTTTTACTTAAAGTATCACCCTGGAAGGGAGTGATGTGGTTTGGTAAGAAAGGTAAGTTAAGCCCGAGGTATATAGGACCATTTGAGATTATCGAATGTGTTGGGTCAGTGGCTTACAAGTTGAACTTACCTGAAGAGCTCAGTGGTATTCATAACGTATTCCACGTCTGCAATCTGAAGAAATGCCTAGGTGACGAATCGCTAGTCATACCACATACGGATGTGAATATAGATGAGAGCTTGAAATTTGTGGAAAAACCATTTTCGATCGAGGATCGACAGGTTAAGAAGCTTCGAAGGAAGCATGTGCCTATTGTAAAAGTAAAATGGGATGCCCGTAGAGGTCCCGAGTATACGTGGGAGGTTGAGTCCACAATGAAAGAAAAATACCCTCATTTGTTTCAGTAAATCTCGAGGTCGAGATTTCTTTTAAGGGGGTGAGGATGTAACACCTCAAAAATTCGTGATCAATGAAATAACGACACGTGTCATGTAAGACAAAAAGTATTATAAACCCGGATATAATTAAAGATGTACGGCAGGATTTAAAAGTGTCGTCATATTAATTTTGCACCTCTAAACGACCTCATTATGAATCCCAAGACAAATAAACATCTGGTATATATTCAAATCCGGTGATTTCTAGCAATAACTGATTCATAATTGCGAGGGTGGACTCCTACGAAGAAATGCACGGTAAACCTTCTTTAACGGCACTTTCAAAACGATTCAAGAAAACACTACAAAAGGGTAGGGTACATAACTATTCAAGCATGTTGTTGAGGCCCCAAACTGATAATTTATGTCCCAAATTCAGAATACATGGTTGCCCCTTCGAACGCTTGAAAGGCCAAAAATTTTTGGCTTCTGCAGAAGGCTTACGGACCGTAAGCCATACCCTTACGGTTCGTAAGGGTTGCCCAGCGCCTATAAATTTGACAGTTGGCTGTTTAAACGCAATAACCGATCTATAATCGATTTTCCACATCTTTGGACGACCCCTACTTGCTTTTTAGACCACTAGGACACTTGTGGGTGATCAGGGGCACATGGATAGACTTATTTGTGAACAATCCATTGAGTTTTAATCAATATATAAAGCCTCAAAGTTGCAACCATTTGTTCACTCACTTCTTCTGCAATTCTGGAGCTTCTTGGAGCTTAAGAGCAGACCCTAAGCCTTCCTAATCATGCATAGGACTTCAGTAAGTATGCTTAACCTTTCTTAGTTGAGTTTTTGCTTAGTTTTAGCTTAAAAGTCAAATCGTCGTAATTAACGGTTGACTTCACGATTAATCACTAATGGTCTAGTGATTAGTCGAATTGAAAGTAGTTATAAGTTGGTAATTATGTGGGCAATAAACCCTTAAAAGGGCACCCTCTAATTCCCACTCTAACTAGGTCAAATGTCGGGTCAAACTTGTTATTAAAAAGTCAACAGAATGCTTATTTTCCATTTTATGCATATTTAGCAATGTAGAACCCATACAACCTGTTTGATCATTAATATAACTTGGTAATTAGTGTAAGAACATGCCTAAACATGTTCAACCCGACAATTTTCAGTAAAGACCCGGTTCGGAACCGAAAGTCGCATAATTTGACTTTTGCTTTGACTTTCAGTTCTGACCCGTTTAAGCATGTTTTAGGAATGCCTTATTGCTTTTATTGGACTAGGTTACATGCTAGTATAACCCTCTGTGATTATACACCTTGGTTCATTAGTTATCCAATTAATATGCATGATTCCGTTAATTGCCTATATGATGACCATTATGCCCTTTTCACCATAAAATGTAATTTTTGAAAATGTAAAAGAGTAGAAACCTTAGTTACTGATATATAAACTTGTACCCAAAATTTGACATCATTTTGAGGTGTAGATTGAGAGTTATGCTCATTAGCGTAATTAGAAAGCTTTTTAGCGATTAAACGGCATAATTAGCGTATAGCCTATTTAAACCTACTTTTTGATATCAAACTTTTTACCCACTGATGTAATATATTATTTTGAGATTTTTGAAGATTTTTAATTAATTTTAGGCTGAGCATAACTTAGGGTTATAAGCTTAATTCGGTAATTGTCGGTTTTGCCCTTTCGGGCTATAAAATGAGTTTTACATATCTATTTGACTCCAAACCTTTTGCTACTGATTTTATATGATAAATAAATTATTTTAGACCTTCTGTAATAATAAAAATATCAGCTTTATTTATAGAACCCGGAGATGGCTTCTAATCGCCTTTTTAAGCGTTTTTAACGCATAGTATGTACTAAAACTATTTTAAACATACAAGGGTTGATACCTACTGATATTTTAGGTAAATTATAATATTTTAACAGTAAGCAAAAGTTTTTTAACTCAGACTTCAGTTTTGAGCTCTTCGGCTTATGTGAAATTACTAAAATGCCCCTACGATGCATAGTTTGGTTAAAATTGATAAATTTCACATATATGCAATACCCTACTGTTATAACTTATCAAATTAAGTATTTTTTCTGTTTACATCAGACCTGTAACTCAGGTTAATACTTAAACTCTTTTATAACCTTGTAAATGACCAAAATGCCCCTACGGGGCATAGTGTGTGTTTAAGTTCGTTTCGGGCATAATAAAAGATATCTTACTGATGTCACAACATATTTAAGGCATATTAACTTAGGAAACCTGTATATGGCTCTAATGATTACCCGTTACGCCTCTTGCGCGTTCGGTTCGGTTTATGTAACTAGTTTGCATAAATTAGCCGAAACGGGTCAAACCTTATCGGTTTTATCTGAAAATCCAGAATGTGTTTAGATTACCCATATAAGACAAGTCTTCAAAATTGTCGGGTCTAAATCACATATTATTCTGGTCTTCACTTAATCACGCGTTCGAACCGTATCATTCCTTAAAACTAATCGGTCTAAGATTAAGCTTAACTAAAGTCCGTTAGGATTCTAATAGGTTATTATTAACCTTTGTTCCAGAATAGGAGAATCGGTAAAAGCTACCCGCATTTGATATTTGTGAATTATACTTGCAAAGGTAAATACTTTTAACTTATTTTCCCTTATACGGGCTTGGGGTACGGTATATAAAATACCGCTTGGTCGGGCATTCGACCTTAATCGATTGGTGGTTAAGTATTATCGAGATGACCCGTTTAAAAATATGTTTTGTTTACTTAACGCCTTTGGGGGGTTAATGATCATGTCCCGGATATCCTTGGCATCATTTTACGAAATGGCCACGACCTAAGCGCAGCGTGTAGGTGTACACTCGTCAGTGCATAAATAAATTATGTGGTGTGTCTATTGATCTTTAACCCGGCACGAACCGGGCTATTGAACGCATAAGGAGCATGTAATTCTTTTACAAGTTTATATATTTAAATAATTATCCCAAGTTATAAAATGTTTGTGCCATGTGCATCCAAATCAATTTTTAATCATTTTTAAAATGAGTCGGTTAATTGTATTTACCAGTGTAAACTGACGTATTTTCCCAAAAATATTAAGTGCAGGTACTATTCGTAATTGGCTGGATTTCTCCTTAGCATCAAAAGAGTCTCGCAAGCTTAAGATGCCTAAAGTCTGTTGAACTACCGTTTCCTATTTTTATTTTTATCCACCTGTAGATTAATTTCAACTATTTGTGATACATGATATTACAATATTATATTCGGTTGAAATGCATCTTTCGTTTGCTTCCGCTGTGCATATTAAATATTGTGTTGTTTGACTATTATGTTGCCAACCACGTCACGATACTCCCCCACCGGGCCCACCGGTCAAACGTGAAATATCGGGGTGTGACACAATTCGACAACAGTACACTATCAACACAGAATTATTTTTATTTCATCTTTGTTTGAAACTTTAACCAAATCAATCTGGAATTGTAAAAACATATGGACAACATAAATATCTTAACTCTTAAATTCAAGCGATTCATAATTAATAAGTCAAACCTCCGGCACACAAGACGCTGCAAACATCAAACGATGTTCTCCTGATTCTTCTTCCCCTTCGCAAACCCTACGCCTTGTTTGACACACGACGCTGCAAACATAAAACGGGTAAAACCCATTCATCCAACTCTCGTTTCTTTTGGCGATTCTGGTTTTCTTATATTCCTCGTTCGGTCTTATTTCTTTCTATTGATCGCTTGATGTATATAAAATTCTATATAAAATGATGATACCGTACCTTTAATACGGTGGCATTCTTCCAGTTGCTTCTTGAGAAACTCAAGTAGGTCAAAGATAGTTGCTTTGACTCCGCCTCATGCCTGAAGTTATTAAACTTGTTAATCACTATTGTTTTTAGTTAATCTGGACCTGCATTAATCACTAAGTCTAGTCACGGACATAAGATTAGAAGAAGAAGAGGATTTATCTATCTACATCAAACCAACAAAATCAATCTATCTACAATTTGACAAACAGGGCAAAACCTCCCAAACAGATCTATATATCTACATCAAACAAATAAAATCAAGATCTGCAAAATCAAACCTTGATTCAATAATCTGCTGCATATTGGAAGAACTTGCATAAAAGGCTGGAGCTTCTGATGCTCCTCCAACAACTCAGTCAAGTATTGACTGCAATCAAAATCCAATCCAATCCGATTAAAACAGATGAACCCTAAAACTCATATGAAATGAAGAAAGAAGAAGACCTGTCAACATCTGGGTTAGCTCTAATGAGTGGAGAGGCAGCTCGTGTAGGAGAGAAGTTGGGATTATACAAACCTGACATAAGGTGGATTTTCAACAACAATCCACCCAAACAAATTCACGGAAGAAGAAGAAGAAGAAGAGACAATAAAAAGAAAAGGGATAGAAGTTGGGATTATACAAACCGGGTGAGCGTGTGTGTGCCAATGTTTCTTCTCGCACTCGAATCCAGGACTCGAACTGAAGAGGACCACCACCTCTGATGACAGCCGGAGGTTATATCTGCCGTCATCAGTCATCGATAACCTCCCGACATCAGAATCTCTCAATCGAATTCAAATCATCATCAAATTAAACCTAAATTGAAATGAAATGAAATAAGAAAGAGTTTTAGAGAGAGAGAGAGACCTGTGCCGTCATCAATCGACAGCCGGAGGTTATCTCTGCCGTAATACCTTCTCATCGAGCAGATTAGACAACAACCTGTGAATAAACCCTAGGACTGTACAAATTGTAATACCTTCTCATCTATGAAACTGAGTGACAAAGATGATGATTCAGCAGCGGATTTCTTCTCGGCTGACATTCTTCGTGTGGAAGCTTTGTAAAACAAAACCCTAAAATCGCCTGTAGGAAGATTAGAGAAGAAATAGAGAAGAAATAGAAAAGAAAGAGAAAAGAAAGAGAGAAATGGGTCTGGAAATTTGAGTCGAGAAGAGAGAAGAAGAAAGACTGATATGATGTGCATTAATTGGCAAACAACTCCCCATGCATTTTCAAATTTTACCTCCTAAAAAATGATTACTTTTTAATTTTAATAACCAAAAAAACCAGATTAATATCATTATATTAAAATATTAAAATCGGAATTATGATGTAAGCTAATCCAATGTGGCATATCTAAGAACATGACACATCAGTAAAATTAGGTCAGCACTTAGTCTCCTTTTATAGATTACTAGTTGTAACACCCGTGTGAACACACGGGTATGTTTAATAACGATCGAAAACAAATACTAAAAAACAGATTATAATATAACATTTAAATTCTTTGCATTTGGTGTTTGCTTAGTTATATATATTCATATTTTGATTATATATGTTACAATAATTATTGATCAATTTTGTCTTTCATATTCTTGTTGATAATATTAAGTGTTATTGCAATTGGCTTAACAAATTATTATAAATCTGGATGTGAAAGTATTTGTTGTGATTTGCACTTGATACGGATAAATAGTCAGTGGTCAGTAAGCAGTGGATTGGGTTATATGTTGGAACAGTAGATTGAATAATTGGTTAGCAACATGGGATTAGTCAACAGTAGATTGAATGTGCATTAGCAACAATAGAGTGGAGTCAAGAGTAAATTGAATGTGTGTTAGCAACAATTGATTGGGTTGGTTAGCAACAGGTGTTTGGGTTGATTATTGAATCAATGAACTCCCTGAGCGTTAATACAACTTGAGCATTTTTAATGAATCTCGATTTCATTGAAATTCAAACCATATCAACTGTATGTATGTATAATTGAAGGGGTTATAAAACCCCCTTTACACTACACACTCAAGTTATATAACCCCCTCTCTTACACATCTTGTCATTTGTCACATAACTCTCTTATGAGGCTTGACCATTACACATGTTCTTATAACCATAATAAGCAATCACCCTCATCAAGAAGTTAATAATGTAGTGTACTTAAAAATGAGGCACCAAGGTACATAATTTATTACATTAAATAGTATGTGCGCATATATATATAGCATTAAAGCATCAACTTGCATATTTAGGTATAATTAATAGTAATTATATCACCAAATGGTTTTATGGAAAAAAGAAAAAAAATTGCATCCAAAGAATCCCATAAAAGCAGACTGTGTAGCCTTGTAAAATATGGTGCTTGTTTTCATCCATTAACCTCTAAAATGTTTCCACAATATAAATTCATAACATTAATCGATATTAACTTCGTAATTAAAAAGGGGCAACTAAGAAAATTTATAATATGATAATTACACTCTTCTCATTCTCCTCAAGCTTATGTAATAACGTAAATCCATACATAAGAGAAGGATATGTATGAAAATTACACGGGTTACTTAAAGTAAATTATATAATATTTAATAGTGTTGACATACAATTTGAAATGAAAAAAATGACTATTAAAAAATCACAAATTGGTAAATTGATGTATTTGCATTAGCATCAAACACTCCCTCTTTTCGCTTATGAAATCAAAAGCACGAGCTTGAATACCCGCTAGCCTTTAAAGGTATTCTTCAATGGCCATGAGATCGATCATAAAGTTCGACACAACATTAGGGTCTTGATTTGAACAAAGGTTTTTTAATATCATATTGCAAATCAAATTCACAAAAATTAAAGCTCAAAGTCACAAGTCAAGGCTTGTAATATGTAAAGTCCTCCATTTGGTATTGTAAAAAAAGGATATAAAATAAATAAATAAAAATTGAGACCAAATTCCGTGCTTATTTTATAATGTCTTAAAAAAACAAATGTTACAGATGCTCACAACTTCTTGTGCCTTCTCTACAAATGAAAGAGCATCTCCCATTCCCAAATGTGTCCGGCCATTCGATCTAGATAAAAAGCAGGCTTGATATATTCTCTACAAATGAATTGGGTTTGAAGCCATTCGATCTACATAACTATGAGCAAAACCATAATAGCAAAACAAATCCAATTCCTCTTATATCTAATTCACAAAGCCACAACCAGTGTTCCATTATTCTATTGAACTATAGGCAATCCAAAATCATAAAAACAATTTATTATCATAGTTCAAATGTCTTGTAGTTAGTTCATACTAATAAAATCATAAAAAAAAACAATTTATTATAATATTCGAAGTAATATAAAAACACATAAACTTACATCTGATGTTGAGCTAGAAGCCTTATCTGCTATTGCTTTCATTATAATATTAAGATAACATTCGAGTTATAAATATCTCAAAAATCTCATTTTGAACCAACACCCAAAATTGCATTCGTTTAAACTAAGGTAAACATATACAGTTTACATACCAGCCCCTGCATGCTTTGTTGATTAACATAGTAACCATCATGAGGTGATTCCATATAGTTTAACTACAGTTAAATATATATAATATATATCTATATATACACACACACATGTAATTAACAAAATAAGAAGGTTACCACGGTTTCAAAAGAAAAGCCAACTAACAAAGATAATTAAAAAAAACATACCAGACCCTGCACATTTGGTTGGGTCCCATAATAGCCATGAAGAGTTATTCCATCTGAGCTCATACCTTCCTATCCAGTTCCCAACTCCACCTATCACAAGCACAGCCTGGGTAAGCTCCTGCAGATTAGTAACTTCTTCCAGCGAGGAAGGTTGCCGTGCAAAACCGAAATTTATCACAACTGCCCAATCAAGAATTTTTACGGAAATCTTGCAACAAATTTGGAGTATTTTGATATGTAGAGCTACTCTTGGCTACGCCCTTTTGTATAAGTCGGTGTAGAAATACTATCTTTAACAAAGTTAAGTATTAAAGCTCACCTCGCTCCCCGAATATATCACTCTTGTACTTCTGCTCGAGTGAGGTGGCAAATGTAAAAGGTGAACCGAGAGCGACTGACCATGCAAATGCAACATCAGTGGCTCGTCCGTCAACATCCTGCACACATATATATTAAAATCAATTAATAAATATTCATAAGCTATAGGTCACAAAATATATACATATAAGGAATAAAGAAGATAAACAACCTGATGGACAGCAAAACTTGCATAGATTCCAGCTCCGTTAATATCTTTTCCTTGAACATCTGTCACACCCGCTCGTAGCGGAAGCGCGAGGTGTGATCTGATCGGTTCTCATTGCATAACAATATAAGTGAACAATACTATATGAATATAAACAAGCTCCAATGCCATTGTCATAATTGTTTCGAAAGAACGCAACATAAGTTAAATGTATTTGTTACAAACCATCAAATGAAAATATGTTTTCATCGTTCTATACATCAAAATGTAAGTCTTAAAATGTCAAGGCTTTGACCACTATATCACCGCAAAGAGGCGGTATATAACGGGCAAACCCTTCAAATGGTGGCATGGAGTCTTAATACTTGCTTTCCTTGACTGAAATGTCTGCATGGTCCACTAATTTCCTGAAATACATGTTAAGTTTGAAAAACATCAACAAAAGTTGGCGAGTTCATGCAGTTTAGTTGTATGAGATGTATCTGTAAAATGTGAGTTGTATAAAATGTATACGTAAAATGTGAGTTGTCTAAAATGTATCCGTAAAATGTGAGTTGTATAAAATGTATCTGTATGTAATGATGTAGTATGTAAAGCGTCAATGAAATCGTTGATCATTAATGTTTCGCGAGGACATTAATATGTGTGACGAATTAGGAAGCAATCCAAACCTAGACGATTTTATGTCGACTACTATCGACTGGGACACAAACGCACTCTTCTGTATGGGTCCACGACCAAGAGTGGGGCTCGCCAATACCCATTAGATCTAACCACTTGTACCTAGGTCCAAACTGGATTAATGGTGCTTAGATGTATAAACCCTAATTCGCACATGATCTAAGGTGTTTCATTCCCTAACTTTAACATACGTTGAACATGTATTTTCCCCGATAGTTGTAAAGTTCTAAACATTTAAATGAATAGGGGACATGAACTCACAGTATCGCGTCCTGTGAATAGAAGTAACTATGATCTCACGTGCGGTCGTCCTGAATAGTATTGCGACCTACAAATGTTCTTATATTTGTTAGACACTTCGGTCTTTGTAATAACTTGAGTACAAGTCTTGTGTCTTAAATATGTGTAAGACTTGTATGTCTTTACTGTTCGTTGAACTGTGTATTTAAATGAATGATTTGTTAAACTGCTATATATATATATATATATATATATATATATATATATATATATATATATATATATATATATATATATATATATATATGTCATCTTGTATCTTGTGAGTTGTATCATCGGGTCTTGTCTTCTTGATTTCGTGTCGTTGTGTAAGTAAATTGTGTAATTGAATTTCCAATAATCGTGTCATTGGGCCGAGCCCATGTTTTTCATGTTATTGGGCCCCAAATAGTGTTGGGCCTAAATAGTGTTGGGCCTAAATAGTGTTGGGCCTAAATAGTGTTGGGCTTAAATAGTGTTGGGCTTAAATAGTGTTGGGCTTAAATAGTGTTGGGCCTTGGCCCATATGTTTGGTATTGGGCTTAGCCCATGAGTTTTTGATATTGGGCTTAGCCCATGTATTTATGTTAAGCCCATTATAAAATGTAAGCCTATTTGTATAAAGTAGCCCATTAAGAAATGTAAGCCCATTTGTATAAAATAACCCATTAAGAAATGTAATCCCATTTGTATAAAATAGCCCATTAAGAAAGTATAAGTCTTTCATTTCTATAAAACATTTTTATAAAAATTCACTAAGTATACTTTTTAGTAAATAAAAACATAATAGTTTTTATAAGTTTAAAAATGTCCGAATTTTGTTAATGGTAACGTATTTTGGTGTCCGCGTCGAAAGATCGCCCAAACGTCGTAGTAAGTCCTCGGATTGGTGATATGTTCATAGGTTCGTCCGTCGTCCGATTTGACCATAATTTGTATTCGATTACTCGGATCGTCCGTAACTCGCTTTTAAGGCGTAATTATATGAAGTCTTGTAAGACTTTGATTATTATGTAACATGTGTTAATAATAACCATTGTAATCAAGTACCTATCTTTGATATATATAACTAATACATCAAATACCACATAGCACTTAAGTTGTTAAATTAATCAAATATATATTTTCTCAAAATATATATTTATAACTAACTTTGTTTTTATAAAAAGAATTCTCTAAATCTTTTTAATCTTGTAAAGGTTTAGCCAAAATGATGGTTTAGTTAACATATAAATTATTAGAAAATTTGGCCATATAACCCTTGTATTTTTAACTTTACCATGTTTAATCAAACATATCATTTTCTTTTCAAAATCACCATCAATTTACTCATAACATCTTAACTAAAACATATGAGATTTTTATAACATAAGCTTATCAAAATGATCTCCAAATCATGTAGGGTTTTAAACATGATCATAATATATGTTAACTAGTTCAAAAACCTAGTTTACTTCTAGTTTTAATAACTTTTATAAAAATCTCATGTTGTATGTTACTTTTTATAATCTTGTAAAAGTCTTGTTTTTAAATAAAAACATTAAGTAAATTAACAACACCATAATTTATGATCATCCATTCATCCTTTAAGTTTAACAAAAACCCTTTAACATAAACATGTATAATTGTTAGATCATATTTTTTTTAAAATATCATCTAACAATTTATTTATATCATAATCCTCATAACAAGATCAAATATGCATATAACAAGTCTTAGATCACAATATAAACAAACATAAATATATCATGATTATTATCTTTGCTTCTTTGTATTTTTCATGTTTATTATATATGATTACTTAGTTATTATTAGTTATAATAACAATCATAAACATAATATAAGTATGAAAAAAAAATAGATCTAGAAGCTTACTTCTAGCACTAGGCTAGGGATGATCTTTAGAGAATGATTAAGAGTTAAGAAGATGAAGATCTTGATGGTAGAATGCTTTTGAATGGATGAAAACCCTTCCTTTAACTTGCAAATGCTTTAGATCACCTTAAGCTCCATGAAACTCCATGTTGATCATTAAGATGTGATAAACTTTAAATGGGTTTTTATGGAGTTCTTGGTGGAAGATGAAGATGATGATGAGAGAGTTTGTGTGGGTAATTAAAAGATGAAAAATGAGTGGTAAGGTGCTAGATTACTTAGTGGTTAAGTGATATAATCATCCACCAACTTAACCACTTGCAACATAATAAAAATATCTAGATATTTAACACAAAATTAAGGGTGTGGGACCCCTTAAAAACGTGAACATGAGGGAGGGGTGGGTCTTGTATTTGTTTCAAAGTGTTAAGAAATTTATACTTGATAAAAATGTGGTAAAAATATTAGATGTTTAAGGGTTTAGGTGTTTGAAATTTTTCAAGATGTTTCAAGGTGTTAGGTGATTATAACTAGACCAAAATGATCCACATAATGATAGATAGTTGCTAAAAAAAGATTAGATATCGTTCGGATATTCGTTTGGCATTTGTTCCGCAAGTAACTAGTCGAATGGTAAACTTGTGGAAGTTGTAGGGAAAATTTCGGTTATGTGTGTAATTGATATTCCCTAAGTATTTTCATATGAAATTTGTGTTTAAACAACACTTTTGCATCTTGTAGTAAAAATAATAATGCTGAATTTTGCGGAAAGTTATTGAAATGGTAAGTTTTAGCACTTTTCGGCAGTTTTCGAGCAGTTTTTGGTGCTACCGGACATTGGTAATATATTAAACCAAACCCTTGTATTCCCATATATGGTTTAATGTATATTTGATGTTGGACTTTCACCTGAGTCCTAAAGATGTCTTTTAAATGGTTTTTGCGGATCCTGAGTTTTTGTCAGCACGCTAGTTTACTAGACACTACTCTAGTTGTTTCGATGCATTGTTTACACTGTTTCAAATGTAACCACTATAAATGAATCATGTGCATCATAAATGAATATTTCATGAGTATTCTAAGATGTATATCCTGTAATCATGCAGTTCGAATATTCAAAACACATACTTGTATAATGTAAATCATTGCTTTAAATGTACGTAAATTATCAGAAAGTGGCAGTTGTCACATTCTCCCCCTGTTATTGAGAATTTCGTCCCGAAATTCAAGTTGAGTCATCCTTTGCAGGAGACTACTCGAACAGGTGAGAGTATTTGGCTTTGATTTAATTTTCACGTTCCCAAGTATACTCGGGTTCGTGTCAAGAGTTCCAACGTACATTTAATAATTTGATACGACTCCTCAATGATTTCTGGACTTTACAGTCCATGACTTCAGCAGGTTCTTTAGTGAATTGGAGTTTGTCGTCAATGTGAAATTTCATCCGCAGGAATGATAACGGTTGCTTGTGTTGGACTCTTTTTAAGATTTGACACATGAAACGTGTCGTGCACACTACTAAGTTCATCTGGTAACGTCAACTTGTAGGCAACAGTGCCAATCTTTTCTAAGATTTCAAATGGTCCAATGTAACGTGGGTTAAGCTTTCCATGTTTACCGAACCTCGCTACGCCTTTACAAGGCGAGACTTTCAACAAGACTTTGTCTCCTTCCTCGAAAGATAATGGTTTTCGTCTTTTATCTGCGTAGCTATTTTGTCGATCGCGAGCCACCTTGATACAGTCTCGGATCTGAAAATTTTTATCCGTAGTCTCTTGGACTAGTTCCGGACCAATTAATTGACTATCGCCTGTTTCCGCCCAACATAGCGGAGAGCGACACTTTCGACCATAAAGAGCTTCAAACGGTGCAGCTTGTATACTAGTATGGTAGCTGTTTATTGTAGGAAAACTCAACTAAAGGTGGATGAGTATCCCGATTGCCGCCTAAATCTATAACACATGCACGAAGCATATCTTCGAGTGTTTGGATTGCCCGTTCTCTCTGGCCGTCAGTTTGTGGATGAAAGGCCGTACTTAGATTCAAATGAGATTCAAAGGCCTGTTGAAATGATTTCCAAATTCTTGAAACAAAACGATCGTCTCGGTCTGAGATGATTGAAATAGGCACTTTATGACGAGCCACTATTTCCTTGAGATAGGGTTCCGCTAATTTCTCTGTACTATCCTCCTCCCGAATCGGTAAGAAGTGTGCGGACTTGGTTAGTCTATCGATAATTACCCAATCATGTCATGACCGCATGAGGTCCTGGGTAACTTCGTAATGAAGTCCATCGATATTTGTTCCCATTCCAAATTGGAATCTCGGGTTGTTGTAACAAGTCCGAGGGTTTCTGATATTCAGCTTTGACTTTTGCGCAAGTCAAGATTTTCCTACATAAGTCGCGATATCACTTTTGAGGTTAGGCCACCAATAGTATTCTTTTAATACTTAGGCCTATGTGCTTCCTCAAAATATCATCTCGAAGGCCGCCAAAGAATGGAACCCAATTTCGACCCATAAGGTATAAAGTTCCATCTTCTTTCGGCACTAATTGTTCCTTCATGCCTCGAAGAGTTTCTGCTTGAATATGCTCTTCCTTGAGCTCTTGTGAATCATCTTCTCTAATGCTTGAACTCTCAGTGTTCTAACTCGCTCCTTGCGGCTCAAGGTGTCAGCTACAACGTTTGCCTTGCCCGGATGGTACTTTATTTCACAATCATAGTCGTTCAACAATTCAACCAACATTGTTGACGCATATTTAATTCTTTTTGGTTGAATATGTGTTGAAGACTTTTATGATCCGTGAAAATAATGCATTGAGTACCATATAAATAATGTCGCCATAATTTTTAAAGCGAATATCACCACGCCTAACTCAAGGTCGAGAGTGGTATAGTTCTTCTCGTGAACTTTTTAATTAGCGAGACGTGTACACGTTAACTTTTTCACGTTGCACGAGTACACAACCCAATCTTTGATGCGAAGCATCATAGTTTACAACAAAGTCATCGGTATCGTCGGATAATGATAAGATTGTAAAATGCTATGCACCAATATTAAGAATAAGTTGTAATGCTATATCTTGTTGTTCGATTGGGGTGAAATTATTGTCTTTATGGGTGAGGGAGGTTAGCAACTGAGTAATAATAAAAAAAAATTCTCAATAGATCTTCGATGATATCACGCTAATCCCAAAATTTGTCGGACTCCAGTTGGAGTCTTGGGCACTTCCAAATTCTCATTTGCTTCAATCTTAGCTGGGTCTACTTGAATGCCTTTCTCGTTCACTAGCAGCTCCAAAATGGTTCTCAAATGTTGTTCGTGTTCATCAGTCGATCGAGAGTATATCCAAATGTCGTCAATAAACACTATGACGAATTTGTTGAGATACGTCTTGCACACATGATTCATTAAATCCATGAAGACCACTGGTGCAATCGTTAAACCAAAAGGCATAACGAGAAACTCGTAATGACCGTAACGAGACTTAAAAGCCGTTTTCAGTATGCTTTCCTCTTGAATTCGTAACTGATGATACTCCGATCGTAAGTCTATCTTGGAGTAGAAGCTAGAATCTTTCATAAACCATTTGAGTTCGTTAGAAATTCATTTGTAACATGGTTTAGAAATATGAATTTTCAATCCTCGAAATGTTGTGCACTTTTGCAAAACTTGCATGCCTTTCCACCCCCAAAACCTTTATAAAGATGTATAATGGTAAAGAGTGGGGGTTATAAACTCACAGCATCCTTATTCGGTCAACTACAAGGTTCAGAAGGTGCTAATCGATATGAAGATCTGGCTATTGGTGTGGCTCCCGTTACCAAGTCGATGTGAAACTCGACTTGTCGATATGGTGGTAGTCCTGGCAAGTCTTCAGGAAAGACTTCAAGGAATTCTTTTACCACAGGAATATCTGTCATCTGAGGCCCATCAGCCTTCTTGTCGACAACAAGTGCTAGAAAGGCAATACAACCTTTCTGTAAGCACTTTTGTGGCTTCATGCAATTTATGGTCCGCAATGATGTGTTGCGCTTCTCTCCATGGATAACAAGTGTATCTTCGTTCGGTAGTGGTAAGCGAATGATCTTCTCATGACAGAAGACTCCGGCTCGATTATTGGATAGCCAATCCATGCCAATCACTACGTCGAAAATACCCAACTCAATGGGTAAGAGATCGATATGAAATTTCTGCTCCTGTCTTGGCTAGTTTACCGTTTGCCAATTCTATAGAATGAGGAGACGTCTAGCTTACTTGACTCTAGGCCAAGTACATTTTGAATTCTATGTAGTAAGGACTTCCCTGTACAGATGTAGAGGACAACCCAATCCCTATGTTTAGATGTAGGATAATCCAATCCCTATGTTTAGATGTAGGATAACCCAATCCCTATGTTTAGATGTAGGATAACCCAATCCCTAATTGTAGCTAGGACAATCCCGTCACTAGCCATGAACTATGCATGTGAAATGTTGAGATAAAGCTAAAAATCGGCAATGGTATCAAATAATATGGATGTGAAATGTTGATTGATAGGATACGTACCGGTGACCCTTAATGATTTGACATGTCTCAGCTAATTCCCCATTAGCTAACTTGATATAGTAATGTGTGTCTAACATGACTCTAATTCGAGTATATGCTTAACATTTAAAAACACTAGTTAAGCTCGGTGTTGGTATTAAAAGAATTGATACATGATGATAGTAGAGTGCACGTACTCATGACTTCATTGGGATTTTGTGGAGTATTCATAGTTCTAACCACACACACACTTATTGACTAGCTTGATCCCTTCTTAAGTATTATCGTCTTACTAGTCTTTGTTTTTGCGCCCGGTCTCAGCACACTGCTACTCTTGGCGCTTTTGCAATTGCCCTCATGATGAACGTCTCACTTGTCGCATTTAGGATTCCGGCAAGTTACCAGCATACATCCTAGTGCCAAAATCATTTATGGCAGCAATTGCCTTCGTTTTTTTTTTATGGCGAGAGTTATTGTTTGAGTGATCGAGGTAGGGAGGGATGATGCGGTCATGCTTCGGATCTCCGAGGCTAAACCCAAAATATAACACTCAGTGTGTTTGAATTCGGGTGTTACCCAGTATGGAACAACCCCTGAGAGACCGTGAAAGCATCAAGTGTAACCATCAACATTGGCTCTAGTTATGATCGAGTTCTTTTATAAAATCATATGAAAATAGATATGAAAATCAGATGATATAAAAGAATGATGTATGGTTAAATAAATAACCAATAGAAATGTAGTGTATAAATATATCATGTTTTGAAATAGAATATTATGTCTTGTGTAGAGGATGTCGTGTCTTGTGCAAAAATGTCATGTCTTGTCTTTGTCGAAGAGGTTTGAGTAACACCACGATATGCAATATAATATAAGCACTTATCTATAGGAAGTACCAGCGGCGTATCCACCATGCTTTTATCATATCACACACGTCTCATCACTTATCAATAACTACCAAAAATGTGTTGTGTAAACCAACGTCAAATGTCATGTATAGCAATGTCTTGCGTAACAATGTCATGTATAAACCATGTCTTGTGTAAAAGCAATGGTTTTAAACACATAACTTTTGACTTAAACATTTGTTTCTTTTGGCGCCATGATCTTTTTTTTATACACACTATTAAAAGAATCTAGGCATATATTTGGATAAATATAGTCTATCATGTGCCCAAGAATGAAGAATGCAATCAATCGGTCATGGAAACCTCAAGACCGCATTGTTCATACATGTTTAAATAAATGATAATGCGGATAACCAAAACCAAAAGGTGTAATGCCTCTTGCGTGTATTGGTCATATGTCTAAATGGAAAAAAAAAGAAAGAAAAAAAATAATAATTCGTTGAGAAGGGAAAACCAACCAGTGGTCTTCGTCCATATAATATGTATTCCCTACTCTATGGACCTCGATTGTCCTAAGTAGAGAAAATCCTTTGTCTTACATGTCCATGTGACAATTATGGTAATAGTGCTTGAGTTTCATGAGCTCTCGCAAGATTATTAGAATCTCCAACAATGTCGAATAGAATGCAATGAGGGAGTTGCAGCATGGCTCATGCCATACCATTCCTTGGGAAAAGACAAATGTTAAGCGACGGAATTTATTGTATCATTTCCAATAAATATGGTATGGTGGAAAATGATAAGGTAAGGTAAGGTAAAGTAGGGTAAAGTGGCATAGACACCATGGAACCAACCCATGTTCAAGAATTTCGAGAATGTTGAGGAAAATCCTCCATGAGTGGCTAACAAGTTTTGTTTGTTTAAATGACTAGTCTCAACTGAATCGTGATATAGATCGAATGTTAGGTGTGAACAAATACATGTCGTCTTCCTGTATTGTATTGCATTGTAAGGTGTTTATACTAACCACCTCAGTTCGTGTTCTAATAGATAAGAAAAATTGAATCTCAAGTAATAACTTAAGAATTTTGAACAAATAGTGATCATTAGCTTGGCCCGCAGAGTCCACCAGAATTCCCATGCACTACAAGATGTTATTACGTTGGCCACCGTAATAATAAATTGCCTTGCATGGTCACCCTAGCGTTCTCTCGTACGAAGCAGCCGATCAGTAAGAAAGGAAACACTATTGTCAATATACCTTCAACATAGGAGGGACCTTCGTGATAGCTCACGTGTCAATGTCCGTTGTCATTACTCGCAGAACGACAAAGCGTTAGATGAAATAGAAATGGAAAGAATCTGTAACAATAACAACTGAAGGGGCACCTTCAAGATGAGTAATTCATCTTCCTTGTAGGGACAAGAGTATATCAACCTTGATTAATATGAGTCACATGGATCTCGTCCCACTAATGGAGTTGTTGTCCAAGGTTACCACCTCCGCCTCGTCGTCATTATCATGGTCAGGCATCTCAGCATTCACGAGAAAGCAACCATATTTTACAGAATTAAGTTTAAGATTTCACTTAGGAATCATGTTCGCTATAAGCTCCACAGTAGACGTGAGGTCGATATTTTCATCGTGCGAGTAAAGAATAATAATAGAGTTTGAAGTCGAAGGTATTTTGTTCTTGGTAAAATATTTTGTACAACACACACACACACACACACACATATATATATATAATCACATGAAATCCTATCTAACAAGGATTTCTATCTTGCATAAGTTGAATTTGTATATGCTGAACTTGTAAACTATTTACGATGTGTAGGCTGATAATGTAATGTGTCTATCTTGTATAAGCACTGATAATGTAATGTATTGTAGGCACATAGTCTGTTAATGTAACATGTCTATTTCTCATAGACTTCACCCATGGTAACGTCCTCGCTTGATTTATGTGAAATGAATTTTTGTTGTAGTGGACCTTGAAAAATGTTTATGCAATGAAAACCTTTTGACCTGTCCAATTTTATTTATAATCTGTTCAACATGAACAAGAGGTTTTCGTGAGAGATCCCTAGTGATTGTAGACTTAGACTCGAGAAAGAATCCTGGTTCACTACAATCGATGCTCTGATACCAATCTGTCACACCCGCTCGTAGCGGAAGTGCGAGGTGTGATCTGATCGGTTCTCATTGCATAACAATATAAGTGAACAATACTATATGAATATAAACAAGCTCCAATGCCATTGTCATAATTGTTTCGAAAGAACGCAACATAAGTTAAATGTATTTGTTACAAACCATCAAATGAAAATATGTTTTCATCGTTCTATACATCAAAATGTAAGTCTTAAAATGTCAAGGCTTTGACCACTATATCACCGCAAAGAGGCGGTATATAACGGGCAAACCCTTCAAATGGTGGCATGGAGTCTTAATACTTGCTTTCCTTGACTGAAATGTCTGCATGGTCCACTAATTTCCTGAAATACATGTTAAGGTTGAAAAACATCAACAAAAGTTGGCGAGTTCATGCAGTTTAGTTGTATGAGATGTATCTGTAAAATGTGAGTTGTATAAAATGTATACGTAAAATGTGAGTTGTCTAAAATGTATCCGTAAAATGTGAGTTGTATAAAATGTATCTGTATGTAATGATGTAGTATGTAAAGCGTCAATGAAATCGTTGATCATTAATGTTTCGCGAGGACATTAATATGTGTGACGAATTAGGAAGCAATCCAAACCTAGACGATTTTATGTCGACTACTATCGACTGGGACACAAACGCACTCTTCTGTATGGGTCCACGACCAAGAGTGGGGCTCGCCAATACCCATTAGATCTAACCACCTGTACCTAGGTCCAAACTGGATTAATGGTGCTTAGATGTATAAACCCTAATTCGCACATGATCTAAGGTGTTTCATTCCCTAACTTTAACATACGTTGAACATGTATTTTCCCCGATAGTTGTAAAGTTCTAAACATTTAAATGAATAGGGGACATGAACTCACAGTATCGCGTCCTGTGAATAGAAGTAACTATGATCTCACGTGCGTTCGTCCTGAATAGTGTTGCGACCTACAAATGTTCTTATATTTGTTAGACACTTCGGTCTTTGTAATAACTTGAGTACAAGTCTTGTGTCTTAAATATGTGTAAGACTTGTATGTCTTTACTGTTCGTTGAACTGTGTATTTAAATGAATGATTTGTTAAACTGCTATATATATATATATATATATTTCACCAAATATATATATATATATATATATATATGTCATCTTGTATCTTGTGAGTTGTATCATCGGGTCTTGTCTTCTTGATTTCGTGTCGTTGTGTAAGTAAATTGTATAATTGAATTTCCAATAATCGTGTCATTGGGCCGAGCCCATGTTTTTCATGTTATTGGGCCCCAAATAGTGTTGGGCCTAAATAGTGTTGGGCTTAAATAGTGTTGGGCTTAAATAATGTTGGGCTTAAATAGTGTTGGGCTTAAATAGTGTTGGGCCTTGGCCCATATGTTTGGTATTGGGCTTAGCCCATGAGTTTTTGATATTGGGCTTAGCCCATGTATTTATGTTAAGCCCATTATAAAATGTAAGCCTATTTGTATAAAGTAGCCCATTAAGAAATGTAAGCCCATTCATATAGGAGATAATATATATAATATTTTAAAATAGAGTAAATTACAAAAATCGTCCTTTATGTATATCACTTATTGCAAACTAAGTCATTTGTCTTCAATAATTACAGAAAACGTACTCGATATTTGCAAACCATTGCAAGTTATGTCATTTAGCCCTAACTCACTTAATTTAAATGATTTATTTATTTTATTAAACTAAAATAGTTAAGGGTATAACCTATTTCAAAATGTTTAAAAAGTGTTTATTGGTTCTATACTTATGTTTTCGTGTTCAATTCTCAACTCAAATACGGTAATCATTATGTTTACGTGACATTTCTAAGAACAATCACCGCAATCACCCCATCCATCATACATCGAGTATATCCGTTAGTTTTTTTTAAGATATAAATTTTTATTAGATTTATTCAACCCGAGTAATAAACGAGGTTTTTTAAAGATATAACATTTTTATTTTTTACTATACAAAATTACATTTATGCAACTCGTGTAATACTCGTGGTTTTAAAAATATAACTTTTTTTTATTATGTAGTATATAAAATTAGATTTATTCAATACATATAATACATAGGATTTATAAAGATATAACTTTTTATTATTTGTTATATAAAATTACATGTGTTCAACCCGTATAACACAACCTCCCGCTTTAGTCTCCCTAACGGTCGAACTTAGTCTCGCTCCTTAGCTCGACGAGGTTCTTAAAAATGTAACTTTTTTTATTATTTAATATATAAAATTAAATTTACTCAACCCGTACAATACACGGGGTTCTTAAAGATATAACTTTTTTTATTATTTAATATATAAAATTACATTTTTTCAACCAATGTAATAAATGAGATTTTTAAATATATTTTTTTATTATTTGGTATATAAAATTGCATTTATTCAACCCATATAATAAACGAGATTTTTAAAGATATATTTTTTTATTATTTGGTATATAAAATTGCATTTATTCAACCCGTGTAATACACGGGGTTCTAACCTAGTTAATAAATAAATAAAAATCAGATAAATGAACCCAAGTAAAATAAAAAGCCTACTTTAGTTTTTTTTTTACGTTATCGCTATTAGATTTTCTTTTCATGTTTTCATATTTATAATTTTAGAAGAAAAAAGTCAAGTTTGAAAAAGGACAATACAGGGAAACGAAATATGTGGAGTGTAGGGCTGCAGGCTTTTTATATGAGTTTTCATAAAAGAACTTACTTATCCTTATAAAATTATCAAATTACCCATTATCTTGTTCACATATCTATTCACATTGATTCTCGTCGGAAAAACGTTGTATCTACTATTCTTGCCGGAAAAACTTCCAAGTAAAAAAACTTGACGGAAATGTTTCCTGCACGTCCCCAAACCACGTCCCCTTCTGCAGCACGTTTCCAGGCCGTACCCAACATGACGGGGACGTTTCCTGGCCGTTCCCGTGCCGTTTCCGTCCCCTAGTAGTCCCCGAGACGGGAGACGGCACCTCAATGGCGTTTCTGTGCTTCCGAGCTGGTAGGTTGCAGCGGCAGAGTGGGTGAAATTGTGAAAGAGGAAGAAATACAATAAAATTATACTTGGGTTGGGCTTTTAAATAACTTAAAGGTGGGTTTTGTTTTATTTAGAAAAGCCCTAAAGCCTTGTTTTATACAAAAGTAGACTCTGTTTGGTATGTGGTAATAGAATGGACGAGCGATTGAAATGGATGAGATAATGGAATGGACAACCGAATGAAAAGAATCATTTCATTCCATTGTGATGTTTGATTACTCATGTGAATAAAATGAATTATTACTTTGTACAGTTTGATAAAAAAAGACGAAGTAATGAAACACAATTATATTAAAAACGATAAAAATATAATTGTCTCAATAATAATAATAATAATAATAATAATAATAATAATATATTAATGGTAGAAAGTTAATAATAAAATTTTTGATATATATTAATATTAGTATTAATATTAATATTAATAAATATAAATATAAATAGAATAATGATAATAATATTAATGTATTTCTTTCTATTTCTGGAAAAAAAACCACCCATTTACCATTGTTAGATTTGGAAGGAGTTTCATTCCTTTGGAATGTTTCGTTCGGTTACCACATGATAATCAAATATGTTTCTTTTCATTCAATCAAAATGATTAATTTCATTCCACATTCTATTCATTCATATCAAACGCTACCGTAGTTCTCACAGCCGCCGGAAAACTTTGTTGGACCGTCACAGCGGCACCACCAACTACCAATTTTTATTAGAAAATGTTTGAAGCTATCTTTATTCTTTTTGTTTTAAATACTCTATCAACGAAATTAAAAGGGTCAACATATATTATGTTCTGAGTATTCCGGTATATGGTATGTTTTGCCAGTTAGAGGGTCAAGTAACCCCCTGACCCTCTCTAAATCTGTCGATGGAGGGATAGTTTGCATAGTTACATTGGAATATGAGACGTTGGAGGCATGAATATACTAAATGACCAATGAAGATCAGTGAACCATGAAATCAAATATTGACATATTGGAATGACAAAATGAGTAACAAAATCCGTATGTATAAACGAAACTATTGATGATCAACGAAAAGACTGATAAGACGAAGATGTTGTTTACAATCCAATCGAAAACCTTAACAGGGAATCAGATAATTATTTGATGAAGATATACCTTTGATATTTGATTGTTTGATTGGATTCGAAGGGAGAAAACCCTAATCGCGGTTGCTGATTTGAAACTTTGTAAGAGTTATGAGAGAAAACAAACGGGTTATGTGATTATATATGTTCACAATCTTTGACCTGTTTTCGTAATATGGATCGTCCATAGCATTGCACTATAGGGAATGGGAAGAGTTTTGGTGGGAAAATGAGGTTTAGAGGCCCTAGATGGGGGACATGTGTCCCCTAGGTATGGCTTTTATTAGGTTGTATAAATATTCTCAATACAAAACAATTTAGCACACTACCACACTTAACGAATTTGATCAACTAACTTCTTAGGTAATTTTTGACCAAAACACAAATATTAAATGAAATAAAATGAAGCATTCTTTTCAGTTGAAATTTCTTCTTTTTTTCTTCTTACAAAGAATTTCTTCTCATTTAAACATTCCATTATATATATATATATATATGGGTTTGTGTTCTTTGATGTGAGAGCTTCAGTATGAACCAAACCGCATCCAAAATGGAGTTCGGATGAATGAGTTATCGATGCTCAAAAGTTAGTGTTTGAAATTAATAAAGCTACGAAAATTCTACCAAGTGTAGAAAATGATAAAGTACGTGGAACTTCTCTTGCGTATGAGGAGAGACAAAACTTGAGGTGCTATATAAGGAGGAGCTATCCTTCCTTAATGTTCCATGAAAGCACACACTAGTGAAGTCGTGAAGGGTTCCAAGCACTCACACACACGAACGTGGTGTGGACGAATGGGCACAATGAAGCGCACTGTGGACATCACATCATTGAAGTAACCTTTGTATTTCTAACTATGTGTGTGTGTTCTAGGACGCCAATGGTGTGAGCTAGGTGGCAGGTCCACGTGTATGCGGATGACATGGCATGGCATGAGTGAAGGGTTTAGATGGCACATGACCTGGAGGTACCCTGGTCTACGTGGTAGCATTTGGAGGGTGCAAGTGATCATCAAAGCAGGGATGTCGTGTGCGTGGTGTAGCAAAAGGGATCTATATGACGCGCATGTGTGGCATATTGATGTGCCATCATTTATACATGTTTTATATACATATTTACCCCCATTTTTGTACTTTTGAGACTTTATCATGGGAAACGCTACCTAAATTATTCCTTTTTGATAATTGCAAGTTTTTAGGCTTCTAAAATGAAAAGAAGAGAAAATGATAAAAAAACGGAAGAAAAACATCAAATTGAAGAACCTCAACCAGCCTTATACAAAAAAAAAAAAAAACAAAGCTAAAGAGGTGGAACTATACACATCCATGCGCACGACCACACACAACCAATCCCATAAAAGACAAAAAGAGACACAAGCATGACAACTGGAAACAACTGGAGATCCTGTCTGGACGCCTGTCCCTATGCACAATCATTCATATTCCGGACATAGCCGTGCTTATAGCTGATTCCAACAACAAAGTACCAGACTTTGAAGATTCACTCGACAAAAAGGGCGAACGCAACTGTGCATGTACGATGCACAGTCATGCACCCTCGCCACTAGCTACTGTTAGTGCATTTTGAGATGTTCGTCGCTGTTCGAATAGGCCTAGTGTAGTTGTGTGCTGAATAGTATGTTTGTTAGGAAATGATTAGGCGAATTGTTTACATTGTAAACAATTAAGCTTAATGTTTAAAGGCCTTAATATTTGGCCATCACGATTAATACCCTAACTATTTGCATTTTTTCAAAAGCTTAATTGTAAGATCTTTCTAGTGTGTATGTGAGATAATGTGTAGGTTATAGAGGAAATCACAAAAGGTAATCTCCTTAATTTTGATGCAAACTCTTTTGGTATGAACTGAATCTGTGTTGACTCGTTCATGTTTATCTACAAGATATTTTTATCTTATATCAAATTTAATCAAATCGATCAAAATCATCAACTTTCAATTCGTATCAGAGTAGGTTCGGATCTAATACACCTCAACAGTGTTATTAGATCACCGTGCTCTAGAATTTGGTTGAGTTTAGTGAAGTTTTGAATAAAATTGAATTTTTTGGATTTTGCGATGTTACGAATTAATTTTGAATTCAATTGGATCCAAAATGTATTTGTTTATTGGAATTGAATGTATAGGGTTGTTAGATTTGAAATTTCGAGTGGTTTGATCCTTTCAGTTTCAAAATTCCTTATTTTTGATTGATTTCTTGATTTTCATATCCATTTTATGTTCACTGTTCATCGCCAAACACAATGAACGTTGTTGATCAGTTTCAGTGCAGATATTAATCGTTTAACACTTGGTTAGCGATTGTATCTAATCGTTTAGATCTTAGTTAGGGAATGTGTATTTTGTTTAGAGTTAGGTAGCGATTGGGTATATTTATTTGTATTACTATTAGCGAATGAAGGTTCTCGTTTGACTCTCTTAGCGATTAAGTGGTTCGATTGACTTATCATTTGATTTTATTAGTGCAGATGTTCAAACCATTTGGTTTGGGTATCACATCTGCCTAATCGAGTGTGCTTTTCATTTGTGTTGGGTTATATAAGATTTACTGATTATGAAAGTCAAAACACAAGGGGACCATCTTCTCTGCCTGATGGAATAAGGTTAATGTTCAACTTAATGTTCCAAAAGTTCCCCCCTTGAAAGTTTCTTAAACCACCAACCAAAACTGCTGAAACAAGAACTACTGGGTCAATGTATCGGAAGACAAAGTACAAGTGCTAGATTGATAAAGTGTTGGTCATCGTCAGAGTCAACAAGTCAAAGTTAAAGATCAGAGATCAATCAACATGTCAACTTAAACATTGATTCAGAAGATAAACTGAGCTCATATTGATAACTAATTGAAGTGATCATGGACTTGAGAAGATTTAGACCAATTAAAACGTTCAATTATTTAGATACTCTGTTTTCTGTGTAAACCTTAATAGAATTTAGAGAGATATCAATCACTCATGATCCTCATAATACCGGATCGTCAAACAAGCCGCCGATACTTGTTATATGATATGAGAGTTTTGCTGCAAACCAAACCGCGTCAAACAAGCCTCCGATACTTGTTATATGATAGTTGGTTTTTGAAAATGTCAAAGTTGCAAAAGTTCTACCAAGTGTAGAAAATGATAAAGTGAAACTTGTCCCACACAGGAGGTGAGACAAAACATGAGGTGGTATATAAGTAGAAGCTATTCTTCTTTAATATTCCATAGAAGCAAACACCAGTGAAGTCGTGAAGGGTGCAAAGCACCCTTAACTCGCACACATGCGCATGTGGCATGGGCCAATGTGATGCTATGATGGCGCACTTTGCACTTTGCATCACCGCGAGCCGCCTTTGTATTTTGATTGTGTGTGTGGTGCAACACAGAGGTGGTGTGGACTAGGTAGTGGGTCTGTCCACAGTGGCGGAACTACAGGGGGTCAGGAGGGTCCGTTGACCCTCCGGCGACCCTCCGGCAACCCTCCGATCATTCAAATTTGATTCAGAACCTTGATCTTACGGTGACGTTTTTTTGATACATTGGCCCTTTAATTATCACCCTAGCTGAATAACAGAAACGAGAAGGTATGGTGATCGTAGTCGGCAGGGAGTTGCGGCTGCATACAGTCTCCGGTGGCTGCTTTATTTAGGGTTAGATGATGAAGATAAGCAAAGGTCAAGCACTATTTTATTATCTTTTATTACATGGGCTTTTTTTAAGTCAAATTTGTGGCCTATTTGATATCTAATACAAAGTTATATTATTTCTTGAAAATTTGAAGGCTACTTGAAACATTATTAAACATATTATTTTTTAAACTTAATAATAAGATGCTTTTCTACTACCTCGGCTTTTGTTTCTTTATTTTATTTAGTGACTTGTTATCGTTTCTAATTAAAGGACTTGTTTAACTTAACGTAGAAAGGTATTTTTTTGTAAAATGAATGGGATTTTGCATGTTTATTATATACCCTTATAATAAATTCTTCTAAAAAACGTAAATATTTATTGGTAAAAATGTTTTGGTTATCATTGGCTAGTTAGAATCGTTGGGTCGTAATATATTAATCAAAAAAGGTAATTAATACATAACTCATATACCTATGTGTACATAAAAAACATTGCGACCCCCCGATTATAAAAGTCTGGTTCCGCCACTGTCTGCCCGTATGCGGATGATATTGCATGGCACGAGTGGGGGGTTTAGATGGCGCATGACCAGGTGGCACCTTGGTCTGCTTGGCCACTTCCGGATGGCACTAGTGATCATCAACGCAATAAGTTCTCCATATGGCACACCTATGTGGCGCGTGCATATGCTAGGCCTACGAATAACATGGTATATGGTGCGCCTATGCGGCGGATGCCAATAGCGTGGCGTGCACGTGTGGGTTCGAGTCCTCTGGACTTGCGTGCATGTCAGGACGCGCACACGCAGCTGCTGCGGAAGCATAACATCTTCAAGTCTATAATATGAATCAGTCCAAGTCAGCAAACAGTTGCAACTAAGAATTCAAAAACTGAATAAAGAGCATTGAAGATGTTCAATCAATTTATTTGATTTGAATTCTTTAACCTACTTTGACTCAAAAATCACAAAGACAAGCAAAATACATTGAAAATCACCAACACAAGCAAAGAGTTCCAACAATCTTTCTGATCTTCTACTTCTTTTTCCAGGTACCGTTTGGGTTCTTGAGTCAATCCAGGCAATACAACTGCTCCGATTGTTGTACCAAGGGAAACAAAACAATTTCTCTTAAGAGTCTGAATTTATTGCCCCAAGACTTTCTGTTTCTAATCCTCATCTTATATTTTGGTTTAGTTCAATTGTAAAAATATTGGTGTTTGTCTGCTTTCTTTTTTTATTGTGTTGTGAATTGAGAAAACCTCATCTTATTTTTTGGTTTAGTTCAATTGTGAAAGTATTGTTTGTCTGCTTTCTATTTTTTATTGTATTGTGAATTGAGAAAAGTGTTTTATTTTATTTCTATACGAACGATCTCCGTTTAAAACATAATATTTGACACTAATCTCTAACAAGGCTGTTATTTATGAGTTATGATACCATTATATTGATTATTAGAGTATATTAATTAAGATTATCAAATTTTACATAGGAGTAACATAATGACATTTATAAATGAGGTAAATATGAATGTATATAGTATAGTGTCGACGATAGTTATATCTACAAATGGGCGAGTCATCTCATATGGCATCATATGGCATTAACATCAACAGCAACAATTCACCATCTTTGTATTGTAACCTTATTTCACTTAATTAATTGCATGCTACGTCATATTAGACCATTGCCCATCAATCCATTTTCTAGTAGCAAACTATTAATTTTGTATCATACGCTATTTATATATTGAGAATGATCACGTATAAATTAATGAATTAATGAATATATCTAAAAAACAAGATTAACAATTTTGAATTGTGAAAGAAACTTTTATTCATGTTACTGATAGGAACAGTTTTGAGGGGGATTTGTCGATTCCAAATTATTAGACAAATAATTAATTTGAGGAGGAGGTTGGATTCATGACATAAGAATATTTGGTTTTTACCTCATATATCAATTTGGTAATCAAATCATTCACGTAGTGTATGTCTTTGTCAAAGGAAACAATCAACAAGTTGGATTGCTTTTATCCTACATTGTAATGAGGTGAGGCCAGTATATAAAAGTCAAAAACTTATGAGCCGTCGGTTATTTTAATAATATATCTAGGCTAAGGGATTGGTTGGTACCTCCTCCAATGATGAAAATCGTGAGAACTCCTATCCTCTTTGTATAGTTTGTTTTTATTTTGATTTAGACCACCCCGTAGTGGACATCTTCTCCGGCGTGATCCTTCCAAACACGTTCAAAAACGCCGCCGCCTCACCCCGCCGGCGTGATCCGGCAAAAAAAAAAAAAACCGCATGCTTGTTTTAAATCACACTTGGAACATATTTGTTTGGCCAATAGCATTTAAACTTCCTTTTTTAGTCCAATAGCTTTTTTTTATTTACTTCTTTACACCCTTTAACATAATGCCCACATACCCACTATACCCATTTTAGAAAAACGCCCAATAATGCCCCTTGCTAATTGTACTGCCATATGACGAAAAACGCCCAAGGGTGGGGGAATTATTCACCCTTACCACTACGCATGGTCTTACCAAGACATGTATATATCAACTAAGAGATTAAAAAAATAAAGTAAATTGTGGTTTTAGTTCATTTTGTTTTAATGCTTATTTAATATGGTTAATTACCAAAATACTTTGTACAAGCCTTTCATATGACTAGGATTTAACATGAATGTGAACAAAGTTAGTCTAGTAAACTTAAATTGAAATAAGGGTTATTGGATTTTATAACCCCAAACTATCGGCTATTGGCCGCTGCCACCCCCAACTATCACTTTGACGTCCGTCACCCCCAAATTAACACTTAGTGTGTTCTGTCACCACGTCGTTAACTGATCACAGACTTTTGATCATGTTACTATACTTTTGGGGGTGTCATAGGGATCTTAGAAAAGTTTTAGAGATCTTAAGACACTCCCAAAAGTATAGTAACATGATCAAAAGTTAGTGATCAGTTAACGGCGTGGTGACAAAACACACTAAGTGTTAAGTTATGAGTGACAGACGTCAAAGTGATAGTTGAGGGTGGCAGCGGCCAATAGCCAATAGTTAGGGGTGGTAAAATCCAATAACCCTTCAATAGAAACCTTGGTGGTAAATTGCAATAGTTTTTCTATTTGTAAAATGTAACAATAAACACTAAACAATAGGGAAACCATTGTAAAACCCAATGTAAATTTTTATTTTTTTCTAAAAAATAGGAAATGTAACATAGGAGATGGATCATAAGAAAACTAGTTTAAATGAGAAAACAAAAAAACTAACTAAAAAGCTTAAAAAAACATATCAATTTTTTTTTACAATTTTTTATAAAAAAAATCGCTATTTTTATATACAAAAAAAATCAAAAAAGCCCCCCCCCCCCCCCCACGCACACACACCCAAAAACCTAATCATAAACCTCAAAAAAAAACTAGCCCTAAAAGCTAAACTAAACTCAAAAGCTAATTTTAAACATATAATGCATATGTGTAGTACACATATAATGCACATGTGCAGTACAAGTTTTTTTTTTTTTTTGAATTTTTTATATATAAGAAATAGCGATTTTTTTATAAAAAAATTAAAAAAAATTGGGTATGTTTTTTAGGCTTTTTAGTTAATTTTCTCATTTATATGTAGTTTTCTAATGATCATCTCCCCTGTGTGTGTGTGGGGGGGATAGTTCAAATGAAAATCACTTTTATTGCGAAAACTAAAAAACTAACTAAAAAAAGCTTAAAAAACACACCAAAAATTTTTTTTTTACAATTTTTTATTAAAAATCGCTAGTTTTTATATATAATAAAAACTTTTTTCAAAAAAAAAATTGTAGTACACATGTGCACTACAAATTTTTTTTTTTTTTTGAAAAAAAATCCTTTATATAATTTAATTAGCGAAAATTGGTATGCAAAAAAAAATTTGGGATGTTTTTTTTGGCTTTTTTAGTTAGTTTTCGTGATAACTAGTGGTTTTCGTTTGAACTTTCCCCTATATATATATGTGAACATTTTTGTAAAAAAAAAAAACGAAAAAACGCCGAGTAGCTGTCTTTTAAATGTTAAAAATTCCATGTTACATAATACATATGTCCAAAAAAATGTAACATATATTATAATATTACAAATGATTTACCATGAAGATCAAGATCTACCTCTAGATTTACCAAGCAAGTGGATGAACTTTTTGTCAAACTTATGGATAGCCTTATCTACCAAATAGTTAATCTTTTTGTAGTATAAATACTAGCTCAAGATGGAAGAAAAAATGCACCTCATGTATACACTTTATAAGTTATACAATTATTTTTTTCTTTCTCTTATAACAATTCTAAAGTTCTTAAAGTTTTAGCACTAATCTTGTGTTAATTCTTGTTATATTGTACACGTTATCAGCACGAGTCGCTTATATCCTAATCAAAGAAGACTTTAAGCCCAAAGATATCCATCACAAGCAATGTAAGCACATCATTAACTTTATAATTTACTTTGAAAAAAAATTAAGTAAAAATAACATTTTAATATACATATTTCATAACTACGGGATTACTAACATTCTAACATTTAATTATGCATCTAACTTTTACTTTTCTCGCAACTAACTTTTATTTATACACACACGCTCACATTTCATTTAGAGTTTATGTTTATTTATGTATACTAATATTTTTATTCTTATTATTATGCATCCTAATTTTATATCTTATAAAATAACATTTCTGTAATTCATCATTTATTATAAATACATACATATATATATATATATATATATAACCGTTATATAACGGCTATAAAACGGTAATATAACCGTTGCAAAACGGTTATAATTTACCACTATAAATTATCAATTATCAATCTCATTTTTTCGCACAAACACTCTTCTTCTCAAGGTTATTTAAGAAAAAATTTAGAAGATGATTCACCCGGTTTTAATATTCGCCGGCATAATATTAATATTGTTGCCGACCTTAATATATGAGCTTCCACCTCATGTTTTTGGTACTGATGTATTCATTTATTTGTTTATAGTTGTACCTCTGTATGTTATCTCATTTTTAATGAGTATTTAGATTTTAATATATATCTTATTTATGTTTAGCAACAAAATGGCAAACATCGCAAAAATTGAATTCGCGACTCTTAATATCACCGGAGAAAATTATATGCCGTGGACGACACATGTTAAGCGACATCTCAAGTCAATGGGTGTTTTGGAAACGATAACGGCGGAGTGGAATAATTGTAGCGATCAAGACAAGGCAAAAGCCGGTGTCTTCCTCCATAAACACATTGATGAGATGTTGCAATTTGAATATTCAAATTTTGAGGATCCATACATTTTGTGGGAAGATTTAAAAAGCAGATTTGATAATCAAATGGAAGTTTTACTTCCCACTGCTAGAGATGAATGGAACAATCTCAGGTTCCAAGATTTTAAAAAGGTGAATGAATACACCTCTGCTTTGTTCAGGATATGCTCAACGCTCCGATTCTGTGGGCAAACTGTTACGGAGGAAGATATGTTGGAGAAAACTTTCTCCACATTTCATGCATCAAATATAAACTTGCAACAACAATATCGGTTGCAAAGATTTCAAAGATATTCTGATCTAAATTCATTTCTCCTCGTAGCAGAGAAAAACAATGAGCTACTAATGAAAAATCATCAAGCTCGTCCCACTGGATCATTAGCTATTCTAGAAGCAAATGCTGTTATTAATGATGATACTAAAGACTCTGGAAGAAAATGGGGACGAGGCTGTGGCCGTGGCCATTTTGGTAAAGGTAATGGTCGCAACTATTCCTTCAAAAGAAATAATAATTTCCGAGGTAATTCCCATGGTCGTGGTCGAAATCAAAGAACCCCCAATTACCACACTCCACAAAATATCAATTCCAACCAGTATAACAAAAGGAATGAAGCTGGTAGGTCCGAAAACAATGGCAATTCTTGTTTCAGATGTGAAAGTACAAACCATTGGTCAAAGGCTTGTCGTACACCTTCACATTTATGTGAACTTTACCAAGCCTCTCTCAAAAGAAAAGAAAAGAAAAGAAAAGGAGAAGAACCATGTGGATAATTTTAATGATATCAACGTCGAACTGAATGTCGCCGACTATACCAATGAGATGGAAATCTAAAACCAATGTTGCTAAACCATAATAACTACCTTTATTATGTTTCATTAGTCTTTCTTTTCATGTAACGTTTTTAGCTAATAAATAAACTTCTTATTAAAAAATAAATCATAATGCCTTCGTTATACACTTATTATTATTTCTCTTTATATTTCAAGATTAAAATGAATACCATTGGAGCACAAGAGCAGACAAATGATGCAGATATATGTATAGCGGATAGTGGAGCCACACACACTATACTTAAATCTAAGAAATATTTTTATGAGTTGAAACCAACAAAAGGAACCGTTGATACAATATCAGGTCCTACAAACTTGATAGAAGGAGAGGGAAAAGCTAATTTTATATTACCAAATGGTACAAAGCTCTTAATAGAGAATGCTTTGTTTTCCCCAAAATCAACAAGAAACTTGTTGAGTTTCAAAAACATATATCATAACGGATATGATACTCAGTCAAGGACTGTTGATAATAAAAAAATATTTGCACATCATGAGCAAAGATCATATACTGGAAAAACCGCCAATGCTCCACTCTGGTTTGCATTATACACACATTAATGTGCCTCAAGCACATATGGCAGTAAGAGAAAATTTTTGTGATCCTGAGACATTTAACTTATGGCATGACAGACTAGGCCATCCAGGATATACAATGATGAAAAGAATTATTGAAAACACACATGGACATCCATTGAAATATCAGAAGATCCCCCAGTTAGATAAAATGCCTCTATGTACCTCTTGTTCACTTGGAAAACTAATTACAAGGCCTCCGTCCTTAAAAGTTGACAAAGAATCACCAATGTTTCTTGAAAGAATTCAAGGTGATATATGTGGACCAATTCATCCACCATGTGGATCGTTTAGATATTTCATGGTCTTGATAGACGCATCCAACAGATGGTCTCATGTCTCTTTATTATCAACTCGTAATGTTGCCTTTGCAAAATTTCTTGCTTAAATTATCAAACTACGAGCACATTTCCCTGATTACACTGTTAAAAGGGTGAGACTTGATAATGCTGGTGAATTTACATCACATGCTTTTAATGATTATTGAATATCTCTGGGAATTGTTGTCGGACACCCTGTTGCTCATGTACACACACAAAATGGCTTAGCTGAATCATTTATCAAACGTTTACAGCTAATCGCTAGACCATTATTAATGAGAAAAAAACTTCCTGTGTCGGTTTGGGGTCATGCAATTTTACATGCTGGATCATTGATTCGTGTGAGACCAAGTGCAAATCATAACTACTCCCCAATACAACTTGTTTCTGGCCATGAGCTAGACATTTCCCACCTTAAAATTTTTGGGTGTGCAGTGTATGTTCCTATTACACCACCACAACGCACAAAAATGGGACCTCAAAGAAGGTTGGGAATATATGTTGGATATGAAACAACCTCCATCATACGATATCTTGAACCCTTAACGGGTGACCTATTTAAAGCACGTTTTGATGACTGCCATTTTAACGAGGCAATGTTCCCAGCATTAGGGGGGAAAATAAAAAAACGAGAAAATGATGTCTCACGGTGTGTGCCTTCATTGTCTCATCTTGATCCAAGAACAAAACAATGTGAGACAGAGGTTCAAAAGATAATACACTTGCAGGACATTGCAAATCAATTTCCTGATGCTTTTATTGATACAAACAGAGTTACTAAATCTCATATACCAGCTGCTAATGCTCTAGCTCGAGTTGAGATTCCAAGTAAGGCAATATATAATAAGATAGCTCATGAATCTCAAAAACGTTTAAAACGTGGAAGGGCAATCGGTTCAAAGGATAAGAATCCTCGAAAAATAAAAGCACTTGTAAAGGAAATTGACCACAAAGAGAATGATTTTGATAAAACAGTAAATACCGAAACCTCTCATGAGGAAGATGTTGATGATACTAAAAAGAGATATCAATCAACTATGGTCATACACATACCATATGGAACCGATATGAAATGGAAAATATTGATGAGATATTTTCTTATTCTATAGCAAGTGACATCATGGGTGGAGATGATGATCCTGAACCAAAATATGTCAATGATTGTCAAAATAGACATGACTGGGATAAATGGAAAGGCGCTATGCAAGCTGAATTAGATTCACTCAACAAACGAAAGGTTTTTGGGTCTATTGTTGTTACACCTAAGGCTGTAAAGCCTGTAGGGTATAAATGGGTTTTTGTACGAAAACGAAATGAGAAAAATGAGGTTACAAGATATAAAGCGAGACTTGTAGCTCAAGGATTTTCACAAAGGCCAGGGATTGACTATGAAGAAACATATTCTCCCGTTATGGATGCAATAACCTTTAGATACTTAATCAGCTTAGCAGTTTCTAAAAAGTTAGAAGTGCGTCTTATGGATGTTGTTACAGCTTACTTGTATGGATCACTTGATAGTGACATCTATATGAAAGTTCCTGAAGGATTTAAACTCCCTGATGCGTTAAGTTCAAAACCCAAAGAAATGTATTCGATCAAATTACAAAGATCTTTATATGGGTTGAAACAATCGGGAAGGATGTGGTACAATCGTTTGAGCGACTATTTGACAAGTAAATGTTATACAAATAATCTTATCTGTCCATGTGTCTTTATTAAAAAGACAACATCAAGATATGTGATTATAGCTGTATATGTTGATGACCTAAATATAATTGGGACGCAAAAAGAAATTCATGAAGCAGTTATTATTTTAAAGAAAGAATTTGAAATGAAAGACCTTGGAAAAACCAAATATTGTCTTGGTTTACAAATTGAACATATGAGCAATGGAATACTTGTGCATCAAACTAATTATACTGAAAAGCTGTTGAAACGTTTCAATATAGACAAAGCAAATCCTTTAAGCACTCCAATGGTCGTTAGATCACTTAATGTCGAAAATGATCCATTTCGTCCTTGTGAGGACAACGAAGAAGTTCTTGTTCCAGAAGTACCATACCTCAGTGCAATTGGAGCACTTATGTATCTTACCAATTGTACGAGACCTGACATTTCTTTTGCAGTGAACTTATTGGCAAGATTTAGTTCAGCTCCTACTAAAAGGCACTGGAATGGGATTAAACATATTTTTCGATTCGAGGTACTGTTGATTTAGGCTTGTTTTATCCCAATGATTCAAAAGAAGGGTTAGTTGGTTATGCAGATGCAGGTTATTTATCTGATCCTCATAAAGCAAAATCTCAAACTGGATATGTATTTATGAACGGAGGAACTGCGATTTCATGGCGTTCTCAGAAACAAACACTTGTCGCAACATCCTCAAATCATGCTGAAGTCATTGCACTACATGAAGCTTCAAGAGAATGTGTATGGCTAAGATCTATGTCACAACACATAGTGACTTCTTGTGGGCTAGAGAAAGATCGAAGTCCAACTCCTATCCATGAAGATAATGCCGCTTGTGTCTCTCAGATGAAAGAAGGGTATATCAAAAGTGACAGAACAAAACATATACCACCAAGATTCTTTGCATATACTCGGGACCTTATTAAAGACAATCAGGTCGAGATGAGATATGTCCAATCCAGCAATAATTCAGCTGATTTTTTCACAAAAGCACTACCTACAGCAACTTTCAGGAAACATGTTCATGACATTGGCATGCGTCATGTACGGAGAATGTGATTCCTTACAAATTGCAAACTTGAGGGGGAGCTACAGACTTCACTCGTTTTCCCTTAGCTAAGGTTTTTTCCCACTGCGTTTTCTTTAGCAAGGTTTTTAATGAGGCAGTACATAAAGACCCCGAAGTTTGCAAAGTGTCATCCAAGGGGGAGTGTTATAATATTACAAATGATTTACCATGAAGATCAAGATCTACCTCTAGATTTACCAAGCAAGTGGATGAAGTCTTTGTCAAACTTATGGATAGCCTTATCAACCAAATAGTTAACCTTGTCTACCAAATAGTTAATCTTTTTGTAGTATAAATACTAGCTCAAGATAGAAGAAAAAATGCACCTCATGTATACACTTTCATAAGTTATACAATTCTCTTCTTCTTTCTCTTATAACATTTCTAAAGTTCTTAAAGTTTTAGCACTAATCTTGTGTTAATTCTTGTTATATTATAACAACATACAGATTTTGAACATTTAAAAACAAAATTAGGGGGCGCATTTTACATTTTTATAAAAATGCTCAAATACATATATGTTATATTCCCTTTTTGTAAGAAAAAAAATAAAAATGTTATACAGGGTTTTCTTGAGTTTTTACAACTCAAGTGAGTTTTCTTCCTATACTTCCCCTATATATATATATATATATATGTATATATATATATGTATATATATATATATGTATATATATATATGTATATATATATATATGTATATATATATAGGGTGAGATTCTTGTAAAAAAGACTTTTTCCGTAAAAAGTTTGAGAAGGCATAATAATTGCCAAATAGGCATCATATTTTGGACTTATGCATGATGTTTTGGGTTGTTTTGGCAAGAAAAACACCAAAATAACAATTTAAAACACATTGCAATGTATTATCGGCATGAAATTTAAAACACAATGCTTAACACTTAAAACACGCTACTTAACTTTCTTGGCATGGTGTTTTAAGTTTTAAGCCTAGAATTCATTGCATTGTGTTTTAAATTGTTATGTTTGGTATTTTTCTTGCCAAAACAACCCAAAATATCATGGCTAAGTCCAAAACATGATTCCTACATATCAATTTCTATGCCTTCTCACACTTCTGACGAATAATGTCCTTTTTACAGGATCCTACACCTATATATATATATATATATATATATATATATATATATCGGGCAAGGATAAATAGAAAATCTTGTTGAGGGAAAGAAACCCAAAAAAACCCTATATCTACCATTGATTAATTATGATGGATGGTTGTGATCGATTTGTTGGAAAAGTGATAACACTTTTAGTAAAATAATAATAATAAAAAGTACAAACAGGGGTATTATGAGGATAAATGTATTTTTTTGATATTCTTTGTAAAGTGTAACCTGCTGCATGGTATAGTGAGTCACTGACATCCATAAAAAAAAACAACCAGGCATCTATAGTAGAAGTTTCATCGTTATACTTACTACCCAATCTACCATATATGCTAATAAAAAGATCATCCTCCATTTTTAGATTTGTTATTCAAAAAGAAGCACAATATCTCTCTCTCCCTCTCTCTCTCGGACACACTCACTCTCTCTTTCAACTTCAAACAGATTTCAAAATTTGATCCGCACCTCTCTAAAAAAAGGAAGTTGCACCCGTTTTCTGGGATTTATACCATAATCATATAAATTGAGCAAGTTTCTTGTTCTTCCACATAAACGCCTTGTTACATTAAAAGGTAAGTATCTTCCTTTACGTGTAGATTCATGAATTTTTAGGGTGAAAAAATATGTATTCGATGATTCTTGAAGCTATTAATGTTGTTTTTTTACCATACTGTTAGTAGGGTTTTTTGGATTGCTATTAATGTTGAACCCTACATGTTTTTGTGACTTTGGTGGAGTGGTGGAAAGGACTTGGGCCATGTGAGTGGTCTCAGGTTCAATCCCCATCTCCATCAAAAGGTAAGGCATTGGGGTTATTCCCAACCCAAGGATGGCAAGGACTCCGGTTCAAGCCTAAGGGAACCCGAGTTTTCTATTACGGCGCATTTACTCCAGCGGGTCGCTCTGTCACAACAGGCGGTCGATTCGTGTGGAGGGTGCAACTTCTGTCAAGTGGCAGGGGGTCGGAAATTTTCTCGGGGAAAGCTATGTCCCATTTCTACCGAGGCGTCGGCCCCATTAAGACAACATAGTCCTTGGGACAGAAATGGGGCGGGCCTACGATTTGCGGGTGTGTATTAACCGTCTGTTGTGAATTACACCTTTCAAAAAAAAGGTGTTCAAAAGATTCTGTAAAAAAGGTTACTGGTTACTACTCCAGTCAAATTTCAACTAAAAAAACTTTACATTTATATATATATATATATATATATATATATATATATATATATATATATATATATATATATATATATATATATATACATATATATATGTAACACCCCGTGTTTTCACGAGTGAAAGTCAAAGTCAAGGTCAAAGTCAACGACCGATTTCGCGCGACTTGACTCGTAGAAATGTTTTTATTTTATTTATATTATGTGGAGTAAGTGTCGTTCATTACAATAATCGAATCGTGTTTACCGTATTTCAATCGACCTACGACTGTGAATGGTAGGAAGTAACAATGCGATAAAGTTAATCAAGCTATGCTAACTAAAATCGACATCGAACCGCAACTCGAACTGTGTATTTTACTTGTTGTTTATACGTGTGTGTGTGTGTGCTTTACGTGTTACCTGTGCATGTTTATTTTATGTTATGTCGTGATAATCAAGCGAACTCAATCGAACTCGAAGTCTAACTCGAATGTAAACGAACCCGAACCCGAATTCCGAGCCAAACCATATAAGAAGTAGTTGGGACTGAAAGTAATTTGACTAGGAAACCCTATCGAATCGCTCGCAAATCGAAACCGAAGCAACATCGCACCGAACACACCAAAGCAGGCGGCATCTGCACGGATGGCCAATCCGCACGGATTGCCAATCCGCACGGATTGCCAATCCGCACGGATGACCTATCCGCGCGGATAGCCTACCCGGGTGCGTGCTATGCGCACGGCTCACCCTTTCCCTTTTTGGCATCCTATAAATACACGGGTCACTCTCCAACTTTTCCACTTTTGGCAAGTGACGTCCGAACCGCATGCATTCTTCACTTTTTCTCAGATTTCTCTCAATCCAGGTAAGATCTTGCACTAATTCTTGTACATCCTTGATCACTACACAATTCTACACATCTCCATCTTTCAAATCTTCACTTTTAACCATGAAATCATCCGGATTTGAGGTATTCTCGGGTGACGTCATCATGAAGTTCTTATGAACTTCAAGCTTGACCTCATTCCATCAAGAATAACTCAGATCTAAACGATTTCTACAAGATTTCACACTAACTTCACCTAGATCTAAACTTTTCTAAGGATAAAAGAGTTGAAAGAAATAAACCTAAGTTCTCTCCTTCTTTTTCCCTTAGAATCGGTACGAATCTGATCGGTTCTAGTCTCTACTCGATAATAGTGATGCACTAGTTCCAGATCTGGAATCCTACCCACAGACAACTGATTTCGGGGTCAACCGGAATGACCGTTCTGAGTCGCCGACAGGCTGAGTTAGGGTGGTTCCTGACCGGTCTAGTCACGCGGGTGAGAATACAATTCCAAGTGGTTGCCACGTAATCAGAACGTCTCGATAAACGACAACAGAAACCAAGTGTAGACGAACGGAACAATCAGACCAGTTGTCCGCACGGACTAGCTGTCCGCACGGACTAGCTGTCCGCACGGACAAGCTGTCCGCACGGACTAGCTGTCCGCGCGTACAGACCATACGGACGGGTTGTCACCCGGACGAACTACCCTTGGGACCCACTTTCCAAACAAGGTTTGAGTATCGACGAATGAGCAATCCGGACAGACGACCTCTGAAAGGATTACTCTTCGGATCATGAGATACTAAGGCCTTAAGATAAATTTAAACAGTGTTCATCCGCACGGCCAAGTCGTCCGCACGGACGGGTTATCCGGACGGATGGTCTCTGCCCGCACACACAGACTGTCTGCACGGATCACCATTGTCCGCACGGACTACCATACGCACGGATCGCCGTCCGCGCGACCGGCTTGAAAGGTAGAAACACTTATGTGATTTCTAAATGCTACAACGAAAACTCCAAAGCACAAGCCATCATACACAAACACATCTCACACTTAGGAAGAAACAATCCACTTGAACGTTTATCCACACAAACAACTTAACCGTACGGATAAGTCATCCGCACGCACAACTAATCCGCACGGGTTACCACCCGCACGGACAGTCGTACGCACGGATAGCTTATCCGGATGGATCACCATCCGCACGCATCACCATCCGCACGGATAGGTCATGCGCACGGATGACTCCCTCTCACGGATAGCTGATCCGCACGAACAGCCATCCTAACCACCGCACTTTGTACTGTTTTACGCGCCACTTATCGTTACGTTATCGAATCTATTCAGGCTAACCGTATTCGCTGTAAAGCGCTCCCTTCAATCCACAATCGCTGTGAGTATACTCGAACCCTTTTTGCTTTGGCACTTTTGTGTGTTACATACGTTACGACTAATCAGACTACAACTATCACACTACTCAAGATATTTTAACGCTAAACCATTAATGCATGTTATACGTGGCTTATGAATGCTTGTTTGTTATGTTTACACATGGAATGCTGTCTACCTGCCTTAGCAACGATAGTACTATAGTTTGGACTCAGCACCCGTTCACACGGGGGTTGTTAAGGATCTTTTACTTGCATGGATTACGGTGGTAATCATGTATTGCGAACTGCCTCGGGCAGTCAACCCGCAGTCATTGGTATCGATGGATCTATGTCGATAACTAACGTGCTTCATTTCACTATGTGTACGTGCTGGTTATGCGTAAACGAATTCGAACTCTATATGCTATTATCAAACTTGTATGCTCACCTTTACATTATATGTATTGACTTTATTTTAACGTATGTAACAGGTGCTTAGGATGCATATGTGGTAGGGAATGGAAGCTAGAATAAAGCTTTAGAGCCCAACAAATAGTTGTCTGTAGATAACTTATTAGGGGTCCCTAGAAGCAGATAAACAATTGCTACTTATTTAAATCTGAGTTGTCGGAACAGAATATTTGTTTTGATGTTGCCTGTAATAACTTGTTTGACTATTTATGATACGGTATGGGACGTATTGCTTTAATTAAATGGTAATGATAGTTGTTATGGAAACTTCTAGACAATCTGTTTCGCTCAGTGCCACGCCCCGATGATTCCGCCATCGGTTGGGGTATGACAATATATACATATATATATACATATATACATACATATATACATATATACATACATATATACATATATACATACATATATATATATATATATAAAGTGTATTGTACAAAATGGCTTAACGTACGCTACGTACGTGATGTGAAATCGTATGTTATAAAATAGCATGGATGAAATCGCATGTGATAATTTTGATGAAATTGCATGTTGGTTTTTTGTTAACAATTTCGCATGTGGTAATTTGGATGAAATCGCATGTTAAAAAACCAACATGCGAAATTGTTACAAAAAACCAACATTCGATTTCAATGTGGGATGAAGATCTGACGGCTGAGATGATCGCGTACGTAATGTAGGATAAGAGCTCTTGTACGTTAACCTAACTCTCTCTCTATATATAGGGTCAGGATTTAGAGAAAACGGTAGAAAGTGTGAGAACGCTTACTGATCGTCCGATCAAAACAATCTATGGACTAGATTGGCGCGGTGGCATTTTAGTAAATAACACCAATTTTATTACGTGGACGCGCTTCATAAAGGGTAAAAAAGTAAAAAAAAAACATTTCTCACATAAAACGCCATTGAAAAATAAAACGTCAAATACATACAAAACGCCAATTTTATCACTGCGTACTTTTTCTGTGTTTTTATTTAAGCTCTCTGGCTACAAAAACGCCAAAAAATATGAAACGCCATTATATATAACACCAAAGCTTACATCAGGATAAATGTTAATTACATTTTTTGTTATAAACATAACATCCCGCCTAAACTACGCGCCAAAAAGAATTCTATAAATAGAAACGTCTCACCACCTTCCCGTTTATCACACCCAAAAAACACAAAAAAACACATAGTGGTTGCTAAAAAATTTACAACTCAATGTAAAACGCCAAAAAATACAACGACGACAAACATCTTTTCTTTGATCCTCAGTAATGTTCTGCATGAAGCTTCATTGAATGATTTGTTACGTGAGTGTAGTAAGATTTTGCTGCATGAGATGGACAAAATTGAAAAAAGAGGGACTGATGACACCTATATGTCATACTGTCATCTTTGTTCCTGAAGAAGGTTTGGATGATAAGAAGAGACCTATACCAGTGTAAATGCTACTTTGGCCTCGATGATTATAATGAAAACGACATGTAGATAGCATCCACCCACACGGGGTCAATCTATGTCTCCAACATCCAAAAAGAAACTTCAACACATGAACAAAGAAAATAAACAACGCCAAACTCAAAACGCCATTTATTTGTCACATTTCTTGTAGTTTCGAAAGAAAAAAGAGACTGATGACACTGAAGATTTAAAATCATAAAATGCTTCTACTTTGTTTTTCTTTATCTATTGTTTGTTTTGTAATCCCAGTTAATAAACAACAAAAAGAATATTAATGCTATAATGAAAAATATAATAAAACGTCAAAATTAGCAAATGCGTGTAAAACACCATAATGCCATAAAAAACGCCCTAAAAAAACTACCAAACTATAATAAAATTAATTTGAACAACTAATATTATAAAAAAAGCGTGAAACAATATGCAAAGAATATAAAACAAAAAGAAGTCCAATAGTTATCTAACCGCCATTGGAAAACAAAACGCCATAATTATAGTCGTCAAAGATTTGACGTGTTACACCATAAAAAACAGTTGAGTCTGAAAACAAAACACGGTAAACTGCAAAAAACAGTAAAATGAAACGACGGAAAACATAATTACTAACATTTATTATATTTATTTATCTTTTTCAAAACGCCATAATTACCTGTCATACGCGGGAAAAAAAGTCAATATAAAAGAAGACCATGAGAACCCAAGCTCAAACACGCCAAAAAATTAGACTAAAGCGCCACATATTGTCCAAAACGCCAAAAAATTTAAAAATGGCTAAGGTTATTGCATGGAGGTTTGAAAGGAAAGAGAAATGATTCATCAGAAAGTTCTCTGATAGGAGAAGGGTAAATGTAAGGACAATCAAAGCCATGTTTGGAATGAATGAAAATGTTCAGAAGGATATCCTGGCCCTTGGGGTTCCAATAGACAACGATTGTGAAAGAACGAGAACTGTAATAAAAAGACTGAAGAGAAAATTTCCGGCAGAAGATGATGAAGATGATGATGATATTGAAGATACTCATATACCAAAACTTAGCAGTTGGGTATTGCATGAGGAAGAAGGAACACTTGAAGTGACTTATAAAAACGGGGTGCAATATTCAAGGCCAATGGAAGAAATGTTGAAGACAGGGTTGCTATCTATCATTGAACAACTATGTGATTTAACACCTTCAAACGATCCAAAATCCAAGGATGCAGTGATATTCAAGAATAGGCTGCAGCAAAGAAGAGACGAGCTAATGGAATTATACGCAAAAATGAAATTTGATGATGAAGACTCTGAAGAAAGTGAAGAACAAAGCGATGGGTACATCTCTGATGTAATCCCACCTACGGAAGACTATTAGTTTATTTTGATTTTCGTGTTATTGTAGTTTTATAAAATATTAATCTATGGTAATCAATTATTAACAAAAAGATACAAAACGCCAAAAATAACATGGAAAAAGCCATAACGCCAAAAAATTAACTATGTGACACAAAAAGATTTAATTCAACGAAAAGAAATATGAGAAAAACAATAAAACGCCAAATAATTAATAATTCTACATAACGCCAAAATTATCTTGCACACAAAAAATAAAGCAGCATGTCAAACGCGAAAAAAGTGAAAGGAGAAGAAAACTAAAAAGACAAAAAAACCCCTCGGACCCTGATCATGGCCCGCGCCACGTGTTCGGCCAGGATGCGTTCTCACCGTTCTCACACTTTTTGTCGTTTTCTCCTGATCCCGTTTCTATATATATGTATATATATATACTTATATATAGGAGTAGGATCAAATACAAACCAAATTTTGCATACAAACTATAAGAATCATATAAAAAGTGTCACGTTGCATCTAACCAATTATAGAGAAATAATAAAATAATATTCTAAATAATATTAATTATGTTGAATTCCCTATAAATATGCTAACAAGCAATTAATTCTTTATTTGGATCTTCCTTTTGTTTTCAATGTGTTGATTAAGAAAAGTGCTGATATCATTCAAATATGTGCTAAAAATCAATTATCTTGATTAATTTTCATGTGCTAATATAATTCAAAAGTGCTACTTTTATGTATGTATTGTTTTGGTATGTGCTAATTTAACTTTTATTAAGTGCTAGGATCTGTACTTACGGTTTATAGGATAAATATGGTTTGTACCGGAATCAACCCCTATATATATAGGTACGGGATCAAGAGAGAATGGTGAAAAGTATGAGAACGGTGAGAACGGATCCTGGCCAGCCACTTGGTATAGCGCTCTAAATTATGTGCGGGGGTACGATTGTCATTGTCCACTTCCCGCTAAATAATGGCATTATGATTCCGTTGCCAAAAAAAAATAAATAGAAATGGCGTTTTCATCGTTATGCTAGTTTTACATGGCATTTTTTTAAAAAGTATTTTTTTTACGAATGGCATTTATGTTTGAATGGTGTTCTATTGATATCCAACAGATATGGCGTTTTTTTGTGTTTTTTACTTGTTTTAATTTAGTTTTTAACCCTTTTTTTAATGTTGTTTATGTTTAAATGGTTACTATTTGTTAATTATTCTAATCATGGCGTTTTCATTGATTTGCACAAATATTATAGAAAATCACACAACCAAACAAGTAGATGCAATAATCTAAAAAGCAAAACACATCAGTCAACATTAAAATTTTACATTCCATGGCGTTTAAGCTAATCTACATAATCTGTTATCCTTTGTGCTATTCTCTTGTCCGCTGTGTCATACATTTCACGTATTTTTTGTCCCCCTAAAGCCAAGAATTTTGTTATAGATTTTGTCAATCGTGTTCTGTTTTCATTTTCGCTATGAAGCAGGATTTTTACAATGTATTTTGCCCTCAGTTCATTTAGTTGTCTCTGCTGTAGTTGATTTGGGGCATTTTCTTTTGCCGAACCACTTCTCCAACTAGCTATATCCCCATTGTATGTTTCCATATGCCTTATTGCGAAAACCCCACAGTCGAGCACGTTAGACGTTGTCCTCCAGTCCATCTTTTGTTTGACAATCTCCGCCTTGCTCATGATCTTATGCTTTAGGTGTTTTTTAAGACGCAAGTAGTTTGCGAAAGCAAGGTGCTGCAGTTTCACATTTTTTGCATATATTAATTAGTATGGCGTTTTGTGAACATAGTTCCTACATACAAAGTTTTTAAGATACTTAGCAACTTTTCCACCCATTCAGCATACTTGTCTTTGATGCTGAGATCATCCTCTACGGCGCTGTTATCCAATACATCAACTCTTTCGTGTTTTATGTTGAAACAGACAACATAAAAATGTCTTGCCCATATTATTGGCACGAAGACCAGTTCATAATCTTTGATGGTTTTATTTTTCTGGTCTCTTTTGAAATGGACATTTGCAGAACAGTTTCCATGTTTCTGTTGAATTCTTAGTATCGTAAATTTACTTTTGTCGTTTCGTCGTATGCCGGAGTATTCTGTAATATTGAGTACCACATTTTAAACAACAAAACAATGTCCTAGTATACTTTTATCAATTAAATATAGTAAAACAGTTACCAGCAGTAATTATGTGCAAAATAACCTTGAGGGTGATTCTGGAGCCTTGTATCTTTCTTCATAGTTCAGGATATGTGCCCAACATAGAATAATTGAGACGTGTGCTTGAAATCCTGGTTTCTCACAAATCACCCTAACAATTGAGACGTGTGCTTGAAATCCTGGTTTCTCACAAATCACCCTCATGAGAATCTTTTCTCCCATCTTGAACACCTCAGTCCTAAAAAACATCATTTGACGTTTTAGTTATACAAACTCATTCTATTATAATACATGGCGTTTTGATCGTTTTTACATGCATATTCAAGTAAACGTGACAAATGGAAGTTTGGCGTTTTATTTTGAGAGAAGTGTACATACTCGTATTCGCCGCATCCAGTGAAGATGTATGTCGCAAGGTTATTTTCATGGTTCGTCCTTGGTTCATGTATAACCATTTGCCTCCTTACATAAGGTGACAAACATGCCCTGCTCGATTTCTTATCTCTCTTCTCCTTTTCACACACAGTCTTTTTGTTTATATTTTTATCTTCTTCGTCATCTTTATCAGCTTTTTCATCACCAGGCAGCTCTTCAGGGTTTAAAATTGTATTTTCATGCATCAACTTTGTGATGTTTGGAGTTTTGTCCTCATCACCCTTCTCCTGCACATCTGACTTGTTTGGCGTTTTTGGTGGTGATGTGTTGATGGTGTTTTCATTTTGGGGTTTATTAGGTGTCTCTTCTTCTTCAAAAGTTTCCAAGAGGTTTTTCCCAGCTGTAGATGGTGGCTGCTCATATGGCGTTTTATCAAACACTGCACCTTGTTGGTCAACACTTTTGTTTATCATCTCCCCTTCAGTTTTTCTAGTTCAGTGATGAATGCCTGACTGTATTATGTTTCTGTTGGGGGGGATGTTTGGTGTCTTATCAAATACAGGCATTTTTTAGGGTCTCTTCAGCAGGTTTGCAGACGTTTTTTATTGATTTAATTGCTTCGTCCATCATATTTGAATTATCTAGACCTTCTTTTATATCAATCATTTGTTTTAGATCTTGTCCAGGCAGCTCCAAAACCTTAGCAATATTATTTTTAATTATTTTTTCCCCGTTGTATCTGGAAATGTGATATTCAAGTGTCTTGAAATCACAACTCCGTCTCTCAATATCGTTTTCGTTTATATCTTCGTCTGATAATATAGTATCCTCATCCTCATCATATATTGGTGCTGTTGTAGCAGTTGAGGGCCAACGTTTTGTTCTCCGGCCATATCCCTTTCTTTTTCTACTCTCGTATCCCCTTCTCCTTCCTCTTCTCCTTTTCCTTCTCCATCCCCTTCCGCCTCCCCTTCCTCTTCTCCTTCTCCTTTTCCTTCTCCTTCCCCTTTTCCTTTTCCTTCTCCTTCTCCTTTTCCTTCATTTTCATCTTCATTGGCATTTTCATCAACTCATCCCACTTCAATGGCGTTTTCATCAACTGTTTCCACTTCAATGGCGTTTTCTATTCCAGTTATCTCCTTCTCCCTTTCTTCTTCATTTTCACCTCCTTTTTCTCCTTCTCCTTGATTTTCAGCTTCTTCGGCGTTGTCATCAACTGTTTGCACTTTAATGGCGTTTTCTATTCCAACCATCTCCTTCTCCCCTTCTTCTTCATTTTCATCTCCTAGTACCACCTGATTTTCAACCTCGGTTTCATATTTACCTTGTTCTCTTTCAGCTGGCACTTCCTTGGCGTTTTCATCAACAAATTTTGATATGTTCTCTAACAATTTCAGACATTGTGAGTATTTAATGTGTACCAGGAGGCTGTTTGGGTATTCAGTCTTTGACTGTTTTAACAATGTGCTCATTTTATTGTAACAGTCTTCTAATTCTTTGTATGACCCATCCAATTTATCAGCCATTTCCTGATAAATTTAAAAAAAAGGAATTTGTTGATCATGGTGTTTTGTGGTTTTTATTAAATTTATTATTTGAACAACATACCTCTTCAGTTTCATAGTTTTTTTCTTCTTCATCAGCAAAAAGGTTATTATACTGTGTTACTCCTCTGACAAGAGCATGATTCCCTGATGCAAAACTTCAAACATCATTTCCCGACTTTCTCTATCCTCATTCACCATCCTTTGAAGCGAAGCCTCTTCATCCTCATTATCTTCATTCTCATTCTCATCATTGATGTGCATGGCGTGTTGCACAACAGGGTGGAGCCCAACATAATCATACTGATCATCATGATCAAAACTATTATCATCATCATCGTTATCAGCATGGTCATCAACGTTGTCAACATCATCTTCATCTTCATTCTCAACATCATCACCATCAGCTTCATCATTGTTGGTGCACTACATCTGCCGACTTCGTCTTGGATCGAGTCTTAGTTTTAGATTGTTAGATCAGGGCACGTTTTACGAGAAAATAGGATAGCATATAGGTCTAAACTGACAGGTCCGCTTATATGGACATAGGAGGTCCGCTTATTTGTCAGGTTAGCTTATTTGTCAGGTCCGCTTATGTGTACATATCCATATGTGGGGACCTACCAACACTATAAATACCACATGAGCGAACTCATTTGTAACTTTGCTAGAATTTCATGCCGAAGTGCTGCCGGTGTGAAGAACAAGCTGTAAACATTGTCAAATCAGTAAAATCAGTAGATTAAGTGAATTGCAAGCTGTCTCTACTTTCGTTTCTTGTTATTCCGCACCTGAAACGTAGTTGAACGCCTCTGAACGACTCATTCGGGTCGAAACACGATCCTACAATTAGTATCAGAGCTTCAGGAGGAGGAGTTCTGCAGAGAATAGCTAGAATTCATCATCATTTCTTACTTCTACACCTTCTATTTTCAGTTCAGAAAGTTGTACCGGTCAGAATTGGGTCAAAATTGCACAGATTGCGTGTTATTGGACATTGATAAACCCTTGAAAGTTTCAGACTGAAATACAGACTAAAAATGGGTGAAATCATCTTCGGACTTGGTTCCGCTTATTCGGACATTTGAGTAGATCCGCTTATTTGACAGCTTCAAGTTCGCTTATTCGGACATATTTTAATCAGGTCCACTCCAAACTGCATCAAGTCCGCTCCAAACTGCATCAGGTTCGCTCCAAACTGCATCAGGTCCGCTCCAAACTGCATTAAGGTTCGCTCCAAAGACACTAGATCAGTAGGTCCGCTTTTCTAATCAATCAAGTTCGCTCCAGTGTCACTTAATCAATTAGGTCCGCTTCAAAGACAATCACGTCCGCTCCAAAGATTAAGATCAAGTCCGCTCAAAGTGTTCTTCATAGATCCGCTTTTAGTGACAATATCAGTAGATTCGCTTATTCGGTCATCATTAGATCCGCTTTTCTGAACATCTTGGTTCAGCTTATTAGTCAGATCAGTGATTCTGCTTATTCGAACTTCATTGGTTCCGCTTATTCGAACATCAGTGGTGTCACTTATACAAACATCAACAGTTTCGCTTTTAAGAACATCAGTGTTTCGTTCTTTCAAACTTCAGTTGGTTTCGCTCTTTTGAACACTAGTTTCGCTTATCAGTCATCACAGATTTCGCTCATAAGAACATCTGATTTCGCTTATAAGATTTTGAAATACGTGTTGAAAATTCATGGATACCGAGTTCTACAACGCATTTGCAACACCGTCTGGTCCAAGCACTATTGCTCAGAATATGAATTTGGAAAACGAAACGGGAACCACCCAAAAGCCCCTGAAATTGATGAGCATTAAAGAATACTACGGGTGGAAAGACAGATTCGAGAACTGGGTTCAGGCAAACCATCTTAGGTCATGGGAATGTATTTTGAAGAAATATGTTTTGCCACAGACTGATTTGAAAGTTGACAAAAAGATATCTAAATTCAGTAATGAAGAACGTGATATGTATAGAGCTGAAAAGATGATGATTAGTCTGCTTCAGCAAGCTATCAAGGAAGACATTTTCATTCTGCTACAGCATGAAAAAACTACGAAGTCAATCTGGGATGCACTTAAAGTCAAATTTGAGGGTAGCGAGAATATGATTAAAAGCAAGAAGGCACTGTTAAAGAAAGAGTTTGATTTGTTTAGCAGTCTACCGGGTGAAGACACAAAGAAGCTGATTGAAAGATACTGCCACTTGGTGCGATCTATGTCAATGCTTAGTATAAAAAAGGATTCTGAAGAGTGGGTAGACAAATTAGCTAATGCGTTACCGCAAAAAGAGTGGGGAACTTATTTGATGATCCTGAAAAACACAGGGGTTTATGATGGGTTATCAATTGGTGAGTTTATCGAAAAGATTGAGGGTCAAGATTTGGAACAGCAGAAGATCGCGAGGATGAACAGTCCAAGTGGTCAACAGGATGTAAAAATGTAATACAAAGGTAGTGTTCCGGTTCCAGAAGGTGAGAGAAGTCCGAAAATTCAGACTGCGTATAGTGCTGGGGATTCTACAGAAAAGATTGATCAAAGTTCAAACAAAAGCAGCAGTGGTTTCTCATTATATCCGAGTGTCAATCCAAAGAGTTCATCAGAAAGCTTTCAGTCTCAAAGCACAAAGACAGGAAATGGTTATGTGATTCAGTGCAACATCGCTCTAAATCTTCCAGAAGGTCAAAGTTTTTCAGAAGACACTGCTAAAGACCACATGGCTCTACTTGGTTCTGTGTTGTTATCTTATGAGGGTCTAGTGGCTGGTTGAATCGGAAATCCTATGCTCACAAAGGAGGATTACGATCAAATAGACGCCGAAGAGATGGAACTGATGGATATCAAATGGTGTCTAGCGAGTGTTCTTAGACGTGCTGAAAAGTTCAAAACGATTACCGGAAGAAATGACTTTCTTGATGCTCATGTATCTACTTTAGGTTTTGATAAATCTAAAGTTACTTGTTTTCGATGCAGGGAGAAAGGCCATTTCAAACGGGAATGCAAGAACAGGGAAGCTAGTGGTGCTCAGAATCCGTTTAGAAAAGATGATTATTACCGGAAAGCCATTTATCAACAGGTTGGTCAATCACAAGACTCACAGACGGCTCATGGTAGAAGAATCGAGGATTCAAAAAGAGCGTGTGCGGTGGATTTTGACTGGAACAATTATATCTCTCCTGATAGCAAAGCATGCATAGTCGATCAAGATGATGAGAGGCTACCTGAAGGCTTCAGCTGGAATATGTTTGCAGATGAGAATGGGAATTTTAAAACTTTCATCGCTAAGATTGTTAGAGAACCAGACATGTTTGCTACGTGGATGAAGTCTATTGGTGAAACAGTGAAAAGCATGGATGAAAAGTCTGTTGTTTCTGATGAAAGTTCAGAAAGTGCTTATGAAAGTTCACAGAGTGCAGATGAGAGTGTACAGAAGGATGTTACTTCAGAAAAGGAAGTTGTATTTGATTAAACACCGTCAGATTCTGGTTTATCAGATGCTGCTTCTGAAAAAACTGTACAGTTTGATCAGTCACCAACTGATGACAGCAGCAGTGATGATGAGGAAGAAAGACATATTAATGTGGCTAAAACTCATCTATCTCCTGAAAGTTTTCATTTCTATTTTGCAGATCGTCTGGAGAAGCTGAAGGAAAAACGAGCTGCAAAAGAGCAAAAGGATATGAAGACTGAAAGTGATGATGAAAAGGATGAAATTGTTCAAACTGAAGAAGTTAAAGTTGCTACTGAAAAGACTGAGCAAGTGAAGGTAGAAGAGAAGATGATTGAAGAAGAAAAAGTGGTTGAAGTGGTAAAGACAATCGAGATTGAGAAGATTGTTGAAGTTGTAAAGCCTTGCGAGAAGTGTTTGGAAGCATGCAAGGAATGTACAGCCAAAGATGATATAATTGCTGAGTATGAGAAGAAGAAGGAGCAGTTACTGTTCAACCTCAATTATGTGAAAGAATCTTATGATGTCTTGAACAAAACAGTAACTGGTCTCCAAAAGACAAACTCAGAACGAGAACAAGCACTAACTATGATGAATGCTGTGATGATGACAAAGCAGAAAGCCATCAATTTTTACATCGAAGAGAGTGCTAAATGGAAGCAAGAGTTGGAGACAGAAAAGATCGAGAATGAGAGAATTAGACGTTTATTGCAAAGTTATTCTAGTTCTGATTATCTCATTGATCGTATTTACCCAACTGTTGCAGGTATGGAAGCTTTTCAAGATGAGAAGCCGAAGAAAAAGAAAGATAGTGGTAAGAAACCGACTGTTAGCTATAACAAGTGTCCACCTCCAATTTGGGAAGGGTACTCTCCTAGAAAACCAAATGAGGAGCAACTTGAAAAAGCAGTCAATATAAAGCTAAAAACCGACATAACTGACGTTTTACCAGATAACATTGATGTTACGTTTACCTCGTCCGATACTGATCATGAGTCTGAGTTAATCAAAAAGGTGGTCGATCAGGTGTTGGATACTGAGGAGGAGTCTGAGTCAAAGTCCGAGTCTGGGTGTTCAAGTTCGTCAGTCAAAAGTTCGAGTTCGTCGGTCAACAGTTCCAAGTCGTCGGTTAAACGGTCTTATAGTAAAGAATTTTTGTTATCAAAAGCAAATTTGGATGATGAAACATTTGAAGTAGCATACACTTTAAATGATTCTGACAAATTATACTCTGACAAAGAGTTTCCAATAAGAAGTGTTCGTTTTGATATGATCAAAAAGGTTTTCAAAATGACAAAAATTAACATTTCTGAAATAAAAGATTTAAATCTTATTGAAAAACCTAAAAAGTACACTTCAAGAGTTCAACAACGTCTAAACAAGAAAAAGGGTTACAATTCTAGTTCTGGTTTTCAAAAGAAATCAAACCAAAATTGTAGCTACAAAAAGAAAGGTCTTGGATTTATTCCACCAGAAAATTATAAAAATTTGAAAAATTCTAAAACAAAAACAGAATTTGTGTCAGGTGGAAGTGCAGAAGAGGAACAGAAGAAACCATTCTGGAGACAGTCAAATCAAGAGTTTCTTGCTGAAAAGAAGAAGAATGGAACTGAATTGTTTTATCAAAGAGAGACTCGTACCTGTTACAAGTGCAATGAAACTGATCACATTGCATGGAACTGCCAGAAAAATGCCAAAACAAAACAGGGAGTTTCTCAGAAATTGAAAGAAAAGGTTGTTGATGTTGAACCACCAACCGACAGACTTAAAATTTTTGAAAATTCAACTTATGAGGTTGGTGAGTGTTCTAAAAAGATTTTTTATAAAAAGAAAGAGAATGACAACCATGTGTGGGTTGTTAAGAAAGTTGATGTGAATGTCGGCGATGAATCTGGTTCCACAAAGCTAGAAGAGCCACAGGTTGAGATGAAAATTTCAGTGAATGATGATGAGTTTCCATCACTGAAATTTGAAGAAGTTAAACAGAAAGTGGGTAAGGTTGATATCTCGAATCAGTTTTATACAGAGAAAACTAAGTTTGATGTCGAGAAAACATTCAATGGGAGTGTTAAGAAAATTTTTGGGAAAATGTTGAATGGGAAAGCAAAGGGGGTTAAAGATTTTTATGCAACTAAAAAGGAAACTTACAACCCTACTGCACAAGAACTGAAAGCCATCAAGTCTGAAAAGACTTGGATGGAAGTTTGTTTCCCTTGAAGTCTTAGGACTATGCCGGAGATCCCAAGTTTGTAATCGTGGATCAGGAATCGGCATCCTTCTTGTTAGTTTAGATTTTGTGAAAGATTTTTAAATGTGTTTAGTTTTTACAGGTTAAGTGTGACTTGCCGGAGCTTCCAGGTTGGTAAGTGTGAAGCAGGAATCGGCATCTTGATTGGTAAAATGGTTTGTGTAGATGATTTATTTCTACATGTGATTAAATGTTTTGGATATTCTTACAAGTGGTAAGAGATTGATTCTGACAAAGTGATTACTCAAGGTCATTAGTTTGAACTTGGTGTAATCCTCATACAAATGGTTGAAGACAATGTGATGAACCATACCCCTAACCTACAAATGGTTTAAATTCAACAAAACTTATTTTCGGGAAAAATCATTTTGATTAAAACAAACTTAAGTGTTTTGAAATCATAATGAGAAAATAGTTTTGTGAAAGGGGGAGTTCTGATTGTTTATGCCAAGTGGATGGCGAATTGAAGCGATTTGATATCGGTTGTCAAGTTTTTGTACAGTTTGATTTCAAATTTCCTAAAATGTGTTTGCATTTTAGGGGGAGTAGAAATTTTCAGAAAATCCAAAAATATTAGAAAATTTGAAAAAGCCAAAAACATGATAAAATGAAAAATGAGTTTTGGTGTAAAAAGAAGAGGAAATGATAGTACATCAGTAGACGGTCACAGTATGCTAAAGAATTGTAATGTTTAAATAGCGTTAAACAGTCTCACTGATGATATGCCGATAGGTTTTCATACATTTAGTAAGCTTTTTCGGGATATAAACTAAATTTCAAACTTGCTTATTTCATGGGGAACACTACTTGGATATATAGGTAACCCCTGAAATCTCGTTTGAAATGTCCCCCTTTCTGAGATACTAGGTCTTTATGCTCAGTGATATCTGGGGTATTATCCCGGGACTTCTGATTTTGCGGAAGCAATGGCCTAGTCCCCGGAGAATACTTTCCGCATGCTTGAAATATAGCGCAGCCCTCAGCAAATTGATGAAACAATAAAATTGATAGTCATTGCTGTTGTAATGCAAAAGATCCTCTAAAGGGGACACACCAAAAGTCGAAGCCGTCATCTCTCTGCGTATCGAAAGATCGACCTGAGCTCTCACGGCCCTCGCAATTTAACCCCTGACAGATATCATCTGTGGTATACTCACCTGTAAGACTGAATATTGGGATCTGGATACGGGAGTATATTCAAGAGGTGGGACACATGAATGAGTTTAAGTCCTTAACACACCTAACTCATATCCTGAATCAGTTGAAATTTGTGTGAGAATTTAAGTGGATCAGTATATTGGCAATCTAAGTGAATTGTTTAATTCTTAATGTGTAACTAAGCTCAACGGTACTCGTGACTTGTTTTAAACTGATATGATCCTCTTACACAAAACTCACAAAAAAATATTGTCTGTAAATATTTCTTTACTGCATTTCTTTAAATTCAAAAATACAAAAAGATTTTCGGTGTATTTTAGCATAAACTTTTGAAAAAATCAAAAAGATTTTCGACAACTGATGTTGGAAAGCTGATTTTCAAAGTTCCGAGTGCTAAACATGATGACATTGTTGTGAGGGGGAGTGTGTTTTAAAATGTCAAAATGTATTTTCTAATCAACAAGTGGTTCATCATGAGTTTGTAATCTGAGGGAGAGTGATTGTTGATGCATATGATTATGAGAGGGAGTCGTTTGATTATTTCAAAGTGTTGGTGTATACGACTTGATAAATGTAAAACTTATTTCTGGGTTAAGAATGTGCAGGAATAGCCAAGTTTCGATTCTGGAAATTGAAGATTCTATAGAGTGCCAGGTTTAAGATTCTGAAGACAAAGAAAGCCAGACAAAGATCCTGAAGTAGATGTTGCTGAAGAACAAAGAAATGCCAGCAAATCGTTAGGGGGAGTCTGAAGATTTTCAAGTGTTGAAGAAGATAGAGAGAGAAAAGCCCAGAGGCTGATCAAGACTGAAGAAGTGAAGACACAGCATTGTTGTGACTCGATAGTCGACTCGTCAACATCTGAGGGGGAGTCTGTTGGTGCACTACATCTGTCGACTTCGTCTTGGATCAAGTCTTAGTTTTAGATTGTTAGATCAGGGCACGTTTTACGAGAAAATAGGATAGCATATAGGTCTAAACTGACAGGTCCGCTTATATGGACATAGGAGGTCCGCTTATTTGTCAGGTTAGCTTATTTCTCAGGTCCGCTTATGTGTACATGTCCATATGTGGGGACCTACCAACACTATAAATACCACATGAGCGAACTCATTTGTAACTTTGCTAGAATTTCATGCCGAAGTGCTGCCGGTGTGAAGAACAAGCTGTAAACATTGTCAAATCAATAAAATCAGTAGATTAAGTGAATTGCAAGCTGTGTCTACTTTCCTTTCTTGTTATTCCGCACCTGAAACGTAGTTGAACGCCTCTGAACGACTCATTCGGGTCGAAACACGATCCTACAATCATCAACAACAACCTGTATTTTTCTTGTTTTTTTGGGTTTGCCTTCCTTAGCCTTTTTAACTGTTTTCCTTTTTACTTCATTGCTAACATGGCGTTTTGCCATTACATTCTCAAACAAGTCAAGAGTATCTGTTGTAACTCACTCAATTGGGTATCCTTCTTTTCGGTCCCATTTTTTTCTATTGCAAGCATCGTTCACCAAGGTAAGCTGTAACAAAATAGATTTTTCAAATGACAGGTATTTTTGGCGTTTTAATGACACACAAATGATATATGTTATATAGGGAAATTTTATTCTTACCGCAAGTATGATCAGTGGCCCTGTGTAATGCTTTGTTGGAGACCATGCGGTTTTGGCTTGTTGCAAGTATTGGATGATATAACCACACCAATTCATTTGGTTTATTTGAACGTCTGGTGTAACGTTGTGCAAGAACTGTTTGTTGACGACCGCATTGTCACTTGCATGCCCCATTATAGTGAAGAATGCTACAAGGAAATTTAGGCAGAAGTCTTTCCCAAAGCCATGCATCATAGACAAAATGTCATCAAAGTATAGCTTCACACTTGGTCTGTTAACCCAGTCAAACCCTTCGAACTGTGCTTTCCACTCAGCCACCACCTGGTCTTTAGTTGTTGGTCTTTTTTTTTTCATGTTCACGGGCACCCTTCCATTCGGTATACCTGTTAAAGAGTTAAAGAGTTTATCAATTCTTCATTCATATGTACGGTATGGTTGCCAACGTTTAGAGTGTTTGTCTTTTCATTGTAATTTTCAACCAACCAGTACCCAAGCATTGTCGGTACGGTGTCTATTTTCAACTTTAGTGTGGCACAAAACCCCATTTGGTGTACTGCCTGTCTTTGATTTTGGTTTAGATTCATAAACCAACCAGTCAAGTTTGTAGGTTTTACTCTTGACAAAACCTTAGCCCCACTGAACTCATCATATGGTTCTTCCTCAACCTCAACATTTTGACTTAATGCCTTCCTCTTATTGGCATTCTGGGCCTTGCCAGTGTGGACATTTATTCTCAATCTTAACCTCTCTTCGCCTATAAAAAATGATTTCATGGCGTTTTATTTTATGGCATTTAATAACACAAATGATACATGTATGGCGTTTCATAAAGCAATCACAGATGATAGATGTTGAATAAGACAATAACAGATGATACATGGTGTTTATAACACAAACCATACATGTTTTGGCGTTTAGTAACAAAGCTATCAAACGATACATGTTTTGGCGTTTAGTAAGACATGAATGATATATGTTTTTTAAATAAGACAATGACATATATATGTAAAATTTCGTTCTCAAACATTGTTAAACAAATGATACATTTTTTTTCTTTTTGGCAACAAAGTATCAAAGTGTATTTACATCACGAAAAGTAACATTCTGTACCATGTCCTCTTGTTGTCTTCTATTATTGCTCGTTGGGTTTTTGGTGTTTTGGAGCAGATGACCCTTCCCCTTCCACACTTGTAGAAACTGCAAATTTATTGTTAAAACTAGAACGCCAAAAGCAGCATAAACTACCACAACGTAAATCGAAGTTAACTCACTATGTTTTTTGCCTCTGGATCTGGTTTGATCTTTCGACGCCATTGTTTTTGTTGTTTCGCATTTTCTAGGGTTTTCATGTTTTACGTTGGTTTTTGGGGAGGTTTATCTGGGAAGTATATATGTTTCGGTCACGCTTTGATGTGTTTTGTAGATGAACATTTACTTTTTTGCCCTTATGGAAGCGCGCCAGCTTTAAAAAGTTTTTGTTATTTATGAAAACGCCACCGCGCCATCTAGTTCATAGATTGTTTTGATCTGATGATCCATAATCGTTCTCACCGTTCTCACACTTTCACCCGTTTTCTCTAAATCCTAACCCTATATACCCTATATATATAGGGTTAGGATTTAGAGAAAACAGTGAAAAGTGTGAGAACGGTGAGAACGATTATGGATCGTCCGATCAAAACAATCAATGGACTAGATTGCGCCGTAACGTTTTCATAAATAACTTCAATTTTATTATGTGGGACGCGCTTCATTAAGGGTAAAAGGGTCTTTTACCGCTCATATTCAAAACGCCATCAAATGATAAAACGCTATACAAAAAAATAAAACGCCATTAAAAACAAAACGCCAAAAATTAGTAATAAAACGCGTTGAATATTACAAGAAGATGAAACAACACAATAACTGAATTTCAATTATTAACATTTATTAGAAGAAATTACCTCCTAAATTACGCGCAAAAAATATCATTATATAAACAAAGGTAAAACATAGCTTCCATAATGTCACACCCTGACTTTTGCGGAAGCGTGGTTATTGGTGTGACTTCTTAATACCATAGCATTCAATCATAACAATGCTATATGATAAAACCAAAAGATATTTATCCATGAAAATTAAGTTTGAAAATACCACAATACTCTTGTTTGAGACATCGACACCAAATTTAAGTTACAAACCATAACATGTTTTAATGAGTTCACGAAGACTCGACAACATAACTTAAACCATGTATCTCATCCAGGAGTAAGATACATCTCCTAAACCCAACGACCTCGGATGACATCTTTTATTTATAACGCAGTTTGAAACACATGCATACACCTGCCAGATCCACTTAGTTCCCTGAAATAGATGTAGTTTAAAAACATCAACAAAAGTTGAGCGAGTTCATGTGTTTTGTATATGTATGTATAAACCTTTGTGAACAGTGTAAGTATGAAAGTCCCGGTATGATAGCAAACAAGGAAAAGATCACCAATGGTTTGCAAGGCCACTGATATATGTGACGGTGTAGGAAGACTCAAACCTAGCAAAGTTGTACCGGGCTTCCGGCTGGAAGACGTAGTCACCCTATGGGCCACCCTGTTCCTCATGGGTGTGGGCTCGCTACACCCAAATAGATCTATCACTCAAGCCCCTCGGTCCTTATACGAGGATTAATGGTGCCAAGTATCCGCCTACCCATTCACATGATCTATGGTTCTTTCCTAGGCTTATCATACCAATTGTATTTGTATGTAATCCTTATGTAACATATATTTCACCCCCGAAGTAAATAAACAAAACAGTTTAAAGAAAAGGGGGACATGAACTCGCAGTATTGCGTCTTCAGAATCGTAACCCAAATCTCTTCAGCAAACACGACTCCCTACAATGTACTAATGTCTATTAGACGAACGGGCCGTGCCTTGCCTTTGTATTTACATTTTTGAGTTACGTTTCTTTTAATATTATCCCAAGTTAAAATTTTCTTGTTAAAATAATAAATATTTCAACTTAAATTATATTTAAGTTTTGGAATAATTGTTAAACAATATTTTTGTAACAATACTTCTCAAGTATTTCCTTCCTAGGGATGGGGGTATTTCATACATGTATTTTCGTATTATTGTATTTGTAGTTCCAAATTAATATATTTTTAAGTCCCACTTTAGAAAATATATTTAACTTATTTTTATCCATAACTAATGTATTCCAAGAAAATATATATATTTTTCCCAAAAGTAGTATATTTTCTCCTTGTTGAAAATATGATATACTTTGTAATAAAAATCATACTTTCATTTCGTTTCGTATCCAAAATAATATTTACCAAAAATATATTTGTAACGGTATTTTCCGGAGTATTATATAAGCTACGTTCTATCGTTCGGTTTCACAATATTATGTGTGTAACTTATATATTTATCCCTTGTGATTTTTGGTATTATTTTGGATTGTAAATTCTTGGTATTTTGTTAAGTTATATTATTTTAATCCTAAAATAATATAACTACTACACAAAGTATACAAATAATCACACACAATGTGTCTTTAATGTAAATATATATTCTAAATACATATTTATCCATTTTTATTTATAAAAACCAACCTCCAATACTTGTATTTTTTTGTAACAAATTATATGGCAAAGTTATATTGAAAACCATAGTTAAATAAACTTATAAATACTTGTTTAGAAAATATTTTTCTAAGTGTTTGTATTTTTAGAAAATTTTTGCCATAGTTTCCTCTAAAAATGGAGGTGTCCAAGCTATTAAAGCATATAATTTTCTTTTCAAAAATCATCATAAATAATCAACAATCAACCTACATTTACCAAGTGCTAAAACAAAGCTATCTACATAATAACCATGAACTTGAACTTTCATAAAAACTTGTAGTAACTTGGTAGTGTGTTTAGTAAGTTTAGTTACCTTCCAAAGTGTGTTTACTTCTTTATAAACTTCATTCTTGAAAGATTTGGGTGTTTACAACTTGTAAACATATTTTACAAAAATGCTTCTATATGAAATTTTCTTGTTTCTCTAGTGTTTCTACACTTGTTTTATCACCAAAAATAGTGTAAGTTTTAAGTAAGAACCAAGATCTTCTAAAAATCACATTTTGAACTTGGTTCTTTCGGAAAACCATTCATTATTCTTAGATCTATAAGATTATCAACTCACTTGATTATTATTTTTCAAGAAATCATTTTATTTTTCAAGTTCATGCTTACACATGAGGATGATCATCTTGTTTCATCACATAATCATCCTCTCACTTGCTAGATCATGTGTTTAATCACAATCTAGCAAGCTCCTTATGATGATCAACATCATAATCTCAAGAAAATAACAATCAAGTATCATTCATACACTAAACAACATAGTTTCATCATGATTTCATCATATATCAAGCTTATGTTCATGCTTCTTGATTATGTTTCTTTAGTGTTCTTATGATTAACTCTTGAAGATGAAGGTGACAAAGATGAAAGATAATAGCAAATGATGAAGGTCCTTGAAGTTCCAAGACCACCAAGCTTCTTTATATGGCTCCTTACACCCTTGTGAATGCTTGGAATATATGTGAAAGGTTGAATGAAGGTGGAGGTGGGTGTGCTTGGGGTCGGCCGAGAGCAAGAAGGAGAGGGAAGTATGGAGGTGGTGAGGTGAAGTTATGATCTTGAAGTCCTACTTATAATCCATACTCTTATGTTAACCTTTGGGTTTTGTGTCTCCTCAAGTACAAGACACAATCTATTTAACAATTCAAATAAAATCCCACCAATTAGACATGTGGGCCGATTACTAGCATCTGGGGGGTCTAAGTTTAACTTTGAGCCAATTAGTTAGTTTATAATCCAAATCCAAGTATATAGTTACAAGTGTTAGTTACTAGATAATTTAGTGAGTGTTAAGGTGTTCGGGGATCATAACTAGCTTGGAAATAATAAAACAGTGCTTCTAGTATAATTTTGGTGTTTCGGGTAGTGTCCGGTTGTTTGGTTAGATACCGGTTCGTTAAAGTGTCAAACTATTCCTTTTAGTGTTCTTTAAGTACACTTTTGTGACACCTTTAATTCCCAACACTTAGGAAAGCATTCAGGACCATTTAGTCATATTTTTGCATGTAACTAGTTTGTCAAAAAACTGATTTTTGCTGAAAAATGCAGAATTCTGCACTTTGGGTGAGTTTTAGGCACTTCCCGGCACCTAAACTATCACTTAGAAAAGCAGTTTTGTGGTCCTTACTTCCCTAGACACTATACTAGTGTAGTACTTGGTTTCTGGCACATACTGGGTCTCAAAACACTGTCTGTCTATGTACTGAACCCCGTCAGCATATTCCTGTTTTATCCGTTAACTGTGCTAACTGTGCTTTGTGCATCATATATGTCAATAAAGTTTGCATGTGATAATGAGGTGACATTATGTAATATGTGATGCACATGTAATCATGATGCAGTAATCAGAAAGCAGTTTAAGTTATCAGTTGTAATTCAACACAGTCATTAAGCACTTATTAACATTAATTAATTGTCAGCCGCCTTTATGCGCTATCGGATCTGTGTAATCTTATAAGTCGTCTCTTGAACCAATTCAGGACCAACAAGCTATCTATCACCCGCTTCTGCTGATGTGTGTAAAATGCAACATATAAATTACATCAAATGAGGCATAAAACTAACCCTTTTTAGTACTAATGTTGGAAAAAGTGTTCTTTTGTCTTCCTTTTGTATTTTCAGGATCAAATGAGCTTAATTGAACAAAAGGAACAAATATACAACCAAATCTAACATAAATACAAAGAAAGGGAACAAACGCGGCATGCCCGACCCCACAACAGCATCTTCCCAAGCAAAACAAGAAGACAAAAGACTGAACACGCCCCGTGCTCAGCCAGCACGGGGGCGTGCCCAAGTGTCCGCAGAAAAGACAAAGTGGTAGAAGCTTCTATTGCCCACCACGGGGCCATGCCCAGCGGACACGGGGCCGTGGTCAACGCAAAGATACGCAGAATCTTGCCAAATCTGATGGTACAGATATGCTTCTGCACACGGGGTCGTGCCCAATAGACACGGGGGCGTGGTCAACTAATGCGGACAAGAGCAATTAATGATGAAAGAGAAAAGGGTGGACACGGGGCCGTGTCCAGGCTTCTGTTCAGCCTATAAATAGGAGTGCTTGGCTCAAGTTCAAACCATCCCATGGCACACCACCTCTCTCACACTTCACCCACCACCCACCATCACCATAACACCATCATCCACCACCATCATCCATTGTCCATCATAGAGTGTGTGAGTCGTCTTGGGATCTAAGATTGATCGTAAGAGTTCTTGACAATCAAGGCCATGTTTGCCTAAGTCTCTTACATCACTTGGTGAAGACAAGTGTCTAGTGTAATACTTTTTATTTCTAATTTTTTCGCACTTTTTACTTGGTTTTGTATTAATGACTTTAATAACTAGTTTCTTATGTTGAAGGTGATTCTTCCTTATTGTTTGTCCGTGGTGTCTTGACATTATTTTACTGTCTATATAAAATAAAAGATTTTCACCATTCATATCTCCACGGTCTATATGGAGGTATGTTGGCTACCTGGTCGGGGGTTAAGGGAACGGTTTAGTAAGAGTCTTGCCATTGTTCAGCGTTTAGAGGTCCTGCAATGGACCTGGGTCAAATTTAGTAGGACCTCCTTCAATACTTAACGGTATTGGATGGCGGGGGTCCAAACTCTTTGATCCCCTCATAAGTTAACTACTATTAATACTATAACCCGGCTATTTAGGACTGTATCCCTGCTGACTCGGACTACTTAGCCGAGGGTAACGTCACCTCCAAAAGAGGGGCGTACCATAATTTGCATTAATAACTTAATTAATTATCTTTCAATAATCCGACCCTTTAGGATTGTATCCTTGCTGACTCAAACTACTGGGTTGAGGGTAACGTCACCTTCAAAAGAGGGGCCTACTACAATAACTAAGATAATCTCTTAAATAAGTGCAAAAGTGCGGAAATAATCAAAGGTTACACTATACACGAGTCGGAACCAAGTGATTCATCTTGTCTATCTGTTTTTATTTTTATTTTTCAGCATTTTAGTTAGTTTTTATTTTTCTTAGCTTAAAACATTTTTCTAAACTTTTTGATTTGATTAGACGTTGAGTATAAACCGGTACTAAAAGCTCTTGTGTCCTTGGACGACCTCGGTATCTTACCAACGCTATACTACGCTCACGATGGGTGCACTTGCCCATATGTGTGTTTAGTGTTAGTAAATATCGTGTTTTATAAATTTAAAACTTGGCTAAAAAGTGTTAAAGGGCTTAAAATATACACCTAATATATATAACACTTCACACGCATCATCTGCCCAGCATAACGGTGATCGACACTTGCGTCCATAGAGAGCTTCAAATGGTGCAGCTTGGATGCTCGCATGGTAGCTGTTGTTATACGAGAATTCTACCAAGGGTAAGTGAGTGTCCCAACTACCACCCAAATCCATCACGCAAGCTCCTAACGTATCTTCCAACGTTTGAATCATTCGTTCGCTCTGGCCATCAGTCTGCGGATGGAATGCAGTACTCAGATTCAACTGTGAACCAAAGGCTTCTTGGAAGGATTGCCAAATCCTTGACACGAATCTTCCGTCTCTATCAGAAATGATTGAGAGAGGCACTCCATGTCGTGCAACTATCTCTCTCAGGTACAGTTCAGCAAGCTTACTAGTGTTATCTTTCTCTCTGATTGGTAAAAAGTGTGCAGATTTCGTCAGACGGTCTACGATCACCCAAATCGTATCATGACCTCTGGGCGTCTTTGGTAACTTCGTTGTAAAATCCATTGAAATCTATTCCCATTTCCACATGGGTATTTCAGGTTGTTGCAGAAGACCTGAAGGCTTCTAATATTCGGCCTTTACCTTGGCACAAGTTAGGCATTTTCAAACGTAGGTCGCAACATCGCCTTTCAATCTTGGCCACCAGTAGAATTCCTTCAAGTCCTGATACATCTTATCCGATCCTGGATGGATCGAGTACCTTGATTTGTGAGCTTCGTCGAAAATAATGTCTCTAAGTCCACCAAACAGGGGAACCCAAATTCGTCTCATGAAGCATAATGTTCCTTCCCCATTGGGTACTAACTGTTTCTCCATCCCACGGAGATATTCATTCACAAGATTCTCCTCCTTGAGAGCTTCTCTCTGCGCAGCACGAATGCGCAACGAGAGGTCCGTTTGTACAACCATTTCCAAAGCCCTTACCCTTATGGGCTTGATCATTTCTTTCCGAGTCAAGGCGTCTGCTACCACATTCGCCTTCCCTGGGTGATACTTAATCTCATAATCATAATCGTTTAACAACTCAACCCATCGTCTCTGTCTCATGTTAAGCTCTTTTTGGTCGAAAATGTGCTGCAGGCTCTTGTGATCGGTGAAGATCGTGCAGCGGGTACCATACAAGTAATGTCGCCAGATCTTCAATGCAAACACCACTGCGCCTAGTTCCAAATCATGTGTGGTGTAGTTCTTATCATGAACCTTCAATTGGCATGAAGCATAGGCTATAACCTTCTGTTGCTGCATCAGCACGCAGCCTAAACCTTGACGCGAGGTGATGTGTACAAAATGCAACATATAAATTACATCAATTGTGGCATAAAACTAACCCTTTTTTAGTACTAATGTTGGAAAAAGTGTGCTTTTGTCTTCCTTTTGTATTTTCAGGATTAAATGAGCTCAAATTAACAAAAGAAGCAAAAGGACAGCAAAATCTAACATAAATACAAGAAAAGGAACAAACGTGGCATGCCCGACCCCACGACAGCATCTTCCCAAGCAAAACAAGAAGACAGAAGACTGAACACTCCCCGTGCTCAGCCAGCACGGGGGCGTGCCCAAGTGTCAGCAGAAAAGACAAAGTGGTAGAAGCTTCTATTGCCCACCACGGGGCCATGCTCAGCGGACACGGGGCCGTGGTCAACTATAAGATTCGCACCATCTAGGCAAATCTTCATAGTACAAAGATTCTTCTGCACACGGGGTCGTGCTCAGCGGACACGGGGGTATGGTCAACTAATAAGACAAGCTGCATTAAATGAAGAAAGAGAAGGATGTGGACACGGGGCCGTGCCCACTGGACACGGGGCCGTGCCCTAGCTTCTGTTCAGCCTATAAATAGGAGTGCTTGGCTCAAGCTAAACCATCCCTTGGCATACCACCTCTCTCACACTTCACCCACCACCACCATAACACCATCATCCACCACCATCATCCATTGTCCATCATAGAGTGTGTGAGTCGTCTCGGGATCCAAGATTGATTGTAAGAGTTCTTAACAATCAAGGCCATGTTTGGCTAAGTCTCTTACATCACTTGGTGAAGACAAGTGTCTAGTGTAATACTTTTTATTTCTAATCTTTTCGCACTTTTTACTTGGTTTTGTATTAATGACTTTAATAACTAGTTTCTTATGTTGAAGGTGATTCTTCCTTATCGTTTGTCTGTGGTGTCTTGACATTATTTTACTGTCTATATAAAATAAAAGATTTTCACCATTCATATCTCCACGGTCTATATGGAGGTATGTTGGTTACCTGGTCGGGGGTTAAGGGAACGGTTTGGTAAGAGTCTTGCCATTGTTCAGCGTTTAGAGGTCCTGCATTGGACCTGGGTCAAATTTAGTAGGACCTCATTCAATACTTAACGGTATTGGATGGCGGGGGTCCAAACTCTTTGATCCCCTCATAAGTTAACTACTATTAATACTATAACCCGACTATTTAGAACTGTATCCCTGCTGACTCAGACTACTTAGCCGAAGGTAACGTCACCTTCAAAAGAGGGGCCTACCATAATTTGCATTAATAACTTAATTAATTATCTTTTAATAATCCGACCCTTTAGGATTGTATCCTTGCTCACTCAAACTACTGGGTTGAGGGTAACGTCACCTTCAAAAGAGGGGCCTACTACAATAACTAAGATAATCTCTTTAAAGTGCGGAAATAATCAAAGGTTACACTATACACGAGTCGGAACCAAGTGATTCATCTTGTCTATCTGTTTTTATTTTTATTTTTCAGCATTTTAGTTAGTTTTTATTTTTCTTAGTTTAAAACATTATTCTAAACTTTTTTGATTTGATTAGACGTTGAGGATAAACCTGTATTAAAAGCTCTTGTGTCCTTGGACGACCTCGGTATCTTACCAACGCTATACTACGCTCACGATGGGTGCACTTGCCCATATGTGTGTTTAGTGTTAGTAAATATCGTGTTTTATAAATTTAAAACTTGGCTAAAAAAAGTGTTAAAGGGCTTAAAATATACACCTAATATATATAACACTTCACACGCATCAAGTTTTTGGCGCCGCTGCCGGGGACACAAGGATTTTAAGAAAGTTAGGAATCAACGGCCTAATCGTTTTTTCTTATTTTTCATTTTTTTTAGGATTTCTCTTAATTTTTCAGCTTCTGCAGAACTCAGCACGGGCCGTGCCCGCTGAACACGCCCCGTGCCCAATCATTGGAACTGGCAATCCTGTTTTAAGTCAGACAGTAGCTGAACACGGGGCCGTGCCCACTCAACACGCCCCCGTGCCCAAGTTTCAGTTACTGAAAACAGAACCGTAAGATCCCGACGGTTGGTAATTTCTGACACAAACATGAGTGATACTGATGCTTCTTACTTTCGGCACTCTTATGGTACTACGTGGTGTCAATTATATGGTGGTAACCATAAGGAATTTGAATGTTATTTTCTAAATTATAAGCCCCACTATATAGACCCATTGTTTCCTAGTATTCTTAAGAGGGGCGAAAGTAAAAATAATCCCTATCTCTCCCTCGAATGCTCCCAACCAGATTTTCTAGGAGAAATGCTTCTCGATGAATTATTTCAATTAGAAGATCTAATTCTTAATTGGTTAAAAGAACTTAGGAAAGATTTTAATGATCTTTTCCAAGACAATAGCCAAAAAGAAGTGTTGGAACCGCATTCAAACAACTTCGTTGTTTCTAACGATACTTCTAACTCTAGTGAGGACTTGAGCGATAGTCGTCCCTGTGTCGATTGTGCCGTGAAGGACTCCCCATCGACTTCATTCGATGCATACATAGACCTGAGCGATTCGACAAACACCTTCTTTAATGAGAACCCGGAAAAGGGTTGGACTTGTCCACTTATATATAGCATAGGAATCACCCTCACCGACAACCTCTTGCGTTCTCGTCTTAATCTAGAACAATTAAGGTATCTTAGGCACTTTAGGGTTGTTCCATCCAGTAAGGAACCGCCCGATCCGGAGAAGTTCCTTGAAAATAAACAAGCTTCATAGACAGCCTCTAGACACGGGGCCGTGTCTAGGTCAGCACGCCCCCGTGTCCACCCAAAGATTCCCTTCTGATTTTGTCATAATGCGGACAAAAATGTGTCAGGATTCCATCTGCACACGGGGCCGTGTCCAGCCGACACGGGGCCGTGTGCAACGTACTGTCGTTTTCTATAAATGCAGCCAAGAATCCTGCACATTTGAACCATTCCAGGGACAGAGATTTGGGGAATATTCTCACATACCATCCTAGGTATTTTCTAAAAGAAGTTTCTCAACTATCTTCTTGTCCTTTCCTCTTTTATTCACTATCATCTTCTTCAATTTTTCTCATACTTCCATTAAAGCTTGAACCTTCCATAATTTCAAGCCTTATTGAGATGTTTGTTAGATTTTTGTTCATGGAATCTTGTTAAAAATAAGTTTTACAACAATGTTTTAAGTTGTTTATGTTCAAAAATGCTATAAAAATCATGAAAACAATTTGAAACCCCAAGATTCCTTGTTCCTAAATCCTGCAGATATCTGAACACGGGGCCGTGTCCGAAGTACTGGTCCCATAAAATTGAACTCTTGCCGATATGTTTTCTCAGAATGGCAAGCAGAACAAGCGGAAACTCTTCGTCGCATTCCAGAAACAACCGGCAGGGGAGAAGATCATCAACGGTTGAAGATTCTCTTGTAAACTATGTTTACACCTTAAGAGAAGCCCTTGACGAAGTGACAAGTGTGGAAGAGGCATTGGTTGACCGTATTAATCATTTGACGGTGGGACTAGAAGGATGTCTCTGGATAGTCAACCTTTTGCACCAAAGGTTGAACATTCTCGCCTCTCCTCCTTTGGTACCGATTATCACCCAAAGTGCATGGAATGTGGTACCGGAAGTCATCATTCCGGCCGAATGGTACGCCTTACATCCGGAGCCCCCTCGAGATACTACAAGGGGTTCCAATTGGTGTCGCTCCTCCTCCACAAGATGTTGAGGAACATGGATCCGCCTCCCTTCTCCCGAGGGAGATAGAAGAATGGCTCTAGCAACATCTAGGGGACACTGTTCGGCTTGGAGTTCTACAAGGCTTTTAGACCGGAAATCTATTTCCGGAATTTTGGTTCTTATTGTAGAAGTAGAGCTCCTTAGGAAGATTTTACGGATCACTTGACCTATCTAATATTAGGACTTTTAACTTTTATTTTCTGCTTTATTTTTTCAATTTTAGGACTACTATGTAATTCTCTCAATGACTTAATGAATGATGGTTTTAGTTAATTTGGTGTTTGGATTGTGTTGAAATAAATAAAACACACTCGAGATGGCAAAGGATACAAGGGAAACTTGAACCAGCACCCCATGCAGGAAAACAGGACAGTCCGACAATTTTCTTCGTTTACAGTAAGCTCGGCACGGGCCGTGTCCGCCCAACACGGCCCCGTGCTGCACAATCTGCAGAAAAGACCCAGTTCAGGTAACTGGACATGGGCCGTGTTCACCCAACACGCCCCCGTGTCCAGGCTTCTGTTTCTCTTGATTTAATTTTGTTACTGGCACTTGAACACGGGGTCGTGCCCGGACAACACGGGGACGTGTTCAGCGCCTAGTAACACAAAATTTTTGCTTTTTACACCTTTTTACACATTCAATCAACCTAAAAACTTATTTTTGGGACACATTGAGGACAATGTGTAATTTAAGTGTGGGGGGATGCTAAAACCTTGAATCTTGCAAGTCCTAAATACAAGCCTTACACAAAACTCTATTGGAACTGCTAATCACCCCAAATTTTTTTTCAAAAATTTTCATTTTTTTTACTTGTCTAGGTTTAACTTGGGAATTTCAAGTTCTAAAAAGGTTATACGTTTACGAATTTACAACCGATAGCGTCGTGATAAAAAGAACCAACATAAGAAAATTATGAAGAGGCATGGCAAACTCAGTTAAAATTTGATTATATATACTTGATCACATAAAAACCCATTCCCACAAAAGTGAGTTTTGAGCCTTTATTGAGCATACAATTACATATCATTAAACTAAATGCTCATTTTTCGTTTCTTGTGTGAATAGCCGCTTGGTTCTTACGACTCTAGAACTTGCCACGATGATGCATTCCCGGTCCTTACCAACTTAAACCCGAGTAAGTAAATGATGGAGGCATTAGGACTAACCCCTTTTTATTTCTACACCATTATTTTTCTTTTTTTTTTTACCACCTACCCAAAATCCCCCTAGTTAGCCCCTTTGAGCCTAAACCTTTTCATTTCATAACCCAAACAAACACCCTTTTACCCACCAAAACCTTTTTCATTTTTAACCCTTTGTTTTAGTAGCTAGCTTGGTTTTTCGTATGACTTTTCAAAAAAAAAATATATATTTGTTGATGATGAAGCAAAAACAAATAAACAAACAAGTTCATCAAAAATAACTTTGTTTGGAATAATGGCTTCATCAAAATAACAAAAAGTTGAAAAATAGAAAGTCTTACGAAAACCGATGCTTTTTACGCTTTTTCGCCCTTTTCTACTAACCACTAACCCAACCACCTACCTTTAACCCAAGCCTAACCCTTCACCCAAAAGTCCTCTTGATATTTACAAAGGTATATAAGTTAAAAAGGAAGAGGATTGATTGCTTAGCAAGCCTATGGTAGAAGTAAGTTCCATGCCGCTCTCGAGTGATCCACTAAAATACATCTTCGCCCGAGTGTTGAGTGATCCCCCGTGAGGTATGTGAACTTGTATATAAAGAAAATTTTAAAGAGGCATGTTATTCCCTAATAGGTAATTTGTCTTATGAAAAGTTTTAAATAAATCATGACGAATAGGATTGTAAATAAATAAAAATAAAACTTAATAAAAGAATCTTGGAAATCCCGACACTCTATGACAAGCCCAAAAACGTTCTCTTCTACCCATTCCATTTGGGTGTGTAAAGCCACATTATAAAGAGTTTTGCTTGAGGACAAGCAAAGATTCAAGTGTGGGGGTATTTGATGTGTACAAAATGCAACATATAAATTACATCAATTGTGGCATAAAACTAACCCTTTTTTAGTACTAATGTTGGAAAAAAGTGTGCTTTTGTCTTCCTTTTGTATTTTAAGGATTAAATGAGCTCAAATTAACAAAAGAAGCAAAAAGACAGCAAAATCTAACATAAATACAAGAAAAGGAACAAACGTCGCATGCCCGACCCCACGACAGCATCTTCCCAAGCAAAACAAGAAGACAGAAGACTGAACACGCCCCGTGCTCAGCCAGCACGGGGGCGTGCCCAAGTGTCAGCAGAAAAGACAAGGTGTAACACCACAAAACCCGAATGTTTATATTCATTAAATGTTATGCTATGGTACATTAAGAAATAAATGACTAGGCTATTTAACCTAATAAAGTGTATGATAAAAACTATTTACAAGATGAAAGTTGTTCCAATCATGTTTTAGTGGCAAACATGGAGGGGTTAAATGGAATAAGATGAAAGTTGGGTTACTAAATAACAAAACACACACACAAACACACATAGTGTGTTCGAGAAAGAGCAGGAGGCTCCCATGGAGCCAAGAACCCTAACTTTCATCTATTTCCTCAAATTGGAAGGCTAAACGAAGCTCAAATTCATAACCAAACACGGATTAATGATCACCTTCACAAGGGGATCGTAAGGTATGTCTTAAAAGTTAGATTGGTGATCTTTCACGAAGTGGGTTATGATATAAATTGCGAATTTGTTTGAAATTGAGAACGGGTGTGTGTTAGAATCATCATCTAGAACATGGATTATGCATGAATTAGGTTAATTTGATGTTTAAGGGTGAAACCCATTAGTTATGGTGAGAATGATGATTTGAATCATCATCCATGTCTAATTCTTGTTGAATGTTGATGTATTTTGATTTGTATGATGGATTCTTGTTAGAGGAATTGAAAGAAATATGATACTAGTATGTTTGATGTTCATGCATGTATGATTCATGTTGATTAGAAGGAAGAAATTGATGAATTATGTATGAGATTAGAAGGATATGCATGAACTAGTTGTACACTATGCTTAGGAGGTAGTACACACATCAAAAGCATGAAGAAATTATGAAGAACTTAAGATTAGATCACTTGTAAGTGATTAGAAAAATAGTTATGAAGTGGGTTTTGATGATATGATGAAAATGATAATATGTTCATATTATTGATGTTTGATTTTAAATACCACATGTTGATTAGTAGAAGGATTTGATGAACTGTGTATGAATTTAGAAGATTGTGCCTGAATTAGTTGTACGTTATGCTTAAAAGGTGGTACGCACACCAATCGTATGATAAAGTGTATATGTTGTCGTCCGTATAGTCGATTATGATGTTACGGATATATAATGATAAGTTGAAAGTTAAATTAAATGAACCGTTGACTTCTAAAAGTCAACTGGGTATAAGAAGAATGGCTAGACGTGTTGTCATAATTGTAAGATTAGAGTAAGTTATACAGTGCGTGTTAGACTTATGTGTGTTTAATGCGATGACATGATGAATTACATGAGTGCAAACGGATATGGGTATGGCTATATGAGTTACGTTTGTTAGAAATGACTAATGATATGACCGTTAACATGTACAAATGAGTATGCTAATAAGAGCGTGATTTCGATGAAATGGAAGCATAGGGATCACGTCGAGACGAGCTCAAGCACGAGGTGTTAACGGGCCAAGAGGACGCAAGAGATCGGGTACGAGCACGGACGCATATGGTAAGTGATTTTCGTAATCACTTCTTAGTTGTTTATGTAAAGTTATATGCAATTTAATTAAGTATGATAATCGAGGTCAATTAGGAAAGAATTGTATGAGACCGATGAAGTATTAAACGGATCTTAGCTTTGATCCGAGCAAGGTATGTGTGATTAAGAATTGTAGCTAAGTAGTAGGATTGGTTACTTATGCAAGGGAGTCCTTTGTTGTTAAGGATAGAGCAAAGTTGACAAAAACGCCCTTGATGGGTAAAACGAGCAAATGGTCTTAAAAGTTGATTACAAACAAGCTATTTAATTAAATGAATGTTTTGAAAAAGCAAGAAAGCGAGAAGTATGGTTTTCGTAAGCTAAAGACCTTAAAATGCTCAAATACCCTTAACGGGTCAAAATAAGCTCTTGAGCGAAAATGGGTCAAGAGGATGCAAGACATCCGAGAACTTAATCTTGTATGATATACAATGTTGACATTATTAGGTTCATAAGAAGTTATGGTCAAACAAACAAGTTTTGTGGATGAATGCATGAACGGGTCGAATAAATCATAAATGAATAATAAGACGATAGCGTGTAAGTTAAGAATTTCCTTAATCCGGATGTGGGATTTTAAGTTCATATAATAGAATGTGAATTTACAAGCATGTAGGAAGAAACGGGAGGTTAAACGGGTAAACGGTTCAAAAGTTATGCGCGTTTTAGTGCGTACGGACGACGAAACGGAACTGCAGAAAAGTGCCATTTCTAGAGGTAGTCGCCGACGGGTCAAGGGTAGTCGCCGACGGGCTCTAGAAAGTTGATTTTTTTGCTGACGGGTTATTTACCTGTCTACGGGGTTTTTGGCTACGGGAAGAACCACGGGCCGTCGCCGACGGGCCTAGGGCCGTCGCCGACGGCCTCCCCAAGTCCCAAAAGCTGAAATCTTGTTATTTAAGTTGATTTATGTACCGTAGGCTTCGGTTTGATATCCGTGGACTACGGCGGACTTTCCAAACATGATTTTGATGGTTCCTTAGATGTTTATGGGCTATAAAGCTAAGTCTAAGACCCATGTAAATAATGTATGATTATGTAAGAGGTACGCGTGATCTAGTACGTGTTCGTTAAGGTATGTACGTATGTAGATGTGTATGTATGTATGTATAAAGATATGTACGAGTGTATGCATGTATGTAACGATGTAGGAAGGGTATGTACGTATGTAGATGTGTGTGTAAGTATGTATAAAGATATGTATGAGTGTATGCATGTATGTAAAGATGTAGGAGAGGTATGTACATATGTAGATGTGTATGTATGTATGTATAAAGGTATGTACGAGTGTATGCATGTATGTAAAGATGTAGGAAAGGTATGTACGCATGTAGATGTGTATGTACGTATGTATAAAGATATGTATGAGTGTATGCATGTATGTAAAGATGTAGGAAAGGTATGTACGTATGTAGTTGTGTATGTATGTATGTGTAAAGACATGTATGAGTGTATGCATGTATGTAAAGTTGTAGGAAAGATATGTATGTATGTAGATGTGAATGTATGTTTGTGTGTAAGTACGTATGTATGCATGATTTAGACACGTTGAGTGTTAACGTTATTAATGGTGTACCTTGAGAATAAAAAGTAATGCAGGTACGTTATTGAAGCCTCACCAGGAAATGGATACGCGGATGAAATGCTTAAAGTTTGAAAAGTGACGAAATGTGAAGTGTACTTGAATGAATCTTGTTTATATAATGTGTGCTAATGTTATGAATGTATGTGGTGAGTGCAGGTTGTACGGATCACGGGCGATTATCAAAAGGAATAGAGATCGAAGACCGAGTCACAAGATAGATTGTACGGGAATAATTGAGTATGTACTATTAGTAAACAAGACTTATGCTTTATTTTTGTAAAAGATACATATTAAAACGAACTTTCAAGTAAGTCAAGACGTTTGAAATGAAAGAAATTTTATGGCACGAATTTCCGCTGCGACTTTTTGTCAAATACGAATTAGGGTCTTACAAGTTGGTATCAGAGCCCCGGTTTGAGAGAATCAAGTACAAGAAAGTAAGTACTTGAACTCAAACTGGTATGCTCTTATGATAAGGAACCCGTACAATCTAAGACTCGATCAAGATCCAAAGGTAGAAGCGAATGTAAGTATGTACTTATGTATACGTATAAAGAAACTGACGGTATGTTATGTGCAAGGTAAGTATAAGTGTTTGAAAAAGATGACCCTTGAATGCAGTCTAGGATGGATGCTAAGGCAGGCAAGGATGCGAATGGACAGACGGACCCCAGGTACACAATCTTAATATGTATGGTACCGGTGTTAAAATAAAAAGGAAGAAATCTCCTTGGGAGGGTAAGTACTAAATGGAACACAACGATATTGTCTTGATAAGATTGTAAAAATGTAGCACGAACTGAGACCCACTACTGCGGACATAAGGCGATGATTACCTGAAGGCACGAAATTAGTATGTGAATTGCGCACCTGGCCAGTACGCAAGAAGCATATGACATTCGTGAGACCGTGGTAATTATCGCAGGTATGTCCGTTAGAATTGGGTAGCATGTGGGCGTGCGGGTGAAGTGGGTAGTAAGACTCTCAGGAAATTGAGAGTACTATGTAGGAATGAAAAACATGAATGATAAGAATGAAAGATATGAATGCAATGCTTGAATCCGCGAGACGGATTCAAGGGATGAAAAGCGTAAATGCAATGTTTGAATCCGCGAGACGGATTCAAAGAATGAAAGATATGAATGCAATGCTTGAATCCGCGAGACGGATTCAAGGGATGAAAGGCGTAAATGCAATGTTTGAATCCGAGAGACGGATTCAAAGAATGAAAGATGTGAATGCAATGTCTGAATCCGCGAGACGGATTCAAAAGACGGAACTAGTCTACATAAGAAGAAGTCAATAGCTTGACAATGTATGCGTCAAACAAGTCATATAAGTAAATGTAAAGCAAATGAACAAAAGAATGATAGAAATGAAAATATCCGAATGTGCAAGTAACGTAAGGATATGTATGGTACAAAAGACTATAGAAATGTAGAATGATGTTAGCTACGGAGTTAAGCACGTAGGTATGACGATGACATAGCAGTTTTGTTGTGATAACAAAACAAGAGTTAAATGTTATACAATGTGTCTATAGAATGGAATCTTAAAGGATGAGATGAAAGTACTAAACCCGTTATAAACGGATTATATGAGTGTAAGCATTATTATAAGTTTAAATAAGTATGTATATTAACCTATTATTAACGGGTCAAAGGAAATGAGAATGTTATATGAAAGTATGCCATGGAAAGTATAGACTTGTTAAGAGGAAAAAGCCAATTGTATGAATAATTATGAAATGAGATAGGATGATTAATTATAATTATGATGTGACTATGAAGTCAAACATAGATGTGTGTGTGTAAGAGGAAATAAGAAAGGTTTCGGGGACGAAACCTCATTTAAGGGGGTAGACTTGTAACACCCCAAAACCCGAATGTTTATATTCATTAAATGTTATGCTATGGTACATTAAGAAATAAATGACTAGGCTATTTAACCTAATAAAGTGTATGATAAAAACTATTTACAAGATGAAAGTTGTTCCAATCATGTTTTAGTGGCAAACATGGAGGGGTTAAATGGAATAAGATGAAAGTTGGGTTACTAAATAACAAAACACACACACAAACACACATAGTGTGTTCGAGAAAGAGCAGGAGGCTCCCATGGAGCCAAGAACCCTAACTTTCATCTATTTCCTCAAATTGGAAGGCTAAACGAAGCTCAAATTCATAACCAAACACGGATTAATGATCACCTTCACAAGGGGATCGTAAGGTATGTCTTAAAAGTTAGATTGGTGATCTTTCACGAAGTGGGTTATGATATAAATTGCGAATTTGTTTGAAATTGAGAACGGGTGTGTGTTAGAATCATCATCTAGAACATGGATTATGCATGAATTAGGTTAATTTGATGTTTAAGGGTGAAACCCATTAGTTATGGTGAGAATGATGATTTGAATCATCATCCATGTCTAATTCTTGTTGAATGTTGATGTATTTTGATTTGTATGATGGATTCTTGTTAGAGGAATTGAAAGAAATATGATACTAGTATGTTTGATGTTCATGCATGTATGATTCATGTTGATTAGAAGGAAGAAATTGATGAATTATGTATGAGATTAGAAGGATATGCATGAACTAGTTGTACACTATGCTTAGGAGGTAGTACACACATCAAAAGCATGAAGAAATTATGAAGAACTTAAGATTAGATCACTTGTAAGTGATTAGAAAAATAGTTATGAAGTGGGTTTTGATGATATGATGAAAATGATAATATGTTCATATTATTGATGTTTGATTTTAAATACCACATGTTGATTAGTAGAAGGATTTGATGAACTGTGTATGAATTTAGAAGATTGTGCCTGAATTAGTTGTACGTTATGCTTAAAAGGTGGTACGCACACCAATCGTATGATAAAGTGTATATGTTGTCGTCCGTATAGTCGATTATGATGTTACGGGTATATAATGATAAGTTGAAAGTTAAATTAAATGAACCGTTGACTTCTAAAAGTCAACTGGGTATAAGAAGAATGGCTAGACGTGTTGTCATAATTGTAAGATTAGAGTAAGTTATACGGTGCGTGTTAGACTTATGTGTGTTTAATGCGATGACATGATGAATTACATGAGTGCAAACGGATATGGGTATGGCTATATGAGTTACGTTTGTTAGAAATGACTAATGATATGACCGTTAACATGTACAAATGAGTATGCTAATAAGAGCGTGATTTCGATGAAATGGAAGCATAGGGATCACGTCGAGACGAGCTCAAGCACGAGGTGTTAACGGGCCAAGAGGACGCAAGAGATCGGGTACGAGCACGGACGCATATGGTAAGTGATTTTCGTAATCACTTCTTAGTTGTTTATGTAAAGTTATATGCAATTTAATTAAGTATGATAATCGAGGTCAATTAGGAAAGAATTGTATGAGACCGATGAAGTATTAAACGGATCTTAGCTTTGATCCGAGTAAGGTATGTGTGATTAAGAATTGTAGCTAAGTAGTAGGATTGGTTACTTATGCAAGGGAGTCCTTTGTTGTTAAGGATAGAGCAAAGTTGACAAAAACGCCCTTGATGGGTAAAACGAGCAAATGGTCTTAAAAGTTGATTACAAACAAGCTATTTAATTAAATGAATGTTTTGAAAAAGCAAGAAAGCGAGAAGTATGGTTTTCGTAAGCTAAAGACCTTAAAATGCGCAAATACCCTTAACGGGTCAAAATAAGCTCTTGAGCGAAAATGGGTCAAGAGGATGCAAGACATCCGAGAACTTAATCTTGTATGAAATACAATGTTGACATTATTAGGTTCATAAGAAGTTATGGTCAAACAAACAAGTTTTGTGGATGAATGCATGAACGGGTCGAATAAATCATAAATGAATAATAAGACGATAGCGTGTAAGTTAAGAATTTCCTTAATCCGGATGTGGGATTTTAAGTTCATATAATAGAATGTGAATTTACAAGCATGTAGGAAGAAACGGGAGGTTAAACGGGTAAACGGTTCAAAAGTTATGCGCGTTTTAGTGCGTACGGACGACGAAACGGAACTGCAGAAAAGTGCCATTTCTAGAGGTAGTCGCCGACGGGTCAAGGGTAGTCGCCGACGGGCTCTAGAAAGTTGATTTTTTTACTGATGGGTTATTTACCTGTCTACGGGGTTTTTGGCTACGGGAAGAACCACGGGCCGTCGCCGACGGGCCTAGGGCCGTCGCCGACGGCCTCCCCAAGTCCCAAAAGCTGAAATCTTGTTATTTAAGTTGATTTATGTACCGTAGGCTTCGGTTTGATATCCGTGGACTACGGCGGACTTTCCAAACATGATTTTGATGGTTCCTTAGATGTTTATGGGCTATAAAGCTAAGTCTAAGACCCATGTAAATAATGTATGATTATGTAAGAGGTACGCGTGATCTAGTACGTGTTCGTTAAGGTATGTACGTATGTAGATGTGTATGTATGTATGTATAAAGATATGTACGAGTGTATGCATGTATGTAACGATGTAGGAAGGGTATGTACATATGTAGATGTGTGTGTAAGTATGTATAAAGATATGTATGAGTGTATGCATGTATGTAAAGATGTAGGAGAGGTATGTACGTATGTAGATGTGTATGTATGTATGTATAAAGGTATGTACGAGTGTATGCATGTATGTAAAGATGTAGGAAAGGTATGTACGTATGTAGATGTGTATGTACGTATGTATAAAGATATGTATGAGTGTATGCATGTATGTAAAGATGTAGGAAAGGTATGTACGTATGTAGTTGTGTATGTATGTATGTGTAAAGACATGTATGAGTGTATGCATGTATGTAAAGTTGTAGGAAAGATATGTATGTATGTAGATGTGAATGTATGTTTGTGTGTAAGTACGTATGTATGCATGATTTAGACACGTTGAGTGTTAACGTTATTAATGGTGTACCTTGAGAATAAAAAGTAATGCAGGTACGTTATTGAAGCCTCACCAGGAAATGGATACGCGGATGAAATGCTTAAAGTTTGAAAAGTGACGAAATGTGAAGTGTACGTGAATGAATCTTGTTTATATAATGTGTGCTACTGTTATGAATGTATATGGTGAGTGCAGGTTGTACGGATCACGGGCGATTATCAAAAGGAATAGAGATCGAAGACCGAGTCACAAGATAGATTGTACGGGAATAATTGAGTATGTACTATTAGTAAACAAGACTTATGCTTTATTTTTGTAAAAGATACATATTAAAACGAACTTTCAAGTAAGTCAAGACGTTTGAAATGAAAGAAATTTTATGGCACGAATTTCCGCTGCGACTTTTTGTCAAATACGAATTAGGGTCTTACACAAAGTGGTAGAAGCTTCTATTGCCCACCACGGGGCCGTGCTCAGCGGACACGGGGTTGTGGTCAACTATAAGATTCGCACAATCTAGGCAAATCTTCATAGTACAAAGATTCTTCTGCACACGGGGTCATGCTCAGCGGACACGGGGGCGTGGTCAGCTAATAAGACAAGCTGCATTAAATGAAGAAAGAGAAGGATGTGGACACGGGGCCGTGCCCACTGGACACGGGGTGTGAGTCGTCTCGGGATCTAAGATTGATCGTAAGAGTTCTTGACAATCAAGGCCATGTTTGCCTAAGTCTCTTACATCACTTGGTGAAGACAAGTGTCTAGTGTAATACTTTTTATTTCTAATCTTTTCGCACTTTTTACTTGGTTTTGTATTAATGACTTTAATAACTAGTTTCTTATGTTGAAGGTGATTCTTCCTTATCGTTTGTCCGTGGTGTCTTGACATTATTTTACTGTCTATATAAAATAAAAGATTTTCACCATTCATATCTCCACGGTCTATATGGAGGTATGTTGGCTACCTGGTCGGGGGTTAAGGGAACGGTTTGGTAAGAGTCTTGCCATTGTTCAGCGTTTAGAGGTCCTGCAATGGACCTGGGTCAAATTTAGTAGGACCTCCTTCAATACTTAACGGTATTGGATGGCGGGGGTCCAAACTCTTTGATCCCCTCATAAGTTAACTACTATTAATACTATAACCCGGCTATTTAGGACTGTATCCCTGCTGACTCAGACTACTTAGCCGAGGGTAACGTCACCTTCAAAAGAGGGGCTTACCATAATTTGCATTAATAACTTAATTAATTATCTTTCAATAATCCGACCCTTTAGGATTGTATCCTTGCTGACTCAAACTACTGGGTTGAGGGTAACGTCACCTTCAATAGATGGGCCTACTACAATAACTAAGATAATCTCTTAAACAAGTGCAAAAGTGCGGAAATAATCAAAGGTTACACTATACACGAGTCGGAACCAAGTGATTCATCTTGTCTATCTGTTTTTATTTTTATTTTTATTTTTATTTTTCAGCATTTTAGTTAGTTTTTATTTTTCTTAGCTTAAAACATTTTTCTAAACTTTTTGATTTGATTAGACGTTGAGGATAAACTGGTATTAAAAGCTCCTGTGTCCTTGGACGACCTCAGTATCTTACCAACGCTATACTGCGCTCACGATGGGTGCACTTGCCCATATGTGTGTTTAGTGTTAGTAAATATCGTGTTTTATAAATTTAAAACTTGGCTAGAAAAAGTGTTAAAGGGCTTAAAATATACACCTAATATATATAACACTTCACACGCATCACGAGGCATCGTAATATACCACGAAGTCATTAGTGCCTTCGGGTAGGGATAAGATGGGTGCATCGCAAAGCTTGTTTTTCAACAACTAAAATGCTTCTTCTTGCTTGTCTCCCCATTCATACTTCTTGTCTTTCTGAGTGAGGAGGTCAAAGATTGAGCGATTTTCGAAAAATCCTCAATAAATCTGCGGTAATACCCTGCCAAACCTAGGAACTGACAGATCTCGGTTGGCGTTTTCGGAGTCTCCCAATTCTTGATCGCCTCGATATTTGTGGGATCCGCATGGATTCCATCTCCGTTAACCACGTGACCAAGGAACTGAACCTCACGCAACCAGAACTCGCACTTTGAGAACTTAGCGTATTATTTCTCTTCCTTGAGCAGCTCTAAGATAGCTCTTAGATGTTGCTCATGTTCTTCCTCCGTCTTCGAGTAGATTAAAATATCGTCGATAAACACGATCACAAACTTATCGAGGTACGGCTTACAAACTCTATTCATCAAATCCATGAATACTGCTGGCGCGTTCTTCAACCCAAACGGCATAACCAGGAACTCGTAGTGTCCATAGCGAGTCCTAAAGGCCGTCTTTGGAATACTCTCCTCTTGAATTCTCAATTGGTGATAACCTGATCGAAGATCGAACTTGGAGTAAAAATTTGAACCTTGCAGTTGATCGAACAGGTCATCAATCCTTGGCAAAGGATACCGATTCTTAATGGTCAACTTGTTTAGCTCCCGGTAGTCGATACACATGCGGAAACTACCATCTTTCTTCTTAACAAAAAAAACTGGAGCTCCCCAAGGCGAGAAGCTTGGTCTGATAAATCCCTTGTCTAAAAGTTCTTGAAGTTGCGTTGACAGCTCTTGCATTTCTGAAGGTGCAAGTCGATAAGGTGCCTTAGCTACAGGCGCAGCACCTGGAACTAAGTCAATGTGAAACTCGACTTGTCTTTGCGGCGGCAATCCTGGCAAGTCTTCGAGGAAGACTTCAGGATATTCCTTCACGACTGGAATGTCTTCTAGCTTTGGCTCAGCGGCTTCCTTGTCCACAATGTGTGCCAGGAAGGCGACACATCCTTTCTACAAACATCTGCGGGCTTTCAAGCAACTAATGATCCTTAGAGGCGTATCGCGCTTCTCTCCATGTACCACAATTGTGTCTCCATTCGCCATCGGAATGCGAATGATCTTCTCGTGACATACAATCTCTGCTCGGTTGCTCGACAACCAATCCATCCCTACTACCACGTCGAAGCTTCCTAACTCGACTGGCAGCAGATCAAGCATAAACTCGTGCTCTCCCAGTTCTGTCACGCAACCCCTGATGACTTCATTTGCTTCTACTAGCTTTCCATTAGCTAGTTCTATCGAATATGGAATATCTAGCTTACTAGCTACCAACCCAAGTATATTCTTAAATTCTAGCGATACAAAACTGTAATCGGCACCAGTATCAAACAGTACAGATGCAAAGCGTTGGTTGATAGGGAACGTACCAGTAACTACGTTTGGATCTTGGCGAGCTTCTCTCGCTCCGATGTTGGAAACCCTTCCTTGAGCTTGATTGAGCTTTGGGCACTCTCTCTTGAAATGCCCCACGTCTCCACAATTAAAACAACCTGGTCCTCGACAATTCCATTCCTATTACCACCACGATTGTTGTTTGCTCCTCGGTTTCCACTACCAGCTTGATTCCCAACATTACCACGATTTCCATTACCGCCATTTCCTCCTTGAGGGCGGTTTCCATACGCATTTCCATAACCTCTCTGACCACCATGACCAGTACCAACCCAGCACGTCTCCTTTGAATAACCAACCTTTCCACAAGACTCACATCTACCAGCTCGGCACCGTCCATTGTGATGCAACTGACACGCATCGCATTTGGGCAAGGTGCCCATGTACCCTTTTCCTTTGTTTTCAGCACCAGTTTTGACCTTGGCTGGTGCGTTTGCCTCTTCCTTCTTACTAGCACTGCTGGTACCTTTCTTGAAATTTGAGAACTTCCTTTTGTTCTCACCGGATGACTCAACGTGAGTCTCCTTCTTTTTCTGGTCAGAAATCGAAAACTTGTTTAACCTGATAGCTTTTTCAGTCAGTGATACACTCAGATCAATAGCCTCAGTTATTGTTGCAGGCTTTGACGTTGTCACCATACTCATAATCTGAGGTGCCAACTCCCAAATAAAACGCTCGATGCGCTTGAATTCCGGATCAACCATGTATGACATGACGCGAGACAAGTCGAGAAATCTCTGCACATATTCAGCAATTTTTGGACCATCCATCTTGAGGTTCCAGAACTCAGTTTCCATCTTTTGGATTTCAGCCCTGGAGCAGTATTTCTTTCGCATGAGTTCCTTCATTTCGTCCCATGTCATGGCATAAGCAGCCTCTTCTCCCAAGGTTTGAACTTGGAGATTCCACCAGGAAAGCGCTCCGTCTAAGAACAATCCGGAGATATAGGTGACTTGGTGTTGTGGAGCACACTTGCTCATTCTTATCACAGAATCAGTCTTCTCCGTCCATCTGACAAAAGCTACAGCACCCCCGGTGCCGTCGAAATTCAGAGGCTTACAGTCTAGAAATTGCTTATAGGTACAGCCTATACAAGTAACATCATTCACAGTAAGCATTAGCAATCGCACATGGAATATCCAAATGTAACGTAATGTGTCCTTAGAGGCTTAAACATTACCAAGAGGTGGGTTTCTTCCAGAGGTACCTCCGCTATGCTCAGAGCGTAAGGCCTCGTGTTGTGCTATCGCTCGTGAAATCCGTTCTTGTAATTCGGCCTCAGTTGTGGGCAGTGTGTTATCTCTTCGTGGAGGCATCTTCTAAAGAAGATTGTATAGGTCAGGTCTTATACATATAATATGTAGTACGTGTATGTAATAACATTTATCAACGCAAGTAAACACATAACATCCCAATCATAACACAAACAAGTAAGTCAACAACGTATGTAATAAGAATATTGAGATTGAGCTTTCATATATCAATGACCACAATTACAGTTTTACATGTTCTGCAATGTATCATATTACACCAAAAGGGACCAAAGGGTCACATCACTCTTGCCCAAAATATCCATCAAACTACAACAATCATGACATCAAAATGTGGTCCTCAAAGGGCTGTGCATGCTGGCTCAATAACTACATTCTCACCAAAAGTATGCTACCCTGCATAAAACCAAAAACTGCTATGCTGATGATGGAGGAACGAAAAGCAAACTGCTCAGATGCGCTAGCTCCTCCTTGAGGGCATGAACATGACGCAACAGATAGCTGATCTGCTGCTCCATAGTAAGGAAACGAACATCAAAATCTGGGTATGGTAAAAGAGGAGCGGGCGGAGTCGCGAATGGTGACTGACAAGTACAAGGCGGAGGACGCGGAATCCTCTCAAGATCCATGACTCTGCGACACATCTCCTGCTGGAGCTGTAAGGACAAAAGCAGATCATCCCTCGTGTATCCAGTGTAATGGAAAGGATGATATGAATCAGAAACAGGCATCGTGTTGGGCGAAAACCAAATCAGTGGCTCGCTCGATGGTGCAGAAGCAAAAGGTGCAGTATGTGAAAACTGTGGCACAAAAGGAAAAGCAGCTGACACAGGTGGGACATGTCCAGATGGCTGGCTAGACGGTCCTTCCCCTGGACGGGGTGGAGGGATATCCTATAAGAACGTGACCGGTAGATCGGTGCGGTGTATGTCAGACACATGTGGGTGAAACGGGGCGATATCAACAGGTGCATGAGTAGGTGCAGGTGGGGGAGTAACAGGCCTAACAAAAGGAGGCAAGTCATCGTCGTCCTCTATCCACCTATTGTGGGTGAATGCATAACGGGGATCTATATGGTCAGCAAAAGGAGCATGGTCTGCGGGTGCAGGTAGAGGGTCAGGCAAAGGTGGTGCAACAACTGGTAGGTCACCAGGTGCATGCTCAGGCAGGGGATCGTAAGTAGGTATAGGCTCGGGTGCAATCAAAGGCTCAGGGTCGGCTGGAGCTAACTCAAGATCAGCGGGTATCGGCTCGAGATCAGCGGGTATGTCAAAAAGCTGATCGTCGGGGATGAAGTCAACCTCGTGCTCAGGATCGATGTCAGGATCAAACTCATCATCAAACTCAAAGTCCTGTGGAGGAACAGGTGCGGCAGACATAGCTGTGTCGGAATCAGAATCTGTGGGATAACGCTGTAATCCCAGTGCGTGTAGAGTAGTAGAGGACACAGACTCAAATGAATCAGGACCAGAATGGTCGGATGAAATCTCAACGACAGGAATCTCAATAAGCGGGATAGCAATGACATCGTCGACTGGAATCTCGACAAGTGGAGCGACAACGGCATCATCGACTGGAGCTCCATCATCCCGGGCACCCTCAGGGGGACCCTCAATAAAAAGATCGATGTCGTCGTCAGACATGGCATCAAGAGGCAAATCCTCGAAAGGAAATGCAGCAAGAGGTAAAGGAGCAGGGATCTGAACAAGAAGTAGATCCTCGCCAAGAAGACCATCAGCTAGCGGTAAATCATCGCTAAAGTCTGGTAAAGCAAACGACTGGAAATCATCATCATCACTACTCGTAGTGTCAGATATAAAAACCTCATCCTCTGGGGTGATCTCATCATCAGAAACTATGGCCATGGGGTCTACGGTGTCAGATACTCCACTATCAGAGGAGGACATGGTGTCTGTAACAAAGCAATCACAACATATGCACATATATCAACAATCATCAAACAAGCATGTAAGTAGCAACAATGTAAGCATGTATGCATCCTAGTCTTCCCAAGACTATCCCACCCAGCCTCTCATACTGAACTACTTAGTCTCTCAGACTAAACCTCCCAGTTTCTCAAACTGAACTACCCAGCTAGTCTCTCAGACTAACTCCCCAGTCTCTCAGACTGGCAACCTAGCTAGTCTCTCAGACTAACTCCCCAATCTCTCAGACTGACTACCTAGCTAGTCTCTCAGACTAACTCCCCAGTCTCTCAGACTGACTACCCAGCTAGTCTCTCAGACTAACTCCCCAGTCTCTCAGACTGAATTATAAACGAATTCTTTGAAATGTACTTTGTGTCTTTTATTTGTAAAAATGTTTGTTTCCTGGATCTGGACATTTTGTGTATGCAATGAAAACATGTTTGTGAAAACATTTTCATGAGAGCCCTAATGGTCGTAGTCTAGACTTGAGAAAGAATCCTAGTTCGCTACGATCGAAGCTCTGATACCAAGTTGTCACACCATGACTTTTGCGGAAGCGTGGTTATTGGTGTGACTTCTTAATACCATAGCATTCAATCATAACAATGCTATATGATAAAACCAAAAGATATTCATCCATGAAAATTAAGTTTGAAAATACCACAACACACTTGTTTGAGACATCGAAACCAAATTTAAGTCACAAACCATAACATGTTTTAATGAGTTCACGAAGACTCGATAACATAACTTAAACCAACCTGAGCTTAGAACCATGTATCTCGTCCAGGAGTAAGATACATCTCCTAAACCCTACGACCTCGGATGACATCTTTTATTTATAACGCAGCTTGAAACACATGCATACACCTGCCAGATCCACTTAGTTCCCTGAAATACATGTAGGTTAAAAACATCAACAAAAGTTGAGCGAGTTCATGTGTTTTGTATATGTATGTATAAACCTTTGTGAACAGTGTAAGTATGAAAGTCCCGGTATGATAGCAAACAAGGAAAAGATCACCAATGGTTTGCAAGGCCACTGATATGTGTGACGGTGTAGGAAGACTCAAACCTAGCAATGTTGTACCGGGCTTCCGGCTGGAAGACATAGTCACCCTATGGGCCACCCTGTTCCTCATGGGTGTGGGCTCGCTACACCCAAATAGTTCTATCACTCATGCCCCTCGGTCCTTATACGAGGATTAATGGTCCCAAGTATCCGCGTACCCATTCACATGATCTATGGTTCTTTCCTAGGCTTACCATACCAATTGTATTTGTATGTAATCCTTATGTAACATGTATTTCACCCCAGAAGTAAATAAACAAAACAGTTTAAAGAAAAAGGGGACATGAACTCACAGTATTGCGTCTTCAGAATCGTAACCCAAATCTCTTCAGCAAACACGACTCCCTACAATGTACTAATGTCTATTAGACGAACGGACCGTGCCTTGCCTTTGTATTTACCTTTTTGAGTTACGTTTCTTTTAATATTATCCCAAGTTAAAATTTTCTTGTTAAAATAATAAATATTTCAACTTAAATTATATTTAAGTTTTGGAATAATTGTTAAACAATATTTTTGTAACAATACTTCTCATGTATTTCCTTCCCAATGATGGGGGTATTTCATACATGTATTTTCGTATTATTGTATTTGTAGTTCCAAATTAATAAATTTTTATGTCCCACTTTAGAAAATATATTTAACTTATTTTTATCCATAACTAATGTATTCCAAGAAAATATATATATTTTTTCCCAAAAGTAGTATATTTTCTCCTTGTTGAAAATATGATATACTTTGTAATAAAAATCATACTTTCATTTCGTTTCGTTTCGTATCCAAAATAATATTTACCAAAAATATATTTGTAATGGTATTTTCTGGAGTATTATATAAGTTACGTTCTATCGTTCGGTTTCACAATATTATGTGTGTAACTTATATATTTATCCCTTGTGATTTTTGTATTATTTTGGATTGTAAATTCTTGGTATTTTGTTAAGTTATATTATTTTAACCCTAAAATAATATAACTACTACACAAAGTATACAAATAATCACACATAATGTGTCTTTAATGTAAATATATATTCTAAATACATATTTATCCATTTTTATTTATAAAAACCAACCTCCAATACTTGTATTTTTTTGTAACAAATTCTATGGCAAAGTTTATATTGAAAACCATAGTTAAATACACTTGTAAATACTTGTTTAGAAAATATTTTTCTAAGTGTTTGTATTTTTGGAAAATTTTTGCCATAGTTTCCCCTAAAAATGGAGGTGTCCATGCTATTAAAGCATATCATTTTCTTTTCAAAAATCATCATAAACAATCAACAATCAACCTACATTTACCAAGTGCTAAAACAAAGCTATCTACATAATAACCATGAACTTGAACTTTCATAAAAACTTATAGTAACTTGGTAGTGTGTTTAGTAAGTTTAGTTACCTTCCAAAGTGTGTTTACTTCTTTATAAACTTCATTCTTGAAAGATTTGGGTGTTTACAACTTGTAAACATATTTTACAAAAATGCTTCTTTATGAAATCTTCTTGTTTCTCTAGTGTTTCTACACTTGTTTTATCACAAAAAATAGTGTAAGTTTTAAGTAAGAACCAAGATCTTCTAAAAATCACATTTTGAACTTGGTTCTTTCGGAAAACCATTCATTATTCTTAGATCTATAAGATTTTCAACTCACTTTAAGTAAGAACCAAGATCTTCTAAAAATCACATTTTGAACTTGGTTCTTTCGGAAAACCATTCATTATTCTTAGATCTATAAGATTTTCAACTCACTTGATTATTATTTTTCAAGAAATCATTTTATTTTTCAAGTTCATGCTTACACATGAGGATGATCATCTTGTTTCATCACATAATCATCCTCTCACTTGCTAGATCATGTGTTTAATCACAATCTAGCAAGCTCCTTATGATGATCAACATCATAATCTCAAGAAAATAACAATCAAGTATCATTCATACACTAAACAACATAGTTTCATCATGATTTCATCATATATCAAGCTTATGTTCATGCTTCTTGATTATGTTTCTTTAGTGTTCTTGTGGTTAACAACATACTACATCTTTTAACCAACTAACTTAGAAATAACAAAGGGTTACAAGTGCCTTACAACTAGCTCTATGGCTAGGGATGAACTCTTGAAGATGAAGTTGACAAAGATGAAGGATAATAGCAAATGATGAAGGTCCTTGAAGATCCAAGACCACCAAGCTTCTTTGTATGGCTCCTTACACCCTTGTGAATGCTTGGAATATATGTGAAAGGTTGAATGAAGGTGGAGGTGGGTGTGCTTAGGGTCGGCCGAGAGCAAGAAGGAGAAGAGGAGAAGGAAGTGTGGAGGTGGTGAGGTGAAGTTATGATCTTGAAGTCCTACTTATAATCCATACTCTTATGTTAACCTTTGGGTTTTATGTCTCCTCAAGTACAAGACACAATCTATTTAACAATTCAAATAAAATCCCACCAATTAGACATGTGGGCCGATTACTAGCATATGGGGGGGGGTCTAAGTGTAACTTTGAGCCAATTAGTTAGTTTATAATCCAAATCCAAGTATATAGTTACAAGTGTTAGTTACTAGATAATTTAGTGGGTGTTAAGGTGTTCGGGGATCATAACTAGCTCGGAAATAATAAAACAGTGCTTCTAGTATAATTTTGGTGTTTCGGGTAGCGTCCGGTTGTTTGGTTAGATACCGGTTCGTTAAAGGGTCAAACTATTCCTTTTAGTGTTCTTTAAGTACCCTTTTGTGACACCTTTAATTGCCGACACTTAGGAAAGCATTCAGGACCATTTAGTCATATTTTTGCATGTAACTAGCTTGTCAAAAAGCTTATTTTTGCTGAAAAATGCAGAATTCTGCACTTTGGGTGAGTTTTAGGCACTTCCCGGCACCTAAACTATCACTTAGAAAAGCAGTTTTGTGGTCCTTACTTCCCTACACACTATACTAGTGTAGTACTTGGTTTCTGGCACATACTGGGTCTCAAAACACTGTCTGTCTATGTACTGAACCCCGTCAGCATATTCCTGTTTTATCCATTAACTGTGCTAACTGTGCTTTGTGCATCATATATGTCAATAAAGTTTGCATGTGATAATGAGGTGACATTATGTAATATGTGATGCACATGTAATCATGATGCAGTAATCAGAAAGCAGTTTAAGTTATCAGTTGTAATTCAGCACAGTCATTAAGCACTAATTAACATTAATTAATTGTACGGATACCTGTATTTTTTACGGTTGTCACACATAATCACTTTAATCTATCCATTTTCTGCAAAAAACATCGTTAACCAAAAACGCCAACTTAACCAAAACGCCAAAAATGGCAACAATCGTTTCGTGGAGATACACTCTGGGAATCAGGTGATACGTCCTCCATTTTGACAACAGGAGGAGGGTGTATGTTAAGACGGTCAGGGCAATTCTGAAGATGGAAGAAGAGATACAGAGGCGAATCTTATCCATTGGCATCGCTCTAGACAACGAATACCATGAAACGTATATGCTTATGAAAGCATTAACCAACAAATTTGGACCAATCAAAGGAGATGTGAAGCCAGACCCTGTCATGACATCATGGCGTTTTGATGATGAAACAGACATGGTGACGGTTACATACGATAGCGGAGAGCAGGAAGTCTACTGGCTATAGAACATCATGACAAAGCAGCGACTGAGTTTCATGGAAGAATTGCATAACGCCACTTGTACCAACACAAAAATAGACTCAAAATTGGAGTTAATGCAAGACATGTTCAGGCGAAGGCTTCAGAATCTTCAGGAACAAGAAGCTGATGAAGGTGAATGTGATGACATGGATGAAGATCCAGATGAAGACTCCGAGGAGGAAGAAGATGACGCAAGTGATGGATACTATTCGGATAAAGTACCTTCTGACGAAGGATTTTAATTTTTTTCCTCTTTTTTTTCTTCTTCTATGTAATCTTCTTTTTTTTAAGATAATCAAATGATATATTTCTATCTTTATTAGCAAAACGCCAAAAAAATACTAAAAATGGTTAACCCTAACAAAACGCCAAAAATAACAAAAAATATTTTTCCTGCTTAATATTTTATTTAGTCCGGGTCTGCATAACGCCATTTAAAAAAAGCCAAACTTAGAAGATGGGACGTCTATAACCTATAAAACTGATAAAAGCTGATCAACACAGTAAATACAAAAACAGTAACTGAAAAGACAATTACTTTATTACTATCATTTATTACAATAAAAAGTCCCGCCAAAAAACTCCTATAAGAGAGGGGTCTATACACAATGAAATTAATCACACCAGAAAACACAAAAACGTCATATCCTCTAGAAACCACTCCCTTTAAAACGCCACAGATGGCAAAGCTTTCACTGAAATGGATCCTTTTTCTGAGGGGGTTAACTCAATAATATTTTGCTGAATGAGATGGACAAATATTCAAGAAAAAGAGACTGATGACAGTGATATGCCATCATGTGAGCTTTGTTCTTGATGATTATATGCATGGAATAAAGGGATCAACACAAGTGTAAAATGCTATTTTGGACTCCATTATTACAAATAGCATCAAGCAAGAGTTGATCTTTAATGACATGCCACCAAACAAGAATATCACACCAAAAAACAGGATGCCACTAAGCAGCTTCTTCTGAAAAAGACGGGGTTTATGAAGGAAAGTTGGCATCTAGCTAAATTATTCAAAAAAGGTTCAAAACGCCAAAAACAAATTCAAGAAGGAAGAGGCTGATGACATTGAAGATTGGAAAGAAAAATTAGATTACCATTTTTTATTATTTTTGTTTTCATTTTATATTGTATTGATATCAAGTTATATGTTGTTTTGAATTTAATTCTCTATAAATAAAATACATTATTATATAAAATGCTAAAAACTACAAGCACCAAAACACCAGTAGAATGAAAACTGGGAGAACAACTGCTGGCAAAGCACCTTGTAAAGGGTATTAAAACGCAAAAAAAAAAATTCACTAAACGCCAAAAGAAAAATTGGTCTTATTTTAATCTTATGCAAATATTAATGACTCGTAGTGAATTATTATACAAAACGCCACAAACGTAAAAAAAAATAACTAGAAAACGATATAACGCCAAAAAAATTATATATGTGACACAAAAACAATTAATTCAACGCCAAAAAGTTTAATAAATACAATTAACGCCAAAAAAAAACTTAGACGCCAGAAAATATTATACCGCGTTGTGAAAATAAAAGAAGAATGAAAAGACAAAAAGGCCCCTCCGCCCTTCTCTATGCCGCGGGACACGTGTTGGGTCAGGATGCGTTCTCACCGTTCTCACACTTTTGAGCGTTTTCTCCCGAACTCGTTTCTCTCTCTCTCTCTCTCTCTCTCTCTATATATATATATATATAGGACAAAGATCCGTTAGGAACCACCTCTTATTGCGAGAACCGCGAGAACCAATGTGAACACAACAAAAAATGCCTAAAAAATAGCTAAAAATCACACAAATTTTTTTTTAATATTTTTTATAAAAAAATCGCTACCTTTCGAAGCCAAAAAAAAATTTTAATTTTTTTTTAAATATATATTTTTTTTGCCACTAAAAGTAGCGATTTTAACATAAAAAATATTAAAAAAAATTTTTGATTTTTTTTTTATTTTTTTAGATTTTTTTTAGGTTTTTTGGGGGTTTAGTTTTTAGCATTTTAGATTGGGGGGTGGGGGGGTTTAGGTTTTTTTTTTTTTGGTGGGGGGGGGGGGTTAGGTTTTTTTTAGGTTTTTTTGGGGTTTTAGTTTTTAGCATTTAGCTTGGGGGTAGGTTTTTTTAGGATTTTTTTTAGGTTTTTTTAGCTATTTTAGGTTGTGTTCACATTGGTTCTCGCAATAAGGGTGGTTCTCGCATGAACCTTACCCTATATATATATAGGGGAAGGTTCATTTGAGAAGAAATTTAATATGAGAAGAAAAAGAATAAATGGCATAATGGTAAAACATTAAATAGTTTATAACTCCTCCCATTAATTATGTTATCTCTCATTAATAAAGCAAAAAACATTTTATCCTACACATTTCAAAATTTATCCTACATATAACTTACATTTACCGAAATTTACCCTACGCATATCTAAATTTATCATACACATTTAAGAATGTATCCTACACATACTAAAATTTATCCTACACATGTCGAAAATTGTCTTTCACCCTAAATTGTTTTATCTTGAAATAGTATATTTAAAAGTGAGTTACAAATTTAATTAGTTAGCTAATTAATTACAATTAGAAATTTACCTATATGCCCTTATTAATAACATTAAATACACATATTAAATGAAGTAAAATGGAGCATTTCTATTGGTCTAAAACTTATTCTTTTTATTCTTACAAAATTTTTCTTCTCATTTGAACCCTCCACTATATATATATATATATATATAGTTTGTGTTTTGTTTATAAAGATACGTAGTAATGACATTTGGTTTTTTACAGGCTAAATGGCATTATCTTTTTGGTTATCAACACTTTCAGAACTTCAAATAGTTTGATTTTTGGTTGTTAATGAACAAAAATTAGTTAATTGTGGAACAAGGATTTACATTTCACATTAAGGGTTTTTTATTGTTATTAAAGTAGATTAACCAATCTTATAGAATTGTACCTTTTTACAAAATTATCATAAAAACAATATAGTGATTTTGAAAAGAAAATTTTCAAGCTTGGAAGACTTTACATTTAAAATATTTATACTAAAAGAATGTTACATATATTTGTTACAAACAAATGTGAGGACTTTATATTTTAAAAGTATTTATACTAAGAGAATGTTGCATATATTTGTTACAAAAATGTGGGGACTTACCCTTTTGGGGGTTAAAGCCTTTTGACCTGCGGATAAAAGACTGTGTTCTGTGATCTTGTGTTACTTTTGCGGCTGGGGAAGTTGGTGAAGCAATCAGAGATGTGACTATTTATTGTTCACGTATTGTTTTATCTAAACTCCCAGATTTTCAACCTTTGAACCTTTTAACCCTTTAAGCTTTATTGTGTCTAAGTCATTTTATTTGGTCTTGGGCTACCCCCGTCATCAGCCCACCAAGTCAGAGGTTTTTGGGAAATGAGCTCAAAGACTTCTGACTTTTACACATGTATTTGTATTGCTTAAAGGCTTTAAGGCTTCGAAGCTTGAATGATTGAAAACGATTGAGCTTTTTGATTTTTGAATTTGACAAGACAGTTGATATGACTTGTGGCAATTTTCTTTTGTGTCAGGCGGCGGTTTTAATTCCTCCATTTAATTATATTGTTTTCTATTCATTAATTTACATCCACTTTCACAGAAGAACATCATTTGCTCTCTTTTCCTCAAGTTTTCCCCTTTTTCGAATAAGGTTAGTTCCGATTGCTTACTTTCTTCTTATTTTCTATTATCATGGGTGCTCGTAAGGATTTAGAGAAATCATTTTCTCGAATGACTCAAGAGGAGGTTGATTTGTTTTGTATGGAATGGGGAATAGGGATGAAGTTTAAACCGGTTGCACCGGCTTGTGACGTTTCAATCGATAAATGTCCCCCTGGTCCATTGCTTTATACTGTCGCCATTTCGAGTTTTCTAACCTTCGTCACCCATTTTCGAACTTTGTTTTGAATATCCTGGAGTATTATCGCATATCTTTCGGTCAGATTCACCCTCATGGCATGGCTAGGGTTTTACACTTTGAAGTTCTGTGTCGGGCTTCTGGGTATGACCCAACTCTTTTATCGTTCCGTCGTTTTTTCCGACTGGCTAAGAATGGTGACTGGTTTACCTTCGAGACGTCTCAAGTTGACACTTGCTTGATTTCATCTATGGTTTCTACCCTTGGTGTCTGGAAGGACCGGTTTTTCTGGGTGTCCGAGGAAATTGTGTCACACCCTGGCTTTGCGGAAGCGTGGTTAATTTGGTGTGACTTCTTAATACCATAGCTTAACCATAACAAAGCTATATGAAATAAAATCATGCAAGATCATCCATTTGATTAAGTCTCAAAAACCAGAGTAACATAACATTGTCTTGATGAACATAACCATTAACATGAAATAAACGCAGTTTAAGATTTGTGACTCGTCCAGGAAAAAGTCACATTTCCTAAACCCGGATGACCTTGGAACTCTTATGCAGCGGGAAAACATAACATACCGCGCCAGATCTTTAATTTCCTGAAATACATGTAAGTTGAAAAATCAACAATAATGTTGAGCGAGTTCATGTGTAAGTGAGTAAGTAAACCTTTGTGAGTATAAAAATAGTCTTGGTATGTAGCACATAAGGGAATTGAGATCACCAATGGTTTGCAAGGCCACTGATATATGTGAAGTGCAAATAGGGAGACTCAAACCTAGCAGATTTCGCCACGGCATTAGTATGTGGACAAAGTCACCCCAAGGTCCGTTTCTAGTTTGGCCTGGGGCTGGGCTCGCTACACCCAGATAGATCTACCGCTCCTGTCCCTCGGTCCCGACATGAGGACTAATGGCCTCATATTGCTCCTACCCACTCACATGATCTGAGTAATAAACCTCCTTACGCTAACCATACCGTGTATAAAGTACTCGTAATCATAGTAACATGTATTTCACCCCCGCAGTTAAGAAAACTGAAAACAGTTAGAGAAAAGGGGGACATGAACTCACAGTGAAGCGTCTCTACCAAGTATCTCCTGCTCACGCAGCTGTGCGACGACCTACAGGTGCTAATTTCTATTAGACGGACGGTCGTGCCTTAGCTTTATAGTTTAAGTCTTTGGGAAATAGTTAGACAACTATTTCGTGTTTACATTCTGTACATACTTGGTAGTTAATCTCCTTCCCAAGGATGGGGGATTCAATACATGTGCGTTCATAAATATTTTCGTAAGTGCGTAAGTTACGTTTAACAATCGAGTGGTAATATAATCACCGGTGTAACTTATATATTTATGGTGAAAGCGTTCGTATTATTTTGGAATCGTTAACGTTTGTAAATATTATTTTTACTCTAAAAATAATATCTATGCATTTTCACAAAATAATCATAAACAGTGTGTGAAAATATATATTTATCACGTTAAATTTTGTGAAAATCCCACCTCCGAATATTTAGTAAATAAGTCATGGCGAAATTTATATTTCGAAAACATGTCAAAAATAATTCTAACACTTGTAGTGTAAATAGTTCTAAGTGTTAGGTTGTTAGAAAAATTTCGTCAGAGTTTCCTCTGTAACTGGAGGTGGCCACGCTTTCAAGCGTATCATTTCTTTTAATAAATCAACTCAACAATTTTCTTTATTTGATCAGAACAACTTTTCTCACAACAACTAATCAACATATGTGTAACTTGCCAAAAATTACATGAACTTGTAGTTTTCCCAAAACTGTGGTGTAAATCCCCTTAAATTTAGTAGATCTTCATATAAGGTAATTTGATCTTGTAAAACCTTGTTTTTAGAGAAAATCCATTTTTACAACTTTCCGTCATCTTTTACAAAAACTGTTATTTTGTCGGATCTTTTCATTTCACAAGTGTTTACACACTTGTGGTTTATAAAAATCATGCTTGTTAGTGTAAGATCTATCTTTTAAAATACATGATTTCTTCGATACGTGGTTCTTTGAAAATACCACTTGCAGACACGTAGATCTGCTAGTTTTTAAACACAATGTCACAAGTAAAACTCTTTTACACAAGTTCATGTTTCATGTGTGGTAGAGTTTCACCTTTTAACCCTTGTATTATTCAAAACAAGCTTATGTTAAGATCCATGATCTTACCAAACCGGGTTAAACGATGATCCGAGCTACCACATCATAGATCAGGCCTAAATAATCATACATTTCGAATACTACATCATTTACACAACATATAAGCTTTTAACCACTATTTTTAGTGTTTTTAGTAAACTTTAAAGCATCATCTTGCATGTTAACGAGTTTTAACCGATAAAAATCCTTTTAACCACTTTAGATTAGTTCGAATACGAGTTTTAAGCATTATACCTCTAGCTCGAGGCTAGGGAAGAATCTATGCGCAAAAGAGGTGGATAAAAGCTAAGTAGAGAGGTCCTTCGCGTTCCGCTTGCACCAAGGCTCCTTGTATACGACCCTCGACACTTGTATGATGTTGGAATGTGATGAACAAGATCGAAAATATGATGGGTGGGGGTGGGTGGTCTCGGCCGAAAGCCAAAGAGAAAGAGAGAGAGTTGTGTTTGTGGTGAAATGTGATGGATGATAATCTTGTGTTTAGAGGTTAACTTATAGACAAATCATATATGTATTAACCAAAGGATCTTGTGCCCCCTAGATATTATGCATATGAGATTTAAACAAATCAACAAGGACAAGGTATGTCCCCTTGGGGACGGTTTCGGTTAAGGGTGGGGGGTAGTTTGGTTCCATTTCAACTAATCATTAAGCATTAGTTAGATAATTAGGTTAAGTTAAGTGTTTAACTTGGTTACTTGTGTATAGTGTGTTACAATGGGTGTTAGGGTACTCAGGGACCCTAACTGGCTCAGAAAAAGATAAGTAATGAAAATAACAATATTTTCATGTTCCGGGTAAAGTCCGGTTGTTTGGTTGGATAGTAATCCGTTAAAGCGTTACTAAAGCTTTAAAGTGTCGTTATTACTCTCTTTAGTGACACGGCTTATTCCTGACACTTTGGAAAGTGTCTAGTGTTATTTTTCTCATATTTTGGCACTTTATTAGTTAGCTAAAAGCTGAATTATTTTGTAAAGTGCTGAGTTTTGTACTTAGAGTACGTTTTAGGCACATCCAGTCATAGTGACTTATCCCTAGAGACGCAGTTCCACAACCCTTATATCCCTACACTCACTACTAGTGTAGCAAAACATTTCAGGCTCTTACAGGCCTTAGAGGCAGTGTTTGCCTGATGCTGGCTTTATCAGCATGTTCAATAGGTTATCCGTGTATTGTGCCACTGTGCTTTTTGTGCATCATGGTTGTCACTAGGGTTCAGCATGTAAATAGTGTAGTGACGATAAGTAAAGTATGATGCAAGTACGTACATGTATCAGATATCAAGTAGCAGTTCATCAGCTAGTTCAAACAAGCACAGTAATTAAGCAGTAATTAATCATTAGTTAAGTCGTACGGATACCTGGTTTAGTGCGGGTTGTCACATTCTCCCCCCGTTAAATAAATTTCGTCCCGAAATTTAAGTTCTGCTACTAGATGCAGTGTTCTTAGGAAAAAGGTGGGGGTATTTCTCTTTCATCCGGTCCTCACGTTCCCAGGTGTATTCAGGACCATGTCTGGCATTCCAACGAACTTTGACGAGCTTGACACTGCTCCGGCGGGTCTTGTTTACTTTCCAATCCGTAACCTCAACCGGTTCTTCAATGAAATGGAACGTGTCATCAACATGGATCTCGTCGATGGGAATGGCAATGTCATCTTGAGTTGGACTTTTCTTTAGGTTGGATACATGAAATGTATCGTGGACTTAATGGAGTTCAGCAGGTAGGTCCAACTTGTATGCTACTAGTCCTATTCTTTCCAGAATTCTGAAAGGACCAATGTAGCGTGGATTTAATTTCCCACGCTTTCCGAAGCGTGCCACACCCTTCCAGGGTGAAACTTTCAATAACACCATCTCTCCAACTTGGAATTCCACATGTTTCCTGTTTGGATCCGCATAGGCCTTCTGTCTGTGGCGAGCTGCTTCGATGCGTTTTAGAATCTGCGCAATCTTATCTGTCGTCTCTTGGACGATTTCGGGACCAGCAAGCTGCCTATCACCTGCGTCAGCCCAACATAAGGGTGATCGGCACTTGCGTCCGTAAAGGGCTTCAAATGGCGCGACGCCAATACTGGTGTGGTAGCTGTTGTTGTATGAAAATTCGACCAAAGGCAAATGTTTGTCCCAGCTACCGCCCAAATCCATAACACACGCTCTCAGCATGTCCTCCAAAGTCTGTATCGTTCGCTCGCTTTGACCGTCAGTTTGCGGATGAAACGCAGTGCTCAGATTCAATTGTGAGCCAAAGGCTTCTTGGAAGGATTGCCATATCCTTGACACAAACCTTCCGTCTCTATCAGAGATGATTGAGAGAGGTACTCCATGGCGCGTAACGATCTCTCTCATGTAAATTTCGGCCAACTTGCTCGTATTATCCGTCTCTCTGATAGGTAAGAAGTGTGCTGACTTCGTTAATCGGTCCACTATTACCCAAATAGTGTCATGGCCTCTTGGCATTCTTGGCAGCTTTGTAATAAAATCCATGGAGATTTGTTCCCATTTCCACTTGGGAATCTCAGGTTGTTGCAGAAGTCCTGAAGGCTTCTGGTATTCGGCTTTAACCTTAGCGCATGTTAAACATTTGCTCACATAAACAGCAACATCGCCTTTCATCCTAGGCCACCAATAGTAATCTTTGAGATCCTGGTACATCTTATCCGCTCCAGGGTGGATAGAGTACTGCGACTTGTGAGCTTCATCAAAGATAACCTTCCTTAAATCTCCAAACAAAGGAACCCAAATCCTTTTCTCAAAACATAACGTTCCTTCCTCGTTTGGTACCAAAAGCTTCTCCATCCCACGGAGGTATTCTTCTTCAAGGTTTCCCTCCTTGAGGGCTTCTTTCTGCGCGGCACGAATGCGCAAGGAAAGATCGGTTCGGATAATCATTTCTAAAGCCCTAACCCTTATGGGCTTGATCCTCTCCTTTCGACTTAGGGCATCGGCGACTACATTCGCCTTCCCTGGATGATACTTTATCTCGCAGTCGTAATCGTTCAGCAACTCAACCCATCGTCTTTGCCTCATATTCAGCTCCTTCTGATTGAATATGTGCTGTAGGCTTTTGTGATCTGAAAAGACTGTACACTTTGTACCATAAAGGTAGTGTCTCCAGATCTTTAATGCAAATACCACTGCGCCAAGTTCCAAATCATGTGTGGTATAGTTCTTTTCGTGCACTTTCAATTGACGTGATGCGTAAGCAATAACCTTTTGGCGTTGCATCAACACGCAACCCAATCCTTGACGCGAAGCGTCACAGTATACCACGAAATCATCTGTACCTTCCGGTAGTGCTAAGATTGGCGCGTTGCAGAGCTTATCCTTCAATATCTGGAATGCTTCCTCCTGTTTGATTTCCCAATCAAACTTCTTATCTTTCTGCGTGAGGAGCGTCAATGGTTGAGCGATCTTTGAAAAATCCTCAATGAACCTTCGATAGTAGCCAGCCAAACCCAAGAATTGTCGAATCTCGGTTGGCGTCTTTGGCGTTTCCCAACTCTTGATTGCTTCGATCTTGGTTGGATCCACGTGGATTCCATCTCCATTTACCACGTGTCCAAGAAATTGAACTTCACGTAGCCAAAATTCGCACTTAGAGAATTTGGCATACAACTGTTCCTTCTTCAGCAGCTCCAAAATAGCTCTTAGATGCTGTTCGTGCTCAGCCTTGGTTCTTGAATAGATCAAGATATCGTCGACAAACACAATCACGAACTTGTCCAAGTACGGCTTGCAAACTCTATTCATCAAATCCATAAAGACTGCAGGTGCGTTTGTCAAACCAAACGGCATAACAAGGAACTCGTAGTGTCCATAACGAGTTCTGAAGGCTGTCTTTGGGATACTCTCCTCTTGTATCCTTAACTGATGGTATCCAGATCGAAGATCGATCTTTGAATAAAAGTTTGAGCCTTGCAGTTGATCAAACAGATCATCGATTCTTGGCAGAGGATATCTATTCTTGATCGTCAGCTTGTTCAGCTCCCGGTAGTCGATGCACATACGAAAACTACCGTCCTTCTTTTTGACAAACAGGACCGGAGCTCCCCAAGGCGAGAAGCTTGGTCGGATAAAACCCTTGTCTAACAACTCTTGAAGTTGTGTCAACAGCTCCTGCATCTCAGACGGAGCAAGTCTATACGGTGCCTTAGCCACAGGCGCGGCGCTTGGAACTAAATCGATGTGAAACTCTACTTGCCTCTGAGGTGGCAGTCCAGGCAAGTCTTCTGGGAAGACTTCTGGATATTCCCTTACGACAGGGATGTCTTCGATCTTTGGCTCAGCAGCCTTTTTATCCACAATGTGTGCCAAAAAAGCAACACATCCTTTCTGCAAACACTTCCTTGCTTTCAAGCAGCTGATAATTCTTAACGGCGTATCACGCTTCTCTCCGTGAACCACAATTGTTTCGCCATCTTCGGTTGGAATACGAACGACCTTTTCGTGGCAAACTATCTCCGCCTTGTTGCCTGATAACCAATCCATTCCTACCACCACGTCGAAGCTTCCCAACTGGACTGGTAGTAGATCTAAAGCAAACTCACGCTCTCCTAATTCGATCACACAACCTCTGATAACTTCATTGGCTTCTACTAACTTCCCATTGGCCAATTCGATTGAGTAGGGAATATCTAACTTATTAGCGGCTAACCCAAGCATATTCTTAAATTCTAACGACACGAAGCTATAATCGGCACCAGTATCAAATAAAACGGATGCATAGCGTTGATTTACAGGGAACGTACCAGTAACAACATTGGGGTCCTGGCGCGCTTCCCTAGCTTCGATTTGGAACACTCTTCCACGGGCTTGGTTTAACTCTGGGCAGTTCTTCTTAAAATGCCCGATATCACCGCAGTTATAGCATCCAAGTCTTTGCCCGTTCCCACCTCCATTTCCATCTTGGTTGTTGTTTTGGTTTGTATTGCCAGCCTGATTTGCAAAGTTGCCTCGATTCCCGTTTCCTCCATAGTTTCCTTGTGAGCGATTACCACCACGATTATTATTCCTATTCCCAAATCCTCCCTGGCCTCCCCGGCCGGCATTAGCCCAACAAGAATCCTTCAAGTGGCCCGGCTTTCCACATGCTTCGCATACTTTCACACTACAATGGCCAGTATGATGGCGTTGACAGGTATTACACTTGGGCTGGGTGCCCTGATATCCTTTTCCTTTCTTTCCACTGCCAGCTGATCCTCCTTTCTTAACCGCCACACTGGCGCCCTGCTTGAAGTTTGAGAACTTCCGTTTGTTACCTCCTGATGACTCGACGTGAGTCTCTTTCCTCTTCGGCTCTGCTTCATCAAACTTGTTCAAACGAATTGCCTCCTCGGTGAGAGCCACGCTCAAATCAATCGCCTCAGTAATGGTCGCAGGCTTGGATGAGGTTACCATGCTTATGATTTGAGGAGCTAGTCCCCAAATGAAGCGTTCAATTCTCTTGAACTCAGGAGTGACCATGTAGGGTACCACATGCGATAAGTCATGGAACCTCTGAACGTACTCTGCGATCTTTGGACCGTCCATTTTCAAGTGCCAGAACTCGGTCTCCAATCGCTGGATTTCTGCGCGGGAACAGTACTTTTTGCGCATGAGTTCCTTCAGTTCGGTCCAGGTCAGCGCGTAGGCAGCAGCTTTGCCAAGTGTCTGTACTTGCAGATTCCACCAAGAGAGGGCTCCATCCAAGAATAGCCCTAAGATATAGGTGACTTGCTGATCCAGTGCGCACTTGCTCATGCGAAGAACAGATTCGGTTTTCTTAGCCCAACGAACAAAGGCGACAGCACCTCCTGTGCCATCAAAGTTTATGGGCTTGCAGTCTAAGAACTGCTTGTAGGTGCATCCTGCACATACGTTATAACATATGTTTGGCATTAGCATCATTGCTAAAGGTATCCAATTAGGTCATGGTATGTCTAAATGACTTAGTATTACCATGAGGTGGATTATTGTTGTTGCCAGTGTTGCCAGAGTTGCTTCCACTAGTCCCTCCTTGAGAGGCGGCGTATTGTGCAATGGCAGCAGCGATAATCTGCTGGAGTTCTGCCTCATTAGTAGGCATGTGTGTCTCACGTCTCGGCGGCATCTTCTAAAAGATGGTTTACGTTGGTCAGGCCATAGTGAAACGTACGTATATAGTAATAGTAATAGCACATAACATCTCATGTTATCAACACATCACAAATATCAATCACACAACATCCCATATCATAAAAATATAAATAAGCAATCAAGCGAATCAAATATGGTGAGAATACTGCGATTGCCATATATCGAGACCACATAGTAAGTGTATCAGTACATCCCTGTGTCATACAATCATCAATCAACTAGGGGCTACATCACCCCTGTCCAAAAACTATATCATGTCAGTGTCAAATACGTCAAATACATGTCAACAAAAGTCAGGATCATAAAGTAGTCTCCAAAAATGTTGTGCAGTCCAACAATCGCCGTCTTCTCACCCTCGTTTACCCAAACAGCACTGATGAGCTCTATACAGATGGTGGTGGAGGAGGGGGAAAGTGGGTGTAAAACAAACGACGTAACTGGAGCCAGTCCTCCTCCAGGGCTCGTTGGGTACGAATGATAGAAGCAACCTGCTGCTCTAGTGTAAAGAGACGGGCAGCATAATCTGGAGGTAAGGGTCGAAATGTCTGCAGAAGAGAGTGTGTCTGACCATGGCACTGGCATGGTGGCAGCTGAGCTCTCTCAAGCTCCTGGATGCGTTGCGTGTGTGGCTCGTGCTGGGCGACAAAAGACATCAAAACGTCCTCGATAGTATATCCCATGTGGAAAGAATGGTAGGGGTCAGTAGGTGGTATAGCAGAGCCTGGTGCCCAAAGAAATGGCTCACGGGTGGGATCAAAAGGTGCCACATGAAATGGAGCAACAGAGGGTGGAACAGATGACATCTGGGGCATGAAGGGGATAGACATCGGTACATGCCCAAAAGGGTGGGCTGAAGAACCCTCTCCAGTCCTCGCTGGGGGTACAAACTGAGGAACCTGAAAAGAAAAATCAACATGTCGCGTATCAGGGATCTGAGGGGGAAAAGGTGGAACATCCTCATCAGCAGGTATCTAACCGTGCTGTGCATGCTCATCTGGTGGATCCATGTGTGCCGCGAACAGTGCATGCCCGGGCTCTAGTGGAATGGGATCAGGTGGGGGAGCAACAAAAGGGTGAACAGGTGCAATGTGCTCAACAGGATGGTCAACAGGTATATCAACAACAGGTAGAGGAACAACAGGATCAACAACAACATGATCGCCCTCTAACAAAGGAACATCCATAGGGAGATCACCAACAGGTGGGTCTGCTATAACAGGCTCAATAGGGATGTCAGCATGTACGGGATCATGCTCAAGTATGGGGTCTAGAGCGGCTGCCTGCTCAGGGGCGACGGCAGGCTCGGGATCATCAAAAGCCATCTCGAAGTCAAACTCGGGGTCGATAGGATCTACTGGGTCAGCTGGATCCTCCATGGGCTGATCCATAGGTATAAACTCGATATCCTCGTCTGGGTCGTATCCCGGGGAAAAGATAGGATCAGAATCCTCTATGTCATCATGGTCAAACGCAAAGCTGGGAATAGGTGCAACAGAGGATGCCTGGTCAGGATCAGAATCATGCGCAAAGTGCTGTGCGCTCAATGTGTGAGAAGGTGCGGATGCCACAGACTCGAAGGAGTCTGGGACAGGAGAATGTGCAGGCGAATCCTCAGCGGGAACGTCAGCGATCATCAGAAGATCGTCTGCAGGAAGAAGGGCCTCGCCCTGGATCTCATCCTCAAAAGGCTCATCCTCAAACAGGTCAACATCGCCGTCAGCCTCGGCGTCAAGAAGAAGATCATATGCTGGATAAACGGCTAAGGGTATAGGAGCCGGAATCTCTACTAGAGGTAGGTACTCAGCGGGAGGGTCATCTGCAGGTTCATCAGATACGATAGGTATGGGTCCAGTGGTGTCCGAATCGCCAGTACCGGTGGAGTCCATGAGTCTATAACATAACACAAATATGCTCAAATAATCAGTCATACAATCAGATAATCACATAGTCACCAAGTAAGCATTCAATTCATTCTCCTAGTCTCACTAGCCAATTCCTCCCAGTCTCTATGACTGCTCTATCCTCCACCTCGACCTCTTAGATCGAGCCTCGGTCCTCCAGACCGAGCCTCGGCCTTCATGACTGAGCCTACTCTTCCTAGTCTCGCTAGCCAACTACCTCGGTCACCTAGACCGAGCCTCGATCCTCCAGACCGAGCCTCAGCCCTCCAGGCTTAGCCTATAATAAATCAACGTGCTCAACTACCTCGGTCACCTAGACCGAGCCTCGATCCTCCAGACCGAGCCTCAGCCCTCCAGGCTGAGCCTATAAATAATAAAATGTGCTCAACATTTGTTTGTAAAAAGTTTTGGATCTGGACTTAAGTGGTATGCAGTAAAATGTTTTCGTGAGAGCCCTAGTGATCATAGTCTAGACTCGAGAAGGAATCCTAGTTCGCTATGATCAGAGCTCTGATACCAAGCTGTCACACCCTGGCTTTGCGGAAGCGTGGTTAATTTAGTGTGACTTCTTAATACCATAGCTTAACCATAACAAAGCTATATGAAATAAAATCATGCAAGATCATCCATTTGATTAAGTCTCAAAAACCAGAGTAACATAACATTGTCTTGATGAACATAACCATTAACATGAAATAAACGCAGTTTAAGATTTGTGACTCGTCCAGGAAAAAGTCACATTTCCTAAACCCGGATGACCTTGGAACTCTTATGCAGCGGGAAAACATAACATACCGCGCCAGATCTTTAATTTCCTGAAATACATGTAAGTTGAAAAATCAACAATAATGTTGAGCGAGTTCATGTGTAAGTGAGTAAGTAAACCTTTGTGAGTATAAAAATAGTCTTGGTATGTAGCACATAAGGGAATTGAGATCACCAATGGTTTGCAAGGCCACTGATATATGTGAAGTGCAAATAGGGAGACTCAAACCTAGCAGATTTCGCCACGGCATTAGTATGTGGACAAAGTCACCCCAAGGTCCGTTTCTAGTTTGGCCTGGGGCTGGGCTCGCTACACCCAGATAGATCTACCGCTCCTGTCCCTCGGTCCCGACATGAGGACTAATGGCCTCATATTGCTCCTACCCACTCACATGATCTGAGTAATAAACCTCCTTACGCTAACCATACCGTGTATAAAGTACTCGTAATCATAGTAACATGTATTTCACCCCCGCAGTTAAGAAAACTGAAAACAGTTAGAGAAAAGGGGGACATGAACTCACAGTGAAGCGTCTCTACCAAGTATCTCCTGCTCACGCAGCTGTGCGACGACCTACAGGTGCTAATTTCTATTAGACGGACGGTCGTGCCTTAGCTTTATAGTTTAAGTCTTTGGGAAATAGTTAGACAACTATTTCGTGTTTACATTCTGTACATACTTGGTAGTTAATCTCCTTCCCAAGGATGGGGGATTCAATACATGTGCGTTCATAAATATTTTCGTAAGTGCGTAAGTTACGTTTAACAATCGAGTGGTAATATAATCACCGGTGTAACTTATATATTTATGGTGAAAGCGTTCGTATTATTTTGGAATCGTTAACGTTTGTAAATATTATTTTTACTCTAAAAATAATATCTATGCATTTTCACAAAATAATCATAAACAGTGTGTGAAAATATATATTTATCACGTTAAATTTTGTGAAAATCCCACCTCCGAATATTTAGTAAATAAGTCATGGCGAAATTTATATTTCGAAAACATGTCAAAAATAATTCTAACACTTGTAGTGTAAATAGTTCTAAGTGTTAGGTTGTTAGAAAAATTTCGTCAGAGTTTCCTCTGTAACTGGAGGTGGCCACGCTTTCAAGCGTATCATTTCTTTTAACAAATCAACTCAACAATTTTCTTTATTTGATCAGAACAACTTTTCTCACAACAACTAATCAACATATGTGTAACTTGCCAAAAATTACATGAACTTGTAGTTTTCCCAAAACTGTGGTGTAAATCCCCTTAAATTTAGTAGATCTTCATATAAGGTAATTTGATCTTGTAAAACCTTGTTTTTAGAGAAAATCCATTTTTACAACTTTCCGTCATCTTTTACAAAAACTGTTATTTTGTCGGATCTTTTCATTTCACAAGTGTTTACACACTTGTGGTTTATAAAAATCATGCTTGTTAGTGTAAGATCTATCTTTTAAAATACATGATTTCTTCGATACGTGGTTCTTTGAAAATACCACTTGCAGACACGTAGATCTGCTAGTTTTTAAACACAATGTCACAAGTAAAACTCTTTTACACAAGTTCATGTTTCATGTGTGGTAGAGTTTCACCTTTTAACCCTTGTATTATTCAAAACAAGCTTATGTTAAGATCCATGATCTTACCAAACCGGGTTAAACGATGATCCGAGCTACCACATCATAGATCAGGCCTAAATAATCATACATTTCGAATACTACATCATTTACACAACATATAAGCTTTTAACCACTATTTTTAGTGTTTTTAGTAAACTTTAAAGCATCATCTTGCATGTTAACGAGTTTTAACCGATAAAAATCCTTTTAACCACTTTAGATTAGTTCGAATACGAGTTTTAAGCATTATACCTCTAGCTCGAGGCTAGGGAAGAATCTATGCGCAAAAGAGGTGGATAAAAGCTAAGTAGAGAGGTCCTTCGCGTTCCGCTTGCACCAAGGCTCCTTGTATACGACCCTCGACACTTGTATGATGTTGGAATGTGATGAACAAGATCGAAAATATGATGGGTGGGGGTGGGTGGTCTCGGCCGAAAGCCAAAGAGAAAGAGAGAGAGTTGTGTTTGTGGTGAAATGTGATGGATGATAATCTTGTGTTTAGAGGTTAACTTATAGACAAATCATATATGTATTAACCAAAGGATCTTGTGCCCCCTAGATATTATGCATATGAGATTTAAACAAATCAACAAGGACAAGGTATGTCCCCTTGGGGACGGTTTCGGTTAAGGGTGGGGGGTAGTTTGGTTCCATTTCAACTAATCATTAAGCATTAGTTAGATAATTAGGTTAAGTTAAGTGTTTAACTTGGTTACTTGTGTATAGTGTGTTACAATGGGTGTTAGGGTACTCAGGGACCCTAACTGGCTCAGAAAAAGATAAGTAATGAAAATAACAATATTTTCATGTTCCGGGTAAAGTCCGGTTGTTTGGTTGGATAGTAATCCGTTAAAGCGTTACTAAAGCTTTAAAGTGTCGTTATTACTCTCTTTAGTGACACGGCTTATTCCTGACACTTTGGAAAGTGTCTAGTGTTATTTTTCTCATATTTTGGCACTTTATTAGTTAGCTAAAAGCTGAATTATTTTGTAAAGTGCTGAGTTTTGTACTTAGAGTACGTTTTAGGCACATCCAGTCATAGTGACTTATCCCTAGAGACGCAGTTCCACAACCCTTATATCCCTACACTCACTACTAGTGTAGCAAAACATTTCAGGCTCTTACAGGCCTTAGAGGCAGTGTTTGCCTGATGCTGGCTTTATCAGCATGTTCAATAGGTTATCCGTGTATTGTGCCACTGTGCTTTTTGTGCATCATGGTTGTCACTAGGGTTCAGCATGTAAATAGTGTAGTGACGATAAGTAAAGTATGATGCAAGTACGTACATGTATCAGATATCAAGTAGCAGTTCATCAGCTAGTTCAAACAAGCACAGTAATTAAGCAGTAATTAATCATTAGTTAAGTCGTACGGATACCTGGTTTAGTGCGGGTTGTCACAAATTGTTCCTTTTAGACTTGTTTGGAGGCACCCGAATGCCGTTTTGAATGAACCTGAACCTTCTGCCTTTGATATAAATGCTCGTTTTTTTAGAAACTCTTAGGGAGTGCCCTTCAAGGCTTCGTCCCTTTCCCGAGCATTTGTTGGTGTTATTGGGTCTCAGTAAATTGTGGGAAAAATGCGATCGGGACCCGGTGCTTTTGAGAGATGGGCAGGGTATGCATTTATTCTTGTTGTGCTGTTATGTTCTTGTTTCTTGTTTGCTTACATGTTTTATGTTTGTTTTGAAGTCATGTCTGCACTCGATTTTATCAAGAGTGATGATACTTCCGACGTTGCCTTTGATGATGTTGCTGCTACTCCAGGTGAGGATGCGGTTGTCAGGGGATCCGATCATAGATTCGAGGGTTCTGGCTACGTGAGTGTCCCAAATGTCAAAGGTTTTACCAAAGCTGCGGGTTCCAAGGTTTTCGTTCGTCGCTCAAAACGTTATTTGAAAGGTGCTGATCAGCCATCTGGTTCGGAGCCCATTCATGTTAGCGATGATATTGAAGTATCAGCAGAGCAGGCTATTGAGGTTGATATGTCAAAGGGTAAGGAGAAAGAGTTGGTTGTTTTCGGCAAGAAGAAGAAATTGGTTAAGAAAGGTAGCACTCCTACCATCCAGGATTCGTCTGCCAAAAGTGTTGAGAGCTTCGAAGGTTCAGAGGCTGTAGAGGTGTATGTTCCCAATTGGGGCGTAAAAGTTGGGGATAGCTTCAAAGACCCGGCTGTTTGTGCTGAGGCCTTGGCCGACTTTGCTCCTCCCGGTGTTCGAAGTGCTATTTCTGAGTTGGAGGCTGATCATCTTATTTCAAGATTGATGCTGAGTTCCTGCAACCTTTCAGCCTTGTTGGCTGAAGGTGTTACCTGTTTTGCAAAGGGTATGCGGGAGTATGAGGAAGCCTCCAAGAAGAAAGAGAAAATGAAAGCCTCTATGGCTGCTATTAAGAAATAAATTGATGGTTTTTCTGAGAAGGAGTTGGCTTGGGTCAAGAAGGTGGGTGAATTGACGAGAAGGCACGAAATTGAAGTAAATGATCTCAAGAAAAGCTTCGAGGCTGACCAGTTGAAGCTAAAAGCTGATAGGGAGGCCTTGACTGTTCAACAGAAGGCCTTTGTTGAAGAAAAAGATGGGTTGAAGGCTTTGGTTGCTCAAGCCACTGGTGATAACCAGTGGCTTATTGAGCAAGGTTTCCACCAAGTTGTTACCTACCTTCTTCATTCTAAAGAGTTCAATTCTGCTCTTGGTGAAGTTTATACTAAACTGCTCAACTTGGGGAAATATCAAGGTCTCATTGCAGGTTACAAGCTTCATGAATCTGGTCATCCTTGGAAAAATCTCCTTTGTACCGTCCTGAAGCTTCTGAGGTCTTCAAGGGTTTCATTGAGCAAATGGAGAGGCTGACCTATCCATATGTGAGCTAGGTTGCAGCTTGTTTTGGTAAGCCCCTTTCCGTCTTGCAGGAACTAAAACCGGATGGTCTTAATGAGAAGGTATGTGCCGAAGTACTTGGTTCTCTTTCAAGAAAACGTTCCTATTCAGAAGATAGCGAGGATACCTTTTCGGGAGAGCTTGATGCTGCCAAAGATGCAAGCTTGGAGGGTTCAGCAGTCGATGGTGATGGTGGCTCGAAGGCTAAGAAGTCCAAGAAGACAAAAAAGGCTAAAGGTAACGGTTTTGGGGCTTCCAAGCCTCCTGCTGAAGATTGATGGACATTCGTAGCTTTCTTAGCACCCTTGAAAACAATTTATGGTTTGTATGTTATCTTAAACAATCTTAGGTTTTGCAGGAACCCTTAAGGTTCCTGTTATGTGGTTATGGTTAGGCCTGGATGGCCACTTGAACAATTTCCTAGGTTTGCAAGCTACTAAGTCTTGCTTTAACTTTGTTTGGATGTTTGGGAGTCTGTTAAGCCTTTCTTTATTATGCTATTAAGTTTTTACTACTTGCCTTGTGTTATGTTTTTTGTGTTTGTGCCTGTTTGGTAAGGCAGCTTGGTTGGCTTCAAGCCTTCAAGGCTTCTGGCTGTCATGTATGTAGCTTGAAGCCTTCAAGGCTTCTGGTTACTACTTTAGTTTCATGACTTGGTTTTTATTTTTGAGTTTTGGGTTATGTGTAACCTTTTTGCTCATGTTGTTACATTGTTCCTTAGATTATTTCTTTTCTTTGTGGTTTTGTCTTTGTTGGGTTTGTGTTGTCTTTATGTTTTTCATACCTTAAAGGGTTCAGTGCTGCAGTCACTTAGCCTTGGTATTTTTAACAAGAAGACATAGCGCCTATCCTATTCATCATCTTTCTTAGTTTTGTTTTATTTCGTAAGCCTGTTTTTCGATACTTTTTCTAAGGCTTAAGGAACATTTGATGTAGGCTGTTCAAACCTGTCTATGAGACAACTTTGTTTTCAATAATAAGTCTCATGGAGGTGTATTGATTTAGGAACTCACCCCTTATATAGGTTCATTTAACCCTTGAACCTATTGAGTGATATGGCCTGGGAGCTCATCCCCTTACATGGTCCTTGCCATGGAGTTTCTTGCTAGGTTATCAACCTGATTTTAGAATAGAAAGACAAATTTGATAAAACATCATCATTCATTCAAGAGATATTGTGTTACAAAAGGTGATCAACTCTTGAAATACAACTTTGTGAAATACAAACCAATCTTTCTTGATTACACATGGAACCTCTTAAGGGTTTTTCCATTCCAGTGTCTTGGAAGCCTTTTACCTTCTGAGTCTGCTAGTTTATAGGATCCACCCTTGTATGCTTCAAGGATTGTATATGACCCTTCCAATTTTGGGCCAAGTTTTCCTTGGTTTTCTTTCTTACTAGCCTCATTGTTTCTAAGCACCAGGTCTCCTGGCTTGAAGCGTTCATATTTGACTCTTTTGTTGTAATAGGCTTCCATCGTTTGCTTGTACTTAGCTTCTTGGATTGCAGCTTGGTCTCGTGCTTCCTCTAAGAGTTGTAAGTTCAACATGGTCTCTTTTTGGTTTGCTTCGGGATCCATGTTGACCGTTCTTTGTGTTACAACTCCTACTTCAGCTGGAATCACGGCCTCAGATCCAAACACCAAGCTATAAGGTGTTCTTTTGTGGCTTGTTTTTTCTGTTGTTCTTATGGCCCATAGAACACTTGGCAATTCTTCAGGCCAATTGCTTTCATATCTTCCCAATCTGGCCTTGATTCCTTCAATTATGCTTCGGTTCATCCTTTCAACCTGACCGTTTGATTGTGGGTATGCCACTGAGCTGAAAACCTGAGCTATTCTGAATTCTTTGCACCAAACGCTGAAAGGCTTCTCAGCGAATTGCTTTCCATTATCGGTAACAAGCACTCCCGGCAACCCATAGCGACAAATTATGTTCTCCCAAACGAAGTCAATGACTTGCTTGCCCGCGATTTTTGTAAGTGGTTTAACCTCAGGCCACTTGGTGAAGTAGTCTATGGCTACTAACAAGAATTTTACTCCACCTTTGGCTGGTGGGAATGGGCCAACGATGTCCATTCCCCATTTATAAAATGGTCATGCCGAGGTTATCGGGACAAGATCATGCTTGGGACTTTTTGGGACTGGTGCATGAATTTGGCAGGAATCACACTTTCTTAGTTGCTTAGTGTTAGTAGCAACAAATAATAGACCAGTGTAGTAGCAAGGCTGGTTAGGCAAAAGGGTTGAAGGGTTCGGTTTTGCTTAACGCAGGTCGTGTGGTCCCCCCCACGTTTGCAAGACGTGGAGAGAGATTCACTAGTTTGATTTTGTTGTTTGCTCGGGATCCTCCACTGAAATGTATTCAGTCTCGGATGTGGGAGCAATAAGAATGTATGAGTTGAATGTGATGGAGAGTGACTTGTATGGAACAAGTACTCAAGAACAATGACCAGAGATTCGCCTGGAATCAGAGCTGATCCAGAATGTTTTTCACACTTAATGAAGTGTCACATTTATAGGAAAAGCCTTAGCTCAAAAAGGAAGCGGTTTGACTAGTGAACATGCTTGCAGTGGGGGACTTACCCTTTTGGGGGTTAAAGCCTTTTGACCTGCTGATAAAAGACTGTGTTCTGTGATCTTGTGTTACTTTTGCGGCTGGGGAAGTTGGTGAAGCAATCAGAGATGCGACTATTTACTGTTCACGTATTGTTTTATCTAAACTCCCGGATTTTCAACCTTTGAACCTTTTAACTCTTTAAGCTTTATTGTGTCTAGATATTTTATTTGGTCTTGGACTACCCCGTCATCAATATGAAAACATTTTGGTATCATGTCTAATATATAAGGGTGGGAAAAGGGTATATGTAACATTAACGTTGTTCTCTATTAAAAGTTTTTAATTTTTGATAAAGTACCTAATGTAACAATTGTCAAGTGACGGTTTTTGTGTAACATGTGAAAAAAATAATTTGGTATGTGTAATGGATAGGGTGTGTTGTGAAAGGGTTATTACAAATAAGTTACATCAAAAACTTATGTTACACCAACACTAATGTGTTTTTTGTAAAACATTTTTCTATACAAATACGTCTCAAATAAAAAAAATGGATCAAGGATATTATAAAAGATTATGTGTACTTTATCAAGACAGAAAAAAATTTACCTAACAAAACCATCAGGCGATGGACTTTGTGTAACATGTGAAAAAATAAATTGGTATTACAAATAACTTACGTCAAAAAAATTATGTTACATCAAAACTAATGTATTTTTTTTAAACACTCTTTCTATAAGAAATACACGCCATACAAAAAGGACTGAAAAAGGACTATACCGAAAAAGGGTACCCTATATGTTTTAGAAAGGACTGATAAAAAAACCACCCATCAAAAATGTTGATGTGACAACAAAAATAGTTATAATCAAATTAATTTGTAAACAAACACCTCTTACTCACTATCCTTCTGATTATTCAAATTGATGTAAAAATAAAAATAAAACTCTATAGATCTATCAAATGTTGACCAAAAACTCTTGAACGGTTATGGTCTCAAAAACACTGCGCAGGCCGGAAAAAAAGTAAAACCTCTTTAGTTGATGGATGTTGACCATCTTCCCTAGTGAAGGGTTATGGTCTCAAAAACACTGCGCATGCGCACAGAACCATACCCTAACTTCATTCCAAAGAACATCTTAAACAAAACCTTGCGCGACCGCGCAGTGGTTCTAAATAAGATTTGGGAAAAAACAGTCTTCGATAACCATGCGCCGGAGAAAAAGAGTGACAAACACTCAACTAACACCCTTGCGTGGGCTCGCGCAAGGGTAAAGTTAGACTTGAAAAGTAAAACCTAAACATCTCCGCGCGCCCGAAATCAACACTTGAACAAAGGAATATTTTCTGTTACAACAGAATGAACACGTGGCAAAGGCATAACGGTTTACAGCTGTAGACCTTCTAGAAGGACTTAAATGCTCATCATGCATGGCTTCAGTCGGTTGCAACTGAATGTGACGTGGCATGATCCTGAGCTTTCATCTAAATCACGATGATGGCACTAACTTGGAGGAAGATCTACACAAAACCACTTTCCACGTGGCAACTCCCTAACCGTTGATCAAACTCACGATCCTTGTGCATGAACGTGAAGTTAACAATTGACGGAAAGAAAAAATAACCGCCAACGGAAAAGTGCGTTCCATTACTCTCTCCGTTACACCGTTTTCCCGCCAAAAACCGGTTATAAATAAGATGCTTCAGGTATGATCTCACAAGTTACTTCCACTTACTCTCACTTTCTACTTCATCTTTCTCCTTCAAGATCACTGTACTTATTCTCACGCCGGAGTGTGGTCACGGAGAGAACCCCCATTCTCCCCGTGGCGAGTCTAATGGCTTTCTGTTTTGCAGTGATCACCGGAGAAGGAAGCTAGCTAACCACCGAATCGACGAGGAGATTTACCTTTTTATGCAGAGACAAAACCCACGATCTGATTGACTCCGGTCAAATTAGATCACTGTTTCTTCACTTGCGCCCACAAATTCTTCTATTTTCATTTTCATCTTCTCGATCGATTCATTTCTTCTATTATGTTTTCAATGGCAGAAGCTCCGTCGAATCATCCACCAGGCCCCCGACCAGAGAACAGGGGGAACTTTGCTCATGCTTCCCGGGTCGAGGGGATCGTGGAAGAAGCATCTGATGATAACGATGTTCTAAACAACGTTAATCATGAGAATGATCCTGTTACACCAGGAGTACAGCCTGAAATCCCGATCAGCTCAATTTTACCTCCCGACGAAACTCTGATCTCTTGGTACGTGAAGTCCCAAGGGGCGTTGAACGTCGTTTATGCACAACTTTGTGCACAAGCTGCTCAACCAGCACCACAAACGTGTAGATCTGCAGCTCAAGTGTGAGCTCCATCTGCACCTCGAGTGTTGCATTATGATGTACCGTCACACATGTCGGTCGATGATACATAAGTCTATTCCAAATATAGCACTAGGTATGAATCTACTCACTTTGAATCCAAACGACGAGACCACCATGAAGAGCAATATTCCCAAAAACGCCAATCGGTTCATTCACGTTTGGTCCCGCGTTTCTCACAGAAACGGGACACCCAAACTGATGAATACGACAGGACGTATAACGAAGACAATAACACAAGCGTTTTCAATCGAATACAGAGAGATAATGCAAGTTACAAACCAAAAATCCATGCGGTTTACAATCCAGAAGCGGAGTATGACTACAATTTGATTTATCGACCAACGGAAGCTGCTAAAAACTGAAAGTTTGTCAGAGAGATTGCACTGGCTCCCCTCGAGCGGGCAAAATTACCTTCAAATGTGGGAAAGTTCAATGGATTGTTAGATCCTGATGATCACCTGCGTGTGTTCACCAGCGCGGGACTAGTCGGTGGATGGACACTACCTATGTGGTGCCATTTGTTTGTCCAAACCCTTACAGGCGTCGCGCGCCTTTGGTTTGACAATCTACCAGTAGGCAAGTTAACATCCTGGGTTGATCTTAAGGAAAAATTTCTGGTTCATTTCAGTCAGCAGCGCCGATCCATTCGGGACTCCGCGGATGTCATGAACATTTGGCGGAGGGACGATGAAAGTTTGAAAGATGTCATCACAAGGTACAACAAGGAAGTGTTGGAAATCGGTGATCTGCACGAGCACTTAATCCGTGCACAGTTCACATACATGGTGAGATGCGATGATATGATCAAAGTGTTTTTAAGGACTGAAGGATTGCCGAAAAGCTGGGAGAAATTGATGGCAGCGGCCAAAGTCTATGCTCAAACGGAGCGCAATTTAAGTTCCAACAGACCACCACTGCCTCAAAATCGCCCTCAAGACATGAGCGGAAGCAGTGGTCGGAAATTCAAGAAAAACTGGAAAGACTCAACTTCAAGTGCATACTCTTCAGATGATGACCGCACAATAATCGACAATGTCACAGCTCAAAAGAAGCCAAGCAAGAAAATCGCGAAAGGAAGTGGACACCTCTTACCAAGACACCTGCGGAAGTGCTTAGCATCGAGGATTACCAGTTCAAAACACCACCTCCGATGAAAAACAAGAGAGGACAAGATCCGAACCTCTACTGTGAGTACCACAAAGACAATGGCCACACCACGAACAATTGCATCAGTCTCCGCACTGAAATAGAAAAAGCACTCAAGAGGGGAGAGCTTACCCATCTAGTTCAGAACGTGAGAAAAGAAATCAAGCAGATCACACGTGGAGACGAAGGGCCAAGCAACAAAAAAGCTAAACAAGCCTAAGGGTCCAGGACAGTTCAGCGCGCATGTAATCATAGTTTCCTTCATATTTGGCAGGTTCTTCAACTTGTCAACTTATGGCACAAGGACTGTTTACATGCGTAGTAACTTAAGTTTCTTATTTATCCTAACAGCAGCTTTGTACTACATGGCATCTGCGCCTTATCCAAATCAATACAAAGTCTGTTACATTACACCTTTATGTTTTATTACAAATGCACGCAATTTCTTTTGGTAAGTACAAAAACACTATGGTAACCTAACACAAGTCTCATGAACGGTCCAAGGTCACAGGTACTGCGTAAGGTACAGCCCTACGTTCACACATGAGCTTTATACCATCTTTATTTGTCTTACCTAAACAAAGTAATTATACTCATGCAAACATTGTAACTAAAACATACCATGCATTAATAAAGTTACTTGCGCAAACAGCGCATTAACAAAATCACATGCATGGCAGGGCATTGAGAAAAGTTACTTGCGCAATAACAAAATATTACAAACGGGATCCACATCCCAAACCTATCCAACAAACATGTTCAACAACCACAAAGTACAAGACAACCTATTCTAAGTCCTCATCGAAGGCATCCGCTTCGTATGGGAGTATATCCTTCAGTTGTGCCACAAAGTCTTCAGACTGAAGTGCAGCGGTTACCAAATCCATCACCGGAAGGCGTAGGTTGTTATACTCTGTCTTAGCAGCAGCATGGGCAGCCCCAGTATCAACTCCGCGCGTGGCAGATCTACTGTTGTCCCAATCAACCCTCCGCGCATCATTGACATGTTGGGTACATTCTGCATACCCTTGAGTATATCCGTCACTGCGCGCGGTAACCATCAAATTGGCAACAATCTGATCTAATTCGATGGAGTTGAGGATCAAATTTGCAACCTGCGTAGACAGAAATCGTAATAAGAAGATGTGCAAACTTATCAGAAATGTTACAAGGGGTTGACATACTTACATTGATAATCCCATGATGCCTCATCCATATCATATCATTCTTCAGAGTTTCAACCAGACTCTCCGCCGTCACCCGAGCGGTTTCAGCTTTCTCAACTCTCTCAAGCTGCAAGTCTTTTGGCAGACTCAAGCTCCACCTTGGTTTGTTCCTAATCAGATAATAAAGAAGTGAGTTCTTCTATCTCATTATTTCTATGGGCAAGGGTGGCGCAGGTTTGTACCTCTCTTTGCTCACTCCTTTCTCTATGGGAACGAGCCTCATCACGCGCAGCTTCAGCCTCTGCTCTTTCCTTCTTTAACCTTTCAATCTCCGCCTTGAGATTGTTAATGTTGTTCCAAAGAACCATCTTCTCACGGTTATCTTTGTCACAAATTTCCCTCCAACGTTTTCGCTCTTCTGAAAGAAGAGTAGCTTCAGATTCAGCCTTCCTTTTCCATCCCGCAGTAGACCACTCCTCTGTCTTCTGCTCGCTTTCAAACTTGGCTTGATCAGCCTCCAGCTTGGCTCTCAACATGGCAACCTTCGCCTTCTCTTCAGTAACTTCCTTCTTCGACGCTTCAAAAGCATCCCACTCCTTATGCATGTTGCGCCATTCGCGCACTATTCTATGAGTGGTGGAAGTTGAACTAGCAGTTTCTTCGAGGTACGAATGATAAGTTTGATCATGGGATCGTTCCTCTTGGAATTTAACTTCAGCAGGTGGGAAGATACCCTGCAACCAGTCTTGGCAAATCTGCCAATCAGAAAAGGTGTCACCCTGTTTAGGTTTCCACACAGGCGCGTGGATTTTGGAAGCTTTCTTCTCTGAATAAGATCGATAATAATAATCCCCCAGAGTTTCCTCAGGGTGGATAGGAGAGTCTTCCTCATCATGAGCAATAAAGCCCTAATCAACACCAGCTGGGTTTTCCTCAACATCATCTTTAGGAGAAGCAGAAGTAGTCGCGAAAGAAGGAACGGGTATCACAGGATCCTCTTGTTCAAGAATGGATTTTCCACTTTCTGGACCATGCGCCATAACCTCAGGAGACTTGGGCTTGGTAGCACCAACGTCAACCGTCTCCGCTTCCACAAGCTTCTCCGCTTCCAACTCAACTTCAACCGGCTCCTCCACTTCAACAGCCTTCTCTACCTCCGCCTCTGCAGCCTTGGTGCCCTCCAACTGTTCTTTAATAGATGCGCGTGTTGGTGATGGCGGAAGATCATCGTTAAAAACAGATGATGATTCCACACGAACAGGCGGAATAGGCTTTTCTGAAAAATGAAAGTTTATATTAACTTAAGTATAGTGAAACAAAAGTGAAGAAGATACTCACCTGGAGAAAGCTTCGCAGTAAGAGCGTACAAGTTACCCTTCTGATTATTTTCCTTGTAACCTTCTTAGCGGGCTGCGCCGCAACTTCACTATCTGGTTTCCTCGTCACCGCCTTAGCCCTCAGTAAAGGCTCAGGATTTAGCACCGGAAGGTCCGCAGTATCTCGAGGCTCCGCCTTTGGTTTTCTCACAACTACAGGCGCAAGACCCTCTAACGTGTCAGACACCACTACGTAATCACACCAAGGATCAGAAACAAGGCGCATACCTTTCTTCTTCTCTTCTTAAAGAACGTCCGCCTTTAGGGTGTTAAGCTTCTTGGGTGTAGCAGTATGGTGTGTGTAAGGTGTAATATGTTTTTATTAATATTTTAAGCCCATTTTACACGTTAGTCAAGTTTAAAATTTATAAAACACGATATTCTACTAACACTAAACACACACATGGGCAAGTGCACCCATCGTGGGCGTAGTATAGCGTTGGTAAGATACCGAGGTCGTCCAAGGACACAAGAGCTTTTAGTACCGGTTTATCCTCAACGTCTACTCAAACCAAAATTTTTGAGAAAATATTTTAAACATGAAAAAAAAACTAAAAATGCTGAAATAAAAATAAAAATAAAAACAGATAGACAAGATGAATCATTTGGATCCGACTCGCCTTTAATGTATCCTTTGATGATTTTCGCACTTTTCCACTTTTTAAGAGATTATCTTAGGTATAGTAGTAGGCCCCTCCTTTGAAGGTGACATTACCCTCAACCCAGTGGTTTGAGTCAGCAAGGATACAATCCCAAAGGGTCGAAATATTGGAAGATAATTAATTAAGTTATTAATGCGAAAAGTGGTAGGCCCTCTTTTGAAGGTGACGTTACCCTCGGCTAAGTGGTTTGAGTCAGCAGGGATACAATCCCAAGAAGCCGGTTTAATGTATTAATAGTAGTTTACATATGATGGGATCAAGCCATTCGCACCACCGCCATCCAATACAAGTAGGTACTGAAGGAGGTCCTAGTAAGCTTGACCCAGGTCCTTGCAGGATCTATACACTGAACAAGACAAGAACCTTACTAAACCATTCCCTTAACCCCCGACCAGGTAGCCAACATATCTCTATATAGACCGTAGAGATATGAATGGTGTAAATCTTTTACTTTATATAGACAGTAAAGTAATGCCAAGACACCACGGACAAATGATAAAGAAGTTTAACCTTCAACATAAGAAACTAGTTATTAAAGTCATTAATACAAAACCAAATAAAAAGTGCGAAAAGATTAAAAATCAAAAGTAATACATTAAATGTTTGTCTTCACCAAGTGATGTAAGAGACTTAGCCAAACATGGCCTTTGATTGACAAGAACTCTTACTATCAATCTTGGATCCCGAGACTACTACACACTCTCTAAGGTGGATGACGGATGATGGTGGTGGATGTGGGTGTTGTAGTGGTGGCAAAGTGGGAGAGAGGTGGTTTGCCAAGGGATGCCTTTGAAGAGACCCAAGCACCCCTATTTATAGCCTGAACAGAAGCCCGACCACGGTCCCGTGTCCGCTTGACATGCCCCCGTGGCCATCCCTTTTCTCTTCCTTCTTTAATTGCATTTATCAGCATTGGGCTCCACACGGCCCGTGTTCGCTGGGCACGGCCCCGTGTGCAGAAGCGTATCTGTACTATCAAGATTTGCAAGATTCTGCGAATCTTAGCATTGACCATGCCCCGTGATGAGCTGGGCACGCCCCCGTGGTGGGCGTAGAAGCTTCCACAACTTTGTCCATTTCTGCAGACATCTGACTACGCCCCCGTGTCTAGTGAGCACGGGCCGTGGTCAGCCTTCTGTTTCTTGCTTTTGCTTTTGGGGATGCTGCCGAGGGGTCGGGCATGTCACGTTTATTCCTTTTCTTTGTATTTATGTTAGTTTTTGCTGCAAATTTGTCCCTTTTGTTTGTTTAAGCTCATTTGGTCCTGAAAATACAAAAGAAGGACCAAAGCACACTTTTTTCAAACATTAGTACTAAAAAAAGGTTAGTTTTATGCCTCATTTGATGTAATTTCTATGTTGCATTTTACACACATCAAATACCCCTACACTTGAATCTTTTCTTATCCTCAAGCAAAACTCTTTATTATATGGCTTACACACCCAAATGGAATAGGTAGGAGAGAAGTTTTGGGCTTGTCTTGAGTGTCGAGAATCCAAGATCTTTATTGGGTTTTATTTTTATACTATTTACAATCCTATTCGTTATGATTTATTTAGAACATTTCATAAGAGAAATTACTTATTTGGGCATAACATGCCCCTTTAAAATTCCATTTATATACAAGTTCACATACCTCACGGGAGATCACTCAACACTCGGCCGAAAATGTATTTTTGTGAAACACTCGAGAAATTACTATTTTTGTTGAACAGTGTTTTTATTTCTGTTTTAAGATCCGCCTGTGGATTCATATACAACCGTTGTGTAATACTTTATTATACTTTCGAATCGGTTTGTATTATTATTACTTTAGACTTCCGCTGTGCATTGAACTGTGATTATTTGACTATGATGATATCAACTACGTCACGATACTTCCCACCGGGCCCACCGGTATTACGTGGAAAAATCGGGGTGTGACATCTGATTGCTTGTATCATAATTAAACAGAAGGCTAGGCATGGGGCGTGTTTAGTGAGCACGGCCCCGTGTCCAGTTACCTGAACTAGGTATTTTTCTGCAGAACCTTGGGCACGGGGGCGTGTTGGCTGAGCACGACCCCGTGCTGAACTTGCTGTAATGCTGAAAGATTGTCAGGAGGCTCTGTTTTTGTGCATGGGTTGTGGGTTTAAAGTTTCCTTGGTAACCTCCACCTTTTTATGTGTGTTTTATTCCTAAAAAGTAAAGCTAAACTAAAAAACATAAAAGTTAATCTAAACTAAAACTACGGATAGTTTCGCGGAATACCTCCGTGGTGCGCCACGTTTATAAGGGTCCTTGGCTAGGCCCAAACCCAGTGGTTTGAGTCAGCAAGTATACAATCTCAAAGGGTCGGAATATTGGAAGATAATTAATTAAGTTATTAATGCAAAAAGTGGTAGGCCCCTCTTTTGAAGGTGACGTTACCCTCGGCTAAGTGGTTTGAGTCAGCAGGGATACAATCCCAAGAAGCCGGTTTAATGTATTAATAGTAGTTTACATATGATGGGATCAAGCCATTCGCACCCCCGCCATCTAATACCAGTAGGTATTGAAGGAGGTCCTAGTAAGCTTGACCCAGGTCCTTGCAGGATCTATACACTGAACAAGACAAGAACCTTACTAAACCATTCCCTTAACCCCCGACCAGGTAGCCAACATAACTCTATATAGACCGTAGAGATATGAATGGTGTAAATCTTTTACTTTATATAGACAGTAAAGTAATGCCAAGACACCACAGACAAATGATAACTAAGTTTCACCTTCAACATAAGAAACTAGTTATTAAAGTCATTAATGCAAAACCAAATAAAAAGTGCGAAAAGATTAAAAATCAAAAGTAATACATTAAATGCTTGTCTTCACCAAGTGATGTAAGAGACTTAGTCAAACATGGCCTTTGATTGACAAGAACTCTTACTATCAATCTTGGATCCCGAGACTATTACACACTCTCTAAGGTGGATGATGGATGATGGTGGTTGATGTGGGTGTTGTAGTGGTAGTAAAGTGGGAGAGAGGTGGTTTGCCAAGGGATGCCTTTAAAGAGACCGAAGCACCCCTATTTATAGCCTGAACAGAAGCCCGGCCACAGCCCCGTGTCCACTGGACGCCCCCGTGGCCATCCCTTTTCACTTCCTTCATTAATTGCATTTGTTAGCATTGGGCTCCACACGGCCCGTGTTCGCTGGGCACGGCCCCGTGTGCAAAAGCGTATCTGTACTATCAAGATTTGTAAGATTCTTCGAATCTTAGCATTGACCACACCCCGTGATGAGCTGGGCACGCCCCCGTGGTAGCAGTCGGCGCACGTTTCTTTTTCCTTGATTCGGGGTCTATGCCTAGATTTGTCAACTCACCTACTCAAAAGAAATATTGCAATATTACCCAAAGTGCAAAGTCAGCAAAGAGTAATATTTCAACATTGTTTAAAAAGGTAAAAGACACATGCCAACATTAGTAGAAAGCTGCGCACTCAAATCTACATCCCTTGGAAGCGCAAAGTTCCTTACTATTTGATGGTACCACGGTTCTTCATTCACACCTTTCTGCACAGTTGTCATTTTTCCATGCTCTCTCTTGTACGCCACAACATACAACGCAACAACTGCAACAGGAAAAATCAGCAACAAAACAATTTCACAAAATGAAGTAAAAGTTCTGATGACTTACTCTTATCATCTTCCGCATACACTGGCTTGTCATGACGATATGCCTTCCAGTACAGACTCATCCCAACAGCAACCAAGGCCCTCTCAGGTAGTTCAATGGAAGGAACATCCTTCATATCCTGATACCATATCTACGACTCCGGAGTCTTCAGGGTCTCCACCTCAATATCTTCCGCACCTCGGAAACTCATCTTCATCGGAATCACTCCGGTCTTGATGTAGAAAAACTTGGGTTTCCATTCATGAAAGGATTTGGGAGGTGTCAGCAAAATTTTCTTGGCTGATGGACGTTGGGCAAAAGAATAGAAACTTTGTGAGCAATGAAGTTGATAAAATACCCGAAAACGATCAACTGTGGGTTCAATGTGCATCGATTGACAAAGGAATTCGAAATGTCGAATCCGAACCATTCCCATGGGATGTAACTGAGAAATATGGAACTTATAGTAACCAAGAATGTCGAGGACGAATCTTGTTACTGATAACCAGAAATTACCATCAGTGAAGTAGTCCCAAAACAGGGTAATATAACTGGCCTGAGCTTGTGCCGCCGTCTGTCCCTCTTCTGGGTTCATCACCCCCCAGCTCTTGGGAAACTTGAAATTCTGAACAAGAACGTCAAAGATCTCCTTTGACCACTTCAGCAGTGGTAATGAAGCAGACATCTCCTCTGCAGAATTGTCGGGATATTCTCCGGTAGACATAAAGGGTAAAAAGACAAGAGTTGCATGTTTTTCTTTAAAGAAAATTAGAAAAGACGAAAGAACTCAAAGCCAACTAATGGAAAAGGCAAGCCACTCAAGGGTTTATATACCCATCGCCATCAATGCTCTCGAAAACCGTAAAACCCCCTTTTTCAGGAAAACGTGGTTACCAAGGCAATAAGGGCGAGTGGGGAACAGAAACAACCTCACGCGCACGTATGAACCACGTTTGACGACGCCCAATTAATGTTTGTCGTCTGACAAGTGAAAGCCTGTCACCTAACCGTCACATGTCAACATCAGCACAGTACCTTTTACCAGCTTCCTGCCATGAGTCAAGTTTTTCAAAATTTGAAATCATGAAAACCTCATATTGAAGAAACAAGAAATATCTTCTGCAAGAAGATTCTTCGCACTTTGCGCCAAACAAACCTTGCTACTTCTCAAACAGCCAAAGCGCACACTTCATCTTTATAGTCTAGTGCTCCACCTACTTGCCATTGGAGCATAGGTACAACACTGGACTGGGGGACTTGAAGGGGTATGGTCCCAAAAACCCTGCGCAGGAGCATAGGACCATACCCTAACTTCATTCCAAAGAACATATTAAACAAAACCTTGCGCGGCCGTGCAGTGGTTCTAAATAAGATCTGGGAAAGAACAGTCTTCGATAACCATGCGCCGGAGAAAAAGAGGGACAAACACTCAACTAACGCCCTTGCGCGGGCTCGTGCAAGGGTACAATTAGACTTGAAAAGTAAAACCTAAACATCTTCGCGATCCTGAAATCAAGACTTGAACAAAGGAATCTTTTCTGTTACAACAGAATGAACACGTGGCAATGCCATAAAGGTTTACCGCTGTAGACCTTCTAGAAGGACCTAAATGCTCATCGTGCATGGCTTCAGTCGGTTGCAACTGAATGTGACGTGGCATGATCCTGAGCTTTCATCTAAATCACGATGATGGCACTAACTTGGAGGAAGATCTACACAAAACCACTTTCCACATGACAACTCCCTAACCGTTGATCAAACTCACGATCCTTATGCATGGACGTGAAGTTAACAATTGACGGAAAGAAAAGATAACCGCCAACGGAAAAGTGCGTTTCGTTACTCTCTCTGTTACACCGTTTTCCCGCTAAAAACCGGTTATAAATAAGATGCTTCAGGTATGATCTCACAAGTTACTTCCACTAACTCTCACTTTCTACTTCATCTTTCTCCTTCAAGATCACTGTACTTATTCTCACGCCGGAGGGTGGTCACGGAGAGAACTGTCACACCCCGACCACGTAAAACAACAAATCGTGGCGGAAACGTCGGGGAGTGTCGTAACAGAATCATTGTTTCACAACTATGGATTTAATAGTTTCGTTTTATTGAATTATTGAACTCATTGTTTTATTACAAATCAGATAAATACAAATATTGTCTTTCAAGTTTTAAAGTCGCTAAGGCACAAGTCCATCCTATGTGTAACATGCATTAACAATCATCACATAGCAGCACCTGAAACATATGTAAAAATAGGTATGTCAGCATAAAAATGCCTGTGAGATACATAGGTTTTATTAATGCAGGATTCATGACTTTGTAAGTTTAAAAGAATGTTTAACAAAAAGTAGTCATGAACCTATAAAAATGTTTTCTTTTATAAATCATGCGAAAATTAATAAGAAATTAGATGATATAAAAGAATAATGCATAGATAAACAGATAACCAAGTAAAATGAGTTTGCATAAAATATGTTGTTTGTAAAACAATGTTTTAATAAAAAGGTTTGTAGTATATATAAAATATACCTTGGTTTTAAGAAAGTCGGATAAGTAATATATTAAAATATATTTCAGTTCCAAAATAGTTAAACAGATAGTATATCAAATATACTTTAGTTGTTAAAATAATAGTTTTCGGTAGTATATCATAAGTATACTTTGGTTTTGTAAATAACATATCAAAACTATGCTTTGGTTTTGTAAATAACATATCAAAACTATGCTTTGGTTTTGTAAATAACATATCAAAACTATGCTTTGGTTTTGTAAATAACATACCAAAACTATGCTTTAGTAAATAACAAAATATATGTTGATTTTGTACATAGTATATCAAATTATACTTTGGTAAACAATATCACATATGTGAGCATAACAAACTATACTTTCGAAGTATATCAAAATATACACAAGAAAATGTGATTTAGAATTCATTCAAACCTTAGTGTATCAAACTACACCTTAGAGACTATAGAAATACCACAAAGGCAACTTCTATTTGGATAAAATTTGGTTTCTGACATTTTATACAACAGGAATGGGGTGTCTAGTCCTATAGCACTATATCATACTACCAATCGGTTTGGTGAATGTATAAAATAAGTACAACCCAACAATTTATTTGATAATCTTTGAAAAATTAGTGTTTAAACCATAGATAATCATTCAGTTTGTCAAAAGATAAGTACTAGCATGTATAATCAATTTATACTTTGAAATCATGAAAATAACAATTAGGTACACATGTTTCACCCCAAAACATTTGAAAACAGTAAAAGAGGGGACTATGTACTCACTTGAGAATGCTTAAAAGTCTTGAATAACCACCAAGCAAAGCTAGAGGGGTCACGGAAATCAAACGACACCTAATATAGGTAACTAAGTTAATAAATCGGACCTAAATCGGAAGATCGGATAGAATGAGGTTTCGTAAACCAAATGAGTATAGGAACTCATGTAATATGGTTTAACAAAGCCTACATCCTAAATCGAAACCTATCCTAAGTGCTTACGACCCATTACGACTCGTTTAGGTAGCTTACACTACTTTAACGCGTCGTTCTCATAAAACGCGTTTGGACCGCCTAACTAGTCCTATGACAAGTAATATATGCCTTAACAAGTCTAATAATGTTTCCTAATCAGTTTAGATGTCAAAATTTAGGTTACATATGCTTAAAATGAATTTATGCACAAAAAGGGCATTTTGGTCATTTTCCTAAGGCATATAAATTACCTATCATACAACTACTTAAACGAAGTAACCATAAGGTATAACCTCAAAAGGTTATTCCCTATACAACTATGGTCACGAAATATGTTTGGTCGGATCCTAAAGATCGACCAAATAGGTCGGGTTCGAAAGTCTAAGCGGTTGTTTAGACCGCTTATCTTACGACCCTATATAAGCACTAACCCTAAAGTGACGAGTTAAACATGTTAAAACATGTTTAACGAAGTTAGAAAACAAATTTGATATCAAAACAAAGTGTTTTGATACTCAAGAATAGTTTGGTTGCAAAATATGCATAAACGCGTATTTTGACCGAAACTATGACTCGTCACTACACCTAATCAACGTGGTAATCAGTAGGTATAGTCACTAGGGACTATGACTATCGTGATTACGCTCATGTTGCGAAGTTCAAACGAACTTCGTGTTGACCATTGACTAGTCAAAGTAGAAAGTCAAACACTGTTTGACTTTCGCTTAAAAACGCATAAAGGCACGAAAGAATACTTACAAAAGGTCCAAGCTACGAAGATATGATCTGTAAATTCTCAGGTATGAAGCTTTGAGCTTCAACTTAGATATTATTCAGATCATGTGTGAGGAAAAAATGAATTGGAGTTGGGTTTATATAGTTTTCGGGTAACCGTTAAGATCATTCCTCGATAAACGAGCTTCGATCTGAGCCGTACAAGTGCACCCCCTGATTTAGAATACCATGGGCGCCCCTAAACAAGCCCATAGAATGTTTAAAACCATTTGCAAACCCAGGGAACAGCTGGAACAAGCTGTAAACAAGTTTCTGCAGATCTGGGGGTCTCTTGTGCCCCGCGTAAGAATCAAGGGAGTCTTACGCGCCCCTCCTGAGCCCATGTTTGGCAGATTTGCAGTTTAGGTCCCTGAAGTTGCAAATCTTGGTTTTCGATGCATTTTTGACACGTTTAAGCCCCGTTAACCCCATTTCAAGGCTCTAAAATGAAGTTAAAGTATAGGGAACATAAAACATGCTCAAAAATATCTTGAAGGTCGGTTCGTTCGGCCGTACGGTTGCGTTATTCGGTTAATTACGACGAAACACGAACGGACGCGAAAAACGATCCAAATTACGCGACGAATGGAATTTTATCATGCCAATCATTAAAATAAAATATTTTAGAATGTAAGATATGTGCGAAAATGCAAACTTATGCACTTTTTGACGCTTTTAGTCCCTGTTTGATCTAAAGTTTATTTCTGCTCACCAAACACCTCAAGCCTATTTCTAAGCTATGTAAAGGATATTTAGGGCATGTTTAACTTATGATCATGTTCCAGAATGTTCGTTACAGTACGAATCGGCATACTTTCGTAGTTTGTCGAAATTAGACCCTGTAAGCGAATAAACTTGATTTCGACACACCAAACCATCCAAAACTTATTTCTAAGTTATGAAAAGGGTATTTAAGGTATGTTAAGTCTATATCACTATTCCGGAGTGTTTTTCGCGTTAAACTGATTACGTTTACGCATCAGTTCACGTATAACCTTTCAGAAAGCGATTTAGAGCTCGAAATCGAACAAGAATTGATATGTGCAAACGATACACATATTTATACAAATCCCAAGTATGAAATACAATATTTCATTGATTTGGTATTTGTATGATGGTTGTAGTGACACAGGTGTCACAAGAACCCCCATTCTCCCTGTGGCGAGTCTAACGCCTTTCTGTTTTGCAGTGATCACCGGAGAAGGAAGCTAGCTAACCACCGAATCGACGAGGAGATTTACCTTTTTATGCAGAGACAAAACCCCCGATCTAATTGACTCCGGTCAAATCAGATCACTGTTTCTTCACCTAGGTTAAATTTACAGCTAAGTTAAAATTAATTTTAACAAAGATGTAGTTAATATAGTACTATCTTTTGAAAGGCTATTGAATATATACAGGCTTTGTGTAGACTTTGTGTACATGAGCAAGAAAAAAAAATACATATTTTTATTTCAAAGTCAACCTACCTAGAACTAAAAAGTAAACCTACATTTTCCTCATAATATTGATTTGAAAAAAACCAACTTACACAATAAAAAAGTGATTGAAAAAAAAAACATTTCTCAATGTAAGATGATTAAAAAAAAGTTATAGTGTCTCTCTCATACCTATCCAGAACTAAAAAACTCTCTTTCTCTTGCATATCTTTTTTTCAAACTTGTATCTTAATTCATCTTTCCTACTTACTCTCTCTCTAATTTTGATCATTTTTGTTTCCTTTTTCAAATATACATATAACAGCATAAACATTACATAAAATGTTACAAAAAATGTTACGCATAAAAACTTTTTTGCTTTGATTGTTACATTTCTAACACTCATTTATGAAGTGTTACATAAAACGTTACATAAAATGTTACACATGATAATTACATTGCTAAGACCCGGTTGTTGGTATGTTACACAAATAATTTGTATGTTACGACCTGTGGTTCTTTGTCAAAATGTTACAAACATGTATGTTATAACGTTTTTCATTTATGAACCTCATCTTTGATCAAAAAATTGAGTCGTTGGTAAGTCACAAAACTCAAAACATCTAGGAATAAAACACTTAATTCAAATTTAGAACCTACTGCATTAATTTATATACATAATAAAAACTTGGAATATATATATATATATAGGTTATATGCAAAATATACAACATAAAAATCATATCAAATGAGGTATAAAAACAACCATTTTATAGTACTAATGTTGGAAAAATTGTGTTTCTTTGTTTACCTTTGATTTTCAAGATTAAAAGAGCTTAAATGGACAAAAGGAACAAATTAACGACAAAAATCAACATAAATACGAAGAAAAGAAGTTGGCACACTATACCGACCCTTCAAGCTTCACCCCAAAGAAAAAATAACAAGACCAGAAGCCAAACAAGGGGCCGTGCCAGCAAGGCATGGACCGTGCCCCAGTCAAGATTCCTTAGGGAATAAAGACAAACAGAAAACGAGAAGGGACACGGGACCGTGTCACCTAAGCTCGGGTCGTGGTCAACTCTCAGATTCGCAAATCAAGGTTCATACAACAAGTACAGAATACACGGGGCCATGCCGTTGACACACGGGGACATGTGTGCAGAAGAGCTGACACAACATTAAATGAACATAGAGAAAAGGAAGGATACGAGGCCATGCCAGAAGGGCACGGGGCCGTGTGAAGCTACTGTTTTCAGCTATAAAAGGAGGTGTTTGGCTCATTTGCAAACCATCCTTTGGCAACCACTTCTCTCACACTTGCCACCACCACAATACCACCATCATCCATCACTTTCATCCATCATCCATCCTTAGAGTGTGTGTGTAGTCTCGGGATCTAAGATCGATAGTAAGAGTTTTTGTCAAACAAAGGTCATGCTTGGTTAATCTCTTACATCACTTGGTGAAGATAAAATCATTTATGTATTTCTTTTGATTTCCTAGATTTGGTAATGTCACACCCCCAAAATACCACATGCGGATTTCACTGCGAGGCGTGTGACATAGTAGGATCTAGCCACTAATCATGTCGAACTAACAGTAAATAATATTAATGCAAACATCATGTCCAACATGAATAGTGCATTTCATAAATAACGTTTCAACAAGTTTACGTTCAGCGGAACCAATTGTAACTGTTATAATCATACGAAACCAAATTGTTTAAAAAAATGTATGACATTAATTATTCATTAAGCAACACGCCCCATGACACTCATCGCTCCTCAGACTGCAAGTTCCAAAGACATGCAAGTTTAACATAAATCATGTAAGTGTTTAGTTTAAAGACATGTCACGAATAATAAACTCGGTACCGATTAACTGTTATGTTTGTTGTGCCCTCATCAATGTCTATCAGCATTGATCAAAGTGTTTAAGGTCATTAGTTCACGCCCGGCTCTCAGCACGGTGTTAGGTTTGTCAGACTTAATAGCGCAATCAACTAATACCTCGTTGCCTCCCAAGCAACTAGCTCGGTAGTAAATAGGGACTTTCGTGATAGAGTTTGAGTTTATTAACTTCAACTTCTTTCTCTTCATTGGCTTGCTTTTCTCTAGCTTCTCTCACACCTTCTTTGTATTTCTTGTATGCCTCGAGAACCAACGGAAGCCTTTCCTGTCTGTGCATCCAGTGATGCAACATCACCCATTCATTTGTCTTTAATTCGGTGATTTATCTTCCTGTTGGCTATTGAAACTTGTACAGGTTTCCATCGTGTGGTAGTTTTGGATGTTGATCGTTAATAAGCAGTTGAATAAATCTGGGATACATGGCCCATGTGACATTGTAGGCATTGTCCACCATGCAGTAGAAAATCAAACCAGATATATTGAAGGGCTGGTTTGTGCACAAATTAAGCATCCCTGCCGACCATTCCATATTCAACCCATCATATCCGCCTTTTCGATGAACGAGGCTTAAAGAAAATGTATGTAGGGTAAACCTTCAGTCCTTTGTCAACCCGTTTCTCTTTATCTCATTTTCCCTCTGAAATCTCCAACATAATTCATACCCCTGAACCCTTCCAGAATATATTTTTTTGACAACTTCATTGGGTCTTTGGGGTTATCTCCGAGACTCAAGACTTTTCAAACTCTTTCTTCACTCACGATTATCTCCTTGTTTCGAACCGTTGCTGTGATTTTTTTTACTCTGTCTATCGTTTTTGCTTTTGCGGTTCTCCAAATCGGAAAAGGGTCACCCACCCACCTTTACCATCAACGGAATCAAAATCTTCACCATCAACGCCACCCACCTTCACATACACAAGAATACACAAGTTATATCAAACCAAAACCGCACCAAATCGAAAAAGGGTCTCGTCGTAATCTAAATCAGTTTCTTTCCCTAAACCATGGTTGCAAAAGTCGCTAGGCGCTCCCTAGTCGGATTCGGGAGTACTCGGGAAGTACTCGGCTTAGGCGGAGATTACTCGGGGAGTAATTGGTCTGGGAGACCAGTACTCGTGCCTCGGCAGCCTACCTTGTAGTGAGTACTCGGGGAGTAGTCAGAGCCTAGGCGGGACTTTTACAACCATGCTCTAAACAAACATACACAAGTTATCTCTCTACTCTATCTCTCTCAATCGGGCCCAAAGTCAAATTTGGGCATTAGGGTTTGTAGTGGACCGGGTGGTGAAAGGGTTGTTGAGAAGGAGTAAGTTTATGATTCAACATTTGTGTGTTTACTGGATGGGGGAGTCTGCGTTTTTTGTGACTCATCGGTAAGATTATTATTATTGTTTTGAATCATTTTGTGTGTTTACAGGATGTTAATGATGATGATGACAACATATGTAAGGAGAGAGAGAGAGAAAGTTGTATGTATGTGTATATATAATTTTTTTAGGGTATTAATTATATGTTAAATGACCATATTGCCCTTCATTAAAAAGGAGGAAAGGGACAAAAACTCTGGTGTTAACAGAAAAATGTAACTCTGTTACGATTTTGGACCAAAATGGCAAAAAACTTAAACCACAGAGAACCAGATACAAAAGTTTTCAAATTTAGACTAAAGTGGCAAAATTGCCCAAAACTCAGGGACCATTTAGACAGTTTACTCATTAAACCACATTACAAAAGGTTTTGTTTGAATCAAAGTAATTAATAGTTGAAATTGTTACGAAGTTATGAGTTAGCACTCATATTTACAAACAAACATTAAATTGGTCTATACAAAAAACAACACGAATTTAAAAGTACTTAATACGACACAAATAAACATATGGGTATGGCTACGGTTGAACACCAGGGGAGATAAAATCTCGCGGTTATACTTGGGTTAAGAATAGATCTTCCTGTAATTATATTAATTGGACGGATTGATGTAAATATCCCATGTACATGTTGTAATTTGTTGAAAGAGGCTCTAACCATGGCTATTCCTGAATTGGATGGGAACAATTATGTTAATGAGACTATTCGGGTGGAGTATGAATGGAAACCTCCTAGATGTGCCCACTGTTGTGTTTTTGGGCATGATTCTGAGGAGTGTCCAAAACGCATTCGACAGACAGTGAAACCTCCTACATATAGTCCGAAAGTAGATGAGGATGGTTATACGGAAGTCAAGACAAAGAAGAATGTAAAGAAGAGCGGTTTTCAAGTTAACAATCAAAAGCCCAAGTTTGAATATAGACCTGTGGATAAAAAGAAAAAGGCGGTGAGTTCTGCATACATGAGTGCGCGGAGCACTAGTTCATCTAAGGTTCAAACACATAATTCTTTTAGCGCCCTTGGGTTTGTTGGAGGGAACGGAGATAAAGGGAGACGTGAGCCAAATGAAGAGTCTGATGATGATGAGGTAGAGGTTGTATATGATGAAACGAATGAGTTTATGACATCGGGTACACATCCTACGTCTTCCAGTACAGGGGCAAGCGCCTCTCACATAAAGTTGTCTAATGGATAGGTGGCTTCTATTTCATGCTAAGGGGCTGCCAGTTGGTAGCAATTTCATTTTTGATGATGGCGGTTGACGTTTTTTGTTTGTTTTTTTTCGTTTGTCTACTAGTTAGTCATTATCATGATTGTAGTAGGCTAGATTAAGGTGGTAACTTGGTTTGTTTGGTTTTTGTTCACATATATGGGGCATGTCCTGTATATGAACTAGTGGGGAATTCATCCTCACTACTTGTACTTATTTGGCGGTTGTCTGTAATAGAATCACCGGGGTAACCCTTTACCCAAAATGTTGTAATTTGTTGCCCTTTGTTCGTTTAGATCGGGGGTGCTCTTGTTTGTTTTGCCTTTTGCCCATCTGAGTTAGAGGTGTGTTTTAATGAAGTTTATATTTAAAAAAAAACGTATTTTACTATACTAAACAAAATAAAACCGTATTTAACTCATAAAAAAGGAACTTTTTTCAATAAAGACGTGTAGTTGAAAAGTAATAACAACTATAAGTGTAAAATTTACGAAAAGTACTCACATGATCAATTTTTAAAACAAAAATAAAAACTAATAAAAAATAAAATCCCTATTCATAAACGTTGCTACACACCCTTTCCCATCTCGCCGCCTTTGATCACCCCTCTCTATATATATACATTCTCCGACCACCTTTTCGCTTACAAACCCCTTCATTCTCACACCCGTTTAATTCATCCCAAAAATGGCTAAATTGTTTCTATCCATCTCTCTCCTCATACTAGCAATCTCACAATCCTTATTCCAAGGTACCCAAAATGCTTCATTCCCCTATAATAATATAAATAAATTCCTCAATTTTTCATGAACCCAATAAGTAAGATTTTTTTTTTTTTGTGTGCAGGAGTAAAGTCATCAGCCTCGTTTACATTCATAAACAAATGCGACCAAACAATCTGGCCAGGAATATTATCCAACGCGGGTATCGCCGCGCTTCAACCAACCGGTTTCGCCCTCCAAAAGGGCGAAACAAAAGTACTCCACGCGCCATCGTCATGGGGCGGCCGGTTCTGGGGCCGCACCCACTGCGCCGAAGATTCCGATGGTAAATTCACCTGCGCCACCGGCGACTGTGGCTCCGGCACAATGGAATGCTCCGGCGCCGGCGCCACCCCGCCGGCGACACTAGCTGAATTCACCCTCGACGGCGACGGCGGAATGGATTTTTTTGATGTGAGTTTGGTGGACGGATATAACCTTCCTATGCTGGTGGCCCCCACCGGTGGGTCGGGACATAATTGTACTTATACGGGGTGTATGGTGGATTTGAACGGCGCGTGTCCGTCGGCGTTGAAGGTGATGAATACTGATGGAGAAGGGGTCGCGTGTAAAAGCGCGTGTGAGGCGTTTGGGGACCAGGAGTATTGTTGTAGTGGCTCCTATGGTACGCCTGATACTTGTAAACCGTCGTCGTACTCGCAGTTGTTCAAGACGGCTTGTCCACGCGCTTATAGCTATGCGTATGATGATAAAACTAGTACGTTTACCTGCACCGGTGCTGATTATCAGGTCACGTTTTGCCCTCCGTCAACCACCAGGTAATTTTTTAAAATTACGAAAATGCCATTATGTTTATAAAAATTGCACGTGGATGAATTATGTCATTTATTTAGGCGTTAATTGTTGATTTGTCAGATCAACGGTCATTAATTAAGAAAATGACAAATCTAGCCTTACTGGTGGCGACTCTCAACGGTCATTAAATTAGGTTACCCACACAATATATTTGACACTAAAAGTCAAAACCAGATATTTTCCGACATATACGATCATACTAAAGGGTAAAATCGTCATTTAACTTTTCTTGATATTTACGCCGGCAAACAGCCTGTTTTACCGTTTCATCCAACGGTAACTTTCACTTGCAAAAATGTAGCAATTTGTTGTATTATTTTCATTATTATATTATATCGAGCATAGATGTACTTTTAGAACCCATTGATTTTAAGTGAAAAGTATATACGGATATATTTTTGCTACTAAATACACCCCAAAAGTTACTCAATACACCCTCTTCTTTCACATATTTATGAGTAGGGTCTGTGTGAAATGGTACTTTTCCTCTCACAAACAGGAGTATAATTAGTAATTAGGGGGTGCATTTATATCAAGCCGTTTTCTAGCTGTTAACGTCATTTCTTTATAATTTTTGATACATCACGTTTGAATACATTTTTTTTGGTTAATGAAATAGGTTATAAATAGGGCTGTAAACGAACCGAACGAACACGAACAAGGCTGTGTTCGTTTTCGTTAAGGAAATTAACATGTTTACGAACGCATACCGAACATAAGTTTATGTTCGTGTTCGTTCGTTAAGCAAATTCAATTGTTCACTAACAGTTTGTGAACACTGGTCTCGTACACTAACGACCGCAAGCAAATAAAAATGAATGCAAACGAAAATTTAGCTTGAAAATAAAAAAATAAAAACATTGTTATCCTTATACATTGGATATAGGTAGTTAAATACAATTAAATGATAAATCAAAACACAAGAAATCTACCACACCACCAAACGATAAATAAAGTTCAACTAACTTAGACATAATTATCTCCAAAAATGTCTTAGAATATCCAAATTTTAGTTAACTTAGAAAAAATAGGGTTTCAAGTTTTCAATATGTTTAGATAAAAGTTTTATTATTTATTATTTTTAATATAATTAAACGAACATAGTACCGAACGTTCACGAACGCTGTCGAACCAACGAGACCTGTGTTCGTGTTCATTCGCTAAGCTAACCGAACCAAATTTTTTGTTCGAGTTCGTTCGTTAAGCTAATCGAAATAAACGAACTTTCCGCCGAATGGTTCACGAACTGTTCGCTGAACGTTCGATTCGTTTACAGCCCTAGTTATAAAATATCTATTGCTCGCCTACTTTTATTTTGTTTCCAGTCTAATATTGAATTCTTTACAGCAAGAAATCAACGGAGGAGCAAGCAACTCCAGCGACCCCGCAGTTCAACACTGGTATGGTATACGAAGGCGCAGATCAAATGGAAAACCGCGCCCCTCCGTTGTACACCCACATTCAAGCGGTCATCATAGCGGTAGTTATGGTGGTTGCATTATTATGAGCCTGGCCTTTCGGGTTGTGTCGGCACCATCTAAATGGATCATTTTATCGGGTCTAACTGTGGGACCCATTTTCTTATCACATTCATATTCTCGACCCAATTGAGTCCAAATGTTACGTGGATTTTAGTCATCTTAAAAGGCGACCCCCCACCAAAAACCTCACTTTATGCTTCCGGATCCTGTTTCCTTTTCGGATTCGACCCAAAAAAACAATATTTATCTTTCGAGAGTATTTTTAGATGCATTATTGAGTTGTACGGTACAATATAGGAATTAGTGGCTGATTTTTTATTTATTTTTTAATATTTTTTTATAGTTTTGGATGCTAAGGTAATAGGTATAAATTCTTTGTGGAGCTATTAGGTGTACTGATGCAACATGTGACCCACTCTATTTAGTGGGAAAATAATGAAAGAATATTATAATCTATTTTTATTTTACTTTTATATTTTAATAGTTAACTAGTTGATTTGCACCGCGTTTCGCGGCGGCATTTCAGCCGATATCAGTTTGGTTTGTTTTTGTGCCAGTACGATACAAACATTCGGTATAGCAATCATCACACGTTTTATATCGATCGAAAAAAAAAAAAAACATGGTACCAGTATCGATGTTGTTTGGATGATATAGGTTCAGTTGGTCACAGTATCGGTATTGTTTCGTTGACGGAGTTGTATAAATGAAATATTATCAAAACCAAAAACCATTAAAAAGAATACTGGTACCGCTACCGATGTTGTTTGGTTCGGCTCGGTACAGTGCAGTACAGTGGTGATATGATGTTAGTTTATCGAAACTAAAAATCATAAAAGTAAATATCGGTACCAATATTGATGTTGTTTGGTCAATTTTATGTTCGGTACGGTAGCACACGGTATCCATTTTCAATAAGATAAATATCGGTACCGATGTTATTCTGTCGGTTTTCCGTTCGGCATGGTAGTGGCGCAACATCCATTTTCAATAAGATTTATATCGGGATATTGGAAAAAAATCAAACATAGTTGCGTCTTTGGATCATTTTTTAAAATTTAACATACGCAAGTTATTAGCAAAAATATCATATTAAATAAAAAGTAAAATACTATTAACAAAACTAAAACAAATACTTAAAAATTTATTTACTATTCATGGTCCTTCGTGCCGCTATCAAACCAAATCGAAACCGATTGAAAAATTTCTGTATCTGTACCGGTTTTATTTTTATTGTTTTTGCTTTCGATAATCTGACACCGTATTGCTACCATATTGTACCAAACTGAACCAAACAACACCAATACCAATATACACCATATTGTACCAAACTGAACCAAACAACATCAATACCAATATACATTAATTTTTATGGTTTCCTGTTTGATAACAGATATATTCATCATATGTTAAAAGTTATATAGAAAATATGTTTAAAATCAAATTATGTAAAAAACCAATATAAGATGAAAGCTTAGAAAAAATCAATATTAAATAAAAGGGAAGCACTGTTCATCGACAGTTTCTGTTAATATAGATAATAATAATAACGTGTGTTGGATAAATGAATTAATTATTGTAAACAGAAATAATGGGTGTTGAGCAGCCCACAAACATTGTCGACCAAGCTTATGGCACACGTGTAAATCACAGCTCATTAAAAGTATATAATTTATTTGGTGTATGATTGTTTTTTTTTTTTTTTTTTGTTCGAATATTGAATAATTCGATGTTGAGAAACGCTTGATCATTTGAAAAGTATGATAGAATTTTACCAAAGATTTATGATTTGTCAAATATATATAATTTGTCTTGTTCTAATTAAATATACATTCATGAGATGACACACAGTTGATTAATCGGGAAAAACCATCAACATAATAAGTGATTTTGTATAATGTCATATATTCGTGAAACCTTTTAAAAAGTAGCATATGGTTTGAAACTAACCAGATTAAGTTGTTGTTTGTGTGTGTAGTCTGTGCGGCGCAGACAAAAGAGCCTACGTATATTTTTTTAATAAAACAAGATGGAGGGTGGTGGTAGGTGGTGGTGTCTAACCCTCTGCGGACCTTAGAAGGTCTTACAAGTGATTGGGCCAAGTCTGTACTAAGAAAAGCTCGCGCAGACGTTTTTTAATAAAACGTATTTGAAAAAACAAACAATCTGCAGATGCCAATGTTTGCATATGGTCTGCGCGACACAGACAGAAGAGCTAAGGTTTTTTTTTTTTTTTTTAGAAAAACAAACACCACTTTATCCATAAGCGCAATTGATTTTTATGTATTTTGTCCTATGAGTGTTCTCTTCCAATAAAGAATGTATATATAATGTTATCATTATAGTGGATGTTTCAAATGAAAACCACTTTTATCGCGAAAACTCGAAAACTAACTAAAAAATCTTAAAAAATACACAATTTTTTTTCAAGTTTTTTATTAAAATCGCTAGTTTTTTTATACAAAAAAAACTTTTTTTCCAAAATTATCTTTTTGTAGTGCACATGTGTAATAATTCACATGTGTAATACACATACACATGTGTACTATTACACATGTGCACTACAATTTTTTTTTAAGTTTTTTTTTATATAATTTAAATAGCGAAAATTGGTATGCAAAAAAAAATTTTGTATGTTTTTTTTTAGGTTTTTTTAGTTAGTTTTCGAGTTTTCGCGTTAAATAGTGGTTTTTATTTGAAACTTCCCCTATCATTATATTGTAGTATGTGGATAAATAATATTTGAAGTTTAAAGTCAGTAACTTTTGTGGATGTTTATGGGTGATTATTAATAGCATTTCGTAAATTGTGTTGTCTTATATAAATACAAAATGATGAATTAGTTATTAATGACCCAAAGTTAATCTTTGAAGAGCACTTGTACTTGTCTTAATGTGTTCAAAGTGTTAAAAATCTCATGGTTGTAAAACAAGGTTTCCAAGGCCGAGTACTCCCCGAGTAGTCGCTACAAGGTAGGATGCCGATGGGACTTTCTTTGACTCCGCCTAACTACTCGGAATCGGTCAAACGTGGTCAACCTCGGCCAAAATCGTATCTAGTAGGTCAACTTGGACCGAGTTTGACTTGAAAAATAATAAAACATAATTTTTATGCCTATCATATTAAAGAATGAATATTATTTTCACGTATTTTGTTATAGATATTAGTAAATTTATGTTATTTGACATGTATTTAATTTCCAAAAACTAATTTCTTTATAGTTTAACATGTCCGAGTACTCCCCGAGTACTCTCCGCCTAGGCCGAGTACTCTCAACTCCCCGGTCGACCGACTGGGGAGCGCCTAGCGACTTTTGCAACCATGGTTAAAATACAATGGAAGTAGCGATCTTAATGATATGTGTAATTTTTGTTTTGAGTTAATTGCTATTTTCGTCCTTGTGGTTTGGTGGAAAATGTCAATTCAGACCAAAAAAAAAAAATTTGCGCTAGTTACGTCCTAAACATTTTTGAAACGTGTCACTTCAGTCTAAAAAGATACGCGTCGTTAAAAACGTTGAGAACACAACTGGCGCAAAGCGTTATCTTTTTGAAACGTGCCACTTATGTCAATCTCATGAAGAAATCTTTTAAAGGTTCAAAGAGTTTCAGAACGAAGTTGAAAACCAACTTAATAGAAAGATTAAAATGTTTCGCTCAGATCGAGGCGGTGAATACCTTAGCTTAGAATTTCTCGATCATCTAAAGGAACGTGGAATTGTTTCACAACCCACTCCACCAGGCATACCCCAACTTATTGGCGTGTGTGAAAGGAGAAATCGAACCCTACTGAATATGATTCGGTCGATGGTGTATAGAACAAATTTGCCTCACTCCTTTTGGGGTTTTGCTCTTATGACTACTGCTCGACTCGTAAATCTAGCACCGACAAAAAAGGTAAAGAAGACTCCATATGAGATATGGCATGGGTGTAGGCCAAGTTTGAGTTACCTAAGAGTATGGGGGTGTGATGCTTACATCACAAGTGATTCTGATGACAAGCTCGACCCTCGAGGCGAAAAGGTTATTTTCGTCGGATACTATTACCAAAGCGGTTATTACTTCTACCATCCTGATGCAAGTACGATTTCCATCAAAAGGAAGGATAAAAGATTCCTTGAAGAAGAACTTCTTAGTCTAGGAACTGGAAGTAATATAGTGGATCTTGAAGAAGTTCAAGGACCACAAACAACCGTTAAGGAGGTCGGAACGTCTGAACCACAAGAAATTGTTGATACTGAATTAGACTTGAACACAAGCCTTCGCAGGAGCATCAGGACTCGTAAAGAACCCGATAGATACCTTTGGCATGTTGAGGGTTCTGAAGTTCTGACAGTAGCCGAGTCTGATGACGAGCCTACTAGTTACAAATCTGTTATTTTTAATCTAGATTCTGCAAAATGGCTAGAGGCCATGGAAGCCGAGATGCAATCCATGCGTGACAATCAAGTCTGAGACTTGGTTGAGCTACCCCCCGAATCTCGGGCAGTAGGGAGCAAATGGGGTTTCAAGAGAAAAATCAACATGCATGGAAATATACAAAGCACGGCTAGCGAAAGGTTTCACTCAAACTCAAGTTGTTGACTATGATAAAACCTTCTCGCCCGTTGCTATGATCAAATCAATCAGGATATTACTTGCCATAGTTGTGTACTATGATTACGAAATTTGGCAAACGGATGTTAAAACCGCCTTTCTTAATGGACATCTTTCTGAAGATGTTTATATGGTTCAACCTGACGGTTTTAGCGATCCAAAATATCCTAATAGGTATGTAAGCTAAACAAGTACATTTATGGACTCAAGCAAGCGTCTCGGAGCTGGAATCTTCGTTTTGACCAGAAAGTGAAAGAGTTTGGTTTTGTCAAGAACGAAGATGAACCTTGTGTTTACAGAAAAGCCATTGGGAGTGCTATATCATTTCTCATCTTGTATGTAGATAATATCTTGATCATTGGAAACAACATCCCCATGCTTAAGGAAGTTAAACATTGGTTGGGATCTTGTTTTGCAATGAAGGATCTTGGAGAAGCCGCTTACATTCTAGGAATCAAGATCTATAGGAATTGATCTAAGCGACTTCTTGGGCTAACTCAAAGCACATACATAGATCAAGTAATAAGACGCTTTAAGATGGAAAACTACAAGAAAGGAGGTGTTCCAATGACTAAAGGAACTGTCTTAGACAAATCGCAAGCTCTCTCTGAGGACCGTGAAATAAAGCAAATGGAAGCAGTTCCATATGCTTTCGCGATTGGTTCTATCTTGTATGCTATGGTATGTACTCATGTATGCTATGGTATGTACTCGACCAAACGTCTTGTATGCTTTGAGCATGACTAGCAGTTACCAGAAGAGCCCTGGGATTGCGCACTGGACTGCAATTAAGAACATCCTTAAGTACTTGAGAAGGACAAAAGATATGTTCTTGATATTTGGAGGAGTCAATGAGGAGCTCACTGTAAAATGTTACACTGATGCTAGTTTTCAAACTGACTGAGATACCTCTCACTCACAAACAGGTTTCGTGTTCACTCTCAACAGAGGAGTTGTCTGTAACCACCTTGGTTTCCATACTTGTATTTGTTTTAACTTGCATTGTAACAATTACCGTATTAGGAATGAAACTTATTTGATCCTACTTGCTTTGTTCTCATACCGATACAAACACGTGAAACAATTTCAAATTTGTTGAGTTTTTATACTATTAAACATGGTTACAAAAACTATAAGGGTTTATTGTGACTACTTGTGAAACTACTAGTTGAGGGACCTATTTGACATTCTTTAAAACCTGCTTGAAATCTATTACTTTTTAAGTTCAAGGACTAAAACCGTAATTATTTGAAAGTACAAGTCCATAGGCTAAATTGTCATTTTTGAAACTATATAAGTACAAGGGTTAAAAGTGCAACTTTGCAAACTACAAGTTTAGGGTCCTTTGTATCATTTTTGAAACTTATTTATAAAAGAAATAAATATATTTGATTGTGATTTTAAAGTCCAGGGTTCAAATGGTCATTTTCTTAAACTTAAACTATAGGGACCAAAACTGTTATTTTTAAACTTATATAAACTGAAAACCCTAACTGTGTTAGTCCTTTTATAAAGGTTTTCTTCTTTAAACATTAACTCAGTTAGCATACTTAACTGACAGTACAGGGACTATTTGTGTCAATTTTCGAAACCTTAGGGACCAATTATGTACTTTTTATGAAAGTATAGGGACTGTTTATGCAACTTTTCGAAACTATAGGGACTATTTTTGTAAAAACTAAAACTTCAGGGACCAAAGTGTAAATATTCAAAAATTCGGTCAAAATGGGGTCTTCTTTAAAGAACCGGCCCTTGTGGGATTCGAACTCGTGACCTCTTGTTTAGAACCGTAACGCCTTAACCAGTTTATCCTCCTAATAGGAGCTGGTATATATTGAAATTATATTGATTATATACACTCGATAGAAATTAAATATATTATTTCAAACATGAATCGATCGCACTGATGACTGATTTCGATCCAATTCGGATTGTTTAATACCTTTTGATCTGTCCAGAACATCTACAACCCATACCCAACCCAATTGAACATTTAATCGACACACATCAGTGCCAAATTGCTGTAAAATCGAACTTTTTATTTAAAAATTAAAACGGATCGAAACCACTAAGAATTGTTGGATCTGAGATCATATTGAGCTGGTATTTAAGTCTCTCAGACTCCCACGAACCTCTTACACCCATCACATTCCTCTAAAACATCGAAACAAGCCACATGTTCACGTCTGTAACTCTCGCCGGAATTCCAGTCGCCGGAATTTGTCGAACCATCGATCCAGACGATACCGGTTAGTTTTTATCTGGTCATTTAGTTCAAATATGCTTGTACAATGATTTCTTAAAGTTAATTTAGATACAACATAGGTTTCCCGTAGAATTGAAAGGTTTGACTTTTCTGTTTGACTCGGTCTGAACAATTGGGGAAGATGACCAATTTCCATTTCTGTATTTATTTTATTTAAACTAAACTTAAAAACAACCATAGGCTTTGGCCCAGTGGTTGTGTCTGTGTGTGTGTGTAACAGGTTGACCCGGGTTCGAATCCGGGGCTAACAAAATCTTTTTATTCTTTTTATTTTTAATACTTTTAACATTTCAATAATTTTTATAACATTATTAGACACTGTTACTTTTATTAAAAATATAAAGTTAGTCAATTTATTTATAAAACTACTTTTTATAATATTAAAACAGTTTATTATTAAATAATTCATAATAAATCAATTTTCAGGAAATAAATACTGAAATTTTTATGTTAATTATTTTAAGTGGTGAACTTTACAAAAATAATGATTTTACTGATATTTTATACAATTTTGATATTTATATAATTAAATCAGTTTTATTACTTATATAGTTTAATTTAATTTATAACTCTATAATTTTTATCCAAAATTATTTTTATGACAAAATAGACATATTCCTGAGTTTATATAAATTTAGAGTCTGAATTTTTATTATATTTAATTATTTAGATAATTAAACTTATATAAACTTATTTATTATTATTTTAAGCAAATTAATTCATTCTATTTATTTAAAATGAATCCAAGGCCATAATAATTATTTTAAACCAATAATATTCAAGTACAATAATTAAAAATATTATTTTTAATTATTCTGATTAAACTAATTATTTTGATAATTAGATATATAATTATCAAATTATCCCTTTAAACTATATAATTATCATTTATCAAATAAATATATATTTTTGAGCATCTAAATTAATTTATAATTTTTATAAATTAATAATATCACTTGTAAAATATTTGGTTATAATCAATTATTTAACTATGTTATTTAATTATACTAATTAATTATATTTGATTTATTATTACAAATGTTTATATTAAATCAATTGTATAATTTTGCAATTTATGTTAATTGAATATTTTCTTATAAATAATTCCTTTATATCATACTCATTTTCCGAGTTCTCTATTAGGTTATCCAAACCACATAATCACCGTTTATCCAAACCCTATTAAATTCTATAGATTTAAGATTTCCGTTAAAAAACAATTAAACACTTTTATTGATACAAATTCTATATTGTTGCATGTTCAATCTATTAGAGTGACGTGAAAATCTTGTTCCAAAAAAAAACTCTTACAATTACATACATGTTTGGACTTACCCGCAATCAAGGTGAGTTCATAGTCCTTTTTTACATTATTTTTGGGATGAAACATATGATACAATGTGATACCAACTCATTTGCCATTTGTGGATATCCCGATTGTCCTTGCATTTGCTTAATACTTGTTGTTGTTGCTTTAACGCGTTTACGTTAATTAACTTGCAAAAGCCCAACGGTTATATTATAGCGCTATAGGTGTGACGCCCCACCTCACTTCCAGTGAAACTATTTATTGTTGTTGTTGATACTCATGTGAAACTTTTGGGAGTGTGGTGATAGACCCGTGTTACGTCACAACGAAGGTTTGAATGTACCACCAAGTGACTACTTGTATTACTCTTTTGCTTAAAGACATATCACATGCCACAGTGTTAAACCATTTTCATATCACAGTGTTATTTTTGCCTAACAAAACCTATGAATTCACTCAACCATTTGTTGACCCAATATTTTTCTAACATATGTTTCAGGTGACAATGTTTGATGCTATGATTTGCAAGAATATTTCATATAGGATTGATCAAGATTTATGCCTTAGATTAAATCCGAATCTATTGTATTTGTGAAACAATTTGTTATGATGTATTTTGTTTATGTACTCTTATTTACTCGGATGTGAATGCAATCTCTTTAATTAAATCTAAACTATATTTCAACTTAATTTAATCACCATGTGCTCAAATGCATTCTGCCATGTTTCGTGATGCCCTTGACATTTCCGCCTCCGGTCAGGGTGTTACAGATTGGTATCAGAGCCATGGTTATAGGGATTTAGGTTATTAGTAATACTTTGACCTAAACTATAACTTACCTAGGACACTTTCCATTAGCAAACTCTTCCATTATCTTTGCCTTTGTCTTCATCCCTATCCTTATCTTTTGTAACCAATGCCTCGTCACCACGGATCTCATCTTTAGATTTTACAAATGCTCATCACCTATCCTTAGGTGATTATTTTCAAAACCTCTTCTGATTTTTAAATTCTCATCAAAGTCTTGGGCTCTAATAACGAACTCGTGCAATCTGAAAGGGTGGATGCCTGTATTCGGGGTTTTCTGTCTAGGCAAACACTTCGTATAAATTCCAACTCGAGGAACCAGTTGTGCTTACCTGGAAATTCTTTGGATGAGTGTCCACTTATAGGCTAAAGCATGACTTCACTAAGTTATAAGAACCCAACTACTTTGACTTGTCATTGATATCGTTTATTCGTGGAATAAATGATACCCATCTTGTGGTGTGTTTTCTCTTATCCTTATTGATTTTATGAAACTACTTTATCCCATTATGAAACCACCATGATCTTATGTTTTACCTACCTCGTGTAGATGCCTCATCGACGTGCACCACAAGACAATGTCCCGCAAGCAGAAATGGCAGCTCTTCTTGCTCAACAGATAGCTGCAATACTTCCCGACCTTGTAACACAACTTTCTCAAGCCACCAACGGGCAAAGTAGCAACAGAACCAACGGAAACCATCATGACACTCCATGCAACTTCAAACAATTCAACTCTTGCCACCCCACTAAGTTTACGGGGAATGAAGGTGCTACTGGACTCCTTCAATGGACCGAAAGTATGGAGAATACATTCCGCCACAGTCAGTGTACAAATGAACGCAAGGTCGAATTTGCTTCTAGCGTCTTCCAAAAGAGGGCGTTAACTTGGTGGAATGGAATCATGAAGGATCGCACAGCCAAAGTTGCTATGGCTTTGACCTGGGAAGAATTAAAAGTTCTCATGTTAAAGGAATTCTGCCCGCGAAACGAAATGAAAGCACTGGAAGATGAGTTCCACGACCTTAAACAAGATAGTGGAGAAAACCGCGCTTATATAAACCGGTTCGAAGAATTGTGCATCCTCTGTCCCACAAACCTAGCTCCCGATCGTTTGATCGAGAAATTCATTAATGGACTGCCTAGTTGCATCAAGCACATAGTGACTGGAAGCAGACCAGCCACACTTCGAGACGCTTATGAACTCTCTGCTATCTTGACGGATGCTCAAGTCAAGGAATGGAACTTATCCCGAAAGAGCGACAAGAAGACACCATCCAAAGCTGCATCCGACACTATCAAAGCGGCAAATGATGGAGCCCAATCTTCGAGGAAAACCAGGAATGCAAACAAACGCAAAGTAGTCAGAAACTTTTCCATTACAACTCCTGCTCTCGCCAACCAGGCTCCTCCTGCCAAGAAGCCATATGTTGGTGAAGCACCGTTATGCAACCGTTGTAACTACCATCATCAAGCCCGTTTTCCTTGTAAGCAGTGCACAAGTTGTGGGCGCTTTGGTCTTCTTGCAGCCACATGCCGTACACATCAAGCTGTTGCTCCTCCTGCTGTTCAAGCTGCTGCACCACCTCGTTATCCCGTTGGAACTTGCTTCAATTGCAGTGATCCGAATCACTTCAAACGGGAATGTCCCAAACTTGCAAATGCTCAACCCGCTAGAGGTCGTGCATTCAACCTGAATGTCAATGAGGCTCGTGCCGCAAATGATGTGGTCAACGGTACGTTTCTCGTTAACAATCGCTATGCTTCTGTTTTGTTTGATCCGGGTGCAAATAAGAGTTTTGTTTCACTTGAGTTTGAACCTTTGCTTGCCTTACCACGTACAAAACTGAGTGAATCATTTGAAGTTATAGTAGCTAGTGGCGATCACTCCGTGTTAAATTCTGTCATTACCAATTGTAAAGTTGAACTTCATGGCCATGTTTTTCCGATCAACCTTATTCCCATGAAACTTGGATGTTTTGATATCATAGTAGGCATGGATTGGTTAGCTCCAAATCATGCCGAAGTTGTTTGTCATGATAAATTCGTTCGTTTACCATTGCCGTCTGGTGAAGTTCTGAAGGTCTATGGGGAAGGACCCTATAAAAGTCTCAACCTCATATCTTGCGTGCAAGCTCAGAAGTATTTGCGCAAGAACTACGTGGCTTTCCTAGCCCACGTGGGGGTGAAGAAGGAAGAAACCAAGAACATTAAAGATATTCCAATCATTCGAGATTTTCCTGAAGTTTTTCCCGATGATCTACCTGGCTTACTTCCTGTGCGTCAAGTAGAATTTCGCATCGATCTTGTTCCTGGTGCTAATCCTATTGCCAAATCTCCCTATCGTCTTGCACCTTCAGAAATGCAAGAACTTGCTAACCAACTTCAAGAGCTTTCTGACAAAGGTTTCATTCGCCCTAGTTTTTCTCCTAGGGGAGCTCCAGTTTTGTTCGTCAAGAAGAAAGATGGTTCCATGCGTATGTGTATCGATTACCGTGAGCTGAACAAACTCACCATCAAAAACCGTTATCCCCTGCCTCGCATTGATGATCTCTTTGATCAATTACAAGGTGCCACTTGCTTCTCAAAGATCGACTTACGCTCTGGTTATCTCCAACTACGCATTTTTAAGACGACATTCCTAAAACCGCTTTTCGCACACGCTACGGTCACTATGAGTTCACCGTTATGCCATTTGGTTTAACCAATGCCCCTGCGGTCTTCATGGATTTAATGAACCATGTTTGCAATCCCTACCTAGATAAATTTGTCATTGTCTTCATTGATGACATTCTTATCTATTCCAAAACCAAAGCTGATCATGAGAATCACCTTCGATTGATCTTAGACCTCCTAAAGAAAGAACAGCTTTATGCCAAATTCTCGAAATGCGAATTCTGGCTTAAGGAAGTTCAATTTTTGGGACATATCATAAACAACATAGGAATTCATGTTGATCCTACGAAGATTGAAGCCATAAAGAATTGGAGTGTTCCTACCACTCCAACTGAAATCCGTTCTTTCCTTGGTTTAGCTGGGTATTATCGATGTTTCATTGCCAATTTTTCCAAACTTGCTGTTCCGCTTACGTCTTTAACTCACAAGGGTAAACCTTTTAAGTGGGGACCAAAACAAGATGAAGCTTTCCAAATTCTTAAACAGAAACTTTGTGATGCTCCTATTCTGACTCTCCCCGATGGTAACGACGATTTCGTGGTGTATTGTGATGCTTTCAAACTTGGCTTAGGCTACGATGTGTGCAAAATGCAACATATAAATTACATCAATTGTGGCATAAAACTAACCCTTTTTTAGTACTAATGTTGGAAAAAGTATGCTTTTGTCTTCCTTTTGTATTTTCAGGATTAAATGAGCTCAAATTAACAAAAGAAGCAAAAAGACAGAAAAATCTAACATAAATACAAGAAAAGGAGCAAACGTGACATGCCCGACCCCACGACAGCATCTTCCCAAGCAAAACAAGAAGACAGAAGACTGAACACGCCCCGTGCTCAGCCAGCATGGGGGCGTGCCCAAGTGTCAGCAGAAAAGACAAAGTGGTAGAAGCTTCTATTGCCCACCACGGGGCCGTGCTCAGCGGACACGGGGCCGTGGTCAACTATAAGATTCGCACAATCCAGGCAAATCTTCATAGTACAAAGATTCATCTGCACACGGGGTCGTGCTCAGCGGACACGGGGGCGTGGTCAACTAATAAAGACAAGCTGCATTAAATGAAGAAAGAGAGGATGTGGACACGGGGCCGTGCCCACTGGACATGGGGCCGTGCCCGAGCTTCTGTTCAGCCTATAAATAGGAGTGCTTGGCTCAAGCTCAAACCATCCCTTGGCACACCACCTCTCTCACACTTCACCCACCACCCACCACCACCATAACACCATCATCCATTGTCCATCATAGAGTGTGTGAGTCGTCTCAGGATCCAAGATTGATCGTAAGAGTTCTTGACAATCAAGGTCATGTTTGCCTAAGTCTCTTACATCACTTGGTGAAGACAAGTGTCTAGTGTAATACTTTTTATTTTTAATCTTTTCGCACTTTTTAATTGGTTTTGTATTAATGACTTTAATAACTAGTCGGAAATAATCAAAGTTGAGGGTAACGTCACCTTCAAAAGAGGGGCCTACTACAATAACTAAGATAATCTCTTAAATAAGTGCAAAAGTGCGGAAATAATCAAAGGTTACACTATACACGAGTCGGAACCAAGTGATTCATCTTGTCTATCTGTTTTTCTTTTATTTTTATTTTCAGCATTTTAGTTAGTTTTTATTTTTCTTAGTTTAAAAACCTTTTTCTAAACTTTTTGATTTGATTAGACGTTGAGGATAAACCGGTACTAAAAGATCTTGTGTCCTTGGACGACCTCGGTATCTTACCAACACTATACTACGCTCACGATGGGTACACTTGCCCATATGTGTGTTTAGTGTTAGTAAATATCGTGTTTTATAAATTTAAAACTTGGCTAAAGAAAGTGTAAAAGGGCTTAAAATATACTTAAACTTATATACACACTTCACACGCATCAAGTTTTTGGCGCCGTTGCCGGGGACACAAGGATTTTAAGAAAGTTAGGAATCAACGGCCTAATCGTTTTTTTTATTATTTTTCATTTTTTAGGATTTTACTTAGTTTTTCAGCTTCTGCAGAGCTCAGCACGGGCCGTGCCTGGTCGGACACGGGCCGTGCCCAGCGTTATCACTGGCAGTTTTTATTTTCCGAGTTACAGAGGGCTGAGCATGGGGCCGTGTCGGTGCAACACGGGGCCGTGTCCAACTCCCAGTAACAAGGATCCGGAGAACAATCACTGTAACTCTGACCACGGGCCGTGTTCACTGAGCACGGGGCCGTGGTGAACCTTCTGACCAACTTTCTTTTCTGTTTTTATTGCAGGACTTGGAACCCCGGCGCCACATTTGAACTTCCTACGTAGTGCATGAGCTCCAGTTCTAGTAGAGACATAAAGGAACCTCTAGAAGAACCCGAACGCTTTCTCAGAAAAAGACTTAAAGCTAAAAATCAAGAGAAAGTTTCGAGGGACCCATTTCCAATGGCGGATCAACGTACCCTCATGGATTACCTACGGCCCACCGTAGGTAATCTCAGCGCCGCTATCAATGCACCGAATGTCGAAGCCAATAACTTCGAACTTCGACCGCATTTGATACAAATGCTTCAAAACTCCGCAACCTTTCATGGGCTTGCGGACGAGGATCCCCATCTACATATTACTAATTTCTTAGAAATATGTGATACCTTTCAGATCAATGGAGCATCAAACGACGCCATCCGCCTTCGAATGTTTCCATTTTCACTGAAAGACCGAGCTAAGGCTTGGCTTAAACCCTCCCAGTTGGCTCGGTAAACACCTGGGATGAACTAGCCCAAAAGTTTTTATATAAGTATTTCCCTCCTGCTAAAACAGCTAAATTAATGACTGAAATTAATACATATTCACAAGAGGATGGGGAATCCTTATATGAAACTTGGGAAAGGTTCAAGGAGCTACTAAGAAAGTGTCCTCATCACGGTCTTGTGGTATGGCAACAAGTATCCACTTTCTACAATGGGTTGTTGCCACACACAAGACAAACACTTGATTCTAGCTCCGGGGGACTTTTAGGTAATCGTCGCCCAAATGAAATATATAATCAAATTGAGGAAATTGCTCAAACTAATTTTCAATGTCACACTCCCCGAGGCAATAAATCTATTGCCCCGGGCGCCCATAAGGTTGATGAAAGCACTTCTTTACAAGGCCAAATCAAAGCCCTTTCTTCAATAATAAAAAAAAATTAGAAATGACAAAAACGGTCTCGGTTATGGCTTGTGAAGGGTGTGGTGGGCCACATGAAAATTGGAGTTGTATGAAAAAATTAGATGAACAAACGGAAACAGTAAACTACATTGATAACAGACCTAGGCCGTCGGGTCCTCCAACGGGTACCTACAACCAAGGATGGCGTAACCACCCAAACCTTGGTTGGAGAGATCCCGACAATAGTAGTAACCAACAAAACCAACGAACTAACTTTCAACAACCACAAAACTTTTCTCAACAACAAGGTGGACGAGAAAGGCTTGAAGATACTGTATCTCGCCTCATCTCCGACACCAAAAAGAAAAACTCGGATCGATTTCAGCAATTGGAATCGAATTTTAGAAATCAACAAGCTAGTATACAAAACATTGAAAAACAATTAAATCAAAATTTCTCCGAGAGACCACAAGGCGCGTTACCTAGCAATACCGAAACCAACCCAAAAGCACAAGTACATCTCATCACGTTGAGAAATCGGACCGTGGGTCCCGAGGAGGCTCCATTACCGCCAGATGAAAGAAGCCAGTCCAGCCAAACCACAACTCCACCCGTACCCCAACCAGAAAAGGCTTCTTTACCGAATCAAGAGCCCACCAAGACTCCTCCGATTCCGTACCCCGGTAGCTTAAATCGTTAAAAGACCGATGAGCAATTCGCAAAGTTTGAAAATTTACTAAAACAATTGCATGTTAATATTCCTTTTATTGAGGTCCTTACCCAAATGCCTAAATATGCAAAATTTATGAGGGACTTCCTCACTCATAAAAGGAAAATTGAATCATTGCAATTAGTTAACTTAGGCGAAGAATGCTCCGCCTTAGTACTCAACAAACTTCCACAAAAGAAAATTGATCCCGGAAGCTTCACAATTCCTTGCTCGATCGGGGAATCCCCCATTCATAATGCATTAGCCGATCTTGGGGCTAGCATTAACCTCATGCCCACATCGATGTTCGAACGACTCGGCCTAGGAACAACGAGCCCTACAAAGATGAGCATACAACTCGCCGACAGATCCGTCAAATTTCCACAAGGTGTCACTGAAAATCTATTGGTCAAAGTTGACAATTTCGTTTTCCCGACCGATTTTGTCATCCTAGACATGGAGGAAGACACCGATGTCCCTCTCATCCTCGGGAGGCCATTTCTAGCCACCGCCCAAGCAGTGGTGGACATGAATGACGGAACACTAACATTGAAGTTTGGGGATAAGGAAGTGAAGTTTGAATGTGGAAGGAGAGTAGAGGACGAAGACCCGATCAACTACATGAAGGTCATAGACTCAAGTTTGGATGACGCTCCCCGACGGTGTAGCATGGGATGCAACACATCCCACATGGGTAACATATGACCAGGCTTTGGGTCTAGCCAAGGACCCTTATAAACGTGGCGCACCACGGAGGTATTCCGCGGAACTATCCTTAGTTTAGTTTAGATTAATTTTTATGTTTTCTAGTTAGTTTTAATTTCCAGGAATAAAACACACTTGAGATGGCAAAGGATACAAGGGAAGCTTGAACCAGCACCCCATGCAGGAAAACATGACCATCCGACAAAATTTCTTCACTTACAGTAAGTTCAGCACGGGCCGTGTCCGCCCAACACGGCCCCGTGCTGCACAGACTGCAGAAATACCCAGTTCAGGTACACTGGACACGGGCCGTGCTCAACCAACACGCCCCCGTGTCCAGGCTTCTGTTTCTCTTGATTTAATTTTGTTACTGGTACTTGAACACGGGGCCGTGCCCGGACAACACGGGGCCGTGTTCAGCGCCTAGTAACACAAAATTGTTGCTTTTTTTAACACTTTTTTACACATTTAATCAACCTAAAAATTTATTTTTGGGACACATTGAGGACAATGTGTAATTTAAGTGTGGGGGGGGGGGGGGATGCTAAAACCTTGAATCTTGCAAGTCCTAAATACAAGCCTTACACAAAACTCTATTGGAACCGCTAATCACCCCAAATTTTTTTCAAAAATTTTCATTTTTTTTACTTGTCTAGGTTTAATTCGGGAATTTCAAGTTCTAAAAAGGATATATTTTTACAAATTTACAACCGATAGCGTCGTGATAAAAAGAACCAACATAAGAAAATTATGAAAAGGCATGGCAAACTTAGTTAAAATTTGATTATATATACTTGATCACATAAAAACCCATTCCCACAAAAGTGAGTTTTGAGCCCTTATTGAGCATACAAATACATATCATTAAACTAAATGCTCATTTTTCGTTTCTTGTGCGAATAGCCGCTTGGTTCTTACGACTCTAGAACTTGCCATGACGATACATTCCCGGTCCTTACCAACTTAAACCCAAGTAAGTAAATGATGGAGGCATTAGGACTAACCCTTTTTATTTCTACACCATTATTTTTCTTTTTTTTACCACCTACCCAAAATCCCCCTAGTTAGCCCCTTTGAGCCTAAACCTTTTCATTTCATAACCCAAACCAAACACCCTTTCACCCACCAAAACCCTTTTCATTTTTAACCCTTTGTTTTAGTAACTAGCTCGGTTTTTTGTACGACTTCTTTAAAAAAAAATTGTTGATGATGAAGCAAAAGAAAATAAACAAACAAGTTCATCAAAAATAACTTTGTTTGAATAATAGCTTCATCAAAATAAAAGTTACAAAAATAAAAATCTTACGAAAACCGACGCTTGTTACGTTTTTAGCCCTTTTCTACTAACCACTAACCACTAACCCAACCACCTACCTTTAACCCAAGCCTAACCCTTCACCCAAAAAGCCCTCTTGATATTTACAAAGGTATATAGTTAAAAAGGAGGAGGATTGATTGCTTGGCAAGCCTATGGTAGGAGTAAGTTCCATGCCGCTCTCGAGTGATTCACTAAAATACATCTTCGGTCGAGTGTTGAGTGATCCCCCGTGAGGTATGTGAACTTGTATATAAAGAGAATTTTAAAAGAGGCATGTTATGCCCTAATAAGTAATTTATCTTATGAAAAGTTTTAAATAAATCATGACGAATAGGATTGTAAATAAATAAAAATAAAACTAAATAAAGAATCTTGGAAATCCCGACACTCTATGACAAACCCAAAAACCTTCTTTTCTACCCATTCCATTTGGGAGTGTAAAGCCACATTATAAAGAGTTTTGCTTGAGGATAAGCAAAGATTCAAGTGTGGGGGTATTTGATGTGTGCAAAATGCAACATATAAATTACATCAATTGCGGCATAAAACTAACCCTTTTTTAGTACTAATGTTGGAAAAAGCATGCTTTTGTCTTCCTTTTGTATATTCAGGATTAAATGAGCTCAAATTAACAAAAGAAGCAAAAAGATAGAAAAATCTAACATAAATACAAGAAAAGGAGCAAACGTGACATGCCTGACCCCACGACAGCATCTTCCCAAGCAAAACAAGAAGACAGAAGACTGAACACGCCCCGTGCTCAGCCAGCACGGGGGCGTGCCCAAGTGTCAGCAGAAAAGACAAAGTGGTAGAAACTTCTATTGCCCACCACGGGGCCGTGCTCAGCGGACACGGGGCCGTGGTCAACTATAAGATTCGCACAATCCAGACAAATCTTCATAGTACAAAGATTCTTCTGCACACGGGGTCGTGCTCAGCGGACACGGGGGTGTGGTCAACTAATAAAGACAAGCTGCATTAAATGAAGAAAGAGAGGATGTGGACATGGGGCCGTGCCCGAGCTTCTGTTCAGCCTATAAATAGGAGTGCTTGGCTCAAGCTCAAACCATCCCTTGGCACACCACCTCTCTCACACTTCACTCACCACCCACCACCACCATAACACCATCATCCACCACCATCATCCATTGTCCATCATAGAGTGTGTGAGTCGTCTCGGGATCCAAGATTGATCGTAAGAGTTCTTGACAATCAAGGCCATGTTTGCCTAAGTCTCTTACATCACTTGGTGAAGACAAGTGTCTAGTGTAATACTTTTTATTTTTAATCTTTTCGCACTTTTTAATTGGTTTTGTATTAATGACTTTAATAACTAGTTTCTTATGTTGAAGGTGAATCTTCCTTATCGTTTGTCCGTGGTGTCTTGGCATTATTTTACTGTCTATATAAAATAAAAGATTTTCACCATTCATATCTCCACGGTCTATATGGAGGTATGTTGGCTACCTGGTCGGGGGTTAAGGGAACAGTTTGGTAAGGGTCTTGCCGTTGTTCAGCGTTTAGAGGTCCTGCAATGGACCTGGGTCAAATTTAGTAGGACCTCCTTCAATACTTAACGGTATTGGATGGCGGGGGTCCAAACTCTTTGACCCCCTCATAAGTTAACTACTATTAATACTATAACCCGACTATTTAGGACTGTATCCCTGCTGACTCAGACTACTTAGCCGAGGGTAACGTCACCTTCAAAAGAGGGGCCTACCATAATTTGCATTAATAACTTAATTAATTATCTTTCAATAATCCGACCCTTTAGGATTGTATCCTTGCTGACTCAAACTATTGGGTTGAGGGTAACGTCACCTTCAAAAGAGGGGCCTACTACAATAACTAAGATAATCTCTTAAATAAGTGCAAAAGTGCGGAAATAATCAAAGGTTACACTATACACGAGTCGGAACCAAGTGATTCATCTTGTCTATCTGTTTTTCTTTTATTTTTATTTTCAGCATTTTAATTAGTTTTTATTTTTCTTAGTTTAAAAACCTTTTTCTAAACTTTTTGATTTGATTAGACGTTGAGGATAAACCGGTACTAAAAGCTCTTGTGTCCTTGGACGACCTCGGTATCTTACCAACACTATACTACGCTCACGATGGGTGCACTTGCCCATATGTGTGTTTAGTGTTAGTAAATATCGTGTTTTATAAATTCAAAACTTGGCTAAAGAAAGTGTAAAAGGGATTAAAATATACTTAAACTTATATACACACTTCACACGCATCTGGAGACACTATCTTTATGGTACAAAATCTGTGATTTTCACTGATCACAAAAGTCTCCAACACATCTTTGATCAGAAGGATTTAAACATGCGCCAACGTAGATGGATTGAACTTCTAAACGACTACGATTGCGAGATTCGCTATCACCCCGGAAAAGCGAATGTTGTTGCCGATGCTTTAAGTCGTAAAGAACGCATTCAACTTCTTAGCATACAAATCCATTCTGACATCCAAACCCATATTCTCCAAGCTCAGCAAGACGTTGTGGCCAGCGGTGATTTGCTTACTGAATTACCTCATAAACTTGATCTCCTTCTCGAGACCAAAGAAGATGGCTTACGACATTTCAAAAACCGTCTGTGGGTTATTAATCGTGACAACCTTCATACATTCTTGATGGACGAAGCCCACAAGTCCCGATATTCTATTCATCCCGGTGCGGACAAGATGTACATGGATCTTCGAAACCTTTACTGGTGGCCCGGAATGAAAAAGGATGTTGCTCTCTACGTATCCAAATGCCTCACATGTTTGAAGTTTAAAGCTGAACACCAACGACCTTCTGGATTACTTGAACAACCCGAGATTCCTGTGTTGAAATGGGAGGAAATTGCTATGGATTTCGTAACCAAGTTGCCACGCACTTCTCGAGGTTATGACAACATTTGGGTGATCGTTGACCGTCTAACCAAATCAGCTCAATTTTTGCCAATCCGAGAAGATTACTCTGTTGCTTAACTTGCTAAACTCTACCTTGACGAGATTGTTGCTCGTCATGGTGTGCCCTTGAACATTATTTCTGATCGTGATGGCCGTTTTACCTCTCATTTTTGGGAAACTATGCAATCTGCTTTGGGAACTCGACTAAATCTCAGCACAGCTTATCACCCTCAAACTGATGGTCAGTCTGAATGAACCATTCAAACCCTTGAGGATATGTTACGAGCTTGCGTTATAGATTTTGGTGGTAATTGGGATTCACATCTACCTTTGATTGAATTCTCTTATAACAATACTTACCACTCCAGTCTTGAGATGGCCCCTTTTGAAGCTCTCTATGGTCGCAAGTGTCGTTCTCCTGTTTGTTGGAACGAGATTACTGAGGCACAAATCACTGGTCCTGAACTAATCCAAGAAACGACTGACAAGATCTTTAAAATTCATGACAACCTTGCAGTGGCTAGAAGTCGTCAAAAGAGTTATGCTGATAAACAACGCAAACCCCTTGAATTCCAAGTCGGTGAGATGATACTTCTCAAGGTCTCTCCTTGGAAAGGTATTGTACGCTTTGGAAAGAAAAGTAAACTAGCTCCTCGATATGTTGGTCCTTTTAAGATCATCGAAAGGATTGGTAAAGTAGCCTACAAACTTGAGTTACCTCATGAACTCAGCAACGTTCATCCTACCTTTCATGTCTCCAATCTCAGAAAGTGTCTTGTTGATAAAAACCATCATGTACCACTCGACGACATTCGCATCGACGACTCAGTGCACTTTGTTGAAAAAACCGGTAGAAATCATGGACCGCGAAGTGAAGAAACTAAGACGAAGCCGCATACCTATCGTTAAGGTACGTTGGGAATCCAAACGTGGCCCAAAATTCACTTGGGAACGTGAGGATGATATGAAGACCAAGTATCCGCATCTCTTTGCAAAAGAATCTCCTACACCAATTTCGGGACGAAATTCTCAAAAGTAGGGGAGACTGCAACCACCTTGGTTTTCACACTTGTATTTGTTTTAACTTGCATTGTAACAATTACCGTATTAGGAATGAAACTTATTTGATCCTACTTGCTTTGTGCTCATACCGATACAAACACGTGAAACATTTTCAGATTTGTTGAGTTTTTTTTATACAATTAAACACAGTTACATAAACTATAAGGGTTTATTGTGACTACTTGTGAAACTACTAGTTGAAGGACCTATTTGACATTCTTGAAAACCTGCTTGAAATCTATTACTTTTTAAGTTCAAGGACTAAAACCGTAATTATTTGAAAGTACAAGTCCATGGGCTAAATTGTCATTTTTGAAACTATATAAGTACAAGGGTTAAAAGTGCAATTTTGCAAACTGCAAGTTTAGGGTCCTTTGTATCATTTTTGAAACTTATTTATAAAATAAATAAATATATTTGATTGTGATTTCAAAGTCCAGGGTTCAAATGGTCATTTTCTTAAACTTAAACTGTAGGGACCGAAACTGTTATTTTTAAACTTATATAAACTGAAAACCCTAACTGTGTTAGTCCTTTTATAAAGGTTTTCTTCTTTAAACATTAACTCAGTTAGCATACTTAACTGAACAGTACATGGACTATTTGTGTCAATTTTCAAAACCTCAGGGACCAATTATGTACTTTTTATGAAAGTATAGGGACTGTTTATGCATCTTTTGGAAACTATAGGGACTATTTTTGTAACAACTGAAACTTCAGGGACCAAAGTGTAAATATTCAAAAATTCGGTCAAAAGGGGGTCTTCTTTAAAGAACCGGCCCTTGTGGGATTCGAAGCCGTGACCTCTCATTTAGAACCGTAACGCCTTAACCAGTTTATCCTCCTAATAGGAGCTGGTATATATTGAAATTATATTGATTATATACACTCGATAGAAATTAAATATATTATTTCAAACATGAATCGATCGCACTGATGACTGATTTCGATCCAATTCGGATTGTTTAATACCTTTTGATCTGTCCAGAACATCTACAACCCATACCCAACCCAATTGAACATTTAATCGACACACATCAGTGCCAAATTGCTGTAAAATCAAACTTTTTATTTAAAAATTAAAACGGATCGAAACCACTAAGAATTGTTGGATCTGAGATCATATTGAGCTAGTATTTAAGTCCCTCAGACTCCCACGAACCTCTTACACCCATCACATTCCTCTAAAACATCGAAACAAGCCACCTGTTCACGTCTGTAACTCTCGTCGGAATTCCAGTCGCCGGAATTTGTCGAACCATCGATCCAGACGATATCGGTTAGTTTTTATCTGGTCGTTTAGTTCAAATATGCTTGTACAATGATTCCTTAAAGTTAATTTAGATACAACATAGGTTTCCCGTAGAATTGAAAGGTTTGACTTTTCTGTTTAACTCGGTCTGAACAATTGGGGAAGATGACCAATTTCCATTTCTGTATTTATTTTATTTAAACTAAACTTAAAAACAACCACAGGCTTTGGCCCAGTGGCTGTGTCTCTGTTTGTGTAACAGGTTGACCCGGGTTCAAATCTCGGGACAACCAAATCTTTTTATTCTTTTTATTTTTAATACTTTTAACATTTCAATAATTTTTATAACATTATTAGACACTGTTACTTTTATTAAAAATATAAAGTTAGTCAATTTATTTATAAAACTAATTTTTATAATATTAAAACAGTTTATTATTAAATAATTCATAATAAATCAATTTTCAGGAAATAAATATTGAAATTTTTATGTTAATTATTTTAAATGGTGAACTTTACAAAAATAATGATTTTACTGATATTTTATACAATTTTGATATGTATATAATTAAATCAGTTTTATTACTTATAAATATAGTTTAATTTAATTTATAACTATATAATTGTTATCCAAATTTATTTTTATTACAAAATAGACATATTACTGAGTTTATATAAATTTAGAGTCTGAATTTTTATTATATTTAATTATTTAGATAATTAAACTTATATAAACTTATTTATTATTATTTTAAGCAAATTAATTCATTCTATTTATTTAAAATCAAACCAAGGCCATAATAATTATTTTAAACCAATAATATTCAAGTAAAATAATTAAAAATATTATTTTTAATTATTCTGATTAAGCTAATTATTTTGATAATTAGATATATAATTATCAAATTATCCCTTTAAACTATATAATTATCATTTATCAAATAAATATATATTTTTTAGCATCTAAATTAATTTATAATTTTTATAAATTAATAATACCACTTGTAAAATATTTGGTTATAATCAATTATTTAACTATGTTATTTAATTATACTAGTTAATTATATTTGATTTATTATTACAAATGTTTATATTAAATCAATTGTATAATTTTGCAATTTATGTTAATTGAATATTTTCTTATAAATAATTCCTTTATATCATACTCATTTTCCGAGTTGTCAATTAGGTTATCCAAACCACATAATCACCGTTTATCCAAACCCTATTAAATTCTATAGATTTAAGATTTCCGTTCAAAAACAATTAAACACTTATATTGATACAAATTCTATATTGTTGCATGTTCAAACTATTAGAGTGACGTGGAAGTCTTGTTCCCAAAAAAAAAAACTCTTACAATTACATACGTGTTTGGACTTACCCGCAATCAAGGTGAGTTCATAGTCTCTTTTTACATTATTTTTGGGATGAAACTTATGATACAATGTGATACCAACTCATTTGCCATTTGTGGATATCCCGATTGTCCTTGTATTTGCTTAATACTTGTTGTTGTTGCTTTAACGCGTTTACATTCATTAACTTGCAAAAGCCCAACGGTTATATTATAACGCTATAGGTGTGACGCCCCACCTCACTTCCAGTGAAACTATTTGTTGTTGTTGTTGATACTCATGTGAAACTTTTGGGAGAGTGGTGATAGACCCGTGTTACGTCATAACAAAGGTTTGAATGTACCACCAAGTGACTACTTATATTACTCTTTTGCTTAAAGACATATCACATGCCACAGTGTTAAACCATTTTCATATCACAGTGTTATTTTTGCCTAACAAAACCTATGAATTCACTCAACCGTTTGTTGACCCAATATTTTTCTAACATATGTTTCAGGTGACAATGTTTGATGCTATGATTTGCAAGAATATTTCATATAGGATTGATCAAGATTTATGCCTTAGATTAAATTCGAATCTATTGTAATTGTGAAATAATTTGTTATGATGTATTTTTTTTATGTACTCTTATTTACTCGGATGTGAATGCAATCTCTTTAATTAAATCTAAACTATATTTCAACTTAATTTAATCACCATGTGCTAAAATGCATTCTGCCATGTTTCGTGATGCCCTTGACATTTCCGCCTCCGGTCAAGGTGTTACATTGTCTTATGGAAAAGCTCCAAGCAGAGTGTTGTGACTGATTCCACCACTAAATCTGAGTACATTGCTGCATCGGATGCCGCAAAGGAAGCTACTTGGATGAAGAAGTTCATAACCGATCTCGATGCGGTTCCAAGTATCATGAAACCCATCCATAAATTTTGTGATAACACAGGTGCTTGCTCAAGCCAAGGAGCCTAGATCTCATCACAAAGCCAAGCACATTTTAAGAAAGTTTCACTACATACGTGAGATTGTGGAACGTGGAGACATCGTTTTAAGCAAAATTGACACATATCAAAACCTAGCTGACCCGTTTACTAAGCCAATGACTCAAGAAAAACATGACCTTCACATGGACAGTATTGGCTTAGATTAGCTAGTGATATGCTTTGATTTAGTATTTGGATGTACGAACATCAAACAGTTGTACTCTTGCATTCATTTTGATTTACTAGTTAAATGCAATTCTTGAATCCTACAACTGTGTTCGAATTTGATACGTTTAATCCATGAATCATGTATTCTAAATTGTCCGAAGTCGATCAGACTCATGGGAACGATTCTGAATTAAGACTTTTCTGAATTTGGACTCAAGTGGTTGACTTGCAAATTCACAGGCCTCATTGTGAATGACGCTGGATGTAACTCGTGTCAAATCATCTTCATGGATTCAATCATAAGATGTTTTGACAAAGGCATACTCATCTGGTATCCTCTGACCTGAGATACATATTAGAACTTCCATTTACAAAGAGCCATTCTTTGATTACTGTAACAACTCTCACTAAAATTAATACTTAGTAGGTTAATTATCTATTAAGAAAACCTTAATTGAGAAACCCAAGTAATTCTGCACTAACCCTAAAATTTTCAGAAAAATCAGAATCGGGATCAGGGCCCCTAAAACTCAGGGGGGGTAAAACCTAGTCGGTAATATCCTTACAGTTTGCTGTCAAAAATTTAAAATAACGCGAAACCAACTCACCCAAGCTACCTGGACACGAAGCAACCCTATGCTAGACTAGGGTCTCTCGCGCCACGCGACGCGCACATGAGAACCTTTCGCGTGGTGCGAGGGGGAACAATTTTTGGGTATAAATACAGGGCCTTGGGACTTGAAATTTGTCTTTGAAACGACGTAAATTCAGTTTACATAGACTGAGTTATAGTTCGATTAATACACAAACACACACTAATCTCGAAACGCTGCCGCAATCAGGGTAATAACTCGATCGCTATTACGATTCAACGTCCGATCGATTATAACTATCCAACGATTGTCTAAGTGCCGCTCAAATTGAGTTTATACTTTATTAATTCATCGTGATTTCGACTTGAATGTTTGAGTTGTAACACCTGTGCCTTCACGGCCATCAAACAAATACCAAACCAATGAAATATTATATTTCATACTTGGGATTTGTAAAAATATGTGTATCATTTGCACATATCAATTCTTGTTCAATTTCAAACTCTAAATCGCTTTCTGGAAGGTTATACGCGCACCGATGCGTAAATATAACCAGTTTAACGCAACAAACACTCCGGAATAGTGACAAAGGCTTAACATACCTTAAATAACCTTTACATAACTTAGAAATAAGTTTTGAAGGCTTTGGTATGGCAAAAACAAGTTAATTCGCTTACAGGGACTAAATATGACAAACTGCGAAAGTATGTCAATTTGAACTGTAACGAACATTCCGGAACATAACCATAAGTTAAACACACCTTAAATATCCTTTACATAGCTTAGAAATAGGCTTTGAGGGGTTCGGTGTGCTAAAATAAACTTTTGGGTCATTCAGGGACTAAAAGTGTCAAAAAGTGCACAAGTTTGCATTTTCGCGCATAACTTACGTTCTGAATACATCCGGACATCCAAAAATTTATGTGAGCATGAATATATTATATTTTAGTGTTCGCCATAAGAAAAATCCATTCGTCACGTCATTTGGATCGTTTTTCGCGCTTATGCGCATTCCGTCGTAATTAAGCGAACATCGCGTTCGTACGACCAAACGAACTGACATCCGACATATTTTTGAGCATGTTTCATGTCCACAATGTTTAGGCAACATTTTAGGGCCTTAAAGTTGGCTTTACGGGCCTTAGAAGTGTCGGGAATGGCCTTAAACACGTGCAGGGGCTGAAACTGTCATTTTTGAAACTTATTTTCGGATCAGAAGCCCCAAGCGGCCCGCATTAGATTTGTCTAATGCTGAAGCGGGCCGCCTCAGCCTCTGTAGACCAGATTCATTGTTTTTACAGCTGGTTGCAGCTGTTTAGCACCTCCAATCCCTCTTCCACATGTCAATTCCCTATGGTGAGTGGCCATTTGACACACCACAACATTCCAACACATGTACGGCCTTGATCGTGCCCTCTTTTCCATGAAACGATCTCAACGGTTACCCGAAAACTATATATACCCATCCACCCCCATTGCATTTTCTCACAAGAATCTTGATTTGAGAGCTCTAAGTTGAAACCATTGTTTCATACCTGAGTTCTTGAATCGAGATTAGCATTCGGGGACCCTGGGTAAGTATTCTTTCGTTCTTTTCCTTATTTTACTGCTTTTCGAGTCAGAAAGTCAAACTTTGTTTGACTTTCAGCGTTGACCAGTAATGGTCAATGCGAAGTTCGTTTGAACTTCGCAACGTGAGTGTAATCACGTTGGTCATAGTCCCTTGGGACTATGCCCACTGATTACCACGTTGTCTAGGGTCGTAGGGTAGGCGATCTAATAAATCGCCTATACCTTCGAACTCGACCCATTTGGTCGATCATTAGGATCCGACCAAATACATTAGGTGACCATAGTAGGTAGGGAATAACCTTCCGAGGTTATACCCTATGGTCACATCGTTTAAGTAGTTGTATGATAGGTAGTTTATATGCCTTAGGTAAATTACCAGAATACCCTTTTCTTGTATAATTGGTAATTAAGCATATGTAACCTAAAATTTTGTCACATAACTGATTATGTAACATGTTTAGGCATATAACACTTGTCATAGGACTAGTTAGACGGTCCGAACGCGTTTCACGCGCACGACGCGTTAAAGTAGCATAAGCTACCTTAATGGGTCGTGATGGGTCGAAAGCACTTAGGTTAAGTTTCATTTAGTATGTAGGCTTTGTTAAACCATATCACATGAGTTCCTACACTCATTTGGTTTACAAACCCTCCTGCTACCCAGTCTTCCGATTTAGGTCCGGGTTATTTATGTAGTTACCTATATTAGGTACCATTTGATTTCCGGGACTTCTCTAGCTTACTTGGTAGTTGTTCAAGACTCCTAAGCACTCTCAGGCGAGTACATTATTCCCCTCTTTTACTGTTTTCAACTGTTTTGGGGTGACTCATATGTGCTAAATGTTTTATCAATGGTTTCGAGAACAATTACAATGTAGTTTCAAGAACAATAACAATTATTTCAAGAACGCTAACAATGATTTCAAGAACGAATACAATGATTTCAAAAACTAATAACAATTTCAAAAAGTGAACAAACTTGTTGGTTGTAGTTTACATGACCGATGACATTCATTAGCAATGATCAAGCCGACCAGTATTAGGTTATGGTACCATAGGATCTGACAAATCCCGTTATTTACTGCACCCATTGTTATGTGTGGGGGTTGTGGGTAGCGACTGAATCTGTAATTATTAACTTATCCTTTGGTAAGGGTTTGTTAAGAACGAGAGCGAGAGCGAGATGGAGCGAGGAACGCGTCAAGAAGGTTTGAATGTTATTAGAGAATCGACCATAAAGTAGTTTCACAATTAAAACAAGAACGATTAAAACAAGAACGATTTGAACGAATGGGTAACGATTGGGTAAACATTTGTACATGATTGACATTTGATCATGTATTTTCCACAAAACATAACTTTGATTTAAACCAAGTTTTACTTCAATACTTTGTTTTTGTGCATATGGTTTAGTTGAGACATTTCACTTGCCATACATGGATAATTGACATAGATATTTGACATGGATTTAAACATAGACATTTTACATTGTTTGGTTTGGTTTGATTAAGTGATTAAGTAACGAGGCGTGTGTAATATGATACAAGCATGGTGGATACGCCGCTGGTACTTCCTATATATAAGTGTTTGTATGGTATTACATATTGTAGCGTTATTTGAATCATTTCAGTTTGAGACATAGAACATTTTATACAAGTAACATACTTTTCACAAGACATTGATTTACAAACAACTTATCTTACACAAACTCATTTTTACATGGTTATTCATTTAATCATGCATTGTTTTCTTATTTATACATATCATCTGAACTATTTGTTTTTCAAATGATTTACAAAGACAAAGCAAATTACAAGGTTCATGACTAAACATTTTCTTAAAACAGAAGTCATGAATCTTATTTTCACAAAACCTATGTATCTCGCCAGCATTTCTTTGCTGACCTCGTTTTCACATATGTTTCAGGTATTGCAAGATATCGTTTGATAAGATGCATGCTCACATAGGACTGGACAAGGCCTTAGTGACTCAATAACAATGATAGACTATGTTTAAATAGTGTATTTAGATTTCCAGACGATGTAATTACTCAATGTTTAATAAAACGAAACACTTTTGATATCCATGGTTATGAAACATTAATTCTGTTGCAACACGCCCCGATGTTTCCGCCGCGATTTGTTGTTTTACGCGGTCGGGGTGTGACAGAAAAGATGGTATCAGAGCCAATGGTTATAGGGAATTAGGTTATTAGTAATTAGTAATGCTTTGACCTAGTCTATAACCTTCTTAGGACCCTAACGCGAGTTTACTTGCGTTTAGTCATAAAACAATACCGTCACCTATCCTTAGGCGACAATCACAACAAGAACATAAATTTCAAAACCGCTTTGAAAACTAATCATCTGTTCTAGGATGATTGATTACTAGGTTTTGAACCCTCTATTGTAAGGTTTTGAACCCTCTGTTATATGGTTTTGAACCCCTTTGAATTTTCAAAATCTCGTCAAGGTTTTGGGTTTTAAATAATGTGAAGACGTGCAAACTGGAAGGGTGAATGCCTGTATTCTGGGTTTTCTGTCTAGGCAAGCACTTCGTATACATCTCATCAGACGCGAGACCAGTTGTGCTTACCTGGGAATTCTTGGGATGAGTGTTCACTTATAGGCGAGCATGTCTTCGCGATACATTATTTTTAACCTATTTACTTTGACAAATCACCAAGGTCGTTTGTTGCTTTGTAGTAACAAACAAATGACCACTATCCTTGCTTTCCTCAGATTTGTTTCATCTCATTCTTTTCGTCTAAATACTCTCACTCGTTTCCTTTCATGTTTCCTCTTTTAGACAATGCCTCCTCGACGCGAAAGCCAGATAGAGACTGCCGAGCTGGCAGAAATCATTGCGCAGCAAATGGCTGCTCAATTCCCAAACCTCTTTGCTCAATGGAACCAAGCCAACAACAACAACAATGTGCTATGCAAATACAAGGATTTCAACCAGGCTAAACCACTCAAGTTTAGTGGTTCTAAAGGAGCAACTGGGCTTCTTCAGTGGTTCGAAAGCATTGAGAATACTTTTCGCCACGTGCAGTGCCCGGATAATCGCAAGGTCGAGTTCTCCTCGAGCGTGTTTCAGAAGAGGGCTCTTACATGGTGGAATGGGGTAATGAGAGACCGAGGTGCGGAAGTTGCTCTCGCACAGACATGGGCTGAACTTAGGGCTCTTATGATGAAGGAATTCTGTCCTCGTCATGAGCAGCGAGCTTTGGAGAAGGAATTTGATGAATTGAAGCAAGATAGCGGTGAGCACAGGGCGTATACTGATAGGTTTGAGGAGTTGAGTCTGCTTTGCCCAACAATGGTTACCCCACTTGACATAGCTATCGAAAGGTACATCGACGGCCTACCTGACTCGGTACAAGACATCCTTACTGGTAGTAACCCTGCCACACTCCGTCAGGCGATCGAGTTATCAGCGACATTGACTGAGTCGCAGATTCGGAAGAACAAGTTACACAGGAAGGGTGACAAGGGCAAGAAACAGTCAGCTGACAAGGAGGATAGCAAGAAAGGCCAAAACAAGAAGGGTAAGGAAGGTGAGACGTCAAAGAAATCAAAGAAGCGAAAGGGTGGTCAAAACTTTGCTGTTACAGCACAGACTGCTCAGAACTCGCGAAACTTACCAGCTCAGCCACCTGCAAAGAAAGCATATGCCGGTACCGCACCTTATTGTGCACGCTGCAACGGTCATCACGCAGTACAACAAGCTTGCTGGCAATGCACGACGTGTGGTAAACTTGGGCATTTGGCCAAGATTTGTCGTTTGGGACAAAATCAGGCTGCTCAGGTTCAAGCTCCGGTTCAAGGGAATGCTGCGAGATTCCCACAGGGTTCATGTTTCAACTGCGGAGAGATTGGTCACTTCCGCCACAACTGCCCAAGACTAGTGAATGCAAATGCTAACGCAAACCCGAATGCGAATGTCAATATGAATCCAGCACGCGGTCGAGTGTTTAACATCAATGAGGCAATCGATGATGAAGGAGTGAACTTTTAGTATTTTGTGATTCCTCTGGTTGTTATCTTGTAACATTTAAAAACAATGCGGCTGTTATATAAATAAAAATTTCTGGTTTTTATTTTTAACTAATGCAATTGTATGAATGTTTGATCCAACCTTATGATGTCAACACAGAGACAAAACTACTCGTGTGGTTCTGTCATTTTTCTATGATCACTTGTGATCTCCCTAAGAACCTCAAACACTTGTTTCTTTTAAATCTAAAGTATTTTATCGTCTTGCACCGTTCGAGATGCAAGAATTATCAAAACAGCTTCAAGAGTTGTCTGATAAAGGATTCATCCGTCAGAACTTTTCACCTTGGAGAAACTCCTGTTCTCCTTGTGAAAAGAAAAAAATGGATCTTTTCGAATGTATATCGCTTAACGTAAGCCTAGTAAGCTTACCATCAAGAAGCGATATCCCCCTACCTTAAATCATCGATTTCTGCGATCAACTGCATAGCGTTCATGCTTTTCCAAGATCGATTTGCGTTTTGGGTATCATCAACTTTGTATTCTCGAAGAAGATATTCCCAAAACGGTTTTCTGCATGAAGTATGGCCATTACGAGTTTACAGTCATGCCTTTTAGGTTGACAAATACTCCAGCCATCTTCAAGGACTTAATAAATAGAGTCTGCAAGCCTTATTTGGATCAGTTCATCATTGTTATTTATGACATCTTGATCTATTCATATCCCGAGCTGGTAACGATCAACACTTTCATTGACACTAGAACCCTTAAAGAAGGAACAAACTTTTCGCTAAATCCTCCAAGGGGAAATTTTGGCTTAAAGAAGTTCAGTTCTTGGGTCATGTAGTCAACAAGCAGGGTATTCATATGGATCAATCTAAATTACCGCAATTAAGGATTTGATCCCTAGTATGCTTTAAATACCCGTGTCCAACGATAACAAATTAAACAATTAAACAAATTGAACGATTATGCGATTATATGTTATGTGTTTGTGTGTTCTCCTCTATGTTTTTGTGTGATACGATTTTCAAATCCTCATAGAATCTTCCATATCTTCATATGAGGGATTCATAGTAGGATATTCAAAAGGTACTACCTAAATCTTTATGGGCTTCTACGTTGTAGTTAAGACCCTTGGGTTATATGGTACCACTCCATGGTTCGATAAGAGACCCTTTTAGTGGTCTAGTAAAAAAGATTGATTCACAATTTGGTTAAAGAACGACATCTAGTGATGTAGCTGGACAGACTCCTTGATAGTCTATTTAGATCATTTATTGATTTAATTAAAAGGACTCTATGGCGGTCTAGTCACACTCATCATAAGAATGTTCATTTGGTTTTACCCTACACATTATAAAATAGACTGTGTGAACTGTACAAGGAATTGTCTGATTATGGACGCGTACATAATTATGAAATTTAGTGCATAGAAACCCAGTAAGGTTTATTATGTGTAAGAACCGATAGTGACAACAATAACAAAATGAGAACGATGTAATGGAGGTACGGTGGACACACCAATGACGCTTCATATACTTGTATATAAGTATCCCTCTTACATTGCAAACATGACGTTGTTAAAGTTACTAGAAGTTCAGAACCCTAACCAATGTTGTTTGATCTGTTCAACTTCATATTTTCAAGCTCTCACAAGTTTCCTCTAAATAAATTTCGGGACGAAATTTCCTAAAGTAGGGGAGACTGTAACACCTGTGCCTTCACGGCCATCAAACAAATACCAAACCAATGAAATATTATATTTCATACTTGGGATTTGTAAAAATATGTGTATCATTTGCACATATCAATTCTTGTTCAATTTCAAACTCTAAATCGCTTTCTGGAAGGTTATACGCGCACCGATGCGTAAATATAACCAGTTTAACGCAACAAACACTCCGGAATAGTGACAAAGGCTTAACATACCTTAAATAACCTTTACATAACTTAGAAATAAGTTTTGAAGGCTTTGGTATGGCAAAAACAAGTTAATTCGCTTACAGGGACTAAATATGACAAACTGCGAAAGTATGTCAATTTGAACTGTAACGAACATTCCGGAACATAACCATAAGTTAAACACACCTTAAATATCCTTTACATAGCTTAGAAATAGGCTTTGAGGGGTTCGGTGTGCTAAAATAAACTTTTGGGTCATTCAGGGACTAAAAGTGTCAAAAAGTGCACAAGTTTGCATTTTCGCGCATAACTTACGTTCTGAATACATCCGGACATCCAAAAATTTATGTGAGCATGAATATATTATATTTTAGTGTTCGCCATAAGAAAAATCCATTCGTCACGTCATTTGGATCGTTTTTCGCGCTTATGCGCATTCCGTCGTAATTAAGCGAACATCGCGTTCGTACGACCAAACGAACTGACATCCGACATATTTTTGAGCATGTTTCATGTCCACAATGTTTAGGCAACATTTTAGGGCCTTAAAGTTGGCTTTACGGGCCTTAGAAGTGTCGGGAATGGCCTTAAACACGTGCAGGGGCTGAAACTGTCATTTTTGAAACTTATTTTCGGATCAGAAGCCCCAAGCGGCCCGCATTAGATTTGTCTAATGCTGAAGCGGGCCGCCTCAGCCTCTGCAGACCAGATTCATTGTTTTTACAGCTGGTTGCAGCTGTTTAGCACCTCCAATCCCTCTTCCACATGTCAATTCCCTATGGTGAGTGGCCATTTGACACACCACAACATTCCAACACATGTACGGCCTTGATCGTGCCCTCTTTTCCATGAAACGATCTCAACGGTTACCCGAAAACTATATATACCCATCCACCCCCATTGCATTTTCTCACAAGAATCTTGATTTGAGAGCTCTAAGTTGAAACCATTGTTTCATACCTGAGTTCTTGAATCGAGATTAGCATTCGGGGACCCTGGGTAAGTATTCTTTCGTTCTTTTCCTTATTTTACTGCTTTTCGAGTCAGAAAGTCAAACTTTGTTTGACTTTCAGCGTTGACCAGTAATGGTCAATGCGAAGTTCGTTTGAACTTCGCAACGTGAGTGTAATCACGTTGGTCATAGTCCCTTGGGACTATGCCCACTGATTACCACGTTGTCTAGGGTCGTAGGGTAGGCGATCTAATAAATCGCCTATACCTTCGAACTCGACCCATTTGGTCGATCATTAGGATCCGACCAAATACATTAGGTGACCATAGTAGGTAGGGAATAACCTTCCGAGGTTATACCCTATGGTCACATCGTTTAAGTAGTTGTATGATAGGTAGTTTATATGCCTTAGGTAAATTACCAGAATACCCTTTTCTTGTATAATTGGTAATTAAGCATATGTAACCTAAACTTTTGTCACATAACTGATTATGTAACATGTTTAGGCATATAACACTTGTCATAGGACTAGTTAGACGGTCCGAATGCGTTTCACGCGCACGACGCGTTAAAGTAGCATAAGCTACCTTAATGGGTCGTGATGGGTCGAAAGCACTTAGGTTAAGTTTCATTTAGTATGTAGGCTTTGTTAAACCATATCACATGAGTTCCTACACTCATTTGGTTTACAAACCCTCCTGCTACCCAGTCTTCCGATTTAGGTCCGGGTTATTTATGTAGTTACCTATATTAGGTACCATTTGATTTCCGGGACTTCTCTAGCTTACTTGGTAGTTGTTCAAGACTCCTAAGCACTCTCAGGCGAGTACATTATTCCCCTCTTTTACTGTTTTCAACTGTTTTGGGGTGACTCATATGTGCTAAATGTTTTATCAATGGTTTCGAGAACAATTACAATGTAGTTTCAAGAACAATAACAATTATTTCAAGAACGCTAACAATGATTTCAAGAACGAATACAATGATTTCAAAAACTAATAACAATTTCAAAAAGTGAACAAACTTGTTGGTTGTAGTTTACATGACCGATGACATTCATTAGCAATGATCAAGCCGACCAGTATTAGGTTATGGTACCATAGGATCTGACAAATCCCGTTATTTACTGCACCCATTGTTATGTGTGGGGGTTGTGGGTAGCGACTGAATCTGTAATTATTAACTTATCCTTTGGTAAGGGTTTGTTAAGAACGAGAGCGAGAGCGAGATGGAGCGAGGAACGCGTCAAGAAGGTTTGAATGTTATTAGAGAATCGACCATAAAGTAGTTTCACAATTAAAACAAGAACGATTAAAACAAGAACGATTTGAACGAATGGGTAACGATTGGGTAAACATTTGTACATGATTGACATTTGATCATGTATTTTCCACAAAACATAACTTTGATTTAAACCAAGTTTTACTTCAATACTTTGTTTTTGTGCATATGGTTTAGTTGAGACATTTCACTTGCCATACATGGATAATTGACATAGATATTTGACATGGATTTAAACATAGACATTTTACATTGTTTGGTTTGGTTTGATTAAGTGATTAAGTAACGAGGCGTGTGTAATATGATACAAGCATGGTGGATACGCCGCTGGTACTTCCTATATATAAGTGTTTGTATGGTATTACATATTGTAGCGTTATTTGAATCATTTCAGTTTGAGACATAGAACATTTTATACAAGTAACATACTTTTCACAAGACATTGATTTACAAACAACTTATCTTACACAAACTCATTTTTACATGGTTATTCATTTAATCATGCATTGTTTTCTTATTTATACATATCATCTGAACTATTTGTTTTTCAAATGATTTACAAAGACAAAGCAAATTACAAGGTTCATGACTAAACATTTTCTTAAAACAGAAGTCATGAATCTTATTTTCACAAAACCTATGTATCTCGCCAGCATTTCTTTGCTGACCTCGTTTTCACATATGTTTCAGGTATTGCAAGATATCGTTTGATAAGATGCATGCTCACATAGGACTGGACAAGGCCTTAGTGACTCAATAACAATGATAGACTATGTTTAAATAGTGTATTTAGATTTCCAGACGATGTAATTACTCAATGTTTAATAAAACGAAACACTTTTGATATCCATGGTTATGAAACATTAATTCTGTTGCAACACGCCCCGATGTTTCCGCCGCGATTTGTTGTTTTACGCGGTCGGGGTGTGACTGAGTACTGCTCGAATTCGGACTATACTCTGTCATTCGTTGTGAATCCGCTGAATTGTTAAGTATTGCACTAATAAATCGTTGTGAGGGTTTAATCTCGTGAATTGTCGTAACTGCTGTATTAGTTACTAACCTGTTATGTGTGCATTGTTATTTAAATTAGGTTAATCAAGGCTAATCAGTAGGCTTATATTCTGCTCGTTAAATCTACAATGTGAGTCATTCTCTTTTTATCAAATTGCTTTATAAATTCTTAAAAATATTTTCAAAGTTATAATTACAGTAATTAAGTTTATGTAATCACCAAATTACAGCCGGTATGTGGGGTATTGTGCACAATATTGCAGTTTTATCACTTTAGGTGGGCGAACCTAAATTTAGTGATAACCGTCATTCGTTGGGGCAGCCAATGGTGATATGACCACAGTCACAGAAAAGAGTCGAGTGACAAATACTGTGGGTAGTTGGTTTGATATCAGAAACATTGTAATCTCTTAATACTGTTAATTATAACAAACGAGTCGTTTTAGTAAAACTGAATGATTCACTCAGTATTTCCCTACTGACAAAACTTTTTTTCAAACATGTTTCAGGTGATCTGTTGTGAGCACAAGAAAAGTGCATTGGAGCACTACAAGCTTAGAAAAGTGGCTCAATGTAAATAAATAAAGAAACATGTTTCGAGAAATAAAGATTTCCCAGTGAAATCACTTTATTGTAAATTATGGGATTTATCCCTATAATATATATAAACGAGCAGTTTAATATTAATCGATCCTGTTTAAAAAGACTTCCGCTGTCACTTAATTAGATACCATCGGATTTCCTGCCTCGCGGCTCTGGACCGGGTCAAACCAGGGCCAAGGGCCGTGACAGGAAAAGGTGGTATCAGAGCCACTGATTTAAGCTTACTATTGATTTTAGCCTATTAAAATAATTGAGAGATACTTAGGAAATTTAATTGCCATTCTGTGAAAATATGTTTTATTAACTGATTAATTGTTGAGTTACAGTATGGGTAAACAAAAGATTTCTGCTATCTACCACAAATTAAATACTGCACCCACAGAGAAAGGAACCTCTTCCTCCAAACACCCAACAGATCTGGAAGAAGGGATTTTTGTCTGTAAAGCAAATTATGAAAATCCTCTTACCCAAGATAAAAGAAATTTGATTCTTAGAAAGGGACAAGAGAAAATAAAGAAACCCCAAATCAAGAAAGTGAGGTTTAATTCAGAAATTCAGGAATTAGGCAATAGGCCACCTTGGGAAGACACATTAGATGAAAAATGGGCAAACCTTTATATGCTAGCTACCGTAGCAGAGAATGCAAACCTCTAAAAATATCAATCAGCCTGGTCTAGTAGAAAATTAATCTCCAGTAAATAAATAAAGTATAGTGTGTTCTCTTTCCTGTAATCTTTTTGTACAAATCCGTATGCAATAAAACTTTAATGTTTATTGTAAAACTTTGTTCCAAAGTTTTAACGTAGCATTTTTGTGCATTTTGCATATATGCTATCCAGCATGAGTGGGATATCGGAAGCATTTCAGAATCTCAACCTCTACCCAGTACCAATTGAAGTCTCCCATGACTTTACTGGTTATATTGCTGACATAGAGGAACCTCTGGAATTCCAAGCTCCACCGCTGGAAAAAGCAAAACTTAAAAAGAAAAGAAGATATGTAGGATGGAGGAAAGTGCGCAGGAGAAAGCCAGTTACTAGGAAACTCCCTAAAATAGAAAACCCTATAGACAAAGGAAAAGGAATAGAAATCGGAGAGAATTCTAATCCAGCAGAGATAGAAATCAGGAAAGATTCTAAACAAAAAGGAATAGAAATTGGAGAGAGCTCCAGACAAACTGAAGAAATCACATTTCAAGAGGAAATAGACCGTCTACTGGCAAATTGTGATGTCATTAGCCCTATCCATAATAATCTATATCCTTATCTAGAAACCCAACTTCCTGTGAACCTGGAACCAGCTATTCCAGACCCACTAATCCACACTCGACCTTTAGGCCAAATGGAAGAATGGTGGACAAATGACTGGCAATTCGAGAATATCATCAACAGTCCTTATTCTTTCCTTCCACAGTTTGATCCAGAACCTATCCCCAATCCTCCAATGAGCAACGAAATCTTAGCCGAACTCCGTCTGTTCGGTGAAGAGCTGATAGGTACAGGGAAAAGGATCCGGGAAATGGGGGAACAAATTTCCTGGAAATACGACGAAAGGGAGCGTCGCTATTAAACTGCCAGTTGAACAAGGAACAGTGGGGTTGGGAAGAATGTCTGTATAATAATAATAATAATAATAATAATAATAATAATAATAATAATAATAATAATAATAATAATAATAATAATAGCTAAATATAACTCTGTAAATTGGGAAATAAAACATTGTAAGATAAACAGTGTGTATAGATGCCTATATAATATATAAAGCAAAATAGAAGTCGAAATATCGACAATTTTGGATATATATCTGTATTACAAGATTTTATGTGATTCTGTATAATTGTTTATTTACAATCATTTGATACTAATAGTTATAAATATATTAATTATCAGATGGAAAACGCTAGTAATGAACCAGTTAATGAAGGGAATCAATCTGAACAAAATCAGGAAAACCAGTATATGACTAGACAAGATATTGAGAACATCGTCACTCAAGGGATAGCTAATGCTATTCCAGCAATCATAGCTGCTGCTCAGAAACCTGTTGAACCGCATCAAATCGTTCCTAGTAAACGTACTCAGGAAGATAATTTTAGTCATAGTGTAAATGGAGGCGGCAATCATGACGATAATAATCCACGACAGGCTCCACCTCCTAAGAAAATGAAAGCCGCAACACCTGGTTGCACTTTCAAAGAATTTCTTGCTTGTAAACCTGCTGAATTTGCAGGCAACGAAGGAGCAACTGCAGTACTGCGTTGGTTAGAGAAAACCGAAGCAGTAATTGCAATAAGTAAGTGTTCTGAAGAAGATCAGGTTATGTATGCGTCAAATTTATTCAAAGAAGGGGCACTAGAATGGTGGAACACCGTATTACAAGCAAAAGGAAGAAGGATGGCTTATGCTCTAAAATGGGAAGAATTTAAAATTCTTGTAGAAAGAAAATATTGTCCTGAATATGAAAAGGAACAAATGGCAAATAAGTTCCTAAACCATCGTATGGTAGGCGTAGACTGTCGCGGTTATACTTCGACATTCTTTGAATATGCTAGAGTGGTACCAACACTGGCTTCGCCAGAACCGATACTCATTTCCCGTTACATTTGGGGATTAATTAGTGAAATTCGTAACATCGTTAAAGCTGCGAGACCTCGCACTATTGACGATGCTGTGGAACTAGCTAATACCCTAACTGATGAACTAGTAAGAACAAGAGAAGAAGATCGAAAGAAGGAATTGGCTCAAAAGATTACCCAAGGATTCCGTGTGGGTAATGATAATACTAGGTTCAAGAAAAGAGGAAGGAGGCAATCTGCACAACCGCCTTTTTGCAGCAATTGCCAAAAGAATCATTTTGGGAAATGCAATGTAAATTGCAACTTCTGCAAAATGGCAGGACATCGTGAAGAAAATTGCAAAAAGAAAACCATAGTCTGCTATAACTGTGGAGAAACCGGGCATTACAAAACAGAATGTCCTAAATTAATTAAAACCGCAGACAATAAAGGCAAACCAGCTGATGGAACAACAAAGAAGAATGCCCGAGCATTCCAGCTAACCACTCAAGAAGCTGAACTAATCCCTGACGTCATAGCTGGTACGTTCTTGGTCCACGACGTTTATGCAAAAGTATTATTTGACTCTGGTGCAAACCAAAGTTTTATCAATACTTCATTTTGCCAAGCTCTTAACTTACCTTTAACCACCCTTAAGCAAATTTTTACAGTCGAAACGGCAGACGGGAATTCTGTTAACATAAATAAGGTTTTGCAAGAAGGAAAAATAGAACTGTTAGGCCATAAGTTTTCTACAAACCTGTTACCTATGAAGTTAGCCGAATTCGATGTAGTGTTAGGAATGGATTGGTTGATAGCCAACCATGCTCGAATTCTCTGTGATAAGAACTCTATAGAAATTCAGGCACCCACTGGAGAAGTAATTGTGATTACAGGAGATAAACCACGTAAGCCTATGAAGTTCATATCAGTAATGAAAGTTGCTAATTATGAACGAAAACAAGGAATAGTATATATGATTTCAGTAATCATTAGTACTAAGGGTAAAGAACTTAAGGAAATTCCTGTAGTCTCAGGGTACCCAGATGTATTTCCAGAAGAATTACCACCAGATAGGGAGGTAGAATTTAGGATTCATCTAATTCCAGGAACTATACCGATAGCTAAGGCACCTTATCGGTTAGCACCCACAGAAATGTTAGAACTGAAAAAGCAATTAGATGAATTACTAAGTAAAGGTTTCATACAACCTAGCTCATCCACTTGGGGAGCGCCAGTGTTGTTTGTAAAGAAGAAGGATGGATCAATGAGAATGTGTATCGATTATAGAGAACTAAATAAGGTTACAATTAAGAATCGATACCCATTACCTAGGATTGATGATCTATTTGATCAACTTCAAGGTGCTAGGTATTTTTCTAAGATAGACTTAAGATCTGGATATCACCAGTTGAAAGTACAAGAAGAAGACATACCTAAAACTGCTTTCAGAACTAGGTATGGCCATTATGAGTTTACAGTCATGCCCTTTGGACTAACAAATGCCCCAGCAGCATTTATGGACATGATGAATCGGATCTGTAAACCATACTTGGATAAATTTGTAATCGTATTCATCGACGATATACTTATTTATTCCAAGAGTCAGGAAGAACATTGCAAGCACTTGCATGCACTCTTAACTTTGTTAAGAAAAGAAAAGCTTTATGCCAAATTCTCAAAGTGTGAATTTTGGTTAAAGGAAGTGCAATTCCTAGGACATATGGTGAATCACGAAGGCATTCACGTAGATCCTGCTAAAATAGAAGCAATCATCAAATGGAAGGTTCCACAAACAGCTATGGAAATTAGAAGTTTTCTAGGCTTAGCTGGATACTATAGACGATTTATTAAGGATTTCTCTAAAATAGTTGTACCTTTGACTAAGTTAACCTGTAAAGCCACTAAGTTTGAATGGGGACATAGGCAAGAAGAAGCTTTTAAGATTTTAAAGCACCGGTTGACGAATGCTCCAATTTTAGCATTACCCGAAGGAACAGAAGATTTTGAAGTATATTGTGATGCTTCAAAATTAGGATTTGGATGTGTATTGATGCAACGCAAGAAGGTAATTGCGTATGCCTCCCGGCAGTTGAAAAAGCACGAGGAAAATTATACGACTCATGATTTAGAATTAGAAGCTATAATTTTTGCCCTTAAAATCTGGAGACATTATCTGTATGGAAGTAAGTTTACTGTTTATACAGATCATAAAAGTTTAAGGTATATATTTAGGCAGAAAGAGTTAAATATGAGGCAAAGAAGATGGATGGAAGTTTTAAGCGATTACGACTGTGATATCCAATATCACGAAGGAAAGGCAAACGTAGTTGCAGATGCCTTAAGTCGTAAGTATCATGAAAAGCAACGACGAGTCTGTGCTCTTAGATTAAATCTACAAGTAGATTTAATGGAACAATTAAAGAAAGTTCAGGAAACAGCAATCAAGGACGATGCTGAAGGAATGAAAGGTTATATAAAGGAACTAGAGCAAGGAAATGATGGAATTTGGAGATTCCACAAGAAACGGATTTGGGTACCTAAGCAAGGAGAATTAAGAAATAAGATTTTAGAAGAAGCCCATAAATCTAGGTATACTATGCATCCAGGAAACAATAAGATGTACCAAGATTTAAGAAAGAATTTCTGGTGGATAGGAATGAAGAAAGATATAGCAAGATATGTTTCTAAGTGTCTTACTTGTTCACAAGTTAAGGCAGAACACCAGAAACCTTCAGGACTACTACAACAATTGGAAATGCTGGTGTGGAAATGGGAACTTATAACAATGGATTTTGTTACTAAGTTTCCTAAAACAAGAAAAGGTAATGATGCGATTTGGGTAATTGTGGATCGATTAACCAAATCAGCTCATTTTCTACCAATGAAGGAAACCTTTAGCATGGAAAGGTTAGCCAAGTTGTACGTAGACGAAGTAGTATCTTTACATGGAGTCCCACTCTCCATTGTATCAGATAGAGATAGTCGTTTCACTTCTCATTTCTGGAAAAGTTTCCAGCAAGCTATGGGAACTTGACTAAATTTAAGTACGGCATATCATCCTCAAACAGACGAGCAAAGTGAAAGAACCATCCAAACTCTAGAAGACATGCTTCGAGCATGTGTAATAGATTTTGGTGGAAACTGGGATGATCATTTACCATTAATTGAATTCTCCTATAACAATAGTTATCATTCAAGCATTGAAACTGCTCCATTTGAAGCACTATATGGACGTAAGTGCAGAACTCCAGTTTGTTGGGCAGAAGAAAGTCAATTATCAGGTCCAGAAATTGTGCAAGAAACTACTGACAAAATAACTCAAATCAAGGAAAGACTGAAAACAGCTCGAGATCGTCAGAAGAGCTATGCAAATAATCGCCGCAAGCCGTTAGAATTTCAGGTCGGAGATAAAGTACTATTAAAAGTTTCTCCTTGGAAAGGAGTTGTTCGATTCGGTAAGAAAGGAAAGCTAAGTCCCAGGTACGTAGGACCATTTCCTGTGATTCAACATATAGGACCAGTTGCTTATCGTTTACAACTACCAGAAGAATTAGCTGGAGTACATGATGTATTTCATGTATCCAATCTCAAGAAATGCTTATCAGATGAATCACTGGTAGTACCTCTTCAAGATATAGAGGTAAACGAAAAGCTAAAATTTGTTGAGAAACCTCTTCAAATTGAGGATCGAAAGATCAAGTTTCTCAAACATAAACGACTAGTTTTAGTCAAAGTTAGATGGGATTCAAAGAGAGGACCAGAATACACTTGGGAGCTGGAATCAGAAATGAAGCGAAAATATCCTCATTTATTCCAATAAATCTCGAGGACGAGATTTTTCTTAAGGTGGGGAGGATGTAACAACTCTCACTAAAATTAATACTTAGTAGGTTAATTATCTATTAAGAAAACCTTAATTGAGAAACCCAAGTAATTCTGCACTAACCCTAAAATTTTCAGAACAATCGGAATCAGGATCAGGGCCCCTAAAACTCAGGGGGGGTAAAACCTAGTCGGTAATATCCTTACAGTTTGCTGTCAAAAATTTAAAATAACGCGAAACCAACTCACCCAAGCTACCTAGACACGAAGCAACCCTATGCTAGACTAGGGTCTCTCGCGCCACGCGACGCGCACAGGAGAACCTTTCGCGTGGCGTGAGGGGGAACATTTTTTGGGTATAAATACAGGGCCTTGGGACTTGAAATTTGTCTTTGAAACGACGTAAATTCAGTTTACGTAGACTGAGTTATAGTTCGATTAATACACAAACACACACTAATCTCGAAACGCTGCCGCAATCAGGGTAATAACTCGATCGCTATTACGATTCAACGTCCGATCGATTATAACAATCCAACGATTGTCTAAGTGCCGCTCAAATTGAGTTTATACTTTATTAATTCATCGTGATTTTGACTTGAATGTTTGAGTACTGCTCGAATTCGGACTATACTCTGTCATTCGTTGTGAATCCGCTGAATTGTTAAGTATTGCACTAATAAATCGTTGTGAGGGTTTAATCTCGTGAATTGTCGTAACTGCTGTATTAGTTACTAACCTGTTATGTGTGCATTGTTATTTAAATTAGGTTAATCAAGGCTAATCAGTAGGCTTATATTCTGCTCGTTAAATCTACAATGTGAGTCATTCTCTTTTTATCAAATTGCTTTATAAATTCTTAAAAATATTTTCAAAGTTATAATTACAGTAATTAAGTTTATGTAGTCACCAAATTACAGCCGGTATGTGGGGTATTGTGCACAATATTGCAGTTTTATCACTTTAGGTGGGCGAACCTAAATTTAGTGATAACCGTCATTCGTTGGGGCAGCCAATGGTGATATGACCACAGTCACAGAAAAGAGTCGAGTGACAAATACTGTGGGTAGTTGGTTTGATATCAGAAACATTGTAATCTCTTAATACTGTTAATTATAACAAACGAGTCGTTTTAGTAAAACTGAATGATTCACTCAGTATTTCCCTGCTGACAAAACTTTTTTTTCAAACATGTTTCAGGTGATCTGTTGTGAGCACAAGAAAAGTGCATTGGAGCACTACAAGCTTAGAAAAGTGGCTCAATGTAAATAAATAAAGAAACATGTTTTGAGAAATAAAGATTTCCCAGTGAAATCACTTTATTGTAAATTATGGGATTTATCCCTATAATATATATAAACGAGCAGTTTTAATATTAATCGATCCTGTTTAAAAAGACTTCCGCTGTCACTTAATTAGATACCATCGGATTTCCTGCCTCGCGGCTCTGGACCGGGTCAAACCAGGGCCAAGGGCCGTGACAATTACTGCCAACTGTTGTCGCGTAACTGCCAGTTATAAAGGCTTTAGTTAGGAATGGATCTTAAGTTTAGTGGGAGTTGTATGTAATCAATAGGGAATTATGTACTCTTACATTAAAAGGTAACAGCTAAGCATCAAGGCACCCTCGTTGATTCATAGTGGAGAAGAGTAAGGTCTTACCCAAACTGATTGTGTGTTTGATTGGACCACTATGAATCTGGATCGAGAACAAGAATAATAGAAACACAATATGGGAATGAATTGATCCATGTCTCATAGTTTCAAAATGATGTCTTTTACAGAAGGATAGATGACAACTATTACCATAAATCTACTTTCTTCAAGTAGCAAGCCGTTGCTAAAAGGAAGATACCTTGGTTAGTGACTTTAAAGTGTCATGACCTGTTGGGGGCAGCTATGTGTAGCTATAGCACCGCTGGCTGTCTGCGTTGAGATCTTATTGGAGACAATCCAAGTGGGAGTTGTTGGATATTTATGCCCGGTTCGATAAGTCAACGCTACCGACCGAGTCTTTACTCGTAAGAGTTACACCGTGGGCAATGAACTAAAATCCACTTAACTGGTTTAAATGGTAATTACGAACGATATGCAAAACGGATCATAATTATATTTATGATCATGAGCGGGTTTATATTACTAATAATCGTTATTAATAATATAATTGTTTATCTTAATTAATAAACTTGTTGCGGGTATTAACTAAGAGACGGGTACATGTACTGGGTGAGACAAGCACACTCTTGAATCGCCACTTGTCACACAGGCACCCATGCTACGCCACTTGTCACACATGCACTATTGCATTGCCACTTGTCGCGCATGCATGAACTTCCCGCCACTTGTCCAACTTGGGCAGTCATGTCCGCCACTTGTCAAGAATGCATGCATCTCCATACTCCATATATAGTGTTGTATAGACTTTCTTTGAGAGGTTAGAAGTTTTGCACAAGATAACTCCCAAAAATACTCATAACCGGTCACCGCCCCGCTGCGCCGCTGGTACCATCGCTGTCGCGCCGCTGATAGCATCGCCACCGCTCCGCCGTTGCCGCCGTCGGCCACCGCCACTACCGGAGCTATACCCGCGTTCGTCAATAGCACGTGTTCGTTGAACCTCGATGTCTCAACCGGTTAATTACTAACCGAAGGTATACCTAAAACCCATATGGTTTTTTTTATTTCGTGTTTGCATGTCAGTGACCTTGTTCCATTGCGGATACTCCTTGGTATAAAAGTGTTCATATTATTTATATATTGTTACCTATGCTTCCATTGCTTAAAAATGTATATGTATATTTTTCCACTAGTTAAAGTTTATTTTATTTTAACTAACATATATATATATATATATATGTATACATATTTGTCAAAAGTGTTTTGACTAATCTTTGTAACAAATAAATATATACTTATATGAACCGGGTTTAACAAAATTATACCGCGGATTCCCTTCACTCGTGGAACCGATGGACTCCGCTCAAGGTAAACTTTCTAACGTGGAGGCTAAATTTGGATAAGCTACCAACGAGGGTGTCTTTGGTTAGAAGAGGCGTACAGATGCCATCAGTCTTGTGTGAATTGGGTCGAGAAGTGGAGGAATCAACCGAACACGTCTTCTGCTCTTATCGGTTCACTCAAAAGGTTTAGGAGGGTGTTGCTAGGTGGTGCAAACTACCAGCTATCTATTTTTTGGCCTGAATGACCTGGTAAACTATCATGTAAATGCGGTATATTCAGTTTTTCAAACAACGGGTATATTCAGTTTTTCAAACAACGGTGTGGTGTATATGGGCGAGCAGGAATAACTTGGTGTTCAAATGAAAGACGTGCTCGCCGGATAGAGTTCTGGAAGAAGTGAAGGTCCTGGGGTTCTTGTGGGTAAAACATCGTGCCAGTGTAACAGCTTTATCGTGGGAAAGCGGGAATGAAAAAAAAAGTTTTCGTTAAATGGTGTATCAACCTTGGCGAGGTTAACAGTTTCGTTATCTCGCTTTTTAATAAAATTTAGTTGGCCGTTCAAAAAAAAAAACAAAACAATTTGTTTGTATATATAACAACTCATTAGCCAAGGTCTATGAGTGAAAATTCAAACCTCTAAATACTGACCTCATACCACAAATCAAAACTTAACACTCATACCCTAACATTACACTCCAAAACTCCCAAAGAATTATGAAACTAGTACCTCCTCATGAAATGTAACAATACACTCTCGCCTCCTAAAATGTGTCCTTTAGCAATCCAAAATGAATTATGATCCTTCTTGTACTTGTAAATATCTGAATTGTCTTCTATAGGGCTCAAATTGTTCCTAAGCTGTAGAAGTTGTCAAAATTTCAAAGATTTTATTATGTTAACAAGAAATACAAGAACAAATATCACTAATTATAAGACAGATACAATCAAACAAGTCGTATGGCGACAAATCGACATCAACAAGAGAACACGACTAGAAGAATGATCAGATCAATCGACAAAAAACAAAGAACAGACTTGAATAAACTAAGACAGTATGTAGATAATTAATCAAATGATGATGATCGATGATGATTTGAACATCAGCAAGCTCCAATGTATAACACACTTCTAGAATAATGATTGTTTCTTGACCGCAAACAGCTTGCTATGATCGAGATTTAGGAGAGATAGTTGGCTAACTGACCGAATTTTCCTTTTAACTCTGTAAGACCAACAATTTACCAAAGATAGCTAAAAGAATAAATAACCAAGTGTAAAGTTATCTTACAAAGTCTCACAAATCTAAGAAGTGTACAAAAACACAATGGATTGTAAAATATAACACAATGTCTAGCAAAATATAACACAATACCAAAAAAATAACATAATGTCAAAGGAAAAAGACACACCGAGTCGCATAAAAGGCCACAATGACACAAATATAGAAAAAACGCAATGCTAAATAAAGACATAAGGACACAACTATAGAAAAAAACATAATGCTAAATAAAAAGACACAATGATATAAACAAAAATTCTAAATTCTATATGCTATAAATTCAAAAGTGAAAACCTAAAATCTCATATCGTGTTCGATGAAATGGTTTCAATGCTGCTTGAATGGAGTCAATCGGAGTATGTTTGATACCCTTCTTGCGACTTCTTATTGATAGGAGACTTTGAATTTGAAATAACCAAATTAATTACAAAAAAAAATATATTTAATGCTGAATTAAAAAGTCAAGTCCCAATCGATACTTAAAAGAACATAAAATTATGGCTAAGTCCCACAATATTATTAGATAAAAAAACTACTCAAAAACTTGATTCTTACAAACCTCTACCTAATACATGGTATATATAGCTAACCTAACACGATAAACTATAAATATGATTGTTCACATATTAAACCTAACTCATTTAGGATGCTAGATAATTATTTAACCAATTAAATAGGACATGATAATTACAACTAACTAGGTGAGATTCCTGTAAAAATGACCTTTTTCATGAGAAGACATAGAAATTGACATGTAGACATCATGTTTTGAACTTAGACATGATGTTTTGGGTTGTTTTGGCAAGAAAAACAGCAAACATAACAATTTAAAACACAATGCAACATATTATGGGCGTGAAATTTAAAACACACTATTTAACACTTAAAAAAACACAACTTAACGTTCTTGGCACGATATTTTAAGTTTTAAGCCTAGAATTTATTGTGTTGTGTCTTAAATTGTTATGTTTAGTGTTTTTTCTTGCCAAAACTTCCAAAACATTATGCCCAAGTCTAAAACATGATGTCTACATATGAATTTTTATAACTTTCTTATAAAACAATAGTCTATTAGCAACCAATATACACGATAAACATGAGAACATAGATCATATAGAAAAAGAAATATGGAGAATGAGATAATTCTTATAATATTGAGTATCCCATATCAAATACATAGGACCTCTATATATAGGCCATATTATTAATACAAGAGTAAGTAAAGAGACGAGAGCTAAGAACGTGGAGAGTCACCACATTATGATGCATTCATAACACTCCCCATTGACTATCCACATGTTGAATTATAATAGTCTACTATTCTTTTAACACGCTAGGTGATGCTGCATCGTTAAAAACCTTGCTAGGAAAACCCAGTGGGAGAAAACCATAGCTAAGGAAAAAAGAGTGCAGCGCGTATTTTCTCCCCCCGATACTTTTGGATCAGGTGTGTTGCCTCGTTAAAAACCTTACTAAGAAAACCCAATGGAACAAAACTTAGTCAAGGGAAAAAGAGTGTAACTTGAATAAGTTTTCCCCTCATTTTAACATGTATCCTTTAAGTGACGTGTGTCCATCTTCCTTGAAAGTCGAATAAAACTTTTGTAGCGAATGATTTGTCGCTTGATCCCTTAATGTGCAATCCTTTATGTTGAGCAATGTTGTATTATCTTCTAACGAGACTTTAGGTGCCTCCTTCCAAAAAAAAATCATATGTCCACGACTGTGTTTTGTTACATTCCTGCATCTACAAGACTAACCAAACTTGTTTTGATGGGTTAGTAAAATATAATCAAATATCGTTTATACCTGAAATATTTCTTTGAAATCATTCCAATGTCTCTTCGCTTGACAAAGGTTATATTATGACAATAAGCTCAAGTGAAAGATATTATAACCATACATAGCTAGCAAAACATTTTAATACACTTACGCATTTAACGATGGTACTTCTAGAATGAGGATCTCTACTTTGGTAGGAGATAATAATAGGCATTCCTTATAACAAATGACATAACAACCTTTAACATACTTTAAGGTTCAACTATGTCCATACTAAAATATCCAAACATCATCTTCTAGATGTACTTGAGGGATTAGTAAAATGTAATTACATAAATACTCGAACTGCAGTTCGAGTAATAATTAGACGATGCCAAGGTCATTCAAAAATTCTCCCTCTAAAAGCTCGACAATTTCTCTCAATGATGCCTAGACATCATTACTGTAAATTGCGATTATAGTGAACTTTTAAAAGTAGAATGTTCATAGAACATGGCAAGTTTAATCAAACTTATATCCCTCTTTATGCGAATATCTCGAGTTATACAACACTCGACCCAACTATTTTAGCCCATACGTATTTTGTCAACTTCATATAGTACGTTCTTGAGGTTTTATATCAATGTTTCTGACATTATCAATCCATGAGGGAATTCTGCCCATCTTATCCAAATATACATGTGCAATCACTCTTCATGAGTTTTACTACATAAACTTACCCATATAACACATAGATATCTATAGCATATGCAAAAATGGCATGTACACTTGCTTTTATCTTCAAAATCTATATTGTACCATGCGTGTACACTATTTATTGAGATATCACAATCACTGGGTACAAGTTTCTATGTAAGTTTATTGGTGCACAAGAATTACATCATTAAGATGTTTTGATTTACCTTTAGAGAACTCAATTGCTTTAGAAAACTCATCAGGAGTTCAATTGTAAACAAAAACGAATCTATATACAACGATCATATTGTTCTCGAGAACTTAACTTACATGATTTTGACTATTCAAATCCTTTAAGGTCCTTCATGTACACTTTTAGTATCAAGTGATACATAACATTCATAGACGCACATCAATTCTCTCTCTATATTAACAGACTAATAAAATATTGGAAACTCAATGCATCCACCACTAGAGAATAAGTTTCCTCATAATCAATCATAGGTCTTTGTGAAAATTCTTGTGCCACCAATTTTGACTTATATCACTTGTAACATCTGTGCTTGTAATCATTATGAACAGTACCATTATCAATAAAACAATGTCATTTGATCCCAATGTTTGTTTGGTTATGTTTTACATTTTTCATGTTTTGACTTTTATTCAATTTCAAACTCTATATCACTTTCTAGAGAGTTATACGCAAACTGGTGCGTAAACGTAGCCAGTTTAATGCGAAAAATACTCCGAAACATCAACATATACTTAACAAACCTTAAATAACCCTTACATAACTTAGAAATAAGTTTTGAAGGCTTTGGTATGGCAAAAACAAGTTAATTCGCTTACAGGGACTAAACTTGACAAACTGCGAAAGTATGCCAATTTGAACTGTAACGAACATTCCGGAACATGACCATAAGTTAAACATACCATAAATATCCTTTACATAGCTTAGAAATAGGCTTTGAGGGGTTCGGTATACTAAAATAAACTTTTGGGGTCATTCAGGGACTAAAAGCGTCAAAAAAGTGCACAAGTTTGCATTTTCGCGCATAACTTACGTTCTGAATACATCCGGACATCCAAAAATTTATGTAAGCACTAAAATATTTTATTTTAGTGTTTGGCATAAGAAAAATCCATTCGTCACGCCATTTGGATCATTTTTCGCGCTTATGCGCATTCCGTCGTAATTAACCGAACAACGTAACCGTACGGCTAAACGAACCGACACGCGAGATATTTTTGAACACATTTTAAGTTCCCTATACTTTAAATTCATTTTAGAGCTTTGAAATGGGGTTAATGGGGCTTAAACGTGTCAAAAAAACGCATCGAAAACCAAGTTTTGAGGTTGCAGGGACTGAAACTGTAAATCTGCCAAACTAGGTCCGTAAGTAGGGGCCAGATGCAGCAAAACGTTTTTTTTCAGCTGTTAATAGCCCTTAACACTCTCCAAAGGCCAAGTGCCAAGTGTCAAACTCTTATGGTGGATGGCAAATGAGTTACCACAACTTTCCAACAAGTGTACGGCTTAGATCGTGCCCCTTTTCCAAGAAATGATCCTAACGGTGAACCAAAAACTATAAATACCCACCTCCACCCTTCACTTTTCCTCACAAGAATCTGATCTATTGTGCTCTAAGTTGAAACCTTTGTTTCATACCTGAGCTATTTTGATCTAGATTAGCATTCGGGGACCCTTCGTAAGTGTTCCTTCGTTCTTTTATTGTTTTTCGAGTCCGAAAGTCAAACTTTGTTTGACTTTCTGCATTGACCAGTTTATGGTCAATGCGAAGTTCGTTTGAACTTCGCAACTTGATTGTAATCACGATGGTTATAGTCCCTTGTGACTATACCTACTGATTACCACGTTGTCTAGGGTCGTAAGGGTAAGCGATCTAATAAATCGCTTATACCTTCGAACCCGACCCATTTGGTCGATCATTAGGATCCGACCAAACACATTAGGTGACCATAGTATATAGGGAATAACCTTCCGAGGTTATACCTTATGGTCGCTTCGTTTAAGTAGTTGTATGATAGGTAGTTTATATGCCTTAGGTAAATTACCAAAATACCCCTTTGATGCCAAAATTCATTTTAAACATATGTAACATAACTTTTGACATCTAAACTGATTTGAAAACAATATTAGACATGTTAAGGCATATGTTACTTGTCATAGGACTAGTTAAGCGGTCCGAACGCGTTTCACGCGAGCGACGCGTTAAAGTAGCATAAGCTATCTAAACGGGTCGTAATGGATCGTAAGCACTTATGTTAGGTTTCATTTAGTATGTAGGCTTTGTTAAACCATATTACATAAGTCTCCATACTCGTTTGGTTTACGAACCCGCATTCTATCCGATCTTCCGATTTAGGTGCGGTATATTAACATAGTTACCTATATTAGGTGTCGTTTGATTCCGTGATCTCTAGCATTGCTTGGTGGTTATCTTAGGACTTCTGAACAATCTCAAGTGAGTACATAGACCCCTCTTTTACTGTTTTCCAAACATTTTGGGGTGAAACACATGTGCCTACTTGTTACTTTCATGCTTTCCATGTTTTCACATCATATACCTGCTATGTTCGTTAGTACATTATAGTACATGATTTCATTACATTTCATGCTATGTATGCCCATTGTGTGCGTACTTAGTACATTGTTTTACATTACATTTCATGCTATATATGCCCATTGTGTGCATACTTAGTACATTGTTTTACATTACATTTCATGCTATATATGCCCATTGTGTGCATACTTAGTACATTGTTTCACATTACATCTCATGCTATGTATGCCCATTATGTGCATACTTAGTACAATTGTTTACATCACATGCTTTCATTTTGGTATGACATTTGGTTTGTTTAACATGGAACAATACATTCATTAACATTAGCTACGCCGTTCGTTAGTAGGTAGTGGTACCATAGGAATTGACAACTCCCGTTCCTGAAATCCTAGGTTTGTTTGGATTGGAAGGAATGACCGAATTCGATATACATAACTTAGATAAACCTTTAATTTGTTTAAGGATTTATCGCCACAGTCTCAAGGCTTGGATGTATGCATTTTCACAATACCGCATAGATGTTTATATCAGTATAGCATGCATTTGTTCCACAAAAACATAACTTTGATTTAAACCATGTTTTACTTCAATACGTTGTTTTTGTGCATTTTACATATGGTTTAGTTGATATAATTCACATACCATACATGACATTTTTTGATACACATTACATGATTTACATTAGACATAAACATTTTGACATTGATATACACAATTCATGATTTACATTAAACACAGACATTTGATATGGTTTACACAATAACATTTTGACATTTGATTATACATAAACAATTTACATTGGTGGTTTGGTTTGAGTAAGTGATTTAAGTAACGAGGCGTGTGTAATACGATACAATCATGGTGGATACGCCGCTGGTACTTCCTATATATAAGTGTTTGTATGGTATTACATATCGTAGCGTTATTTAAATCATTTCAATTTATGACACATGACATTTTATACAAATAACATACTTTTTACAAGACACTGTTTACAAACAACTTATCTTACACAAACTCATTTTTTCATGGTTATTCATTTAACCTTACATTTATTTATACATATCATCTGATCTTATCGTTTTTCAAATGATTTATAAGACAAAGCAAATTACAAGGTTCATGACTAAACATTTTCTTAAACACAAGTCACAAATCATATTTTTTTAAAACCTATGTATCTCACAGGCATTTTTATGCTGACGTACCTATTTTCACATGTGTTTTCAGGAGCTTTTCCATAGGATGATGATCGTGACACTAGGGCGGACCTGTGCCTTAGAGACTAAAAATTAAGATAGACTAGTTTAATTATGTTATGAACTCTTTGTTTCCTGTTTAAGACAATGTAACACTCTTGTTTAATAAATAAAATACAACTTTGTATGCCATGGTTATGAAACAATTAATTCTGTTACAACACTCCCCGATGTTTTCCGCCACGTTTTGTATGTTATACGTGGTCGGGGTGTGACATCACTTAATTTGATTTTCACATAGATTTGCGTAAAAGACACATTTGTATCCAACATATTTTACAACTTCAGTTGTATGGACTGTTGGTCCAGAAACTTTCCATTTCATTAGAGAACAAAATCTGCCTTATTTGCGTCTTTCTAGTTTGGCCAATCATTTCTTAATATTCATTCATAGGCAAATCTTAATCTTGATCCTAATCATTTAATCATTTTAAGCGCTACATTATATACAAAAATATAACGACGTCGATTTTTATTTACGATTCCATACATATCTTAGACATGATACAACTTATCGAGATCTCTTTATTTTCAGGTACCTGAGGTTTTTCTTGAACCATCATGTCTATTGTCTCTTCAGGAGATCTTATTACTATAACCTCGACTTGACCATCTTAATTACTTGCTCCAATTTTCGAGGAATTTTATTATTGTAATCAACTAGTCTACCACGTTTTAGGCGTGCAATAGACTCATTACAAAAATATGTGGTTGTCCTCTTAGGACGCAAATATAACTGGAGCATAAGCAGTTGATTATGTGACTTACTTAGTCACTCTATTCAGGTCAGTGAACTTGTCTGGTAATTTGTTCTTTAATATTGGTAAATGAATTATACTTTAAACTTCTAGTTTATAGTTTATAGTCTGAGGATCAAGATGACATGATAATTTATTTCACTTTTCACTTTCCAACTGCTTGCTATCTCCCCCTAATGTTGGGAACATTCATTCACAAAAGTGAAAACCAATGAGCCATAAACAAATTTCTCACTAATGGCTTTAAGTATTCAATCATAGACGATTATTTATACCCAACATATTCTCAAACTTTTTAGAAGTCCCATCTTTGTGTGGTGTGGTGGATAAGTTTCAATATATGCGCACAACCAAAATCTTTGATGAGACATCTTTGGTTCCTGACCAAAAACCAACTGTATGGGGGAGAACTATAACTTATTGGCTTGATGTGAATTGATGGTACTATATATAAAATTACATGTACCTAAATGAACTTTTGCTCCTCTCATGATCATTGGGTTTGTAACCAATAGTAGACGTTTAGTGATCATCTCAACAATAACACTTATTCCAATGATCGTTAATAACTTGGGATTCAAATTCACTATTATCAAATAAATATACTAATCTGGATTAATATGCTTGCTATCACATTAGCTAAGCCACAATCACACAAGATTTAGGTTGTGGATTTGATAACCATTTTGACGATGCATCGATTTTAAAAAAAAAAACTAAATGATATCATGTTGGGATATGCATATCCTTTAATCGCTTCCAGAATATTTAGGTGTATCGTTTATTTTGCAAATATAGAATTTCCCTTGAGAGCAAACATTACATGCTAATTATTATCTTGAAGAATCTTCTAGTTCTTCATTATGTTTCACATCATCATTGACTCGGTGTGGTCTAACCGGTCATGCCAACTAATTAAATAATTATGATCCATAAACTTATGGTTTATGATCGTATGTGTAGAACTTGCTCGTATGTAATACAAAACGTATGATACGAGAGAATATATTATAACTTCAAAGTTAAAACCATCACGTTATGCAATCACTCCTTAGTTTGCCACTTTTGGTGTTCCATCTCATTATTAAAATGGTCATCGTTACAATTCTTATAGTCAATCCCATCATTACAAATGTCTCAATTAGGTCCATCATTACACTTACAATGATTAATATATAATCACATTCACTTTTGGGAATGGAGTAGAACCAAAACAAACTTCATAGCTTTTCATTATTTACTCGGTCACATGAGTATAAAATCATTTCATTTTTTTTCATAACTCTTATAATGATATTGCTACTTTAGGAGCATATGTCTCAATTGTGACAAATGAAAAGAATTTAATCGATTTTTCCTTATAAATAATGTTCTCTTTGCTTACCATCAATTGAGAAGTAGTTGAGTCGTATAAAATTTATCAATCTTATATCTTACGACCTTTATAACGATCATTGTATAGTAATCACATTATTAACATAGTTGATCTCATTACATGAGCATCATAAAAATTTCCTCAACTACCATGATTACGAACTTTACACCAATTATTATATCATCACATTCAGTTCAATGAATGGATTATTACCAAACAACTGTCATGATGACATCATTACAATTTTCTTAGTTGTTATATACATGATCGCGACCTTACATTGGTCATTATATCATCATATTCACTTCATGAATGGATTAGAATCACACAACTTTCATGGTGGTCGTTTCAAACCTTACATATTCTATAACAATCTTGCTTCTTCAAGAGCATATTTGAGTTTTGACAATGGAACTTGTTTTATTCCACATGTATAACTAATCTTTTCACCACATAACATCAATTATATTTCCGAATCATTAAGATTTATCAGTCCAAAATCTTACAAGCATCAATAAATTAACAATAAGCTTTAGTGAGTTTGAAACTTCGAATGTCATATTATAAATGAATCTTGATCACTATTCAATCATGTTTATAATGTGTGATCATATACACAACTTTAATTTAGTTGCTTCATTGAAGATTGTCTATATACATAAACAATGGCATATTAATGTACAAAATCAAATTGTACAATATATAATTGATATAAGATGCCTTCTCATCAAATACAATATAATAAAATATACATTTTTTATTTTCCTTACTAATCATGGTTAAATATGAAGAATATATTAAAACACTATTAAAACGTTTAATGTAATATATCCACGTTATATCTTTTCTTATGATAATATGTTAACTGCATAACTCTATGATACATTATATAGGTTTTCTAAACAAATATAAAGTTTTTAATCATATAGTGTCACCGAGTATATGAATCATATAAGAAACATTTCTATATATGAATTGTACTCAGAGAAAGGAACACATGACTATTATAATAAACCTATGTACATACATCATGCATTCAACCATAATATAATATAATAAAAATCAGATTCCTAAAAACACATATATTGAATGACGGATATCATACAACATACACTTTTCATACAAACATTTCAAATATTTAAATTCTCAGGTAATTAATAAAAAAAAGATTATGAAGTTAAAACATAAGTATGTATGTGGTAACATCGACCAGTGTAAATTATGCAATTTCTACATGATAACATAACTTTACATCATACTATTATAATGTGGAAAATAATAATCTTCCGATAATAAAACAATTAAAGAATTCAACAATTGGGCTATTATATATGTACACATTAAACAATTGCATTGTTATACATTTACACTTCTTTTCATATTGACATTTTAATTACAATAATACTAATAATATTATTATGATAATTATCAATAAAGATAACATAAGATAACTTCATAATAAGACCACTGTCGTTTCTATACTTCTATAATAATAATAATAATAATAAATGTAAACTTAACTTATTATAAGTTTTAATAAACTTTTTTCTTAATTCAACTAATTAAGTAATAATTAAAAAGAATTAAGAAACATAAATTCAAATAAATAATGTTTGTTAATGAGAAATAATATCACAATTAATACTTTTCAATTCTATTTTACAATTAATAATATTCCATTTACTCTCGTAAGTTGCATTTGATTGAATTTAAGTTATATTACTATTACTAAATTCAAATAAATCCAAAAGAAAAATAGTAAGAAAGTGGAATAGTGATAATGTGCTTCAAACAATATACCAAATGAATTATAATTCAAGAGTCTAAACATCTACGATATATATTAAAATTAGTACCACATTTACATGTAACAGCTTTCAAGAAAAATATGGTTCGAGGCAATCTTCCACAATCTCATATTCATATTTTCATACCAAACTAAATAGGTTAGCATTGATAGAAAATTTGAGGAGAAAAGGAAACCGAATCATACCTTTATCTTTGTTCATGTGAGATTTTCAAGCAAAACTTGTTTGTGTAACATTGATCGATTTCAGGTTCCTTGTATATCGATGTAAAAAAAACTGATATAAAGATATAACGATGGTCACTTTGACTTACGATAACATGATCCAACTTTAAAAGCGTTCATGCTGATAACGTCTTATAAAACAATAGTCTATTAGCAACCAATATACACGATAAACATGAGAACATAGATTATCTAGAGAAAGAAATACGGAGAATGTGATAATTCTTATAATATTGAGTATCTCATATCAAATACATAGGACCTCTATATATAGGCCATATTATTAATACAAGAGTAAGTAAAGAGAACCGTGAAGAGTCACCACATTATGATGCATTCATAACAAACTTCTTATACTTCTCACCAAAAATGTGTTTTTTACAGAATCCTAAGACACAACTAATTATTAAATCATAATCACATCTAATAATCTATATTTATCCACTCTTTAAAATCCTGCTTGAAACTTGCATGGCAAGTCAGTTTAACTATTAGAAATTCCCAACAAAAAGGAATCTATAAATTTTAATAGAAGCCAAAAAAAAAATCATACGCTTCATTCAAAATAAATAAATAAATAAATAAATAAAATCTTAAGAAAAACTGTAAGTACGCAAACACCAATTTGTTATGTAAAACAATTAATGAGGTGATTTTGCAAAAATGATTTATCCTTCTTACCCAAAAATGAATATCAAAACACAAAACACTCTAATTAAATACACACAATTAAACACAGATAATTCTAAAAACTTCTTATGCCATTTGTTTTATTCCAAATAATACAAAACTAGGTAACAAGATTCGTCTTTTTTTAACAGGTTAAATTAAAAAGAAAGATGTAAAGTAATATATTATCCTTTGACTTGAGAATGTATTGATAATTGACATCAATTTTTTTACTTTACTTTAACGGGTTAAATTAACAAAAAAAAAAAAAAAGATGCAAAGTAATATATTATCCATTGTCTTGAGAATGTATTGATAATTGACATCAGTTTTTTTTTACTTTAGGATAAGCTATTTTGTTAAACTTATGTGAAAATTTTACATGTTCTTATAATATATTTTTTGTATGATTCTCTATATTCATAATTAGGTATCAAAAGTTATTTAGGTGTTGAAACTTTCGAGTTTGGCTTAATGGATTGTGGGGTGGTTGGCCTTTTGTCTTGTCTGATGTTGCTTTTTTTTTGTCTACTCAAATCACGTCTTTGCCTAGTGGATCAAATTGGGATCAAGTGTTTATCGCATGTGGACATAGTTGCAACATTTGCACAATCCTCTGTTTGATTTTTAATTTTATAATTTATAATAACCGATACATCATTGGTTTATCTTAAAAGTTATAATAGTAAAATGTTTCATTACTTTAAATAAGATGCAACTTGTTAATTGTATTATAGGGGAGGGTTTAAATGAGAACGGTAATTATCGCGAGAACCGTGAGAACGAATGAAAAAACCACGAGAACTTGGTAAAAAACAATTCAAATTCAAAATTTCTTTTTACACTTATCATTATTATTCGAATACAATGTTAGGAATTAAATTTACACGTTTAAATATACGTGAATTCACAAATAACGAAAATTTACACACGTGTAAGTTTGTCATTTACACATGTGTAAATTTGTTATATTTACACATGTGTAAAAATTTTAGTAAGAGTGATTTTGAGAGGAGAAATGAATTATTTGATGTTGTGAATTTTTTTTTTGATGTTGTATTTTAAGTAGAATGAGGTTTGTATTTAAAAAATTCGGTTTTAATTGGTTTTCTCATTCGTTCTCACGGTTCTCGCAATATATATATATAGGGGAGGGTTATCTTGAGAACGCTAAATATTGCGAGAACCGTGAGAACGAATGAGAAAACCAATCAAAACCAATTTTTTTTAATACAAAACTCATTGTAATTAAGATACAACATTAAAAAAAGAATTTACAACATCAAATAATTTATTTATTCTCTCAAAATCACTCTTATTAGATTTTTTACACATGTGTAAATGAGAAAACTTACACTTGTGTAAATTTTCAATATTTACAAATACATGTAAATTTAAACGTGTTAATTAAATTTCTAACATTGTATTTGAATAATAATGATAAGTGTAAAAATAAATTTTGAATTTGAAATGTTTTTTACCAAGGTTTTGCGGTTTTTTCATTCGTTCTCGCGATATTTAGCGTTCTCATGTAAACCCTCCCCTATATATATATATATATATATATATATATATAGTGGGGATCCTGCGGAAAGTGTGTTTTTCCTAGAAAGTGTAAGAAGCGATCTGTGCCATCAGATGAGGGTGTTTAATGGTTGAGATCATTTTGGTAATATACGTGTCTTTAAAATATGCTAATTTAATTGATTGGGGGTAAATGTGTCATTTAAGTTGTTTTAAATAAGGAAATAACTACCAATCATAAAACCACCTCCAAAAATGTCGCATTTTTTTTCTCTCTCTCTCTCTAATCCCTCACATTTGAAAACACCAAATCATACAAAAAATAACGATAAATCAGATCTAGATGTGTTCATAGTAGTGTGTTTTAGCGATAAAACACAATGTGACGAACTAGTGACTGACTGCTAAAACCCAACATCAAGAATGCCAACTGATAAAACACAACGTGAACCAGTAACTGATAAAACATAAAATCAAGAATGCCAAAATCAAATCAACTAGTAACTGATAAAACACATTATGATGAAACAGTAACTGGAACTAGTAACTGATAAAACACATTGTGATGAAACCAGTAACTGATAAAACACAACATCAAGAATGCCAAAATCAAATCAACCTGTGACTAATAAAACACATTGTGATGAAACAGTAGATAAAATACAAAAAAACATGTCATTCATGAATCATAACAGGTATAACACATTGTGATGAAACCGGTAATTGATAAAACACAACATTAAGAATGCCAAAAATCATATCAACCAGTAACTGATAAAACACATTGTGATGAAACAGAACTGAAACCACTAACTGCTAAAACACATTGTGATGAAACCAGTAACTGATAAAACACAACATCAAGAATGCCAAAATCACATCAATCAGTAAATGATAAAACACATTGTGATGCAACAGTAACTGAAACCAGTAACTTATAAAACACATTATGATGAAACCAGTAACTGATAAACACAATGTGAACCAGTAACTGATAAAACGCAACATCAAGAATGCCAAAAATTATATCAACCAGTAACTGATAAAACACATTGTGATAAAACAGTAACTGAAACCGGTAACTGCTAAAACACATTGTGATGAACCCAGTAACTGATAAAACACAACGTGAAGAAATTGTTAATGATTTGAATTTCGTAATTTAAAGTAGCTGCGCTTTTGAAATCGTAATGATTTGAAATTGTTAAAGAGATATACGTTTCCATAAATATCTGGATAGTTAGTTCAGAATATATAATATTTCAAAATTAAATTAATAATCAAATTAGCATCATGCCCTTTTGAATAAAAAAAATTAAAAGCCACATGTCACCTCCCTATTGCTTCCTAGACTTTCTAGGAAACTTAGGTTTTCTAGCCAACTCACACACACACACTCTCTCTCTCTATATATATATACACACACACATATGTAGAAATGGGATCAGGAGAAAACGCCCTAAAGTGTTGGAACGGAGAGAACGCATCATGGCCTAACACGTGGCGCGAGATATGATCAGGGCGTGAGGGGCTTTTTTGTCTTTTCAATATTCTTTATTTCCCAATTTCGTGTAACATGCTGCTTCATTTTTGGCGTCTAAGATTATTTCTACGTTAATTATATTCATTAACTACTTGGAGTTTTATTGTTTCTTGGATCTGTCACGTTGAATTAATTATTTTTGTGTCACATAGATATTTTTTTTTGCGTATAGCATTTCCCAGGTCAATTTTTTGGCGTTCGTGGCGTTGTTAATAATTCATTACGATTCATTAATATTTTCATAAGATCACAATAAGACCAAATGTTTTTAATGGCGTTTAGTCAATTATTGGTGTTTTTAATAATACATTGTTTTGGCATTTTTTGGCGTTTTATATATTAACAAGGTGTTTTGCCAGCATCCGTTCTCACAGTTTTCATACTATTAGGGTTTTGGTGTTTGTAGTTTTCGGCGTTTTATATAATAATGTATTTTATTAGTAGAGAATTAGATAACAAACAATAGATAATTAGATAACAAAACAATAGAAAATGAAAAAAAATATTAAAAATGCTAATATAATTTCTCATCCAAATCTTCACTATCATCAGCCTCTTCTTCTTGAATTTGTTTTGGCATTTCAAATATTTGAATACCTTAGCTATATGCCAATTTTCATACATAACGCCCGTCTTTTTAGATGAAGCTTATTAGTGGCATCCTTATTTTGGTGTGATATTCTTGTTTAGTGACATGTCATTGAAGATCAACTACTGCTTGAATGCTATTTATAATAATGGAGTCCAAAATAGCATTTTACACTGGTATTGATCCCTTCATGCCATGCATATATTCATCAAGAACAAAGCTCACATGATTTCATATCACTGTCATCAGTCTCTTTTTCTTGAATATTTGTCCATCTTATTCAGCAAAAGCTTATAGAGATACCCACCTCAGAGAAGAATCCATTCAGTGAAACTTCATGCAGTACAATAACGGATATAGAAGAAACGAGTTTTTCCATATGTGGGTTTTTTAACTATTTTTTGGCGTTTAAAGTGAGTGGTTTCTAGGAAACATGGCATTTGTTTTCTGGGTGTGATCAATTCATGGTGTAGAGACCTCTCTCTTATAGGATGTTTTTTACGCGTAGTTTAGGCAAGATTTTTATTATAATAACTGATAGTAATAAAGTAAGCTTCTTTTTCAGTTCCTGTGTGTATTTACTGTTTTGTTCAGCTTTATCAGTTTAGGGTGATAGACGTCCTATCTTCCAAGTTTGGGGTTTTTTAATGGCGTTATGTAGACCAAGATGACAAAATATAATAACAGAGAAAATATTAAACAGGAAAAATATTTTTTTATTATTTTTGGCGTTTTGTAAGCAATAAATTTTTGTAGTATTTTTTTTTTTTTTTTTTGCGTTTTGAAAATAAATGGAGAAATATAGCATTTAATTATCTTAAAAAAAAGATTACACAGAAAAAAACAAAAAAAAATTAAAACTCCTCGTCAGAAGTTACTTTATCTGAGAAGTATCCATCACTTCCGTCGTCTTCTTCCTCTGAGTATTCATCTAGACTTTCATCCATGTCATTACTTTCACTTTCATCGGCTTCTTGTTGTTGAAGATTCTGAAGCCTCCATTTGAACATGTCATGCATCAACGCCATTTTTAAGTCCATGTCTGTGTTGTGCAATTCTTCCATGAACCCAATCCCCTGCTTTGTCATGATGTCTTCAAGCAGGTAGTCTTCCTGCTCTCCGCTGTCACATATAACGGTCACCATGTCTGTTTCCTCATCAAAACGCCATGACGTTTTGACTAGGTCCGTTTTTCCATCTGCTTTGCTTGGTCCAAATTTCCTTGTTAATGTTTTCATAAGCTTATGTGTTTCATGACATTCGTTATCCAGAGCGATGCCAAGCGATAGGGTACCCCTTTGTACCTCTTCTTCCATCTTCAAAATTGCTTTGATTGTCCTAACATACACCCTCCTTCTGTTGTCAAAATGTATGACAATTCTTCTGACTCTCAGAGTGTATCTCCAGAAAATGATGGTTGCCATTTTTTGCATTTTTGGCGTTTTGGTTAGACTTGGCATTTTTGGTAAAAGATGTTTTGTGGAATGATGGATTGAAGTGATTATGGAAGCGATGTTTAACGTCGTTTTTGGTAAAAGATTTTTTGTAGAATGATGGATTGAAGTGATTATTTTTGGCGCTAAAATAAGGAGGGAATTTCTTCTAATAAATGTTAATAATTGAATTTCAGTTACTGTGTAGTTTCCTCTTCTTGTAATCTCCAACGCGTTTTACCACTAATTTTTAGCGTTTTGTATTTAATGGCGTTTTATTTGTTTTGAATGGTGTGTTATCATTTTCTTTGGCGTTTTGAATTTGAGCGGTAAAAGACCCTTTTACCCTTAATTAAGCGCGTCCACTTAATAAAATTTGTGTTATTTACGATAACGCCACCGCGCCAATCTAGTCCATAGATTGTTTTGATCTGACGATCCATATCGTTCTCACTGTTCTCACACTTTCTCCCGTTTTCTCTAAATCCTGACATATATATATATTGTGAGGTTCATTGAGGAACACCAAAAAAGTGAGAAACCGGGAAACACCCTTAAAAATTTAACTTAACATGTTAAAAATCAATTTTTAAATTTTTTTTGACGTTTTTCCTTATAAATACTTGTAGAAGCATTTTTAATAAAAAAAATCAAAAACTATAAATATTAAAAAAGGCTTAATTTTTTATTTTTTTTTACAAAAATGACTTTTTTATTGGAATAGTTTCTACCCATTTTATAAGGAAAAGCGCTTGAAAAGATTAAAAAAAAATGATTTTTAACATGTTAAGTTAATTTTATAAGATATATTTATTAACTGCTTTTTAAACATTTTTATATGTTTTTTTAGTTTTTGATTTTTTTATTAAAAATGTTTCTGCATGTATTTATAAGGAAAAGCATCGAAAACAATTTAGAAAAAAATTGATTTTTAACATGTTAAGTTGAATGTTTAAGAGTGTTCCCCGTTTTCCCACATTTTTAGTGTTCCCAAATGAACCGTCCCATATATATATATATAAAAGTTCAAGAGTGAACACCCCCCTCAGTTGTGAACTGTGTGAACTCATCTTGGCCCTTGATTTCTATGATCTTGAGATTTAGATGAGTGGCATGATGGTAATTATGTGGTTAATTTTTTTCATTTAATTAAATACAAAAAGGGTATATGTGTAATTTTCATCTTAAATTGATTGCATAAATCATGTTCTCTCTCATAAATTAAACAGGAAAGTAATTTTATAAAAAAATAGATTTAAATCATTATCTTAATAATTGAAATCAGTTACATATTTCCCATTTTAACTCCTTATCCATAATATCTTTACTATTTTAAATTCATTATCCTTGCTATGTTTAAATGCGATGTACACATGTGTATTCTGATTTTTCCCTGTTTTTATTGTGATGTACACGTGTATATTGTCTGTTTTTGTGATATCTCAGAATTTTTTTTTGTGTTGAATGTTTGATGTACACTTGTGAATTACTGTACACATATGTACGATGCTGAGTACACATACGTAATGTTCTATTTATATCCAAGTACACATGTGTATACCGTTGAAATATGAAGGTTACGTGGATCTTAAAAATCAAAATTTGAATTCTGGTGATGAAATCTGAAAAATAAAATTGAAATAAAAGATATTGTGGATAATGAATTTAAAATAGGAAAGATACTATGGATAAGGAATTAAAATAGGAAATATGTAATTGATTTCAATTATTAAGATAATGATTTAAATATAATTTTTTTTTATAAAATTACAATCCTACCCTTAACAACTAAAAAGGAAATCAAGGGTCCAGATGAGTTCATATAGTTCACTCTTGGGAGGTTGTTCACTCTAGAACCCTACCCTATATATATATATATATATACATAGGGCAAGGATAAATCGAAAACCCACTTGAGTTAAGAAAACCTTAGAAACTCACTATCCACCATTGATTTAATAGATGCATAATTCAGATCATCTTGGTGTGTACTTGAATTTGCTTTTGATTAAATAATGAGCAAAAAGTACATTGAGGGGCATCTTCGTCTTGGACACAAAATATATTTGTGTCTTGGAGACACACTTGCTGAATGCGCGTACCATTAGTCAAAAGCATATCACCTACCTATCAACTGTGCACGTACACACATAAAAACCTGTTTCTCTCTCTAAAAGGTGAAGATCTTATCATCAAACCACACACAAACACCCCCAAAATGCCATTTTTTCTCTCTTTTATCGAAGAAGGCATAGACAAAAAAACAACCAAATATCCATTTCCTATTTAACACTGAAGATCTTCTTTACGTTTGGTTACACTAAGAACACCACCCTGTAGCGGTGAAAGTGGTCGAAGATCCGTCACCATCAAAACGCCATACACCACCACCCCCAACTGACCACCCAACCAGAACCACCTCATCTGCGTCGCCGCCTTTATCGCCACCGGATCCTAACTCCATGTCTCCGATTTCGCGTTCTACTAAGATCTATGACTTACAATAGTTTTTAGAAGCTGGCCGGAAGTAAACATCTCCCTAATTAAGAACAAAAGTCCGACGGTTAAGAAGGTGGTATTTGGGATTTGATTGCTAATTGTTTGTTGAGATGTGTTTAGTTTTTGATTGTTAATTGTTTGTTGATTGTTAAATGTTTTTAGTATTTGATTGTTAATTGTTTGAGGATTCGGTTGTTAATTGTTGCAAGTGGGTTACTGTTGGGAGAAAGGGTGAGAGATAGAGATGGGTGGGTTAGGTTAGAGATGATGGTAGTAGGTGGTGGTTACTAGATGAATATAGAAAAGTGTTACATTAAATAAAACATATTTTATCGTGTAACATTGTCATGATAGTAAATAACCGTATGTTACATTAACATATTACTCATGATGTGAACAAGTGTTACATGAACAAAACATATTTTGTCGTGTAACATTGTTTGAGTAAAGAGCTATGGCTTGTTACATGAATATTGTTAGAAAGGGTTTATGTAACAAAAAAATGTGTAACATGTTAAAAATGTAAAGCGACAACTTGTTACATTATTATTGTTAAAAAATGTATGTAGCAACATATTAAGCAAATGGGTGTAAGCATTGACAATTAGTAAAAAAAAAGTTTAATTTAGATGTGACAACCCGAAATTTCAAGGTCTTTCCTCTACACATCACTTGTTCATGATTCTGTTTCATAATTTGTTTTGTGTTGTAACATGTGCATTGTGTTGGAATGTTTAAAGTATTGTTTAAAGTATTGTTATAATGTTACATGAAAGTTAAGGAGTTGTTTAAGGGTTAGACTGAGCATGTTTATATTTAACTTTGGATTGTGCACACACTTAGTCATGAAGAGCCCGAACTGACGAAGAACTACAGTTCTTCATCACAACCACTCGACGACGAAGAAGGGTCTTCGTCACAAGCTCTGCTCGATGAAGAAAGGTCTTCGTCACAACCTTTGTTCGACGAAGGAGGCATTACTTGTACGGTACTAAATACACTATTTTTATCGACCACACGAGCCTTCAGCATATCTTCGACCAAAAGGAGTTAAGTATGCGACAGCGTCGCTGGGTAGAACTCTTAAACGACTACGACTGTGCAATCAAGTATCATCTAGGTAAGGCTAATGTTGTAGCTGATGCCCTTAGTCGAAAGGAAACGAAACCCAAACGTGTCCGCACCTTGCAGCTCACCATCCATTCTAATTTACCTGACCAGATCCGTTCTGCTCAAACTAAAGCGTTGAAAGGGGAAAACATTGAAGCTGAGTATTTGCGGGGCATGGAGAAACGACTTGTAGAGAGATCTGACGGCATCTACTATTTCATGGAACGAATATGGATTCCTCTGTATGGTAACCTTAGAGATCTTGTGATGGATGAAGCACACAAGTCTCGATATTTTGTTCATCCGGGTTCTGATAAGATGTATCAGGATCTATGAGTCTTATACTGGTGGCCAAAGATGAAGGCCCACATCGTGACTTATGTAAGTAAGTGTTTGACTTGCGCGAAAGTCAAGGTGGAATATCAAAAACCCTCTAGTCTGCTTTAGCAACCGGAGTTACCTATGTGGAAATGGGAGCAAATTGCTATGGATTTCGTCACTGGATTGCCAAGAACTCAAAACGAAAATGATACCATCTGGGTGATCGTTGACTGTCTCACAAAATCTGCGCACTTCCTCGCAATCAAAGAAACTGACAAGTTCTCGCAGCTAGCTGTTATCTATCTAAAGGAAGTGGTTTCCAGGCACGGGGTGCCAACCTCCATTATCTCTGATCGTGATCCACATTTCATATCCGATTTGTGGCAAGCGATGCACAAATCAATTGGCTCACGTCTTGACATGAGCACTGCCTATCACCCTCAAATGGATGGTCAGAGTGAGCGAACCATCCAGACATTAGAAGACATGCTGCGGGCATGTGTTATCGATTTTGGTAAAGGTTGGGAGAGACACTTACCCTTGGTGGAGTTTTCCTACAATAACAGTTACCATACCAGTATCCAGATAGCTCCGTTCGAGGCTTTATACGGATGGAAATGCCGATCTCCTCTCTGTTGGGCTGAAGTGGGTGACAGCCAAATCACGGGTCCGGAACTTGTGCTCGAAACTTCTGAGAAGATTATACAAATTAGAAATCGTATGGCAGCAGCGCGCGACCATCAGAAAAGCTACGTTGACAAGCGTAGGAAACATTTGGAGTTCACTGTAGGCGATCGCGTTATGATAAAAGTCTCACCCTGGAAGGGTGTGGTACGTTTTGGAAAACGCGGCAAGCTTAATCCGCGTTATGTCGGACCGTTTAAGATTTTGGAACGAATTGGTAAAGTGGCGTACAAGCTCGAGTTACCTGCTGAGCTGGGTAACGTTCATGATGTCTTCCATGTTTCGCAACTTAAGAAGTGTTTGTCAGACGAAACGCTGGTGGTACCACTCCAGGAACTGAAAATCGATGACAAGTTGCAGTTTACCAAAGAACCTATCGAAATTATGGTCGCGAGGTCAAGGTCTGTAAGCATTGCCGAATTCCGATCGTGAGAGTCCGTTGGAACTCAAGACGTGGACCGGAGTTCCCGTGGGAACGCGAAGATCAGATGAAGCTCAAGTATCCTCAACTTTTCCCAACTGGCCAATCTAATTCTGATGCCAGTGGTGAATTTCGAGATGAAATTCCCTTTCAAGTTGGGGATGATGTGGCACCCGAGGAAAATCCACAGTCATCCTGATCTAACACCTCACAACTTTTGGTTTATTTATCAAATTGCAGAACGAAATTTCTTTCAAGTTGGGGATGATGTGACAACCCAAAATTTCAAGGTCTTTCCTCTACACATCACTTGTTCACGATTCTGTTTCATATTTTGTTTTGTTTTGTAACATGTGCATTGTGTTGGAATGTTTAAAGTATTGTTATAATGTTACATGAAAGTTAAGGAGTTGTTTAAGGGTTAGACTGAGCATGTTTATATTTAACTTTGGATTGTGCACACACTTAGTCATGAAGAGCCCGAGCCGATGAAGAACTACAGTTCTTCATCACAACCACTCGACGACGAAGAAGGGTCTTCGTCACAAGCTCTGCTCGATGAAGAAAGGTCTTCGTCACTACCTTTGTTCGACGAAGAAGGTCTTCGTCACATGCTCTGCTCGACGAAGGTTGGAGCTTCGTCATAAGAGGTTCGCCGAGAGGGCCTTCGGCCCAATTGAAACCAGGCCCTGTTTGCATCTTATAAACATACATCTGTACGTAAAACCTAAGGACTCCATCAAACCCTAACACCCCTCCCTTTCTCTCTCGGCCGATGGTATTCAAGTGTGTTCATCGAAGACTCAATTCTTCGAGCATCATCTCCTTCTCTGATTCAATTGTGCAACCTTAACACTCTCGGTTCATCACTAGACTGATTCGTGTCTCTGTTATGATTGATTTTGTGTACTTGTATGCTAAAGTTCATTAGTATGAGATCTAAGTATGATTATGGGGCTTGTTTGTGATTGGGTGTCGCATGATGATTTGTTAAATAGATGATTAGAGCAAACTGTATTTCACTATGAGAGAATTACTGGTGATATTAGTCGGAAGTTATGGTTTCAAGAAGTTGATGTCTGTTGATGAGGGATTCACAAATGAGTTTGTATGATAAACAAACCTTGATGTACCATAATGTAATTGATTTGATACTGAGTGATTGATGATGTTAATTTGTATGATGATTGATGATGTTAAATGCTAAGGTAATAGGTTAGCAGGAATCACGACAATCTGTTAAGGATCAGCGAAGAAGGATTCCCGACGAAGAACCCAAGTCGACGAACAATGATTCTTCATCGACTGGTCTCTGGCAAACAATTAAGGGTTCTTCGCCGCCATCACTTATTGACGAAGTCTGAATCTTCGCCGTGAAGGATTCTTCGCCAACATTGATTCTTCGCCGTAGAGCATCCCACGAAGAATGGACTCTTCGTGGAGATGCTGTTAGCAAACAAACAGAACAGTTGTAACAATTTATACAGCTTATGACTTGTATGAGATTTGAATGATTGTTATCTGTTATGTGATGATCTTTGTTATGAATGCACACTATGATTATACGTGAACAATGTGAATGTAAACTGATTACGTGTACATGAACACCATAGGCTTTGACTTATTAACTATGAACAAGTAACTAGTCATACCGAGCAAACCAAGGTGAGTTCACTTCTTTCAAATACAAGCATGTGTCCGGTGGGGACAATCAAACAGACAAACAAGTAAACGGGTTTTCATAAACCCACATCCTTGTAGGGGATGTGAGGCAGTTTTCAGTAAATGTTGATGTTGGATAATGCACTCACTTTCTATCACTTAAGTCCCATCATGCTATTAGGTTTGGCACTCTCACGACGTACCTGGATAGGACGGGCGTAAACTAATAACTTTAAAATCATGACCAATGTTTGATAGAGCATTGGAGAAGGGCAAAAGGGAGCCGTCTGCGGTATCGAGTTATTATCAACATAACATAACATAAGTCAATACTTGGTAACAATCGGTTAAACAAACTGTGAACTCACCAGCGTTGTCTGATACACTTTTCTGCATGCTTGCAGGTCCTTAGGTACACTGTCATAGAACTTGCTGTCTGGGAAGCTGGAGTGGTCATGGGTCGTGCCATTTGGAACCGCTTCTCGCTGTTGCATTGTTTTGAACATTATTCATTTAAACTTACTGAACAAACTTATTATGCTTCCGCTGAACATGTTTGATTTTCTAAACTGGTGTTGAGTTAAACTATTTTATTTAATGGGAAAGTTCTATTTTCTTTATGGTTCAATGTGATTAATGACTAGATCCTGGTACGTCACACGCCTCGCGAGGGTTTCCGCTTGTGATATTTTTGGGGATGTGACAAGGGTCCCACTAGTACAACTATCTCTTTTTAGGCCCTTTGAGACATAAAAGCCATAGGATATAAGAGGGGTAAAATCAACACCTACTTCTATGACATAGATGTAAACTATGTAGACTATTCGTTGTCCTATTTCACTGTTACTTTTCACATCACATAACACATCTCAACTAAAGCAAAACATATATAATTTGAAACTAAAAAATCTTTCTAGGTGGGACTTATTCAAAACCCTTGTGCATGTCTGGGAAAAACAAATACTACATCCATTGGATTAGTTTTAGATAGAAAGAACCAATTATAACCATTGGATTAATTTTGGTGACAATTTGTTTCATAAACTGTGGGATGGATTATTAATTTGTAATATAAAAGGAATGTTACTTGTGGTTTGTTAGGTAAAAATTACATGTGTTACATGCTTAAGTTATATGTCATTATGATGTAACATGTAACGTAAATCCAACTAAAAGTAACATAAAAGATTGCAACATAATAAAATCCAATATTGTTAACACCATAATAAATGTGCATGTTAAATAATAAGAAAAACCACCCAAACACTACGTAACTATCATGTTACATATATAACTACACCAAAAACCTTATTCTCATCCGAAACGTATCTGAAAACATCGAACCGTCATCTAACCACACCATGCTTCACATCACTCTACAAAAATCAACAAATTAAACTTGAAAAAACACTAGATCTAAGGCTGATTTAAGAAAGGAAAAAACTAGATACAAAAAATGTTACCTATATCATTTGTATTTGTATTATATAAAAATGTAACATACATTTTTACATTATCAATTTACACCACATTTGTAATAACGCACTTTATTTCTGTAACATAAATTGTTACAAAGAAACATAACATATAATTTTTATATGATCGAATGTTACATAGAAACGTAACATATAATTTTTACATGATCAATACACCGACCAATGTAAAAACAAATGGGCATTTATTTAGGTTTAGATTCCCCTACCACGTACAAATTTAGGCTTTGAATAAACAAAAAAATGTTCTATGTGGAAGAAAATGTTACTTTGGTGGTGCATATTTTCAAAAAATATATAAATAAAAGGTTACATTTAAAGGTAAAAAAATCTAAAAAAGAAAATTAGAAGTAGAAATTGAAATAAAACAACAGTTAAATTTTTTTTGAATATTATATAAAAATTGTCTACTTTCACAAATAAAAAAGTACATAGAGCTTAGAGCTAAAATGTAAAAAAAATAAAAAGTCAAAACCTATATAGAACCTATAAACTACACCTACAATAAAATATGATTGATGTAGCCTAACACATACATTGATATGTAACGTAGCATTTGTAGTGTGGATAAAATTCTTTCTATTTTGAGTGATCATAATGTTATTATTTCTAGTTTTGGTTTTTAATATGATATACATATGTAATGTAACATAATTTTTTTTTCAAAGATAAATGTACAAGCATAAAATGAAACATAGAAATGTTATACACAAAAAACGTAACATAAAACTGTTACACTTTACTAATAAAAAAAGAATGTAACTACAAAAAATGTAATGTATTACTGATTAAAAAAATACATGTAACTGCAGAAAAAAGTTGCAGATCTACAAAACACAAAAAAATGAAGATCTACAAAACACAAAAAAATTGCAAATCTGAAAAAAAAACCGAAAACAAACATACTTATGGATCTGGAGGATCTTTTAGATCTGGAACATCATGTTCAACATCGAACATCTTTTGGATCACCTTCAACATCGAACCAGCATCTGAAACATCATCTTCAACATCGAACATCTTCAACCGGATCTGGAGCATCTTTTGGATCTGGTAACATCTTTCCGGAGCATCTTTTGGAACTGGATCATCCTTTGGATTCGGAGCATTTTTAAGGTCTGGAGCATCTGGATGATGATCTTTTGAACTGGATCATCTTTTGGATTTAGAAAGATAGAGATATAAAAGAGAGAGATGGGAGGTTTTTGATGATGGAAATGTATATGAAGAGAGAGAAAGCACATGTTTGTAATGATATAAAGAGAGAAAGTGAGAGAGAGAGAGCAGACTGTTACACTTTTCTGGCAGATATGTAAAATGACGTATATACCTTTGTCTTCATCTTTATGCACATGTGACGTGGCTGAATCCTAGCCACACATGTGGGTATCTTGGGTTTTCTCATCTGGAGTGGGTTTTTCCATTACAATTAGCCTATATATATATAGAAACGGGATCAGGAGAAAACGCTCAAAAGTGTGAGAACAGTGAGAATGCATCCTGGCCCAACACGTGTCACGTGACATAGAGAAGGGCGGATGGGCCTTTTTGTCCTTTCATATTTCTTTTTTTAAACGTGTGTCACATCACCTTTCCATTTTTTGGCGTTTAATAAATACGCGGTGTTTTTATTGTTTTAAGATCAGGATCATAGTAAACATTTGGCGTTTTAAGTACGTTTTGGCGTTTTAAGTATGTTTTGGCGTTTTTATTGTTTTTAGATCAGGATGCAGGCCTATAATGTAAAAAACATCAGTAATTTTCTTGATGTTTATTTTATCAAGTAGGATTCAGGTCTATAATGTGACAGACAATTATGGCGTTTTGAAAAGATAAATAAATTCAATTTTCCATGTAGTGGCTTTTAATATATTTTACTGTTTAGCAATAATGTTATCGTCTCTTCATTTTACTGTTTAGCAATTACTGTTTCGTTCAATTTCATCTGTCAATTAGTGTTGATTTTTCCAGTAATACTTTGTTTGGTGTTTTTTGGCGTTTTATATAGCAACATCGTGCTTTGCTAGCATCCGTTCTCACAGTTTTCACACTATCAGGCGTTTTGTTGTTTGTAGTTTTTGGTGTTTTATACTCAATTTTTTTATTAGTAGAGAATTAGATAATAAACAACAGAGAATTAGATAACAAACAATAGAAAATGAAAAAAAAAATTAAAAATTATAATATACTTTTTCATCCAAATCTTCACTGTCATCAGCCACTTCTACTTTAACTTTTTTTGGCGTTTTGAATCTGTTTTTGAATACCTTATTTAGATCCTTATTTTCCTACATAACGCCCGTCTTTAGAATATGCTTATTTTTTGTGGCATCCTTTATTGTGGGTTAATATATACTTGTTTGATGACATGTTGAAGACCAACGCATGCTCTAATGTATTGATCCCTTCATGCCATCAATATATCCATCAAGAACAAAGTGACATGATGACATATTAGTGTCATCAGTCTCTTTTCTTGAATATTTGTCCATCTCATTCAGCAAAAGATTATAGAGATACCCAAGTCAGAGAAGAATCCATTCAGAACAATACTCATTATGGAAGAAACGAGGTTCCGCATCTGTGGTTTTTTTAACTATTATTTTTTTGACGTTTTTAAAGTGAATGGTTTCTAGGAAATAAGGCGTTGTTTTTGTGTTGTGATCAGTTGATTGTGCAGAGACGTCTCTTTTATAGGATGTTTTTGGCACGTAGTTTAGGCGGGATTTTATTTTATAATAAATGATATTAATAAAGTAGCCGTCTTTTCAGTTACTGTGTATTTTTACTATTTTTGTTCAGCTTTATATGAGTTTTTAGGGTCATAGACTTTCCATCTCCCAAGTTTGGCGTTTTTTAATTGCTTGAAGTAGTTTTTGGCATTTTTTTTCATTTTTAGCTTTTATTAATACTTCTGCAAATTACTTTTATTATAGTTTTGGAGATTTTGGCGTTTTACTGCATTTTATGGCGTTTCACATGCATTATGACTGTTTGGCGTTTTATTAATATAATGTCTTTTTTTATTCTAAGTTGAAAAATACATAACAAACAACTGAAAAAGAAAATTAAAAAATTAAAAATAGAAACAATTCATCTTCCAAATCTTCACTGTCATCAGTCTCTTTCTTCTTTGAAACATGTTAACTGGCGGTTTGGCTTTGTCATGCTTGTGTTTTTGTGGCCGTTTGGAAAGACAAAATGACATAAGTTTTTTCTTTGAATGTGTATCTTCAAACAACTCATTAGTGTCATTCGTCTTTTCATGCCATTATAATATTCATCAATAACAAAACACAAAAAATGACATTAGTCTGACCCAACATTTTTTTGTTTAAGATTTGTCGATCTCATGCAACAAAATGTTATTTGAGTCACAGCAACTCAGGGGAGAATGCATTCTCCGTAACTTGGCGTTGAACAATATTGAATATACAAGAATCGATATTTGTCATTTTTGGCGTTTTACTGGAGGAAATAGTGTATCTGAAAAAAAACGTCGATTTTTGGGAATTTTTGATGTTTGAATGTTTTGGCGTTTTCTAAGATGATTGGTATATATTAAAATATGGCGTTTTTTGAGTAGGTGTGTTTGATGTTTTGGGGATTTTGGCGTTTGTAAGATGAACGGTATATAGTAGAAAATATGGCGTTTCAGGTTCTGGGGGTGTGTTTTTATGTCTGGTATGTTTTTGTTTATATAGGGATGTGTTTTGGTCTGTAATGGCGTTTTATTCATTAGTTGGCGTTTTGGTATAGAAGTGTAAAGACCTTTTTACCCTTAATGAAGCGCGTCCACTTAATAGAATTCGTGTTATTTACGAAAACGCCATCGCGCCAATCTAGTCCATAGATTGTTTTGACCGGACGATCCATAAGCGTTCTCACCGTTTTCTCTAAATCCTGACCCTATATATACACACACACACATAAGTGTGTGTGTGTATATATATATATATATGGGATGGTTCAAATGAAAACCAGTTTTAACGTCAAAACTAACTAAAAAAGCCTAAAAAACACACAAATTTATTTTTCAAGTTTTTTTTTATTAAAAATCGCTAGTTTTTGTATATAAAAAAACTTAAATTTTTTTTGGTAGTACACATGTGTAATAATTCACATGTGTAGTACACATACACAAGTGTACTATTACACATGTGCACTACAATTTTTTTTTGAATTTTTTTTATATACCCAAAATAACGAAAATTGGTATGCAAAAAAAAATTTGGTATGTTTTTTAGGCTATTTTAGTTAGTTTTCGAGTTTTCGCGATAACTAGTGGTTTTCATTTGAAACTTCTCCATATATATATATATATAGGGTGGGAGTTGGCTACAAAGTCTATTTTTCCTACAAAGTGTAAAAATCATAAAATACCACAATGTCAACCATAAAACACACTCAAACCACACAAATAACAAAGTGAAGATTACTAAAACGCCATATTTGTGGGTTTTGTGTTGTGTTTTGGATGATAATGCTTTGATTAACGAATGACTAACATTAGTTAGTTTTATGTTGATTATCATGTTATGTTTTATATTCATAGTTCTACGATGGTGTGTTTGAAGTTTTTATGGAATGTTAGGGTTTGGATATTGTGTTTTAGTGATCTTCACTATGTTATTTGTGAGTTTTAAGTGTCATTTATTAAAAATCGCTAGTTTTTGTATATAAAAAAACTTAAATTTTTTTTTTTTTGAATTTTTTTTATATACCCAAAATAACGAAAATTGGTATGCAAAAAAAAAAATTGGTATGTTTTTTAGACTATTTTAGTTAGTTTTCGAGTTTTCGCGATAACTAGTGGTTTTCATTTGAAACTTCCCCATATATATATATATATAGGGTGGGAGTTGGCTACAAAGTCTATTTTTCCTACAAAGTGTAAAAAATCATAAAATACCACAATGTCAACCATAAAACACACTAAAACCACACAAATAACAAAGTGAAGATTACTAAAACGCCATATTTGTGGGTTTTGTGTTGTGTTTTGGATGATAATGCTTTGATTAACGAATTACTAACATTAGTGTGTTTTATGTTGATTATCATGTTATGTTTTATATTCATAGTTCTACGATGGTGTGTTTGAAGTTTTTATGGAATGTTAGGGTTTGGATATTGTGTTTTAGTGATCTTCACTATGTTATTTGTGAGTTTTAAGTGTCTTTTATGTCTGAAATTGTGGTGTTTTATGACTTTGTACATTTTGTAGGAAAAATGGACTTTGTAGTCGAACCCCACCATATAGGACAAAGATCCGTTAGGAACCACCCCTTATTGCGAGAACCGCGAGAACCAATGTGAACACAACCAAAAATGCCTAAAAATAGCTAAAAAACACACAAATTTTTTTTTTTATATTTTTTATGTTAAAATCGCTATTTTTAGTAGCAAAAAATAAGTTTAATTTTTTTTTTTGCTACTAAAAGTAGCGATTTTAACATAAAAAATATTAAAAAAAATTAGATTTTTTTTTTAGTTTTTTTAGATTTTTTTTAGGTTTTTTGGGGGTTTAGTTTTTAGCATTTTAGCTTGGGGGGTGGGGTTGGGATTTAGGTTTTTGGGGGGAGGGGGAGGGGGGTTTAGGTTTTTGGGGTGGGGTTAGGTTTTTTTGGGGTTTTAGTTTTTAGAATTTAGCTTCGGGGGGTGGGGGGTGGGGGGGTTTAGGTTTTTTTGAGGGGGGGGGGGTGGGGGTTAGGTTATTTTAGCTATTTTAGGTTGTGTTCACATTGGTTCTCGCGGTTCTCGCAATAAAGGTGGTTCTCGCATGAACCTTACCCTATATATATATATATATGACAAAGATCCGTTAGGAACCACCCTTTATTGCGAGAACCGCGAGAACCAATGTGAACACAACCAAAAATGCCTAAAAAACACACAATTTTTTTTTATAGATTTTTTTAGGTTTTTTGGGGGTTTAGTTTTTAGCATTTTAGCTTGGGGTTGGGGGGGGGTTTAGGTTTTTGGGGGGTGGGGAAAGGGGGTTTAGGTTTTTTTTTTTTGGGGGGGGGGGGTTAGGTTTTTTGGGGTTTTAGTTTTTAGCATTTAGCTTGGGGGGGTTAGTAAAACCATCTTCAGTTGTAAGAACCGTGAGAACCACTCTCAACCAATCAGATTATGCCAAATAAAAGGGTATTTTAGTCTTTTACTACAAGTGTCAAATCCCTCCTCTCTCTCCATTTAATGCTTTTCTCTCTCCTCCTTTTTATTTCCTTTTATCTTTCTCTCTCCTAATTTCTTCCAAAAACAGACTTTCATCTTCTTGATCTCATCTCTTCCAAAACCTCCTTTCTAAACCTTCACTTCCTTTAATCAATTTTAAAAACCCTAAATCCTCTCATCTACAGTCGCACACCCCTCTCTAGTCCGAGTAGAGATTCTGGCGACTGCTCTGGCGACCGCACAGTGACCCCGGTCACACACGCTACCTGCAAACCCCCACCCTTTCACTTAAAACCCTACCTGCAAACATCAGTCGCACAACAACCTCATCCATCTCCTTCCTCTCTGAAAACCAGTCACTACAGGTATCTTTCTTCGAAAACCTTCTGACTCCTAAATCTCCCAGCAGACTAGACCCCCACCTCCCTTCTCCCGGTATCTTTCTCATAACACCTCACCCACAACCACCTCCCTTGAAACCCTCTACTCACAGATCAGAAATGGAGGTTCACGGCGGCAGTGACGGCGTCAGGTTGTTTCGAGCATGAGAAAATACAGAGATAGAGAGAGAGAGAGAGAGAGAGGGGGGGGGGGAGAGAGACAATCGAGTTGGTCAGTCAACGGGAACAGCAGCGCCGCCATCAGCGACGGCGACGACAATGCTCGGTCAATAGATGACTACCTGGAACTGCTTTATTATTTTTTTGAACAACTCTCGGTCAATAGATCACAACTCTCGGTCAAAAGATGACTACCTGGAACTGCTTTATACTTTGCGGTTTTTGATGTTTGTATATGTTTGTTGATTTTTGGAATAAAGTAATGTTTGTATATGTTTGTTGATTTTTGGAATAAAGTATAAAGTGTGCTGCAAATTGATTTGAATGATGTTCGGTTCGTTGAGATTATAAGATAACATGTAAAACGTAAACGTTAAAACGTAAACTTTTTAATGTAAAAACGTAAAGATTTTAACGTAAAACGTAAATTTTTTAATGTAAAACGTAAAAACGTAAAACGTAAAATTTAAAATGTAAAACGTAAACTTTTTAACGTAAAAACGTAAAATGTAAAAACGTAAAAACGTAAAACATAAAACGTAAAAACGTAAAACGTAAAACGTAAAAACATAAAAACGTAAAACGTAAAAACGTAAAACGTAAAAACGTAAAACGTAAAAACATAAAACGTAAAAACGTAAAAACGTAGAACGTAAAAATGTAAAACGTAAAATGTAAAATTTAAAACGTAAAACGTAAAATTTAAAACGTAAAACGTAAAAATTTGAGGTAAAAAATTTTATCCCGTAAACCTTAAATTTTTTTGAAAAAAAAAACGGGTCGTAAAATACGGAACGTAAAAAACGGCGCGTAAAAAACGGGGATAAACGGGGCGTAAAAAAAATGGGCGTAGACGGGGCATAAAAACGGCGCGCAAAAAAACCGTCGAGAAAAAAAATTTGTTTTATTAAAAAATCTAAATTTAGAATGGGATTTAATAAAAAAATTGTTTAAAAAAAACCAACTATTATAATAATACAAAAAAAGTAATAAAGATAAAAAGATAAAAAAAATAATTTTACTAAACTGCCCTTTTGCTTTAAAATATTAAAAATATAATAAAACAAAGAGTATTTAATATTAATTTTAACTACTTTTAATCTCTTCCATCCATCTTGTAGATCTAGTGTCTAGAAAGTGGTTTTCTCGGTTCTTACAACTGGTGGTGGTTTTCATTTTAGCGGCCCATATATATATATATGGTTTTCATTATAGCGGTCCCATATATATATATATATATGGGCCGCTAAAATGAAAACCACCACCAGTTAAGAAAACCGCGAGAACCACTTTCCATCTTTGAAGATGGATGGATGAGAGTAAAAGTTATATAAACAATATTAATTTATTTTTGTCTTATTATGTTTTTAATATTTTAATTCAAAAGGGCAGTTTAGTAAATTTGTTTGTTTTGTATTATAGTATGTATTGTTTTTTATTACTTTTTTTGTCTTATTAAATTAATTATTTTTTATTAAAATCAAATTTTTAATTAAAAACATTTTAAAATATGTTTTTTTTTTCAAAAAACAATATTTGTCAGGATTTTTTTACAAAAAAACGTTTTTACGAGCCGTTTTTCACGCCCCGTTTGTACACGCCGTTTTTACGCGCCATTTTATGCCCCCGTATTCACGCCCCGTATATGTATGCGTCGTTTTATCACCCGGTTTATTACAAACCGTTATTTACGCCCCGTTTTTACTCGCCGTTTTTTACACCACGTTTTTTACGCGCCGTTTTTTACACCCCATTTTTAGGGTTTAGGGGAACACTAAATTTACGGTACCCGTAAACACAAACTTGTGGTGCTCAAAACTACACACACGACATTTTTTTTTTGATTTTTTTTACAAATGTGTTATAATACACGCATCTACGTTTATGAAAAAAAAATTTGGTCCACCTCGCCCCGTACGGTGTAGTTCTCACGGTTCTTACAACTCGAGGTGGTTCTCATTTTAGCGGTCCCCTATATATATATATAGATATATAGGGGAGGGTTATCTTGATAACGCTAAATATTGCGAGAACCGTGAGAACGAATAAAAAACCAATCAAAACCGAATTTTTTAATACAAACCTCATTGTAATAAAAATACAACATCAAAAAAGAATTTACAACATCAAATAATTCATTTCTCCTCTCAAAATCACTCTTAGTAGATTTTTTACACATGTATAAATACAACAAATTCACACATGTGTAAATGGCAAATTTACACATGTGTAAATTTTCTTTATTTACGAATTCATGAAAATTTAAACGTGTAAATTTAATTTCTAACATTTTATTCAAATAATAATGATAAGTGCAAAAAGAAATTTTGAATTTGAATTGTTTTTGACCAAGTTCTCATTTTTTTTTCATTCGTTCTCATGGTTCTCGCGATATTTAGCGTTCTTATTTAAACCATCCCCTATATATATATATATAGGGTAAGGTTCATGCGAGAACCACCCTTATTGCGAGAACCAATGTGAACACAAAATAAAATCTAAAAAAAAAAAATCTAAAAAGCACTCAATTTTTTTTTTACTATTTTTTTAAAAAAATCGCTATATTTCGTTACCATAATTTTTTTTTCGAGTAACAGTTATCCATGCACATGTGCATATGTATCATTACTTCGACAAATTCGGTAATACGTTATCAGGAATAGACAATTGCACTTTAATTTACAATACCATTTGTAATACAATACTTTTTACATTACCAATATTCAAAATGCACATGTGCATCATTAGGTATAACCATGATATAACGTGTTTTGGTACAAAAAGTTTGTGATTTTGAATGGAGAAGTAGGCCCATATATATGTTTTTTTGGTTAGTTATATATAGTGGTTGATGGTTTGGTTATAGTTGTCAATTTATGATATAATATGTTGATTGGATGGTATAAATGGTGTTTACATCCATGTAATAAAGTGAAAATATTGTTAATGGTATTGTATTATGGATGGTAGGAGGTAATGGTATTGTATTATGGATATAATATGTTGATTGGATGGTATAAATGGTGTTTACATCCATGTAATAAAGTGAAAATATTGTTAATGGTATTGTATTATGGATGGTAGGAGGTAATGGTATTGTATTATGGATGGTATAAGGTAATGGTAGTGTATTATGGATGGTATGACAGATGAAAGGGAAAGTGTATTCAAAGTAGTGTACCAAAACACCTTATTTCATGTTGATACATATAAATGCACATGTGCATTTCTAATATTGGTAATGTAAAAAGTGGTGTATTACATATGGTAATGTAAATGAAAGTGCAATTGTCTAATATGTGTAATGAATTACGGAATTTGTCAAAGAAATGACAAAAATGCACATGTGCATGCTTGTGTATTATGGATGGAATGATAGATGAAAGAGAAAGTAGTGTACCAAAACACCTTATTTCATGTTGATACATATAGATGCACATGTGCATTTCTAATATTGTTAACGTAAAAAATAGTGTATTACACGTGGTAGTGTAAATGAAAGTGCAATTGACTATTATTTGTAATGAATTACGGAATTTGACAAAGAAATGATACATATGCACATGTGCGTGGATAATTGTTACTCGATTTTTTTTTGGATTTTTTTATTAACAGAATATAGCGATTTTTCCAAAAAAAATAGTAAAAAAATAAAAAAAAAATTGGGTGTTTTTTAGATTTTTTTAGGAATTACTGTTTGTGTTCACACTGGTTCTCGCGGTTCTCGCAATAAAGGGTGGTTCCTAACGGATCTTTGTTATATATATATATATATATATATATATAGGGTAAGGATAAAATGAAAACCCACTTGAGTTGAAAAACCTCAAAAAACTCTAATAAAAACCCTATGTAACATTTTAAAATTTTTTCTAAAAATAATTGGGAATGTAACATACATATATTTGAACATTTTTTGTAAAAAAAACAAAAAAAAACGTCGAGTAATTGTTTTTACATGTTAAAAATTCCATGTTACATAATATATATGACCAAAAAATGTAACATACAAATTTTAAACATTTAAAAAAAACTTGTCGGCGTTTTTTACATTTTCATTTTTAAAAATGTTCAAATATATGTTACATTCCTTTTTTTAGAAAAAAAATGTTACATAGGAGTTTCTTGTGTTTTTTCAACTCAATTGAGTTTTCTTCCTATACTTCACACACACACACACACACACACACACATATATACAGGATGAGGATGATTACAAAACACTAATTATTGCGAGAACAAAAAAGAACAACTCTAAATCATTAAATTTTGGGATATAAGGTTCATTTTTTTAAAATTTTATGTTTCTTACATTCATATGTGTATATTATATATATATATATATGTATATATATATATGTATATATATATGTATATACATATATGTAAACCATACACTTTTACCTACACATATGTAACACCCCGAAAACGGGTTTGGTAATCAAACTCCGTTAATACTAAAAGACGGGTAAAGTACCGTTAGTAGTAAAAATAACCAGGTAAATATTTGGATTTAAACAAGAAATCCTAATATTAAATACAAGCGAATCAAAGTTTTAAGGAATTGAATTTAAAAGAGCCCGAGTTAACGGGACTTAAAAATAAAACGGGTTATAACTCCCGGGACCCACCAAGTAACTAGGAATATTAGCCTAGTTAGTTAGTGTCTTGACATAATAGAACAAATATGGTTAAAATACCCTTTAAATGACTTGGTAAAGTATAGGGACCAAAGGTGACAAACTTGAAACAAGTTTGTATTAAATAAAACATTCAAACACCAAAACGTCGAGTAATTGTTTTTACATGTTAAAAATTCCATGTTACATAATATATATGACCAAAAAATGTAACATACAAATTTTAAACATTTAAAAAAAACTAGTCGGCGTTTTTTACATTTTCATTTTTAAAAATGTTCAAATATATGTTACATTCCTTTTTTTAGAAAAAAAATGTTACATAGGAGTTTCTTGTGTTTTTTCAACTCAATTGAGTTTTCTTCCTATACTTCACACACACACACACACACACACACACACACATATACAGGATGAGGATGATTACAAAACACTAATTATTGCGAGAACAAAAAAGAACAACTCTAAATCATTAAATTTTGGGATATAAGGTTCATATTTTTAAAATTTTATGTTTCTTACATTCATATGTGTATATTATATATATATATGTATACATATATATATGTATATACATATATGTAAACCATACACTTTTACCTACACATATGTAACACCCCGAAAACGGGTTTGGTAATCAAACTCCGTTAATACTAAAAGACGGGTAAAATACCGTTAGTAGTAAAAATAACCAGGTAAATATTTGGATTTAAACAAGAAATCCTAATATTAAATACAAGCGAATCAAAGTTTTAAGGAATTGAATTTAAAAGAGCCCGAGTTAACGGGACTTAAAATAAAACGGGTTATAACTCCCGGGACCCACCAAGTAACTAGGAATATTAGCCTAGTTAGTTAGTGTCTTGACATAATAGAACAAATATGGTTAAAATACCCTTTAAATGACTTGGTAAAGTATAGGGACCAAAGGTGACAAACTTGAAACAAGTTTGTATTAAATAAAACATTCAAACACCAAAACACACACTCTAAGTGCGTGTTCTGGTAGAAAATTACAGAGGAGCCAGGGGACTCCATGCTCAAACCCTAACTAGCAAAAATCAAGCAATTGAGAAGACAAATCGACTCCAAATCGAAATCTAAGTTTAGATTAGTGATCACCTCAGTGAAAGGATCACAAGGTATGTCAAATTTCATCTCCTAGTTACATCTCAAAATTTTGATGAAACATATGAAATCGAAATTTTGGCTTGCATGAATGTTGTTTGGATGAAATTAGAATAAAATAGTGTCTAGGAATAAACCCTAGCCATTAGATTGTTGAAATTATACTTGAGAATTCCATAATCACCATTGAAGGTGTTAAGTGGGTGATGTAGAAGTATGAAAACACTAGGATTATGATAGTTGTACTAATGTAATTTGAACTCTATAAAGCAATTTCAGGTTTGTTGATGTTAAAATTGATGTGAAATTGCCAAATTGATGTCAACCATGGTAAAGATAACTAGTTATGAACTAGTTAGTAAATATGTAAAATTATGCACACTAGGTGTTTGTTAAAATGCCTAAATGAAAACTAAAGTGCTGAAATTGTAAATGAAATGCGTGATTGCCAAAATCAATTTATCCCGTATGATATGGGGTAATATGAATTCTAATCATGATGTTGATTTAAGTCAAATGGTATTTGTCATATGGATAACGGTAGTTAACTTTTAGAAAGTTAAACTAACCAATGTTGAAGTCGAATGGTAGATTCGACATAAAATTTGTAAGACGGAATAGTCGTAGCTAATAATGACTAAACTAACTGTCTTACGGATTATGATGATAGTTTGACTCAGGACAAGCTAGATGGAGGCTTGGGAGGAAGCGGGTCAAACGAAACAAGAAAGAAGAAAAGGCGTAACTTGGATACAAGGTAAGTTAAACTTACACCCCCTTTTTAATTACTATACACTTACTAGCGAAAATTGATCGTGAATAATGTTAAGTAATTGAAATACGATGATCCGGCATGATACAATGCAAGCCGGGATGAATAAAAAGGTAGGAAATCATGAATTATGGTAAAAGGGGTAAAAAGGTAAATTAGTCATGTAATGACGAATAAATAAAAATGGTTTTGAGTAAAACGAGTTTAAGGGAAAACCGGGATAGGTTTAAAGGGATGAAATGGTAACTAAATACCATCTCATACGGATAAATGGTCAATTAGGCTAAATGGGTCAAATGGTGTTGTTAACACCATTTGACAACTTCATTTGACAATTGCTTGTTGAGTGTTGTAATCACAGGAAACAAGATAAACGTGTGTTGCTTTAACTAGAAAGATTTAAAGCAAAAAGTTATGTAAACGGGTCAATACTTTGACCCGAGCCATGTACGCATAAATAAGCTTTTAGTTAAATATACAATTTATGGTCAAATATTTAACGAAAGTCCTTCGTCGTAAAGTGAGGGACTAAAGTGGACCAAAACACCCTTGAAGGGTATATTGGGTAAACGACCCATAGGGGTTGTTTAGGAACTTGCATCAAGATTTTGGAATCATTTAGATATGAATAAAAGTTACAGGAATACACATTCATGGGTCAAATGCATAAAAATGGTCATTTGCGTAAAATGGCCAACCGATGGGTAAATTTTGGGATAATAGGTTAGTTATGCTAAATCCACCATAAAAATAGTTGTGGTGGAAGATCATTTGATAAATATTGCGAAAATAAGATGCTAGAAATAAACGAGTATGAATTATGCGGAAAAGTGCTTAAATACCCTTAACGGGTCAAAATAAGCTTTTAAGTATATACATAAACTCGTGAATTGAACCTAATATGATAGAAAACATTGAAATTATAGGATTCGTGTGAATTTGGGATCAAACAAACATGTTTGTTTGATAAACGCATGAACGGGTCAAAACTTTGTAAAAAGGTATTAAGTCGAAGACTTAAAGGTCTGAAATTTTGTTATGCCAGATGTTGGATTTCAACTTCATAAGATGGAGAATTGAATTACGGATGCGTAGGAAAAAGAATCGGGTAAAACGGATTAAAAACGAGAAAGTTATGCTCGTTTCCGTGAAATCGGGTTATGCTGGGAATATGCAGCAACCGTTTAAGCAACAATCTGTGAAAAAGGGGCCTAGGCGTAGCGCGACGCCCCCTAATTCCGGAAAATGTTTAATTTTTGTTGTTTTGACCCATGGGACTTGTTTATACCCATTCTAACACTATCAAAACTAACATTTGATGTGGTTTTGATCATAGGTGATCGCCAAGAGTGCCCGGATGAAGATCAAGCGACGAGCAAGAACCGAACACTCGTTAAATGAAGCTTCCGCGTCAAATCTTGATTTGTTTAGTTATAAATGAATTATGTAAACACTTATAAATATGTTTTTGAAATGTTGTAAACATGTGGGAATGTTAGTATGAAAAGTTTTTGGAAAGTCACATTTTAGCATTAAAATGTGTATTTTATTATTAAAATCTTGATTAATTAAGTCGGGCGTTACAACATAGCCTACATATATGTAGGTAAGTTAACATACATATGTGTAGGTTATATAAAATCTGAAAATTTTTCATTTTTTGTTTTGAATTCTAGTATAAGAAACAATAAATCCTACATTTGTAACATTTTCATTTACTTTTTAGGTTTTTATGATTGAAAAAATGGGTGATGCATTTTGTTCTGCGTGTTCTCGCAATATTTAGTGTTCTGCATAGAACCTTTCCCTACATATATATATATATATATATATATATATATATATATATATATATATATATATATATATATATATATAAACGGGATCAGGAGAAAACGACCTAAAGTGTGAGAACGGTGAGAACGCATCCTGATGGAACACGTGGCGCGAGATATAATCAGGTGGGAGGGGCTTTGTTGTCTTTTTAATCTTCCTTTTTTCCCAATTTCGTGTGTCACAATGCTGCTTCATTTTTGGTGTCTAAGATTATTTTTGCGTTAATTAGATTCAATAACTACCTGGCGTTTTACTGTTTTTTCAGATCTATCTCGTTGAATTAATTGTTTTTGTGCCACATAGATAATTTTTTGGCATTATGGCGTTCCTGGTTGAATTAATCCCATATATGTTATAAAGGTATATTTTTTGGCGTTCGTGGCATTATCCTTCATTACCATTCATTAGTAATTCATAAGATTACAATAAGACTAAATCAAACCAAACTAATAGTCTTTTGTGTATGGGATTATATCAGATATGTACCCATCGCTTTGTTCCTCACTTTCTTCAGATTTATCATCATTATATTTTGCATTGGCGTATAACGCCATCATCTCGTCTTTTCTTTGCTGCAGCCTATTCTTAAATATCATTACATCCTTGGATCTTGCATCGTTCGAAGGTGCTAAATCACTTGTTCAAGGAGATGTAGCCACTCTGTCTTCAACATTTCCTCCATCGGCAATGAATATTGCACCCCGTGTTGATAAGTCACTTCAACCGTTTCTGCTTCTTCATGCACCACCCAACTGCTAACTGTTGGTAGAAGAGTATCATCAATATCATCATCATCTTCTTCTGCTAGAACTTTTCTCTCCAATCTTCTTATTACCTTTCGAGTTCTTTCACAATTGTTAGCCATTGGAACCCCAAGGGCCAGAATATCCCTCTGAACCTCTTCATCCATACTAAGTATGGCCTTGATTGCCTTGACCTTCACCCTTCTCCTATCAGAGAACTTTAGGATAAATCGTCTCTCCGACCTCTCAAACCTCCATGCAATAACCTTAGCCAATTTTTAAGTTGTATGGCGTTTTGGAGAATGTTTGGCGTTTAGACGATGTTTTTGGCGTTTTAAGCTGTGTTTACATGTTCTACTTCTATAATCACTTTTTTTCCCGCCATGTAGGATACAGTCCTATCCAGTGACAGGTAATTATGGCGTTTTGAAAAGATAAATAAATTTAATTTCCCATGTAGTGGCTTTTAATATAATAAATGTTAGTAATAATGTTTTCGTCTCTTCATTTTACTATTTGTAGTTACTGTTTTGTTTTAGCTTCATCTGTTTATGGTCGTAACATGCCCCATCTTTGGCTGTAATTATGGCGTTTTGTATTTTTAATGCTGTTTAGATAAAGATGGCACTTTGTTCTATTCTCTTGCACATTGTTTTTATACCTTTTTTTTAGTTTTATTATAATAATATTTGTGCAAAGTAATTTTATTATAGTTTAGCAGTTTGGGCGTTTTATGGCATGATGGTGTTTCACAAGCATTTGCCCGTTTGACGTTTTATTATAATTTTTTAGAGAATTAATGTATATTGTTCTTAGCTGAAAATTACATAACAAACAACAGAAAAAAAAATAAAAAAAAATAGAAGCAATTTATCTTCCAAATCTTCACTGTCATCTGTCACTTTCTTCTTTTGAAACTACAAGAACTGTCACAAATAAATGGCGTTTCGGTTTTGGTGTGGTTTTTTGTTGTTCGTGTGTTGAAGTGGGTTTGTGGATGTTGGAGACATAGATCGATACCGTGTGGGTGGATGCTATTTTCCCGTCATCTTCATTATCATCATCGAGTCCAAAATAGCATTTACATTGGGATCGGGCTCTTCTCCTCATCCAAACCTTCTTCAAGAACAAAGAAGACAAAATGACATATCGGTGTCATCAGTGTCTTTTTCTTGAAATTTGTCCATCTCATGCAGCAAAATCTTACTTCCCTTACCTAACAAACCATTCAGCGAAACTTCATGCACAACATTACTGAGTATCCAATAAACGATGTTTGCCATCGTTGATTTTTCTATCTTTTTGGCGTTTTACAGTGAGTGGTATCTAGGAACCATTGTGTGTGTTTTTTTTGGTGTGATCAACGGAAGGTGTTGAGACGATTATCTTTATAGGATGTTTTTTGCACGTAGTTTAGGCGGGATTTTATTATAAAAATAAATGCAATTAACAAAGTATTTGTTAAGTCCGTAACACGTCCCATCTTTCTGGCTTGGCGTTATATGGCGTTTTATGTTTAAGGCGTTTTTGTACTTACTTGGCGTTTTATACTTACATGGCGTTTTATATTTCAGTGGCCTTTTATGTATAAAAGGATGTTTACCCTTTTTACTCTTAATGAAGCACATTCTAGTAATAAAACTGATGTTATTTACGATAACGCCACCACACCAATCTGTAGGATTGAGAATCGATCTAAACGAGTCTATCAGAAGAGTTCAATCCATATCAAAGGCGGAATTCAATGATACAGACTTGATTACAGCTTGATATTCACTCTAATTGTCTTGTTCATTGATAAAATAGCTTTTTACAGTCTGGAGACACTTCGGCAGCACCTCGACACCGGAATCACAAAGTTACATACGAAAAGAACAGGACAGGTATATATAGGTTGAGCATTTCGTACGAGATGGGCAATACTCATTTCGTGCGAAATGGACACTGTCTATTTCGTGCGAAATGGTCTTGTTTCATTTCGTGCGAAATGGTCACAAACACACTTTACTCGAATTTCGTGCCCTGATCTTTCTAATCTAATACAAGACTCGATACAAGACAAAGTCGACAGACATATGCACCAACAGACTCCCCCTTGGATGTCGACGAGTCTTCAATACAAGTCTTAAGTATGTCGAGACTTCAAACTTTATCAGTCTTCTAGTGCTCTTCCAAAGTATATGACAGTGTAAGCATCCTCAATCTCTTTCTCTTCTCCTCTCTCTCTCTCTTCCAGAATCTCAATCTGACTCTATCTTCTCTCTAATTCTCTTGATCAGATCTCTTGATTCCTTAAGATCTTCAAACTCCCCCTTTCAATAAGCTGGGATCGCAGTTTGCATATCCTTTTTGCGGTCTTTAGGTATCAGAACCTGGCTAACCTGCACATCCTCTACCTCAAAATAAATTTCACAAATTTAAAAATTTGACAAATTTATATACCACTTGCAGAAATCGTTCAAAATGATTTAACATTTAAAATTTCTGATTATCACATGTAGGAATAACATTCAAATTTGACATTTAAATATTTTAAAAACATTTTTCATATCAACAGACTCTCCTAACCCTATTGTTCATCATGTTTAGCACTCGGAATTTTGAAAATCAGCCCTCCAACATCAGTTGTCGAAAATCCTTTTGAATTTTTCAAAATTTTAAGCTAAAACACACTGAAAATCGTTTTGGATTTTTCTTTTAAAGAAAAACAGTAATGAAATATTTACAAACAATATTTTTGTGAGTTTGCGTAAGAGGATCATATCAGTTGTTTTAGACAAATCACTAGCACCGTTAAGCTTTAAACATTTTAAGTTCTAAACGATTCACTTAGATTGTCAGTATACTGATCCTCTTAAATTTTCCCACAAAGTTCAACTGTTTCGAGATATGAGATTAATGTTTTAAAGACTTAAACTTATTCGCGTGTACCACCTCAGAATATACTCCCGTATCCAGACTCCTATATTCAGTCTTACAGGTGAATGTACACTAGTGATATCTGTAAATGGTTAAATGCGAAACCATGAGAGCTCAGGCTATTGCTTCCGCAAAATCAGAGAGATGATGGTTCGCTTTACGGTGGGTTCCCTTTAGAGAATCTTTTATTTTCAACAGCAAATGATTAGCATTTTTCAATGTTTTATCATTTTTATGTTGAGGGCGAGCTTTAAGATTAAAGCAATGTAAAGTATTATATGAGGACTAGGCTATTGCTCCCGCAAAATCAGAAGTCCAGGTATAATACCCCAGATATCACCACGCACAAAGACCTAGTATGTCAGAAATAGAAAGCCTTTCAAACAAGATTTCAAGGGTTACCTATATATCCGAGAGATGTTCCTCACGAAATAAGCAAGTTTGATATTTAGGTTTATATCTCGAACACAATCTACTAAGCGTGTAAAAACCTACTGGCACATAATCAGTGAGACCGTTTATCACATTTTAATTTCCAATTCTTTAGCATGCCGTGAATGCCCACTGATGTACTATCATTTCCTCTTATTTACAGCAAAACTCATTTTTAATTTTTCAAATGTTTTTGCCTTTATAGATTTTATCATGTTTTTGGATTTTTCAAATTTTTGAAATTTATAAAAAATTTTACTCCCCTTAAAATCAAAAGTATATTTCAATTTTGGATTTTCAGAAAAAAAATTGAAAACAAACTGTACAAATAAAGTGACAAACTGTTGTGAATTGCTTCAAATTGCCATCCACTTTGCATAAACAATCAGAACTCCCCCTGACAACAAACTATTTTCCCATTATGATTTCAAAACACTTAAGTTTGTTTTAATAAAAATGTTTTTTTTTGGAAAATTAGTTTTGTTGATTTTTACAAACCACTTGTAAGTTAGGGGTATTGTTCATCACTTTGTTTCTCAACCACTTTGAATGAAAAGTAAATCAAGTTCAACTTAATGACCTTGATTAACCACTTGTAGGTAAAAACCTCTTTCTTCAACCACTTGTAGGTTCACTTACCAACCACACCATTTATAAAACGAAATATAACAATTTCTAGAAAAACTACCACTTGTAGGTCGAAATTTCACAGATGTGAATTTCTCAAGAAAGATGCCGATTCATGCTCCACGATTACCAACTTGGGAGCTCTGGCAAGTCAGGATTTTTACATATGAAATACAAATACCCAAGACTGACTATCTTTGGGTGTGACCTTCTCCACTTCACTCGGGGTTTGAACATTCCTTTTTTCTTCATAAAAATCTTTTACCCCTTTGGCCTTACCCTCGACCATTTTCCCAAAAATATGTTTCACTTTTCCATTAAAAGCTTTTTCGACGTCAAATTCTTTATTTTCATAATAGAATTGATTCGAGATTTCCACTTTACCAATTTTTTATTTTAAATTTTTAGCCCGCAATGGTGGAAAGTTGACGTCATCCATTGGCGGTACTGAATTATCACTTTTAACCTCAACTTGTGGCTCCTCTGACTTTGACGAGTCAGGTTCATCGCCAGATTTCACATCAGATTTCTTAACAACCCATTTTTTGTTGTCAAGATTCACTCTTCTTTTGTAAAACCTTTTTGAACATTCACCAACTTCATATGTTGAATTTTTAAACACTTTGAACTTTTCAGTTGGTGGTTCGGTTTTATCAACAATCTTTTCTTTGAGTTTAGAAACAACTTCCTGTTTTGTGTTGGTTGCCTTTGGACAGTTCCAGGCAATGTGACCAACTTCTTGGCATTGGTAACAGGTTCTTGTCTCCTTTCTCTTATTAGCTCCATTCTTTTCAACCTTTTGCTTTTCTGCAAAGAATGATTTGTTTGTTTGTTTCCAGAATGAGCTCTTTTCTTCTTCCACAGAACTTAACCCTGAAACAAATACAGTTTTTGTTTTAGAAATTTTCTCATTTTTATGATTTTTCGGTGGAATAAAGCCTAACCCTTTCTTTTTCAAATTACTGTTATGGTTTGGTTTCTTTTGAAAACCAGATCCAGAACTGTAACTTTTTTTCTTGTTTAACCTTTGTTGAACCCTTGAGGTGTATTTTTTAGGTTTTCAGAAAGATTTACATTTTTTATTTCAGAAATATTAATTTCTGTTAATTTGAAAACCTTTTTGATCAATTTTAACACCTCTTATTGGAAATTCCTCATTAGAATATAATTTGTCTGAATCATTCAAAGTATATGCCACTTTGATTGATTCGTCATTCAAATTAGATTTTGATAACAGGAATTCTTTATTATAAACCCTTTTAACCGACGATTTTGGACTGTCAACTGATGAACCCAAACTCCCGGATTCAGACTTTGACTCTGACTCCTCATCTTTATCCAACACCTGATCGACCACCTTTTTTATTAACTCAAACTCATGATCAGTGTCAAATGATGTGAATGTAACGTCAATATTTTCTGGTAACTCATCAGTTGTTTCGGACTTTAACTTTATATTGACTGCCTTTTTGACTTGTTCCTCATTTGGTTTTCTGGGAGAATAACCTTCCCAGATCGGAGGCGGACACTTGCTATAATTTGCACTTTGTTTCTTACCAGTATCCTTCTCTTCAGTCTTCTTATCTTAAAATACTTCAAAACCTGCAACAGTTGGATAAATTCTATCAATCAAATAATCAGAACTTGAATAACTTTGTAACAATCGTCTGATTCTTTCATTTTCTATCTTTTATGTCTCCAACTCTTGCTTCAACTTTGCACACTCTTCAATATAGTGATTGATAACATTCTGCTTAGACATCATCACCGCATTCATCATGGTTAAAGCATCTTCTCTTTCAGAATTTGTCTTTTGTAGACTATTCACCGTTCTGTTCAACACATCATACGATTCTTTCACATACTTGACATCAAACAATAATTTTTCTTTCATCTTGTCAAGCTCACTATATTTCTCATCTTTTTCTTCACACTGTTTGCAAGTTTCCAAACATTTTAGACACGGTTTCGTGATCTCAACAACTTTTTCAACTTCGATAATCTTTTCAATTTCGACTACCTTTTCAGCTTCAACCACCTTCTCAGCTTCAACCACCTTCTCAACAACTTTAACTTCTTCACCCTGTTCATGTTTCTCTTCCTGAGCAACATTCTTGCATTTTACCTTTTTCTGATTCTTTGCTGCTCGCTTCTCCTTTAGTTTCTCCAATCTATCTGCAAAATAAAATTTAAAACTTTCAGGAGATAATTGAGTTTTTCCAATATTTATTTGTATCTCTTCTTCATCATCACTGTTATCTGCTGATGATTGATCAAAAACTGTTGACTTTTCTGAGCTTTCTTCTGAAGAAACAAACTCTTCATCTTGATTTTTCTCGTTATTAACAACCATGTCCATCCATTCTTTCATCAAATCTGGTTCTTGAACTATTTGTGCAATGAATGCTCCTAACTTTGAATCAGGTGGAATGTATTTATCCCAGCTAAAACCTTCTGCCATTTTTTCATCATCTTGATTTACCAGATAAGCTTTCTTCTTTCCATCTTCTATAGCTTTTGATGATGATGGTGATTGAGCAACTTGTTGATATATAGCTTTCCGATAATAATCATTATTTCTGAACGGATTCTGAGCTCCTCCTGCTTCTCTATTGGTACATTCTCTCTTGAAATGTCCTTTTTCCCTGCATCGAAAACAAGTAACTTTAGATTTATCAAAACCTAAAGTAGAAATATTAGCATCACGGAAGTCATCTCTTCCAGTAATCATCTTAAATTTCTCAGCTCTCCTTAATACACTCGCTAAACACCACTTAATATCCATAAGCTCCATTTCCTTAGCATCGATCTGATCGTAATCCTCTTTTGTCAACATAGGATTTCCGATCCTTCCTGCAACCAAACCCTCATATGATTCTAACACTGTAGCTAGTAATGCCATATGACATTTAGCAACTTCTTAAGAGAAATTTTGACCATTCTGAAGATGCAATGCAGTGTTGCAGTGTAATACATGACCATTACTGCTGTTTGAGCTTTGGAACTGATGACTTGAGGTTGAAACATTCGGACTAATATTCGAGTATAAAGAAAATCCACTGTTGCTGTTTGGACTTTGATTAACTGATCCGGATGAGTTTTCTGCGTTAAAAGCAGTTTGGACCTTTGGACTTGTTTCAATATTCTGAACATTCCCTTTGTAATACATCTTGATGTCTTGTTGACCACTTGGATTGTTCATTCTAGCAATCTTCTGTTGTTCAAGATCTTGTCCTTCAAGCTTTTTAATGAACTAAGAGATTGTTAATTTATCATATTCACCCGTGTTCTTTAAGATCATCAAATATGTACCCCATTCTTTCTGAGGTAAAGCATCAGCTAATTTGTCAACCCATTCTTCTCGATCTTTGTTGATATCCAACAGTGACATTGATCGCACTAAATGACAATATCTCTCAATCAGTTTCTTTGTAGTTTCATTCGGCAAGCTAGTAAACAAATCGAATTCTTTCTTTAACAATGATTTCTTACTCCTGATCATCTCCTTACTTCCCTCATACTTAATTCGAAGAGCTTCCCAAATCGAACGCGAAGTATTGTCGTGTTGAAGTAATATGAAGATATCTTCTTTCACAGCTTGCTGAAGTAGACTGATCATCATTTTTTCTGCTTTGTACATGTTTTTCTCTTTATCTGACAATTCAGAAATAGTTTTGATAACACCCACATCTGTACGAGGTTTAACATACTTCTTCACAATACACTCCCAAGACATTAAATGATTTGCTTGAACCCAATTTTCAAAACGATCTTTCCAACAATAATATTCTTCAATGCCCATCAGTTTCGGGGGTTTTTGCAAAGTTCCAGTTTCATTTTCCATGTTCACGCTCTGAGCAATAGTAACAGGAGTACTCGGGGCAGTAGCAAACGCGTTGTAAAACTCTTCTTCCATGATTCGGTTTCAAAAATTTCACAAACTTGCTTTCAAATGAAATGACACTCTTCACACGAAATGAACAAACTAACTGGTTTAAACGAAATGGATCCTTCACACGAAATGACTCCTTCACACGAAATGGACTTGGTGCGAAATGATTCTCTCAAGCGAAATGAACTGCTGAACGAATTCGTACGAAATGAAAACTTTCACACGAAATGGATGATTTCGTGCGAAATGAGCCTACTCTCAAACGAAATGATGATTTCGTGCGAAATGGAACCTCAATTCGTGCGAAATGCTGCTGACGTCATCCTCTCGGCCATATTTTTGTCAAATTGATCAAGTTTTAGGTTGATTTTAAGTCTGATTCTTTCAAGGCTTTATTAAAACAGTGTTTCGCTTATTATGTGTGAAAATCAAGCCATTTTAACCGTGAAAACTTGTTAATTTTGAAAAAGAAGGTGTAGAAGTCGGAAATATGATGAAATCAAGCTGAATTCGGTAAGAACTCTTCCTCCTGAGCTCTGATACCACTTGTAGGATCGAGAATCGATCTAAACGAGTCTATCAGAAGAGTTCAATCTATATCAAAGGCGGAATTCAATGATACAGACTTGATTACAGCTTGATATTCACTCTAATTGTCTTGTTTATCGATAAAACAACTTTTTACAACCTGGAGACACTTCGGCAGCACCTCGGCACCGGAATCACAAAGTTACATACGAAAAGAACAGGACAGGTATATATAGGCTGAGCATTTCGTACGAGATGGGCAATACTCATTTCGGGCGAAATGGTCACAAACACACTTTACTCGAATTTCGTGCCCTGATCCTTCTAATCTAATACAAGACTCGATACAAGACGAAGTCGACAGACATATGCACCAACACAATCTAGTCCACAGATTGTTTTGATCTGACGATCCATAACTGTTCTCACACGTTTCGCCGTTTTCCCTAAATCCTAACCCTATATATATATATATATATATATATATATATATATATATATATACATACATACATACATACATATAGTGGGAGTTGGCTAGAAAGCCTAAGTTTCCTAGAAAGTCTAAGAAGCAATAGGGAGGTGACATTTGACTTTTAGTTTTTTATTCAAAAGGGCCTGATGGTAATTTTATTATTAATTTAATTTTGGAATATTATATATCCTAAACTAACTATCCAGATATTTATGGAAACGAATATCTCTTTGACAATTTCAAATCATTACGATTTCAAAAGGGCAGTTACTTTAAATTACGAAGTTCAAATCATTAACAATTTCTTCACGTTGTGTTTTATCAGTTACTGGGTTCATCACAATGTGTTTTAGCAGTTACTAGTTTCAGTTACTATTTCATCACAATGTGTTTTATCAGTTACTGGTTGATATGATTTTTGGCATTCTTGATGTTGTGTTTTATCAGTTACTGGTTCATGTTGTGTTTATCAGTTACTGGTTTCATCACAATGTGTTTTATCAGTTACTGGTTTCAGTTACTGTTGAATCACAATGTGTTTTATCATTTACAGGTTGATGTGATTTTGGCATTCATGATGTTGTGTTTTATCAGTTACTAGGTTCATCACAATGTGTTTTAGCAGTTACTGGTTTCGGTTACTGTTTCATCACAATGTGTTTTATCAGTTACTAGTTGATATGATTTTTGGCATTCTTGATGTTGTGTTTTATCAATTACCGGTTTCATCACAATGTGTTATACCAGTTATGATTCATGAATGGCATGTTCTTTTGTATTTTATCTACTGTTTCATCACAATGTGTTTTATCAGTTACAGGTTGATGTGATTTTGGCATTCTTGATGTTGTGTTTTATCAGTTACTGGTTGATATGATTTTTGGCATTCTTTATGTTGTGTTTTATCAGTTACTGACTTATTGGTTCACATTGTGTTTTATCATTTGGCATTCTTGATGTTGTGTTTTAGCAGTTAGTCACTAGTTCGTCACATTGTGTTTAATCGCTAAAACACACTACTATGAACACATCTAGATCTGATTTATCGTTGTTTTTTGTATGATTTGGTGTTTTCAAATGTGAGGGATTAGAGAGAGAGAGAAAAAAATTACCACATTTTTCGAGGTGGTTTTATGATTGGTAGTTATTTCCTTATTTCAAACAACTTAAATGACACATTTACCCGCAATCAATTAAATTAGCCTATTTTAAAGACACGTATATTACCAAAATGCCACCAAGATGATCTCAACCATTAAACACACTCATCTGATGGCCCAGATCGCTTCCTACACTTTCTAGGGAAAACACACTTTTCGCAGGATCCCCACTATATATATATAGGGTAAGGTTCATGCGAGAACCGCAAGAACCAATGTGAACACAACCTAAAATAGCTAAAAAAAAACCTAAAAAAACCAAACCCCCACCCCTTCCCCCCCAAAAAAAACCTAAACCCCCCCCCCCTCTCAAAAAAAAACCTAACACCCCCCCCCCAAGCTAAATGCTAAAAACTAAACCCTCAAAAAACCTAAAGAAAACCTAACCCCCCCACCCCAAAACCTAAACCGCCCTCCCCCACCCCCCAAAAACCTAACCCCCCCTTCCCCCCAAGCTAAAATGCTAAAAACTAAACCCCCAAAATCGCTACTTTTAGTAGCAAAAAATAAAAAAAAAATTTAAAAAAATTAAAAAAAAAATTTGGCTACTAAAAGTAGCGATTTTTTTATAAAAAATATTAAAAAAAATTGTGTGTTTTTTAACTACTTTTAGGCATTTTTTGTTGTGTTCACATTGGTTCTCGCGGTTCTCGCAATAAAGGGTGGTTCCTAACGGATCTTTGTCCTATATATATATATATATATATATACAGAGGCCGGTTAACGTACAATACCACTTATCCTACATTATGTATGCGATGTTCACAGCCGTAGGATCTTCAATCCACCAAACTAATTTATATCCATAAATTAATCATATTTATATATTCAAATCTTATCGAAAAGGTTAAAATCGTCATTACGAGATCGTAATCTCTGTAACTGACGAAAGACAGTTCAAAATCGAACCCTGAATCAAATTCAACAACGTAAGATTCTTATTCACAACCTCCCTTCGTTCTTCTTGCTGCGATTTCATAACTGCTGATTTGTGAGTTCTGAACCACAATAACATCGATTGACCTTCGATCGAAGAAGATGATCCAGGTTGATTACTATAATATGCGAATTAAGTGTTTTCAAAGAAAGGGTACATATACCATGCGAAATGCATTTTGAACATGCGAAAAACAATTGAAAAACAAAGAAAGGGTATCGCTTTTTATAACTATACGAAAACGAATTGAACATGCGAAAATAGGTGATGTTTTAATTATTATAACATGTGAACTATATGAAAGTATGATTTAAAGCATGCGAAAATAAACAGTTGATAATGTTTGTGGTTTGTTATAATGTGCGAAGTCTGTTTCGAGCCACATGCGATTTTATAAACATTGATGCTGATGATTTCATATATCCACGTTGTGCAGAATAAGAAATTATGAATTGATAATTAAAATAAATATAAATTTACTTATTTATATACGATAAAAATGAATTTAATATCGATGTGACTGTAATGTGACTTGTAATGATCACTTTTAACATAAATACCCTGAACTTACCACCCTACCTACATAATAATATACTATTTTAATATTTAATGTATAATACTCAGACATAACAACTTTCCATATTAAGACACCAAACACAAACACACACAAAAACACACACATGGAAAAAATACGAGATAACAACAAAAAAAATGTCTTCTGAAGATTCTGAACAATTGACGAATATTGCAATAAAGGAACTATTGTCAACTCGCACGTTGACAGAAATTAGCATTGATGTCAACTCTTCTCACTTGATTCTTGATGTGTAGGCGAAGATTCTTTCAGAAATAAAAAAAATCAAGAACTATGGGAGAGACTCCTTGAACAACCACCATCAACTTCAGAGACGCCGCATTGGAGCACATCAAAGAACAGTCTCGAACTGATGACTTGGTCTTCTGTTAGTGCATATTTCGTACGTTTGCCACTATGCGAATAGTTACATAGAGCGTGTGTTGAATATTGTATAGAATAGAGAAAGTTAGACAGGTTTTGTAATTGTCAAAGTCAATCCGATCGGATGACACTTAGTGTGAGTTGTTGTAACACCTCGTAAAAATCATGACGAATATAATAAAGACACATGTCATGGACTTTAAACGTGTAATGGATTGATCTTGAGGGACTAAAGTTGTCAAACAACGTAAATATGCAAGTAAAAGGATCAAACGTGTCATCATGCCAAACTCATGCCTCTGAATGACCTCATAGGATGTTCGTATTCTTTGATGAATAAAATTATTGGACATTGAAAGCCGTTTGCGCTTAAATTCAAAACTTTATGAAGCATAGGGGTTAAAAGTGTCAACATGTTAAAAGTTACCTCTAAATGACCTTTTAACGATCCCAAAAACATTGTAATAATTTAATATTTTGCTCTCAAGAATATTGGATATTAATTTTATGGAGTTTCGGTGAAAACAAGACTTTTCGGGTGATCGTACAACTAACTGGGAGCTTAACGGAGTTAGTTCATGACCCAAGGCCCTTAATAGTTAACTATGGGGGTCCTAAATGCAATAAATGGAACTTAAATAAAGCTAAAATGGAACAGGGACTGAAATTGCAAGATTTGCAAACTTTTAACCGATTCTCCCCATTGTCGCAGGTCGCGTAAGCCAAGACCTATGCTTACGCGGGCCGCGTGAAAGTGCCAGATGCAGAAAAACAAGGACAACTGCAAGTTCAGTCAGTTCCACCGCCTTTGCATGCCTCAAATCGATACCAGGGATTGTGCCAATGGTTTTTCATGCACTAGGGACACCTGGTAACATCTGGGATCAATGTAGGGACATGTGGTTTGATCTTGATACATCAAAGTTCCTATATAAGGCCTTGTTCTTCACTTGTTCATTTCACACTTGCAAACTTTCACTCAAAACTCACTCTCTGAAGTTTCTTGGAGCTCTAGGAAGCTTTCCTCAGTTCATATTTCATGCTAAGAGTTATTGTAAGCATTCTTAGCCTCCTAAGTTCAAGTTTTATTAGTTTAATGACCAAAAGTCAAAGCCATCGTAATTAAGCTTTGACTTAGTGATTAATCACTAATGGTCCAGCCATTATTCGGATTGAAAGTGGCTATGAGTTGGTAATTATGTAGGTAATAAACCCTTAAAAGGGCACCTACTGATTATCACTCTAACTTGTTCAATTGTCGGGTCAAACTTATTAATAAAAAGTCAACAGAAGCAATTTTTATAAAATAATTCATAATTGATAATGTGAAGGTTATGGAACATGTTTTAACACTTAAATAACTTGGTAATTAATATAAGAACATGTTTAGGCATGTTCAACCCGACAATTCTGAGTTTAGGCTCGGTTCGCAACCGAAAGTCGCAAAAGTAGACTTTTTCTTTGACTTTCAGTTCAGACCCGATTTAGCTTGTTTTAGATATTCCTTAGGGTTCCTTTAGGACCATATTATAGGTTAGTATAACCCTCTGAGGTTATACAACTTGGTTCCTTAAAAATCCTAGATCATTGCATGTTTCCGTTAAATGCTTTAAAAGTTGACCATTACGCCCTTTTGATATTAAAACGAGATTTTTGAAAATGTTAGAGGACAAAAACCTTTATTACTAATTTATAAGCATGTCCTAAAAATTTGACATCAGTTTGTGGTCTAAATTAGGAGTTATGCTCGATATCGTAAATTGAAGGATTTTTATTAATTAAATGGCATTTTTAGTATAAAACCTATTTAAACCCAAATTTTGACACCAAACTTTCTACCCACTGATGTAATATAATATTTAGGGATTTTTGGAAATTTTTATTAAATTTTAAATTGATCATAACATCCGGGTTCTTGCATAGACTCGGTAATTGACGATTATGCCCTTTTTGCTAATAAAATGAGTTTTACACATCCTTTACATATCAAGCCTTTTTCTACTGATTTTATATATTAAATAAGTTATTTTAAACAGTAAGGGCTGATCAAAATCTCAGATTCCCTTAATCAACCCAAATATCGTCAAATATCGACTTTTATGCGATTTAGGTGCATAGTATGGTTTAAAACCATATTTGGCACCTAAGGCTTGTTACCTACTGATGTTATGAATAAATTTTTATATTTTAATAGTAAGTAAAAGTTTTGAACTCAGATTTCCAAATTTGACCCTTAAAGCTTATGTGAAATGACCAAAATGCCCCTACGGTGCATAGTTTGGCTATAAATGATAAAGTTCACATATGTATGATATCTTACTGATATAACTTACTAAAATAAATATTTTTACTGATCAATTTAGACCAGAACCTCAGATTAACATTAACCTCTTTTATAATCTTTAAAATGACCAAAATACCCCTACGGAGCTTAAATTGATTTTAAATTCGTTTTGAGCATAATGGAAGATATCCTACTGATATCATAACACATTTTAAGCATATTAACTTAGGGAACCTGTTCATGACTCATTTGGTTACCCGTTATGCATTTTTCGCATTCGGTACGGTTTATGTAACTAGTTTCATAAATTAACCGAAACGGGTCAAGCCTTATCATTTTTACCTCAAAATCCAGAATGTATTTAGTTTACCCATATTATACAAGTCTTCATACTTGTCGGGTCCAAATCACATTCTAATTCGGTCTTCGTTTAATCTTGCATTTTGAACCGTAAACCTTTCATTAAAACTAACCGGTCTAAGTTTAAACTTAAGTAAGACCCGTTAGGAATCTAATAGGTTATTAAAACCTTCATTCCAGATTAGGAGCCCGGTAAAAGCTATATGTACTTGCTGATTGATATACGGCTGGGATAAAAATTATATTTTTGCTCAGGTAAATACTTTTAACTTATTTTCCCTTATACGGGCTTGGGGTACGGTATTTAATAATACCGCTTGGTCGGGTATTGAATCTTTAATCGAATAATGGTTAAATCATTGAGATGACCCGTTTAATCTGTTTTGTTTGTTTTAAGCCTTTGGGGGGGTTAATGATCATGTCCTGAATATCCTCGGCTCATTCATTGAAATGGCCATGACTTAAGCACGGGGTGTAGGCATACACCTGTCGGTGCATATGTAAAATGATATACCCGCTTGTTGAGAATAACTCGTCGTGGGCTTATATTATGTGGTGTGTCTATTAATCTTATTCCGGCTTCTATCCCGGATCCTGAATGTATAATAAACATATAAATCTTTTACAATATTATTTTTAAATAATTATCCCAAGTTATAAAAGAATATTTGTGCCTTGTACATTTAAATCAATTTTCTTAATTATTTTCAAAAGTGTCGGTTAATTGTATTTACCAGTGTAAACTGACGTATTTTCCAAAAAGGTTAAGTGCAGGTACTAAGCAAAATGGGCTGGCTACTCCTAGTATCAAATAAAGAGTCTTGCAAGCTTTTGATGCTTAAATCTGTTAAACAATATTTCTTTTTATCTTAGATCCACCTGTGGATCCATCTTATAACCCGTTTGAAATATTTTATGTTACTTTCGAATCGGTTTGTATAATTATTACTTTTAGACTTCCGCTGTGCATTTAAACTGTGATTATTGACCATGATGATATCAACTACGTCACGATGCTCCCCACCGGGCCCACCGGTAATACGTGGAAATATCGGAGTGTGACAGTTGTCTATAAATAGGGGGTTGGGGCTCCCATTTGGACAAGCTTTTGGTTCCCAGAGGGGAAATGCTGTCTAACTGGTCTCGTGGTGCTGTAAACGTTGAATAATCAATAGAGACCAAATTATAAGTGACTGCTCGGTGTTGTGTCTATCTTCTACTCCTTTCTTAGTCGTAATAAACGCACCGAACACCTCGTTTCGGGACCGAAGCTCCGTCAAACTCACCGGATCCTGGAATCAGCAGTGGTATCAGAGCTACGGTACCGATTTAATCGATCTAACATTCGATTAAATCACCCAAAGCTCATCAATTTTGGGTTAAACAGGAGTTTTGACGTTAAAATGAGAAAATCATCAAAATAAAGGTCAATTCACGGATGTATTTTGGAATTGAAGACATCATTCTGTTCAGAATTGATTCGCGCACAATCCTGTGAAGTTTCATCATGAAATTCACACAAATAAAGATTCTGGAGCGAAAAAACGTGATTCGGAGTGTTCTTTAGCTGATAGCACATTTCCAATCGGATGGCAATCCGATCGGATGACAATCCGATCCACATCACTATCTTACTTGAAGGCTTATTGGAGGATAAATGCTTTTCAATCGGATGACCATCCGATCCATGTCACTATGGAGTGTTTGAAAGTTCAAGTTGTTTTCAATGAACGACAATCTGATCGGATGACCATCTGATTTACAAACACATGTTTGCCCATCTTCCTTTAATCGGATGGCAATCCGATCGGATGACCATCCGACACTTGACATTCGACCAGATGATCAAATGCCTATAAAAAAGGCATTTTTTGTTCGCAACGACGAGGAGAGTCTACAGAAAAAATTTGGTGATTGTCAATTTTTTCTGGATTTTAACGACCAAGCTGGGTTGTTCGGGGATACCGTCGGGGGCTTCAGTGTACAGATTTGATGATGCGATCACGGATTGTGGAAATTAGTGTCACACCCCGATATTTCCACATATTACCGGTGGGCCCGGCGGGGAGTATCGTGACGTAGTTGATATCATCATAGTCAATACACACAATATAATAGCACAGCGGAAGGCTTGGTGAATAAACTATTACAAACCATAATGTCTGAGTGTTCGAGTGACAGAATATACAGACTGGAATGTAATAAGATCCACAGGCGGATCATAAATAAATACAAAGAAACAAAATAACAGACTTCAGGCATCTATGGATTTGCAAGATCCTCTTATGACACCTAATAGCTCCAGCCTATTACGAGAGGTACCTGTCAAATCAGTCTTTAAGAAAATACGTCAGTTTACACTCGTAAATACAATTAACTGACTCTTTTGAAACCATTTATGAAAATTGATTTAAGTGCACATGGCACAAATCTTTTATAACTTGGGACAATTATTTAAATATAATTTTGTATACAGATTTACATGTTTGTCTTACAATTGGGGCCGGTTGGAAGCCGGTATTGATTAACCGACTCACCGCCTTAAAAGAACCCACAAAGGAGTTATCCCCAACATGTGGGTTTATATTTTAGCATTTGCATCTGTCAGGTGTATGCCTACACCCCGTGCACAGGTCGTGGCCATTTTCAAATGAAATGAGCCGAGGATATCCAGGACATGGTCGTATTAACCCCCAATGCTTATGTTATCAAACAAGACAGATTAAAACGGGTTATGTAAATTTATTAATCACAATCCGATTAAATGATTTCATACCCGACCAAGTGGTATTATTATAATACCATATCCCAAGCCCGTATAAGGGAAAATAAGTTAAAAGTATTTACCTGATGCTAGCAGTATAATCCTAAAGCTCTTGATGGCACCTTCTACCGAAAGCTATTTAATCTGTATAGAAGGTTTATTACCTATTAGGATGCTAACGGGTCTTTAATTTACTCAATGACTTAGACCGGCTAGCTAGAAGGAAACCTTACGGTTCTAAACGCTAAATTAAGCGGAGACCGGAAAAAAATGTGATTTAGACCCGACAATCTTGGATACTTGTATAATATGGGTAAACTAAACACATTCTGGAAATTGAGAATTTAATGATAAGGTTAAGCCCGTTTCGACTATTTTATGTAAACTAGTCACATAAGCCGATCCAAACGCGTAAACGAGTAACGGGCAACCAAATAAATTATATACAGGTCTTAATCGTTATTATGCTCAAAATATGTTAATACATCAGTAAGATGTTAACATATATGCCCAAAAAGTAATTTAAACCAAAATAAGTCCCATAAGGGCATTTTGGTAATTTTAATGTCCATAAAAGAGTTTAAATGTGAAACTGAGTTTCAGGTCTGATTTAATTAAAAAAAATATGTATTTTTATAAGTTATATCAGTAGGGTATTTTATATATGTGAAATTTATCTTATATAACCAAACTATGCACCGTAGGGGTATTTTGGTAATTTTACATAGGCATTAAAGGTCAAAATATACTTCTGAGTTTTAAAAACTTTGGCTTACTGTTTAATCATATAAATTTGCTTAAAACATCAGTGGTTAATAAGTTTTATATGTCAAATATAGTTTTAACTCAAACTATGTGCTAAAAACGCTTAAAATTCGGTTTTAAGGGATATTTGGTTTAAAACAGGAAATCTGAGTTTTTGATCAGTTTATAAAGTTCAAAATACATTATTTATCATATAAAATCAGTAGCAAAAGGTTTGGCACTAAAAAGTTGTGTAAAACTTATTTTATGTATGAAAAGGGTAAAACCGACAATTACCGAAATCAAGCTATAATCCTATGTTATGCTCAGCCTAAAAATAAATAAAAATCTCCAAAATATTATTTTACATCAGTAGGTAAAAATTTTGGTGTCAAAAATAGGGTTTAGATTGGCTTTATGCTAATTACGCCATTTAAATAATAAAAAGCTCCTTAATTACGCTATTGAGCATAACTCCTATTCTAGACCTCAAACTGAAGTCAAATTTTCGGGACATGTCTAAATATCAGTAGCAAAGGTGTTAGTCCAATTACATTGTTAAAAATCTCAGTTGTATGTAAAAAGGGCGTTTATGGCATTATTGAGCATAATTACGATCAAGTGCATATAATTCAAACCAATCGGCACCATGCAATATAATTCCAGAGGGTTATACTACTAAGTAATATGGTCCTAATGGAAGCTTAAAACATGGGTGAATTAAGCTTAAACGAGTCAGAACTGAAAGTCAAAGCAAAAGTCAAGCTTTTGCGACTTTCGGTTATAAACTGACCTTAGACTATTAATTGTCGGGTTAGGACTGATAAAACATGTTTTAATATTAATTACCAAGTCATTAGAATGTTAAAATATAATTTAGAACCTCTGGTTTATTAATTTTAATCATATTCAAACATTCTGTCCAGTTTGACTTTTTGTCAACCGACAATTTACCAGTCAAACAAGATAATTAGGAGGTGCCCTTTTAAGGGTTAATCACCTACCCTAATGTGGTTCTATAACCACTTTCAATTTGATCAGTGGTTAGACCATATGTGATAATTCTGAAAGTCAAACCTAAATTACTATATGTTTGACTTTTAGGAAATTAAACTAATTAAAACAATTAAACAAGTAATTAGAGGCTTACTACAAGTCCTAGCTGTCTTTTCTACACTTCAAATCCTTCTTCTTGTCCTTAGCAAGCTCCAGGAGTTGTAGATTAGTGAATTGTTGCAAGTGTGCATAATAACTCAAGAACTAATGTTCTTATATACTACTTTGCAAGTTCATAGATCATTCACACCTGTTATGGAACATCATAGGATCACCCCAGGTGTCCTACCTGATGAAATAAACCGACATATAGCTCCTTAGGTCGTTACAAACTAGGCTAAGGCGGTGGAACAGCCAAAACCCGCACCTGGCACATTTTTACTGATCTGGCACTCTGAGGCGGGCCGCGTAAGCCATAAGGGGGAGGGCTTACGTGGGCCGCTTGGACCGGCTGATCTGGTAAAACAAGTTTTAAAGCTGGCAGTTTTAGTCCCTGGTGCTTTTAAACCCTTTTTAACTTATTTGTTGACATGTAGGGCCCTTGTAGTCAGTTTGTTGAAGCTCAAGGATGTATAAACTAACTTCCTTAGGCTCCGGTTCGTTAAATATATCTATGAAAGCAAGTTTCATCAAGTTGACACTTTTGGCCCAAAGTCTTGAAAACATGCTTAACGATCTCGAAACCACGTGAAATTTATACCACTTATTCTTGAGGGTATATTTGAATATTTCGAAGCCTCGGTTTCGTTAAAAGGTCACTCAGAGGTCAGAATCAACATGTTGACACGTTTAACCCTTGTAATTTAATAATCTTCTGATTATTTTCATAAACGGCTTCTTATATCCAATCAACCACTCATTTAAGAATATATACATCATGTATGGTCATTCAGAGGCATAAGTTTGGCATGTTGACACTTCTAGTCCTTGTGGTTTCATAGTTTCACTGTTTGAAAACTTTAGTCCTTCAAACTCGAACTTTCACACCTTTAGAGTTTAGGACACGTGTCTTTACATAATTGGACACGTTTTTACGTGGTGTTACATCCTCACCCCCTTAAAAGAAATCTTGACCCCGAGATTTACTGGAATAAATGAGGGTACTTTTGTCGCATAGTGGACTCAACTTCCCACGTATATTCGGGACCTCTGCGGGCGTCCCATTTGACCTTTACTATAGGTACATGCTTCCTTCGGAGCTTTTTAACCTGTCGATCCTCGATCGATATAGGTCTCTCAATGAATCTCAAGCTTTCATCAATCTGTACGTCTTTATGAGACATAGCTAGAGATTCATCGGCTAGGCATTTCTTGAGATTACAAATGTGGAACACATTATGGATTCCACTCAGCTCCTCAGGCAAGTTTAGCTTATAAGCTACACTGCCGACACATTCAATAATCTCGAATGGTCCAATATATCTAGGGCTTAACTTGCCCTTTTTACCAAAACGCATCACACCCTTCCAAGGTGACACTTTCAATAGAACTTTATCGCCTACCTCAAACTTTAGAGGTTTTCATCTTTTATCAGCATAACTTTTCTGCCTATCCCTGGCAGCTTTCAGGCGATCTCAAATCTAGACAATCTTGTCTGTTGTTTGAAGGACTATATCAGGTCCTGATAACTGAGCTTCTCATACTTCTGCCCAACAAACAGGTGTTCTGCACTTCGTACCATATAATGCCTCAAAAGGCGCAGCCTGAATGCTAGTATGGTAGCTATTATTATAGGAGAACTCGACCAATGGCAGGTGGTCTTCCCAACTACCACCTAAATCAATAACACATGCACGAAGCATGTCTTCCAAAGTTTGAATTGTACGCTCATTCTGTCCATCAGTCTGAGGATGGTAAGCAGTACTAAAATTCAAACGCGTGCCCAAAGATTGTTGGAAACTTTTCCAAAAATGAGAGGTGTATCTAGTATCTCTATCAGAGATAATAGTCACTGGTACACCATGAAGAGCTACAATCTTATCAACGTACAACTGGGCTAACTTGTCGGAGCTATGAGTCTCCTTGATGGGCAAGAAATGTGCTGACTTGGTCAGTCTATCAACAATAACCCATATGGTATCATTTCCATGCCTTGTTTTAGGTAACTTAGTTATGAAATCCATGGTCACCATCTCCTACTTCCACGTAGGGAGTTCTGGTTGTTGAAGTAGACCTGATGGTTTTTGATGTTCAGCTTTAATCTGAGCACAAGTCAGGCACTTAGCTACATGTGTGGCAATAGATTTCTTCAAACCTATCCACCAATAATTAGCCTTCAAATCCTAATACATTTTGTCACCTCCAGGGTGAACCGAGTACTTGGAGTTGTGGGCTTCCTGGAGGATTACGTCTCGAAGTCCTCCATGAATAGGAACCCAAATTCTTCCATTCATTCTGAGGATTCCATCCTTCCCAGGCGCTAACTGCTCAGCAGTTATACCCAACTTTTCATTTGGAAGGTTAACTTCCAAAACAACATCCTTCTGTGCAGCTAATAGTTTTTCATTCAGACTATTCTTCAATTCAATGCTCTTGGCATTGATCCTGATTGGTTTAACTCTTTCCTTTCGGCTTAGAGCATCAGCGACCACATTCGCCTTACTAGGATGGTAGCGAATTTCGCAATCATAGTCATTTAATGTTTCCATCCAACGGCGTTGTCTCATATTGAGCTCTTTTTTATTGAACAAATGTTGGAGACTTTTGTGATCCGAGTAGATCACGCATTTAGTTCCATATAAATAATGTCTCCACAACTTAAGTGCGAATACAACGGCACCCAATTCCAAATCATGGGTGGTGTAATTCTTTTCATGCACCTTCAGTTGTCTTGATGCATAGGCAATTACCTTGCCATGCTGCATAAGTACACACCCCATGCCAGTGTGTGAAGCATCACAATATACGACAAACTCTTCAATCGCTTCGGGTAAGGTTAACACTGGAGCATTGCTCAACTTTTGCTTAAGAATCTCAAATGATTCTTGTTGTTTGGGACCCCAATCAAATTTCACATTCTTGCGGGTCAGAGAAGTTAATGGTGCAGCTATTCTTGAGAAGTTCTCAATGAATCTTCTATAATACCCAGCTAAACCCAGAAAGCTACGTATTTCGGTTGGAGTCTTGGGTGCTTCCCAATTAATTACGGCTTCTACCTTAGCGGGATCTACTTGGATACCTCGCTCACTAACAACATGTCCAAGGAATTGGACTTAACGAAGCCAAAACTCGCATTTGGAGAATTTAGCATACAACTTCTCCTGTTGAAGCAATCCTAAGATACATCGTAGGTGCTTCTCATGATCAACTTGGCTATGAGAGTAGATAAGTATGTCGTCTATAAAGACAATGACAAACTTATCTAAATATGGCTTGCAGACTCTATTCATGAGGTCCATGAATGCTGCTGGAGCATTAGTGAGCCCAAATGGCATCACTAAAAATTCAAAATGTCCATACCTCGTTCTGAATGCCGTCTTAGGCACATCTTCAGTTCTTACTTTAAGTTTATGATACCCAGATCTCAAGTCAATCTTTGAGAAATAGCTCGCCCCTTGTAGCTGATCAAATAAATCATCGATCCTGGGTAAAGGATAACGATACTTGATCGTTACCTTATTCAATTCACGATAATCAATGCATAAGCGCATTGATCCGTCCTTCTTTTTCACAAACAGTATTGGAGCTCCCCAAGGCGAAGAGCTGGGTTAAATGAAACCTTTATCTAGTAAGTCGTCCAATTGAGTTCTGAGCTCTTTCATTTCAGTAGGTGCTAGGCGATAAGGAGCTCGTGCAATAGGTGCAGCTCCTGGAAGAATGTCTATCCTAAACTCTACCTGCCTCTCAGGAGGTAATCCAGGTAACTCGTTAGGAAAGACATCAGGATACTCAGAGATGATTGGGATCAGTGGCGCAGCATGTAAGGGGCCGGGGGGGGGGGACGTCCGCCCCCCGGGATTTTTAGCTCAGTAGTGTTATATATGTAGTTTTCGTATAGAAATTTGTGGGTATATACGTTTTCACCCCCCCGGTTCTATAGAAATTTTTGGGTATATATGTTTTCACCCCCCCCGGCCGAAAAATCCAAGCTTCGCCACTGATTGGGATGTCTTCAATCTTAGGTTTTGGATCATTCACAGTCACTTGTGCCATGTAAATGACACATCCGCTCTTTAAACACTGTGATACCTTGAGAATAGACACATTGCTGGGCAACCCGTATTGTGTATCTCCTTGAATAGTGACAGATTCACCAGAAGGAGTTTTGATAATAACTAGCTTTTTATCACAGGCAATTTGGGCTTGGTTATGCGACAACCAATCCATGCCCAAAACTATATCAAACCCAGCCAACTTCATTGGCAAGAGAGATAGCGGGATAGAATGATTCTTGATGGATATAAAGCATCCATCAAGCAAAGTTGAAGCTGTTTCTAAGGTACCATCAGCAAGTTCTACCTCATATTTTATGTCTAGAGTCTTAATAGGCAAATTCAGTGACTTACAAAACTTATGGTCTACAAAAGACTTATCAGCACCTGAATCAAATAAGACTCTAGCATAATTATTATTAATGAGGAAGGTACCTGTTATGACGTTCTCGTCATTCACCGCTTCCCTAGCATTCATTTGGAAAACCCTTGCATTGGTTTTCTTTGCCTCCTCGGGCTTCTTAGCATTCTTGGGGCAATTGGTTTTGATGTGCCCCTTTTCATTGCAACCGTAACAGGTTGCATCCTTAATATTCCGGCACTCCACAGATTTGTGCCCTTTCTTTTTGCAAATCCCACATGGTTTGGCTTGTGGGTCCTGGTTGCACTTCCCAAAGTGCCTCTTATTGCAGGTTTTGCATCTGGGCTTATCACTTGACTGCCCCTTCTTGGAATTAAAATTCCATTTTCCTTTCTTGTTCGACTGAGGAGACTTATCTTCCGCTCTCTTCCTCTTCCCATCATCACTGGTTTTCTTTGCCCTACTCCTCACAACATCAAGAGTGAGGGACAAAGATAGATCCACAGCAGACCTATAAGTGGCTGTCTTAGAGGCCTTAACATTCCCTTTTCCTTCAGGAGCCAAACCACCGATGAAACGCGCAATGCGTTTGGGTTCAGGAGTGACTAGGTATGGCACAAGCCTTGACATTGAATTGAAGCTAGTCACGTAGGATCTACAATCCAGATCTTTCATTACTAAGGTGAGGAAATCAGTCTCTATCCGCTCGACTTCATGCTGAGGGCAATAGGTTTCCTTAACCAAATCAACAAACTTGTTCCATGATAGATTGTACAAAGGAACCTTCCCAATGGCTTGCACTAACGCTTTCCACCAAGTGAGGGCATCGCCCTTGAAGGATTGCAATACAAACTTCACTATATCCTCTTTAGAACATCCGCTGATGTCTATCACAGTCTCCATCTCATCTAACCATTTCATGCAATCGATTGCGCCTTTTTCTCCTGTAAAATCTCTCGGTTTACAGGAGACAAAGTACTTGTAGGTACAACCCTTGGTGTACCAGGGAGTCGGTTCAAGGACAATCTGCCTCTTGAGCTCACTACCCTGATTAGATGAGTGCTGAGACTCACTTTTCTTATGAGTATGGGGTTGAGAATGGGATCTCGAATGACTTATGGACCGAACATTGCTCGGTTCCTTAAATATCTTATCTACTGCTTGGGCAACTGCAGTATCGATCATTGCTTGCAGTTCAGCATTTGTAAGATTTACTCTTGCTTCATTATTATTTTCTCCTCGAGGGTGGCTATTTGCCTCATCAGATCCAACCATTTTCGAGTACTATATCAAACAATAATGATATTTAAATTATATAATATTTCATTGCATTGGTGATCAAATGGTCATGGTATTATTAAACCATATAGACCATTTTAATAAATTAATCAAATCAATAGAATATAATATTCTCTTATATCCATTAGATAGGGGAAATTATAATTCACAACTGTCAATGTCTTAGAAGACATTTTATTTAACATTAGGCTTGTCTTGAAGGACATTTAGATAACCCAGAAGCTTGTCTCAGAGACGATTAAAATATATAATCATTGATCTCTTGGATCAGTGACCTTCTAAGGGTCGAACAAAGTTCATCGCCTTTTTGACAAGAAGTTTATAAGTAATACTATCATTGTCATTATGACACCTTTGCTTATAAGCATACATCTCTAATGGATGTTGTGGTGTTTACATCATATTGATGTTTATTAGTCATGATTCATGATGATCATATAGGCTAAAAATAGTGGCTTGGAAAAATCCAAGTACATTAGGAAGATTGTGTGGTTTCTCGTACCGCACAATTCAGGATTGTTAACATGTTTTCAGATGTTAACAGAGAATCATTATCTTAAAAAGGTTTTACCATCATAGCCATTTACTATTTTGGCTAGGTTATACCTTTAAGAAATTTGTTGGCAGATCAATAAATTTGAAATGATATAGCATGATGTAATAAAATACATATTTAAAATCGAAAATAACTTCATTAAACCACGAAACGAGTACAACATTGCCCAAAAAGGGACTTGAGAAAAAAAAAACAACCCAAACTGCCCACGCAGGGGCTACTGAAAGCATTGCCCACGCAGGGGCTACTGAAACAGAAAGTAAGTCCACGCAGGGACTTGGTACATGAAAACGAAATAAATGTCCTCGCAGGGACTTATTGAAATACAACATGAACAACAATTTCCTACTTCTTGCCCTTAAGAAGGTTCATAAGACCTTTGACAAAACCATTGTGCTTCTTCTTAGTTTCGTGGGCCTCATGTTCAACCCGGTCTAGCCTCTGTAAAATTTCCTGAGTTTGATCCTGATGGTGGTTGCTGGTATGGTGGGTATTGGTATCCCTGTACCGTATATCCAGTGGGGTAAACTGGAGGGTAAGAAGTAGGATAGAGTGCATTGTATTGAGCAGCTATAAGGTAAGGGTCATGATTTCCATAGTCCGATGGGTATCCAGACGGATTATACCCAGATGAACCTGGGTATGTCAGAATCGGGTTGTCAAAACCCAACGGTGGCTGCAGTGGTGCATGAGAGACTTGTGGAAGGTTGACTTCCGGCACCGTGTGTGAGGGTCAGCCCAACTATGGGTCCTCTGGAATAGGAGGGTAAGAACTTGAGCCATGAGAAGATGCAAACCGTGGTCCCCCACGTACGGACATTCTAGCATTTCTCCTTGGCCTTGGCGGCTCGGGAGGCTATTGAGGTGGTTCCTCAACTGGTAACGGTGGTGGGGTAACAGCTTGGAGCTGGGGTTCAACCAAGGGAGGTTGGGCTGGGGAATTATGGTATGAAGGTGTAAAGAACCAATCATACTGAGCCATCCTCTCTTGAAATGAGTCGAGCCCATTGTACGGTGATCCCTGAAATGGGGAACCGCTTGAGATGCTTATTGGGTGGCCTGGTGTTCCTGTTTGCAATTCTGGGTCCGGGTCATCATCCATCTCCATTTCCTGAGAAACGTGATCCTCAGGCCCCAAAGGGTTGTAGCCTAAAAAGTTGTTAACATAATCATTCGGATTAAATTGTGCGGGAGAGTAAGTAGAATCTGAATGATGAAAAGGATGAGATTGAAAGGAGTGGTGTGATTGGTTTGAGTGATGAGTTCCCTGCGAAAGAGGGGAATGATGGGGTTTGATAGGAATGGGCAACCCAAAGTAAGGAGGGTCAGATGGTGAGGATCCCAGCGAGACAGAATGTCTTGCTGGTTCAAAGCTATGGCTCCAATTATCCCTTGAGTCGAAGCCGGAAAGCGAGTCGGGTGGTGTACGTCTGTGGGAGGGTCCCGCGCTGCCAGACGGTCCTCCACGCATTGGTCCTTTGCCTTTTCCTCTTACTCTTGGTGGCATTCTTCCAAGTGTAAACCTGTCAAAGCAAGTAACTATAATAAAACAATAAAAGGAAAGGTTAAGAGTAAAATCCTGGGTCATTTGCCTAGACTCGAGAGTCTAAGGAATGTGCTTATTGTGTCATTGAGATTAAACACAAAAGGTTAGTGTTTAATTCACTCAATGTTGGCTCTGATACCAACCTGTCACACCCCGATATTTCCACATATTACCGGTGGGCCTGGCGGGGAGTATCGTGACGTAGTTGATATCATCATAGTCAATACACACAATATAATAGCACAGCGGAAGGCTTGGTGAATAAACTATTACAAACCATAATGTCTGAGTGTTCGAGTGACAGAATATACAGACTGGAATGTAATAAGATCCACAGGCGGATCATAAATAAATACAAAGAAACAAAATAACAGACTTCAGGCATCTATGGATTTGCAAGATCCTCTTATGACACCTAATAGCTCCAGCCTATTACGAGAGGTACCTGTCAAATCAGTCTTTAAGAAAATACGTCAGTTTACACTCGTAAATACAATTAACTGACTCTTTTGAAAACATTTATGAAAATTGATTTAAGTGCACATGGCACAAATCTTTTATAACTTGGGACAATTATTTAAATATAATCTTGTATACAGATTTACATGTTTGTCTTACAATAGGGGTCGGTTGGAAGCCAGTCTTGATTAACCGACTCACCACCTTAAAAGAACCCTCAAAGGAGTTATCCCCAACATGTGGGTTTATATTTTAGCATTTGCATCTGTCAGGTGTATACCTGCACCCCGTGCATAGGTCGTGGCCATTTTCAAATGAAATGAGCCGATGATATCCAGGACATGGTCGTATTAACCCCCAATGCTTATGTTATCAAACAAGACAGATTAAAACGGGTTATATAAATTTATTAATCACAATCCGATTAAATGATTTCATACCCGACCAAGTGGTATTATTATAATACCATATCCCAAGCCCGTATAAGGGAAAATAAGTTAAAAGTATTTACCTGATGCTAGCAGTATAATCCTAAAGCTCTTGATGGCACATTCTACTGGAAGCTATTTAATCTGTATAGAAGGTATATTACCTATTAGGATGCTAACGGGTCTTTAATTTACTCAAGGACTTAGACCGGCTAGCTAGAAGGAAACCTTACGGTTCTAAACGCTAGATTAAGCGGAGACCGGAATAGAATGTGATTTAGACCCGACAAGCTTGGATACTTGTATAATATGGGTAAACTAAACACATTCTGGAAATTGAGAATTTAATGATAAGGTTAAGCCCGTTTCGACTATTTTATGTAAACTAGTCACATAAGCCGATCCGAACGCGTAAACGAGTAACGGGCAACCAAATAAATTATATACAGGTCTTAATCGTTATTATGCTCAAAATATGTTAATACATCAGTAAGATGTTAACATATATGCCCAAAAAGTAATTTAAACCAAAATAAGTCCCATAAGGGCATTTTGGTAATTTTAATGTCCATAAAAGAGTTTAAATGTGAAACTGAGTTTCAGGTCTAATTTAATTAATAAAAATATGTATTTTTATAAGTTATATCAGTGGGGTATTTTATATATGTGAAATTTATCTTATATAACCAAACTATGCACCGTAGGGGCATTTTGGTAATTTTACATAGGCTTTAAAGGTCAAAATATACTTCTGAGTTTTAAAAACTTTGGCTTACTGTTTAATCATATGAATTTTCTTAAAACATCAGTGGTTAATAAGTTTTATATGTCAAATATAGTTTTAACTCAAACTATGTGCTAAAAACGCTTAAAAGTCGGTTTTAAGGGATATTTGGTTTAAAACAGGAAATCTGAGTTTTTGATCAGTTTATAAAGTACAAAATACTTTATTTATCATATAAAATCATTAGCAAAAGGTTTGGCACTAAAAAGTTGTGTAAAACTTATTTTATGTATGAAAAGGGTAAAACCGACAATTACCGAAATCAAGCTATAATCCTATGTTATGCTCAGCCTAAAAATAAATAAAAATCTCCAAAATATTATTTTACATCAGTAGGTAAAAATTTTGGTGTCAAAAATAGGGTTTAGATTGGCTTTATGCTAATTACGCCATTTAAATAATAAAAAGCTCCTTAATTACGCTATTGAGCATAACTCCTATTCTAGACCTCAAACTGAAGTCAAATTTTCGGGACATGTCTAAATATCAGTAGCAAAGGTGTTAGTCCAATTACATTGTTAAAAATCTCAGTTGTATGTAAAAAGGGCGTTTATGGCATTATTGAGCATAATTACGATCAAGTGCATATAATTCAAACCAATCGGCACCATGCAATATAATTCCAGAGGGTTATACTACTAAGTAATATGGTCCTAATGGAAGCTTAAAACATGGGTTTATTAAGCTTAAACGAGTCAGAACTGAAAGTCAAAGCAAAAGTCAAGCTTTTGCGACTTTCGGTTATAAACTGACCTTAGACTATTAATTGTCGGGTTAGGACTGATAAAACATGTTTTAATATTAATTACCAAGTCATTAGAATGTTAAAATATAATTTAGAACCTCTGGTTTATTAATTTTAATCATATTCAAACATTCTGTCCAGTTTGACTTTTTGTCAACCGACAATTTACCAGTCAAACGAGATAATTAGGAGGTGCCCTTTTAAGGGTTAATCACCTACCCTAAGATGTTAACATATATGCCCAAAAAGTAATTTAAACCAAAATAAGTCCCATAAGGGCATTTTGGTAATTTTAATGTCCATAAAAGAGTTTAAATGTGAAACTGAGTTTCAGGTCTAATTTAATTAATAAAAATATGTATTTTTATAAGTTATATCAGTGGGGTATTTTATATATGTGAAATTTATCTTATATAACCAAACTATGCACCGTAGGGGCATTTTGGTAATTTTACATAGGCTTTAAAGGTCAAAATATACTTCTGAGTTTTAAAAACTTTGGCTTACTGTTTAATCATATGAGTTTTCTTAAAACATCAGTGGTTAATAAGTTTTATATGTCAAATATAGTTTTAACTCAAACTATGTGCTAAAAACGCTTAAAAGTCGGTTTTAAGGGATATTTGGTTTAAAACAGGAAATCTGAGTTTTTGATCAGTTTATAAAGTACAAAATACTTTATTTATCATATAAAATCATTAGCAAAAGGTTTGGCACTAAAAAGTTGTGTAAAACTTATTTTATGTATGAAAAGGGTAAAACCGACAATTACCGAAATCAAGCTATAATCCTCTGTTATGCTCAGCCTAAAAATAAATAAAAATCTCCAAAAATCCCAAAATATTATTTTACATCAGTAGGTAAAAAGTTTGGTGTCAAAAATAGGGTTTAGATAGGCTTTATGCTAATTATGCCATTTAAATAATAAAAAGCTCCTAAATTACGCTATTGAGCATAACTCCTATTCTAGACCTCAAACTGAAGTCAAATTTTCGGGACATGTCTAAATATCAGTAGCAACGGTGTTAGTCCAATCACATTGTTAAAAATCTCAGTTGTATGTAAAAAGGGCGTTTATGGCATTATTGAGCATAATTACGATCAAGTGCATATAATTCAAACCACTAGGCACCATGCAATATAACTCCAGAGGGTTATACTACTAAGTAATATGGTTCTAATGGAAGCTTAAAACACGGGTGAATTAAGCTTAAACGGGTCAGAACTGAAAGTCAAAGCGAAAGTCAAGCTTTTGCAACTTTCGGTTATAAACTGACCTTAGACTATTAATTGTCGGGTTAGGACTGATAAAACATGTTTTAATATTAATTACCAAGTCATTAGAATGTTAAAATATAATTTAGAACCTCTGGTTTATTAATTTTAATCATATTCAAACATTCTGTCCAGTTTGACTTTTTGTCAAACTACTTTGACCCGACAATTGACCAGTCAAACGAGATAATTAGGAGGTGCCCTTTTAAGGGTTAATCACCTACACTAATGTGGTTCTATAACCACTTTCAATTTGATCAGTGGTTAGACCACATGTGATAATTCTGAAAGTCAAACCTAAATTACTATATGTTTGACTTTTAGGAAATTAAACTAATTAAAACAATTAAACAAGTAATTAGAGGCTTACTACAAGTCCTAGCTGTCTTTTCTACACTTCAAATCCTTCTTCTTGTCCTTAGCAAGCTCCAGGAGTTGTAGATTAGTGAATTGTTGCAAGTGTGCATAATAACTCAAGAACTAATGTTCTTATATACTACTTTGCAAGTTCATAGATCATTCACACCTGTTATGGAACATCATAGGATCACCCCAGGTGTCCTACCTGATGAAATAAACCGACATATAGCTCCTTAGGTCGTTACAAACTAGGCTAAGGCGGTGGAACAGCCAAAACCCGCACCTGGCACATTTTTACTGATCTGGCACTCTGAGGCGGGCCGCGTAAGCCATAGGGGGGCTTACGCGGGCCGCTTGGACCGGCTGATCTGGTAAAACAAGTTTTAAAGCTGGCAGTTTTAGTCCCTGGTGCTTTTAAACCCTTTTTAACTTATTTGTTGACATGTAGGGCCCTTGTAGTCAGTTTGTTGAAGCTCAAGGATGTATAAACTAACTTCCTTAGGCTCCGGTTCGTTAAATATCTCTATGAAAGCAAGTTTCATCAAGTTGACACTTTTGGCCCAAAGTCTTGAAAACATGCTTAACGATCTCGAAACCACGTGAAATTTATACCACTTATTCTTGAGGGTATATTTGAATATTTCGAAGCCTCGGTTTCGTTAAAAGGTCACTCAGAGGTCAGAATCAACATGTATACACGTTTAACCCTTGTAATTTAATAATCTTCTGATTATTTTCATAAACGACTTCTTATATCCAATCAACCACTCGTTTAAGAATATATACATCATGTATGGTCATTCAGAGGCATAAGTTTGGCATGTTGACACTTCTAGTCCTTGTGGTTTCATAGTTTCACTATTTGAAAACTTTAGTCCTTCAAACTCGAACTTTCACACCTTTAGAGTTTAGGACATATATCTTTACATAATTGGACACGTTTTTATGTGGTGTTACAATTAGTTGGGTAGTCATGATACTGGTGCAGAAAGTTTATCATCCAGGGTATCTGACTATTTATGGGCCAAAACGTAAAATCCGTAAAGGCGAAAAGCTGACAATTGTGGCGAATATTGTGATATTCTGGTTTGGTCAAGTTTTTCGGAGAAAAGAATTAAAAATTGAATTCAGTTTGAGGGGGAATTCAGTGATAGAGACGTCAGAATTTGCAAAAATGAGGGGGAATAAAAATTTCACTGTCGTATGTTGAAATTCCGGCATTTTTGAAATTCGTGACACTGCAACAATATTCGGGTAGTTTCGACTTCAAATTGTCAAGGGGAATGTGAATCTGATCGTGAGTGTAAGCTTCCGAGATCAAGAGGATCCGAGGTGTTGATATTTGATCGTGGAAGAAAGCATCATAGATCTGAGAGTGATCATGGATGATAGCTTTTGAGATCTAGATTATCCGAGGAGATGAATCTGATTGTGTACGAATGCTTCAGAGATCGGATTACATTACCAGATGATTAGTTTTCCGATGAAGATTTGCTGATTGTGGAGAATACTGTTTACACGGATCTGTCATTCTTATGGTGCGTTAACGTGGATCATGGTAAACAGGATATCAAATCTTCAGGGGGAATCACGGATTTGAAGTTAACCAGTGGGGTATTTGAAGTTTCTATCAATTGCCGGTTGAGTTTTTGTACATTCTTAGATCGAGCAGGTGGAATGCGAAGATCGTGGTGCTTACTTGTGATATCAAAAACTGAGCTCGGATGCGGTTAAAGTTGAAACAGAGGATGTTGCATTGACTGGTTTCAAGTTGGTGATTGTTCGTGAAGGTTGCAGTTTAGCAAATCAGACGAGATTCGTAAACTGTGCAAAAGACCTAAAGATTAATTCCAGGGGGAATTCGTGCTTGTCATGGCCCCCGACCCGGTTTGACCCGTTTCAGGAGCCGCGGGACAGAAAATCCCGTGGTATTAATTTTATCAGCGGAAGTTTTCTTCAGGATCTTTTTAAATCTGCAATTTCCTGATTTATTTTATTTCACAACTCGGAATAAAACCCCGGTAATTTACATTCATATGATTTCATGGAGAAATTTTTATTTTACAAAACATATTTCTTTATTTTATACTGAGCCACTACCTTAAGCTGATAGTGCTTCACGGCACTTTTCCTGGATCACAACAGATCACCTGAAACATGTTTGAAAAAGGTTTTGTCAGCGGAAAATACTGGTGAATCATTCTTTTTAGTAAAATGACACGTTTGTTATAATTTACAGCATTAAGAGCGATTACAATGTTTCCCGGTATCAAACCAACTACCCACGGTATTTTGTCACTCGACCCATTGGCCCTCTCATTGTCCAATGGTGTCTGTGACTATGGTCATATCACCCCTTGGCTGCCCCAATGGTGAAGATTATCAAGTAATGTATACAAAACCCCACATACCGGCTGTAACTTGGTGACTACAAAGACTTAATCCCTGTAATTATAACCTTGAAAATAAACATACTTTTGGAATCAAATTTGATAAAAAGAGAATGACTCACTTTGCAGATTTAATTTGAGTAGAGCCTAGCCTATTGTTTAGCCTTTTAACCTAGTTTAAATAACAATGCACACAAACTAGGTTAGTAACCAATACAGCATTTACGATAACTCACGAGATTAAACCCTCACGACGAATGACAAAGTGCGATACTTAAACATCCATCTATTTATCGACGAATGACAAAGCATAAACCCTAATGTGGGCACCACTTAAACATCCATTGGATAGTTTAATCGATCGGACATTGAATCGTAGCAGCGATCGAGTTATTACCCTGTATTGCGGCAGCACTTCGTGAATCGTGTGTGTTTTCAGACTGTTTTTACTATAACTCAACGTACAAATTGAAATTGAACGTCGAAAAAATGCACAGTATCAAGTCCCACTGCCCTCTATTTATACCCAAATTGTTTCCCCCCTCGCGCCACGCGAAAGGTTCCCTTGTGCGCTTCGCGTGGCGCGAGAGACCCTATTCTACTATAGGGTTGCTCCGTGTCCAGGTAGCTCAGCTGAGTTGGTCGCTCGATCAATTTCACAATACACGTAAAACTGTTTAGATATTACCGACTAGGGTTTACCCCCCTTGAGTTTTAGGGGCCCTGATCCTGATTCCGATTGGTCCAAAATTTTTAGGGTTTATACAGAATCACTTGGGTGTCTCAATTAGGGTTTCCTATTAGACAAATTAAATTAATAAATATGACTTTTGATGAGAGTTGTTACATCCTCCCCACCTTAATAAAAATCTCGTCCTCGAGATTTACTAGAATAAGTAGGGATACTTTTTCTTCATCTCAGATTCCAGCTCCCAAGTGTATTCAGCTCCTCTTTTTGAATCCCACTTGACTTTAACTAGCACTAGTCGTTTGTGCTTGAGAAACTTGACCTTTCGATCTTCGATTTGAAGAGGTTTCTCAACAAATTTTAACTTTTCGTTTACCTCTATATCTTTGAGAGGTACTACCAAAGATTCATCTGATAAACATTTCTTGAGGTTGGATACATGAAATATGTCATGTACTCCAGCTAATTCTTCGGGTAGTTGCAAACGATAAGCAACTGGTCCTATACGTTGGATCACTGGAAATGGTCCTACGTATCTTGGACTTAGTTTTCCTTTCTTACCGAATCGAACAACTCCTTTCCAAGGTGAAACTTTCAATAGCACTTTGTCTCCTACTTGGAATTCGAACGGCTTCCGTCTATTGTCTGCATAGCTCTTTTGACGATCTCGAGCAGTCTTCAGTCTTTCCTTGATTTGTGTAATCTTGTCGGTAGTTTCTTGCACTATCTCAGGTCCTGACAATTGACTTTCTCCTATTTCTGCCCAACAAACTGGAGTTTTGCACTTTCTTCCATATAGTGCCTCGAATGGAGCAGTTTCAATACTTGAATGATAACTATTGTTATAGGAGAATTCAATTAATGGTAAATGATCATCCCAGTTTCCACCAAAATTTATTACACATGCTCTAAGCATGTCTTCCAGAGTTTGGATTGTCCTTTCACTTTGCCCGTCTGTTTGTGGATGATATGCAGTACTCAGATTTAGTCGAGTTCCCATTGCTTCTTGGAAACTTGTCCAAAAATGAGAAGTGAAACGACTATCTCTATCTGATATAATGGAGAGTGGAACTCCATGTAAGGATACTACTTCATCTACATACAATTTGGCCAACCTTTCCATGCTAAAGGTTTCTTTCATAGGTAGAAAGTGAGCTGATTTGGTTAATCGATCCACAATTACCCAAATTGCATCATTACCTTTTCTGGTCTTAGGTAACTTAGTAACAAAATCCATTGTTATAAGCTCCCATTTCCATACCGGCATCTCTAATTGTTGTAGTAGACCTGAAGGTTTCTGGTGTTCTGCCTTAACTTGTGAACAAGTAAAACACTTAGAAACATATCTAGCTATATCCTTTTTCATGCCTATCCACCAGAAATTATTTCTTAAATCTTGGTACATCTTATTGTTTCCAGGGTGCATGGTATACCTGGATTTATGAGCTTCTTCTAAAATTTTATCTCTTAAATCTCCCTGTTTAGGTACCCAAATTCTTCTTTTGTGGAATTTCCAAATTCCATCAGCTCCTTGCTCTAATTCTTTTATTTGTCCTTTCATTTCTTCAGCATCATCCTTGATTGCTGTAATTTGCACATTCTTCAATTGTTCCATTAAATCTAACTGTAGATTTAATCTGAGAGCACGAACCTGTCGTTGTTTCTAATGATACTTACGACTTAAGGCATCTGCAACTACATTTGCTTTTCCTTCGTGATACTGAATATCATAGTCGTAGTCACTTAGGATTTCCATCCATCTCCTTTGTCTCATATTTAACTCTTTTTGCCCAAATATATATCTTAAACTCTTATGATCTGTATAGACAGTAAATTTACTTCCGTACAGATAATGTCTCCGAATCTTAAGAGCAAAAATTATGGCTCCTAATTCTAAGTCATGATTTGTATAATTTTCCTCGTGTTTTTTCAATTGTCTTGAAGCATACGCAATTACCTTCTTGCGTTGCATTAGCACACATCCAAACCCTAATTTTGAAGCATCACAGTAAACTTCAAAATCTTCAGTTCCTTCTGGTAAAGCTAGGATTGGAGCATTTGTTAACTTTTGCTTTAAAATCCTAAAAGCTTCCTCTTGCTTAGGTCCCCATTCAAACTTAACTGTTTTACAGGTTAGCTTAGTTAATGGTACAGCTATCTTGGAAAAATCCTTAATAAACCGTCTATAATATCCAGCTAAACCTATAAAACTTCTACTTTCCATTGCGGATTGTGGAACCTTCCATTTAGTAATTGCCTCTATTTTAGAGGGATCTACATGAATGCCTTCATGATTTACCATGTGTCCTAGGAATTGCACTTCTTGCAACCAAAATTCACACTTCGAGAATTTGGCATAAAGCTTTTCTTTTCTTAACAAAGTTAAGAGTGCATGCAAGTGTTGACAATGTTCTTCCTGATTTTTGGAATAAATAAGTATATCGTCGATGAAGACAATTACAAATTTATCCAAATACGGTTTACTGATTCTATTCATCATGTCCATGAATGCAGCAGGTGCATTCGTTAACCCGAAGGGCATGACTGTAAACTCGTAATGACCATACCTAGTTCTGAAAGCAGGTTTAGGTATATCTTCTTCTTGCACCTTCAATTGATGGTATCCGGAGCGTAAGTCTATCTTAGAAAAATATCTAGCTCCTTGAAGTTGATCAAAAGATCATCAATCCTAGGTAATGGGTATCGATTCTTAATTGTAACCTTATTCAATTCTCTATAATCAATACACATTCTCATTGAACCAACCTTCTTTTTCACAAACAATACTGGTGCTCCCCACGGGGATGAACTAGGTTGTATGAATCCTTTACTTAGTAATTCATCTAATTGCTTTTTCAGTTCTAACATTTCTGTGGGTGCTAACCGATAAGGTGCCTTGGCTATCGGTGTAGTTCCTGGAATTAAATGAATTCTAAATTCTACTTCCCTATCTGGTGGTAATCCTGGTAACTCTTTTGGGAATACATCTGGGTATTCTGAGACTACAGGAATCTCTTTAAGTTCTTTATCCTTAGTGCTAATGATTACTGAAATCATATAGACTATTCCTTGCTTTCGCTCATAACTAGCAACCTTCATTACTGATATGAACTTCATGGGTTTACGTGGTTTATCTCCTGTAATTGTGATTATTTCCCCAGTAGGTGCTTGAATCTCTACAGAATTCTTATCACAAAGGATTCGAGCATGGTTGGCTACTAACCAATCCATTCCTAACACAACATCAAATTCAGCTAATTTCATAGGCAATAGGTTTGCAAAGAATTTATGACCTAAGAGTTCTATATTTTCTTGTTGCAAAACCTTATCTATTTTAACTGAATTCCCATCTGCCGTTTCTACTGTAAAAATCTGCCTAATGCTGGTTAAAGGTAAGTTAAGAGTTGGCAGAATGAAGTATTGATAAAACTTTGGTTTGCACCAGAGTCAAATAATACTTTTGCGTAAATGTTGTGAACTAAGAACGTACCAGCTATCACATCGGGAATGAGTTCTGCTTCTTGAGTAGTTAATTGAAATGCACGAACATTCTTCTTGGTAGCTCCGTCGGTTGTTTTAGCTTTGTTGTCTGCTGGTTTAGCCAACTTAGGACATTCTGTTTTAAAATGCCCCGCTTCTCCACAGTTAAAACAGGTTATGGTTTTCTTTCTGCAGTTTTCTTCACGATATCCTACAGTTTTGCAAAAGTTGCAGGTTACATTACATCTTCCATAATGTTTTCTTTTGCAATTTCTGCAAAACGGCGGATTTGAATATTGCCCAGTTCCTCTTCTCTTGAAGTTACTATTATTACCCACACGAAATCCTTGAGTAATTTTTTGAGCCAGTTCCTTCTTTCTGTTTTCATCTCGTGTGCGTACCAGCTCATCTGTTAGGGTGTTAGCTAATTCTACCGCGTCGTCAATAGTGCGAGGTCTCGCAGCTTTAACAATGTTACGGATTTCACTAATTAGTCCCCAAATATAGCGAGAAATGAGTACCGGTTCTGGCGAAGCCAGTGTTGGTACCACTCTAGCATATTCAAAGAATGTCGAGGTATAACCGCGACAATCTACACCCGTCATACGATGGTTTAGGAACTTATTTGTCATTTGATCTTTTTCATATTCGGGACAAAATTTTCTTTCTACAAGATTCTTAAATTCCTCCCAATCCATGGCATAGGCCCTATTTCTTCCTTTAGCTTGTAATACCGTGTTCCACCATTCTAGCGCCCCTTCTTTAAAAAGATTTGATGCGTACATAACTTTATCGTCCTTGTCACATTTACTTATTGTGATTACTGCCTCGGTTTTCTCTAACCAACGCAGTGCCGCAGTCGCTCCTTCATTGCCTGCAAATTCTGTGGGTTTGCAAGCAAGAAATTCCTTGTAAGTGCAACCAGGCGTTGCAGCTTTCATTTTCTTAGGGAGCGGAGCTTGTCGTGGTTCATTATCGTGATTAATATGATCATTGCCTCCGTTTACGCTATTACTGAAGTTATCTTCAGAAATACGTTTACTAGGAATGATTTGTTGAGGTTCGACAGGTTTCTGGACAGCAGCAACTATTGCTGGAATAGCATTGACTATCCCTTGAGCAACGATATTTTCTATATCTTACCTAGTCATATATTGGTCCCCCGGTTGTTGTTCAGATTGATTAACCTCATTTACTGGTTCATTATTAGTGTTTTCCATCTGATAATTAATTTATAAATAATTAGTATAAAATAAGAAACAATCCAATATAACAATTAATCGCACATAATTACGTAAACAAATATACAACCAAAATTGTAAATTTTTCTTTTATTTTATAGATTATATTATGCTTCCATATACATTTTTATCTTACAACCGTTTTATTGTTTATTTTACACATACTGATTTTTATTAATATTATTGTTATTATACAAACACAGATTCACCACCTACTTCTCCCTTGTCAACTTGCATTTTTAATAACGATGTTCCCTTTCATCATATTTCCATGAAATTTGTCCTCCTATTTCTCGGATCCTATTCCCAGCATCCATCAGTTCTTCGCCAAAATGGCGGAGTTCAGCCATATTCTCATTACTCATCGGTGGATTTGGTAGAGGTTCTGGATCGAACTGAGGAAGAAAGGAATAAGGACTGTTGAGTAGGTTTTGGAATTGCCAATCATTGGTCCACCATTCATCCATTCCTAGAGGCTGGGTGTGGATTATAGGTTCTGGGATTGCTGGGTTCAAGTTCATTGGTAGTTTGTGTTTCAAGAGAAGGGTATAGATTATTATTAATTGGCCTGACGACATCACAGCTTGCCAATGCCCGATCTAATTCCTCTTGAAAAGGTAACTCCTCAACCTGTCTAGAGCTTTCCCCAACTTCCCTCTGGGTTTGCCTAGAACCTTCTCCATACTCCATTCCCAGTGGCCGAGAATCTTCTCTCAATTCCATTTCCAGTGACCTAGAACCTTCACTGACTTCAACCCCTTTTCCTTTATCTAGAGGATTTTCTATTTTAGGGATCTTCCTAGTTGTAGGCTTTCTCCTACGCACACGTCTCCATCCCACAAATCTCCTCCTTTTCTTGGGTTTAGGTTTCTCTGGAGGTGGAGCATTGAATTCCACAGGTTCTTCTATGGCTGGTATATACCTATTGAAATCTCTGGAAACTTCTATTTTTACTGGATAGAGATTTAGGTTTTGAAGGACGTCAGACAAGTCATTCATCTGTTTAGAACATATGCAAAATACAAAAATTACTAAGTCAAAAGTTTCATTAATAACCTTTAAAATTTATTGCATACCGTGTGACTAAACAAAAGACAACTAACAATTTAAACATATGAGGGTTTTCTTGTAACCTTATTTATTTACTGGATATGGTTTCTAGTTTGTAAGTGATATGGTTACTAAACTGAGATATGGTATTTAAAGATTTGCATTTACGGCTACAGTGGCTAACATATAAAGATCTGCTCATTTTCCATCTAACTTGTCTTCCCAAGGTGATTTACTGGTTAATTCCTGGGTTTCCTGGTTAACTTTCTTTTCTCGGAATTTCTTTATTTTCTCTTGGCTTTTCCTAATAATCAGACTTCTTTTATTAGGAGAAAGTGGTTCCTCATATTGTGCTTTTCGCACAAATATTCCTTCTTCAGGAATTGCAAAGAGATTTGAAGATTTGGTTTGGGATGTACTTCCCTTCTCATTGGATGACCTATCTAATTTAAGATAGATATTGGAAAGCTTTTGATTACCCATACTGTAATTAACAAATAGTCAGTTAATAAAACACATAATCACATAATGGTAATCAGAAAAAAAATTTAAGTATTTCTAAATACTTAATTAGGTTAACTCTGTGGCTCTGATACCACCTTTTTCTGTCACGGCCCCCGACCCGGTTTGACCCGTTTCAGGAGCCGCGGGACAGAAAATCCCGTGGTATTAATTTTATCAGCGGAAGTTTTCTTCAGGATCTTTTTAAATCTGCAATTTCCCGATTTATTTTATTTCACAACTCGGAATAAAACCCCGGTAATTTACATTCATATGATTCCACGGAGAAATTTTTATTTTACAAAACATATTTCTTTATTTTATACTGAGCCACTTCCTTAAGCTGATAGTGCTTCACGGCACTTTTCCTGGACCACAACAGATCACCTGAAACATGTTTGAAAAAGGTTTTGTCAGCGGAAAATACTGGTGAATCATTCTTTTTAGTAAAATGACACGTTTGTTATAATTTACAGTATTAAGAGCGATTACAATGTTTCCCGATATCAAACCACCTACCCACGGTATTTTGTCACTTGACCCATTGGCCCTCTCATGGTCCAATGGTGTCTGTGACTATGGTCATATCACCCCTTGGCTGCCCCAATGGTGAAGATTATCAAGTAATGTATACAAAACCCCATATACCGGCTGTAACTTGGTAACTACAAAGACTTAATCCCTGTAATTATAACCTTGAAAATAAACATACTTTTGGAATCAAATTTGATAAAAAGAGAATGACTCACTTTGCAGATTTAATTTGAGCAGAGCCTAGCCTATTGTTTAGCCTTTTAACCTAGTTTAAATAACAATGCACACAAACTAGGTTAGTAACCAATAAAGCATTTACGATAACTCACGAGATTAAACCCTCACGACGAATGACAAAGTGCGATACTTAAACATCCATCGATTTAACGACGAATGACAAAGCATAAACCCTAATGTGGGCAGCACTTAAACATCCATTGGATAGTTTAATCGATCGGACATTGAATCGTAGCAGCGATCGAGTTATTACCCTGTATTGCGGCAGCACTTCGTGAATCGTGTGTGTTTTCAGACTGTTTTTACTATAACTCAAAGTACAAATTGAAATTGAACGTCGAACAAACGCACAGTATCAAGTCCCACTGCCCTCTATTTATACCCAAATTGTTTCCCCCCTCGCGCCACGCGAAAGGTTCCCTTGTGCGCTTCGCGTGGCGCGAGAGACCCTATTCTACTATAGGGTTGCTCCGTGTCCAGGTAGCTCAGCTGAGTTGGTCGCTCGATCAATTTCACAATACACGTAAAACTGTTTAGATATTACCGACTAGGGTTTACCCCCCTTGAGTTTTAGGGGCCCTGATCCTGATTCCGATTGGTCCAAAATTTTTAGGGTTTATACAGAATCACTTGGGTGTCTCAATTAGGGTTTCCTATTAGACAAATTAAATTAATAAATATGACTTTTGATGAGAGTTGTTACAGTGCTTTACTTTGGCAAAAGCAAACCCGAATCATCAATCGAGGGGGAATTTGGATAGTCAAATTTCAAGATACCTGATTGAAGTTGTAGAAAAGTTGAAGATTACAGAATATTCAAACACGGCTCAAGGTTCTCAAAGTTTTAAAGATGATTCGATAGTGACATCCGAGGGGGAATCTGTTAGTGCATATTTTGTACGTCTGCCACTGTGCGAATAGTTAGATAGAACGTGTGTTGAGTATTGTATAGAATAGAGAAAGTTGGACAGGTTTTGTAATTTTCAAAGTCAATCCTATCGGATGGCAATCCGATCGGATGACACTTAGTGTGAGTTGTCTATAAATAGGGGGTTGGGGCTCCCATTTGGACAAGCTTTTGGTTCCCAGAGAGGAAATGTTGTCCAACTGGTCTCGTGGTGCTGTAAACGTTGAATAATCAATAGTGACCAGATTGAAATTGACTGCTCGGGGTCGTGTCTATCTTCTACTCCTTTCTTAGTCGTAATAAACGCACCGAACACGTCGTTTCGGGACCGAAGCTCCGTCGAACTCACCGGATCCTGGAGTCAGCATCTTCTCTTTTCTGAATGATGCTCTGTCTACAGTGAAAGAGAATATGGAGTTCAGCTTGGCAGAACGTGACAAGATCTTTGCTTCAAGTAACTAGGTTTCTCTTAAACATTTTATAGTTTTTTGTTGGGTTAAACAATACATTTATGTTTATTATGTAATATTCTGCTTATTTTTGTATACATATTTGAAACATCTGATGGTTCATTACTTATATATATCGCACGACTGAAGTATTATATATCGCATGTGGGTAGCAATGCAATATAACATAAATCGCATGTCATAACATAAAAACACAATAAAATCGCATGTACATTACATATAAACTCATGTATAAGAAATCACATGTTAGTATACTAAAACCCAATGTATATTAAATCGCATGTTTCTCGTGTAAAATTGCATGTACAAAACCCCGTTTATATTAAATCATATGTTTCTCGTGTAAAATCGCATGTACAATTAAAAATGGCATGATTCTTTAATCTTCATCATCAGAAACCTCTTCCCAAACATCTTCTTCATTACCATCATCACTCCCTCCACAAAATATTCTAACTCATCTTCCTCTTCATCAACTTCGTCTTCGACTTCATTGACTTTGTGGTTGGGATCTTTTTCAATATGGACTCCTTTCATCCTCTTTTGTTTTTTAACTTTCAGTATCTCGCAAGTCCGAATATCATGACCTTTTTTCATTGCATACACTACATGTCCTTGTCCTATTCCCTTTGCGGCTGATCATTTGTTTCTTCTTTGATTTAATCCTTTTATGCGAGACACGACCTTTGTTTCTTATACCAGTTGGGACACGAACAATAGGAGGTGCATTAGTTACTGGTTGTTGATATCCAATCAACTTTGAAAACCAGTCAAACTTTGGATCAAGCGGCTTGGTTATACGACTCTGGTCAATTTTTTCTTTAATCTCCTTCATTTGATCCCTGACTAAAACGAGTTGATCAAGGTCAGTAATCAAATTGCTAACCAGATACTCCCATATATACATGATTTCGCGAGCAATCTTTTTAGCCTTGTATTGCTCATCCTTAGCATCAACCTTTACATCAAACGTGGAGTTTAATTCATTTGGAACCACATCTTTTGTCCATCTCTTCTTAACATATTTGTTTGGTATTTCTTTAACACCAAACATATTGAAAATAAAATAGATGTGTTTACATAGCAGCCCATACTGTTCAAAATGCAGACAGCTACATTCTGCAGTTATATCTTTTTCAAGTTTCCTTAAACACACCTACAAAAACAAAAAAAATTAAAATCACATGTCTATATGAACAAAATCGCATGTGTAAAAAATTAGTTTCTTGAAAATAATTTAAATTCGCATGTGTTCCTCAAAAACGCATGTTGTAAAATATATTCTGAATTAAATTCGCATGGGTTTGTCAAAATCGCATGTTTTAAAATATATTCTGTATTACCTCTAAAAACCCTTCTCCATGAGCTTTAAAGTCTTTTAATGATATCCTTAACTGGTCACCCTCGATTTTGGTGTCCATTTGCAGACATTCGCTAATAGTTCCGCATATCTCTGTCTGCTGATCGAAGAATATAGACCTGGTGTATATCTTAGTAGCATCTGCTTCCAAAGTAGTTTTGCTCCAATCATCTGGCTCAGTATATCTTGAAATATGGTTATTCTTTCTGTGATTGAACCTTTGGACATCCATTGAACAGTCAAAATGATTCATAAACTCTACATGAGTGAGTTGTGAATTAGCCACCTGGCAAAAAAATGGTTTTCACTCTCTGATCTTGAAGTTGTTCTCATAAGTCCAGACATTGGCTCGTGCCGGTAAAAAGCCGGAATCCACATGGATCTCATCACAAACATATCATCAATCCATTTATTTTGGGTAAGACCGAACTCGATCATTACCAACTTCCACTGTCTCTCAAATACTTCTGGCTCAATGGAATTGGTCCATAAAATATCGCACATCTTCCTTTTAAACTCCTCATTGTTGCACAACTCGTGTCCAACCTATGCCGATAAATGGTTTTCTTATCAGCATGTAACGGATATATAGTGTAAAAAATGCTAATGACACACAATATAGCATAGTCTACCTTATCTTCCACTTTTTTCATTAAGTGTCACATGCACAATCTGTGTCTGCTCGTAGTAAAAACACCCTCGATAGCCTGTTTCATCGCAGGGTCTTGGTCTGTCACTACAACCTTTGGCTGCCGTTCAAATGACTTTACAAATGAATTGAGAAGCCATTTATAAGAGTAAATGCTTTTCGATGCCAACAAGCCAGCTCCAAGGGTTACATTTCGATAGTGGTTGTCATTCCCAGTGAACTGAACAAACACCATCTTGTACCTGAAATTCAATATAATTCATGATTTAGTAAACGTGCGAAATAGACAGTTTAACATGCGAAATAGACAAATATAACATGCGATATATTCAACACCTAACTTCCATATTGGTTAACATGCGATATTCCCAGTTTATAAAATCATATAACATGCGAAAATATTAAAAAAAAACATTAATGTAACACTTACTTGTTTGTTTTGAAAGTAGCATCGGACGATATCACGTCCCCGAACTCCATAAAGTTACGCTTGCATAACCCATCGGCCCAGAACAAGCCGGTTAACCGTTTGTCCTCATCAACAGAATATTCAAAAGAAAAGTCAACTAAATATTCTTTTTTGTCAATCATCCTATTGATCACCATGTCAGCGTCATATTCTCCTATATAACTATTAATTCGAGTTTTAAAGTTTTTGCAATCATCGACCATGGCACCAACATTCTCAAAACCACCATATCGTTTCCTCATTATATGAAAAGCTTTGACAGGGCCAAGGTTTAGAGTACCTAGTTCCCATATCATTTCCTCTTGGACTTCTGACAATTTCATGTAAGGTGGCAGCATATGAATATCGTGTGGATATACAAACTTATGATTACGGCCATCAACAAATTTCTTGAATGTATATGATCTACCATCCACCGAACAAATCATAAGTTGAGTTTTGAACCAAGTTCTAATGGTACCTTTGTTACTTGATTTGAATGGCTTTTTTTTACTTCGAATAATCATCGTCAATAAACAATGGCTTATGTCCCTCTTTAGAGCAAACAAAATACTTAGTTTTGATTATACCACCACTATGTACTTCACCACCTTTGCGAGTAGAAAACCCAGCTAACTTAGCAAATGTTTGGTAAAACACGTATGCTTGTTCGAGAGAACTAAATTGCATTCCAACCACAGGTGTAGCTGATGCTTCAACCTCCGGAATATAAAGCCTTTCATCTACATAATCAAATAAGAAAAAAAACAACACATGCGATTTATCGGACTCATAACATGCGATATATTGAAACTCCAAACTTATCATAAGAACGTGCGGATTGTTGGACTCATAACATGCGAAATTGACATTTTGATAATATGTTTTACACATGCGATTTATGATATCATAACATGCGAAATCAGCATTTAGGATTAACATCACATGCGAATTGTTAGACTCATAACATGCGAACTTAAACATTTTGCTTTCATATCAAATATCCTCTAATAATATTCAAAACCTTCCAATCAGTTAAATCATACAAAAATCATTAAAACGATTACACAAAAACATCTGTGAACAATTTAAACATCTGAATTAACAAACTTACCATTCGAACACTCATTTACACCACTTGTATTTGCATTTGCAGAATTAGGATTTATAACTTCATCAATCATAACTCTCTGATAAGCAGATAATTGAACCTGATCACTGACCGATCGAGCATCTTCAAACTCAACATCTGTGTTTCGTCCGGTACTACTCTGTGGATCCATTGAAAACAACAATCGATTCAAACCCTAACGCACAAAAATGAAACTGCAGTGTATTGTTTTGAGAATTATGAAAATTTGAAACTGATACGAATCATAATTACCGGGATAATGGTGTAACGGACTTCTCCCTGATTGAATGAATAGACTAATTTGCCCTCAGCTGATTGAATGAATTGTCTGATTTAACCTTATGAAAGAAAAATGAATCAGGACACGTGTACGGCATGGATATAACGTACGTAATATACGATAAGGGTATTTGTATCCTACACTTCCTCTCTCTCTCTCTCTCTCTATATATATATATATATATATATATATATATAGTGTAGGGTTCACATGAGAACCACCCTTATTGCGAGAACCACAGGAACCAATGTGAAAACAACCAAAATAAACCTACCCCACCACAACCTAAAAACCTAACCCCACCCCCCAAAAACCTAAATCTCCATCCACTCCACCCAAGTTAAATGCTAAGAAATAAACGCTAAGGCTAAACCGCAAAACTAAATGATAAAAATGTTTTTTAACAGTTAAATCGCGACTTCTTACAAATTTTTTTTTTCTTTTTTATAAATAAAAAGTAGCGATTTTAAGGAAATTTTTAAAAAAATTGTGTGTTTTTAAGCTTTTTAATTAGTTTTGGTTGTGTTCACATTCTTATGGTTATCGCAATAAGTGGTGGTTCCTAACGGATCCTTACCATATTTATGTATATATATAGAAACGAGATCAGGAGAAAACGGTTGGAAGTGTGAAAACAGTGAGAGCGGATCCTGGTCGAACACGTGGTGCGCAATATAATTAAGGCGGAGGGGTTTTTTGTCCTTTTATTTTCTTTTCCAATGCATCTCTCACACACCGTTGTCATTGGATTTTTTTGACGTGTAGTTAGAAACAAAAACTCCCTGGCGTTTTATTGTTTTTTTAGATCTGTCTCGATGAATTAATCGTTTTTGTGTTACAAAGTAAATATCTTGGCGTTTATGACGTTCCCAAATTCATTTTAATTGATTAATAATTCAAACATCTTGGCGTCCATGACGTTCCCAATTTCATTATATACATTTAATAATGCAAACATTACAATTTTTTTGACGTTTTTGTAGATTTGTCCAATTGAATTAATCCCTTATTACTATTCACAACTTGATTTTGAGTAAAGTTTATGTTTAGGCGTAGATAAAAATAAGTATATCACAATGACTTATTTAGAATTTTATAAACATTATTTTAATATTTTAATTGTTTATAAACCGAAAACATAATATGTTTAAAAGTGATTATAACAAGAAAAAATAGACGATATAAAAACCTTGAACAAGCACGCACGTTGCATCGTGTTAACTCGCAAAACTTAGAATGAAACGTTGAACAAAACAATCACTTTGCGCCGTGTTAACTGACAAAATTTAGAATGAAGCGTAAAACGAAAAATTTGTAAAAGATGAAAAGTATAGAGGACTAAAGTTGAAAGTAAAAAAGTTGTAAGATTAAATTGTAAAAGAGGAAAAGTTTTGGGTTAAAAGTAAAAATTCAAATAGTTTGAGTTAAAAGTAATATATTAAATACTTTAGGACTAAAAGTAAAAAAATCTAAGATATTTTTGAAAAACTCTTCAAGCATTAGGTATTAAACTCTTTATGCATATATAAGTTTTTTTTGGAAGGAGACTTTCTCTGTACAAGACCGAATTGGTCTCCGGGGTCATGTCAAAGACATTCCCCCGTCAGCCCCGCTCTTACAGACACGATGTTCGATCGGGCCCTGGCCGTTGCGCAAGCTGACTTCCGCCCGGAAACCATACTGACCCCACACGAGAGACTCGCTGGGATAACAGCTGGGTAAAACCGGGTTGCCCTCAGGACCGCACCATGCCTCGGTAGGAACGATCCATTATTGGGACTCACAACCCCCCGTATGCCGCAGCCGGGAGTCGAACCGGCGACCTCCAAGGAGGAAGCCGGCCCAACTTAACCCAAGTGGGAATACCCAACTGGGCTAGGAGGCGGGATTACTAATTTATAGTATTGAAATGAAATATAAAAACATTGTAAAAAAGATTTTAAAAAATAGTAAAATAAGCCACACTTAGTCGATTTACATATAAAAACTAACTTTAGTAGTTAACGTCATTTTAGTTCGTTTACATACATAAAGTAACAGTTAAGTTCTTGAAGGCCCATTTATGTAATTTATTTAAAATAGTTAAAATATACTATACATATCCTTCATAATTATAAAAAGGTATGTTTGGTATGTGGTAATTGAATGAGCAAGAGAATGGAATGAACGAGGTAATGTAATAGACAAACGAATGAAATGGATCATTCCACTCCATAGTCTTGTTTGATTACCACATGGAAATGAAATGAATCATTACCTTGTAGTGTTTGGTAGGCTAGGAAAAGAAGAAGAAAAAAAATCGGCGATGGGTGGTGATTGTGGGTGATGGCGGTAGTTGATAGCGTCGGTGTTCGGTAGTGGAGGGTGGGGACGACGGTGGTGCAGGTATTCGGTGGCGGCGGGGGCGCCGATGTTCGGTGGTGGAGGGTGGCGGCGATGGTCGGTGGCAGTGGCGGTGGGGGGTGGTGACGCCGGTGGCAGTGGCGGAGGGTGATGATGACGGGCGGTGGCAACATGGTCAGCGACGGCGCCGGTGGTCGATGACGTAGGGTGGCGGTGGCGGGTGGCTAGCGGTGGTGGTGTTGAGTGGCGTAGGGTGGCGACGGCGGTTGTTTGTAGTAGCGGTAGTCGGTGGTGGTGGCGGTGGTAGTGGTGACGATGTTCGGTGGCGGAGTGGGGTGGCGGCGGCGGTGGCACTGGTGTTCGATGGCGGAGGGTGGCGATGACGGGCGGTTGCGGAGCTGGTGGTTGACGGCTTAGGGTGGTTGTGGCAGCGGTGGATAGTTATTGGTGGAGGTGGTGGAAGGTGTGGTGATGAAGGTGAGAGAGGGAATGAAATGAAAAAAAAAAAAAAAAAACTAGGGGTGTGGATGTAATGAATTTGAAGGAATGGAATGCCCTGCATAGTGGGTGGTTCCATTACCTTGATCAACCAAAATTTTTTTTTTTCGTTACCTCGTAATAGCCCATTCCATTCCGACTCTTGTTCTTACATACCAAACACTAACTAAGAGTATTGAGTTTATAATGTTTATTGATTAAAATGTTAAAACAAAAACAAGATCGTTCCCGTTTGGGCCTTAAAGTTTTCGCTAACATTAATACTTTGCTATTTTTTTCAAAAAAAGTTAATAAAAAATAATTTCAAACACCAAATAAAGCATATCAATTACCTAACATAACATGAACACTATGGGACTTATGGGTCAAAAACAGATGGATAGAATAACATCTGTTTAGGCATCTAATGGAGTACACGTTCCCTCGTGCAAGTCGTTCTCATAAATACTTTATTGAAAAAGTGTAAATTATGTTTTAATAGTTTGTCAATAGTTTTTTTTTTTTTCTTTTTACAAAATTTCAATATGTTAATAAACGTTTTACAACTTTTTATTTGAGATATTTGATTTAGTTTTTCGGCGTCAATTTTATTTTAAATTTTATAAAACCTTTATCCACTAAGCATGTAAACATTTACATGTATAACTCAAAAACATGCGGCATCATGTATAAAATAAATAATTGGTATCGCGTGCAATATAGAAACTAAGTCTACATTCAAGTTTCACCAAAAAGATAAACGGAATCGGAATGGTGAAACATTCTTAAATCAGATAACAAGGGCGCTTAAGAGTTTTCAAATGTACATGAAAATCAAAGGATTTTTAACGGCGAGGTGAAATTTTATAGTCCTCGGAGTTATTTGTACCTAAAAATATTACTATAAAATCTCTAATGGTGTTAATAGCGGCGGATCTAGAAAATCCGCCAAGCCGTAACGTTTTATAAATAAGCCGTAATGAAATCGAAAAAACCTCAAATTTTTCCAAAATTTACACTAATTTTTCCAAATTTTTCCGCGCCAAGCCGTAGCGGGCGTTGCCCCCCGGCATAAGGTAGCTCCGCCACTGGGTGTTAAACTTGTTGTATAACGTTTGATTTTAAATAGTACTTATGAACACCTCAAAAGCTTTAAAAATTAGTTATCTAACAAAGAATTCTTAACTTTATAACACCACTTTTTAGCAATTGAAATAATTAGTTATCTAACAAATATTTGATGATATAAAAGAGTCAAAAATATAGGGGAAGGTAAAAAATTATTAAAAAATGAAGTTTGGTAAGCAACTGTAAAAAACTGAAAGATATTCGAAAAGTTTATAATAGACTAACAAATTATTTTAAATTTCATTTCAGTTATACATAAAACAAGGTGATTTACTAACAACAAATCTATGGTTTATAGAGGTGTATAATTGGATGTTTACATTGTCTATGCAATCATCTTATAACGTGAAGATGACAAATAGTTATAATTCTGGATTACATATTATATAATATTAAATATTAAATCAAATAGATTTGTTAAAATTTTGTACTATATTTATTATATATTATATCTAAACCCTTATTTTCGAATCAATAAGAAAGACACCGGTTCAAAAATGTCGACCATATAATGGTCAACAAAACAGCCCTTCATACCACCCTACAAGTTTTCAAAACGTATATTTATTTATTTATGTTCCTTCTTACTTTTCTAGGTTGAATTTAATCACTTAAAAAGTGATTAAAACAATCATTTTCATGGATAAGGTCACAAGGGATATTGGATTAAATATATCGTCCGAGGATGACAATATCCACTAGCCAATTTTTTAAGCCGAATAAGACCATGTATTACAGCTTTTGTACAAATTCCAAACCGAATTTCACACCTAGAAGAAAATAATATTTGATAAAGTCATTTGTTTTAGGCTTAAAGCTTGAAGATTAAGCTGAAATCATTGTATGGTATGTGAGTTGTTCATTATCAATTTTAGAAGTGAGCAAAATAACCGCCATAATCGATAACCGAATTACTATTAACCGATAACCGACAACCGACATAACTGATGGTTATGGTTATGAAACTTTGTATAACCGATTAATCGGTTATGGTTACAATTATGAAGCTTTGGTTACCCGATATAATCGAAACCGAACCGAATATGCAATTATAAGTCTATATAATGGATTTATATTTTACATTATCCATGTAGAGATTTTTTATTGAGATTAAAGTATGTAAGTAACAAAATGATCTTGATGTAGACGCCTTTTATTTTTAATGAAGAATTGAGGTGTGATGATCGTAAATTTTTTTGTTGAGAATTTAACTTATTAAAGGGAATCTCACACCGGTTATTTTATAAAAAAGATCCAAGCTAAGTCCAAAAAGTGCATGCCCCTAATAACACTCACTTATTTCAAACATTTCTTGGTTAATTAACCGAAACCGAACCATAACCGACTTCATAACCGATTAACCGTAACCGAAGTCTAGTTATGGTTATGGTTAAGGAAATCTCAAAACCGAAGCTAGCGCTCATGGTTATGGTTAATGGTAAAATCCGAACCAAACCGACCCATGCACACCCCTAATCAATTGTATGGACAATAATATAGGGTTTATAAATCAAATGGGCTCTCTCACCCACTAGACTAGTCTTTTGGGTTGAATTTCTCTGTTTGGGCTGTAACTATAGTATTAGAGCAAAACTTGGAGTGGTGGCCTGGAGAAAGACAGCCCTGACCAACAGACAGCCCTGACCAACAAGTACGTTGGCCAGAGTCATTTGTTACAGACTGAAATCATTCCAAGGTATGAAATTTAGCCCACGTCGATTGTATCAACAACAAATGTGGGTTTATAGACCAAATGGACCTCTTCACCTACAATACTAGGCTTTTGAGTTGAGTTTTTTTTTTTTTTTTTTTGTTTCTATTGTAACATGATTATAACCTTATTATATATAAAAAGTCACGTGAAAACATAATATATTAGTATTAAGTCACTAGTATACTGTCACACCCTCAAAATCCACATGCGGAGTACTACCGCTATGCGTGCGACCGATCAGGATCTAGCCATCAATCATATTGAACAAGCAATTATAATTATAGTAAAGTTCACCAACCATAATGGTTAATGATAACCATAGTTACAATCCAAATTTTTTTAAGTTCAAATAGCAATTTAAGCAAGTAACGGAAGCATAGTAGATTAGTTCAAGCAAAAGTTCAAGTTTCTAAATTATTTAAGAAACCCAACACACGGGTTTAGACGACCACTACACATCCCCAAGCTGCAAGCTCCTGATTCACTGTGTACTTGCAAAGCATGCAGTAGGGTATCAACAATGTTGTTGGCGAGTTCACGAGTTGTCCAGTTTTAACTTTTGAAAACGTAAGTTGTTTAGATATAACATTTATAATCACGTTATGGGGAGCTACCCCATCTGAAAGCTTACTAAACTGGCGATACCGAAATTGTTGACGAAAAGTTGTTGTGTAACGCCCCAAAATCCCTTTATTGACCCAAGTGGGTGTTTAAATAATTTAACATGATGTTGGATAACTAGGAACAAATAACCTAGTTAAATGCAATGTTAACTTTTAAGAGCGAGGAAGAAAGTTATGGGAGAAGAGATAAGATGGCAAACCAGAGGGACTAAATTGTAACTTGGGAAAACCCATGTTTTATAAAACATGAATTTAACACACAACACACACATCGTGTGTGTGTGTCTGGAATGTTCAGAAGAACACAAGGGGAGCCAAACCCTAGTTACGAAAGATCTTCAAATTGAAGAGTGAATCGAAGCTCAAACCTATAAATGAACATGAATTAATGATCACCTACACAAGGGGATCATGAGGTATGTCTTGAAACTTAGATTGATGATCTTGTATGAAGTGGGTTATGTTTAATCCGCGAATTAGTATGAAATTGATCATGTATAGGTGTTAGAATCACCATATAGAACGTGAATTATGCATGATTTTGCTTAATTTGATGTTTTAAGGTGAAACCCAATTGTTATGGTGAAGATGGTGACATGGATATATCATCCATGTCCAATTCTTGTTCAATATTGATGTATCATGTTATGTATGATCGATTCTTGTTAGGTGAATGGAAAGAAATTGGTGTTTGATATGTTTGATGTCTATGTGTGAATGATACTTGTTGATTAGTAAGAAGATTTGATGAACTAAGTAAGAGCTTAGAAGATTATGCATGAATTAGTTGTACATTGTGCTTAGAAAGTAGTATGCACACCAGGTGTATGATGAAATGTCTAAGTGAAGTTAGGATGCGAAACTGTATGAAACGGCTTGATATATATATATATATATATATATATATATATATATATATGAATGAAATATAATAATGATGCTGAGATTATGTTAAATTACTAGTTTGAATGTGGTTGTAAGCACATTTGCGTCGTGAATATGAAATGTATATTGCGTCATTTCTATAGCCTATTATGATGTCACGGATGTATGAGGTTAAGTCGAAAGTTCATATGATAAACTGTTGACTTCTGAAAGTCAACTGCTCATAAGAAGCATGGTTGGACTTGTTGTCACAATTGTAAGATTATAGAAAGTTATATGGTACGTGTTATATCAATGTGTGTTATATGTGACGACCTGATGAATTATATGAGTTGAAGAGATATGATTGTGGGAATATGCCTTATGTTTTTTAGAATTGACTAGTGAAGGTCAATTGTGGAATATGAATTTGATATGATCATTAATATATACAATCATGTATACTAACAAGAATGTGAATGCAATGACATGAAATTATAGGGATCATGTCAAGATGGATGGAAGCATGGAAGGCTAAAGGGTCAAAAGGAAGCAAGGAAACGGATACGAATACAAACGTTTAAGGTAAGTGATTTCTGGAATCACTTCTTCTTTAATAAATGAAGTTTGGTGTGTTGAATATAGGGAACCATGTAAGAAGATTATGGGTAAGAGTAAGTACCAAAGTAAGAAGTGTTATGGTAAGTCGAAGATAGTTGTTTATGTCAAAACTACAAAGTAGAAACGAACGGGTCAAAATGTAGAAAGAAGTATGGCGTGATGTAGTAGTTGGTTTGATCACGAGATTAAGATTTAGAAGGATATGGAGCTTGATTATTATTATTAAATGAAAGTACATGGAAGTTCGATTTGTACAAGGTAATTCTTAGTTGATGCTTGCCGTAGCATACGGCTGGCATACCGACAGGGTGAAATAAACGTATGGGCTGTGACAATTCGTCTGGGTTTTGCCTGATAACCTAGATGACCAGATAACTCGTCTGGGTTATGCCTGATAACCTAGATGACCATGTAACTCGTCTGGGTTATGCCTGAACCTAGATGACCAGGTAACTCGTCTGGGTTATGCCTGATAACCTAGATGACCATTTAACTAGTCTGGGTTATGCGTGATAACATAGATGACCGTGTAACTAGTCTGGGTTATGCCTGATAACCTAGATAACCAGGTAACTTGTCTGGGTTATACCTCTGAGATTAACTGATAAGGAATTGATGTTGAACCAGATATAGAAGTTAGAAGGGATTTGACATTTATACCCGTTAGAAAGTATGATTGAAGGATTGTTAAAGAAAGGATTATCATTACACAAATTCATTGAAGAGTGTTTATGAGGTGTGATGAGCGTGTACAAAAGTATGTGTGGGAATGAATTAAGTCTAGAGGCATGTATAAGTATGGGTATGGATTTACCTACATGTTAGTAATGAAATCCATAGGTAAGCACGATTAGAAATAAGTATGCATGTAGGTTGATACGTATGAGACTTATTTATATGGATGTTTGTGACTAGGATGTGTTAGTATAATCATGTGGGAATGTAAGTGGTATGTAAGAGCTTGTATGGATGTATGTATGTATGTAGGTATGTATGTATGTATAAATATACGTATGAATGTACGTATGCACAAAGTAGGATTTATTGTTTACGAAAGAATGGGGCTTGTATATATGTATACATGGCTTCAATACATTTGAGTATTCATGTTACTAATCGTGTGCCTTGAGAATGAAAAGAAAATGCAGGTATACTATTGTGTCCTTATGAAGATTTGATGATTGGATGCAAGATTGTACTCGGAAAGATAAACATAAAAGAAATAGCATGAATAGAAGAATGCGGAATGGTCATCTAATTGCGTATGTCTAGATTAAGAATGATGTCAACAAATATTAATGACGCGCATGTATGTGGTGATTGCAGGTTGCACAGAATTAACATCATTGTGGAGACTAAGAGGTTGAAGATCGAGTCGAAGAGCAAGGATTGTACGGGAAGAGCGGTCTCATAGCTTGTATTTATGGTATCACATTTAACGCGTTAATCAAGAATGAATGTTGTAAATCATTTCAAGAACTGTCTGACAAATTATAAATGAACCTTCAAGTATGTCATATAAACAATATAAGAAAGAATTTTTGAGTCGGTATTTCCGTTGCGTCTCTTATGGCCAAAACGTTTTAGGGTGTTACAAGTTGGTATCAGAGCCCTGGTTTAAGAGAAATCAAGTATGAGGAATTAAATACTTGAACTCAAACCCGTATGCTCTTGTGACGAGGAACCCGTACAATCCAAGACTCGATCAAGATCCAAAGGTAGAAGCAAATGTAAGAATGTACTTATGTATGCATATAAAGAAACTAACATTATGTTATGTGTAAGGTAAGCATAATTGTTTAAAGAGGATGATCCGCGAATGCGGTCTAGGACCGACACTAAAGCATGTAATAAGACAAATTGACCCCAGGTACGTAAATTCAGTATATAGGTACCAGTGATGGTAAAACCTCCCGAGGGAAGGAAAACTTTAAATAAAAGACAATGATGATATAGTGATAAAGTTTTGAAAATGTTACACGTGTCGAGACCTAATTCTTCGGACATAAGGTGATGATTACATGAAGACACGAAACTAGTATGTGGATTGTGCACCTGGCCAGTACGCAAGAAGCATATAACGTTCGTGAGACCGTGATAATTGTTGCAGGTATGTCCGGTAGAATTGGGTAGTAGGTGGACGTGTGGGTGAAAGGAGTAGTAAGACTCTCAAGAAATTGAGAGTACTAAATATGAAAGAAAAGTATGAATGATATGTTTGAATCCGCGAGACGGATTCAAAACATAGAAGGAATGAAAAGTATGAATGATATGTTTGAATCCACGAGAAGGATTCAAAACATAGAAGGAATGAAAAGTATGAATGATATGTTTGAATCCGTGAGACGGATTCAAAACATAGAAGGAATGAAAGGTATGAATGATGTGTTTGAATCCGCAAGACGGATTCAAAACATAGAAGGAATGAAAGGTATGAATGATGTGTTTGAATCCGCAAGACGGATTCAAAACATAGAAGGAATGAAAGGTATGAATGATACGTATGAATCCGCGAGACGGATTTAAAAACATAAAAAAATATGAAATTAACCTACATAAGAATGTGTTGACAGTTTGACTGTGGTAGAGTCAAACGGGTCATGTAAGTAAGTATAAAGTAGATGGTGATAGTATAACAAAAGAATGGTCGTAATTGGCATGCAAACCTAAATTTGAGTTGAAAGAAATAAGTTTTGAATAAGTTACGTGTTAGATGTGTTAGTAAACGACTCTTGGGAGTCAGAATGAATGACGGGCTACGACCCGGACAATAACATAAGTATGGACGGGAAGGGTAAGTTTTTGCAAGAAATACTGAAATGATGTAATAAAATATTCGTAAGTAAGCATGAATGAAAGAAGTACAAACGTGTACTTCAATACATGTACGATAAGTAAGAAATGCCAGTTTGACCTTGAAAAGTCAAACTGCAAGAAGATGGCGTAATAACTAACAAAATGGAAAAAAAATGTATGTAAGAAATGGAATGTATGATATGTTATAGCATGTACGTAGGAAAATTGTAGAAGAATTATAGGTGAATAATCACCTAGTAGAATGAATGTTTGAATGAAATGTGCTAACCGCCAATTTTGTAGATGATAGTGGTAAACTCTTAATGTGATGAAACCAATCGAATTGGTGAAAGGATGTGCACGAGCGGAAGCTCATTACACGGATGAATGAAATCTGGCCTGGTACAGTGAGTACTCGTGAAGAAGCGAATCGATCTGGTTTACGGATCATTGATTGTGCAATGAAATCGAGGTTAGTAAAATGTATAACTTATGTTGGATAGGTATGAATTGGTAGATTGAAAATGACCTATGAATGAATGATAGTATAGGTATGATATGGTATGGTATGGGATGTTTGACTTTTAACAGTCGACATAAGAAGAAAATTTGTCATTATAAAGGAAATCTCAAAGGTCTTGAGTGAAAGTTCCAGGTATTATTAAACCCTCGTATGATGAACTTGCACGACACATTTACTTATGTAGAATAAGTAATGCATGAAGTGAGAACAATAGTAATGTGATATGAATGAGATGATTTGAGGCTAACGTAAAGGTATGAATGGTACAAGTAACTGTAGAAAACGTAGAATGATGTTTAACGTTGGAGTTAAGCACAAATGTATGAGTACGAAAGAGTAGTTTTGTTGCGATAACAAAACAAGAATTAAATGTTATATAATATATGTATGGAATGTAATCTTAAGAGACGAGATGAAGGTATTTGATCCGTTATAAATGGATCATATGAATGTATGTACTATTACAAGTTTGAAGAAGTATGTATATTGACCCGTTACTAACGGGTCAAGGAAATGAGAATGTTATGTGAAAGTATGGTATGGAAAGTATGGACTTGTTAGAAAGAAGTCAATTGTATGAATAGTTTATGAATCGAGATTGGATAGTTACTTATTATTATGATGTATCTATCGAAGTTAAACATAGATGTGTATGTATAAATTACGAAGTAAGATTGTATAGTCGATGAAGATAATATGAATTTTGAAATAAATTAATGGAATGAACTAGTAGTGATGATGATCACTAGAGACTATCCTTATGTAGAAATCTGAAATCTAAGGAAATGTATTTTAGGAGTGTGCCCTAAACGTGTCGGTTGATGGGTTAATAATAACCGGAAAACAAAGGTAGGTATTGTTTGATAGGAATGAAACATATAATTGTGTTTCTTTTGCTAGAAACTAGCATTATACAATGAAGACGACACTGTTAAAAACTTTGGGTCGGGTTTTTTGAGTTAGAGGTCATCACCAAATGGGGCGGGAAGGAAAGATATTTAATGTTAAGTGGAAATGAACAAGATTTCGGGGACGAAACCACTTTTAAGGGGGGTAGACTTGTAATGCCCCAAAATCCCTTTATTGACCTATGTGGGTGTTTAAATAATTTAACATGATGTTGGATAACCAAGAACAAATAACCTAGTTAAATGAAATGTTAACTTTTAAGAGTGAGGAAGAAAGTTATGGGAGAAGAGATAAGATGGCAAACCAGAGGGACTAAATTGTAACATGGGAAAACCCATGTTTTATAAAACATGAATTTAACACACAACACACACACATCGTGTGTGTGTGTGTCTGGAATGTTCAGAAGAACACAAGGGGAGCCAAACCCTAGTTATGAAAGATCTTCAAATTGAAGAATGAATTAAAGCTCAAACCTATAAATGAACATGAATTAATGATCACCTACACAACGGGATCATGAGGTATGTCTTGAAACTTAGATTGATGATCTTGTATGAAGTGGGTTATGTTTAATCCGCGAATTAGTATGAAATTGATCATGTATAGGTGTTAGAATCACCATATAGAATGTGAATTATGCATGATTTTGCTTAATTTGATGTTTTAAGGTGAAACCCAATTGCTATGGTGAAGATGGTGACATGGATATATCATCCATGTCCAATTCTTGTTCAATATTGATGTATCATGTTATGTGTGATCGATTCTTGTTAGGTGAATTGAAAGAAATTGGTGTTTGATATGTTTGAAGTCTATGTGTGAATGATACTTGTTGATTAGTAAGAAGATTTGATTAACTAAGTAAGAGCTTAGAAGATTATGCATGAATTAGTTGTACATTGTGCTTAGAAAGTAGTATGCACACCAGGTGTATGATGAAATGTCTAAGTGAAGTTAGGATGTGAAATTATATAAAACAGCTTGATATATATATAATAATGATGCTGAGATTATGTTAAATTACTAGTTTGAATGTGGTTGTAAGCACATTTGCGTCGTGAATATGAAATGTATATAGCGTCATTTCCATAGCCTATTATGATGTCACGGATGTATGAGGTTAAGTCGAACGTTCATATGATAAACTGTTGACTTCTGAAAGTCAACTGCTCATAAGAAGCATGGTTGAACTTGTTTTCACAATTGTAAGATTATAGAAAGTTATATGGTACGTGTTATAACAATGTGTGTTATATGTGACGACGTGATGAATTATATGAGTTGAAGAGATGTGATTATGGGAATATGCCTTATGTTTTTTAGAATTGACTAGTGAAGGTCAATTGTGGAATATGAATTTGATATGATCATTAATATATACAATCATGTATACTAACAAGAATGTGAATGTAATGACATGAAATTATAGGGATCATGTCAAGATGGATGGAAGCATGGAAGGCTAAAGGGTCAAAAGGAAGCAAGGAAACGGATACGAATACAAACGTTTAAGGTAAGTGATTTCTGGAATCACTTCTTCTTTAATAAATGAAGTTTGGTGTGTTGAATATAGGGAACCATTAAGAAGATTATGGGTAAGAGTAAGTACCAAAGTAAGAAGTGTTATGGTAAGTCGAAGATAGTTGTTTATGTCAAAACTACAAAGTAGAAACGAACGGGTCAAAATGTAGAAAGAAGTATGGCGTGATGTAGTAGTTGGTTTGATCACGAGATTAAGATTTAGAAGGATATTGAGCTTGATTATGATTAAATGAAAGTACATGGAAGTTCGATTTGTACAAGGTTTGAATTCTTTGTTGATGCTTGCCGTAGCATACGGCTGGCATACCGACAGGGTGAAATAAACGTATGGGCTGTGACAATTCGTCTGGGTTATGCCTGATAACCTAGATGACCAGGTAACTCGTCTGGGTTATGCCTGAACCTAGATGACCAGGTAACTCGTCTGGGTTATGCCTGATAACCTAGATGACCATTTAACTAGTCTGGGTTATGCGTGATAACATAGATGACCGTGTAACTAGTCTGGGTTATGCCTGATAACCTAGATAACCAGGTAACTTGTCTGGGTTATACCTCTGAGATTAACTGATAAGGAATTGATGTTGAACCAGATATAGAAGTTAGAAGGGATTTGACATTTATACCCGTTAGAAAGTATGATTGAAGGATTGTTAAAGAAAGGATTATCATTACACAAATTCATTGAAGAGTGTTTATGAGGTGTGATGAGCGTGTACAAAAGTATGTGTGGGAATGAATTAAGTCTAGAGGCATGTATAAGTATGGGTATGGATTTACCTACATGTTAGTAATGGAATCCATAGGTAAGCACGATTAGAAATAAGTATGCATGTAGGTTGATACGTATGAGACTTATGTATATGGATGTTTCTGACTAGGATTTGTTAGTATAATCATGTGGGAATGTAAGTGGTATGTAAGAGCTTGTATGTATGTATGTATGTATGTATGTAGGTATGTATGTGTGTATAAATATACATATAAATGTACATATGCACGAAGTAGGATTTATTGTTTATGAAAGAATGGGGCTTGTATATATGTATACATGGCTTCAATACATTTGAGTATTCATGTTACTAATCGTGTGCCTTGAGAATGAAATGAAAATGCAGGTATACTATTGTGTCCTTATGAAGATTTGATGATTGGATGCAAGATTGTACTCGGAAAGATAAACATAAAAGAATAGCAAGAATATAAGAATGCGGAATGGTCATCTAATTGCGTATGTCTAGATTAAGAATGATGTCAACAAATATTAATGACGCGCATGTATGTGGTGATTGTAGGTTGCACATAATTAACATCATTGTGGAGACTAAGAGGTTGAAGATCGAGTCGAAGAGCAAGGATTTTACGGGAAGAGCGGTCTCATTGCTTGTATTTATGGTATCACATTTAACGCGTTAATCAAGAATGAATGTTGTAAATCCTTTCAAGAAGTGTCTGACAGATTATAAATGAACCTTCAAGTATGTCATATAGACAATATAAGAAAGAATTTTTGAGTCGGTATTTCCGTTGCGTCTCTTATGGCCAAAAAGTTTTAGGGTGTTACATGTTGTGCCCCAAGTCAATGTCTATCATCATTGACCAAGATGCAAGGTCTACCAGTTGACGCCTGATTCACGGTGTGAGGTTTTCAAACCTAATAGCGCTATCAACTAATAACCCGTTCGCCCCCGACGATTAATCAGTATTGTAAGCAGGGACTTTTCATGATAGAGATTCGTTTAGTTTTGCTAGTTGTGATTTATAAATATTATCCAAACGTATCTCCCTCGGAGATAGTAATTTAAAAGTACCCATTCGTATTTCCCCCGGAAATAATAGTTCGAAAGTATTTTTCCCAAAGTTGGCAGTTTGTCCGTTCCCTCCCTGAGACGCATGCTTTTAGTGTGTGAACTCACCTATGTTTGCTCGGCAGACAGGTAACTTGGTCAGGTATGCTAGTCAACCACGTCCTATTATGGTTACCAGTGTGGGTCAGGTTTGGGTACAATCAAGTCACGTATATCTTACACCCATCTAACACATAACATGCACGTCATACAAGCATGTACAGTATCGGGCCTATTCTATCAGTTAAACAGCACACAGCCCACAAGGTCAGTTTGTGCGGCCCAAAACATTTCTTTTAACAGTGCAGCCCAATTAGCAACAGCCCAACAATCAAAATAAACCATTCAGTCGAAACTGTGGGGTCTCGACTCGAGACTATGAGGTCTTCGAGTCGCAACTAGGCAGTTTCGAGTTGTGAACATGAGATTTCAAGTAGTGCACTGTTGATTCGAAACCCCGAGATCTCGAGTCGAGATCAGGCTGGTCTTGAGTCCCTTATGTGAAGTGTTCTGGTTTCGAGTTGTTGATCCATGGTCTCGAGTCGCAACACTGCGGTCCCGACTCGCAACCATGGATGTGAGCACAGGTGGAAGCCTTCTAGAACCTTCTGTTGTACTATCCAATCACATTTCACAAATATGTTTCCTTATACTATCCAATCATTTTGCATTAACATGTTTCATTTTCTTCTTCACTAATTCAACAGATCAAATCATAGCAATTTCAAACATTCATATCAACATTCAAACTGTTCTTCCTTAGGGTTTTCAACCTTTAACACAAACTCAACCTAACCTACAACATTATTACTGTTTTATCAAATCAAGGATTCATCATTCAGCATTATGTTCACCATTTCATCATAAGAATCATCATAGTACTACACTCCTAACAATCTTCAATATCATTCATATTATCATAACACAAAAGAGGGTAAACAAATCAACACTTATCATCCTTATTTTCGCTCAACAATAAACACAATAGATCATACAACCCCTACACTTTATTACTCAATCATTCATCCGAGGTTCATCTTTTATCACACATTATCATACATCTAACCATTCACACAAGTGAACGCTTTTAGCATACATTGTCATCTTATTTGAAAGAAACAAACTAATCGATTGTTGTGTGACACAAAGGTGTGTAAGAAGGTGATATAGTGAAGCCTCATAGTGGTGATCGCAAGCTTGAACCGAGATCCTTGTTGCCGCCGGTTTGGCCCGAGAGAAAGGAGAGGAGAGGTTATGGTGTTAGGTTTTAAGGGTTTTTTAGAGAGAGAGAGAGGATGAGGGAAGAGATACAGGAGTGTGAGGGAATGTTTAGGGATTAATGAGGTGAATGATTGTCAAATCCTTTCAAATGTTGGCTGGATATAAGGGTTTTATACCCATACTAAGCGGTGCACCCTAAAAGGTTTCCGAGTGGGCTCAAAAGGGAAGTGTGGCCCAACTGTTTTGGGTCACTCGAGACCGAGTGGTCTCGGGTCGAGGCCTTGTGGTCTCGGTTCACCAATGCACGCATACATATTATATACACATATTTATATTACACGTAACACCAAGAATCTTATAGTGTACAAAATAAATAACAAGCCTTCATTTAATAATATACCTACACATAACTCTGTTACATAATATGGTCGTTTGGGAAAACCCGAAGTGTCACATACACAAACGATTTGTTGGGGCTAGGGGTGTTCATCGAATCGATTGAATTTTCGAATTATTCAAATAATTTTTATTTTCCTTTGAATTCAAATTCGATTCGAATTAGATTAAAACCTACCCAATTCGATTCGAATTCGTATTAAAATAAAAAACCCAATTCGTATTCAATTAAAAATTCGAATTCGAATAAATTCGATTTGATTCAAATTCTTTTAAAACATGTAAAAAAAACTATCAAAATGAAATATAAATTTTAAAGCAGCCATAAAAGCATGATATCACATTAAAAAGTTTCAAATAAAGTACCATAAGTCTAACATTCAAAACGAGAAGTCAGGAATAATCACTCCACATTACAGGTTAAATTTTTAGAGTTAAAAATTATTGATAGATTTGTTACTTAGGTTTTAGTTCTGGGCCATGTAGTGGGTTTGGTAATGGGTAACTTTAATACTTGGAATAAATTTTGAAAATAATTTATAGTATAGAACAATAAAAGTTATATATATAAAAATAATAAATAAAAATGTATAATTATTATTCAAATTTCAATCAAATTTGAAATTATAAATCCGTATTCAATTTACTTGACTCGAATTGAATCGAATTCAAATTCTTATAATCAAAACTAATTCTTGATAATCGAATCGAATTTAATTGAATTTTGAGGTTTTTGAATTCGAAACGAATTCTGAACACCCTAGTAGTTCGGGCGTCCCCTTTATTTTTGTGGAGCAGTAATTCATGAAGAAAATCGCCTCATAAGATAGTGGAATTCAAAAGTTGCATACAATCATCAATTTGTATTTGATGCCAATTTCATATTTCGGCTTACAGAGTTACAGTGACCACTTCGTTTTAAGTCATTTTGTGGGCTGATTCTTCTAGTTTGGGCCCATGTTCTATTAATTGCAGCCCTGTAATTGGTTTGGGAAGTCCAAGCCTTATTAACACCATCTATTTTTATATTTTCACTTTTCTTATAATTTGCTAAGATAAACTAAAGCCACCATCTAATTAAATTTGATCACTTCATGAAGTCATAAATGCTAATTTTATCACTTCATGAAGTCATAAATACTTGATATTTCTCAAGCTAAAAAGCTTTAACCATGTTCGTTGATATTCTTTCATCTCATAGTATAGTTAGTTTATGTATCGACTAGATTATTTATGTACTGATTTTGTATTACGTACAAAATTTTTGTATTATACTCGATTTAGGTATTGTAATGGATTTTGAGTCAGATTTTTATACTGTGTGGGGTTTATTTAGGTACTGTACTAGATTTCTTATATTGTACTGGATTTTTTGTGTTATACTGGAATTGATTATTGTATTGGATTTTTATACTGTACTGGATTTAGATATTGTATAAGAAATTGGTGTCGTATTGGATTTTTCATTTGTCTTTACAAAAAGTCAGTATAATTTAAAAAAAAAATCGTTTTATATTTATCATTGCTATACTCATATTAAAGATAAAAATATGCTAGTTTTTATGGTGTATTTTTTTTTTCAAAAATTATGTTGGTTTTAAAAAATTGGGGGAAAGTTGAAAAAAATCACCTAAGAGGCTCTTCTAAAAATACCCTCTCACCAATCTTTTTGCCTACACATTGATCTCAACCATCTTTATCTCTTCACTATAGTTATAAATGAATATGTGAGTACACTTCGCTGGATTTCTGCCCACACATCTTATTATCTTATTTTACGCTATATTTATACCCCCTCTCGCTGCCACGTGGATTTTTTACGCACATATGTTTTTTAGACAATTGAAATTGAAAATCACGTAGATCTATAACCCACCTGCTGAAATCAACTCCTTGCTCTTCTTTTCTTTTGTTCTATTCATACAAACATTAATCTTCATCTTCCAAATGTTCAACTGCCAAAAGAATTGATGTGACCATCAGATCTAGTCTGTTAAATCAAGTAAATGATAAAGTTGTAGTGTAGTGTAGTAGATACGCAGATGAAGCCAATTAGGCTTCCGAAACCTCCTGGTAGTCCATCGAGAATTCAAATCAAGGTCTCATTCGAAGTATCTAGGGTTCATGTTGGGTCTTAAAGTGGGTTGATCCTTATCTTAGGGAGGAAGGGGGAACTCAAGGGTACTAACTTAGCCCTGACCAATCCCGCATTGCCATGTCAATTCTATACCTAAGGTACCCTAGAACCACAAAAAAACACTGGTGACGCCTACCCACATGTACTGGATTTTTCAAGTTAGGGAGTTATTATATCAGTTTTTAAACTACAAATACACTAGGTCATGAAGTGTATAGTTAGTTGTATTTTATGCCCAAATCATGATAAGATCCACTTATGAATCCACCACCAGCAGGAACCTGTTACAATGGCAGTTTAGCCTTTATATGTTTTTAGCTAGATGTTGGCAGTTGGTTGGTAACTATTCATTTTAATCTTTATATGTTTTTAGCTACATGATATCAATCAATTAATATTGGTTGTTAGGTGTATGTAACTATGCATATGTTTCTTGAATGTGTTTAGCGTTTACATGTTGAAAAAGCTACAAAATTTTTAAATCAAGTTTTGTAGTATGCAGATAACAAATTCCTTTAGTTACAGAACTTCTACCGAATGTGGGATATTGTTTATTATAATTATGTAGGTTTATTACCGTAGTCACGTTGCGGCGAACTTCTTTTTTTATTTAGTCTGTGTTTACATGAGTATTGAAATCACTACGAGCGCGTTGCGCACGGAACCGCTGACAAGAATAAAAAGAAAATGCAGTAAAAGAAAACCGAAAGAAAATCAACAAAAAAAGTTGTATGGTAATGATGTTGTTCGTATGAAACCCGTGGTCAGAGATGAGTAAATGGTACTGGGTACCGGTACCAAATTTCCCTAACCGAAAGATCTTAAGTACCAATTCGGTACGTACCAACTTTTGGCGTCCCTGTTACCGGTCCGCTACCAGTTTTTACCTTCATATATACCAGTAACGTAACCGGTATTTTCGGTACCAGTACCGATTCGGTATCGGTTGGCACCGAGCTCATCTCTATCCTTGAAACTAAAACAAAGAAATCATTAAAAGTTGAAGAAAATCAACAAAAAAAGTTGTACGATACCGTTGTTCGTTCGGTACCCGTGATCAGGGATGAGCTAATGGTACCGGATAGCACTGTAGCAGTACCGAATTTCCTGAACTAAAAGATTTTAATATCAACTTGGTACCGACTTTTGGCGTTTTCTGTACCAGGCTGGTGCCGGTTTTTACCTTCATGTATCGATACCGACCAAGACCGTACCGGTATTTTCGATACCAGTACCGGTTCAATACCGGTTGACACCGAGCTTATCCCAACCCATGATTAAAAAAAGTCGTTAAAGTTAAGAAAAATATCAAAATGCATTTAATTTAAAAAGTAACGAAAATAATTATTATTATTATAATATTAAAATAATAAAAGTGTAAAAAAAAACTATATATATTATTATAATATTAAAAATACTATTCATTATACATACTAGCAAAATTCCCCGCGTTAGGTGGCGATATCAGTATGGTAACGACACTCGATAAAGTAATCAAAAGAGAAAATCCAAATTATTTCTCTAATATGTATCATAGATGAAAAGTTCTAAATGACTCTACCAATAATATAAACAATTCAAAATCGAAGCGAATAAAAAAATATATCGCAACCACGTATATAGTCTTTATAAAAAAAACGAATGAACGAAAGTTACAGAAAAATAACAAAACTATAGGATTAAAACATATATTATTTATAGTATAAAATGTGTAATAGAAACTTATAAAAAATAAAACTTACCGCAAGTTGATAACTATTATAAATTATAAGGTTAAGATAGATAATATTTATAGTATAAAATGTTTAATTGAAACTAAAAAAAAAGAAAAAAAGTCAATATCACTATTCACAAAAGTTCATAATTGTTATATACTAGCGTGATTCCCGCATGCTTCGCTGCGGGTCTTTGGTCATTATTGGTCTGCTTCGTTACAACACTCGTATCGGCACTCGGTATAACAATCGTTGCCAATCAGCATAACAATCGATGCCAATCGACTGTACCATGACCGGTGTTGTTCGGTCGGTATCGGTCTGTTACGATACCGGTATCGTACAGAGACTCGATATAGCTTACGATACAAAAAATACTTTATTACGAATATCACTTTATGTTCAATGATTTTTTATGCCGCCACGTCAAGAAAACTATTAAAACGAATACGGTACCCTTACCAATGTTGTTTGGTCGGTATATGTTCGATTTGTGATGATAAAAAAAGTCAACTATATGGCTCGTTCGAATAGAACTTTTATCGAATTATACATAATAATAATTATAAGCACATGATGACGCTAATAATAAAAAAAACTATACCGATGTTATATTGTACGGTGCTGATGTTGGTCAGACAGTATCAATAATATTAAAAGGTTAAATTAATGATAATAGTAATCTATTGTAATATTGAAATGATAAAAGTATGGATATATACATATATATATATATATATATAGGGGAAGGTTCAAATGAAAACCACTAGTTATTGTGAAAACTCGAAAACTAATTAAAAACCACTAAAAAGGAGGAGGGGGAGACTTTTAATGAAGGAGGGGTAAAATTGGAAAAAAAAATATATAACTTTTCAAACATTTCCCATTTCTCCATACGTTATCATTTTAAAACAAAAATGGCACCATAAGATCACAAATTTTTGTATCTTTCATTCAAGTATATTCGAGCATATTTTTTATGACATAAAAAAAGATTTATGGTGTCGTCTTGTTTTCAATACTATTATTATATTAATGCACATGTGCAATATAACATGTACTACAATTGCATTACATGCTTAAAATTAGCTTTTTGAGTCTACCTTAGCTTTTAGGGTTAGTTTTTTTTGGAGGTTTAGGATTAGCTTTTTGGTGTGGGGGGGGGGGGGGGGGGGGAGGGGGGTTTAGGTTTTCGGGGGGTGGGGGTGGGGGGGTTTAGGTTTTTTTCGGGTTTATGTTTAGGGTTTAGTTTTAGGTTTTCGGGAGGGTGGGGGGGGTGGGGGGGGGGGTTTAGGTTTTTTTGGGGGGGGGGGGGGGGGTGGGGGGTTAGGCTTTTGGTGGGAGGGTGAATTTAGGTTTTTGGGGGGTGGGGGGTGGGGGGTTTAGGTTTTTGGGGGGTGGGTTAAGTGGTTTAAGCTTTCCGTATTAGTGTACTACACATGTGCATTACAACCAAAAAAAAAATTTTTTTTTTTTTGAAATTTTTTTTTCATATATAAATACCAGCGAAATTTATAAAAAAAATTGAAAATTTTTTTTTTGTGTGTTTTTTAGGCTTTTTTTAGTTAGTTTTCGAGTTTTCACAATAAAAGTGGTTTTCATTTGAACCATCCCCTATATATATATATATCTATACTACTTTAATAAGCATATAGGAAGGACATAAATGGTCATTTGCCACTTTACAACCATTTGAAGCCCATTGTACAACCTTTTAAGCACAAAGGTGTTGAAAAATCCTTCAACACATGCGGAGCAGCTCATGGATTCTAACAGGATCCCTTTGACCCGTTTTAATCAAATGGTTCCAATATATACTTTCTTTCACTAAATCAAACCCTAAATTCATTTCATTTGCACCCGCCCCCATTCTTCTTCTTCTCTCTCTCTCTCTCTCTCTCTCACCAGACGCGGTTCTAGGGTTTCAAAACCAGGCGCTCCAAGATCAAGATCTAGGGTTTCTCTGTGATGAATCTCTTTACATCCAACACCAGATCGACTTCCTCATTATCATCACCACCATTTCTAGGGTTTCTTTACCAGTCGCTTCAAGATATACGCTTCCTCAGCGATGAATCTCTCCAGATCGACTGGTTTGACCGCTCGGTATCTTTCTTTTTACAGTATATTTTTTTTTGTTATTTGAATCGGATATGTGTAATATTTCAGATCTGCCGTTGAGTTGTTCGTGTTAGGGTGCACCGGAATAACCAGATGTGGTATGTGTTCTGTAGTTTAGTTTTTTTTTCTTTAAAGAAGTTTGTATTTTTAATTTGAAGTTGATTATTGTGTTTATCTTGCAAGTATCATCTGGAATTTGAATCAGATCTGTGTAATATTTCAGATCTGCCGTTGAGTTGTTCGTGTTAGGGTGCACCGGAATAACCAGATGTGGTATGTGTTCTATAGTTTAGTTTTTTTTTCTTTAAAGAAGTTTGTATCTTTAATTTGAAGTTGATTATTGTGTTTATCTTGCAAGTATCATCTGGAGTCGATCTGTACACAATTTCAACAAGGTATTGTTTGAGCCGAAGCTTTTTTATTCTGCGAAATGTTTGTTTGTTTACTACTGGATAACCAGATGTGGTATGTGGTATGTGTTCTTTAGTTTAGGTTTTTTTGAAGCCCATTGTACAACCTTTAAAGCACAAAGGTGTTGAAAAACCCTTCAACAACACGCGGACCAGCTCATATAAACTAACCGGATGCATTTGACCCGTTTTAATCAAATGGATCCAATATATACTTTCTTTCACTAAATCTAAACCCTAATTTCATTTCATTCACGTCGAGCCAGGTAATTTTTTCTGCTGAAATTTTTCTCAGGTCTACCGTCATTTTTTTGACCTTTTTTGATGAATATTGACAGATCTGCGGTTACACGACTAAGGAATATGAGAACCATAACTTTGCAGATCTGACCAGATCTGGTATGTTTGTAGCTGATTATGTTTGTTACAGATCTGGTATGTTTGTAGCTGATTTACATGCTTATGTTACTGATTATCTTTGTTGCTGTGATGCAAAAGCTGAGCTTGTGTTCTTAATCTGTCTGAACTGAAAGTGTTTGAGGTTGTGATGCAAAAGCTGAGCTTGTGTTCTTATTCTGTCTGAACTGAAAATGTTGAGTCTATGATGCATAACTTAAGCTGAGCTTGTGTTCTTAATATGTCTGAACTGAAAGTGTTGAGGCTATGATGCATAAGCTGAGCCTGTGAGGTTACATATGTGTTTCTTGTGCTTAAAACACTTGTATATCATGCTTTAAAGGTTGTTTAAGTTTAGTGGCAAATTACTCTTGTACATCATGCTTTAAAGCGAGGTTACATAACACAATAGACTGTGATGATGATTGTATTTTGAGGGTACATAGAAGATCCGAGTAGCATCTTGGCGGGGCAATATCCAGGTTGCATAGTTCTCACTCTGCAACCGTGTGTTGCAGCCATGGCTTTACCCGTAGTTGTGTTCATCTCTCAATTACATGTCTGAGTCTTCCAGATGTTTTGAAAGAAAGTATATATTGGATCCATTTGATTAAAACGGGTCAAATGCATCCGGTTAGTTTATATGAGCTGGTCCGCGTGTTGTTGAAGTATTTTTCAACACCTTTGTGCTTAAAAGGTTGTACAATGGGCTTCAAATGGTTGTAAAGTGGCAAATGACCATTTCTGTCCTTCCTATATGCTTATTAAAGTAGTATAGAGTATAGATATAGATATAGATATTGATTATGTTTGTTACAGATCTGGTATGTTTGTAGCTGATTTACATGCTTATGTTACTGAAGGTTTTAGTATCTAAGTTGAGTGCTTGTAGAGTTGTGATGAATTGTGATGAATGTAGTTGAATTTATAGACTTCCAAGCATGCTTCCTTTCTGACAAATCCGAACAATGTTTGCTTTTACAGCTGTATTTGAACAGTCATCGTCAGTAAAAAATTCAAAAAGGATAGCGGTAAAATATTTTGGATTCTGAAAGGTTGTCAACTGTTCAAAGACTTTTTGTGAAAAGTCTTTGAAAGGTTGTCAAGTGTTCAACTGTAAAATCAGGAGTTAGGTTTCTGAAAAAGGTTTCGAAAGTCTTTCTGACAGGTTACTGTTCAATTTTTTTGTCATAAAAAATTACTAAATCAATTTTTACTTTAAATTCAAAAAGTTTATTAAAAATAGTTATAATTTGATGCAGGTGCAAAGCTGTTTAGAGTTTTTACCTGATTCATTACTTTAAATCAATTGTTACTTTAAATTCAAAAATTTTATTAAAAAGAGTTATAATGTGATGCAAAAGCTGAGCTTGTGTTCTTAATCTGTCTGAACTCAAAGTGTTGAGTCTATGATGCATAGGCTGAGCTTGTGTTCTTAATCTGTCTGAACTCAAAGTGTTTGAGGCTGTGATGCAAAAGCTGAGCTTGTGTTCTTAATATGTCTGAACTGAAAGTGTTGAGGCTATGATGCATAAGCTGAGCCTGTGAGGTTACATATGTGTTTCTTGTGCTTAAAACACTTGTACATCATGCTTTAAAGGTACATAGAAGATCCGAGTAGCATCTTGGCGGGGCAATATCCAGGTTGCATAGTTCTCACTCTGCAACCTTGTGTTGCAGCCATGGCTTTACCCGTAGTTGTGTTCATCTCTCAATTACATGTCTGAGTCTTCCAGATGTTTTGATAAGCAAATGAGCAGGTGGTGTATCGAAATCAATCAGCTATAGTTTGATGTTTATTGTGATATTTTGCTTACACAACATATATTGAACCGATTTGGAGTTGCTAGGGTTTCAGTATGAAAGCAAAACAGAGAACAAATAGAGTATTTAGTCTGAGTGAAAGAAAGTATATATCCAAAGGGTTCTTCATGTTTGTTTTGCTTTGAAAAAACAGAGTGTGTTTATTGGTCATTTGAATGTGTTTGATTCGATGATAATCAGTTAGTATTTGGGTATTTTGGGTACTTCATGTTTGTTTTGCTTGTGAAAAAACATAGGGTTCTTAATCTGTATCATTCATACACGAAACACTTGTACATCATGCTTTAAAGGTTGTTTAAGTTTAGTGGCAAATTACTCTTGTACATCATGCTTTAAAGCGAGGTTACATAACACAATAGACTGTGATGATGATTGTATTTTGAGGGTACATAGAAGATCCGAGTAGCATCTTGGCGGGGCAATATCCAAGTTGTATAGTTCTCACTCTGCAACCGTGTATTGCAGCCATGGCTTTACCCGTAGTTGTGTTCATCTCTCAATTACATGTCTGAGTCTTCCAGATGTTTTGATAAGCAAATGAGCAGGTTATGATGCATAATATGTCTGAACTGAAAGTGTTGAGGCTATGATGCATAAGCTGAGCCTGTGAGGTTATGATGCATAATATGTCTGAACTGAAGTCAAGTTGGGTCCAAGGTGAATGCTGGAGTACTTTAGAAGTCAAGTTGGGTCCAAGGTGAATGCTGGAGTACTTTAGAAGTCAAGTGGGAGTTGTGGCTTTCGCTACGATATGGAGACTTTGGACGAGTAGAAACGAGAAAGAATTTAATGGCAACAACATTCCGATCGCTAAAGTGTACCAGTTTTGTTTTGATAGTGATTATGTATGATTTCAGAAGCTTTGACCATGTTGATATGTGTATTTCAATTTGTTGTATTTATGAACACAGATTATATTAAGAAAAAAAGAAAGTTATTTTTTATTGTGTAATAATCATCTTCTTAGAGTTTTGGCGTGGTTTGATTTCATCCTTTGATGCGCAATGGAAAGAATCTTACTTTCACTTATACTTGTAGCATTCATACACGAAAACTGACCCGACCTGAGACCAACTCAAAATTCATACAAAGTGGTTTAGTTATATATTAACTTTCAGGCTGTAATGAAGGTTCTACCAGGACTAAACGGAAAACGGACAGGTGTCGCCTTTAGAAAAAACGTATATTAAATCTAAACTTTTAATACATACAATACCGAGACAAAACGTCATACCAACTTCGTAGACTTGACAGAACTTACAGACTCGATAACAAAAGACCGTAACATACAATATAGAGACAAGCAATTGTGGATCTTTGCTGACGGGTGCACTTCGGAATGTAGCAGATATGAATGAATATAACCCCAGTGGTAGATATGTAATTAGCGAGCTCTGGAATTTCAAGAAAAATCGAAGAGCTACACTGGGGTTATATTCATTCATATTGTCACACCCCAACCGATGGCGGAATCATCGGGGCATGGCACTAAGCGAAACAGATTGTCCAGAAGTTTCCATAACAACTATCATTACCATTTAATTAAATAATACGTCCCATACCGTATCTCAAATAGTTAAATAATTATTACAGACAAGCATCAAGACAAATATTCTGTTCCGACAACTCATATTTAAACATAGCAAATTTATTTGTTGGTTTCTAGGACTCCTTCCCTAGCCTCAATTTCATCACCAGCAAGTTAAGCACAGAAACAACCTAAGCACCTGTCACATACGTTAAAATAAAGTCAATACACATAATGTAAAGGTGAGCATACAAGTTTGATAATAACATATAGAGTTCGAATTCGTTTACGCATAACCAGCACGTACACATAGTGAAATGAAGCACGTTAGTTATCGACATAGATCCATCGATACCAATGACTGCGGATTGACTGCCCGAGGCAGTTCGCAATACGTGATTACCACCGTAATCCATGCAAGTAAAAGATCCTTAACAACCCCCGTGTGAACGGGTGCTGAGTCCAAACTATAGTACTATCGTTGATAAGGCAGGTAGACAACATTCCATGTGTAAACATAACAAACAAGCATTCATATGCCACGTATAACATGCGTAAATGGTTTAGCGTTAAAACAGCTTGAGTAGTGTGATAGGTGTAGTTTGAATATTCGTAACGTATGTAACACCCAAAAGTGCTAAAAGCAAAAAGGGTTCGAGTATACTCACAGCGATTATGGATTGAAGGGAGCGCTTTTCAGCGAGTACGGTTAGCCTGAATAGATTCGATAACGTAACGATGAGTGGCGCGTAAAATAGTACAAAGTGAGAGCGGGTAGGATAGCTGATCGTGCGGATTAACTATCCGTGCGAGTAAGTTATCCGTGCGAGTAAACTATCCGTGCGGGTAAACTATTCGTGCGAGTAAACTATTCGTGCGAGTAACTATCCGTGCGGATGGTAATCCATCCGGATTAGTCACTCGTGCAGATTGTCTATCCGTGCGGGCAAGTAGTCCGTGTGGATTACTATTCGAGTGGATTGTTTCTTCCCAAGAATGTGTTTGTGTATGATGGCTCGTGCTTTGAAGTTTTCATTGTAGCATTTAGAAAACATTTAAGTATCTCTCCCTTTCAAGCCGGTCGCGCGGACAACAATCCGTCCGGATGGTGATCCGTGCGGACACGTCCCTGAGGCTGAGTCACTTGATCAAGTTTGTGGAATCCGTCCGGATGGTAATCCGTGCGGACAATGGTAATCCGTCCGGATAGTTTGTTCGTGCGGACAAAGACAATCCGTCCGGATAGTCTGTCCGTGCGGACAACTTGTCCGTGCGGATGAACATTGTTTGAAATTGTTTAAGGTCTTAGTATCTCATGATCCGAAGAGTAATCCATTCAGAGGTTGTCCGTCCGGATTGTTCATTCGTCGATACTCAAACCTCGTTTTGAATGTGGGTCCCAAGTGTAGCTCGCGCGGGTGACAACCCGTCCGGATCGTCTGTCCGTGCGGGCAGCTTGTTCGTGCGGACAGCTTGTCTGTGCGGACAGCTTGTCCGTGCGGACAACTTACTCGTGCGGACAACTTCCTCGTCCTGGTTGTTCCGTCCGGTTACCCTTGGTCGCCTTTGCCGTCTATCGAGACGTTCCGATTATGTGTCAACCATTTGGAATCGCATCCTTACCCGTATGACCAAGCCGGCCAGGAATCACCCTAACTCGGCCTGTCAGCGGTTTAGAACGGTCATCCCAATCTAACCCGAAATCAGGTGTCTTGCGGGTAGAATCCAGATCTAGGACTAGTGCATCACTATCATTAAGTAGGAGACTAGAACGGATTCGATTCAAGTTTGAGGGTAAAAGAAGGAGAAAACTTGTTTATTTCTTTCAACCCTTTTATCCTCTAGAAAAGTTTAGATTTTGGTGAAGTTGTTGTGAAATCTAATGGGAATCGTTCAGATCTGAGTTATTCTTGGTGGAATGAGGTCACACTTGAAGTTCATGAGAACTTCGTGGTGACGTCACCCTAGAATACCTCAAATCTTGATGATTTCATGGTTAAAAGTTGAGATGTGAAAGATAGAAAGGTGTAGATGTGTGTATAGATCAAGGATGTACAAGAATTAGGGCGAGATCTTACCTGGATTGAGAGAAATCGGAGAAAAGGTGAAGAATGCGTGCTAGTCGGACGTCACTTGCCAAAAGTGGAAAGTTGGGAGAGTGACCTGGGTATTTATAGGATGCTAAAAGGGGAAAGGGTGATCCGTGCGGATTGCAGGTCACCCGGATGGGTTATCCGTGCGGACTGGTCATCCGTGCGGATTGGCAACCCGTGCGGATTGGCAACCCGTGCGGATTGGCAACCCGTGCGGATTGGCAACCCGTGCGGATTGGCAACCCGTGCGGATGGACCATCCGTTCGGATGTCGACTGAATGGTGCATTCGGTGCGGCGACGCTTCGGTTTCGAGCGAGCGATTCGATAGGGTTTCCTAGTTAAATTACTTTTAGTCCCAACTACTGCGTATATGATACGGTTCGATTCAGAATTCGGGTTCGGGTTCGATTACCTTCGAGTTCGATTGAGTTCGCTTGATTTCCATAATAAACATAAATAAACATGCACAGGTAACATGTAAGGCACACACACACGTATAATTGACAAGTAAAATACATAGCTCGAGTTACGATTTGATGTCGATTTGATAAACATAGCTTGATTCTCAGTTGATTAACTTTATCGCATTGTTACTTCCTCTCATTCACAGTCGTAGGTCGATTGAAGTACGGTTAACACGATTCGATTATTGCAATGTACGACACTTACTCCACATAATATAATTAAAATAAAAACATTTCTACGAGTCAAGTTGCGCGAAATCGGTCGTTGACTTTGACCTTGACTTTCACTTTCACTTATGAAAACACGGGGTGTTACAGCCTCCCCTTGTTTAGGGAATTTCGTCCCGAAATTAAGCTGAAAGCCGTAACAAATTCGTGAATCACGTGTGAGAGTTCTGCGTTTGGACCGATTTTGACTCGTGTAACGTGCGGAATCCGTGCACGGTCGTGACCAAACACAATTGCAACGGAGTTGAAACCGGGACCTACAAGTGGTATCTAAGCAGATTCTCGATTGCACAGATCAAACGCACTAGATTCGTACAGGATTTGATCAGATTCAGAGCCAAATTCACACAGATTTGTCAAACTTCCTTCACTTTTCAACTATTTCACGTTTCTAACTGAAAAACGTCAAATTAGACAAGATTTTACGGTTAAAATCGGTAAAGTTTGGATATGTTGTGCGAATATACATGATCTAAAAGCCTACAAATTTTCAAAACTTAATCCCAAGCCGTTTGAGAGAAATCTGAGTTTTTGTGGTTCGCTTTTCTAATTAAACAACTGTGGATACTTTGCCTTCATGTCGCTTTCGAGTTCCCAAGTGAACTCCGCGCCTCGTTTACCTTCCCATCGGACTTTCACAATAGGAATGTGTGAGCGCCTGTGCTGCTTGGTTTGGCGATCCATTATTTCGACAGGCTTTTCCACGAAGTGTAATGTTTCGTTCACTTGCAGATCGTCTAGAAAGATATGTAAGTCGTGGTCGGCGATGCACTTTCAGAGGTTTGACACGTGGAAAGTTGGGTGGACATTGCTAAGTTCCTCCGGTAATTCGAGTCTGTAGGCGACTTTTCCGATCCTTTCCAGAATCTTAAAAGGTCCAACATATCGAGGCGCGAGTTTTCCTTTTTGCCGAATCTGACTACACCCTTCCAAGGTGATACCTTTAGGAGTACGTAGTCACCAACGCCAAATTCCCGGGGCTTGCGCTTTTTATCAGCGTAAACTTTCTGTCTATCCCGAGCTTTCGCTAAGTTGTCTCGAATTTGGAAAATTTTGTCTGTCGTTTCTTGTAGCAGCTCCGGACCGGTTAGTTGCGAGTGACCGATCTCATGCCACACAATAGGCGATCGACATCTTCTTCCGTATAAGGCCTCGAAAGGTGCCATCTGGATGCTAGCCTGGTAGCTGTTGTTATACGAGAATTCGACTAACGGCAGGTGTTTATCCCAATTACCACCGAAGTCTAAAACACACGAACGGAGCATGTCTTCAAGAGTACGAATCGTTCTTTCAGTCTGACCGTCGGTTTGTGGGTGGAAAGCGGTACTTAGATTAAGCGTTGTACCGAGTGCCATTTGAAACGTTTCCCACAATCGTGACGTAAACCGAGCATCACGGTCAGAGATGATATCACGAGGCGTCCCATGTCTACAAATGATCTCGTCGGTGTAGATTCGGGCTAGTCGTTCCACCTTGTAGTCTTCTCGTATGGGCAGAAAGTGAGCTGATTTAGTCAAACGGTCAACCACAACCCAAATGCTGTCGTGACCTGATGACGTAGTTAAGAGCTTGGTTACGAAATCCATGGCTATGCTCTCCCACTTCCACATAGGAATTGGTGGTTGTTCGAGCAAGCCAGAGGGTCTTTGATGTTCAGCCTTGATTCTAGCACAGGTTAGGCATTTTCCGACGTAGAGGGCGATATCCCTTTTCATACCCGGCCACCAGTACCTATAGCGAAGATCCTGGTACATCTTGTCAGCTCCGGGATGAATGGAATATCGGGATTTATGGGCTTCGTCCATGATAATCTGTAGTAAATCGGTTCACTTGGGAATCCAAATTTGGTCTAAAAAGTGGAATATCCGGTTTGATTTGCTTACCAACTGGGCTCCATCGTGGTAGATTCGTTCCTTCTTCAGAGTGCGTTCGTTGAAACACGCATGCTGGGCGTCGCGGATGAGAGTTTTGAGGTTGTGCTGGGCTTGAACATTACGGGTGCTAAGCAGATAGCTCCGTCTGCTAAGTGCGTCGGCAACAACATTTGCTTTGCCTGGGTGATAACGGATCTCACAGTCGTAATCGTTGAGAAGTTCTACCCATCGGCGTTGACGCATATTTAGTTCCCTCTGATTAAAGATGTGTTGTAGGCTCCTATGATCGGTGAAGATTGTACACTTAGTACCATACAGGTAGTGTCGCAAATCTTTAATGCAAAAACAACCGCGCCTAGCTCGAGATCATGGGTTGTATAGTTCTTCTCGTGGATTTTGAGCTGTCGAGATGCGTAAGCTATGACCATGTCCCGTTGCATGAGGACACAACCAAGACCAAGGTTGGAAGCATCACAGTAGACAATGAAATCATTGTTTTCGTCGGGTAGCGTGAGAACAGGAGCGTTGTAAAGCATGTGCTTGAGGGTTCGAAAGGCAGACTCTTGTTTAGTTCCCCAAACAAAAGGCTGGTCCTTATGTGTGAGAGAGGTAAGTGGTACAGCAATCTTCGAGAATCCTTCGATAAATCGTCGATAATAGCCCACTAGACCGAGAAAAGAACGGACTTCAGACGGATTCTTAGGTGTAACCCAGCTCTTGACAGCTTCAATCTTCGCAGGATCGACATGAATACCCTGACTGTGACACCCGTGTCACTGCGACCATCAAACAAATGCCAAACCAATGAAATATTATATTTCATACTTGGGATTTGTAAAAATATGTGTATCGATTTCACATATCAACTCTTGTTTCGATTTCAAGCTCTAAATCGCTTTCTGGAAGGTTATACGCGCACTGATGCGTAAATATAACCAGTTTAATCCAACGAACACTCCGGGATAGTGAAATAGGCTTAACATACCTTAAATAACCTTTACATAACTTATATATAAGTTTTGGAAGGTTTGGTGTGGTGAAATCAAGTTTAATCGCTTACAGGGACTAAAGTTGACAAACTGGGAAAGTATGCCAATTTGAACTGTAACAGACCTTCCGGAACATGACCATAAGTTAAACATACCATAAATATCCTTTACATAGCTTAGAAATAGGCTTTGAGGGGTTCGGTGTGCTAAAATAAACTTTTGGGTCATTCAGGGACTAAAAGTGTCAAAAAGTGCACAAGTTTGCATTTTCGCGCATAACTTACGTTCTGAATACATCCGGACATCCAAAAATTTATGGGAGCATGACTACATTTTATTTTAGTGTTCGCCATGAGAAAAATCCATTCGTCGCGTCATTTGGATCGTTTTTCGCGCTTATGCGCATTCCGTCGTAATTAAGCGAACATCGCGTTCGTACGACCAAACGAACCATCATCCGGCATATTTTTGAGTATGTTTTGAGTTCCCTATACTTTAACTTCATTTTAGAGCCTTGAAATGAGGTTAACGGGGTTCAAACGCATCGAAAAAGGCCTTAAACACGTGCAGGGACCATTCCTGCCACTTTTGAAACTTTTCTGAAACTGGGGGGTCAGTGGCGTAGCGCGACTGCCTAGGCCCTAACCGTCGCGCTACGCGACTGCCTAGTCTGGGGCAGAAACATGCAGAAAACTCATTTTTCGCATTTTCGGGACCGGATTCGATGTATCGACAGCTGTTTACAGTTGTTATCCACTCCCAAATCCCTTGCCAAGTGTTGATTCCCTATGGTTAGTGGCAATTTAGGCACCATAACATTCCGACACTTGTACGGATACGATTAAGGCACGATATTCGACAAGCGATCTTAACGGTTCGGGTATTCCTATAAATACCCATCCACCCCCATTGCTAAAATCACTAGAATCTTGATCTTAGGAACTCTAAGTTGAAACCATTGTTTCATACCTGAGATTCTTGGATCGAGATTAGCATTCGGGGACCCTTCGTAAGTATTCTTTCGTTCTTTTCCTTATTTTATTGCTTTTCGAGTCAGAAAGTCAAACTTTGTTTGACTTTCAGCGTTGACCAGTAATGGTCAATGCGAAGTTCGTTTGAACTTCGCAACGTGAGTGTAATCACGTTGGTCATAGTCCCTTGGGACTATGCCCACTGATTACCACGTTGTCTAGGGTCGTAGGGTAGGCGATCTAATAAATCGCCTATACCCTCGAACCCGACCCAGTTTGGTTGATCATTAGGATCCGACCAAACACATTAGGTGACCATAGTAGGTAGGGAATAACCTTCCGAGGTTATACCCTATGGTCACATCGTTTAAGTAGTTGTATGATAGGTAGTTTATATGCCTTAGGTAAATTACCAGAATACCCTTTTCATGTATAATTGGTAATTAAGCATATGTAACCTAAACTTTTGTCACATAACTGATTATGTAACATGTTTAGGCATATAACACTTGTCATAGGACTAGTTAGGCGGTCCGAATGCGTTTCACGCGAACGACGCGTTAAAGTAGCATAAGCTTCCTAAACGGGTCGTAATGGGTCGATAAGACTTAGGTTAAGTTTCATTTAGTATGTAGGCTTTGTTAAACCATATCATATGAGTTCCTACACTCATTTGGTTTACAAACCCTAATGCTACCCAGTCTTCCGATATAGGTCCGGTTAATTAACATAGATACCTATATTAGGTGCCGTTGGATTTCCGTGATCTCTAGCATTGCTTGGTGGTTATCCTAGGACTTCTGAGCAATCTCAAGTGAGTACATAGACCCCTCTTTTACTGTTTTCCAAACTGTTTTGGGGTGGAACACATGTGCCTACTTGTTACTTTCATGCTTTCCTGTTTTCACATCATATACTTCCTATGTTCATTAGTACATTATAGTACATGATTTCATTGTGTTTATGCTAGGTGTGCCCATTGTGTGCATTACTTAGTACATTGTTTTACATTACATCACATGCTACGTATGTCTATTGTTGCTTACTTAGTACAGGTCGCATGCTACGTATGTCTGTTGTTGCATACTTAGTACAGTTCACATGCTATGTATGTTCAATCGTTGCATTGTTCTTCATACTTAGTACATTTGTTATTCATCACATACTTACATTTTGGACGCATATTACATGATTTACATTGATCATGCATTTACTACACAAAACATAACTTTGATTTAAACCAAGTTTTACTTCAATACTATGTTCTTGTGCATATGGTTTAGTTTATACATTTCACTAGCCATACATATTATTTTGGTTACACATTACATGGTTTACATCTTGACATAAACATTTTGACATATTATTCAATACATTAGGCAATTGGTTTAAACATAGACATCTTACATTGTTTGGTTTGGTTTGATTAAGTGATTAAGTAACGATGCGTGTGTAATATGATACAAGCATGGTGGATACGCCGCTGGTACTTCCTATATATAAGTGTTTGTATGGTATTACATATCGTAGCGTTACCTGAATCATTTCAGTTTGATACATAGAACATTTTATACAAATAACATATTTTTCACAAGACATTGATTTACAAACAACTTATCTAATACAAACTCATTTTACATGGTTATTCATTTAACCATACATTATTTATACATATCATCTGATCTTATCGATTTTCAAATGATTTACAAAACAAAGCAAATAACAAGGTTCATGACTAAACATTTTCTCAAACAAAAGTCATGAAACCTATTTTCACAAAACCTATGTATCTCACCGGCATTTTTATGCTGACGTACCTATTTTCACATGTGTTTTTCAGGAACTGTTGCATAAGATGATCAAGATACACATAGGCAGACTTGGGCTTTAGTGACAATAAAAGATGCAAGACTAGTTAATTATGTTGTATTTCTTGTTTGTTAAGACATTGTAACACTTTTAATCAATAAAACGAAACTTCAATTGCCATGGATTTGAAACAATTAATTCTGTTACAACACTCCCCGATGTTTCCGCCACGTTTTGTTTGTTCTACGTGGTCGGGGTGTGACAGAAAAGATGGTATCAGAGCCAATGGTTATAGGGAATTAGGTTGTTAGTAATGCTTTGACCTAGTCTATAACCTTCTTAGGACCCTAACGCGAGTTTACTTGCTATTAGTCATAAAACAACACCGTCACCTATCCTTAGGCGACGACCACAACAATAACATAAATTTCAAAACCGCTTTGAAAACTAATCATCTGTTCTAGGATGATTGATTACTAGGTTTTGAACCCTCTATTGTAAGGTTTTGAACTCTCTATTATATGGTTTTGAACCCCTTTGAATTTTCAAAATCTCGTCAAGGTTTTGGGTTTTTAATAATGTGAACACGTGCAAAATGGAAGGGTGAATGCCTGTATTCTGGGTTTTCTGTCTAGGCAAGCACTTCGTATACATCTCATCAGACGCGAGACCAGTTGTGCTTACCTGGGAATTCTTGGGATGAGTGTTCACTTATAGGCGAGCATGTCTTCGCGATACATTATATTGACCCGCTTACTTTGATTAGTCACTGTCTCATTTGTTTGCCTTTGGTAACAAACAAATAGTCGCAATCTTCATGCGTTGTCATTTTCTTTTGACTATCTTTCGCTTGTTTCCTCCCATGTCTTCCATTTTCTACATGGTGCCTCTTCATCGCAACAACAATGTCCGAACCAGGTGCTGCAATTACCCAGCGAATAGGCGTCGTACTCCAGAGGACCGTTGACTTAGCTATCACCATGACTCGCCTCAGGGATGAAGCCGTAAGGGAACTGCTCCTTGGTGCAATCAATGCAACTGTCATCATCCAAACCAAATACCCTGTTTCAAATGTACCCACGGTGGACGATGGAGACATTTGGTTAACATGTGCCGCTTTGCAATCCAGAGCAAAGCTGTTACAAATCCTGCTGCTGCTCAACCTTCAAACTCTGCTTCATATGTTGCTTGGCATATCTGGCGCCTCAACCTCATGAACTTTCTACCTTGTGTATCGAATTAAGCACGCCTAGTGCAAGGTGTCGGAACACCTCTCGTTACACAAATTCCAAAATCCATGTAGGATCTTTCTATCCTCATAATTAGATCCTTGTGGATGGGTATCATTCATCGGAATCCTTAATTGAATTCCTTGTATGATTCAATACGTACAAAACAACTCAATTAGGACAAACCGAATTCCTTTTAAGATCTTCCTATCTTCATAGTTAGATTCTTGAAAATATTTAAAGTGCCAAAGGAAATCCACGGATTGGGTTTCTGGTATGCTTTAAATACCCGTGTCCAAAGATAACAAATTAATAACCAAGTTAAACAACTATGTGATTATGTGCTTATGTGTTCCCTTTTTATGTTTTTGTGTGATCCAAATTCTTGTCATCCAAATCCTCGTAGAATCTTCCATATCTTTGTGTACTATATTAAATCCTCAATGGGCTTTTACGTTGTAGTTAAGTCCCTTGGATTATATTGTACCATTCCATAATTAGACCCCTGAGTGGTCTAGGTAAACAGATTGATCCAAAAATCTGGTTAGGAATATCATGTGATGATATAGCTGAAAGGACTCCTTGGTGGTCTAATTAAAAGGATCCTTTGTTGATCTAATTAAAAGGACCCTATGGTAGTCTAGTCACACTCATCACAGGTTTGATTATCCTCCCCACAAACATTTCAAGACAAATTGTGCGGACTATGCAAGGAATTGCGTAATTATGGATGCATACATAATTATGAAATTCAGTGCACGGAAACCACAGCGAGTTTTGTCATGTGTCTAGAGTTCGTTCTGTTCATTTTTGTTTCTGAAGATGTAAAATGACTATTCCGTTCATTTTTGTTTCTGAAGATGTAAAATGACTATTCCGTTCATTTTTGTTTCTGAAGATGTAAAATGGCTATTCCGTTCATTTTTGTTTCTGAAGATGTAAAATGACTATTCCGTTCATTTTTGTTTCTGAAGATGTAAAATGACTATTCCGTTCATTTTTGTTTCTGAAGATGTAAAATGACTATTCCGTTCATTTTTGTTTCTGAAGATGTAAAATGACTATTCCGTTCATTTTTGTTTCTGAAGATGTAAAATGACTATTCCGTTCATTTTTGTTTCTGAAGATGTAAAATGACTATTCCGTTCATTTTTGTTTCTGAAGATGTAAAATGACTATTCCGTTCATTTTTGTTTCTGAAGATGTAAAATGACTATTCCGTTCATTTTTGTTTCTGAAGATGTAAAATGACTATTCCGTTCATTTTTGTTTCTGAAGATGTAAAATGACTATTCTGTTCAATTTTGTTTCTGAAGATGTAAAATGACTATTCTGTTCATTTTTGTTTCTGAAGATGTTGTGGAAAATGACTATTCTGTTCATTTTTGTTTCTAAAGAATGCCTGTTGAAAATAACTCGGTTCATTTTTCATTTCTGAAAAATGTTCGTTAAAGAGAAATTACAGGATTACGTCTTGTTCATCTTTGATGGTTATTTAACACAAAGTCACAAATAGACTCCTACGAATTAATTTCGGGACGAAATTTCCTAAAGTAGGGGAGACTGTGACACCCGTGTCACTGCGACCATCAAACAAATGCCAAACCAATGAAATATTATATTTCATACTTGGGATTTGTAAAAATATGTGTATCGATTTCACATATCAACTCTTGTTTCGATTTCAAGCTCTAAATCGCTTTCTGGAAGGTTATACGCGCACTGATGCGTAAATATAACCAGTTTAATCCAACGAACACTCCGGGATAGTGAAATAGGCTTAACATACCTTAAATAACCTTTACATAACTTATATATAAGTTTTGGAAGGTTTGGTGTGGTGAAATCAAGTTTAATCGCTTACAGGGACTAAAGTTGACAAACTGGGAAAGTATGCCAATTTGAACTGTAACAGACCTTCCGGAACATGACCATAAGTTAAACATACCATAAATATCCTTTACATAGCTTAGAAATAGGCTTTGAGGGGTTCGGTGTGCTAAAATAAACTTTTGGGTCATTCAGGGACTAAAAGTGTCAAAAAGTGCACAAGTTTGCATTTTCGCGCATAACTTACGTTCTGAATACATCCGGACATCCAAAAATTTATGGGAGCATGACTACATTTTATTTTAGTGTTCGCCATGAGAAAAATCCATTCGTCGCGTCATTTGGATCGTTTTTCGCGCTTATGCGCATTCCGTCGTAATTAAGGGAACATCGCGTTCGTACGACCAAACGAACCATCATCCGGCATATTTTTGAGTATGTTTTGAGTTCCCTATACTTTAACTCCATTTTAGAGCCTTGAAATGAGGTTAACGGGGTTCAAACGCATCGAAAAAGGCCTTAAACACGTGCAGGGACCATTCCTGCCACTTTTGAAACTTTTCTGAAACTGGGGGGTCAGTGGCGTAGCGCGACTGCCTAGGCCCTAACCGTCGCGCTACGCGACTGCCTAGTCTGGGGCAGAAACATGCAGAAAACTCATTTTTCGCATTTTCGGGACCGGATTCGATGTATCGACAGCTGTTTACAGTTGTTATCCACTCCCAAATCCCTTGCCAAGTGTTGATTCCCTATGGTTAGTGGCAATTTAGGCACCATAACATTCCGACACTTGTACGGATACGATTAAGGCACGATATTCGACAAGCGATCTTAACGGTTCGGGTATTCCTATAAATACCCATCCACCCCCATTGCTAAAATCACTAGAATCTTGATCTTAGGAACTCTAAGTTGAAACCATTGTTTCATACCTGAGATTCTTGGATCGAGACTAGCATTCGGGGACCCTTCGTAAGTATTCTTTCGTTCTTTTCCTTATTTTATTGCTTTTCGAGTCAGAAAGTCAAACTTTGTTTGACTTTCAGCGTTGACCAGTAATGGTCAATGCGAAGTTCGTTTGAACTTCGCAACGTGAGTGTAATCACGTTGGTCATAGTCCCTTGGGACTATGCCCACTGATTACCACGTTGTCTAGGGTCGTAGGGTAGGCGATCTAATAAATCGCCTATACCCTCGAACCCGACCCAGTTTGGTCGATCATTAGGATCCGACCAAACACATTAGGTGACCATAGTAGGTAGGGAATAACCTTCCGAGGTTATACCCTATGGTCACATCGTTTAAGTAGTTGTATGATAGGTAGTTTATATGCCTTAGGTAAATTACCAGAATACCCTTTTCATGTATAATTGGTAATTAAGCATATGTAACCTAAACTTTTGTCACATAACTGATTATGTAACATGTTTAGGCATATAACACTTGTCATAGGACTAGTTAGGCGGTCCGAACGCGTTTCACGCGAACGACGCGTTAAAGTAGCATAAGCTTCCTAAACGGGTCGTAATGGGTCGATAAGACTTAGGTTAAGTTTCATTTAGTATGTAGGCTTTGTTAAACCATATCATATGAGTTCCTACACTCATTTGGTTTACAAACCCTAACGCTACCCAGTCTTCCGATATAGGTCCGGTTAATTAACATAGATACCTATATTAGGTGCCGTTGGATTTCCGTGATCTCTAGCATTGCTTGGTGGTTATCCTAGGACTTCTGAGCAATCTCAAGTGAGTACATAGACCCCTCTTTTACTGTTTTCCAAACTGTTTTGGGGTGGAACACATGTGCCTACTTGTTACTTTCATGCTTTCCTGTTTTCACATCATATACTTCCTATGTTCATTAGTACATTATAGTACATGATTTCATTGTGTTTATGCTAGGTGTGCCCATTGTGTGCATTACTTAGTACATTGTTTTACATTACATCACATGCTACGTATGTCTATTGTTGCTTACTTAGTACAGGTCGCATGCTACGTATGTCTGTTGTTGCATACTTAGTACAGTTCACATGCTATGTATGTTCAATCGTTGCATTGTTCTTCATACTTAGTACATTTGTTATTCATCACATACTTACATTTTGGACGCATATTACATGATTTACATTGATCATGCATTTACTACACAAAACATAACTTTGATTTAAACCAAGTTTTACTTCAATACTATGTTCTTGTGCATATGGTTTAGTTTATACATTTCACTAGCCATACATATTATTTTGGTTACACATTACATGGTTTACATCTTGACATAAACATTTTGACATATTATTCAATACATTAGGCAATTGGTTTAAACATAGACATCTTACATTGTTTGGTTTGGTTTGATTAAGTGATTAAGTAACGATGCGTGTGTAATATGATACAAGCATGGTGGATACGCCGCTGGTACTTCCTATATATAAGTGTTTGTATGGTATTACATATCGTAGCGTTACCTGAATCATTTCAGTTTGATACATAGAACATTTTATACAAATAACATATTTTTCACAAGACATTGATTTACAAACAACTTATCTAATACAAACTCATTTTACATGGTTATTCATTTAACCATACATTATTTATACATATCATCTGATCTTATCGATTTTCAAATGATTTACAAAACAAAGCAAATAACAAGGTTCATGACTAAACATTTTCTCAAACAAAAGTCATGAAACCTATTTTCACAAAACCTATGTATCTCACCGGCATTTTTATGCTGACGTACCTATTTTCACATGTGTTTTTCAGGAACTGTAGCATAAGATGATCAAGATACACATAGGCAGACTTGGGCTTTAGTGACAATAAAAGATGCAAGACTAGTTAATTATGTTGTATTTCTTGTTTGTTAAGACATTGTAACACTTTTAATCAATAAAACGAAACTTCAATTGCCATGGATTTGAAACAATTAATTCTGTTACAACACTACCCGATGTTTCCGCCACGTTTTGTATGTTCTACGTGGTCGGGGTGTGACACTGACTATTTACAATATGTCCCAGAAACTGAACCTCCTCCAACCAAAATTCGTACTTGGAGAACTTGGCGTAGAGTTGGTTCCCCTGGAGTAACTCGAGAACCAAACGTAGATGGTGCGCGTGTTCGGCTCTCGACTTGGAATAGATCAAGACATCGTCGATGAATACGATGACGAAACGGTCGAGATATGGTTTACACACGCGATTCATCAGATCCATAAAAACTGCTGGTGCGTTTGTTAGGCCAAATGGCATGACAACGAATTCGTAATGGCCGTAACGAGTACGAAATGCGGTTTTGGGTATATCCTCTTCTTGTATACGCAGCTGATGATATCCGGAACGTAGATCGATCTTCGAGAAACACGTAGCTCCTTGTAGTTGGTCAAACAAATCATCGATACGGGGTAAAGGATAGCGGTTCTTGATAGTTAGCTTATTCAATTCCCGATAGTCGATGCACATCCTGAACGACCCATCCTTCTTTTTGACGAAAAGGACTGGTGCGCCCCAAGGAGAGGTGCTCAGGCGAATGAAGCCTTTCTCAAGTAAATCCTGGAGTTGGGTTGAGAGTTCGCGCATTTCGGACGGCGCGAGTCGATAAGGAGCTCTGGCGGTAGGATTAGCTCCAGGAATGAGATCAATGCGAAAATCAATATCGCGTTTTGGAGGTAGTCCGGGAAGGTCCTCTGGAAAAACTTGAGGGAATTCCCGAACCACGGGAACGTCTTTTACTTCCTTCTTCACTTTCTTTTCCTTCTCCGCTGCTACAACGTTAGCCAAGAAAGCCCTGTATTCCTTGCGGAGATACTTGCTAGCTTGTAGGCATGACATAAGCTTGAGCCCCTTTGCAGTAGTATCGCCATAAACACATAATAAATCACCATTTGCGAGCGAGAAACGAATCATCTTGTCGAAGCACACAACTTCGGCATGGTTCTCTTGAAGAAAATCCATGCCTACTATGATATCAAAGCTTCCGAGTTGCATTGGAATAAGGTCGATCGAGAAGATGTGATTGTTAAGCTCAAGAGTACAATCACGGATAACGGAATTAACAGCGACGGTTCTTCCGGTAGCGACTTCAACTTCGAATGCCGAGGAGAGTTTGGAACGTCTACGACTAAGGAGTTTCTCAAACGAACACTAAAAAAGTGGGGAACAGCGGGGAACTGGCTCAAACGAACTTCGATTGGACTCATTCCAGCTGCTTTAGAACCGACTCGTCGAACCCTAACTAAGATCTCTTAACCCTAAACCCTAAATCGTAACTCCTAAACTCTAAACCCTAAAGCTAAAAAATAAGGCTAAAACCTAGCTTGTCACACCCCAACCAATGGCGGAATCATCGGAGTGGGACTTGTTCAAGATTGCAAAAGACTTTATAACACTATTTGTGACAATATTTAATTCAACCGATTTCATTTCATAGATAAATTGTCAAAACATTACAAGAAAATCAAATAACAACATTGTTCAACATAACATTAACAAAATTGATACAACACTTTAAACCTAAACGTCTAAGTGAGTATCTAGGCATCTTTGCTATCCATTTTCATAGCATCATCAATCATCAACCTGTAACATGTTTAAAATTCAATTCAATGCAAAAGCAAAGGCGAGTATACAAGTTTAAGAATAAGTATAAGTATAAAAGTTTAAAACGAATCCATATGGAAACTTAGTTTATACAAGATCAACCTAACATGGCATGCAATATTTCTAGCCAATCCTCTGTTTACGCAACAATGATATAATTCAACATGACCATAAGTCTACGGGAGGTGCGTTACTCCTATAGCGCTATACATGTCGAATGGAGGCTCGTGAAAGCTAATGACTAAAACATATCACATAAGTATGGTCCACGTAAGCATTAAGTATCGCAACATAGTATTCATGTATAAGGATTGTTTTCGTGCATTGCATAAAGAATAAGTTTAAGTGTAGTTTTAATAAGGTAACATGTTACACTCCAAAAGTGGTAAACATAAAAAGGGGGTTGCGAGTGTACTCACATAATTGCTAAGTCTTCCGATTATCCAAGTGTTGACGAATGTAGGAGATTAGGAGGATGGAACACCGAAGCCACCCTATATGGGCAAACAGAGGTGTAAGAGAAATCGAAATTTAGACGGAGGATTGGAATTGGAAATAGAGCATAACTAGTTGATATATATTTATATATATATTTTACATAGATTATGTAATAACTCTAAATTAAATCCATCAATAGTATTATAGAAGTGTTGTCAGAATAAATATACGTTTATATTTATTGTTATAAAAATCATTTGAACTTCGATACGTTAGCGATTAGCCTAAAAAGTACATATATATTTTTAACGAAAATCGGGCAGAGTTTCCTCTGTTTTTGGACGATCCCGACAATACTAGTTGTCGATAACATTGTCAAAATTCAACAATCAACAAAAAAGTATGAGTTTATACAAGTTATATAAACACAATAAGTTTACAAGTTTGGATAATTTAATGTCCTACGATTAAAATGGTAAGTTTATCTAAATATCAATAAATAAATAATATATATATATATATATAGCGTCGTTAAGATCTTACCCAACCTCGTGTTTGACTAGTTGACCCAGCTTGACCGAAGGTTGACCAAGTTTGACCCGAAACAGAAACGGGACAGATCCCGAAACCCACGTTGACTGTTTGACCGGTTTTGACCTGAACGCCAAATCACTCCTCGAAACTGAACCGAGTTAACCCGAGTTGAGACTGAAACGACACCACTGTCGACACTATCCCCGCCGACACCATTCCCGAAGATGCGGCTCCGGCTGTCGTCGGTGACCAGAATCGTACGAAACCAAACAAAACCCGAAACAGATTCTGACCCGAACCGTCTGTGTTGTGAGACCAGAACCGAACACGAACCGAGATTAAATCTGAATGGAAACAAACCGGGCTGATGTCCACCGGAGTTCATTCACGTCGGCCGGAACCCGAACCTGAACCAGGACTGAACCGAAAGACAAAACTGAGACAAGAACAGATCTAGACCACACCTGAGCCGTCACCGCCGTCTGCGGCGTCTGTCGCCGCTGACTGCGATGTCTGTCGCCGCTGACTGCGATGTCTGTCGCATGTCGTCTACTTTCTCCCTCTCTTTCTCTCTCTCTATCTCGCTTCCTCTCGGTCCTCCGCCACCGCTGAGCACCGGTGTTGATGCCGTTGTTTATCAGGGAGAAATGGGGGTGTTGCAGGGGGATCGAGAAGGTGGGGCTGTGAGGTGAGGGATGAGAGGAGGTGTCAGTATGTGTGTGGTCGGAGAGGCGTCGCCGGAGGTCGGCCGGAACCCCGACTCCGGTGACTGGGTGCTAGGCAGAGAGAAGGATTGAGGGGTTTGGGGCTAGGGTTTCTCAATGAGGGAGGTGAAGAATTAAATTGTTGTTTGTGTGGTGTCTACATATATGAACGATATAGATAGGGTTTTGCATTTCAATTTTTGGAACAAAAGACAATATAGTCCCTGTGGTTTAATTTAGTTAAGTTAGATTATGTTATTTTTTTTCAAGAACTAACTCAACAACAAAACTAAGTAGGTTAGTTTACTTATTTTAAAATTTTAACGAGGTTAACTAGACTATTATAAAAGTAAACTTTTAAATAATAAAAATTAATTAATTTAATTACTTAAGCAAAGAATATATAACCATCTTTATAACAAATGGTATAAAAATAAAAGGTTTCTCGATGATTAACCATTTCGAAAGGGACAAGTTTCTAAAAAAAGATTTTCAAGGCTCGCTTTCTAAATTAGGAAAGTTTTGAAAACGCAGAGTGTTACAGTCTTCTCTCCTTTAGGAAATTTCGTCCCGAAATTTATTCAGAAGGAAGACTTGAAAGGGTTTTGGCAAACATAAAGGTTTGCTTAAAATTGAGGCTTTGGAGTTTGAGACATCAGAGAATAATTGGGGTATATGGTGAACGATTGATCTAATAACGATCATGAGTATAAGAATAGCATAAGTATCGGATAGATAAAAGTAGCGTGCTAAGAATGAAGTCTCGTCGGGGATAATCGGATATAATGCGTTTGTGAGTTGTTTAAAGTTTGTATTAGGTCCAAAAGGTCTACAAAACACTGAATTTCTCACGGCATGTTTTGCGAAAGTTTGGTAACATGGTGAAAACACTTATATATAGGAAGTACCAACGGCGTATCCACCATGTTTTGACCACGTTACGTCCGTTTCGTATTCGATGTCATGTTACATCCCGTGTCTTACCATACACAATAGTACACTCTACGGTTTCTCAGACGCCCATCACTATTATCCCGTGTGCACCCGCAATTATGTTGATCGTCGCATGATCTGCATAGTGTAACACCTCGAAAATTTACGTCCAATAATGTACTGACACGTGTCATGGGATTTGAATATGTGAAAACATACTTTAGAGGGACTAAAGTTGACAAACAGTGAAACTATGTGAATATAAGGGTCCAAAGTGTCAACAATGGATAAATAGGCTCTAAAATAACCCTACATGATGTTTATAATCTTAAACGGATAAATCATGGATCGTACGAAGCGGAAAATGAAAGAAAGTGAGGAATTACAAACTACAGGGGCTAAATGTGTCAACATGTTGAAAGTATACCTCCGAGTGACCTTTTGGAAAACCCGAAGCTTTGTAATGATAAAATATACTCACTAGAATATGTGATAAAAATTTTCATCGAGTTTCGTTATCGTATGAGAAAGTTATGATCAAAACCGTGCACGAAGGGTTAAATACGTTAACGTTGAATTTCGAGACTTTTCGGGTAAGCACAAAGTTGTTCAATGACTTTACCATGTTTGTAAATGTCCCAAGGTCCTTAAAAGTCAGGTTTTAGGGTCCAATGTGCAAGAAAAGTAGCAAAAACCACGTAACAAAGTACAAGGACTGAAATGCAAAATCAAGGAAACTTGAAGACCTGGTCGCACACATGTACGCGGCCCGCGTACCTGGTCTCGCGGCCCGCCTACGGGTCACCAGCGACATATCAGCGCACAGCTGCCAGTTCTGAGTCTGTTGCGAGTTGTTTCTAGCTGTTGTCGATTCCAGGAGCTCACCAATGGACTTACATGCAACTAGGGGCACTTGTCTTCATCCCACAACCTCAGTAGACTCATGTGGCAACATCAAAAAGATCAAAAATCTGCATAAAAGGGTCTTGAATTAGCAAACATTGAACACTTGCACTTTCAAAAATTCACAAGACAACTTCTGGAGCTCTCTGGACGCCAAGACATCTTTCTAGTGTTCTCTAAGCTCTATTAGGACTCTTGTAAGTGTTCATAACCTTCTCAAATCCGTTCTAGCTTAGTTTATTAACCGAAAGTCAATCCATCGTAATTTAAGTTTGACTTGGTGATTAAACGAAATGTGCTCAGTCTTTTCTCAAATTGAAAGTACCTACATGTTGGTATTTATGTGGGTAACAAACCCTCAAAAGGGTATTTTCAGATTCCCACTCTAAGTATGATAATTGTCGAGTCAAAGCTTGTTTCAAAAAGTCAACAGAATGTGTTTTTGCAAATTTAAGCATGATTAGCAATGTAGGGTACATGCAACATGTTTGATCATTAAAATAACTTGATAATTAATGTAAGAACATGTCTCAACATGTTCATCTCGACAATTTTCAGTTTAAACCCGAATCGGAACCGAAAGTCGCATAAATTGACTTTTTCTTTGACTTTCAGTTCTGATCCGTTCATGCATGTTTGAGATCTGCATTAGAGCTTATTTTGGACCAATTTTCATATAAGTTTAATTCTCTGAGATTTTACAACTTGGTTCAACACTTATCCGGTTCATATGCATGTTTCCGATTAATGCTTAAAAGTTGACTATTATGCCCTTTTTACTATAAAACGTGATTTTTGAAAAAGTGAAAGAGTAGAAACATTTGTTACTGATTTATAAACTTGCACCTAAAATTTGATATCAGTTTGAGGTCTAGATTAAGAGTTATGCTCAATATCGTAATTTGAAAGCTTTATGTTCCTTAAACGGCGTAATTAGCATATAACCTATTTAAACCCACTTTTTGATACCAAACTTTTTACCCACTGATGTTATATAATATTTTGGGATTTTTAAAGATTTTTATTTAATTTTTGGCTGATCATATCATAGGTCTCTAAGTTTAATTCGGTAAATACCGATTTTGCCCTTTTAAGCCATAAAATGAGTTTTACAAATTCTTTTGACCCCAAACCTTTTTATACTGATTTTATTTGATAAATAAAATATTTTGAGCATTCTGGAAATATAAAAAATATCAGCTTTCTTTTAAAAACCCGGAAACGGCTCTAAATTGCCTTTTTAAGCGTTTTTAACGCATAGTATGTACTATAACCATATTAAACATATAAGGTTGATACCTTCTGATGTTCTTAGCATATTTTTATAAAATAACAGTAAGTACAAGTTTATAAACTCAGGTTTCCAATTTTGACATTTTTAGCCCTTGTGAAATTACCAAAATACCCCTAAGGTGCATAGTTTGGTTTTAAATGATAAGTCTCACATATAGGTCATACCCTACTGTTATAACATGTTAAATTAAGTATATTTACTGTGTAAACCAGACCTGTAACTCAGATTTCTAATTTAACTCTTTTATAATCTTTTAAATGACCAAAATGCCCTTATGAGGCATAATTTGTGTTTAAATCCGTTTTGGGCATAATAGAAAATAACTTACTGATATTATAACATATTTAGAGCATATTATCTCAGGGAACTTGCATACGACTCTTACGGTTACCAGTAACGCTCTTTTCGCGTTCGGTTCGGTTTATGTAACTAGTTTGCATAAATTGACCGAGACGGGTCAAACATTATCATTTTTGCCTCAAAATCCAGAATGTATTTAGTATACCCATATTAAACAAGTATTCAAACTTGTCGGGTCTAAATCACATTCTATCCGGTCTTCGCTTAGTCGTGCGTTTGAACCGTTTCGTCCTTAAAGCTAACCGGTCTAAGCTTAAGCTTAAATAAAGACCCGTTAGAATCTAATTGGTTATTATAAACCTTCGTTCCAGATTAGGAGCATCGGTAAAAGCTACTTGCATTTTTCTTGTTGAGAATTATACTTTACTCAGGTAAATACTTTTAACTTATTTCCCTATACGGGCTTGGGTTACGGTATATAAAATACCGCTTGATCGAGCATCAAATCTTACATCTTTGGGTGGTTAATTGAATAATTTGATCGGCTCGTTTAAACAGTCTTGTTCACTTAAAGCCTTTGGGGGGTTAATGACCATGTCCCGGATATGCTTGGCATCATCTTACGAGATGGCCACGACCTGAGCACGAGGTGTAGGCGTACACCTGTCAGTGTATAACTCTATAATGTGGTGTGTCTATTGATCTTTAACCCGGACAAGATCCGGGCTACTGAACGCACAAGTAACATGTAATTCGTTCACACGATTATATTGTATAATTAACCCAAGTTATAAAAAGGTTTTGTGCCACGTGCATTCAAATCAATTTTCAACCCTTTTCAAAATGAGTCAGTTAAATTGTATTTACCAGTGTAAACTGACGTATTTTTCCAAAAGGTTAAGTGCAGGTACTACACGTAATAGGCTGGCTGTCTTCTAGAGCGTCCACAATAAGTCTCGCAAGCTTAGACGACAATAAACTGTTGAACAATATCTAATTTCTATTTAATCCGCCTGTGGATCCGTTTCGACTATTTGTGATATTTAATATTACACTTTATTAAAGTTGAAATGAATCTATCTTTGCTTCCGCTGTGCATTTATATATTGTGTTGTTTGTCTATGATGATACCAACTACGTCACGATACTCCCCACCGGGCCCACCGGTGACACGTGGAAATTAGGGGTGTGACAGGTTGGTATCAGAGCCAACTCTGAGTGAATTAAACACTAGCCTTTTGTGTTTAATCTCAGTTACACAATTGCACATTCCTCGATTCTCGAGTCTAGACAAAGAACTTAGGAATTTTCCAAATTTTTGGTTTTATTTCTAACTTTGTCTTATTTATATTTTTGTGTTGTATCACTTGTTGTTTTTGACAGGATCACAAAAATGCCGCCACGTATGAGAGGAAGAGGAAGGGGACAAGGAGCTCATGTAGCCCCAAATGACCACGAGGCCGGACCGTCACACCGGCGAATACCTTCGGACCCCCACAACACGGATGCTCAGGATCTTTGGAGGTCCTTTATTGAACCTGCTAGGCGCTCAGTATCACTGAGTACCTCCCCATCAATCCCACACTCATTTGGGCCTCATTCTGAGAATGAGCCCCATAACTCTCACCAGTCCTTCATACCTCTCCAAGGACACCAATCACCCTTTAACCATCCATCGCCCGCCTTTCAGGGTCAGTTCAACCCTGACGACTACTTAGGAGCAGCAGTGGGTTTTAACCCACTTGGACCAGAAGACCACTTTTCTGGTGGCAACCCGATGGACCTCGATGAGGATACTGATCCTGCCATGCCACCCTCCGGAACACCGAATCGTCCCATTGAGATTTCAGATGGGTCACCGTTTATGGGATCGCCTTACAATGGTCCCGATAGCTTTGAGGACAACTTCAAGCAGTATGACTGGGCATTTACTCCCAGTTATCATAACCCTCCTTTGCACCAGCCACATCACTCTCCCCTGCACCAGCCACATCACTCTCCCTTACACTAGCCACATAACTCTCCCTTGCACCAGCTTCAACCCAACTCTCCCCTGCATCAGCAGCAGCAACAGAATCCTTCTGAGGATTCTCGACTTGTCGCGGTCACTCCGCCGCCACCACCTCCTCAGCTTCAACCTCCCTCGCCTCCGAGGCGAAGGAGAACGACAGTGCGAATGTCCGCACGAAGGGGAGTGCGTATCAGCACCCCTCCACTTTCGAGTGGTAGCCGGTACTCACCGGTCCACGAAGAAACAGAGATGGGTGAATCCTCACACCCCGTCTCTGAAGTGGCTTCTGCGCCAGTCGCGCCACAGCCACCATTGGGTTTTGGAGACCCAATTCCCGCTTACACTGGAGCTGCAGCATTCAACCCCTTCGAGCAGCAGATTCTCACGGGTTACAACTTTACGGAGGATCCCTATTGGATAGCAGCAAACTCCAACACTTTCCATCAAGAAGGTCCCTACGGAGGTCCCTGGGCTACGGGACACTCGACCTATGGGTACCCATCATATGGGTATCAGCAGTCACAGCCTCCTCAACCTCCACAGTATCAACCACAGCCTCCTCAACCTCCGCATTATTAGCAACCACCTCAGGCGCCGGCGATGTCACCGCCCCAAATGAAAGAAATCCTTCATGAGATACAAGAGGTGCGTCAAGAGATGTGGCATGAGTTGCGGCATGATCGGAGGCTTAACCGGGGAATGTTTAAGAAGATGGTGGATCTAATCAAGGGTAAAAGCAAGAAGGGTCACTGAATCCTTTGTTTGTTTATTTATGTTAGTTGTAATCATGTCCCTGTGTGGACATATATTTATTTCTGTACTCTACCCCTGCGTGGGTATTTCCTTCTGTTCTGCCCCTGCGTGGGCATGTTTTTCTATTTTGACCCCTGCGTGGGTTTGTTTTGTTAGTTGGCCCCTGCGTGGGCATGATTTTTGTAAAAGTCCCGTTTAGGGCAAAACTCGTACTGGTTTAATTTTTATTTTGAATGGTTAATTTAAGTTTTTCATTTTTAAATTATGTGCATAAACATAGTATATGAATAAATGAAAAATAACATTTAATATTTTGATTTACCATTTTAATAATATAATAAGGATCTTAAAAGGTAAAACCTAGCTGTTATGTTGACATAAATTTAGCCAATATCGTAGAACCTGTTTAAAAGATTCAAATCTCTGTTAACATCTGTAAACATGTTAACATTCTTGGCTGGTGTGATCCGTAAAATCACACATGCCACCCTTTTAATAAATTATCCAAATTTATATTTTTATATATAATTGATTGTGACAAAATGCCTACGGGTTATAATTAATGTCATATCAAATAAAAGGGCAGCTGTAGTTTATAGACTCCCTGCCAAGAAAAGGATTGATTTGTCTTATTATTCAAATCTTAATCCTGTAAGATCTAAAATTTATAATTTAGAAATTTGTCTACGTGACTAGGCTTATTATGCCAATATTATATTTCATTCTAAAGAGATTGCTAGTAAAAATCCCGAATGAAATTACTTTGCAAATTAACTAATATGGCTTTTATTTACCATGGTTAATAAATCGTCAAGAACGATAATACTGTTTAGGCTTCTAAATAGACCTTATCCTTATTTTTATGTAGCAATTAAGACTACATGGCTAAGTCTGAAGAATTAAACAGTCGTCCAGTGGAAAACCCTGATAATACTAAAATACTTGTAACGGGTGCGGAGTTGAAAGCACTAGTGAATGATGCTGTTATCGAAGCACTAAACAGACAGTATAGCGAATTAAGCGGGACCCGAAGTAGGACCCGATCTGCACCGCATTCCAAACCAAAAGTTCACTCGGAAGCTCATAGCAAACCGCCCTCTAAGAAAGAGGTACCTAAGAAAGATAAGCCAAAGAAGGATGATGATGATCATCACTCCTCGAACCAACATAGTGACCCGTCAAGGAGGGTCGAGCATAAACAAGAACCGCGTGATAAGTCCTGTACATACAAATACTTTGTCTCATGTAAACCCCGGGACTTTACTGGGGAGAAAGGAGCGGTCGATTGCATGACCTGGTTGGACGAAATGGATACGATAGTGGACATCAGCGGTTGTGCTGAAAGAGATGTAGTGAAATACGTATCCCAGTCATTCAAGGGAGAAGCGCTGGCGTGGTGGAAGTCACTCATACAAGCTGCTGGAAAGATCCCACTTTACAACTTGTCATGGGATCAGTTCGTTGCTCTTATTAAAGAGAATTATTGCCCGCAGCACGAAATTGAGAGAATCGAATCAGACTTCGTAGCGTTAGTGATGAAGAACTTAGACTGCCAGGCATACCTCACCACTTTCAATACCCTATCCAGGTTGGTTCCTTACTTGGTAACCCCAGAGCCTAGGAGGATTGCTCGCTTCATCGGGGGTTTAGCCCCTGAAATTAAATCAAGTGTTAAGGCATCCATGCCTGCAACCTTCAGATCAGCAGCTGATCTATCTCTCTCTCTCACCTTGGACGTAGTCAGGTTGAGAGCACTCAGGAATTCAGAAGAGAACAAAAGGAAGCGTGAGGACGATACCTCACGAAGATCAGGTAAGAAACTCCGAGGAAATGACGACCATAGGAAAGGGTCGGGATCTAAGAGAGATGGGCAACAATCGGGGGATAAGCCCAAATGTAAAACTTGCAAGAAGAACCATTTTGGGAAATGTCGGTTTGAGTCGAAATCCCAGTCTCACGTGAGATCCTGTGGGATTTGCAAATCTACGGATCATAAGACTTTGGAGTGTAAGAAACTGAAGGATGCAACATGTTACGGTTGCAACGAAAAAGGGCACATTAAGTCTAATTGCCCAAAGTACGCCAAGAAAGCCGAAGATGGGAAGAAGACCAACGCGAGAGTCTTCAAGATGGACGCTAAGGAAGCTGTTCAAGATGACAACGTGATTACAGGTACTTTTCTTGTAAATGATGTTTTTGCTAGAGTATTGTTTGATTCTGGAGCAGATAAATCTTTTGTGGATAATAAGTTTTGTGACTTGTTGAAATTACCTGTAAAACCCATAAGTGTGAAATATGAGGTGGAATTAGCTGATGGAACCATAGAAACAGCCTCAACTGTTTTAGATGGATGTGTTATATCCATTAGGAATCATTCTTTTCCTTTGTCCTTACTTCCCTTTAAGCTAGCCGGCTTTGATATAGTCATAGGTATGGATTGGTTATCGCATAACCAAGCCCAGATTGTGTGCAATAGAAAGCAAGTGGTAGTCAAGACTCTGTCTGGAGAGTCGCTTACCATCCAAGGGGATACCCAGCATGGATTGCCTGAGCAAGTGTCTATGCTCAAAGCATCCAGATGTCTGCAGAAGGGTTGTGTCATTTATATGGCACAAGTTACTATAGACTAGCCAAAGCCTAAGATTGAAGACATCCCTGTCATTTCAGAATATCCTGAAGTTTTTCCCGAAGAACTACCTGGTTTACCACCAGATAGGCAAGTGGAATTCCGAATTGACACCATCCCTGGTGCTGCACCAGTAGCAAGAGCACCTTATAGGTTAGCACCAACGGAGATGAAGGAGTTAAGAACGCAATTAGACGATCTGTTAGCCAAAGGTTTTATTAGACCTAGTTCGTCTCCTTGGGGAGCGCCGATCTTGTTTGTCAAGAAGAAGGATGGATCGATGCGTCTGTGCATCGATTACCGTGAGCTTAACAAAGTCACTATCAAGAATAGGTACCCTTTGCCCAGGATCGACGATCTGTTCGATCAGTTACAAGGAGCAAGCTACTTTTCTAAGATCGATTTGAGGTCAGGCTATCATCAGTTAAAGGTTAAAGATGAAGATGTTCACAAGACAGCGTTTAGGACTCGTTATGGACATTATGAGTTCCTAGTGATGCCTTTCGGGCTCACTAATGCGCCACCCGCATTCATGGATCTCATGAATCGCGTCTGCAAGCCTTATCTGGATAAATTTTTCATCGTCTTTATTGATGACATTCTCATCTATTCGAAGAGCCAAGCTGACCACGAGAAACACCTTCGCCGTATTCTCAAACTTCTACACCAAGAGAAACTCTACGCCAAATTTTCGAAGTGCGAATTTTGGCTTCAAGAAGTCCAATTCCTTGGACATGTGGTAAGTGAGCATGGTATCCAAGTGGATCCCGCTAAGGTAGAAGCAGTTATGAATTGGCAAGAGCCAAAGACGCCTACTGAGATTCGTAGTTTTCTGGGTTTAGCAGGATATTATAGGCGCTTTATCGAAAACTTTTCAAGGATTGCTGGGACCCTAACTTCGTTGACACGTAAGAAGGTTAAGTTTGATTGGGGCCCTAAGCAGCAGGAATCCTTTGACATTTTGAAGAAAAAGTTAAGTAATGAACCAGTATTAACATTGCCCGATGGTATAGAAGAATTTGTGGTGTACTGTGATGCATCACACACTGGTATGGGCTGTGTACTCATGCAGAAAGGCAAGGTTATTGCCTACGCTTCACGACAATTAAAGATACACGAGAAGAACTACACCACCCATGACTTGGAGCTGGGTGCCGTTGTATTCGCATTAAAGCTATGGAGGCATTACTTATATGGAACCAAATGTGTGATCTATTCGGATCACAAGAGCCTACAACATTTGTTCAATCAGAAGGACTTGAACATGCGACAAAGACGATGGATGGAAACTCTAAATGATTATGATTGTGAGATAAAATACCATCCAGGCAAAGCAAATGTAGTTGCTGACGCTTTAAGCAGAAAAGAAAGAGTGAAGCCAATAAGAATCAATGCCATGCGCATCGAAATCAGGAATAGTTTGAACGAAAGGGTGTTAGCTGCACAGAAGGAAGCTGTGTTGGAAGCTAACTATCCTGAAGAAAAGCTAGGAGTAACTGAGGAGCAGTTATCCTATGACAAAGACGGAATGCTAAGATTAAATGGACGAATATGGGTTCCAGTTTATGGAGGACTTCGAGATGTTATTCTCCAAGAAGCCCACAGTTCCAAATATTCCGTTCATCCTGGAGCTGATAAGATGTACCAGGATCTAAAGGCCAACTACTGGTGGATTGGTTTGAAAAAGTCTGTGGCTGCTTATGTAGCTAAGTGTTTGACTTGTGCGCAAGTCAAAGCTGAGCATCAGAAGCCGTCAGGTTTGTTACAACAACCTGAAATTCCCACATGGAAGTGGGAGATGGTGACAATGGATTTTATCACCAAATTACCAAAAACGAGAAAGGGAAACGATACTATATGGGTCATAGTGGATAGACTGACGAAGTCAGCACATTTCCTACCCATAAAGGAAACTTACAGCTTAGATATGTTAGCTCAGTTATACGTTGATAAGATTGTAGCTTTGCATGGAATACCTGTGTCTATTATCTCTGACAGAGATACTAGGTACACGTCACATTTTTGGAAAAGTTTCCAACAATCTTTGGGCACTCGTTTAAATTTTAGTACGGCTCATCATCCTCAGACTGACGGTCAGAGTGAGCGTACTATTCATACGTTGGAAGACATGCTACGTGCATGTGCGATCGACTTAGGTGGTAATTGGGATAAGAACCTACCACTAATTGAATTCTCCTACAACAATAGCTACCACACCAGCATAAAAGCTGCGCCTTTTGAGGCCTTATACGGTAGAAAGTGTAGATCGCCCATTTGTTGGGCGGAAGTTGGAGATGTCCAACTATCAGGACCAGAGATAGTTTTTGAGACGACGGACAAGATTGTCCAGATTCGCGATCGTTTGAAGGCTGCCAGGGATAGGCAGAAAAGTTATGCGGATCCAAAGCATAAGGATTTTCACTTCGATGTAGGTGATAAAGTGTTGCTTAAAGTATCACCCTGGAAGGGGGTGATGCGATTTGGTAAGAAAGGCAAGCTAAGCCCGAGATACATAGGACCTTTCGAGGTTATCGAACGTGTCGGGTCAGTTGCTTATAAGTTAAACTTGCCTGAAGAACTTAGCGCTATCCATAATGTCTTCCACATCTGTAATTTGAAGAAGTGTTTCGCTGATGAATCACTGGTTATACCGCATACGGATGTACATATAGATGAAAGCTTGAAATTTGTGGAAAAGCCATTGTCGATTGAAGATCGACAGGTAAAGAAGCTTCGAAGGAAGCACGTACCTATTGTTAAGGTCAAATGGGATGCCCGTAGAGGTCCCGAATACACGTGGGAGGTAGAATCCACGTTGAAAGAAAAATACCCTTATTTGTTTCAGTAAATCTCGGGGTCGAGATTTCTTTTAAGGGGGTGAGGATGTAACACCTCGAAAATTTACGTCCAATAATGTACTGACACGTGTCATGGGCTTTGAATATGTGAAAACATACTTTAGAGGGACTAAAGTTGACAAACAATGAAACTATGTGAATATAAGGGTCCAAAGTGTCAACAATGGATAAATAGGCTCTAAAATAACCCTACATGATGTTTATAATCTTAAACGGATAAATCATGGATCGTACGAAGCGGAAAATGAAAGAAAGTGAGGAATTACAAACTACAGGGGCTAAATGTGTCAACATGTTGAAAGTATACCTCCGAGTGACCTTTTGGAAAACCCGAAGCTTTGTAATGATAAAATATACTCACTAGAATATGTGATAAAAATTTTCATCGAGTTTCGTTATCGTATGAGAAAGTTATGATCAAAACCGTGCACGAAGGGTTAAATACGTTAACGTTGAATTTCGAGACTTTTCGGGTAAGCACAAAGTTGTTCAATGACTTTACCATGTTTGTAAATGTCCCAAGGTCCTTAAAAGTCAGGTTTTAGGGTCCAATGTGCAAGAAAAGTAGCAAAAACCACGTAACAAAGTACAAGGACTGAAATGCAAAATCAAGGAAACTTGATGACCTGGTCGCACACATGTACGCGGCCCGCGTACCTGGTCTCGCGGCCCGCCTACGGGTCACCAGCGACATATCAGCGCACAGCTGCCAGTTCTGAGTCTGTTGCGAGTTGTTTCTAGCTGTTGTCGATTCCAGGAGCTCACCAATGGACTTACATGCAACTAGGGGCACTTGTCTTCATCCCACAACCTCAGTAGACTCATGTGGCAACATCAAAAAGATCAAAAATCTGCATAAAAGGGTCTTGAATTAGCAAACATTGAACACTTGCACTTTCAAAAATTCACAAGACAACTTCTGGAGCTCTCTGGACGCCAAGACATCTTTCTAGTGTTCTCTAAGCTCTATTAGGACTCTTGTAAGTGTTCATAACCTTCTCAAATCCGTTCTAGCTTAGTTTATTAACCGAAAGTCAATCCATCGTAATTTAAGTTTGACTTGGTGATTAAACGAAATGTGCTCAGTCTTTTCTCAAATTGAAAGTACCTACATGTTGGTATTTATGTGGGTAACAAACCCTCAAAAGGGTATTTTCAGATTCCCACTCTAAGTATGATAATTGTCGAGTCAAAGCTTGTTTCAAAAAGTCAACAGAATGTGTTTTTGCAAATTTAAGCATGATTAGCAATGTAGGGTACATGCAACATGTTTGATCATTAAAATAACTTGATAATTAATGTAAGAACATGTCTCAACATGTTCATCTCGACAATTTTCAGTTTAAACCCGAATCGGAACCGAAAGTCGCATAAATTGACTTTTTCTTTGACTTTCAGTTCTGATCCGTTCATGCATGTTTGAGATCTGCATTAGAGCTTATTTTGGACCAATTTTCATATAAGTTTAATTCTCTGAGATTTTACAACTTGGTTCAACACTTATCCGGTTCATATGCATGTTTCCGATTAATGCTTAAAAGTTGACTATTATGCCCTTTTTACTATAAAACGTGATTTTTGAAAAAGTGAAAGAGTAGAAACATTTGTTACTGATTTATAAACTTGCACCTAAAATTTGATATCAGTTTGAGGTCTAGATTAAGAGTTATGCTCAATATCGTAATTTGAAAGCTTTATGTTCCTTAAACGGCGTAATTAGCATATAACCTATTTAAACCCACTTTTTGATACCAAAATTTTTACCCACTGATGTTATATAATATTTTGGGATTTTTAAAGATTTTTATTTAATTTTTGGCTGATCATATCATAGGTCTTTAAGTTTAATTCGGTAAATACCGATTTTGCCCTTTTAAGCCATAAAATGAGTTTTACAAATCCTTTTGACCCCAAACCTTTTTTCTACTGATTTTATTTGATAAATAAAATATTTTGAGCATTCTGGAAATATAAAAAATATCAGCTTTCTTTTAAAAACCCGGAAACGGCTCTAAATCGCCTTTTTAAGCGTTTTTAATGCATAGTATGTACTATAACCATATTAAACATATAAGGTTGATACCTACTGATGTTCTTAGCATATTTTTATAAAATAACAGTAAGTACAAGTTTATAAACTCAGGTTTCCAATTTTGACATTTTTAGCCCTTGTGAAATTACCAAAATACCCCTAAGGTGCATAGTTTGGTTTTAAATGATAAGTCTCACATATGGGTCATACCCTACTGTTATAACATGTTGAATTATGTATATTTACTGTGTAAACCAGACCTGTAACTCAGATTTCTAATTTAACTCTTTTATAATCTTTTAAATGACCAAAATGCCCTTATGAGGCATAATTTGTGTTTAAATCCGTTTTGGGCATAATAGAAAATAACTTACTGATATTATAACATATTTAGAGCATATTATCTCAGGGAACTTGCATACGACTCTTACGGTTACCCGTAACGCTCTTTTCGCGTTCGGTTCGGTTTATGTAACTAGTTTGCATAAATTGACCGAGACGGGTCAAACATTATCATTTTTGCCTCAAAATCCAGAATGTATTTAGTATACCCATATTATACAAGTATTCAAACTTGTCGGGTCTAAATCACATTCTATCCGGTCTTCGCTTAATCGTGCGTTTGAACCGTTTCGTCCTTAAAGCTAACCGGTCTAAGCTTAAGCTTAAATAAAGACCCGTTAGAATCTAATAGGTTATTATAAACCTTCGTTCCAGATTAGGAGCATCGGTAAAAGCTACTTGCATTTTGCTTGTTGAGAATTATACTTTACTCAGGTAAATACTTTTAACTTATTTCCCTATACGGGCTTGGGTTACGGTATATAAAATACCGCTTGATCGAGCATCAAATCTTACATCTTTGGGTGGTTAATTGAATAATTTGATTGGCTCGTTTAAACAGTCTTGTTCACTTAAAGCCTTTGGGGGGTTAATGACCATGTCCCGGATATCCTTGGCATCATCTTACGAGATGGCCACGACCTGAGCACGAGGTGTAGGCGTACACCTGTCAGTGTATTCTATAATGTGGTGTGTCTATTGATCTTTAACCCGGACAAGATCCGGGCTACTGAACGCACAAGTAACATGTAATTCGTTCACACGATTATATTGTATAATTAACCCAAGTTATAAAAAGGTTTTGTGCCACGTGCATTCAAATCAATTTTCAACCCTTTTCAAAATGAGTCAGTTAAATTGTATTTACCAGTGTAAACTGACGTATTTTTCCAAAAGGTTAAGTGCAGGTACTACACGTAATAGGCTGGCTGTCTTCTAGAGCGTCCACAATAAGTCTCGCAAGCTTGGACGACAATAAACTGTTGAACAATATCTAATTTCTATTTGATCCGCCTGTGGATCCGTTTTGACTATTTGTGATATTTAATATTACACTTTATTAAAGTTGAAATGAATCTATATTTGCTTCCGCTGTGCATTTATATATTGTGTTGTTTGTCTATGATGATACCAACTACGTCACGATACTCCCCACCGGGCCCACCGGTGACACGTGGAAATTAGGGGTGTGACACATAGCTTGTACTAGTTGTGTATGATTTAAGGTATGCATAAATTATGAACATAAGACGGCGTGTGAAAGAAATGTAGCATATAAGCATGTTTGTGTTCCAAATAGCATAAGATCAACGTAAGCGAATCCCTCAGGTTTCGCTCGCGTATGGGTGCGAAAGTATAAATCTTGTGTATAAATGAAGCATAAGCATAGCATAAGTTTAAATATGAATACACACGTGAGCATAAACACAACACGCATGACATGAGTATGAGAAAAAGGATAAGCATAATGTGTATGAAAAATAAGTATAAGTGTGAGTATAAACATGAGTATAAGTATAAACACAAAGCGTATGAGTATGAATACGAGTATAAGTGTGAACATAAGATGTATGAGCATAAATATGAACGTGAATATAGGTGTAAAACATGAAGGTCCAAGTATGAATAAAATATACGTGTATGAATATAAGTGTAAACAAAGTTGTTTAAGTGTATTTGGAAACATAAAATGTATGAACATGAATATGAATGTAGTATAAACATGAATGTAAGTACAACGTAAATGTCACACCCCGAAATATCAGAGCATTGGCGTGACTGGACTGGTATCTTCATTGCACAGCGGAAGCAAATGAGCTAAGTCTTTTAGTATGTGAACGCCCACTAAGTACTCGACTCTTCATGGTTCTCCTTTTCCAACCGTGCCTTGTCTTAGAACTGTAACCTGAGAAAGAAACATGCGAAAAATCAACATAAAGTTGAGCGAGTTCATAGTTTGTTTGTAAAAGATTTGAAATAAATCTTTTGAATAACCGGTTTTTGAAGTATTGTTGAGAAAACGAATTTAAAATCATTTTCTTGTCAAGTTATACAGAAACTTTGTATGAAAACATGGTATGCATCTTGTATAATTCAAGTATTTCTGTATGTATCATGTATTCTTGTATAAATCACGTATTCTTGTATGTATCATGTTTTCTTGTATAAATCAAGTATTCTGTATGTATCTTGTTGTTAATGGGTTGCAAGGCCATTAACATGTGACACGACATAGGAAGTCACCAAACCATAGGCATTTTTCTGTAGTCGATTCACGACTGAGACACAAAAACACTGCTTGGTAAAAGAGTGGCCAAGAGTGGGGCTGCCCGGAACCCATTAGATCTAACCTTTTGTTCTGCGGTCTAAGTATGTACACGATTAATGGTGCTTATGGTACCCTATTCGTGACACGATTTCTCGTATCATTCTTGTATCCATCATATCAAGTATCAATTTTCAGTTCTTGTATTCTTTATGTCAAGTATCAATTCTCATGTGTTTGTATACTCTTGTATTTTCTCGTAGTTTAGAAAACTAGAATTCGTGTGTAAACGCTTGTTTGAAAAACCGGTATAAAACATAAGCTTTTCGTAAACCATTTGTGTCAGATAAATCTTGCTTGTAAAATGGTTTATAAATATGTAATTCTTGTATGCTTTGCAAAAAGTGCATGTCTTTCCACCCCGAAAACATTTAGAAAAATGTAAAACCATAAAAGGTGGGGTTATGAACTCACCTGAATATTCCTGTGCAAAGCTAGCTAATTTATGACTTCGTGGTGTCGTTTCCAAGACTTGACTTGCTAGCGTGCATTCTACAATATTCCTAACACGGAATATCTTATAAGTTTCTAAATAAACGCAATAACTAAACTACGTGTCTTCGAGCTCTACCGAATCGTTGACGAAGCGATTTGACGGTAAATTGTTAACTTAATAAAAATGATTAAGTTATACTTGTTAAGATTCGCTTACTAAGTCTAGAAACTACTTAGTTTTTGAGAATTTCGAATATATAAATATTTACACAAAATATATATATATCGATAGGATAGTGTTTATCGTTTCGAGAGGTCGTACGCGTATGTAACGAATGTTTTATGAAAATAATGTATAATAAACTCGTATTATATATATTGCGTCTTGTATATTTTTGCCAAAATATATGTATATGCCGTTTCGGCGTTCGTAATAAATATAAAATATTATATTTATTTTGCGATAGAATCATCGAGTAGTTCGAAGTTTGAAATAAATATAAAACTATATTTATTTTTAAAAACAAATCCACGTTGTACGATGTTTGAAATAAATAGATAAGTTATATCTATTTTATAAAAGAATCGTTGTTTTTGTTTGACGTTTGAAATAAATATATAAAACATATTTATTTTATAAAGAATTGTCGTTTTCGTATGTTTGTAAAGTGTCGTCGAAAATATTATACACTTGTATATAAAGTGTCTATATTAAAAACGTGTTTCGTTTTACGGATTTTCTCGAAAAACGGGCAGAGTTTCCTCTGTTTTTGGACGCCCCGGACAACACAAGTTGTCGTTGTTTTATCAAAATCAGCAATTTATTCAACAAACAATATGTATATGATTCTTGTCAAATATATTAGAATGTAACAAATTTTTAATCGAATCAGTTCAAGCTCGTTCATGAAAATAAATAGATAACGAAATAATTCACGCCATTAAATCTTTACCGCTCTTTTGTGTCGAAACATCGGATAGTTCAACTGAGTTGACCGAGTCACTGGGTTGACCGAGTTGACTGGGTTGACTCAGTTTGACTGAGTCGACCCGATCCGCGTCATAAGCTGCTTCGAACCGTCCGACCCGAACCGCCTGACCCGACCCGTCTGAGTTGACTGAGTTGACCGGATTGACCGAGTGAAATCTGACCCGTCCGCTCCGCGCTTGACCCGAACCATTGACTGAGTTGACTCGGTGAGTTGACCGAGTCAACCAGGTTAACGGAGTTAACTGAGTTAACCGGGTGTGACCCGAGTGAACCGAGGCTGTGACCCGAACCAAATCCCGAGACCCGAAACATAACCCGATGCAAACTGAACCTTATTAGTATCATCCTTCATCAGATTTTCAGGAATAATAAAAATAAAATGAAGGAAACGAGACTTCACTGGTGAAATTCGCCGGTTAAAGACATGGACCGCCGGTCCTTGATGCCGTCCGCCGGACCGGGTCTCCGACCACCGGACAAATGAACTGACCTCCATTGTCGTCTTCATCAGCATCAGTAACCCGTCGGTTAAAAGCAAGGTCCGCCGGAGAAACGAACCGACCGCCGGTCCGAGATTCTGACCGTCGGTTCTTTCTCACTTCTCAGTCTCTTTCTTTCGGTCTCTCTCTCTCTCTCTTAGCTCTCTCTCTCTCTCTCTCCTGGTTCCGATGCCGCCGCTCACCACCACCGCACGGTGGTGGCGGTGGTCCTTTGCTGATCGAAGAAAAGAAAAAGGGGGGAAGGGTATGTGTCGGAGGAGGAGAGGGGTAAGGGATGTGACGGTCGGGGATCTGACCGGAAACCGGCTCCGATCGCCGGAGTTTGAGAGGAGACGGGGGGATAGTGGTGTCGACTGTGTTGAAGAATGAGAGTGCCTGCCAATTTGTATGTGTGTATTGTTTGTGTTTTGTTGTTATGTGATAGAGAGATGAGAGGAAAAGTATAGGTTTAGTGTGTGTGTTGGATGTATGCTCTGCACAAATGAAACAAGGGGATGGTCCCTATTTATAAACTCAAATATGGGTTTTGTTTAGTGGTTAAGATGATTATTTTCCAACAATTATTATCCATAAGTTCTTATGTTCCATCTTTAGAGACCAAAAATCTCTTGTAAAGATTCGATGAGATATTGTAGAGATTTTGAGAATCTCTTGCAAATATTTGTAAGATTTTATAAGTATTGCCTAGAGATCTTGTATGTTACGTGCGGGTTTAGGCTTGTGGGTTTTGGGCTTGGGCCCAGGGCCCACAAGCCCATCTCGCGTGTGAGTGGCCCGTAATTCCTACGAGACCTGATATCGCGATCCATACTCCATAAGCATAAATATTCGTGTAACACCCATTTTTGTCGGTGTCGTCAGTATTTCGTACGGTTTCAGTCCGTTGTCATTTGATGTTTCGCAGATTCCACGCGAATCTTCATACGTATACTGTAAAGCTGAACAAACATTCCTGGGCACTCCAAGGGCCTGGTTAAGTTAATTAGCATCGTAAACACTATTTATCATCGCGTTAATCGCCTGCTAGCCACGTAATTAAGGGCGTAAATTACCGGTTGTCACAGTAAATGTATAATTGTGAGTGTATGTATAAACGTAAAACGTATGAATTTTGAATCATGAGTATAACATAAATGCGTAAGTGCGAACATAAGTGAAGGTATAAAATGTATAAGTATGGATGTAGGACATAATGATTTTGTTTATAGTATAAATCGAACTACACGAGTTTATGCGCATAAATGATTAAAAGTTTTGAGTATGAAAGAAAAGAAAACAGGTGACACATGCGAGATTGTTGTGAGATATCAATTAAAACGTGTAAAATGATATGCATATATAGTTGTTTGCGCAAAACGTGAAGTTAAAATAGATTGGATTGTCACGAAATATAGACTCTAGTTTGTGAATGTAAAGGGAGTATAAAACGTCTATTGGTTACGTGAAACGTACTTTGTAAAAAGAATGGAAATGCTACTACGGTCTTAAAAGAGTTTATATAAGTTGAAATTTTGTTGGTCCTTATGAAGTTTCCTTACCCACGTGTTTTGAATTAAATTGACGTATCGAGTGAGGTTTTGAAAAAGTTACAGAGATTAATAAGTTTGCATCGTTTTAAGTAACTTTGTGTTAGAAAATTTTGAAACTTACCGCTTCTTGTGAAAAAGTTGATCCTTAGAAAAAGGAATTTGGTACATGAACTTAGTGATTGTTGAAAAATGTTTAATTGGTTTTGAAAAGGAATTTTAGTAAATGATTGAATAATATTGGTAATATTTTACAGGTGTGTGCGAAAAAGTTGATTTGATTCTCAATTGAAAATAAAAATCTCTAGTTTAATGGTGTGAGAGGAGCGTGTTTCAATATTTACGTTGATTGGTGAATTTGTGGGCAACGGATTTATTAGACCGACTAGGCTAACAAGTAGTATTTCGTGAAATTTTGAAAATCGATGGATAAGCGTTTATGGTAATATTAAAATTTTTGTGTATGCGAGTGGTGTGAAAATAGATTATAGAATAAGAGGTACGTTTAAATAAATGAAGCATTTTGAATTACATGATTAATGATTTAGGTATAAACATGATCGTGTTTACATAATATAGCCTATTAAAAGAAAGCGTTGGTAACGATCACCTAGGAAAGGGAATCACCCCTAACTCGTTGGTGAGGTCGTTGTAAGGTGAGAAATAAAACGGAGTTAGTCGTCAAGGTAAGGGAATCACTCCTATCTTGAGGACATGTCTCCATTCGTTGTTGCGAGAAGTGTAAATAAAATTACGTAAAATTATGTATGCTAATAATGTATGATCGTATGCAAAGTAATAGTATGATGTATGCGCAAAAGTGAAATCTCGAAAATGGTTCAAACTTGACAAAAGAGAGTTTCATTATGAAAGATCGGAATAATAAAGCGTAAGTTTGATAAAAGAAACTCGGATGGTTCCAAAATGGAACGTTGACTAACCAAAGTGGTCGAAGAGTCTTTTGAATTTGAGAGCATGCTTTGGCCTAATAGGTGAAATACTCTCGCCGATGTTAACGGTATTTACCCTTCCGGTTACTACATGTTCCAAATCAATCGAAAATTCGAGACTTGGCGGGATTTTTGAAAATCAAGGAGCGGAACTAGTCGACAAGGTGCGGGTTTCACCCCTAAATTGACGACTTCGTACCCTAAGTGTAGTTGGCACTCGTCGGGTCAAATTAAATTTCGACACGTTGACGAGCGTCAACTAGAATTTAAATTTTAAATTTTCGTTAAGATGTGGATTTCACTCCTAACTTAATGGTGAATTTCATGCGAAAAAATAGAATCAAGCGGGATGAGAGTCGTTCACCAAATTGTGAGTTTCAAGCCTATTTTGGTAAACTCGTCTCGTTTGTATAATATGAGTGGTTTTGAGTTTAGTATAGACGAGTAAAATGCCTTAGGAAGGCGTATGTTTGAAATATTAAATCAAGTATAACACTTAATGCATTTCAAGAAATTAACACATAGGAAACGTTCTCAAGAAGTTAACACATAAGAAACATTTCAAGAATAGCACGTAAAGATGTTTCATACAAGTAACAGATGAAGCAAATATGGTCGAATTTGGGCTTAACTATAGACTAGGTCAAAAGCATGAATATTTTCCTAATTCCCTATAGTTATGGCTCTGATACCAATCTGTCACACCCCAACCAATGGCGGATTCATCGGAGTGGGACTTGTTCAAGATTGTAAGAGACTTCATAACACTAATTGTGACAATATTTAATTCAACCGATTTCATTTCATAGATAAATTTTCAAAACATTACAAGGAAATCAAATAACAACATTGTCAAACATAACATTAACAAAATTGATACAACACTTTAAACCTAAACGTCTAAGTGAGTATCTAAGCATCTTTGCTATCCATTTTCATAGCATCATCAATCATCAACCTGTAACATGTTTAAAATACAATTCAATGCAAAAGCAAAGGCGAGTATACAAGTTTAAGAATAAGTATAAGTATAAAAGTTTAAAACGAATCCACATGGCAACTTAGTTTATACAAGATCAACCTAGCATGGCATGCAATATTTCTAGCTAATCCTCTGTTTACGCAACAATGATATAATTCAACATGACCACAAGTCTACGGGCGGTGCGTTACTCCTATAGCGCTATACATGTCAAATGGAGGCTCGTGATAGCTAATGACTAAAACATATCACATAAGTATGGTCCACGTAAGCATCAAGTAGCGCAACATAGTATTCATGTATAAAGATTATTTTCGTGCATTGCATAAAGAATAAGTTTAAGTGTAGTTTTAATAAGGTAACATGTTACACCCCAAAAGTGGTAAACGTAAAAAGGGGGTTGCGAGTATACTCACATAATTGCTAAGTCTTCCGATTATCCAAGTGTTAACGAATGTAGGAGATTAGGAGGATGGAACACCGAAGCCACCCTATATGGGCAAACGGAGGTGTAAGAGAAATCGAAATTTAGACGGAGGATTGGAATTGGAAATAGAGCATAACTAGTTGATATATATTTATATATATATTTTACATAGATTATGTAATAACTCTAAATTAAATCCATCAATAGTATTATAGAAGTGTTGTCAGAATAAATATACGTTTATATTTATTGTTATAAAATCATTTGAACTTCGATACGTTTTCATTAGCGATTAGCCTAAAAAGTACATATATATTTTTAACGAAAATCGGGTAGAGTTTCCTTTGTTTTTGGAGGATCCCGACAATACTAGTTGTCGATAACATTGTCAAAATTCAACAATCAACAAAAAAGTATGAGTTTATACAAGTTTTATAAACACAATAAGTTTACAAGTTTGGATAATTTAATGTCCTACGATTAAAATGGTAAGTTTATCTAAATATAAATAAATAAATAATAATAAATATATATATATATATATATATATATAGCGTCGTTAAGTTCTTACCCAACCTCGTGTTTGACTAGTTGACCCGGCTTGACCGAAGGTTGACCAAGTTTGACCCGAAACAGAAACGGGACAGATCCCGAAACCCACGTTGACTGTTTGACCGGTTTTGACCTAAACGCCAAATCACTCCTCAAAACTGAACCGAGTTAACCCGAGTTGAGACTGAAACGACACCACTGTCGACACTATCCCCGCCGACACCATTCCCGAAGATGCGGCTCCGGCTGTCGTCGGTGACCGGAATCGTACGAAACCAAACAAAACCCGAAACAGATTCTGACCCGAACCGTCTGTGTTGTGAGACCAGAACCGAACACGAACCGAGATTAAATCTGAATGGAAACAAACCGGGCTGATGTCCACCGGAGTTCATTCACGTCGGCCGGAACCCGAACCTGAACCAGGACTGAACCGAAAGACAAAACTTAGACAAGAACAGATCCAGACCACACCTGAGCCGTTACCCCCGTCTGCGGCGTCTGTCGCCGCTTACTGCGATGTCTGTCGCCGCTGACTGCGACGTCTGTCGCCGCCGCTGCGACGTCTGCTGTCGCCTGTTGTCTGCTTTCTCCCTCTCTCTCTCTCTCTCTATCTCGCTTCCTCTCGGTCCTCCGCCACCGCTGACCACCACCACTTTATCGGGGAGAAAGGGGGGTGTTGCAGGTGGGATCGAGAAGGTGGGGCTGTGATATGAGGGATGAGAGGATGTGTCAGTGTGTGTGTGGTCGGAGAGGCATCGCCGGAGGTCGGCCGGAACCCCGACTCCGGTGACAGGGTGTTGCTAGGCAGAGAGAAGGATTGAGGGGTTTGGGGCTAGGGTTTCTCAATGAGGGAGGTGAAGAGTTAAATTGTTGTTTGTGTGGTGTCTGCATATATGAACGAGATAGATAGGGTTTTGCATTTCAATTTTTTGAACAAAAGACAATATAGTCCATGTGGTTTAATTTAGTTAAGTTAGGTTATGTTATTTATTTTTTTTAAAAGAACTAACTCAACAACAAAACTAACTAGGTTAGTTTACTCATTTTAAAAATTTAACGAGGTTAACTAGACTATTATAAAAGTAAACTTTTAAATAATAAAAATTAATTAATTTAATTACTTAAGCAAAGAATAGATAACCATCTTTATAACAAATGGTATAAAAATAAAAGGTTTCTCGATGATTAACCATTTCGAAAGGGACAAGTTTCTAAAAAAAGATTTTCAAGGCTCGCTTTCTAAATTAGGAAAGTTTTGAAAACGCGGAGCGTTACATAGCTAAACCGTAAAATCTAAACTATAAACCTAAAAGCTAAACCCTAAAGGCTAAACCTAAACCCTAAAGCTAAGCCCTAAACCCTAAGGCTAAACCCTAAAAGTCAAACCCTAATATATTTAGGGTTTAGGGGTTATGATTTAGGGTTTAGGGTTAAGATATCCTAGTTAGGGTTCGACGAGACGGTTCCAACGCCGCTGGAATGAGTCCAATCGGAGTTCGTTTGAGTCGGTTCCCCACTGGTCCCCACTTTTTTAGTGTTCCCCAATGAACCTCTTTGACAACTCGAGTTTCCAAGGTTCCTTCTCTATACGTTACTTGCCTTATGTTGTGTTTTGTGGTTTGATACATTGAAACTGTGCACCATGATTCGTGTTAAGCTGTTTGTGTTGTTATGTGTTTGGTTTTATGTTGTTTATTACTTGTTTGGATACACTCCCTACACGATGAACACACTACCTCACGAAAACACTAAAGTGTTTTCGTATCACTGATCCAACGAAGACACCATCCAACGAAAACACAAAAGGTGTTTTCGTCCATAATAGGTCTTGGCCCAACAGTGGGATCGGCCCAACTCTGTGTATATGATAACCCTTTTGATATCACTATAACCGCACAACACGTATAGAAACCCTAGAGCCCTTGAAACCCGACGGCAACAATCTTTTTCTTCGTGAAGCTTTTCCCACTTCCTTCTCTATTTTTCGGTTAGTAAAATCTCCTCTGTTTGCAAATTATATTCCCTTGTCATAATTCATGATTGTTGTCATGGTTTATGTTTATGTGTGATACTATGTGTATTAATGTTTTGCATGAATATATGATTAGAAATTATGTGCTATTGGGTGGATGTTTTGTACAGAATGTGACACAAACAATTGATAGAATCAATAACTTTTACCGACAATCAAATTTAAAACATCACATGCAAATCAACTTTGATTGGACCAAATTATCCATTCAATTGTCTTGGGAATTCATGGCTGACAAATAAATTGAACTCTAAATGCTTATTGGACCATAAATATGTAGTGGCCTAGTTTGTGATGAGTGCCCATGTGGTATGTTACCCATCTAAATTAATTATGTTTTTTTTAATGTTAATCATTAAATTATGGGTTGTGTGTATGGCCATGATTTCGAGGTTCTGATGATGATGATAGCCGATTTTTATAATAAGCTGTTTGTTTACATGAGGATGAATAATTGTTTGTGTGTTGGGCCGCTTCACATAAACAACACATCGGTTAGTTCTTTGGGCTGTATCATGACACCGGGCCACAAACACATACACTCGCGTATAATAAATTATGTATGTTGGGCCGGTCCGGGTGGGACAGGGGATTGAAACAGAAACCACACATGGTTTGCGGGCCGGGACGGGTTTGGGTCTGGGTCTCGCACATCGGGTAAAGGGCCACGGGTAGTACAAGAACTTATATATTTTAGTATGATGGGAATGAGACGTTATATGAAACGTGGTATACGAAGTTTAACTCTATATGTGTAGCACCTAGTATGTGAACATGTTTTTAAATGATGGAACTTGTGCGCGATTAAGTGATATATCATGTCTGTTGATGAATGTATACTTGATTATATATGTGAACGATTGCATGAGGTACTTGTATGCGAACCTGATTAGATGTAATAATTATAATAGGATGCGATTGACCAAAAGTTATTTAAGCTAGTAGATTATCTACCGAGCAAACCAAGGTGAGTTCACACTCTCTCCAAGGCATGGGATTCCCAAGGGTTGGGAATGGGTTAATGATTAAACAGTAACTACAACCATCCTCCGTGGGTAGGATGCCAAGATTACACACTGGACCAAACCTCTATCACTGAAGTCCCTCATTTATATCGACTTAATCGCCGATGCCTATGGCGAGCGGGTCATTAGTTAATAGCGCTATTAGGTTTAATAAACCTCACACCGTGCCAGTCGGACGGGCGTGTACTAATGGGCTATGGGCAAAGGGTCAATGCTGATAGACATTGACTTAGGGCACCACTTATATTTTCATAGTAGTCGATACGCACGGTCTAGTAACACATGGGAAGCCCCCACTAATCTTCGCAAACATGTCTGGGAGACCGCGATACGAAATAATACGATACATGGTTTACAAAACGAACATATGATTTACGAAACGAATGCTATAACTAAACAACCAACTGTGAACTCGCTCAACTTTGTTGTTGATTCGTTGCTACATGCCTTGCAGGTCATTAGGTACTCTTGGAGCTTGCACATGGAGGCGCAGTCGTTGTGGGACATGGCAGTGTGTGCCATGCTAAAAACATTACTTTATTTCGTACTTAATACTTATATTGGGTTTTACAATTATGTTTCCGCTAAACACTTAACTACGTTTTTGATTTGAAACACCTTTCATATTGTGTGGTTGAATTTTACTTATTACTTGTTATGTTCAATATGATTGGTGGCTTGGTCCTGGTCAGTCACGCCTCCAAGCGATGATACTCCGCGTGTGGATTTTGGGGGTGTGACAACCTCACACTATATATATATATATATATATATTATTTGTGAGGGATGAGCCCAAAAGTGTTCGATACAGTACGAGATTTGATGGTAAAGGTGGGAAAAATACTTGACCGGTACCAAAAGTACGATCCTGAAAATTGCAAACAAATGGGTAACGCTACCTGTATCGAAAGTGCTCGATTCGGTACACTTCGGAACCGGTACGATACTGGTTCGGTTTCAATACAAGTACCATTGCTCATCCCTACTCTTGTGTATATGTCAAGTTTATTATGAGGTTATGATGATTATTAAAGAATAAGTTGGCACATTATGGTGTGATGATTTTCATTTTTTAAACGCACAGTAGTTTTGTTTTTACTTGTGAATGAACTAGTGGGATTCTCGCGCGTTGCGAGAGAATTCGATCGGTATTGTTTCGGTCCATTACGTCATTGATACGGTACCGTCAATTAGTATAACAACTGAAAAACAGGTAGAAAATAAAGTCGTGATATGATCAAAGAGATGTCCATACGTGCTTTACATTGACCGAAAACAATAAAAACAAATATCAGTAACGGTTTCATTACTACTAATCATAATCATATTTATTTAAAAAATGTCATGATACTGTCCATACAGTTATTTTCACTTTTATAATATAGGTAGTTAAAATTTTTTGATGCTGTTAATTCCAATTTTCAAACCTCTTTCACAGCTTTAGGTTTCAATTTTTGGATTTTTCAATTTTAATAGAACGACACATTCTCCCACCCAGCAGCAGCTCCCTTTCCCTCTTACACAACCCTCCACCACCGTCAAAGCCACCGCCACCGTGACGGTGCTAGCGCTACCGTACCACCGCCTCTACTCTGTTGGCGAAGGTGTTTTTCGTATTCATACCTACATCACCTAGGTAATGATGTTATTTACCTGAACATCGATCGGCAAATGGCGTTTTCCGTCGTCGTAAATCGTGATGACCGCCTTATGACAAAGTTGGATAAAATAGAGGGAAATCCTTCCAGATTTATTAGGGCTGCCAACACCAAAACCAAGACCGCAGCCGGCGCCAAAGTAAATGGATTCTGCATGAGGAAGTTTATGCGTCACCGTTGGGAATCATAGTCCGTCAAAATCCATTGAAATGGTGAGGGTGGCCACCAAACCGTACAAACTGAGCAGTGATTTATGCAGGAGAGGTTGAGAACAACAAAAGGCAGGGGAGGGGAGTATTTGTGAATTGTGCAGAGGCGTATTTTAGAAAGCGGATAACACAACAAAACTTTGGTGGCAAAAACGAAAACTGGAGAAAGTTGCCTGGCGCAAACCCCTTTTATCGATTGATATATATAATAATTACATTTTTCTTATTGATGTTGTTTTTAGGTGCACTATTACGAGGATGAAACCACACCGACATTATAGTATTCGTTCATCTTAATATATGGATGCATTTTCTTGAACCCAAAATGTTTGCTTCCTTTAAGAACACATTCTATGTTGCCTAAGATCTTGCATTATATATTTGTTCACTTGCTTGAGTGATTAATTTGAAAGATGCACTAATGCACCAAAATTATAATCAAACTAGAATTTTATTTTTGCATGTTACATTTTAGGTGGTTCATTAGTATTTATGTTGGCATGTTACCTTGTTAAATGATAGTTGATAATGAGCAAGAGGGTGAGTCTAATCACTTGAGCGTACAGGTAAGCAACGTTGACATGATGACACCTTGCCTATCATCCACCGGAGATGCAACAGGTGAATAACATAGATCGAGCGACAAGTCGAGACCAATGAGTGTGAAAAAGCCCGAGTAGATTACATTTGTGGTCATCAATGTGAATCAATAATGTTGGTTGATGTTTGGTAATTTTCATGTTACTTTGTATGTTTTGTGGGTATAAAATTTGGCTTGGTTGGTTTTTGTTATTACGTTGAAACGCTTGGACTGTGGACATGTATAAAATTATTTATGACTAAGAAATAAGTAATTGGTCATGACATGTGCCAAAATTCTACAAACTCAGGATTCCTTTACCTGCTTCTCATATTTCTTAAGTTATTTTGTTTTTTCATTTAAAAAAGTTAATTAAAAAATATTGCATAAATTTTCATTAATAAATATTTAATATTTATTATATTCAACCCGTGTAATACACGGGTATCTAACCTAGTTATTATTATATATAATAAATGAAATGATTTTGGGACACATGTCCCGTGATGATGCTATTGTTGGTGTACTTTTGGCTAGGGGTGTTCAAAACCGGATATCCGAAAATTTCGGATAGCCTATTTCACTATCCGAATCCGTATCCGAAAAATCGGATATCCGAATTTCGGATATCCGAAATTTCGGATACAGATTCGGATATTCGATCGGATATCCAAAATTTTGAAAATTAAAACATTATCTTCACTTGTAAGATCCTGAAAACCCAAAATAACAAATATAAGACCACAAAACATCATTTAAAGCATATAAAATTGTCAGATCTACACACGAACTGAATCAATAAAATCATAAGCAAACATATATGAAAGTGTAATGACCACAAGAAGCTTTCTGACATAAAAACAAACTAAATATTGTAGGTCAGTTCATACATTTGATTAATAGATCCATCTCTTATAAAAAACACACTATGTTGCTCAATTTATAATATTGAAATCAAATCTTTCACCACAAAAATTAGGGATTTTTATCACAACAAAATAAAAACAGAAGAACACACAATCAAAGCCAAAAATCAACAACTTATCATCGCAACATAGTAGATGAAGAACGATTAGCGTCGCCGGCGAAAAACGATTAGGTTTACAGAGTAGAGCGACGATTCGCGATCAAAAGAGATTGTTAACCGGTGAGTGGTGACGATTTGAATGAAGAAATAAAGCTTGCAGATCTCAGGTTGCAGTCGTCGGTCGGAGGTGGACGGCGGCAGCAAAAGTGACAGAAGGAAGGTGGGTTGTGCTTGTGCATATACAGTGATGAAATGTGAAGGTAAAATGGTGAATACTGATTAGGGCTATTTTAAATAGGGTATATATATTTACTTAGAATAAATAATTAAAAAATAACTATTTTAATATTCGGATATCGGATATCCGAAATATCCAAAAAATATCAAAATTGGTATCCGAATCCGAATCCGAATTTTCGGATATCCGAAATTTCGGATAATTCGGATTCGGTTTCGGATTCAGATTTTTTTGAACACCCCTACTTTTGGCATGATTCACAACTCCGCGTTTCTTTTTTTTTTTTATAGATATTACGGTGACTTCACAAACACACTTTTCGCAAACCCTAAATCCCAATTTGCCAGACCACCTTCATCCGTTCTTCACCAATTAATCACCGTTGATCATACATATGTTATTGTTCTTTCCCTCTTTGTTTTTTTTTTGATAATCCGTTCTCTAAGGTGTCTTGCACATCATCAAGAAAAAAAATCTTAGGGTTTTTAATTCTTCCACTCCAAGGGAGTTTACCTTACAATTATCTTGCTTTGATTTAACAATGTTTCATCAATTCGATGTTAAAATTAGGGTTACGTTGATTCATTGAGATTAGGATTGTTTTTTTAGATTACATTTTTCTTTTCAAAGTTTATATTACGGCTTTTTTGTTACCTCAATTTGTTCAAATTAGGGTTGGGGGGGGGGGGGGTATTTGCACGGATCTCCCATCCGCCGGAGTATTACAACTCCGCAGCGATCCTAGCCCCATGGCTGCATGGCGGTGAATCCCCACCGAGATCGAAGAGCCTGTGTGGTATTACACCGGCCACACGGGTCTCTTGGGAAGTGATGGGTGAGGCTGGCCAACTGAGCTACCCCAGTTGGTTTTGTTCAAATTAGGGTCTGTTTTTGTTCAAATGTTTTCCTTGATTTAATTTTATATTTGATGTTTATCTTACAATTCGTTTCCCCTCTATTATTTTATTTTTAGATTAGGGTTTTTTAGCCGTCTATTTTCAAATTTGGTCTTTGTTTTTGGTTTCAGAATTTGTCTCTATTACGCATCCGTTATTTACAAGTATATCTACCCCTAAATGTTGGTTGTTTATAGGAATATGTGTAGAAACTTAATTGAAAATTCAGTATAAGTGAATTGTAACCCTGTTTGATTGCTTGATGTTTACATTTTAATTTTATTCTACGTATGCTTGCATTACTGAATGATGATAATTCTTTAAGCATAGTACTTGTTGTTTATACTAATCCTTTGGCCACTATATGATATTTACTCACTTCCTAATGTACCAACATTTTTTGGATGGGAATTGTATAAATGAAACTAGATACATAATTGGGTAACCTATAAAGGAGATTTGATATATAGGATACCTTAATGAAAAAAGCTTTCTACTTACGTATTACATACAATTCTTTAGTTTATGAGCTTGCACATTTTGTTTATTATTGAAGCTATGTGGGTCTGTTAGAAGTTGGAAATGTGTTCTGGGAACTTTGAAGGGTTTGGGTTCGTGAATTTGAATATGTTGAAGGAGTTTACGTGCTTTAGACTGCTGAGTTGATTGATTTTTTAAACTTTTTTATAATGTTATTTTGGTCGAGCAGAACTGTGATGGATTTGTAATGGAGATGGTGCCGGTGTTCTCATTATAGAATAGTTAGAACATGCCAAGGTATATCTTCGCCAATTCTACTCATCTAATCATATGTCATCTCAAAATATTGCTTTATAATTTGTAAATCTTCATTATTAAGATTTCTTTAAATCAGGCTAATGATTGATTCAATTTTGGACCATTTTATTTATATTCATCTATAAGCTAATTTGTTAGAAATGAACTTGCATTTTTTTTTTTTTTTTTTGAAATTGATTCTTGGTACCGGACATAACTGCCGGCCATGTACATATATAGTGTTGGTTAGTGACGGTTATTTTTGGAGGGAACATAAACCGTTTAAACGGTGTTAACCCTTGCAACATAACCGTTCACACATACCGATCTTAATTACATAATTATAAGTCACATAATCATAAAATAACAAACATACATAATAATATCCGAATATAATAGAAATTATGTTTATATCTTCTAACATAATTAGATAGATAGCGGTCTATGAATAACCAGCAAGTTGTTAATTATGATTAAATGCTTACTGTACTTGTATTCCAAATTACCTTTGCATATCTTTTCGATAATCATGGTTTCCCAAACAACAAGTAATTCCGCTGCAAATGCAAGTTCATTTCTAACAAGTGGTATCAGAGCCACTTCTGGAAGAGAAGAGATCCCTGCAGAAACGTCAACAACTTTGCCGTGTCTGCATTGTTCGTATGAGAATAGAGAGCGACGAAGGTTTCAAAGAAGGTGTTATTATTGCAATCTTTCAGGGCATCAGATTGCACAGTGTAAGAAGAAGGAAGAAGATGAGGCCTCTCAACTTATTCGTTTAGCGATAAACACGGGATCACAATCTCAGAAGGGGGTTGATGATAATAAACAATATGATCGGAGTTCAAAGTTTATGGTGGTCGGTACAGACGGAAGTTACTGGTCGGATATCTGGTACGTTAGCAAATCATTTAAACGACACTATTCTGGAAACATAAACATGTTTGAACGAATCAAAAAACTATATGAAGTTGAAACAAACACTGGGGAGTGTAATTTTTACTTCATTCAAGGAATTGGTGTTGTTAAAATGATCTCCGGATCAGAAAAACTACGAATTCAAAGTGTATTTTATACACCAGATATTGATCGAAACATCCTGAGTTTTGATCAATTAATAACACAAGGTTATACGGTAAAATTCATGGGTGATAAATGTAAAATATACCCAACATTTAGCATTCCTGCAATTGATAAAAGAAATGATACTGCATGTTACTCTTAAGAAGATTAAGTGGGAAACAAAGAAAAAGAAGAAATACTCAGATCTGAAACGGAATATGAGAAATTCAAGAATGATTTCTTGAATTCATATTTCGAAAGTTTAAACATTACATCTGAAGAACCGGACTGGAATGTAATGATCCTACAAGCGATGACATTCAATGAATTCCAAGATTGCAAAGCCCTTATGGATATGTTGGAAGATGATGAATATGTAGGAAAGTATAAGTTCTTTATAGAGAAGAAATTCGAAGATATGATAGACTGGTTTTTAAAAGTTAAACTAGAAATCAATTCAAGACCATTACCCGCTTATGCCGAGAATAACCGGAAAGTCTGCATGTTAGACTTGTACTTAGCAGTCAAAAGAGAGGGTGGTCATCGACGTGTAACAGACAATCATATGTGGGCAGTGATAGCAAAAGATATGGGTCTTGATTATGATGATGCAGAACTGATGAGGCTTATGTACGCTATGTATTTAGACGTACTAGTTTATTACTACAAGATCAAGTGTATTCAAGGTGCTGCAGATGAAAAGGAAGTCGGTGAGGATATCGGTGAAGAAAGAAGAACCAGAAGCATGGAAATGGTTGCTGGAACGAGTGAACAAACTGCTGCTGAACATAAAGAAGAAACAGATGAGCATTTCGCATTTTATGCTGGCAACGATTGGAAAGGAATAAGGAGGCTGAATACAAGGAGAAGGTTCGATTTCAAGAGGGCCAAGGCAGCAGTAGATGATGCTAACATCAGTGTTTTGGCACACTCTCGTAAACGAAATCATGTTTAGGGGAGTGTGTTAGAAGATATAAACATAATTTCTATTATATTCGGATATTATTATGTATGTTTGTTATTTTATGATTATGTGACTTATAATTATGTAATTAAGATCGGTATGTGTGAACGGTTATGTTGCAAGGGTTGACGCCGTTTAAACGGTGTCAACCCTTGCAACATAACCGTTCACACATACCGATCTTAATTACATAATTATAAGTCACATAATCATAAAATAACAAACATACATAATAATATCCGAATATAATAGAAATTATGTTTATATCTTCTAACATAATTAGATAGATAGCGGTCTATGAATAACCAGCAAGTTGTTAATTATGATTAAATGCTTACTGTACTAAAAACTTTTGAATAACCAAATTTCATATTGTTTAATAAAAGAAGGATAAGTCTTGGATGATGTAGTTGCTCGTAACCTGTATATCATTTGCAACAAAGATGGAAAATGAAAGATCCCTAATTTTTTATTTGCAAGTAAAATTCTAAGTTTTTCTTGATGAAATGGTGTATATGTAGATTGATGTTGCGGTTTAATGTTGAACATGATTTTGACTCTTTTTTTTCACATAGGTCAAACTAAAAGTATTGATTGGAGGTTCGTAGTATAATGAAATTAAAATTTGTAACTAGACATGCTTTGACTTTTTCACATGGAACCAAACACTTTGACTGGCGACTTGATCTGTACTGGTACATTTCTTTCACAATTTTTTCTGAGTTGTTTGCTTTTTCAGATGAGGTTTGTGGGATTGTATTTTGGGATAAATGATGCCTAATTACAATTCTAGAATATCAAAGGTGTGTCTAACAACCCGAATATTTATATAGAATCCTGGAATAACACAGGTCCAAAAACTCTTCAAATAAATCAGATATGTTGATGGAGAGGGACAAAAATGATAAAAGGAGGTGTATATTAAAGTTGAGGGGACCGAAAATGTGAAAAAGGGGAATTTTTGGCCATATAAAGTATTAAAGATGGTGTAGGCATACACACAATATATTAAAGATAGTGTGTATATTGACCATGTACTGGCATTTGATTTCCGGGTCCCCTACTGTATTGAAAAGCATGTAAAACTGGTAACAAGAAATTTGTAGCAATGTAAAAATAAAATGATTATCAAATACTTTTCATATATATATATATATATATATATATAGATTTTTTACAGTAAGAAGTATTTGATATTAAAATATATAGGGTAAGGATAGTGTAAAAAGGGCCTAAAGTGTGAGAAGTGTATTATCACACTATATATAATACTATATAACACCATATAAACACCGTATAACAATTTGTAACACCATATAATACCATATAACACTATGTAACACTATATATCATTATATAACAAATATAACACTATACATCTATCATAGACATGCTATCAGACAACCTATAGTGTTATATTTGTTATATAATGATATATAGTGTTACAAAGTGTTATATGTTATTATATGGTGTTACATATTGTTATACGGTGTTTATATGATGTTATATAGTATTATATATAGTGTTATAATACACTTCTCACACTTCTTACACTTTGAGCACTTTTTACAGGATCCTCTACCTATATATATATATATAGGGGAATGTTCATTTGAGAATAAAATTAAATTGATAAGAAAAAGAACAAATGATACAATTGTAAAACATTAAATAGTTTTCTTTCATCTCATTTATTATTCTTTTTGACCAATTAATTAGTCATAAATATTATCATCCTCCACACTAAAATTTTTGCCTAGAAACATCAAAATTTATCCTACACGTTTTTTAAATTTATCCTTCACATATTGAAATTTATCCTACACAACTCGCAATTCATCCTACACACCTCATAATTTATCCTACACCTTAAATTAATTTTTTTCTTCTTTGAAAAGATATATTTTTTTGAAAATAAGTTACAAATTTAATTTTAGTTAGCTATTAAAAAGGAAGACTAACAATTAATGATCTATCTAATTTTACCAATATACCCTTACACCAATATTAAATACAAAAATTAAATGAAGTAAAATAAAGCATTTTTATTGGTTGAAGTTTGTTCTTTTTTATTCTTACAAAAAATTTCTTCTCATTTGAACCCTCACTATATATATATATATATATATATATATATATATATATATATATATATATATCAAAACTATTTGACTTTGAAAATGATTTTCAAAAGAATCAGTTAAGAGTATTTACTAGGGAAAACTAACATATTTTAAATATTGACCGCAAGTGGCGAACCTCAACAGTAGGTTGGATACAGTTCGGCCATAAACCTTTGGAATTTATGACTCCATGGCTAAACATCTATGATGTCTAAAGTCCTTTTTATCTTGATCCTCCCTTGTGGGATATTTGTATCCAAAATAACGCTATAAATTTTATTTAATATAATTTCAAGTTTTTACACTTGTATTTTATCATCCTTTACATCCGCTACCAATTATGATATTGTATGTAAGGGTAAAGCTTGCTTATAATGGTTGCAAGTTTGAAAAGGGTTTTGTTTGTATTATAGGATATGAGAAATCTGAATTTCCGTGAAAATAGTCCTTAGGTTTAGGCTTGGATTGGCCATACCAAATTAGGGTTCCAAAGGATGGTATAGTACATGAGAATAAGACTAGAGGTAGTACAATTTTAAATTGCTTGATACTCCTTTTCTTTTATGTTAGACGATTTAAACCACTTTACGTTTCACCCCAAATAAGAGTCAGCTGCAAGAGTGGTAACTAACCTTTATTGACACAAAGATGATGAATTTAAAATGGGTTTTGGTGTGACACCTGGGTCACTGCGACCATCAAACAAATACCAAGTCAATGAAATATTGTATTTCATACTTGGGATCTGTATAATTATGTGTGTCTTTTGCACATATCAATTCTTGTTCGATTACAAGCTCTAAATCGCTTTCTGGAAGGTTATACGCGCACTGATGCGTAAATATAACCAGTTTAATACAACGAACACTCCGGAATAGTGAAATAGGCTTAACATACCTTAAATAACCTTTACATAACTTAGAAATAAGTTTTGAAGGCTTTGGTATGGTAAAATCAAGTTTAATCGTCTACAGGGACTAAACTTGACAAACTATGAAAGTATGACGATTCGTACTGGAACAGACATTCCGGAACATGACCATAAGTTAAACATACCATAAATATCCTTTACATAGCTTAGAAATAGGCTTTGAGGGGTTCGGTGTGCTAAAATAAACTTTTGGGTCATTCAGGGACTAAAAGCGTCAAAAAGTGCATAAGTTTGCACTTTCACGCATAACTTACGTTCTGAATACATCCGGACATCCAAAAATTTATGTAAGCACTAAAATATTTTATTTTAGTGTTTGGCATAAGAAAAATCCATTCGTCACGCAATTTGGATCGTTTTTCGCGCTTATGCGCATTTCGTCGTAATTAAGCGAACATCGCGATCGTACGACCAAACGAACCGACATCCGGGATATTTTTGAGCATGTTTTATGTCCACAATGTTTAGGCATCATTTTAGGGCCTTAAAGTTGACTTAACGAGCCTTAAACATGTCGGAAATGGCCTTAATACACAACGGGGACTGAAATGGAAACTTTGGAAACTGGTTGCTGATCAGAAGGACCTAGGCGTGACACCTAGCCCCCTAGGCGTCACGCGAGGCCCCTTCAGAACAGCAAAAGCTGTTTTAACAGCTTTTAACAGCTCTTATACACTCCAAAAGCCAATGCCACATGTTAATCCCTGATGCTGGGGGGCCAATGTGATGCACATGAGGTTACCAACAAGTGTAGAGACAAGATCAAAGCACGGTATTCGAGGAACGATCCTAACGGTGGTCTAAATCCTATAAATAGCCCTTTGATTCATTTGCAAAACCCACTTGAAATCTGAGAATTCTCTAAGTTGGGGTGTTTCATCACCTCATACCTGAGAATACCTGGATTATCAATCTTGCGGGGACCCTTTGTAAGTGTTCTTTCGTTCTTTTCATTCGTTTTAGCGTTAAAGTCAAACTTTGTTTGACTTTCTGCATTGACCAGTTTATGGTCAATGCGAAGTTCGTTTGAACTTCATAACGTGAGCATAATCACGATGGTTATAGTCCCTAGTGACTATACCTACTGATTACCACGTTATCTAGGCTCAGTGACGAGTTGTAGTTTCGGCCAAAATGCGTGTTATTGCGTATTTTGTAACCAAACTACTTTTAGGTATCAAAACCATTTGTTTTGATACCAAACCTGTTTTCTAAACTTAGTTAAGCATGTTTTAACATGCTTAGCTCGTCACTTTTAGTTTAGTGCTTATATAGGGTCGTAAGGTAAGCGATCTAAACAATCGCTTATACTTTCGAACCCGACCCGTTTGGTCGATCTTTAGGATCCGACCAAACACATTAGGTAACCATAGTTGTATAGGGAATAACCTTCCGAGGTTATACCTTATGGTCACAACGTTTAGTTAGTTGTATGATAGGTAGTTTATATGCCTTAGGTAAATTACCAAAATGGCCTTTTTACGCCAAAATTCATTTAAAGCATATGTAACATAACTTTTGGTATCTAAACTGATTTGGCAACAATATTAGACATGTTAAGGCATATTTTACTTATCATAGGGCTAGTTAGGCGGTCCGAACGCGTTTTATGTGAACGACGCGTTAAAGTAACATAAGCTACCTAAACGGGTCATAATGGGTCGTAAGCACTTAGGTTAGGTTTCATTTTAGTATGTAGGCTTTGTTAAACCATATTACATGAGTTCCCATACTCATTTGGTTTACGAGCCCTCATTCTATCCAATCCTCTGATATAGGTCCGGTTATTAATGTAGTTACCTATATTAGGTGCCGTTTGATATTCGTGACCTTCTAGCTTTGCTTGGTGGATATCTAAATTCTATTGAGCAATCTCAAGTGAGTACATAGAACCCCCTATTTTAAATGTTTTCAAGGTGTTTATGTGAGTACATAGACCCCTCTTTTACTGTTTTCCAAACGTTTTGGGGTGGAACACATGTGGCTACTTGTTACTTTCATGCTTTCCATGTTTTCACATCATATACTTGTTATGTTCATTAGTACATTTATAGTACATGATTTACATTACATTATTTTGCTATGTATGTCCATTGTGTGCATACTTAGTACATCGTTTTACATTACATTTCATGCTATGCATGCCCATTGTGTGCATACTTAGTACATCGTTTTACATTACATTTCATGATATGTATGCCCATTGTGCGCATACTTAGTACATCATTTTCCATTACATTTCATGCTATGTATGCCCATTGTGTGCATACTTAGTACATCGTTTTACATTACATTTCATGCTATGTATGCCCATTGTGTGCATACTTAGTACATCGTTTTACATTACATTTCATGCTATGTATGCCCATTGTGCGCATACTTAGTACATTATTTTCCATTACATTTCATGCTATGTATGTCCATTGTGTGCATACTTAGTACATTGTTTTACATTACAATTTGTTGCATATGCTCATCCAGCATATGAACACATTATATTACATTTTGAACCATTGTAACCATTTGACTATGTGAACCGTCGTAACCATTTGATTATATGAACCGTTTGTAACTGTTGAACCGTGTGAACCATTTGTATCTGTTGACATGATTTACATTTGACAATAGACTTTGGACTATACATAAACATTTCTACAATTGTTAAACATTACATCTTGATGGTTTGGTTTGAGTAAGTGATTTAAGTAACGAGCCGTGTGTAATATGATACAAGCATGGTGGATACGCCGCTGGTACTTCCTATATATAAGTGTTTGTATGATATTACATATCGTAGCGTTATTTGAATCATTTTAATTTGAGACATATAACATTTTATACAAATAACATACTTTTCTCAAGACATTGATTTACAAACAACTTATCTTATACAAACTCATTTTACATGGTTATTCGTTTAACCATACATTATTCTCTTATTCATACATATCATCTGAACTTATTGTTTTTCAAACGATTTACAAGACAAATCAAATTACATGGTTCATGACTAAACTTTATTAAACATTTTCTTAAACTTACAAGTCATGAATCCTATTTTCACAAAACCTATGTATCTCACAGGCATTTTTATGCTGACGTACCTATTTTCACATGTGTTTTCAAGAGTTGATGCATAGGACTTATCGAGACATACTTAGGCGGACCTGTGCCTTAGTGACTTAAAACGAGACAAGAACTAGTTAATTTTTGTTATGTACTCTTTGTTTCTTGTTTAAAACGATGTAAACTCTCTTGTTCGATTAATAAAACGAAACTTTAATTGCCATGGATTTGAAACAATTAATTCTGTTACAACACTCCCCGACGTTTCCGCCATGTTTCGTTGTCTCACGTGGTCGGGGTGTGACATTTGGGGATTTGCAGGTTATGGATTTTTAGAAGTTTGCTTCATTCCATTAAGTTTGCTTCTTCTGATGGTTGTTTTCGAGCTTGGAACAGTGCTTTTAACTCTTCCTCTCTTTCATATTAGTAATACCCTTTTTATGATTATATATGACTGTTTATGTGATTCTTTAAACAAAAGACCTTTTGAATAACAAAGCTCTGTCTCAAAGAAATTTGCATTCTTAAAAAGTTAAATTGAGCTAGGTTTTAAAGTAAAGTTTAAAGTTTTTTTTCAAGGGTTTGGAATTGAAAATTGAAGTTTATTGGACCCTTTGTCAATTGAGTCTATGAAGATTGACTTTAGTTTAACTTCTTGAAAGAAGACATAACTTTTGTGAGCTTGTGTATTTATTTTGTTTTTACTAATGTTCTATTCAGTATTTGAATAAAATATTTGTTTGAAAAGAACAAATGGGTGTCATATTGACGGAGCTTGGAAGGTTAGAGACACATTGGTTGCTGATTTAATTTTTGGCTACTCTTTCAATGATGAAGGTAAAGTTCTGCTCTCTGATCATTGTGGTTGATTGTCAGTTCAAATCATTCTTTCTATACTTGCATTTATTTATTTTTTTCATCTGAAGTCTCCATTATACATATATATGTGTGTGACTAAAAGAAATTTAGGTCTTCACTAATACATACTGTCGAATACCCAAATCCCGGCTGACGTTCAAGGGGTCTTCGCTGACGTCAAGATATCCTGGCCTTCGTAGCTACAAAAAAGTAAACCGTTAGCCTCGCCATGGGGGACCCCGGGAGGGGTATCCGTAACCAAGTTCCGGCGTGAGAATAAGTAAACTTGCCGGAGAACTAGAGGAGCTTACTCTGATGAGTGTGATCACCGGAATGTTTCCTCTAAGGTGTGAATCTAATAAATGTGTGTGTATATAATGTACGAGGATGTTGGTCGGAATAAATGAGAGAAGAGTAAATGAGAGAGCTTTTAATGTGATACCTTCCGAGAGCCTGCCTTATAATCACTCCTTTCTTTCCTTATATAATCACTAGCCCTTATCTTCCATGTGAGATATTTCAACGAGGTGATTCAACGGGTTCTAAGGGTCTTTGGGGGGCTCAGACACGTGTCTAACCCCCAACGGTAAGATGGCAGCCTCATTAAATGCTTCCAGCTAGGAAGTGTGATTTCCAGCCAAAGATCCCTTTCTAATCGGACATTAAATGTAGTCTGCATCCTCTGATCCTAGTTTTCCGCTTGTTTTGTAAAAGGAGAGCCTTAGTGGGCAAGGTAAGCCATTGTTGGGCTTATGTCCTGTTGGGCCCGCATGAAGACAGCCCAAAGCAGGTAAAATGGGATTTTCCATTGGCCCGTCGTCAAGTCATCTTTAGTCCCTGGTTTTGAGACCCGAGGCTCATGATCCGGGGCTGAATCATAACTGTTCAAGAAGGAGGTTAATTTTCTTAGGCTACGAGTGTGGGCCCGTTTCTGACCAACTATTAATTATCCTTTCTTTTCATGAGGCCCATCATTCCGCCGAATACTAGTGGCGGGGGTTAATCCCCTAAATACACGTGCACCCTTTTTGAATTTTGAAGGGACGAGTGATGTGACGGTTACTCGTTTTGTCAGTTATTTCTTTTAAATACTCCCCCTAATTTCCTGAATCTTCCCTCAACTTCCATCATAACCCCCCTTTTTCTCTACTCTCTTTACACTTCTCCAATCACCATTTTCTCCGATTATGAGCCGTACAGCTCGATCGATGATTCATTCCATTTTAACAGCGAAGGACTTGGAGTCCTTCGTCGATACTTACAAGATACCTAGGTGTTTCTCTCCAACGTTGCCCGGTCCTGACGAATCGGCTGAATGTACACCGGATCGGATTGTCCTTTATACTCTAGCGTTTTCTTCCTGTGGAGTCCGATATCCCCTGTCACCTTTCAAGATTGCCTTACTGCGTCACTTTGGAGTTCATTTTTCTCAGTTGCATCCCCTAGGGTTTATGAGAGTGGTGCACTTTGAGTTGTCTTGTGCGGCCGTTTCCGGCGAGCCATCTGTCCCCTTATTCTGCATGTTTTATAAACTGATCTCTGATGGAGATTGGTTCACCTTTTCTAAGCGGCATAATAGTGTATCGAAACCCTGTTATACCTTTATGCCAACCTCTACTTACCCGAAGGAATGGAAAAGTAGGTTCATCTTTGTTTCTGCCGCCATGATACCAGAGTCCCCACCGCCAAGAGATGTTGAGGCCGCTATTGAAGACAATGTTCCCACCTTGTCTGCTAACGAGACTGTTCAGTGGAAGCGTATGTATGAAAACCCGACGAGGGCTTTTACTTTTTCTGAGGGAATCTTGGCCATGGGGGGATTGAGCACTTCCTACTCAGTTCGTCCCAAGGCTTTTTTCGGCAAAAAAAGTATCTCCTTGCCCTAGATTTGCTGTTTATCTGTTTTCACTCCTTGGTATCTGTGCAGTCATCTTTAGTATTTTTTTCTCATGCAGAGTTGACTTTGTGGAGACTGCTTCAAGGGAATTCTAAGGATGTTAAGTTTGTAGTTGGTGATGAGGTGGATCCGGGTTTGAACCGGAGTGTAGGGATGCAGGTTACCGGAGGGTCTGCCTAGGCTAGGGGCTCTGTTGCTCTGGGAGGAAGCGAGGGGACCTCCTCTGATGGGGAGGAGAGTTCCCCTGATCCCCCTCCTGTTAAGCATTCTGGTCAGAGTGATGATGAGGATCTGGAGGTCCGTTTGGTTCGTAAGAGGAAAGCTGTAAGTCCTAAACCAGCCCCTGCTCCTCGTGACATCCGGCAGAGGCTCCAGAGTGCTAGCGGACAGAAACCCCCTCCTTCAACAACGGCGGATTCCGAACTTCCCCCTGCTGGGGTTAAGGGTTCTTTGTCTAAGCACCTGCGGTCCTCCAGCCTTGTGAGTGCACCTTTCTTGGTGAGCTTATTTTTCCTTTTACCTATTTGCCTTATATTCATTTTGTTCTGGGGAGATTTTTGATGCACTTTTTTCTCTTTTGTCTTAGTAGGGAAGTTCTCATGATCCAATAGAGATCCCTACTGGTCCCTCCTCTTCCTGTGTTCGGGACAAGACTCCGGAAGTAAGCATTGCTCGTGTTGCCTCGGCCTTTGAGGTCTCTCCTCACCATGCTACTGGGACCAGCAAACCTTCTCAATTTGAAGGTTTTGCTCATCAGTCTCCTTTGGCTCCCCTGTTTGCTGATGCCATCCCTTTCACCTATGTCCTCAAGTGGAAAATAACTCACTCTTCGGTGATAGGGACCCCTGAAACTGCCAGGGATTTTTTGAGTCATGCTGTTCCTCCCTCCCATAGATTCATAAATTCTGCATTGAGGGATGACCTTTTTGAGGATCAGTACAGCATGTCACTCTGTGAGAGCTTTTTCAGGGGTGCCGCCATGTTGCAGCGGGTTGATGATTTGAGGAAGGTTAATGAAGAACTCAAGGGTGAACTCAAGACTTCCCAGTCTGTTGCTGCCGAACTTAAATGTCGAGTGGTTGAGGCTGAGCGAAAATTGCAAGAGGAGAAGGTACATAGCCTTTCTCCTCCCTTTTTTTTATTTTCCAACTGCTTTTGGATTCTTTATGATGTTTTTTTGCCCAGGGGGCTGGAGCAATGTTGGAGCGGAGGGAGCGAGCTTGGGAGAGGGAGATGGCGGTGTTGGTAGAGGAGAAGAAAGAGTTAGCCGCTGAGCTGAAGCATCTGAAGGAGGTTGGCTCCGTTTCTCAGGAGCAGCTGAATACTATGTATGCAGAATATGGGATAACTTCTGATGATAACCAGCGGCTGGCTAAGGAGAAGCATTGGCTAATTACCGAGGGTTTCAGAGCCTTCCTTACTGCTGTCTCTCAGTCAGAGGAGTTTAAAAGTGGCCTGGAGGAGGTGTATAGGGCGTACCGGGATGTTGGCTACCAGGCTGGGCTGAAGGATGGGTATATTTACTCCGCTCAGGGTCTGGGCAGGAAAGAGACTCCGCTTTACAACTCCAAAGCTAAGAAGCGGCTGTCTAAGCTAGACGAGGAGTTTGGGGGTAAGACCCCGGCCATTCTCAAGAAGATCCTGGAGCATACCATGATATCAATAGATGAATTGAAAGCCCTGTTTTCCTCCGCTGGTCCCTCGTCTACGAAGTGATTTCTGGACATTAACCTCTTTCGATATGGTTGTAATCCGGATAATTGCTTACCCTAGGATACTTTAAACTTTTTTGGTGTTTGGAAGGAGGACCTTTGTGTAGGGGTTCTCCTAAGTACTTAATCATATAACTTATGACTGTATGTTGCTATCTTGTCTTTTGCTTGTTTTCTGTTGTGCTTTTTCATGTTGCAGGGGCTTTTGCCAGGGATCGAGTCGGCACTTTCCTGAAGACCTTTGGGCTGTTTGCAAGAAGCTGTTTCCTGAAGACCTTTGGGCTGTTTGCAAGAAGCTGTGCTTTGGTCTTGTTTGTTATGTTTGTTGGCTTGTATGTTAGTTGTTTTTGCCAAAGTCAGTAAGGCTTCCCTTTGTACATTTATTTTGCAAATAAATAAAGAAAGACTTCTTTTTGTAGTTCGTTTACAGAAGTGTGTTGTGTTTATGGTTTATTTGATAAACCAGGATTGTCTGTTCGAGGCCAATCACTGGACAAGTTTATAATGTGATATTATGTTTTTGGTTTTGGTTTGTTTGTCCGTTTTTTCTGGGTTAGCTAGAACCTATTCTGCCCCACAGCCGGGCGATTGGTATGTTTGATATACCTTGTGCACATGTGTTTGTTTGTTATTAGGCTTATAGTTCTACTAGGCACGTCTGCCTTGATATAACACCTGTCATTCTGTCAAAAGGGGGCAAGTGAATTGCCTGTTTGTCATTCATTTCCTGGGGATCAAGTTTCCCCAGTACAAATTTTTACAAAAAGTTTTATCCTGGGGTATGACCCAGACTAACAGTTAATTGTTACAAAAGTGGCTCCATGGCCGTTTTTTTCTAGGGGATAAACCCCTCATATGTGGTACTTCCTGAGTTGCATGAGGTTCCATGTCCTAGGGACCTCCTTGCCTTGAAGCGTTTCCAGCTTACAACTTCCTTTGCCGTTTGCCCATGTAACATGGTAAGGCCCTTCCCAATTGGGCCCTAGCTTTCCGGTGCTCTCCTGTAGGCTGGCTTCGTTTGCTCTTAGGACCAAATCCCCCGGGACGAGGTTAAGCTTTTTCATCTTGGCATTGTAATAGCTTTCAAGCTGCTTTTTGTACTTAGCCTCCCTGACTGCCACGCCTTCCCTTATTTCTTCAAGCAGATTCAGGTTCATCCGGAGGTCTTGCTCGTTTTCGGCCTCCCTGAGCTTCATTCTGGCAGTCGGGGATCCTATTTCAGCCGGGATGACAGCCTCCGTCCCGTAAGTTAAGCTGAAAGGAGTCTCCCCGTTGCAATCCTTAGGGGTGGTTCTATATGCCCATAACACAAATGGCAATTCCTCCAGCCATCCTTTTTGTTTTCTTCCGAGTCTCCCTTTCATCCCTTTGATAACGCTTTGATTTGCTCTTTCTACTAGCCCGTTGCTCTAGGCATGGGTGACGGAAGTGAACACTTGGTGTATGTGCATTTGCTCACACCATGGTCTGAATGGTTTTCCAGTAAATTGTACGCCATTGTCACTCACGAGCTCCTTCGGGACGCCGTATCTGCAGATAATGTTGTCTAACAAAAACCGTCTCATCTGCTCCCCGGTTATTTTTGCCAAGGGTCTTGCTTCTATCCACTTGGTAAAATAATCGATGGCAACCACCACGTATTTGACCCCTCCTGGACCCTCTGGGAATGGTCTGATAATGTCGATGGCCCATTTTTGGAAAGGCCAAGACGTTGAAATAGGTATCATGGGGTGTTTGTGGCGATGCGTCATAGGTGCTTGAACCTGGAAATTGTCACATCTCTTGATCTCTTCGGATGCTGTTTCGTACATTCGAGGCCAATAGAATCCCACATTCATTGCCTTTGCTACTACCGTCCTTGGCCCCGAATGCATTCCACAAATCCCCTCGTGTATTTCCCTGATTACATATTTAGCTTCTTCAATGTCAACACACTTCAGGGATGGGCCCAGGTATGATCTTCGGTATAGTTCTTTATCAACCAACTCATATTGTAAGGCTTTGACTCTCACCTTCCTGGCTGCCCAGTCTCCCTCAGGTAGCGTTTCTTCCTTGAGGAACTTTACAATTCGTGTCATCCATGTCTCTTGTGCATTCTCGACTGTAGCTACTTCTTCTGTGCCGAGGGAGGGGGAGGTCAGGACTTCCACTTTGACTTCCCTTGCTAGATGGGCCAATGCCACGGAGGCCAGCTTGCTGAGGGCATCAGATTTTCTGTTTCTCCCACGGGGGATGTATTCTAGCTTAAAGGTCTTGAACGCTTTGGCTGTCTCTTTTACCTTTGCCACGTACCAAGCCATGGTGTTGTCTTTAGCCTCATACTCTCCTTGGTATTGTTTGACCACCAGTTGTGAGTCAGTGCTAGCTTCCACATGCTTTGCTTTCATCTTTTTGGCTAGCCTTATCCCTGCTAAAAGGGCTTCATATTCTGCGGTGTTGTTGGTGTTTTCAAAGTCCAGTCTGATGGCATAGGTTAGCTCAACCCCCTCAGGACTGATCAATGTAATGCCTGCCCCGCTACCTTCTTCGCTGGAGGCCCCGTCTTTGAGCAACTTCCACACTGCCTCATCTTCCTTCTCTTTTTCTTCCTTTTCTAAAGCTTCCCACTTTAAAAGTTCCCTTTCTTCATCCTCAGGGACCTATGCTAAGAAGTCGGCCAGTATTTGCCCTTTCATGGCAGTTCTAGCTTTGAATTCCAAGGAGTGTTCTCCTAACTCGACTGCCTACTTAGCCAGTCGTCCCGAAAACTCCGGCCTTCTTAGCACTTTCTGGAGGGGTTGATCTGTCATTAGGGTAACCTTGTGTCCCTGGAAGTACCTCCTGAGTCTCTGGGACGCGAAAACGAGAGCTAAAGCTAACTTCTCCAGGGGCATATAGCATTCCTCAGGACCCTTGAGGGTCCTGCTGATGAAGTATATTGGTATCTGCTTCCCCTCCCATTCTACCATCATAACCGCACTTACGGTTGTCTTTGAAGCAGACAAATACAGAAGCAGATCTTCCCCGGGTACTGGAGTGGCTAGAGTTGGGAGCGTACAAATATAATCCTTCATTTCTTGAAAAGCGGTTTCTGCCTCAAAGGTCCATCTAAACCTGTCTGTTTGGAGGCAATCCTTCAGTACCTTCATGAAGGGAAGGGTCCTGTCAGCTACCTTTGACAAAAAAACGGTTCAAGGCGATTAACCTTCCATTCAGCTGTTGAATGTCTTTTAGGGACCTGGGGGATCGCATTTCGGCTACGGCTTGAGTTTTCTCCGGGTTGGCTTTGATTCCTCTCCTAGTGACTACTACTCCCAGGAATTTTCCTTCTTCTACCCCGAAGTAGCATTTCCCAGGGTTCAACTTCATATTCACATCTTGCATGGTTCGAATGGTCTCGGCTATGTCATCTATCATGGCCATTTCGGTCAAGCTTTTGATAACAATGTCACCAACATATACCTCCAGGTTTCGTCCCCGTTGTTCCCTGAAAAGGGCATTCATGAACCTTTGATAGGTGGCACCAGCATTTTTGAGCCCGAAGGGCATTTTGGTATAGCAAAATGTCCCTTCGTCTGTGATGAAGGCGGTCTTTTCCTCGTCTTCCATTGACATTTGTATCTGATGGTATCCTTTGTAGGCATCCAAGAAGCACTTCAGGGGGTACTGGGATAAGGAGTCCACTTGGACGTCTATCTCTGGGAGGGGGTAGCAGTCCTTGGGACATGCTTTGTTCAAATCTTGAAAGTCAATGCACATCCTCCACCCTCCGTCTTTCTTCTGGACCATAACCAGGTTGGCAACCCAGGACGGGTACTTCACTTCCCTTACTATTCCGGCTCTAAGCAGCTTCCTTGTTTCTTCACAGGCGGCCCTCCTCTTACTAGGACCCATGCTCCATTTTTTCTGTTTTACTGGCTTTGCCCAGGTGTATCTATTGAGTCGGTGTTCGGTCAAGCTTCTTGGGATTCTTGTCATATCCCCATGTTGAAATGCAAACACATCTATGTTGAGAAGGAGCAGTTCCTTGAGAGCACTCTTGCACTTGTGACTCAGGTGACTTCCTACTTTGACCGTCTGCTCCGGGAATCTATCGCAAAGCACCCACTCTTCGACCCCATCTTTTTGGGGTTTCTCAGATGCTTCTCCCTCGGACACGGAGGAAATTACTTCATATGCAGATTTTACCCAAGCCAAGCCCTTTGGCGTTTGGAACACTAAGGCTCCATGCGGGGTTGATGCCAGTGCTTGCAGATCTCCGATCCCAGGTCTTCCCAGGATTGCATTGTATTTTGAGGGTGCCCGGACCACCTTGAAGGTTAGGTTTATAGTTCGGACTCGATCCCCTACCCCGACTGTAAATGGGAGTCTGATCTTTCCCAGGGGGTGTGACACATTGTTATTGAAACCTACTAGGGGGATAGAGTCCTCCTCAAGTCTATCTCTTACGTCCCTGTCAAATCTGAGGAAACAGTGTTCATATATTACTTCTTCCCCGGATCCCCCATCCACATGTATTCTGGCCACCTTGTGGCCATCTATTATGGCTGAGATGTTAAGGGGGAGTCGCTGTACTTCGTTTTCCTCCATGTGTGGCATCAAGATGGGAGCTTTCATGCGGTCCGGGGAGCCCAGAATTCTGGCCTTTACACTTCTGGTGTTATCAAATTCATTCCTCCTTCGAATCATATCTACATCTGCCCTTCCAGGCTCCCTCGCATCTTTCCCTTTGCGGTCCCCCCCTCCTTCCTTAATTTCTTTAACCAAATGGGCCAGTTTACCCGTTTTTACCGCGGCCTCTATTTCCCTTTTTAGATACATGCAATCATCAGTTTTACGACCAATTCCTTTGTGGAAATCACAATATTCATTCGGTTGTGCCTTTGGCCCTGGTTTTATGGGTGGTGGTCTTGGGAAGGAGTGCTTCACCCTCTTAGTGGCCAGTTTTCACTTGGGGTTTTGGTGAGAGGGGTGAAGCTGTCAAAGTAGGGGGTGAGCCTCTCCCCCGAGGCCTGTATGGGGAATACGAGGGCCTCGTTCTATCATGCAACATTCTATCAAAAGCTGGTTTTCTTGAGTAAGGTGTACCTTTTTCAGGAGGTTTTGTAGCTGGGTTTACCCTTCGGGATGGGGTGTCCATCTCCTTAGCTTTGCTAACTGTGTCTTTGCCTCTAACAAAGGCTCTGACCTATCCATGAGGTTGTCAAATGAGTGTGGGAACTCCTCCCCCAGCTTCTCACATAATTGTGCATGTTTCAGCCCGTTGATGAAACTACTGATCTTCATGACCTCTGGGACGTTCTTGATGTTCATGCTTTCCTTGACAAACCTTTCCATGTATTGATCTATTCACTCATTGTCCCTCTGTATTATGTGTAGGATTTCGTTTGGGTTCTTGACCACTTTCCTTTGCTGACCAAACTTTCTGAGGAACCTTTCACTTAGCTCTTCATAGTTGTCGATCCCTCCGGGGGGAAGACTGTCAAACCAGAGCCTGGCTCCCTCCGTTAGGGTCTGCACGAACATGTGGCACCAAACTGGCATGGAACACCGTCCCAACTGCCCTGCGTCCCTGAAGGCATGGAGATGATCCTCAGGATCTCTAGTCCCATCATACCTGTCAAAGTTTGGAGGTAGCTTTGTTTGGGGGGCATGAGATCTTCCCTCTCTTTCGAGGACATCTGCCTAAGGGCCGTCATGAAAGTCTCTAGTGGGTCATTTCCACTACTCTTATTTTGTGGGTCCACCCCTTCCTGGTTGGAAGGTGTGTCGAAGGAGAGTCTAGCCCTGAGGCTGTCAAGCTTTTCTTGTCTTTCTAAATCCTCGAGACACTTTTTTAGTTTCTCATTGTGCATGGCAACTAAACCTGGAGTGATGGCCTCCTCCCTTTCCAGAATTTCCACTTGATTCTTGTTTTCTTCTTCATGAGTTATATCTTCCACTGTGACCTTATCATGGTCGTTTTGTACCGTCTGGATGGTACGGGAGCTGGGTGGAGTAGTCATGTTGCTTCTTGTAAAGCGGGTTATCTCGACGCTGGAGTTTCAGAGTGGGAACACTAGTCAGACTTGGGTCCCACGAATGGCGCCAATGTCGAATACCCAAATCCTGGCTGACGTTCAAGGGGTCTTCGCTGATGTCAAGATATCCCGGCCTTCGTAGCTATAAAAAAGTAAACCGTTAGCCTCGCCACGGGGGACCCCGGGAGGGGGATCCATGACCAAGCTCCGACGTGAGAATAAGTAAACTTGCCGGAGAACTGGAGGAGCTTATTCCGATGAGTGTGATCACCGGAATGTTTCCTCTAAGGTGTGAATCTAATAAATGTGTGTGTATTTAATGTACGAGGATGTTGGTTGGAATAAATGAGAGAAGAGTAAATGAGAGAGCTTTTAATGTGATACCTTCCGAGAGCCTGCCTTATGATCACTCCTTTCTTTCCTTATATAATCCCTAGCCCTTATCTTCCATGTGAGATATTTAAACGAGGTGATCCGACGGGTTCTAAGGGTCTTTGGGGGGCTCAGACACGTGTCTGACCCCCAACGGTAAGATGGCAGCCTCATTAAATGCTTCCGGCTAGGAAGTACGATTTCCAGCCAAAGATCCCTTTCTAATCGGACATTAAATGTAGTCTGCATCCTCTGATCCTAATTTCCCGCTTGTTTTGTAAAAGGAGAGCCTTAGTGGGCAAGGTAAGCCATTGTTGGGCTTATGTCCTGTTGGGCCCGCATGAAGACAGCCCAAAGCGGGTAAAATGGGATTTTCCATTGGCCCGTCGTCACATACTATGCGTGGGTAAAAACCTATTATATGTTTATATATGTCTTTACCTACACATAATTAAGTGTCGTGATGTGTAGAATCACGACTGTAGATATAGATCATCACCCACACATCAATTATGTGTATGTATATAACACGCTATACCTACACATATATGCGTGGCTAAAAGTAATTTATATGTGTGGTTACAAGTATAGCGATTTGTTGGATGTCAGCTAACATGGCATATGATGTGTCGGCTGATACAGCAGATGATATGGACTAGAGTGGTGACACATGTTAAAAAATGTGTAGGTAAAAGTAATATTATATGTAGGTAAAAGTGGTAGATGTGTTGAAATAAATATAGATGTGTTAGTAAATATATATGTATGTGTGGACAATAACTACAATATATGTAGGTAATAATCTTCAAATACATAAAAGGCGAATAAAAACATATTTGACCAAATTACCATTCTTAATAAAAAATGTTGAAACATCATCGTTCAAACCCCAAAACGAAAGTACTAGTTACAGATATTGAAATACTTAAACTAATCAAACAAAAACTATTCTTACGTCACTAACAAGTTTATAAAAAATACTAAAACTACTTCACCAATCGATATTTTCTCCTCTATGATGTATCACCTGGAGACGATCCTAATGTGCTTGGTGGATGAGACATGATAGTACTCGCAACAGCTTTGTCCAAGTACATTCTCATTAATCGACTTGTCGCTCATTGATTCAGCAGAATGGTGGTTTCTCAACTTCATCATATCTTCATTTTGTTCCTGTGATACCATTCCCAATTTCTTGCATTGGTTCTTAAGATTGCTTTGCATTAATAACTAGGTTTGTTGGAGATATGTCTATTTACAAAAGAGCTAATTACTAATTAACCGGCATACAATAGTAACTCAAGAAGTTGAGTAATTAAGAAGCTAAGGAACATATAATGAAAAAAAGTTCAAATGAAAGCTAGTAAACTGAGACTGAAGAGACGATATCAGGTTGATGGCTTAAGAGGGAAGGGATTGGATATGTTGCATGCATTGGCGTAGGTTAGAAGGGGCCATCGGGGGGGGGGGGGACCCTGAACTTTTCACTCAGTAGTGTAATATATGTGGTTTTCGTATAGAAATTTTTGGGTATATACGTTTTCGACCCCATGGTTCTATAGAAAGTTTTGGGTATATACGATTTCGACCCCCCGTCGGAAATCTCAAGCTTCGCCACTGTTGCATGTAACGTCCCTAAATTTGGGCATAAAAATTAGTGTCCCCAATAAGAATAAGCAAGCCTTCACAGGCACACACAATTATATACCTTCAGAAACAAAATATTTTCAATTTCCATGCCCCTGATCTCATTTAGCCTAGACCCACACCCATATCTAATGTAAATTTATTAAGGTATTTTACAAGAGCTCGTTACAGCAACCTGTTGACCCATATGACCTTGAGCAACCAAGTAGCAGCAATACTCTTACCACACTCAGCAGCCTTTGAGGTCAATTGAATGTGTTAATACCATACCCATAACCATTGCCGAGATTAAGATAACTGCGATATAACAATACTAGTTGAATTCAAATCCATGACCCTTGTGATATTAGGAATCAAATTTCCTGCAAAAGAACAAAAGACTCCATCAGCATATCAATTTTGAAGCAACCTCAACCACCCCTTTGTGCTTGTAAACATATCCCGCCCAATCTATTAATACTATTTAAGGCTTTTAGTGATTTATGATTTTTCATAAACTTACCCGACTAAAATCTAGAAGATTTCCATCACCTTGCTCGGATATATTGAATGTTCCAACCACCACATTAGGCCTATGTCTAGTACTTGAAGTTGGATCACCTCCTGCAAATGCAAACTATGTCAGACTTTAGAAGATTCTGGAAGTAGGCCCTACACAAAATAGAACATAACATAGAACAAAAGGAACTTGCTTAAAGAAAAGAAAAAAAAATAATGGCTACCACCCAATCAACATAACAATGAATGCTTACAGTACTTTTTTAGGATTTTTGACAACATGGAATTCTTGATAATGATGGGTTAATTGTCTGTCGAGTAACCAAGTCCAGAGTGTGTCCATCTTCTACCCCCGTATCCACCTTCACCCCCGTATTCGTAACCCGGATACGATTGTTGCGTCGGGTAATATGGTTCATCAACAAGTGCATTCTCAGCACCGTATCCACTTTGTTGCAGCTACGGAGATTCATACCCGTATTCGTAATCCGGGTACACTTGATGAGCCGGGTAATTTGGTTCATCAACAGGCGGAGTCAGAGTCTCGTTCAAGTCTAGCAACTATGTTTTTTGATCAACAGGGACTCCAGACACAACCTCCTCCTCCTCATTAGCATCATTTACTCCACATGCGTCGTTAGAATAGCGATTCTAGAAATAATTATCGTCCCAAAATGATGACATTTTAACAATATTGTGTTTGATACAGAGGAAATGAATATATACAGAACAAAGGAATTGAACCAACTTAGGAGATGATTGAAGTCGAAGGCAGAGATGCATGTCTAAATATTCTTTTGAATTTACAATCATACTCCTCGTATAGCTCTATACTCTGCGTATAGCTTTATTCACGTGCCTAGACAACATCGTATCAGTGTCAAATATGTCTGACATACGCTACGTATTGGTCTATACGCAGCGTCTTACTCTATGTACATACGCTGCGTATAGACCTATACGCAGCGTATGTCAGACTGATTTGACATGGTACTAGGTTTGATTGTCTGGTCGTGTACCTACCCCTTACCTACGCCCCGTATAGTTCTATACGCAGCGTATAGGCGTAGAGGGGTAATCATATACGCTGCGTATAGACCTATATGGAGCGTAGGTAACCCCTAAGTGTGTAGATAGCCAACTAAAGTGTGCCGATAGTTTGACCCATAACAAAAAATTTTTTATATGAAACTAGAAGGATACAGTGAACATTGACACAACATATTAAATGGTGTTGGGCAAATAATACACCAGTAACTATAACAATTCGTTCCGTTAGTGCAGGAACTGGTATCTATAAAGATATACAAATGTAAGGAAAAAACAAGAAAATGAACTTAATGAAAAATAGAAAAGTAACTATAAAGAAATAATGAATTAGAGTATTAGATTCCAGTGGAGACAACCATATTTTTTATTTCTTTAACATATCTAAGGCTTTTGGAGATTGGAGTCTCGAGGGAGCAACCTTTATATACCATAGGATAGAAAAAACGCTTACCCTCATCTCACCATCTTTATACCCTACCAATAACTAAATCTGATAAATTACCCAAACACCATGATCATGACACACTAAAAGGTCTTTCTTATGAAAAAAACCCAATGCAATTAACAAGTAAAGCAACCATTTTAACTCGTATGCTTGTGAATATTTCTAGCCTAACCAAAAGTAAACAAATAAGATATTCTTGTGAACAAAGCTCACTTTAATACCAACTAACACTTGTGTTAACCTAATTTATAGAACTTTAACAATGTTTTTAGTTTTTAACATAGTTTTTTAAATACATCTTTAATAAGGTACACCAAAGTTTTATACAATTATTCAAAGTTCATAATAAATTTATTTTTTATCAAAAGATCTTTGGGCAAAATCTTTTTTAATAAGATGTTCGAAAAGTCAAACCAGCCATGTATGCATGTATGTACTGGTTTGTTTATTTGTGCAGGTTTCTCAAATTTTTATAAAAAAGGTATCTGTTTATGCAAACCTTTACCCATCATGTTTTTACACACTATAACTCAAGACTTATAAGCCATATTGAACTAGCCAACCAAAGCCAGCTGAAGGGGTATGGTCCCAAAAAGTCGCGCGTACCAATCAGGCCACGCGCTGGGCCATACTCCTTACTTAGCAAAGCTGATCAATCTCCCCAACTCGCGCGAGCTACTCAAGCAGAATAAGACCTCGCGCGAGGTCTAAGCAAGAGACGACATCAGTTTCCACACTTAGCGTTCTGAATAAGAGCCTTCAGCCCTGCAACCCTACGCGGGATACTTACGTGCTCAACAAAGGTCGCGCAGGAGTCAAAGTGCAAGGCCACTTCAGAAAGTACAAAAGGTACAAGTGGCAGAAGAATAAGCCAATCAGCGTCCTCCAGGCTGTGCTCTTTCGTGCTCCACGATCGTCTGACGTGCAGGAGACAGAAAGTACACAAGGACGCCTACGTGGCACCAATCATGGGGCGGCGACACCTGACCTATGATCTCCACTTACCTGCTAATGGCAGAGGGAAAACAAGGCCGAAAACTGGGACACGTGGCTCCAATCATGGTACGCCAGCACCGGAGATCTTCTAGAAGACACTAACGGTCAATACCAGTGAGACAAAGAGGATATTCTCTGGTTGTCGCCTTCCGGCCCAAGGCCCATCAGCCCACCTCCTCTTACATCTCTCCGGCTATAAATAGAGACCTCCATGCACAGGTTAAACATTCCATTCCCTCTACTCTCACTCTTAACACACACTTATTTCCTCAATGCAGATACTTATTTTCAAGCCGGAGCCTGGTTAGGAGGGAAACCCCCATATTCCCCTCTTAACGAGCTAACGTTGTTCTGTTTTGCAGGAAGATCGGATCAAATCAGAGCTCAGGAAAGTTTAAGAAGATTAACCCTCATGTTTGAAACATAAACCAAACTAGTTAACTCTAAAATTAGTTCCGTGTTTCTTCATTGGCGCCCACCGATTTTTACAATCACTTTCATCTTCTTTTTCTGAGTTTTTCTAAGTTTTGTTCCTTCAATCATGGCTGGTCAAGGAATTATTCCTGATTTTGGTTTTGGCACGAACTCTAACGCAGGATTGGGGGAGGACAATCCGAATGTCCAAGCCCTACCGACCGAAGAGATAGGTGAAATTGAAGTAATGAACACTGGGGGACCCCACGCGAGCTTCACTCGCATCACCCAAACGGGAACCCCAGCAAGTCATGTCGCTGGTCCTTCAAACCCAGCTCCAAACCCGAACATCTCAGCGTTACTAGGGCTACCAGAAGGCGAAACTTTAGCTTCCTGGTACGCCAAACAAATTGCTACCATAAACACTGTGTATCAGTCCTTGAGCGCACAACAGGCAATTTTACAAGCAGAACCATCCTTGGTTACTCCTCCAGGTCCAACTTAGGGGGCGCGCCAGATGCCCTCTCAGCAGAACTTTCAAGGAAGAATCAACAGACCTCCCCCTCTTAAAAGGCCAAACGGGCACGACACGCGCGATACACAAGGGGAGACAGGGAGTTATTATGACCATCCGTCAAATGTGTAAAAGAGTCCAGTTCATAGCCGGCTTGGGCCGCGCAACATGAACTACGAATGGGACGACACAGACCCGGATGATTATACTTGGCAAGAGGATGAGGGTTCCTCAGTTTTCAACAGGTTGCAGATAAATTATGAGTCGTATAGGCAAAGGCAGCGCATCGCGTACAACGAAGAACCGGAACGAGATTTCAGCCTAGCCTATAGGCCAGCGGAAGCTGCTGAACACTCAGAGTTCATTCCAAAGATTGCGCTAGCCCCGCTGTCAAGAGAAAAGCTACCTCCAACAGTGGGAAAGTTCAACGGTCTCACTGACCCTGACGATCATGTTCGAGTATTTACAAGCGTCGGTGTTATGGGAGGATGGAACATGCCAATTTGGTGTCATCTGTTTATCCAGGCGTTCACAGGCGCTGCTCGCACATGGTTTGATAGCCTTCCGCCTGGAAAAATCATGTCATGGGTCGACTTCAGAACCCAATTTGTAAATCATTTCAACCAGCAAAGACGTTATCAGCACGAACGTCTGAAGTAACAGATATCTGGCGCAGAGAAAACGAAGGTTTAGAAGACTTCATCACTCACTTCAATAAGGAGTGTTTGGAAATCGGTGGTGTAAGCGAACAGCTCATGCGCGCTCACTTCAAGAAAGCTATTCGATGTGATAGTCTCATCAGAACTATCACAGGAAAAGACGGTATGCCCAAGGAATGGGACAAGCTCATGGAAGCCGCAATGATAGTAGCGCAAACTGAAGAGTCGCTAGCTGGAGCCAAAAACTCCTACACCGAAGACCATTTTTCCAAGAGAAGCTCGCGCGACTATGGCAAGCGCAACAAGAACAGAAATCATGAATGGAAGACTGGGCAATCCAGCAGTTATGAGGAAAAGCCGCGTTACAAAGAAGACACGCGAGAAACAATCGACATAATCGGATATCGAAAGGCAGTCAGGAACGTGAATCGAGAAAAACACTGAACTCCGCTCATTAAGACACTGAAAGAGTTGCTCATGACGGAAAACAACGATTTCAAGGCTCCGAATCCTATGACAAACATGAAGGGGCAAGACCCGAACCTGTACTGTGATTTTCACAAGGATACAGGTCATTTGACAGATGACTGTATCAGCCTAAGACAAGAAATCGAGAGAGCGTTGAAAAGCGGAAAGTTAAGCCATCTGGTCAAGAATGTGCGCAAGGAGACGCGCCAGATCCAGCGTAATGATGATGGAAACCAGAAGAAGGTCAGGCGCCTAGAAACACACAAGGTCAATGGACCAAGATACAACACGAGAGACAAAGGCAAGCGCCCATTCGAACCTGCATGGCAAGAACAACAAGTTATCTTCCCGGTAGTGCGCGGGGGTCCACGCGCCACGCTCCCCGTCGTCATTACCGGTATTATCGGTCATTATGAAACAAAATACATCTTCATCGATCCGGGAAGTACAGCTGATATCATTTATGAACAATGCTTCAATCAGTTCGATGATGAAGATAAAGCGCGCCTTGAACCTGTTGATTATCCTCTGTCGGGATTCTGCAATGAAATAGTCTTCCCACTAGGCCAAATGAGTTTCCCCGTCACACTATCTGACGGGAAACATTTAAGAACTACAAATGTCAATTTCATGGTAATGCCAGTCAAATCAAGGCATGATGTTTTAATTGGGAGAGAAACCCAAGGAGAATTAAACATGGTAACCTCCACACCCCACTCAGCCATTGGATTCCCAACTGAGACGGGGGTGGCGATTATCTTTGCAAAGAAAGAGGTGATGTCGGCAGAAGACGCGCGCCCAGTCAAGGCGGCAAAAATTTCAACGACTGAACCAGAAAAATGGGTTTTGAACCGCAAATACCCAGAACAGACGGTGACGATAGGCCACACAATCTCACCAAACATCAGAACGCACCTCAAGCAACTACTGTTCAGGAACATGGACATATTCGCCTGGACTCTGGCCGACATGACCGGTGTCCCGCACGACGTCACTAAATACTCTTTGAACACTTATCCTTCCGTCGAGCTGAAAGTACAAAAAAGGCGCAACCTAGGAGTGGATAAGACTAAAGCCATGAATGAGCAAGTATGTGAACTGCTAAAGGCAGGTATATTGAGGGAGGTGCACTATCAAAGTTGGGTTGCAAACCTTGTTATGGCAAGAAGTCTACGGGGGGATGGCGAATGTGTGTCGATTACACTGATCACAACAAGGCATGCCCCAAAGATTGTTATTCATTGCCTGAGATTGACAAGAAAATAGACTCTCTCGCGCCATACAGGTGGAAATGTTTTTTAGACTGTTACAAAGGGTATCATCAAGTCCAAATGGCGCTGGAAGATGAAGACAAGACAGCTTTTCATACCGACATCGAAATCTTCTGTTACACAAAGATGCCATTCGGGCTCAAGAATGTTGGCGCGACCTACCAGCGACTGATGGATACGATATTTGCTGACGACATCGGAAAATATATCGAAGTGCACATTGACGATCTTGTGATTAAAAGTCCCAAGGAGGACCAGATGTTAAAGGACATAGAGAAGACGTTTAATTCTCTAAGAAGCGTGAACATGAAGCTGAACCCAGCGAAGTGTTCCTTTGGTATGGGTGAAGGCAAGTTTTTAGGCTTCGTGGTTACAAACGGCGGTTTTAAGGTTAACCCTGAGAAAGTTCAAGCCATCGAGCCGGATGCCGTCACCACGCACGATCAAAGAAATGCAAAGGTTGGTCCGCCGCCTAGCCGTGCTTAATCGATTTTTATCAAACCACGCGGCAAAATCTTACCCTTTTATCAGTACTCTGCGCAACTGCGTGAAAAAGCAAGAGTTCAAATGGACACCTGAAGTAGAAGCAGCCTTCTAACAAATGAAGGAATATTTGATCAAGCTCCCTACACTAACCGCGCCATTCGAGAAGGAACCAATCATTCTGTACTTGTCTTCTTCGGACAAGGCAGTTGGGTTGGTATTGTTGGTAGAAAGAGATGGAGTTCAGACTCCAATCTACTATGTTAGTAGGGTGCTCATGGATCCAGAAACATGATATTCAACCATGGAAACGTTAGTGCTCGCGCTGCTACACGCCTCCAGGAGGCTGAGCAGGTATTTTACTGGGCATGTAATCACTGTACTCATAAACTTCCATACTGGCACAATCCTGCAAAAACCAGAGACGTCAGGACGCTTAGCAAAATGGGCGATCGAACTGGGGGGCCACAACATTCTGTACAGGCCGCGCCCAGCCATTAAAGGCTAAGTGTTAGCGGACTTCATCACAGAAGTTCTAGAAGATAAGATCAAAGATTGTGAAATTGTCGATACTCCCATCAAAGACACATCAGATGGGTTATGGTTGTTATACACTGACGGAGCCTCGAACGAAGACGGCGCAGGAGCTGGATTGCGCCTTATTAGCCCAAAGAAGCATGAGTTCACCTATGCCATCAAGTTGGATTTCAAAAATACCAACAACAAGGAAGAATATGAAGCGTTTTTGGCAGGCTTGTGCCTAGCCCTCAAGATGGGAGCTCAAAACTTACAAGCGCATGTTGACTCTCTCCTGATTGCGAGTCAAATTAATGGGTTGTATGATGCAAAAGGTGAAGTTATGGCCTTGTATTTAGAGCAAGCAAAAGAGTTGATTCAACAGTTCAAGTCACACAAGGTAGTTCGTATCAACCGGTCAGAGAACAAACCAGCAGATGCTTTAAGCAAGCTCGCTTCAACAGCCTTCCAACATCTCGACAAAGATGTAAGAATAGAAGTCTTAAAAAAACCGTCAGTTTTATTGCGCAAAGTGAATGTGATTGAGATAGGGCCACCGTCTTGGATGACCCCTATCATCCAGTATCTGCAAGAAGGAATTCTCCCTGAAAACAAAGCAGAGGCAAGGAAGATACAGAACAAAGCATTGTTTTATGAGATGAATGGTGGAATTTTGTATAGAAGATCCTTCTTAGGGCCACTACTGCGCTGTGTGGACCCTCAAGATGCGACTTACCTGATCAGGGAGATTCATGAAGGCATCCGCGACATTCATGCGGGACCGCGCATGGTCGTAGCAAAGATAATGAACGCTGGTTACTATTGGCCAGGGATGCACGTTGACGCTCTAAAAGAGTTGCGCAAATGCGACTCCTGTCAAATGCACACCCCAAAAACCCTGCGCCCAAAGAATGATCTTATCCCTATGTCCACTGCCTGGCCTTTCCAGCTGTGGGGGATTGATATGGTGGGACCTTTCCCTGAAGCTCTTGGAGCCGTGAAGTTCATAATTGTTGCCATTGATTATTTCACCAAATGGGTGGAGGCCAAAGCTCTCGCTTCAACTACTGCAATGATGGTGCGCAAATTCATATGGGAACACATCATTTGCAGATTTGGTCTCCCACTCAAGATTGTAACCGATAATGGCACCAATTTTGCTTCTGAAGACCTTCAAGAATGGATGAAAGATATGAACATCGAGCACACTTTCTCTTCCGTTGCGTATCCTTAGGGCAACGGACAAGTAGAAAGTGTCAACAAAAGTATCGTCGAAGGGATAAAGGCCCGACTGGGCACTAAGAAAAGAGGCTGGGTAGATGAGCTCCCGAGCATCCTATGGGCTCATCGAACCATGCCAAAAACAAGCACTGGGGAAACCCCTTTTAGCCTGGTCTACGGCTCAGAGGCGGTTATCCTAGCTAAGATGCCTCCCCTTGCCGCGCTTGACAGCGGTCAACAAAATTGATAACGAGACAGAACGTCGTCTAGACTTGGACCTGCTCGAAGAGAGGCGCGAAATAGCGTGGATCAAAGAGGCCAAGTACAAGACACTGTTGGAGAGGTACTATAATGCAAGAGTACGCATTTGTACCTACACTCCAGGAGAATACGTATTTAGAGACAATGAAGCCTCAAATGCTGAACGCCCTGGAAAACTAGCACCTAAGTGAGAAGGCCCATACTTAATACATGAGGTGCTAGGAAAAGGGGCATACAAGCTGCGCACCCTGGATGGACACATCATCCCGCGCACATGGAACGTGCAACAATTGCGCAAATGTTACATGTGAAAACCCTTGGCCGTGCGCTATTTCACTTAGTCATGTGGTCGTGCGCCTTTTATCTACTTATGTTGGCTACACGCCTTTTTAATTACTTATGTCGGCTACACGCCTCTTTTTATTTCAATGATGTATGATTGGCTCAGCGCCTGCTTTCAAGATATTTAATGCAAGCATTGACTGTGCCTTGTTATTGATCATCATGAGACTATGTTACAAATGCATGTTAAACTTTTGATTAGCACAAAACACTTCAGTAAATTACGAGCTCTCGAGTAACGCCTCCAAGGTCCTCCGCGAACATAGCGCGAGACTGGGCAGTTATACTCTTACACGAGCCACACTTACATTTATTCGCGCTAACTTAACCAAAGTTTCTAACAACAATGCAATAATTGTAACTTGACATAAAAAACGTAAATGTTACATTCCAAAAAGCGCGTCTGCACAATGATCACATAAAAAGTAGCAAAACGTCATCAGTTTGATTGAAAAAGCGCGACCGCTCGTCGAGTTACATTTAACATCTGAAAACAAAATTACAAGGCACAAAGCCTATCAACACTATGATCTACTCATAACCATCACCATCATCTCCGTCATCATTCCCATCGCCAGCGCCATCGCCATCACCATCATCACCGGCTGTTTCTTCCTCATCAGATAACTCCACAGACTGTGGAGGGTCTAGGATAGTCTTTAGCTGCGAACACCAGTCATCATGCTTTAAGGCCTCAGTAACCAAATCCATCACAGGCAACGATAGATGGTCATAAACTCCTTCAGCGTGGGTTAACGCAGCATCAACCTGATGGGTCACCGAGCAATGACTAGTATCAACCTCTTGTCCAAATGATGAGTATATTCTAGATAACCTCCACAATGCCCAGCTGCACGTGAAACATCTATAAGCGCGGCAACAGCCGCATCCAGCTCAGAAGCATTCAGAATAGAATTAGCAATCAGCAAAAAAGGCATCAGATGAGAGCAGGACAACAAAAAAATAAAGCATAAGTTAAGAAAGGGGAACCTTACCATAACTACTCCTCTACTACGCAACCATTCGGAGTCGGAAACTAGAGTATTCACGATTGCTTGAGCTTCGGCATAATTGTTTTGGGCTACATTTAGGGCATAGGTGCTAATATCTCGCGTCTCGTCGGCCCTCTATTTGGCCTCCTCAGCGGTAGCAGCCTTCACCCTTTCCGCCTCAAGATCATCTCCAAGGATTCATTCTTGTCAGTTTGCTCATGCAATCGGTGCTTTGACTTTGCAATCTCCGCATCCTTGGCACATACGTCCTTGTCCTTGGTGGCCACCTGCGCCTTGAACTCAGCCTATGAAGAATGAAAACAAGGGCTTAAAGCAATATTTTTATAAGTACAAAACAACATAATCAGAAAAGGATTAAGTTTGTCGAACCTCAACATGCTCTTTGTCCGCTCCAACATCCTCAACCTTCTTTGTTAATGTGGTGATCTGAGCCTCAAGGTCGGTAATCTTGGAGCGAGCGGCGTACATGCGCTGATTATCTTTCTTACACACCTCCTTCCATTCCGCACGCTCCTTCGACAGGAGCTCCTTAGCAGCACGAAGCTTACTCCTTAAGCCCTCGTGGCCCCACTCTTCAGATTTTTTCTCAGAGTCAAACTTGGCCTTCTCCTCAGTAAAGGCAGCTTTCAACTTTTCAAAATCCTTAACCTGCCTCAACAAGCGCTCACGATACTTCTCCCAGTCCACTCGCTCTTTAACCATTGTACGCCACTCGCGCACAATTTGGTGGTTAGCAGCGCGGGTATTGGCCTCGCCGACAATATAGGCATAATACAACCCATCATGGGTTCGCGCCCTTTGCCGGTTAACCTCACTGGGAGGGAAAGAATTCAAAAACCAATCACGGCATGGACTAAACTCCAAGAAAATGTCTTTCTGCTTTAAACCCCAGGGAGGATGGTGTGGAGCATCACCGCGAGCCTCCTCGGTATAAGTCTTGTAATAGATATCCCCTAAGGTATCCTTAGGACCTATCGGAGGATGAGGCATTGAGCTTTGGCTCCCTACACCAGCTTGTCCAGCCGCGAAAGCGCTCGAACGCACATTACCACCAGCACTCGCACCACCTGTAGTGGTGGTAGTCTCTTTATGCGCAGCAGCAGCAGATCCCCCAGCAGCAGAAGTCACTTGCACAGTTTAGGTGGGGGCATCAACCTGCGCAGGCTCGGTTGGCTTAGCAACCTCGGGTCCCTTTCCCCGGGTAGCTTCTTTCTCTTATTCATGAAGAGGCTGGTCAAGCCCCATAATATGCACGACCTCCGGACCCTGCGTTTTCTCCTGCGCGGCAATAGCAGCCGCCTCAGTCTCTTTTGCTCTATCACCCACAAGATTTTCAACCGCCTTCTTCTTTTCTTTCTCCTTCCCCTTTTCCTTCTCTTTCTCGGTCTCCAACCCAGCAGACTGAAGAGGCTTGATTACAAACTTGGGTTTCTTTGGCGCTGGCTGCTTCGGTTCTAGGGGGTCCTTAAACTCAACACCCTTCTTTTCAGGGTTTTCTTCTTGGCCTCTGCAGAAACTAGGTGTTAAAAAGAAACTCACTAAGGAACACATGAAGGGCGTCATAACACTAACCTGTAAAGAACTTGTAAAGAGAGCGCAGACAGCTCTGTTTGCCTATTACTGGGGCCTCCCCAGTCTTCTGCGCCACCTTAACACCCGCAACAGTCTCCTCCCTGCTCCTTTTCCTACTTATCAACTTGACAGCAGGTTCTTCTTCTTCTTCTTCTTCTTCTTCTTCATCCAGCGCAATAGACGAGGGAGTGACGCCAGCATCTGGGTTCCTCGACCCCGCGCTCCCTGAGCTTTTCAAACCACTAGCGTCGGTTTTCTTCTCACCTATACGGGACAAACCCTCAAGTGAGTCACTTGCAACAACGTAATCGTCTAGGTTACTCTGCCTGAATCGGTGAGTACCTTTATCAGAAACACCACCAGTTGCGCGGCTACTCTCGCCTTTCTTGCTGGTTGGTTCAGCATCGATGGTAATCACCTTCTTCTTCTTCTTCTTCTTCTTGTTTGGCTTCTTCTTCTTCTTCTCCTCTGGATCAATCCCAAGGTCGCGCAACATACTTGCAAAGATGTTAGACCAGGAACTTAGCTCCCCATTTGAGGACCCTACAGACTCCTCGCTGGAAAGATAAAGAATCTTTTTCCCAGCGAAAGTCACAGCACGCAAGGGCCTGGGGTTGGGTAGATGCGCACCTTCGGATGCAGTGGGAGGATTGGCAAAAGCTCTAGCAGGAGGAAAAAGAAAATGGCTCTTGATGCACTCGTACTAATAAGGCTCTCCTGATTCCAGCGGGTGCACGCCCATAGATCCACCAAAGGTGGGGAAAACAGCCTGGTAAAGATGCGCTTCTTCAAGGAAATCAAACACTTAAGCGCAAATTAGGAAAAAGGAAAGGGGAATAATCAAAGAAATGACAAACCTCTATCTTGAAACTTCAGAACAGGCACTTCGTTGCTGTCTTCTGGCCACTTGTCACTTATCTGCGCCGCGACCAAGACGTTCTCACCAAAAACTCGATTAGGTGTGGCAGTGAGCTTCAAGTACCAGTCTTCTTTCTTAGGAATCGCCAGTTCCTCCTTCTCAATTGTGTCTGACGCGCGGAAAATCATCGCGATCGGAATAACCTCCTCTCTAGTGAAGAAAAACTTCTGTTTCCAGTCATGGAAACTCTTTGGAGGGTTTAGAAGAATCTTCTTGGCAGATCCCCGGTTGCCAAAAGAATAAAACCCCATGTTTCTAATCAGCTGGTAGAATACCCTAAATCTCTCCATTGTAGGCTCTACGTCGTGGGATCGGCACAAAAACTCGAAATGTCGCACCCTCACCATACCGGGTGGACTCATATGGGATATATGAAACCCATAGTAATGAAGAATATGGGCCATAAACTCCGTCGCCGGAAACCGGAAGTTGCCTTGTAAAAAGAAATCTTCAAAGAGGGTAATATACCCCGTCGGTGCGTCGGCGGCTGTCTGGTTCTGACCGGGATACTGTGCGTCCCATTCCGGTGAAAACCGAAAGCCCCTGGTTATTTGCTCGAAAAGTCCCTGATCCCATTTAGGAACAGAGAGAGGACCTTCTTCAAGATGAGTTTCCTCTTCAGCCATTTAATCAAAGAACGGAAATAAGAGGAAAAGGTTTATGAACTCCTGGAAAACTTGAAGATCTGCTGGTGTTTCTTTGAAGATTTGAAGATTCAAAGAAGAATAGAGAGAAAAGAGAGAAACAGAAGAAAGGTTTATGATCTCCTCTCTCCTCTCGTCGACTATATATACTCATCACATTTAATGCGATGAGTAGACGTGCCGGATTCACCGCGCGCGTATCCAATCAACAGCTGCCACGTACGTCGGAATTCTCGGAGTGACGGTTACCACGCGCACGTGGGCTTCACTCGACTGACGGAAAGCCGAACCGTCAGTGACAACCTGATGATGGCCGTGTCAGCAGTCAACTCAAACGTCGTCGTCAGCGACATTTTGCACCAACCTGTCAGAATTCAAGTTTTGAGGTTTTTCCCGCCCAAAGTTACTACAAACTTCATGCAGAAGTTACCAAGGTCGCACAACATTCATAATTACCCACTGAACCTGCGCGCTTAAACTCGAATGCAGAGAATTATCAACAGACAAATCTGATAGTCGCGCCGTAATAACAACCAAGCGATTATACGCGCGCCGCCTACCAGAATCAACCAAGCGTTTTTCACAGATAACACTCTTTTTTCTAAGTCCAGAGCTCCAACCATTTACTTCGCGCGTGGAGCAGCACTGGACTGGGGGGACTTGAAGAGTATGGTCCCAAAAAGCCGCGCAGACCAATCAGGCCACGCGCTGGACCATACTCCTTACTCAGCAAAGCTGATTAATCTCTCCAACCCGCGCGGGCTACTCAAGCAGAATAAGACCTCGCGCGAGGTCCAAGCAAGAGACGACATCAGTTTCCACACTTAGCGTTCTGAATAAGAGCCTTCAGCCCTGCAACCCTGCGCGGGCTACTTACGTGCTCAACAAAGGTCGCGTAGGAGTCAAAGCGCAAGGCCACTTCAGATAGTACAAAAGGTACAAGTGGCAGAAGAATAAGCCAATCAACGTCCTCCAGGCTGTGCTCTATCGTGCTCCACGATCGTCTGACGTATAGGAGACAGAAAGTACACAAGGACGCCTACGTGGCACCAATCAGGGGGCGGCGACACCTGCCCCATGATCTCTACTTACCTGTTGATGGCAGAGGGACAACAAAGCCGACAACTGGGATACGTGGCTCTAATCACGGTGCGCCAGCACCAGAGATCTTTTAGAAGGCACTAATGGTCGATATCAGTGAGACAAAGAGGATATTCTTTGGTTGTCGCCTTCCGGCCCAAGGCCCATCAGCCCACCTCCTCTTACACCTCTCCGGCTATAAGTAGAGACATCCATGCACATGTTAAACATTCCATTCCCTCTACTCTCACTCTTAACACGCATTTATTTCCTCAAAGCAGATACTTATTCTCACGCTGGAGCCTGGTTAGGAGGGAAACCCCCATATTCCCCTCTTAACGAGCTAACGGTGTTCTGTTTTGCAGGAAGATCGGATCAAATCAGAGCTCAGGAAAGTTTAGGAAGATTAACCCTCATGTTTAAAACATAAACCAAACTAATTAACTCTAAAATTAGTTCCGTGTTTCTTCACCAGCCAAGTCATCCTATAACTCAAGATTTCAAATCCCTATGATCCCGGTTGTTTGTTGGTGTGGCCAAAGGAAAGTACATCAGAAATTTTTGTGAAAATCAACTGGGAAGATTTGATCGGTTGATTCAATCCAAAAAAGTATGTCAATCACTCCTTTAAATCTAGTTAAAATCTTTTCAAACTCTTTAGAAAATCTTTTTTTTTTTAATCTTCGAGATTTAATAGTTCATTCATGTATTTAGGAAACTATTTTTTGTATCCTTTCCATTTATCTTTCTCTTTCCACCAAAATAAGTACAACACACCAAAATATGTGCAATTTGTATGTAAGATTAAATATATTATGTTTAATATTTAATCTAGTAGCCATTATAATCATTTACATAATATAGATCAAAATATATAATAACCTATTAAATAATTAGTTGGTAATTGTTGATGGACCATATTAACCTTATTAACTAATTAGGTTTCCTCCTGGGTGCTTATATAAGGAGAATTATGTGGAGGTTAAAGGGTTACTCAGTTACACAATTAGACACAAAAAAACCCATAAGCATAACATCATCATCTTCGACCTCCTCTCCTAGCCGATATCCCTTTTCGGTTTTCTAAGACCCCATCATCAGTCAGCACCCTAAGGAGGAACCAGATCAAGATGACAAGCATGTCGAACTCCATTACTGGATTCTCCACTGCACTATCTGCTGTAACAGGTATGTTTTTATTGTTTTCCCTCATGTATAAACAGAACTGAACCAACATGTGGTATCAGAGCATATGTTGATTAGTCAGTTCTGTTTTTCGTATCCATAATTCTGGGATTGAAACTTGGAAAACGGAATTTTTTTTGAAGATCTTATGAACAGCCAATTTTCGAGTCATAAAGGATGACTCGAGACCACTGTTTTCGGAAAAGGTTAATTATATGTTCATTCAAAGTCAACCGGGTAATCTTGTGACCGAAATCTGTTTTAGAAAAGCCTTAAAATTCAGGTTTCGGGTTCCAGAATTTATGTTTTATTTTTTAGGGTTCATCATGTTCTTAGGAAAATTTCGAAAATTCTGTTATGTTTTGGAATATGATTCGGATATTAAGTGTTTTTTCCTGTTTTGATCTGATTTTGTCTTCTAAAGATTTTCGAAAACTGTTATTAGATAAACAGATTATGATTTTTCGAAATATTTGATAAAATCAGATAAGCATTAGAATAGGAAACCATATCTCATAATCCCTTAGATTTTGAATTTTCAGTTATGTTTCCACATTCACAGCTGTTAACAGGAAGTTTCGAGACCATCAGATTACGACTCGAGACCATTAGTCTCGACTCGAGACAACAAGGTCTCGACTCGAAATCATCAGGCCATTAAACCTTCACAACTCGAGACAGAGGTCTCGACTCGAGACCATTAGATCTCGACTCGAGACCATTAGATCATGAATCGAGACCATTAGATCATGACTCGAGACAAAGGTCTCGACTCGAGACCATAAGGTCTCGACTCGAGACAAAGGTCTCGACTCGAGACAACAAGGTTGTGACTCAAAACCTCATAACTCGAGACAAAGGTCTCGACTCGAGACAACAAGTTCGATCCGCGCTAACGGGTGATTTGCTATTAAATAATTGGTTTTGTAATTACTTAGTTAATTAATCAGAATCAGATAATGTTTTACAAAACCAAAATAGCTTAACTTGAATGAGCTTTTGATATATCATTTCTGGCCAAAGCTGACTTGATACATCTACTTATCGTTCAAGTATTACGAAAGCTATGTTGTGTGTGCATCATAAGCATGAATGTCTTAATTTCTGGCCAAAGCTGATTTAATTCATTCATAGATGGCATACTCAACAAGTGCATAACTAAAGTGATTGTTTCAATTTCTGGCCAAAGCTGATTTGTTACAACCACTTTGCACATATGCTTAAATGATTACACTTCTGGCCAAAGCTGTTTTGTCTTCGTTTAAGTAGAATTTTTAGCTAAGTCTATTATTTTGATGTTAGTAATAGACAATATCACAGCTTCATAATGTAAAATGGTCATTATTTATGCCTGCCTTAGTTTAACGTGCCCTTAGATCACATTAGGACTTCTTCCTTAGTATCATAACTTGCTCATCTTATTTCCACTATCAGCACCCAACTGCGGGATTCCACCTTTGACTGGTGATAACTTTGCTGCATGGAAGGATGCTCTCATGCTTACACTTGGATTGCTGGATTTTGATTATGCTCTAAGAGAGAATAAGCCAGCGGATCTTACCACTACTAGTACTGCTGCTGAGCAGTTAACTCATGACAAGTGGACTAGGTGTAACCGCATGCCTCTCATGTTTATGAAGCAGTCCATAAGCAATGCAATCAGGGGAGCTATTCCTGATTCTGAAGATGCTAAAACCTACTTGGAACATGTGGAGGCGCAGTTCAAGGGGACGTCTAAAGCACACGCTAGTACTCTTATTCTCAAGCTGGTGACAACTAAATATGATGGGAGGAGCGGCATTCGCGAGCACATCATGATGATGAATGACATGGCCAATAAGCTGAAGGGGCTGGAAATGGAAATCAGTGATGGTTTCCTTGTTCATTTCATCATCACTTCGCTTCCTTCGTCCTTTGAAGCATTCAAGATCAATTACAACACTCAGAAGGACAAATGGATGATGAGTGAGCTTGTCGCCATGTGCGTACAGGAGGAAGAGCGTATGAGGATGGATCGCCATACTGATGTTGCAAACTTCACTACCTCCAACTCTAAGAAGAGGAAGAACAATTATCAGAGGAAGGATGCTTCAAAAGTCCAAAGGCCTAATCCTAATCCTAATACAAGTGCACCTTCCAGCTCTAAGAACTCCTTAGGCAGTATCCGCTGCAAGTTCTGTAAGAAGACAGGACACATGCAGAAGGAATGCCCTGACTTTAAGGAGTGGCTGGCTAAGAAAGGTAACGATTATTTTATGATACTTGAGTCCTATAATTTAAGTGTTCCTGCTAATTCTTGGTGGTTTGATTCTGGTTCTATGGTTCATGTTACCAACTCAACTCAGGGATTCCTTTCAATCCGGAAGCTGGAAAGAAACCAAAGAACGCTTAAGGTTGGGGATGATCGAGAATTAGAAGTGAAGGCCATTGGAACATTACAATTAGTTATGAAAACTGGTTTATGTATTAAACTTTATGATACCTTATATGTTCCTAAGGTAACTCGGAACCTTGTATCAGGACCAAAGTTAGACATGGACGGTTTTATTGTTTCCCATGGTCATCGCAAACTCTCTATCCTTTATGATTCTGTTCTTTATGGTACTGGTATTCTGGATGGTGGTCTCTATAGATTAGAACTAGAAGATAACTTTTTCCAAATCTTTGTTGTCATATAACATTAATGAATCACTCACAAAGATGGAAGAGAAACGAGACTTAGAAACTTCATCCATGTTGTGGCATCAGCGTTTAGGCCACATCTCAAGAGAACGATTAAATCGTCTCGTAAAGGATGAAGTCTTACCTCCTCTCGATTTCTCTGATTTTGGAACATGTGTCAAATGTCTTAAATGTAAAATGACATTAGCGAATAAGAAAGGTGCCACTAGGAGCTCTAATTTATTAGAACTCATTCACACTGACATTAGTGGTCCCTACCAAATCGCTGGCATAACAGGACATACTTCATTTATCACTTTTATTGATGATTATTCTCGTTACATGTACTTGTATCTTATTAAGGAGAAATCTGAATCTCTAACAACTTTTAAAGATTATAAGGCTGAAGTTGAAAAGCAATTAGATCGTCAGATTAAAGTTGTGAGATCAGATAGAGGCGGTGAATATTATGGAAGACATACTGATGTGGGTCAAGCTCCTGGTCCATTTTATGAGTTTTGTAAGGGCCAGGGGATTGTGAACCAATACACCATGCCTGGTACACCTCAGCAGAACGGTGTAGCTGAAAGAAGAAATCGTACCCTTATGAACATGGTGCGCAGTATGTTAGCCAACACTAATTTACCATTATTCCTCTGGACTGAAGCGTTAAAAGCAGCTGTTCATATACTCAATAGAGTTCCTTCTAAGTCTGTCCCTAAAACTCCTTATGAACTTTGGACAGGAAGGAAACCGAGTCTTAAATATATGAAAGTATGGGGCTGCATTGCTGAAGCAAAACTTTACAATCCTTTCCTAAGGAAACTTGACCCTAAAACAGTTACCTGTTTCTTTATTGGGTATCCTGATAATTCTAAGGGTTATCGTTTCTATTGTCCTTCTCATGTCACCCGTATTGTTGAAACCAAGCGTGTCGCGTTCCTGGAGGATTTCAAGGTCAGTGGGAGCAGTACCAACCCTTACGAAGAATTGCAAGAAGTACAAGACGCGGGGGGGGGGGGGGGGGGAGACTCGTCGCTTACCATTACTCCGATTACTCCTCTTGTACCCAATGCAACTACTGTACCTGAAGCTACTGCACCAACTCCAAATTTACCTCTACAATCAGAACCCATTATACCTCATGACGAAGGCACATCAAACGCTCAACACCAAGACAACGCTGAACCCGATAATCCACTCAGGAGGTCATCTAGGCAAAGAAGGCCTACTAATTGGGATGATTATGTTACCTACCTGACTGAAATGGATCCAGGAAAGCTCAATGATCCTATCTCTTACAATGAAGCCATTAGCAGTGATCAGTCTTCTGAATGGAATAAAGCAATGATTGAAGAGCTTGAATCCATGAAGAAAAATGACGTTTGGGATTTGGTAGAATTACCCAACGGAGCCAAACCCGTAGGATGTAAATGGGTATTCAAAACAAAACTGGATCCGAATGGTAATGTTGAACGCTACAAAGCGAGATTAGTTGCAAAGGGCTACACTCAGAAAGAGGGAATTGATTATCAAGAGACGTTTTCACCTATCTCTCGTAAAGATTCATTAAGGATCGTCATGGCCCTAGTAGCTCATTTCGATTTAGAGCTGCATCAGATGGACGTTAAAACCGCTTTCCTTAACGGAGATTTGGACGAAGATGTTTACATGAAACAACCTGAAGGTGAGGAGCATCTAGTCTGTAAGCTGAAGAAATCCATTTACGGGTTAAAACAAGCATCACGTCAATGGTACCTCAAGTTTGATGAAGTCATGAAGAAACAAGGTTTTATGAAGAATCAAGTGGATCAATGCACCTACCTCAAGATGAGTGGGAGCAACTTTACTATTCTTGTCCTTTACGTAGATGATATTCTATTAGCAAGTAATAGTTTAGACATGTTGCATGAGTCGAAGCGGTTACTCTCGCATAACTTCGACATGAAGGATCTTGGAGATGCGTCTTACGTCATTGGCATCGAAATTCACCGAGATAGACACAAAGGGATCTTAGGATTGTCCCAAAGGGCTTACATAGATTGTGTCCTTACACGTTACAACATGCAACAGTGCAAACCCTCCGTCGCTCCAGTAGTTAAGGGAGATGTTTTCGGTTCATTCCAGTGTCCGACAACAGAGGTTGAGAAGGAGTAAATGAGCCAGATACCTTACGCGTCAGTAGTCGGGAGCTTGATGTATGCTCAAGTCTGTACTCGCCCAGATATCGCTTATATTGCTGGAATGCTAGGCCGTTATCAGACTAATCCTGGCCTAGATCACTGGAAAGCAGCTAAGAAGGTACTTCGATATCTGCAAGGGACGAAAGACTATAAATTGACTTATAGAAGAAGTGATCATTTAGAAGTGGTGGGCTATTCTGATTCTGACTTTGCCAAATGCAAAGATGACAAGAAATCCACTTCGGGCTATATCTTTATGTTAGCAGGCGGCCCTATCTCATGGAAGAGTCATAAACAACAGTTGACCACAACTTCCACAATGATGGCAGAGTACATTGCTGTTTATAACGCAACCTGTCATAGAATGTTGCTTAGAAATCTGATCGCTGGACTCAAAGTCGTTAATTCCATTTCTAGACCATTGAAGCTTTACTGTGATAATTCAGCTGCCGTTAGTTTCTCGAACAGTAACAGTTCGACTGGAGCTGGTTTATTTCTCGATACAAAATATCTGTTCGTACGAGAACGAGTTGAGGAAAATAATCTTTGTATCGAGTATATTAGTACTAAGGATATGCTTGCGGATCCGATGACTAAAGGTCTCCCTCCTAAGGTTTATGAAGAACATGTTCGGAATATGGGATTTAGTAAAGACCTTATTTGAGCATATTGTACTAGCTTATGTTTTATGATTAATGAAATTTCCTCAGTTTGATTTTGTATGTCTCTTAGAATATGTTCAACCGGTATAATGGCATATAGACAAATAAAGTTACAAATCAAACAAAGAGCTTATGCGTATTTTGATCATAACGATTAGGTTTTAAATTAAGGCTATAGTATGATTAATGGGGGTCCTGAGTCGCATAATGATTCAACGGCTGTATTTCTCTGCTATAGTACTTGTTTAAGGCTAAAATGAGTGTTAACTCCTGATCAGGCTTATCTAATACTCATAGTAAATGATTACTCGGCTAAGTGGGAGAATGTAAGATTAAATATATTATGTTTAATATTTAATCTAGTAGCCATTATAATCATTTACATAATATAGATCAAAATATATAATAACATATTAAATAATTAGTTGGTAATTGTTGATGGACCATATTACCCTTAGGCCGGAGGGTGTGGGGGGCGCCACCACCGCCTCGTCACCACCTATGGCGCCGCCGGCGCTATACCCCCACACCCAGCCAATCAAGAGGGGCGCTATAGGTGAGCTCGCCATCATGTTAACGAGAAGAAGTGGCTGTTCAGGTGGGGCCCACTCAAGTGTCATCCAATCAAATTTTTTTTTTTTTTTTTTTTTTGTTTAATAGAGGGCTCCATCCCACACCGTGCAAGTTAAAGGGGGGCGTTATAAAGCCCCCTAGTTGACGTGGCGGTTACGTGGCGCTGAGGTGTCCTTATAAAGCCCAAGGGGGGTTATTCCACACCCTCTAGCCTTATTAACTAATTAGGTTTCCTCCTGGGTGCTTATATAAGGAGAATTATGTGGAGGTTAAAGGGTTACTCAGTTACACAATTAGACACAAAAAAACCCATAAGCATAACATCATCATCTTCGACCTCTCCTAGCCGATATCCCTTTTCGGTTTTCTAAGACCCCATCATCAGTCAGCACCCTAAGGAGGAACCAGATCAAGATGACAAGCATGTCGAACTCCATTACTGGATTCTCCACTGCACTATCTGCTGTAACAGGTATGTTTTTATTGTTTTCCCTCATGTATAAACAGAACTGAACCAACATTGTATCCTTGCCATTTATCTCTCTTTTCACTCATTTATCTACTTGCCTTTTTTCACTCGTAAACATCTATTTTGTTACATAACAATACAAAATCAATTAACTTAACTTTTTACACCGTCGCATCGCCGAACGGGTAAAATTCTAGTTAACTCTAATCTTAATCTTTATTAGAATATTTTAATAGTCACAACCCTCCCAGTGATAAATTGTTCTCTTTTCTTAGTATTGTCTGAACCCACCTCGCCCCCACCCCCTAACTAGTCAAACAAAACATGCAAATTTCCATAACAGTGTCAAAATTAAAAAAACTAAACAATCAAAATATTTGCTTTCGAAAATTGTAAAATATAGAAGAAAGTTTTTAAGTTAATTAAAAATCTATCAGGTGAAAACGTTAATAGTAGAGTATCAGTTGATTAATCATATCTAGTTATCAACAGTTAAGTTGTTTAGTTGACTGTCCGATCTAAAAATTTAACATGAACCCAATTACCATATTAACTAGTTACACAACATGAAAAGAAAAAAAAAGCTGATTTTAGTTAGAAAAAGTTCAGTGGTTACTTAACATAATGTATGGCTTTTGAATGGTTGTAATGTATGCAGCTCTGTGGTGTCTTTGGCGAAACAGGAATGATCAGGTATTCAAATCCAATGAATGTGAATGAATGTGGGTGGGTTACCTGGTGGGCTGGATGCTTTTGGTTCTATTTTCTTTCTTTGGTTTGGATTTGGGTGGCCATTGGCTTTGTTTGGGGGGTTTTTGCTAGTTCCCGGCTAGCTTCTTTGTTGTTGTACAAAAAAAAAAAAAAAAAAAAAAAATAACCATAACTCCTACCACACGTGATAATTAATGCATGTAGATTAGAACTGAATAAGAGAGTCAAATATTTATATACTTAGAAATATGATTATTGTATATAATATACGGTTGTCAAAAATATTAGATTTAGGTTCAATGTAATAGGACTGAAGAATATGCAAGTCAATGTAAAAAGGATTTGCATGAATATGATTGTAACAAAGCAAAACACCAACTTGCAAAAGATTGTGTTGTTTGTGACCAAGTTAAAAGATTCATAAAGGCAACATTTGACACGAACACCTTACAAAAGAAACACTACTTAATCGTCTCACTGCTTGGCCTTTTTCACCATCTTTTTGATGTCATCCTTGGACAAATCTCCACTCTTATCAATTGTGATACTTCTTTTATTACCGGTGGATACCACCTCAGCTGATACATTCAGAATACCATTAGCATCTAAGTTAAAGCAAACCTTGATCTTTTCTACACCTTTAGGGGCCGGTGGAATACCAGGAAGAATAAACTTGTCAAGAAAAATGTTTTCTCTGACACACTTGCTCTCGCCCTGATATACTTCCTCTTTAACAGATACTTGGTTGTCAGAGAGTGTATGATAAACCCTCTCCTTGGTGGTCGGTATGGGTGTGTTCCTGGGGATCACAACACCCATTTCATCATCATAAATCGTGACACCAAGAGACAGAGGGGTCACATCAAATAGTATGAAATCCTGCACCTTTTTGTTTCCATACCCACTTAAGTTTGCAGCCAACACCGCAGCACCGTAAGCTACAGCTTCATCTGCGTTAATGCTCTTGCAAAGTGGTTTCCCATCAAAAAACTCCATCAGCATTTTTTGCACCTTTGGAATCCTTGTCGACCCACCGACAATAACCACGTCATCAACATCGCTCTTTTGCATATTTCCATCTCTTAAACAATTCTCCACGTGCTTAATGCACATGCTGAAGAAACCAGCATTAATCTCCTCGAATTTTGCCCTGCTGAATTTAGTTGAGAAATCAATTCCCTCGTACAAGCAATCGATTTCAATTGGTGTTTGTATTGTTGATGACAAATCTCTCTTCGCTTTCTCACAAGCGATTTTCAACCTCATCTTTGCTCTTGCATTCTCACTCACGTCCTTTTTTTCTTTCTTTTTAAAGACTTCGACACAATGATTCACCAACTGCTCAAAGTTTTCACCACCCAAGTGAGTATCACCACCCACTGCTTTAACAGTAATGGTACCAGACTTGCAGATCTTAAGTAGAGACACATCAAAGGTTCCTCCACCCATATCAAATATCAATACGTTTTTCTCTTCGGGGCAGTTTACATCAGCACTCTTGTCTAGACCATATGCGATAGCTGCTGATGTTGGCTCATTAATCAACCGCATAACATTAAGTCCTGCCAACACACCAGCATCCATGGTCGCCTGGCGTTGCTTGTCATTAAAATATGCAGGAACCGTTATCACCGCATCGGTAACTGTTGTTCCAAGAAATTCTTCAGCAGCCTCTTTCAAGTTTCTTAGAATCATTGAGGATATTTCTTCTGGTGAAAACTTCTGTTCTAGCGACTCGTGTTCAAATACAATGGTTGTTTTCTCTCCAGACCCTTCAATTACCTTAAAAGGTTTACTTTCTATGTCTTTCTGCACTACACTATCACTGAATCTAGCTCCCATTAAGCGTTTAACATCTGCACATTATTTTAGAAATAAAACGCAAAGCTTCAAAATAACATCAAATAAATATGAGAGGGGATACAAAACAAAGGGAATAACTATAGTTTTACAGATTGCTCAGGGCCGCCTCCAAAGGCTTGGCAACCTAGGCACGGGCCTAGGGCCACCAAAATATTAGGGCCTCCAACTTTTTAGAAAGTTTTTATATTTAGTATATGTATTATGCCAAATATATACGTTTGTTTCAAAACTAAATAGAAACTAAACAGGTTTTCATTGAAGGAGTCTAAAATAAATATTGTTTGGCAAAAAGGCCAAGTTTAAAAGCCCATTTTGTCTTAATTTCCAATTATTACAACACAACCACTATCGACCTAATCAAAAATCTGAATGTTCATCAAATATATATAAGATTTGAAACTAAATGAAGGGAGTGACTGCTTCTCAAAAAAACTATGAAGGGATTGACTATGGTTTTGTACATTGCTCCTAGAATATGAAAATTCATCAAACATAAGATTGGATGATACTAAATGAATGAAATGGCTAGTATACGGAAGTTCATCCAGTTTAAGATTGGACACTAAATGAAGGAAAGTACTTAGGTCATATATATAAAGAAGAAGAAAATTCACAAAAATAAAAGATGGAATACTAAACGAATGAAATGGTTAGAATATGAAAGTTGTTGATCAAAGTAACTTACCATAAACAGTGTTCTTAGGGTTCCTGGTTATTTGATTTTTTGCAGCCTCCCCTACTAGCATTTGCATTCCATCCCAAGCAACGCATGAAGGAGTAATTTTGTTACCTTGTTGATTAGGAATGATCTCAACACGGTTGTGCTTATCAAACCAGGCGGCCACACAAGAGTATGTTGTTCCAAGATCAATACCGATAGCAGTTCTTTCGACTCTCCCAGCCATCTTCAATCAAACACACAAGAATATGTTATTTGAGAACCAATGTACGTTGAGAACTACTAGGACCACGTTAACCCCTTCTACTCTTTATTATATTAATTGAATAGAACGCATATGGATTTCATTATTTATTTAAAAAAAAAAAAGTATTGATAAATATTAATTTTGTCTAAATGCACACATGCATATATGATACATGCAGTTGCTGTTAAAAAGAGATGTAGGCTGATCGATGTGAAGTGTTACCTTATTTGCAGAGCGAGGAGCAACTGAACCGGATATGTGCAGGGTTTACAACAGTGAAAGCCAGCTAGGCAAATTGATTTTAATACAAAAGGATGATGGGAGAGGGATTTCAAATCCCTGTGATCCCGGTGGTTTGTTTGTGTAGCCAAAGGAAAGTATATCAGAAATTCTTGTGAAAATCAACTGGGAAGATTTGATCGGTTGATTTAATCCAAAAAAGTATGTCATACACATTGATTTAATTGCTCCTTTAAATCCATTTAAAATCTTTTCAAATTCTTTAAAATATCTTTTTTTTCTTTTTTTAAATCTTTGAGATTTAGTAGTTCATTCATGTATTTAGGGAACTACTTTTTGTATCCTTGCCATTTATCTTTCTCTTTTCACCAAAATAAGTATATTACACCAAAATATGTGCAATTTGAATCCTTGCCATTCATCTTTCTTTTCACTCATTTATCTACTTGCTGTGCAATTTGAATCCTTGACGTTTGAGTCTGCAGCGTGTTTGTTTTTTGGAAGAGCTTTCACTAAAAAACCTTTCTATAGAGATCTTCCCCGCGCAGATGTGGTCTTGCCTCTTCAAAACTCTTCAAACTCCACTTCTCCACTTCTCAACCTGCACATCTTCAAACCTCATAACCCTACCCCATCTCCACTTCTCTATTGGTTCAGGCCCCTTGATAATACACACTACACACTCACGTAAAGAAATAATATGCAGTGACTATCGAAGAAAGAAGTTGTATCAAATGAAAAGGGTTGCACTATCAATAAAAAAGATGACTTTAAATAGCCTTACATGCACACGTGAGATTAACAAAACACTATTATCTATCCTAAATAACTGGTGGTACGTGACCCACTCTTCAATTATTCAACTCCATAATAATCGGTCAAACATAACTACTAACTCTAACTAACTAACCTATAATAAAACATGTATAATTAATATAGATATCTTCTGCTGGACTTTAGGGCCACATCTGATCCGTATCCAAAACCGTACTTGACCCGCATCGTTTTCACGAGCTGAACCCGTGACCCGTAAACTAACTCGATTAATCCAACATTCACCCCCTTTGTCACACCCCGATTTTCCACGTGTTACCGGTGGGCCCGGTAGGGGAGTAACGTGACGTGGTTGGCAACATCATAGTCAAACAACACAATATATAAATGCACAGCGGAAGCAAAAGATAAATATATTACAATCCGAATATAAAGTAATATCCAAGTATTACAACGGAAGGTAAAGGATCCACAGGCGGATCATAAAACGTAAACATTGTTCAACAGACTTTAGACGCCTAGAACTTGCAAGATTCCTTATTAACGTCCTGAGCCGCTTCCAGCCTATTACGTACTTGTACCTGCCACTTAGACTTTTGAAAATACGTCAGTTTTCACTGGTAAATACGCTCAACCGACTCATTTGAAAATGTTTATGAAAATTTGTTTAGGTGCACAAGACACGTAAATATTTCGACACTTGGATTAAATTACACAGAGGCTAAATTAATCTTTTATACTTGCATACTTGGGACAAATTATATTTCATGTTATCAGTTTTACATAACTTGCTCTACATGCGGGGCCCGGATCTATGCCGGTTCATGATTAACCGACTCACCACTATTCCCCTATTGAGAATTCCATATTGGGTATAAACATATGGCATCTGTCAGGTGTATGCCTACACCCCGTGCTTAGGTCGTGGCCATTGCAATTTAATGAGTCAAGGATATCCAGGACACGGTCGCATTAACCCCCAATGTTTCAGTCAAGCAATACGAATTAAAAACAGGTTATTTGGATTTCCCGACTCATTGGTCTTCGAATCCCATACCTGACCATGCGGTATTTATATTACCGTATCCCAAGCCCGTAATAGGGAAAATAAGTTAAGAGTATTTACCTGAGCTAGCTCCTGTCTTAAACAGTAAGAATTATAATAACTCAGCCGTATTCACTTAAGTAAACGTAGGTACAATTTACCGGAAGGCTCTAATCTGGAATGATGGTATAAATAATCAATTAGAATGCTAACGGGTCTTTAATTAAGCCTAAGCTTAGACCGGTTAGTCTTAAGGAAATATACGGTTCAAACGCATGATTAAGCGAAGACCGGAATAGAATGTGATTTAGACCCAACAAGTTTGAAGACTTGCTTAATATGGGTATATGATACACATTCTGGATTTTGAGATAAAACCGATAAGGTTTGACCCGTTTCGGCTAATTTATGTAAACTAGTTACATAAACCGAATCGAACGCGTATGAAGCGTAACGGGTAACCATAAGAGTCCTAAACAGGTTTCCTAAGTTAACATGCCTTAAATATGTCATGATATCAGTAGGATACCTCCCGTTATGCCCAAAACGAGTTTAATCGCATATTAAGCCCCGTAGGGGTATTTCGGTCATTTTAAAGATTATAAAAGGGATTAATTACGTTTCTGTGAACCGGGTCTGAATACATCAGTAAATTAATTTATTTTAACAGGTTATAACTTTTGGTTATAAGTCTTATATGTCAAAATAGTTTTAAACCCTAACTATGCGTATAATACGCGTATAAAGCCGTTTTAAGCGACGTACGGGTTAAAATAGGATTCTGAGTTTCCTGGTTAGTTAAACAGGTTCAAAACACTCTATTTAATATTTAAAATCAGTAGCAATTGGATTGGTGTCAAAAGGATTTGTAAAACTCATTTTATGGCCGAAAAGGGTATATTCGGTATTAACCGAATTAAGGCACTAATCCTAGCTTATGATCAGTTTAAAAATAATTAAAAATCTTCAAAAATCCCAAAATATTATATTACATCAGTGGGTAAAAGGTTTGGTGTCAAAAATGGGTTGTAGATAGGCGTTACGCTAATGACGTCATTTAATTACTAAGAATCGCTATAATTACGTCATTAAGCATAACTCCTAATCTGGACCTCCGCTTGATGTGAAAATTTACTGACATGTTTAATAATTAGTAACTAAGATTATTTTACTTTCATATCTCCAAAAATCTCGTTTTATGATCATAAGGGCATTACAGTCAATATTTAGGCGATTAACGGAAACATCGGACAATTAAGGATTCATGTGGTATAAACGCAGAGGGCTATACACACATGTAACTAAGTCCTAATGGAACTTTAAGGCATGTCTAAACCTATCAAAACCGGGTCAGAACTGAGGTCAAAGCAAAAGTCAAACTTTTGCGTCTTTCGGTTCCGAATCGATTCAAAACAGAAAGTTGTCGAATCAAACAAGCTTAGACAAGTTATTAAACTTATTTTTAAGTTGTATGAATGTTAAAACAGGTAACATGCCTTCTGAATCGTTAATTACACATTTAATGGTTCTGTTGACTTTTTCGAAAGAAGTTTGACTCGACAAACGACCTAGTTAGAAAGGGTATCAGTGGGTACCCTTTTTAAGGGTTAATTGTCCACATAATTACCAACTTGTAACAACTTTCATCTCGACAAAACCCTGGACCATTTGTGTTTTATCGCTAAGTCAAACCGTAGTTACGACGGTTTGATTTCTAGGCTATAAACTAAGTATAACTGAAATAGAAAAGATCAAGCATACTTACACAAGTCTAATGATCGATTTAGGATGATTGAGAATGATCCTTATGCTCCAGAAGTTGATCAGATGATGAATGGAAGAATGAACACAAACATTCGGGCTTTATATAGTGGATGTATTGGCTTGTAAACATGACAAATTACTCTACCAATGTTCATTGATCATCAACATGTGTCCTAGGGACTATAAAACATGTAGGGGGTGCTCACAAATGTAGATAAGATCAACTAAAGCCGGTTAACAGCCCATAACAGCCATCTGTCCATCTTTCTGTCGCTGGTAGCTGTCACGCGGCCCGCCTGAGATATAGGCAATCCTGACGCGGGCCGCCTGGAGGCTGGATTCAGGTTAAACAAGTTTTTCGTTATTGCATTTTGGTCCTTGGTCCCCCGAAAGGTCGTTTTCACTACAATTCTTGCATTATGAGGCTTCAATATTAACATATGGGGGCTTTAGGGCTTATACCATCTTTGTTAAGTCCTCGGGTAACTTTGTGATCACCCGAAAAGCCCTAATTTTCAATGTTGACGATTCTAACCCTCACACACGAATTTTATCACAACTTTTGTCACACCCTGGCTTTGCGGAAGCGTGGTTAATTTTTGGTGTGACTTCTTAATACCATAGCTTAATCATAACCAAGCTATATGAATTAAAAATATGCAAGATCATCCATTAAGTTTTGAAAACCAAATACAGTACCATTGTTTAACGGGAACATACCCTAACAACCATTATCTTGTTCAACAGACATTACAAACTTAAAACATAACATAGACATGGTTTAAGGATTGTGTCTTGTCCAGGAAAGAGACACATCCCCTAAACCCCGGATGACCTCGGAAACTAGTGCAGCGGAAAAACATGCCATACCGTGCCAGATCTCGTTAATTTCCTGAAATACATGTAAGTTGAAAAATCAACAATAATGTTGAGCGAGTTCATGTGTAAGTGAGTAAGTAAACCTTTGTGAGTATATAAAAAAAAATAGTCGTGGTATGTAGCAAATAAGGGGATTTGTGATCATCAATGGTTTGCAAGGCCACTGATATATGTGAAGTGCAAATAGGGAGACTCAAACCTAGCAGATTTCGCCACGGCATTAGTATGTGGACAAAGTCACCCCAAGGTCCGTTTCTAGTTTGGCCTGGGGCTGGGCTCGCTACACCCAGATAGATCTACCGCTCCTGTCCCTCGGTCCCGACATGAGGACTAATGGCCTCATATTGCTCCTACCCATTCACATGATCTGAGTAATAAACCTCCTTACGCTAACCATACCGTGTATAAAGTACTCGTAATCATAGTAACATGTATTTCACCCCCGCAGTTAAGAAAACTGAAAACAGTTAAGAGAAAAGGGGGACATGAACTCACTGTGAAGCGTCTCTACCAAGTATCTCCTGCTCACGCAGCTGTGCGACGACCTACAGGTGCTAATTTCTATTAGACGGACGGCCGTGCCTTAGCTTTATAGTTTATGTTTTTGGGAAATAGTTAGACAACTATTTCGTGTTTACGTTCTGTATATACTTGGTAGTTAATCTCCTTCCCAAGGATGGGGGATTCAATACATGTGCGTTCATAAATATTTCCGTAAGTGCGTAAGTTACGTTTAACAATCGAGTGGTAATATAATTACCGATGTAACTTATATATTTATGGTGAAAGCGTTCGTATTATTTTGGGATCGTTAACGTTCGTAAATATTATTTTTACTCTAAAAATAATATCTATGTGTTTTCACAAAATAATCATAAACAGTGTGTGAAAATATATATTTATCACGTTAAATTTTGTGAAAATCCCACCTCCGAATATTTAGTAAATAAAGTCATGGCAAAATTTATGTTTCGTAGACATGTCAAAAATAATTCTAACACTTGTAGTGTACTTAGTTCTAAGTGTTAGGTTTTTAGAAAAATTTCGCCAGAGTTTCCTCTGTAACTGGAGGTGGCCACGCTTTCAAGCGTATCATTTTCTTTTACAAATCAAATCAACAATCTTCTCAACGTCATCAAACAATATTCCAATATTGTATCTAGTCAAAATATACAAATTGCGTATACTACATGAACTTGTAGTTTTTCCGAGAATATGAGGTAAATCTCATTACCTTTAGTGGATCTTTATATAAATAAAGCCGGTTTCGTCAAAGTCTTGTTTTTAGAGTAGTTCCGTCTTTACAACTTCTTGTCCATTTTTACAAAGATAGTTATTTTGTCGAAATTTGTGTTACACAAGTGTTCACACACTTGTGTGTTCTAAATATCATACTTGTTGTTGTAAGATCCGTCTTTTAGAAAACATGGTTTCTTTAATGCTTGGTCATTTGAAAATACCACTTGCAGATACGTAGATCTGCTAGTTTTAAACACTATTTTGCAAGTAGAAATACTTTTACACAAGTTCATGTTTCATGTGTGGTAGAGTTTCACCTTTTAACCCTTGTATCTTCTAATATAGCCTTATGTCATGATCCAAGAACATGACTACATCGGGTTAAATGGTGATCCGAGCTACCACAATCATAGATCGGGTCTCAATAATCACAAGTTTCAGTTACTACAACATTTACACAACATATAAGCTATTAACCACCATTTTAAGTGTTTTTAGTAGACTTTTGTGCATCATTTTGCATTTTAACGAGATTTAACCGATACAAATCCTTTTAACCACATTAGAATAGTTCAAATACGAGTTTTAAGTATTATACCTCTAGCTCAAGGCTAGGGAAGGATCTATGCGCAAATGAGGTGGATAAAAGCCAAAGAAAGAGGTCCTTCGCGTTCCGCTTGCTCCAAGCTTCCTAATACGAGACCCTTGATGCTTGAATGATGATGGAACTTGAAGATCAAAACCGAAAATGATGGATAGGGGAGGGGGGTGTTCGGCCGAGAGTTAGAGAGCAAGAGGGAGAGGTGTGAGTGTTGATTTGTGAAGTGTAAGTGATGGATGGATTTAGCTAGATACTTATAGATAATACTCAAGATTATTAACCCATGGTTAATGTGTCCTCTAGATCTTAAGCAAAGGGATTAAAATATTAATCAAGTACAAAGGGGGGTGTCCCCCATGAGGACCGAAATCGTAAGGGGGGGGGGGGTTATTTGGTTAGGTTGTGACTAATCACTAAGTATTAGTTAAGTTAAACTAAGTTAGGTTAAGTGTTAACTTGGTTATTAGTATGTTATGCGTTATGACGGGTGTTAGGGTATACGGGGACCCTAACTGGCTCAGACAAAGAGTAATAATGAAAATAACAATATTTTCATGTTTCGGGTATAGTCCGGTTGTCTGGTTGGATAGTAATCCGTTAAAGCGTTACTAAAGCTTTAAAGTGTCATTATTGTTACTTTTAGTGACACAACTCATTCCTGACACTTTGGAAAGTGTCTAGCGTTATTTTTCTCATGTTTTGGCACTTTATTAGTTAGCTAAAAGCTGAATTATTTTGTAAAGTGCTGAGTTTTGTACTTAGAGTACGTTTTAGGCACATCCAGTCATAGTAACTTATTCCTAGAGACGCAGTTCCACAACCCTTATATCCCGACACTCACTACTAGTGTAGCAAAACGTTTCTAGCTCGTACAGGCCTTAGAGGCAGTGTTTGCCTGATGCTGGCTTTATCAGCATGTTCAATAGGTTACCCGTGTATTGTGCTACTGTGCTTTTTGTGCATCATGGTTGTCACTAGGGTTCAGCACGTAAATAATGTAGTGACGATAAGCAAAGTATGATGCAAGTAAGTGCATGTATCAGATATCAAGTAGCAGTTCATCAGCTAGTTCAAACAAGCACAGTAATTAAGCAGTAATTAATCATTAATTAAGTCGTACGGATACCTGGTTTAGTGCGGGTTGTCACAACTTTCTCATACGGCAACGAAACTTGGTGAAATTTTTATGGTGCATTCTAGTGAGCATAATTAATCGTTACAAGGCTTCGGGTTTGCTAAAAGGTCACTCAGAGGTATATCTTAACATGTTGACACATTTAACCCCTATAGTTTGAAATCTCTCGTTTTCTTTCACAATTCGCTTCGTATGATCCATGATCCATTCGTTTAAGGTTATAAACATTATGTAGGGTTATTGTAAAGTGTAATTATTGATTGTTGACACTTTGAACTCTTATATTTACATAGTTTCATTGTTTGTCAAATTTAGTCCTTCAAGAACATTCTTTCACGTGTTCAAACCTATGACACGTGTCAACACATTATAGGACGTAAATTTTCGAGGTGTTACACCCTTAATCGTGGTTTGTTTACGCCTTCACCGCAGCGCCGAATCACCTCGGTTTCGAACCATCACTCGGACACGTCCAATATCTTCTCGGTTCAACCCAAATCAAGTCCACCACACTTGCAACTCTTGCTACGAACCACACATGGTTCGGATCTTACTCTAGTTTCGGTCTTCTCTTCCTTTTTAACGTGAACACTTTCGGTCTTCAGCTCACGACTCGGTCTATTGTGAACTTTTTCGGTCTTTGTTCACTCGGTTTTTCTTCTCGGTCTGATGTGAACCTCTTCAGTCTCGGTCTTGGTTCACAATCTCGGTCTTTCGGTCTAAGCTTTCTTCAAGAAAAGCTTCTTTCGGTCTTTCTTAGGTAACCACCGGTCTCGGTTACCTCGGTCTCGGTCTGCTTTGGTGCGACCTCCAGTCATTGTCACACCTACGGTCTCGGTCTTTACTTCCGGTGACAGGACAGATTCGGTCTCGGTCATGCCGTTCGATCTCTCACGGCTTCAATCCTTCTTCTCCGGCAACGGTCTTTCTTACGCCGGTACCTCCTTTCCGACGACGGTCTCTTTCTTCGGTCTTTCTTTCAAGCCGTTCGGTCTACTACGGCTTCGGTCTCTTCTCGCCTGTCTTTTCGGTCTCACACCAGAAAACAATTTCCGGCAACGGTCATCTTCTTCTTTCTCTTTCTCCCGGCTCGGCTACACCCTTCTTTCACGCCTGCCTTCCACCGACCGACACACCCGCCGGCGGCGGAGGCTCCCTCCGATCTTCAAACCCGCTTCTCGACGAGCCCCAGGCTCTAATACCAATTGTTGGTTCAGGCCCCTTGATAATACACACTACACACTCACGTAAAGAAATAATATGCAGTGACTATCGAAGAAAGAAGTTGTATCAAATGAAAAGGGTTGCACTATCAATAAAAAAGATGGCTTTAAATAGCCTTACATGCACACGTGAGATTAACAAAACACTATTATCTATCCTAAATAACTGGTGGTACGTGACCCACTCTTCAATTATTCAACTCCATAATAATCGGTCAAACATAACTACTAACTCTAACTAACTAACTAACCTATAATAAAACATGTATAATTAATATAGATATCTTCTGCTGGACTTTAGGGCCACATCTGATCCGTATCCAAAACCGTACTTGACCCGCATCATTTTCACGAGCTGAACCCGTGACCCGTAAACTAACTCGATTAATCCAACATTCTCCAGCCGAGACCTCACCTCCTTCGCTTCCCCCTCCACCTCCGCCACACCTCTGCCTCCCCTCCGTTACACCCTCTCCAAACCCTAGCATACTTCTCCTAGCCACACCTCACCTCCTCCGCCACCACCACATCTCCGCCACCACCTCCACTTACTCCGCCTCCGACACCACCTCCGCATCCGATCTGCTGCGTCATCGACCTGCTGCCTCCGACCTCCGCCTCCGACCTGCTGCCTCCGCCTCCGACCTGCTGCCTCCCCCTCTGACCTGGTATATTCATTTTTGTTAATGGTTTGTTTTTTTTTTATTTTAAATGCTTGAAAAAAAAAAGCTGCTATTTGCTCAAATATCTTGGGCTTTTTTCAAGATTTGTGATCTGTAAGTTCAAATTCAAGATACCCATTTGTTTGTTGTGCAAAAATTACGATTGTTCTTTTTATTGTTTAGATTTTGTTTAAGCATTGTTCTTTTTTGTTGGTTCAATTCTCAGTTATTGTTTAATGTTAGTTCAGAATTGTTATTTTGGTTAATGTTAGTGCATAAGTTAATTGTTGGTGTTTATATTCTGATTTCGTTTATGATTATGTTAATTTTTTGTGTTTGTTATGGAATATAGATGTTCATCTTGATGAATTGTTTGAATAAAGATTTTGTTTGTTTGATTACAATTGTTGTTCATGTTGATAGATTGTTTGATCAGAGTTGTTGTGTTTGTTATGGATTAATCAGTTTATTTATATTTTTGTTTATTTCAGTTTGCAGAAGTAAAAACAAACAGTCTTCTTCTTGCAGACTGCAGATGTTTGCAGATGTGGTCCGCAGACTGCAAACGTTTTACCTCAGAAAAAACAAACAGCACCTTAGCTATTAATGAATTAACTTAACTTTTTATGCCGCCGCAAAGCCCAACGGGTAAATTATAGTTAACTCTAATCTTAATCTTTATTAGAATATTCCCAATGGTAAAATTGTTTTCCTTTGTTAGTATTATCTGAACCCACCTCGCCCCACCCCCTAACTAGTCAAACAAAAGATGCAAATTTCCATAACCAGTCAAAATTAAAAAAAACTAAACAATCAAAGTATTTGCTTTCAAAAATTGTAAAATATAGAAGAAAGTTTTCAAGTTAATTAAATATCTGTGAGTGAAAGATTTACTGATGTGGTTTTTCGACAGGAGTGTGGCATTACATCTCGATGTGGTGTCGTATTCCGAATATTTTTGCTTTCTTAGTGAAAGATTTGCTAGAGCTTCATAAAAGAACTGGAGGATCAAAAGTTAAGAAGACTGTGCTTCAGAGGATTGTCATTATTACGTGGTGGAAGATTTGGAAGATGAAGAACGAGGTTATTTTTAAAAGTAAGAGATGTAATGTTATAGAGGTAGTGTCCGATGCCAAAGTGTTGGGTTTTTTATGGTATAGACATCGTTTTAAAAAAGGTTCGGTGGGTTGGGATGAGGGGTGTAAATTTGAATTGATGTAAGGTTCTGTTTGTTTGGGTTGCTGTTTCCGGCTTGGAGATAGCTTCCCTGTTGGTGTTTTTTTATGAAAGTTGAAGTTTCAAAAAAAAAAAAAAAATCTATCAGGTGAAAACGTTAATAATAGAGTAAGTTGGCTGTTAAGTTGTTTAGTTGACTGTCCGATCTAAAAATTTAACATGACCCCAATTACCATATTAACTAGTTACACAACATGAAAAGAAAAAAGGGTAAATTACACTTTTCATCCTTTATGTTTCTATCGGATTGCAATTGATGACCTTTAACTTCAATAATTACAGTCATAATCCTTTATTTGTAAAACTCGTTACACCTTAAGTCCTTTCACCGTAACCTGGTTAAATTTTCTGGTTAAATATGGCATGTGCCTTGCAATGAGGGTAGATTAGTAATTTTAATAATATATTTAAATTAAACAAATAAAGAAAACACCTCTTTGTTTTTGTTTCAGATCTATCTCTCCCTCTCAATCTTTCCCCAACCATTCCCCATCCCCACCATCACTCTGAGAGCTATCCCCACTACCATTTCCGGCAAGGTTCACCACTACTGTGCACCACTGCCACCGAACCCCATCTAGCGGCGGAGCTAGATCGGCGACCTCACCTCCTACAAGATCTTCAACGCCGCCACCGTACCTCCACCGGAAAACCTCTCACTTTCATTCCGAACAACAACACAGACTCGTCGTCGCAAAGATCTTCACAGTCGTCATCGCAGAAATCGATAACTTCCGCCGCTGCTCGAAGATGAAGAAGGCGTTAGGTCTCCGATCTAGCTCCGCCGCTGGTAGTCCTAGCTCCGGCACAAGTTCTAATGGCGGATCTGGTGGAAAAGTGAAGAAGAAAGGGAGATGGGTTCGTTTTGGTGGTGGATACTTTATAAAAGACCAAAGTCTTTCTCATCCCAACCATATTCTGCTTAGAGTAATAGCTTTATCCCTTCCAGTTGCCTTCCAAAATCCAGGTACAGTAGCTATTTGTGGGAGAACCCGTTGTTGCTCTTTAGTGCCTAGCCTGCAAAGCTCTATTTATGTTCACAAATTAGCATCATCGTTCACTAAAAAACATTTGTGATATAGGTTTTAATTAATATATTAATTAAGTGGTTAACAAAATTTATTGTGTAGTTAGTATACCTTGAAGATCCCATGGCTCAATTTTGTAAAGATCCACAACTCTGATGACATCTAGTTCAATTGCTAGCCAGTTAATCTTTTTCCTAAGGTGAAGAAGAAAGGGAGATGAGGTTCGGTGGCAGTGGTGGTTCACGGTAGTGGTTGTGGTGGTGAACCTTGCCGGGAACGGTGGTGGTGGTAGCTCTCACAGTGACGGTGGGGGTGGGGATTGATTGGGGAGAGATAGAAAGGGGAGAGAGATCTGAACAAATATATATGTTTTGTTTATTTGTTTAATTTAAATATATTAGTAAAATTACTAATCTAGCCTTATGTGCAAGACGCATGTCATATTTAACTAAAAAAATTTAACAAGGTTAGGGTCAAAGGACCTAAGGTGTAACGAGTTTTACAAATAAAGGATTGTGACTGTAATTATTGAAATTAAAGGTTATCCATTGCAATCCAGTACAAACATAAAAGACGAAAAATGTAATTTACCCAAGAAAAAAAAAAGCTGATTTTAGTTGGAAAAAGTTCAGTGGTTACTTAACCACACATAATAATCGATGCATGTAGATTAGAACTGAATAAGAGAGTCAAATATTTTTATACTTATAATATGATCATATATTATATATGGTTGTCAAAAATATTAGATTTCGATTCAATGTAATAGGACTGAAGAGTATGCAAGTCAATGTAAAAAGATTTGCTTGAATATGGTTGTAGCAAAGCAAAACACCACCTTGCAAAAGATTGTATTGTTTATGACCAAGTTAAAGGCAACATTTGACAGGAAACACCTTACAAAAGAAACACTACTTAATCGTCTCATTGCTTAGCCTTTTTCACCATCTTCTTGATGTCATCCTTGGACAAATCTCCACTCTTAGCAATTGTGATACTTCTTTTATTACCAGTGGATATCGCCTCAGCTGAAACATTAAGAATACCATTTGCATCCATGTTAAAGCAAACCTTGATCTTTTCTACACCTTTAGGGGCTGCTGGAACGCCATCAAGGCTAAAAGTGTCAAGAAAGATGTTTTCTTTGGTATACTTGCCCTCGCCCTGATATACATTAAATGGCACATATACTTGGTTGTCCACGGATGTATGATAGATCCCCTCCTTGATGGTGGGTATGGGTGTGTTCTTGGGGATCAGAACACTCATGTCAATCTCACGACTAACCCTGATGCCAAGAGAAAGAGGGGTCACATCTAATAGCACAAAATCCTTCACCTTTTGGTCCCCATAACCACTTAAGTTTGCAGCCAACACCGCAGCACCATGTGCCACAGCTTCATCTGCGTTAATGCTCTTGCAAATTGGTTTTCCATGAAAGAACTCCATCAGCATTTGTTGCACTTTGGGAATCCTTGTCGACCCACCGACAATAACCACATCATCAATATCGCACTTTTGCATATTTCCATCTCTCAGACAGTTCGCCACATGCTTAATGCACATGTTAAAGAAACCAGCATTAATCTCCTCGAATTTTGCCCTGCTGAATTTTGTTGAGAAGTCAATTCCCTCGTACAAGCAATCGATTTCAATTGGTGTTTGTATTGTTGATGACAAATCTCTCTTCGCTTTCTCACAGGCAACTTTTAACCTCATCTTTGCTCTTGCATTCTCACTCACATCTTTTTTTTCTTTCTTCAAAAAGATTTCAACACAATGATTCACCATCAACTTGTCAAAATTTTCCCCACCCAAGTGAGTATCACCACCCACTGCTTTAACTGTAATTGTACCATCCTTGCTAATCTTGAGAAGAGACACATCAAAGGTTCCACCACCCAAATCAAATATCAATACGTTTTTCTCTTCGGGGCCGTTTACATCAGCACTCTTGTCTAGACCATATGCGATAGCTGCTGATGTTGGCTCATTAATCAAGCGCAAGACATTAAGGCCCGCCAACACACCAGCATCCATAGTCGCCTGACGTTGCTTGTCATTAAAATACGCAGGAACGGTTATCACGGCATCAGTAACCGTTGTTCCAAGAAATGCTTCAGCAGCCTCTTTCAAGTTTCTTAGAATCATCGAAGACATTTCTTCTGGTGAAAACTTCTTTTCGTTTGACTCATGTTCAAATACAATGATTAGCTTATCTCCAGAGCCTTCAATCACCTTAAAAGGTCTAGTTTCAATGTCTTTCTGCACTACACCATCACTGAATCTAGCTCCCATCAAACGTTTAACATCTGCAAATTATTTAAAAAAGTACAAAGCTTCACAATGTCATCAAGTATAAAGATAGACGTTATGTGAGGGGGAGTGACTAGGGTTTTATATAATGCACCTAGAATATGAAAGTTCATCAAATATCAGATTTCATAGTAAAAACACAAAGCTATAACATGAATGACAAGGGTTTTATATAATGCACCTAGAACATGAAATTTCATCAAATATAAGATTTCATAGTAAAAACACAAAGTTTCAAAATGTCATCAAATATAAGATTTATATAAGATAAATGACAAGGGTTTTATATATTGCACCTAGAATATGAAAGTTAATCAAATATAAGATTTCATACTAAAAACACAAAGCTTCAAAGTGTCATCAAATATAAGATTAGATACTAAATGCAGGGAATGACAAGGGTTTTAATAGAATACTAAAGTTCATCAAATATGAGATTGGACATTAAATGAATGAAATGGCTAGAATATTGAAGTTCATCAATAGGAAAGTTCACCAAAATGCTAGAATACTGAAGTTCATCAATAGGAAAGTTCACCAAAATGAAGGAAATGGCTATAATATGAAAGTTGTTGATTAAAGAAACTTACCAAAAACAGTGTTTTTAGGGTTCCTGGTGATCTATTTTTTGCAGCCTCGCCTACTAACATTTGTATTCCATCCCAAGCAACGCATGAAGGAGTGATTTTGTTACCTTGTTGATTAGGAATGATCTCAACACGGTTGTGCTTATCAAACCAGGCTGCCACACAAGAGTATGTTGTTCCAAGATCAATTCCAATTGCTGTTCTTTCACCTCTCTCGGCCATCGATCTTCAAACAAGTGAAAGGTGCACAAAGTATTAGATGGATGTGCCGATTGTTGCAGAGAAATGATCAATTTGTATACGAAACTAAAACAGTGAAATGAAGATCACTTCAAATATCAAATCCATGGGCAGAGAAATGATCAATGCGTATACGAAACTAAAACAGTGACCACTTCAAATATCAAATCCATGGGTCGCCTTGATAAGCTAAAAAGGCTACTCAAAAAGTTTTATTATGGGAACTTGCAATAAAACAATAATGAAATTCTGTTTTTTGTTTTGAAACTAAACTAAATACAAATTCTTATTTTGCGTTGTTAAACTCTAAATTAGTGCGACCTTATTTTATTATTAGGCTAGAGGGTATAGTGATGGTCCTCCAAGGAAGGATGATCCACCACGTAGGCGTCATGTCATAGTCCTTCCAAAGATGGTCTATCCCACAAAATTAGAGGGTATGGGAGGATGATCCTACCAGGGGCGAAGGTTTGTTGGTGCCCGGGGGTGCACCCGCCCACCCCAATATTCCGGTTAGAAGTGTATAGGTTTCGATTTTCCGTCCGGAAATTTTAAAAATTATATAGGATCGCCTCCCTCTAGGTAACAAACTTTACTTTAATTTATATATTGTATAAATATTTAAGAAAAATTGTATAGGATCGCCTCCCCCCAATTATTTTTCCAAAATATTTATACAATATATAAATTAAAGTAAAGTTTGTTACCACTTTGTATATAAGTGATGTGTAGTTTTGTAAATATATTTTAACTCTTATTTGTTTAACCCTAGGTTACCCACCTCACAATAAACTTAATTACAAATTTTTATTGTGTCTAAGAACGGGTCCTTTGAATGAATGCATTTTTTTAGTTTTATTTGGAACTATTATTATTTGACTTGACTCGAATCGATAGTCGACCCGAAACATAACGAGGAGACTCCTGAAAAAGACACGACAAATGAGACTTGGATGCTTTACACTGATGGGGCCTCAAACGAGGACGGCGCGGGAGCTGGATTGCGCCTAGTAAGCCCTGAAAACCATGAATTCACTTACGCCATCAAGTTGGACTTTAAAAACACAAACAACGAGGCGGAATACGAGGCATTTCTGGCAGGCTTGCGCCTCGCCATCAAAATGGGAGCTAAAAATCTACAAGCACATGTTGATTCACTCTTGATAGCCAGCCAAGTCAACGGTATATACGATGCAAGGGGTGAAGTTATGGCCCTATATCTGGAACAAGCAAAAGAGTTGCTTCAACAGTTCAAGTCTCACAAGGTCATCCACATCAATCGCTCTGAAAACAAACCAGCTGACGCCTTGAGTAAGCTTGCTTCAACATCCTTCCAACATCTTGCCAAAGATGTAAGGATTGAGGTACTCAAGAACCCGTCAGTCTTGTTACGACAAGTCAATGTGATCGAGATAGGGCAGCCATCCTGGATGACCCCTATCATTCAGTACCTGAAAGAAGGAATACTCCCAGAGAATAAGGCAGAGGCAAGAAAAATTCAGAACAAAGCTCTGCAGTACGAAATGAATGGTGGTATCTTATACCGCAAGTCCTTCTTGGGACCACTCCTGCGCTGTGTGGACCCTCAAGATGCGAACTATCTGATAAGGGAGATTCATGAAGGAATCTGCGGCATCCATGCGGGACCACGCATGGTTGTTGCGAAGATTATGAACGCCGGGTATTACTGGCCAGGGATGCACGTTGATGCCCTGAAGGAGCTGCGCAAGTGCGACTCCTGTCAGCGGCACTCTCCAAAAACCCTGCGCCCCAAGAACGACCTGATCCCCGTATCAACTGCTTGGCCTTTTCAGCAGTGGGGAATCGACATGGTAGGACCCTTCCCAGACGCCCCCGGCGCCGTCAAGTTCATAATAGTGGCCATCGATTACTTCACAAAATGGGTGGAGGCCAAAGCCATTGCTTCAACTACAGCCATGATGGTGCGCAAGTTCGTTTGGGAACACATCATCTGTCACACCCCCAAAATCCACACGCGGAGTACCACCGCTTGGAGGCGTGACATGACCAGGATCAAGCCACCAATCATATTGAACATAAGTATATATATATCAAAAGTCATTCATCAAAACGATAGGTGTTTACAAAACCAAATATAAACAAGTGTGTAGCGGAAGCATTAATGTAAAACCCAACATAAGTTTAAGTACAAAATGTTATAATGTTTAATAACACATTCACGATCCAAGTCCACAACGACTGTGCCTCCCGTGCAAGCTCCAAAAGTACCTATGGTCCTGCAAGGCATGTAACAGAGAGTCAACAACTAGTTGAGCGAGTTCACAGTTGGTTATTTAGTTATAATGTTCATTTCGTAAATCGTATGTTCGTTTAGTAATCATGTATCGTATGTAATAGCATCGCGGCCCTCAAGGCATGTTTGCGAAGATTAGTGGGGGTTTCCCATATGTTCACTAGACTAGTTATATTTGTATCGCGGCCCTCCAGGCATGTTTGCGAAGATTAAAGTATAGTTCGCGGCCATTCCAGGCATGTTAGCGAAGATTGTTCTAGTATCGCGGCCGATCCTGGCATGTTTGCGAAGAGAAGTATATGTATCACTAGTCTAGTAGGATCTACCATTGACCTTCCTCTCCCGAGGCCAATGGTATGTAATTTCAATAACTCTTATGCATAAATAATCAATCAACCCATTCCCATCCCCGGGAATCCCATGCCTTGGTAAAAGTGTGAACTCACCTTGTTTGCTCGGTATGTTAAGTTAAGTGCTCACAATAAATCAGTCAAGTCCTATAGTGCACGTATACTCAATCAGTTCACATTCGTAAAGTTTCACATGGAACTAGTGTCACAGTATATCACAAAGTGTTTAACAGTTCATAACATGCAACACAAGCAGTTAATTGCATCTATACATGTAACAGAGTTGGCATCTAGCAAACCTAGCAAATTAACTGAGTGAATAAAGTTAACGGAGTTCAATGGAATAACAGAATTAATCCACTTAATTTGGAATAATAAATAATCAGAGTAAGTCAGTTAACCCAGTTAATCAACTTAACAGAATTTGTCAACTAACAGAGTTACTCAAACAATAAAGTTATCAACTTACATATTTAACATAGTTAAATAAACTAACTGAGTTAATCAAGTGCTTAGTTTAAGTAAATAACATATTTTAATGACATAAAGTATTAACAGTAGCTTATTGTTGCCAAACAAACAAAAGTGCCGAAATCACCCTTTGGCCGAAAACCAACTTGGCCGAAAACACCCTTTAGTCGAAATCACCTAAGTGGCCGAAATCCCCTAAGTTCCGAAATCCCTTATGTCCGAAATCACTACCCTTGGCCGAAATCCCCTTAATGCCGAAAACCAAATAGTGCCGAAAACACTCATGTGCCGAAATCCAAGTTTGGGCCGAAAACCCCTTTGGGCCAGAACTGTTTGGGCCGAAATCACTTAAAGTGATTTCGTCCAGTTTATAAGGTGGGGGTGTTTTCGTTACTGTTCATCATCATCAACAATCCTTACTGTAACATATTAACAACCCAAAAACTCTATAAACTCATAACAGATACATGATTAAACATTTACAAATCATCCAATCAATCATTAATATAAAACAAATACTCTACCAAAACTTTGTGAGATCAAGAACATACTTGAATCAGTTTATCTTTTATTAACATATACCCACTGTTAATCAAAATATCAAATATACAGAAGGTTCATAGATGATAATTATCTATCAAGCACACAATGATCAATCACATAATCACATATATCAAATATATACATACATCATGATTAAACATCCAATAATCATACGATAAGCATCTTAATCAACTGAACATGAAGATCACTAACCAAAGATTTAAACAGAGGTTTTTGCTTCAAGATGAGTTCTCTTAGTGGGTTATCAGAGATAGAGAGAGACAAAGTGATAAGATTTGTTTTGGTAAATGTGAGACTTGTAGGAGAAGATTGTTTATAAAAAAAAGATTATACAAAATATCTAATCACTGGGCCATGGGCCAAGCCCATCTGTGTGATTTCGTCAAAAATTCTGGACGAAAACACTTAAGTGTTTTACATCACTTGTGTGATTTCATGACTATTGTTTTCAGTTGGTATCTATCTTTATTTAACATAGTTAAATAATAACACCTTAATAACACACACTCATATATAATAAATACATATGGATTTCCAAGTACAAAAATATTAATCGAAATACGATATAACGTATTACAAAGGTAAGCGTTGTGAAACAACGAGTCGTATTAACAAACAACTAAATAAAAAAAATTAGCGTGCACTAAATGCGAAGATAGAATCTTGGAAACTCGAGTTGTCACATTATCCCCAACTTGAAAGAAATTTCGTCCCGAAATTTAGCATGCGGTTACTGAGGAAGCTAGGTAAGTTATCGTTTATTGGTTCTCCTGGGGTGTCACATCATTCCCCCGTTGATTTGAAATTTCTTCCCGAAATTTTGTAGTAGCTTCAGCCTCAGTAGTGGTTGCATTGTTTTCGAACAACTGGGGATATTTGAGTTCCATTTGGTCTTCGCGTTCCCAGGTGAACTCTGGGCCACGACGGGAGTTCCAACGAACTCGAACAAGAGGTATTCTGGTGTTCTTGAGGACCTTAACATCCCGGTCCGTGATTTCAACTGGTTCCTCGACGAAATGCAATTGTTCGTCGATGGTGAGCTCCTTCAAAGGAACTATAAAGGTCTCATCTGACTGCCACTTCTTCAGATTCGACACATGAAAGACGTTGTGAACTGCACTGAGTTCAGCTGGTAAGTTCAGTCTGTAGGCCACTTTGCCTATCTTTTCTATGACTTCAAATGGTCCAACGTATCGTGGATTGAGTTTGCCTCGTTTGCCAAAACGAACAACACCCTTCCAAGGTGAAACTTTGAGTAGTGCTCGATCCCCAACTTGGAATTCGAGTATTTTCCTGTCTTTATCAGCGTATACTTTCTGACGGTCACGTGCTGCCGCCATGCGTTGTCGTATTTGAGCAATCTTTTCAGTAGTATCAACTACCATTTCCGGACCTGTGATCTGACTGTCACCCACCTCAGCCCAACAAAGAGGTGATCGGCATTTACGCCCGTACAATGCCTCAAATGGAGCAGCTTTAATGCTGGTGTGGTAACTGTTGTTGTATGAAAATTCCACAAGTGGCAAATGTTTTTCCCAGCCTTTGCCAAAGTCAATTACGCACGCCCGAAGCATGTCTTCTAGAGTTTGAATAGTGCGCTCAGACTGCCCATCTGTCTGAGGATGATAAGCTGTGCTCATGTCTAAACGAGAGCCAAAAGATTTGTGCATTGCTTGCCACAGTTCTGAAGTAAAACGTGCATCACGATCAGAAATAATAGACGTGGGCACCCCGTGCCTCGAGACAACTTCCTTAAGGTATACGTCTGCTAGAGTGGAGAACTTATCCGTTTCCTTGATAGCCAAGAAGTGAGCAGACTTTGTGAGTCGATCTACGATCACCCAAATAGTATCATTTCCGCGCTGAGATCTAGGTAAGCCGGTAACAAAATCCATGGAAATTTGCTCCCATTTCCATTGTGGTATCTCAGGTTGTTGGAGTGGGCCTGAGGGTTTCTGATATTCTGCTTTGACTCTCGCACAAGTCAAACACTTGCTAACGTAGCGAAGAGATTAAGGCTGAGGGTTGTTGAAAGTGTAAACAAGTGTATTGTCGAAGGGATTAAGGCCCGACTGGGCACGAAGCGAAGAGGCTGGGTGGATGAGCTCCCAAGTATCTTGTGGGCTCACCGAACCATGCCGAAAACAAGTACCGGCGAGACCCCTTTTAGCCTGGTTTATGGCTCAGAAGCGGTTATCCGGCAGAAGTTGGCCTACCCTCTCCGCGTTTGACAGCAGTCAACGCAATCGACAACGAGGCAGAGCGTCGTCTTGACTTGGATCTGCTAGAGGAAAGGCGCGAAATCGCGCGTATCAAAGAAGCCAAGTACAAGACACAACTGGAGAGGTACTACAACGTGCGAGTCCGCATCTGTACCTTCACTCCAGGGGAATATGTCTTTCGAGACAACGAAGCCTCAAACGCCGAACGCCCAGGAAAACTAGCACCCAAATGGGAAGGCCCATACCTGGTTCACGAAGTGCTAGGAAAAGGGGCTTACAAATTGCGCACCCTGGATGGACACATCATCCCGCGCACGTGGAATGCGCAACAACTACGCAAATGCTATATATGACTATGTAGGCCCCGCGCCTTTATCCACTAATGTCGGCTACGCGCCCTTTACTTTCTTATGTTGGCTACACGCCTTTTATGTTACAAGCAATGTATCTCGGCCTAAGCGCCTACGCAATCAATGAAAGCATACGACATGCTCTTTTATCACTATCCGACTTATTTCATTACAAATGCATGTTAAACTTCTGATTAGCACGAAAACACTCCAGTTACGCTCAAGAGCCTCTCTTACATTTATTCGCGCTAACTTAACCAAAGTTTCTAACAACAGTGCAATAATTGTAACGGGAAAATAAGCAAACATACTATGTAATAAGCGCAACCGCGCAACAGTTATAAAGAAAAAACAAAACAACAATGTCATTCATTAGATAAAAGCGCGCCCGCGCAAAGAGTTACATCAGAAACCTACTTGAAATTTTTACAAGGCACGAAGCCTGTTGACAAACCTATTCAAATTCATCATCTCCACTGTCATCATGCTTATCGCCTTTATCGCCATCTCCGCCAGGCTTACCGTCACCATCGTTTCCACCATCATTGCCCGCCGCTTCATCTTCGTCAGAGAGTTCTACGTGCTCTGATGGATCAAGAATGCCCTTCATACGTGCACACCAGTCATCATGTTCCAAAGCCTTCGAGACTAAATCCATCACAGGTAAGGCTAAATGATTATAAGATTTTTCAGCTCGAGCCAATTCGGCATCAGCTCCATCAGTTACCGAGCAATGACTGGCATCAAACTCTTGTCCAAACATTGCTGCGGCATGTTGCGCACACTCCATATAACCTCCGCGATGTCCAACGGCGCGAGAAGCATCAATGAGAGTAGCGACAGTCTGATCCAGCTCGCCAGCATTCAGAATCGAGTTAGCCATCTGCATCAAAGTAAGCAAGTAAGGAACTAACTTGGTAAGCAAAACCAAAGTTAAAGATAATACCAGAACTATTCCCCGGCCACGCAGCCACTCGGCATCAGAGACAAGAGTATCCACGATACCCTGAGCTTCAGCATAATTAGTCTGCGCTACATTAAGAGCTGCAGTACTAACATCACGAGCTTCCTCAGCCCTAAGCTTCGCCTCTTCAGCTGAGGCAGCTTTAGACTTTTCAGCCTCCAGATCGATCTCCAAGGATTCACTTTTGTCAACCTGCTCTCGCAGGCGACGTTTCAGCTCAGCAATCTCGACATCCTTGGCCCGAAGATCCTTGTCCTTGCCCGACAGCTGCACCTTCACGCCAGCAAGCTCACCCTAAAAAGGACAGGACTTAGGATATATTGCAAACAAAGCACACAAGGAAAAAGTCTAAGTTGCACAAACCTCAAGTTGCTCCCTAGCAACCTTAGCAGCTTGCGCATCTTCGAGTTTCGCCGTCAACTCCACAACCTTAGCCTCAAGGTTGTTACGATCCGCAGCCGCGCGCTCATTATCCTTCGCGCATATGCGCTTGAACTCAGCTTTCTCCTTAGCCAGCTGTTATTCAGCAGCATGAAGCTTGTTTTTCAGGCCCTCGCGCCCCCAGTCTTCTGCCTTCTTATCAGCCTCAAGCTTGGCCTTCTCTTCATCAAGGGCGGCTTTTGATTTCTCAAATTCACTTATACGCTTCAACATCCGCTCACGGTACCTCTCCCAATCCGACCGCTCCCTAACCATTGTCCGCCACTCACGGACAATTTGGTGGTTAGCAGCGCGAGCATTCGCCTCCCCAAGCATGTAAGTACGGTACAGCCCTTCATGAGTTTTCGCCTTCTGCCTATTAACTTCACCAGGAGTGAAAGAGTTTAAGAACCAATCGCGGCAAGGGCCAAACTCTTGGAAGGTGTCCTTCTGCCTCAAATTCCAGGGAGCCTGGTGGGGGGCATTACCGCGCTCCTCTTCGGTATAACTTTTATAGTAGATATCTCCAAGAGTATCCTTGGCCCCGATAGCTTGCGGATTATAACCCCCGGCGCCACCAGAGCTCGCGCCACTAGAAACGTACGTAGGGCGGGTAGGTCTTTCCACCTCAGGTTCTTTCCTCCTCTCTTGATGGGGCTTTGTAGACCCCGCAACGCTCAAAACCTCCGGACCCCGCAACGCTCAAAACCTCCGGACCCCGCAACGCTCAAAACCTCCGGACCCCGCGCTTTCTCCTGGATAGTGATAGCAGCGGCACCGGTATACCTCAAGGAATCACCACTAGGCTTTTCAACAGCCTTTTGCTTCTCCTTCTCCACTTCAGAGGCTTTCTTCCTATCTTCCTCAGCCTTCCTATCCTCCTCGGCCTTCCTCTTTTTCTCCTCCTCCGCTTTCTTCCTCTTATCCTCATCAGCTTTCTGCCTACGCTCTTCATCAACTTTCCTCTTCTCTTCGACAGCCTTTGCCTTATCACCTTCAGCAACATGTTTGTCTTTGGCAGTCTCAGCGCCAGCAGCCTTAGAAGATTTAACGGTGATCTTCGGCCTCTTTGGCTCTGGCTCCGTAATCACAACACCCTTCTCAGGGGTTTTCTTCTTACCCTCTGCAAAAACCAAGGGATCAAGAAAAAGAGCAACAACAAGGAAGAGCTAAAAACAAACTTACCAGGAGAGAACCTATAAAGTGAGCACAAATTGCTCTGTTTACCAAGCACTAGAGCCCCGCCAACCTTCGACGCAATGGACACACCAGCAGGCGCCTCGCTCCTCGTTCTTTTTCTATCAACTTTTCAGCAGCCTCCTCTTCTTCTTCCTCTTCCTCTTCCTCATGCGCAACAGAGGAAGGAGTAGCGCCAGCGTCCGGGTTGCGAGAACCAGCGCTCCCTGAGCCACCAGTTCCAGTCTTCTTTTCGCCTGCGCGCGACAAACCTTCAAGTGAGTCACTAATAATCACGAAACCTCTCAAGTCACTCTGACGGAGGCGAAAAATACCTTTATCCGCAACACCAGTGGTTGCGCGACTACCCCCAGCACCCTTGCTGGTCACCTCAGCATCCTTCTTCTTCTTCTTCACCGGTTTTTTCTTCTTCTTCTCTTCTGGGTCAATACCCAAGTCGCGCAACACACCTGCAAAGACGTTAGACCACGAACTTAGCTCTCCGTTCGAGGATCCTACAGACTCCTCGCTGGAAAGAGAGATAACTTCTTTCCCAACAAAAGTCACAGAGCGCAAAGGGCGAGGGTTCGGTATGTGCGCACCTTCGTTTGCAGTGGGCGGCAAGGCGAACGCATCAGCAACAGGATACATAAAGTTATCCCTTATTTGGTCATACCAGTATTGCTCTCCGTCTTGAAGCGGGCGCACGCCCATTCTACCGCCAAAAGTGGCGAAGGCAGCTTGATACAAGCGCACCTCTACAAGATTAATCGTATCAAAAAATAAAAAAAATAAAAAAAGGAAAAATGCAAGCCCCGGAAGATCAGTAAAAATAAGAAAATTACTAACCTTCGTCATCAATCATTAAGATAGGAACCTCTTTGCTATCAGGCGGCCACTGGTCGCTCATCCGCGCCGCTACCAAGACATTCTCCCCAAACACTCGGTTTGGGGTGGCAGTAAGCTCCCGATACCAAGCCTCAGTCTTAGGGATCTCCAAGTCTTCCTTCACAATCGCTTCAGTCGAGGCGCGAAACGTCATGGGTATCGGAACTACCTCCTCCCGTATATAGAAAAACTTAGGTTTCCAGTAATGGCAACTCTTAGGAGGGTTTAAAAGTATCTTCTTCGCCGTGCCTCGACTGGCGAAGGAATAAAAACCAATATTCCTCTGGAGTTGGTAGAAAACCCGGAATCTATCTACAGTTGGCTCTATGCTATGAGCCCAACACAAGAACTCGAAGTGTCGAACCCGAACCATTCCGGGTGGGCTCATTTGAGATATATGGAACCCATAATATTGAAGAACATGAGCCATGAAGTTAGTCGCCGGCAACCGGAAGTTGCCCTGATGGAAGAAGTCTTCGAATAGGATGATGTACCCCGGCGGTGCATCAGCGGCCGTCTGGTTCTGGCCGGGGTACCGGGCATCCCACTCCGGTGGGAACCGGAAACTACGGGAAAGTTGTTCAAAAAGCCCTAAGTCCCACCGGAGAACGGGCACAGGACCTTCTTCCCCGGGGTTATCTTCGTGCTGTTCCTCAGCCATCAATAGATAAGACAAGGATCTTGAATGATCTGGAAACAAGCCTGATAATCTGCGACGTTGTTCTTCAAGAACTTGAAGATCTGCTGCAACCGTGTTCTTCAAACTTTGAAGATCCAAAGAAGTTTGAGAGAATAAAAGAGTAGTAGAAGAGAAAAGTGAGGAGCCTCACATCTCCCCGGATATATATACCCATCGCATTTAATGCGATGGGTAACCGTGCCGAAGTCGCCGCAAGCACGGCCAACCAGAAAGCGCCACGTAAGGCGTGTTTCCCGGAGTGACGGTTACCACGCGCGCGTGGGCCTCACTCTCCTGACGAAAAGCTGAACCGTCAGCAACAAGTTGATGACAACCGTCTGAGGTCAACTCAAGCGTCACCAACCACGACTTTTTCACCAACCTGTCAGAAAATTCAAACTTCGAGGTTTTTCCCGCCCAAAGTCAGTAGAAGCTTCGTGTAAAAGCCAACAACAAGCCTGGTAGCCGCGCCGTAGTAACTAACAATTTACACGCGCGCCGTCTACCATAGCCAAAAGCATCATTCTACTTTATTTTTTCTTAAGTCCAGAGCTCCAACCACTTGCCTTGCGCATGGTGCAGCACTGGACTGGGGGGACTTGAAGGGGTATGGTCCCAAAAAGCCGCGCAACCCCCTGTAAGGTCGCGCAGGACCATACTCCTTAACCAGCAATTTTCTTGATCGCCAACCTCGCGCGAGCTACAACATACCTGTGTAACGCGGCGCGAGGTCCACATAAGAGTAAACTCCAATTAGCAACACTTAGCATTCTAAAAGGGACATCTGAAAGCCCATGCCGCGCGCATGATAATAACGTTGTCAACAAGAATCGTGCGTGACTACAGCGCAAGGCCTTTCCAGATAGTACACAAGGTACAAGTGGCAGAATAAAAGAGCCAATCAGGGTCCTTCTGTTCCTGCGCAATCGTGCGCCACGATCGTCTGACATGCAGGAGACAAAAAGTACTGAAGGACGCCTATGTGGCACCAATCATAGGGCAGAGACAACTGCCCCACGATCTCCACTTACCTGCTGATGGCAGAAGGGCGACCAGGCCGACAACAGTGACACGTGGCTCCAATCACGTTGCGCCAACTCCACAAAGCTCCTAGAAGCCACTAACGGTCGACACCAGTGAGACAAGGAGCATATCCTCCATGTTGTCGCCTTCCGGCCCAAGGCCCATCAGCCCACACCCTCTTACACCTCTCCGGCTATAAATAGAGACCTTCACTTCACAGGTTAATTCATTCCATTCCCTCTACTCTCACTTAATACTTTATTCTCTCCCCAAAGCAGTCGCTTATTCTCACGCCGGAGCCCGGTTAAGAGGGAAACCCCCACATTCCCCTCTTAGCGAGTAACGGTGTTTTGTTTTGCAGATAAACCACGATCATTAGGAGCTCAGGAAACTTACAAGAAGATTAACCATCATGGTAGAAACATAAACCAAACTGATTAGTCCCTTAATTAGTTCTGTGTTTCTTCAGTGGCGCCCACCGATTTTTTCTACAAACCACTTTCATCTTCTTATTTCCTGAGTTTTCACTGCTTTTCTTCCTTCGATCATGGCTGGTCAACGAATCATTCCCGAATTTGTTGGTCTTGGAGCAGACCCTAACGCAGCGTTGGGGTTGGATAATCAAAACATCCAACCCCAACACGTTGAAGAAATCGGCGAGATCGAGATGGCCAACACCGGGGGTCCTCGCGGGAGCTTCACCCGCATCAATCAAACTACCCCAGGAAACAACGGTGCTGGACCTTCGAACACAGCTCCACCTCAGAATATCTTAGGGCTATTAGGGCTACCAGTGGGCGAAACCCCAGCCTCATGGTACGCCAAGCAACTCGCCACCATTAACACGGCATATCAATCCTTGAGCGCGCAACAAGCAGTTCTAACGGCAGAACCTTCCTTGGTTACACCAACTGGCCCAAGTCACGGGCCGCGCCAGATGCCACCACCGCAAAATATCCAAGGAAGAGCCAGCAGACCTCCCCCTACCCGGAGACTAAGCGTGCAGGACACGCGCGATACACGGGGGGAGACAGAAAGCTACTATGACGACCCGTCAAATTTCCAAAGAGGCCCAGTTCATAGCCGGCTCACGCCGCGCAACATGAACGATGAGTGGGAAGAAACTGACCCGAATGATCCAACCTGGGAGAACGATGACGAGTCCTCGGTCTTCAATCGTTTGCAAAGAAATCATGAGTACTACAAACCAAGGCAACACGTTGGTTATTCCGAAGAGGCAGAGCGTGACTTTCGCCTCGCCTATCGACCAGAAGAAGCTATAGAGCATTCGAAGTTCATCCCAAAGATAGCACTAGCGCCGCTCAAGAGAGAAAAGTTGCCTCTGACCGTCGGAAAGTTCAACGGATTGACTGATCCAGACGATCACGTCAGAGTATTTACTAGCGTGGGCTGCATGGGAGGTTGGAACATGCCCATGTGGTGTCATCTGTTTATCCAAACATTAACGGGGGCTGCTCGCGCCTGGTTCGACAGCCTTCCTCCGGGAAAGATAAAATCATGGGTAGATTTCAGAACTCAGTTTTTGAGTCACTTCAGTCAACAAAGGCGATACCAACGCGACACAGCTGAAGTTGAAGATATCTGGCGAAGAGATAACGAGGGTTTGGAAGATTTCATTACGCGCTTTAACAAAGAATGTTTGGAGATCGGTGGCATGAGTGAGCAACTCATGCGCTGCCATTTCAAGAAAGCCATCCGCTGTGATAGCCTGATTAGAACCATCACTGGGAAAGATGGAATGCCAAAGGAGTGGGATAACCTCATGGAAGCCGCGAAGATAGTCGCGCAAACGGAAGAGTCACTTGCACGAAACAACAGTTATCGTTCTGAGGATAGATTTTCCAAAGGGGGTCACTCGCGCGACGATAACAGGCGCAACAAAGGCAAGAACCCTAGGTGGAAGGCCAACCACTCCAGCGGTTATAATGACCGACCCCGTTACGAAGAACGATCCCGCTATAAGGAAGACGCGCGAGATACTATTGACCGCATCGGCTATAGAAAAGCAGTCAGAGACGATAACCGTGAAAAGCATTGGACTCCGCTCATAAAAACGCCAAAAGAGGTGCTAATGACGGAGAACCATGATTTTAAGGCTCCCAGGCCTATGACAAACAAAAAGGGGCAAGACCCCAATCTATATTGTGATTTCCACAAGGATACAGGCCACTTAACAGATGATTGCTACAGCTTGCGTCAAGAGATCGAGAAAGCACTAAAGAGTGGAAAGCTGAGCCACTTAGTGAAGAACGTGCGCAAAGAAACGCGACAGCTCCATCGCCACGATGAAGGAAATCACAAGAAGGTTCGACGCCTGGAAACACACATGGTCAATGGACCAAGGTATAGCGCAAGAGAAAAAGGCAAGAGACCTTATGAGCCTTCATGGCAAGAACAGCAAGTTGTTTTCCCGGTGGTGCGCGGGGGTCCCCGAGCCACATGACCCATCGTCATCACCGGTATCATCGGCCATTATGAAACTGAATACGTCTTCATTGACCCGGGGAGTACAGCAGACATCATCTATGAACAATGCTTTAACCAGTTCGACGATGAAGACAAAGCGAGACTTGAACCAGTTGACTACCCACTGTCTGGATTCTGCAATGAAATGGTCTTCCCGTTAGGCCAAATTAGCTTCCCCGTCACACTCTCTGACGGGAAGCATTCGAGGACAACAAACGTCAACTTCATGGTGATGCCTGTTAAGTCAAGACATGATGTGCTGATCGGGAGAGAGACGCAAGGTGAGCTGAATATGATAACTTCCACCCCCCACTCAGCGATTGGTTTCCCAACCAAGACGGGGGTGGCAATCGTTTATGCAAAGAAAGAAGTGATGTCAACAGAAGAGATGCGCCCAACAAAAGCGGCGAAGGTTTCAGCAACCGAGCCCGAAAAATGGGTTTTAAATCGCAAATATCCGGAGCAAACGGTGACGATAGGTCACGCTATCTCACCAAATATCAGAACTCGTCTCAAGCAGCTCCTATTCAAGAACATGGATATTTTCGCCTGGACCCCGGCCGACATGACCGGAGTCCCGCGCGACATCACAGAGCACTGTTTAAATACCTATCCCTCGGTTGAGCCGAAAGTCCAAAGAAGGCGCAGCCTAGGGGCAGACAAGACGAAAGCAATGAATGAGCAAGTATGCGAGTTACTTAAAGCCGGCATCCTGCGAGAAGTACGTTATCAGAGTTGGGTTGCGAACCCCGTAATGGTAGAGAAGTCTAATGGTGGATGGCGAATGTGTGTCGACTATACCGATCTCAACAAGGCATGCCCTAAGGATTGTTACTCTTTGCCTGAGATCGACAAAAAGATAGACTCTCTCGCGCCATACAGATGGAAGTGCTTCTTGGATTGCTACAAGGGGTACCATCAAGTTCAGATGAAGCTCGAGGATGAAGACAAGACGGCTTTTCGCACTGATCTGGGAATTTTTTGCTATACGAAGATGCCATTTGGCCTGAAAAATGCTGGCGCCACATACCAGCGACTGATGGACAAGACCTTCGCGGGTGACATCGGAAAGCATATTGAAGTTTACATCGATGATCTAGTGGTCAAAAGTCCCGAAGAGGACCAAATGTTGAAGGACATCGAGAAAACGTTCAATTCATTGCGCAACGTAAACATGAAGTTGAATCCGGCCAAATGTTCTTTTGGCATGGAAGAAGGAAAGTTTTTAGGCTTCATAGTCACCAACGGCGGCTTCAAAGTGAATCCGGAAAAAGTCCAGGCGATAGAGCGGATGCCATCGCCGCGAACAATCAAAGAAATGCAACGGTTGGCCGGCCGCCTCGCCGCACTTAACCGCTTTTTGTCAAATCACGCCGCGAAGTCGTACCCTTTTATCAGCACACTGCGCAATTGTGTAAAGAAGCAAGAGTTCAGGTGGACCCCTGAAGCAGAAAAGGCTTTTCAGCAAATGAAAGAGTGTTTGATCGAGCTCCCCACCCTGACTGCACCATTTGAAAAAGAACCACTCGTACTGTACTGTACTTATCTTCTTCAGATAAGGCAGTAGGGTCGGTGTTACTAGTGGAAAGAAATGGAGTTCAAACTCCAATTTATTATGTCAGCAGGGTACTCACTGACCCGGAAACGAGATATTCCACGATGGAAAAGTTGGTACTAGCGCTGCTACACGCCTCCAGAAGGCTGCGCAGATATTTCACAGGGCATGTGATCACCGTGCTTACCAATTTCCATATCGGCACGATACTTCAAAAACCAGAAACGTCCGGGCGGTTAGCAAAATGGGCCATCGAGCTGGGGGGCCACAACATTCTATATCGGCCGCGCCCAGCCATCAAGGGCCAGGTTCTAGCGGACTTCATCACAGAAGTCCCAGTTGAGAAAATCAAAGATTGTGAGCTAGTGGAGACTCCCGAAAAAGACACGACAAATGAGACTTGGATGCTTTACACTGATGGGGCCTCAAACGAGGACGGCGCGGGAGCTGGATTGCGCCTAGTAAGCCCTGAAAACCATGAATTCACTTACGCCATCAAGTTGGACTTTAAAAACACCAACAACGAGACGGAATACGAGGCATTTCTGGCAGGCTTGCGCCTCGCCATCAAAATGGGAGCTAAAAATCTACAAGCACATGTTGATTCACTCTTGATAGCCAGCCAAGTCAACGGTATATACGATGCAAGGGGTGAAGTTATGGCCCTATATCTGGAACAAGCAAAAGAGTTGCTTCAACAGTTCAAGTCTCACAAGGTCATCCACATCAATCGCTCTGAAAATAAACCAGCTGACGCCTTGAGTAAGCTTGCTTCAACATCCTTCCAACATCTTGCCAAAGATGTAAGGATTGAGGTACTCAAGAACCCGTCAGTCTTGTTACGACAAGTCAATGTGATCGAGATAGGGCAGCCATCCTGGATGACCCCTATCATTCAGTACCTGAAAGAAGGAATACTCCCAGAGAATAAGGCAGAGGCAAGAAAAATTCAGAACAAAGCTCTGCAGTACGAAATGAATAGTGGTATCTTATACCGCAAGTCCTTCTTGGGACCACTCCTGCGTTGTGTGGACCCTCAAGATGCGAACTATCTGATAAGGGAGATTCATGAAGGAATCTGCGGCATCCATGCGGGACCACGCATGGTTGTTGCGAAGATTATGAACGCCGGGTATTACTGGCCAGGGATGCACGTTGATGCCCTGAAGGAGCTGCGCAAGTGCGACTCCTGTCAGCGGCACTCTCCAAAAACCCTGCGCCCCAAGAACGACCTGATCCCCATATCAACTGCTTGGCCTTTTCAGCAGTGGGGAATCGACATGGTAGGACCCTTCCCAGACGCCCCCGGCGCCGTCAAGTTCATAATAGTGGCCGTCGATTACTTCACAAAATGGGTGGAGGCCAAAGCCCTTGCTTCAACTACAGCCATGATGGTGCGCAAGTTCATTTGGGAACACATCATCTGCAGATTTGGGCTCCCACTCAAGATTGTAACCGACAATGGCACCAACTTTGCGTCTGAAGACCTCCAAAACTGGATGAAGGAGATGAAAATCGAACACACTTTCTCCTCCGTTGCGCACCCTCAAGGCAACGGGCAGGTTGAAAGTGTAAACAAGTGTATTGTCGAAGGGATTAAGGCCCGACTGGGCACGAAGCGAAGAGGCTGGGTGGATGAGCTCCCAAGTATCTTGTGGGCTCACCGAACCATGCCGAAAACAAGTACCGGCGAGACCCCTTTTAGCCTGGTCTATGGCTCAGAAGCGGTTATCCCGGCAGAAGTTGGCCTACCCTCTCCGCGTTTGACAGCAGTCAACGCAATCGACAACGAGGCAGAGCGTCGTCTTGACTTGGATCTGCTAGAGGAAAGGCGCGAAATCGCGCGTATCAAAGAAGCCAAGTACAAGACACAACTGGAGAGGTACTACAACGCGCGAGTCCGCATCTGTACCTTCACTCCAGGGGAATATGTCTTTCGAGACAACGAAGCCTCAAACGCCGAACGCCCAGGAAAACTAGCACCCAAATGGGAAGGCCCATACCTGGTTCACGAAGTGCTAGGAAAAGGGGCTTACAAATTGCGCACCCTGGATGGACACATCATCCCGCGCACGTGGAATGCGCAACAACTGCGTAAATGCTATATATGACTATGTAGGCCCCGCTCCTTTATCCACTAATGTCGGCTACGCGCCCTTTACTTTCTTATGTTGGCTACACGCCTTTTATGTTACAAGCAATGTATCTCGGCCTAAGCGCCTACGCAATCAATGAAAGCATACGACATGCTCTTTTATCACTATCCGACTTATTTCGTTACAAATGCATGTTAAACTTCTGATTAGCACGAAAACACTCCAGTTACGCTCAAGAGCCTCTCTTACATTTATTCGCGCTAACTTAACCAAAGTTTCTAACAACAGTGCAATAATTGTAACGGGAAAATAAGCAAACATACTATGTAATAAGCGCAACCGCGCAACAGTTATAAAAAAAACAAAACAACAATGTCATTCATTAGATAAAAGCGCGCCCGCGCAAAGAGTTACATCAGAAACCTACTTGAAATTTTTACAAGGCACGAAGCCTGTTGACAAACCTATTCAAATTCATCATCTCCACTGTCATCATGCTTATCGCCTTTATCGCCATCTCCGCCAGGCTTACCGTCACCATCGTTTCCACCATCATTGCCCGCCGCTTCATCTTCGTCAGAGAGTTCTACGTGCTCTGGTGGATCAAGAATGCCCTTCATACGTGCACACCAGTCATCATGTTCCAAAGCCTTCGAGACTAAATCCATCACAGGTAAGGCTAAATGATTATAAGATTTTTCAGCTCGAGCCAATTCGGCATCAGCTCCATCAGTTACCGAGCAATGACTGGCATCAAACTCTTGTCCAAACATTGCTGCGGCATGTTGCGCACACTCCATATAACCTCCGTGATGTCCAACGGCGCGAGAAGCATCAATGAGAGTAGCGACAGTCTGATCCAGCTCGCCAGCATTCAGAATCGAGTTAGCCATCTGCATCAAAGTAAGCAAGTAAGGAACTAACTTGGTAAGCAAAACCAAAGTTAAAGATAATACCAGAACTATTCCCCGGCCACGCAGCCACTCGGCATCAGAGACAAGAGTATCCACGATACCCTGAGCTTCAGCATAATTAGTCTGCGCTACATTAAGAGCTGCAGTACTAACATCACGAGCTTCCTCAGCCCTAAGCTTCGCCTCTTCAGCTGAGGCAGCTTTAGACTTTTCAGCCTCCAGATCGATCTCCAAGGATTCACTTTTGTCAACCTGCTCTCGCAGGCGACGTTTCAGCTCAGCAATCTCGACATCCTTGGCCCGAAGATCCTTGTCCTTGCCCGACAGCTGCACCTTCACGCCAGCAAGCTCACCCTAAAAAGGACAGGACTTAGGATATATTGCAAACAAAGCACACAAGGAAAAAGTCTAAGTTGCACAAACCTCAAGTTGCTCCCTAGCAACCTTAGCAGCTTGCGCATCTTCGAGTTTCGCCGTCAACTCCACAACCTTAGCCTCAAGGTTGACAATCTTGTTACGATCCGCAGCCGCGCGCTCATTATCCTTCGCGCATATGCGCTTGAACTCAGCTTTCTCCTTAGCCAGCTGTTGTTCAGCAGCATGAAGCTTGTTTTTCAGGCCCTCGCGCCCCCAGTCTTCTGCCTTCTTATCAGCCTCAAGCTTGGCCTTCTCTTCATCAAGGGCGGCTTTTGATTTCTCAAATTCACTTATACGCTTCAACATCCGCTCACGGTACCTCTCCCAATCCGACCGCTCCCTAACCATTGTCCGCCACTCACGGACAATTTGGTGGTTAGCAGCGCGAGCATTCGCCTCCCCAAGCATGTAAGTACGGTACAGCCCTTCATGAGTTTTCGCCTTCTGCCTATTAACTTCACCAGGAGTGAAAGAGTTTAAGAACCAATCGCGGCAAGGGCCAAACTCTTGGAAGGTGTCCTTCTGCCTTAAATTCCAGGGAGCCTGGTGGGGGGCATTACCGCGCTCCTCTTCGGTATAACTTTTATAGTAGATATCTCCAAGAGTATCCTTGGCCCCGATAGCTTGCGGATTATAACCCCCGGCGCCACCAGAGCTCGCGCCACTAGAAACGTACGTAGGGCGGGTAGGTCTTTCCACCTCAGGTTCTTTCCTCCTCTCTTGATGGGGCTTTGTAGACCCCGCAACGCTCAAAACCTCCGGACCCCGCGCTTTCTCCTGGATAGTGATAGCAGCGTCACCGGTATACCTCAAGGAATCACCACTAGGCTTTTCAACAGCCTTTTGCTTCTCCTTCTCCACTTCAGAGGCTTTCTTCCTATCTTCCTCAGCCTTCCTATCCTCCTCGGCCTTCCTCTTTTTCTCCTCCTCCGCTTTCTTCCTCTTATCCTCATCAGCTTTCTGCCTACGCTCTTCATCAACTTTCCTCTTCTCTTCGACAGCCTTTGCCTTATCACCTTCAGCAACATGTTTGTCTTTGGCAGTCTCAGCGCCAGCAGCCTTAGAAGATTTAACGGTGATCTTCGGCCTCTTTGGCTCTGGCTCCGTAATCACAACACCCTTCTCAGGGGTTTTCTTCTTACCCTCTGCAAAAACCAAGGGATCAAGAAAAAGAGCAACAACAAGGAAGAGCTAAAAACAAACTTACCAGGAGAGAACCTATAAAGTGAGCGCAAATTGCTCTGTTTACCAAGCACTAGAGCCCCGCCAACCTTCGACGCAATGGACACACCAGCAGGCGCCTCGCTCCTCGTTCTTTTTCTACTGATCAACTTTTCAGCAGCCTCCTCTTCTTCTTCCTCTTCCTCTTCCTCATGCGCAACAGAGGAAGGAGTAGCGCCAGCGTCCGGGTTGCGAGAACCCGCGCTCCCTGAGCCACCAGTTCCAGTCTTCTTTCCGCCTGCGCGCGACAAACCTTCAAGTGAGTCACTAACATTCACGAAACCTCTCAAGTCACTCTGACGGAGGCGAAAAATACCTTTATCCGCAACACCAGTGGTTGCGCGACTACCCCCAGCACCCTTGCTGGTCACCTCAGCATCCTTCTTCTTCTTCACCGGTTTTTTCTTCTTCTTCTCTTCTGGGTCAATACCCAAGTCGCGCAACACACCTGCAAAGACGTTAGACCACGAACTTAGCTCTCCGTTCGAGGATCCTACAGACTCCTCGCTGGAAAGATAGATAACTTCTTTCCCAGCAGAAGTCACAGAGCGCAAAGGGCGAGGGTTCGGTATGTGCGCACCTTCGTTTGCAGTGGGCGGCAAGGCGAACGCATCAGCAACAGGATACATAAAGTTATCCCTTATTTGGTCATACCAGTATTGCTTTCCGTCTTGAAGCGGGCGCACGCCCATTCTACCGCCAAAAGTGGCGAAGGCAGCTTGATACAAGCGCACCTCTACAAGATAAATCGTATAAAAAAAATAAAAAAAAAGGAAAAATGCAAGCCCCGGAAGATCAGTAAAAATAAGAAAATTACTAACCTTCGTCATCAATCATTAAGATAGGAACCTCCTTGCTATCAGGCGGCCACTGATCGCTCATCCGCGCCGCTACCAAGACATTCTCCCCAAACACTCGGTTTGGGGTGGCAGTAAGCTCCCGATACCAAGCCTCAGTCTTAGGGATCTCCAAGTCTTCCTTCACGATCGCTTCAGTCGAGGCGCGAAACGTCATGGGTATCGGAACTACCTCCTCCCGTATATAGAAAAACTTAGGTTTCCAGTCATGGAAACTCTTAGGAGGGTTTAAAAGTATCTTCTTCGCCGTGCCTCGACTAGCGAAGGAATAAAAACCCATATTCCTCTGGAGTTGGTAGAAAACCCGGAATCTATCTACAGTTGGCTCTATGCCATGAGCCCAACACAAGAACTCGAAGTGTCGAACCCGAACCATTCCGGGTGGGCTCATTTGAGATATATGGAACCCATAATATTGAAGAACATGAGCCATGAAGTTAGTCGCCGGCAACCGGAAGTTGCCCTGATGGAAGAAGTCTTCGAATAGGGTGATGTACCCCGGCGGTGCATCAGCGGCCGTCTGGTTCTGGCCGGGGTACCGGGCATCCCACTCCGGTCGGAACCGGAAACTACGGGAAAGTTGTTCAAAAAGCCCTAAGTCCCACCGGAGAACGGTCACAGGCCCTTCTTCCCCGGGGTTATCTTCGTGCTGTTCCTCAGCCATCAATAGATAAGACAAGGATCTTGAATGATCTGGAAACAAGCCTGATAATCTGCGACGTTGTTCTTCAAGAACTTGAAGATCTGCTGCAACCGTGTTCTTCAAACTTTGAAGATCCAAAGAAGTTTGAGAGAATAAAAGAGTAGTAGAAGAGAAAAGTGAGGAGCCTCACATCTCCCCGGATATATATACCCATCGCATTTAATGCGATGGGTAACCGTGCCGAAGTCGCCGCAAGCACGGCCAACCAGAAAGCGCCACGTAAGGCGTGTTTCCCGGAGTGACGGTTACCACGCGCGCGTGGGCCTCACTCTCCTGACGAAAAGCTGAACCGTCAGCAACAAGTTGATGACAACCGTCTGAGGTCAACTCAAGCGTCACCAACCGCGACTTTTTCACCAACCTGTCAGAAAATTCAAACTTCGAGGTTTTTCCCGGCCAAAGTCAGTAGAAGCTTCGTGTAAAAGCCAACAACAAGCCTGGTAGCCGCGCCGTAGTAACTAACAATTTACACGCGCGCCGTCTACCAAAGCCAAAAGCATCATTCTACTTTATTTTTTCTTAAGTCCAGAGCTCCAACCACTTGCCTTGCGCATGGTGCAGCACTGGACTGGGGGGACTTGAAGGGGTATGGTCCCAAAAAGCCGCGCAACCCCCTGTAAGGTCACGCGGGACCATACTCCTTAACCAGCAATTTTCTTGATCGCCAACCTCGCGCGAGCTACAACATACCTGTGTAACGCAGCGCGAGGTCCACATAAGAGTAAACTCCAATTAGCAACACTTAGCATTCTAAAAGGGACATCTGAAAGCCCATGCCGCGCGCATGATAATAACGTGCTCAGCAAGAATCGTGCGTGACTACAGCGCAAGGCCTTTCCAGATAGTACACAAGGTACAAGTGGCAGAATAAAAGAGCCAATCAGGGTCCTTTTGTTCCTGCGCAATCGTGCGCCACGATCGTCTGACATGCAGGAGACAAAAAGTACTGAAGGACGCCTATGTGGCACCAATCATAGGGCAGAGACAACTGCCCCACGATCTCCACTTACCTGCTGATGGCAGAAGGGCGACCAGGCCGACAACAGTGACACGTGGCTCCAATCACGTTGCGCCAACTCCACAAAGCTCCTAGAAGCCACTAACGGTCGACACCAGTGAGACAAGGAGCATATCCTCCATGTTGTCGCCTTCCGGCCCAAGGGCCATCAGCCCACACCCTCTTACACCTCTCCGGCTATAAATAGAGACCTTCACTTCACAGGTTAATTCATTCAATTCCCTCTACTCTCACTTAATACTTTATTCTCTCCCCAAAGCAGTCGCTTATTCTCACGCCGGAGCCCGGTTAAGAGGGAAACCCCCACATTCCCCTCTTAGCGAGTAACGGTGTTTTGTTTTGCAGATAAACCACGATCATTAGGAGCTCAGGAAACTTACAAGAAGATTAACCATCATGGTAGAAACATAAACCAAACTGATTAGTCCCTTAATTAGTTCTGTGTTTCTTCACTTGCTGATTAGGAATGATCTCAACACAATTGTGCTTATCAAACCAGGCTGCCACACAAGAGTATGTTGTTCCAAGATCTATTCCAATTGCTGTTCTTTCACCTCTCTCGGCCATCTTCAAACAAGTGAAAGGTGCACAAAGTATTAGATGGATGTGCCGATTGTTGCAGAGAAATGATCAGTTTGTATACGAAACTAAAACAGTGAAATGAAGATCACTTCAAATATCAAATCCATGGGCAGAGAAATATCAAATCCATGATCAATGTGTATACGAAACTTAAAACAGTGATCACTTTAAATATCAAATCCATGGGTCGCCTTGATAAGCTAAAAAAGCTACTCAAAAAGTTTTATTATGGGAACTTGCAATAAAACAATGGTTTACCCAATAAGACTAAAGGGTATGGAGAGGATGGGCTTGGAGGGGATGAGCCGCCACGTAGGCGGCTCGTGGGGGATGGGCCTCCTTCACATTTGAGGGGGATGGAGGATGGGGCTACCCCACCTCATTATTTTATATTGAAAATGGATGAGATAGAGGGTATTTAAATTGAAAAAGGATGAGAGAGGGGGTATTTAAATTGAAAAAGGAAATATAATATTCAAAGTGAGGCCCCGTCTCATTCGGCTGTGGGGAGCCGTTTGGGCCGAGCCGACCCTCAGGGGGGCGGTGTGGGGGACCGGCGCCGGTCCTAGCCGGGCCTAGCCGGCCCCCATACCCTTTAGTCTAATGAAATTCTCTTTTTTATTTTGAAACTAAACTAAATTAGTGCGACCTTATTTTTTTATTTTAAAACTTATTCTAAAATTTTCTAAGGTTTCATGTAGTATACTTTTACATCTCACGTTGTTAAACGGTTAAAAAATTAAGCCATCCTTATTTTTTTTAGCTTGCTGGTGAAAGAAATAAGCGATGTGATTTTCAACTAGAAAAAGTGTAGCCCATAAGATATCATAGGGGAGATAAAATCGAAAAGTTATGTTTAGGTGAAAAATAGATCATCATGTAATTATATTAGCTGGACGGAATGGTGTAGATACCCATTGTATATGTTGTAATTTTTCTGGTCCTTTGCCGGTTTGGGTCTGGGGCGCTGTTGTTCTGTAAGCCTTTTGCCCGTTTGGGTCGAACGTATGTTTTAATGAAGTTTAATTTTCAAAAAAAAAAGTTAAAAAAATAAGCTGTGAGTTATGTGTTAAAAAAAGTATTTACGTTAGCTTCTGAGCTAGCTATTTAATATAATTTTACATTTAAGATTGTTAAAGCAGTTATAAAGTTAAGCAGCGAGTTATGTGTTGTTAAAAAAACTATGTTAGCTTCTTAGCTAGCTAAGATAATAGGTAATGGTTATACAGAGTGATATGAATGTACTTGGGCTAAAGAGTCATCACCTTACCATTGATTAGACATTTCATATTGTTGAATTGTAACTTGAAACAGTGAATCTCTAACTTAATCTAGTTACTTTGAAGAGTAAATAAACTGCTAAAACATGAACTAACACGATAAAAGTGCAAAAGTGATAGTCAATAAAAATGTTAATACTTCACAAAAAAAAAAAAAAAAAAAGTAGTAAAACTACGCAAGGTAGGTAAAAAACTATTACCATTTCAAAGATTTTTTATGTTTGGTTGAGATTAGAAATTATTACTTGGTGTTTTGTAATTGAACTGGTGTTATACCTCACCCGTGTTGCGGGACGCTAAGTCGAATATTTTTTAGTTTCGTAACATCTACGCATGTATTTTGATTACTAGTACATACTACTTATAATACGATCTAAAAAAATACATCGAGTCAAACAATTAAACCAAAAGACTATCATATTTTTGTTAAAAAAAAACTAAAACGATAACAAGCCTGTAATTTTGAGCCAGTAGCCAAAATAGAAATTTGTCAGGACCAATGAGCGAGTGCTAGACAGCTACTTGACACAAATAGTTACATTGAGTCAATCAAGTAAAATAAAACATTATCATAGTTTTGAAAAAAAAAAAGATGACAAGGCTACAATTTTTAACTGGGCCAAAATCGTAATTTTTGAAATGAGGGCAAAATCATAATTTTAAACTGCGGGCAAACTTGTAGATTTTTAGCTGGGGGGAAAACAATAATTTTGTTTTGAACTGAGGGCAAATTCGTAAATTTAAACCAGGGGAAGAACATAATTTTATTTTGAGCTAAGAGTAAAAACGTAATTTTAAATTGAAGGGGCAAAATGGTAATTTTAAACTTGGGAGAAAATCGAAATTAAAAGGACCAATGAGGAAGTGTAAGGTATGTATAATAAATATAAACATATAATTATTGAAATCGAAAAAAGCAAAAAAAAAAAAAATGGTTGCCCGCCCAAACCCACCAGTAAGTATGCAGTACTGTTGCCCCTCGTGGGGTTCGTAGATATTGAAGATGAAGATGTTGACGTTTTAAATGAAAAATTAGAGCAGTAATGTGTCAAACCGAAGCCAAAGTCGACTAAACTCAAAATGAATTAGATAAGGTCTTAGACTACACCTCTAAATTAAACCCATCTATCCCGGTAAGATGTCTTCAGGCGTGTGGAAAACCATAATGGGCATTGACATGTTGGGCATTTAGTTTTTCATGAGAGCATGGCCGATAAATCATCCATACATAACAAAATCGCTTGAATTTTCTTGTCCAATAATTCATCGATCAGTTCTTTTAGTTAAACCGTCTGACACGTGGGGACACTAGCTACCATGTACTCCGCCTTGCAATATGATAAAGTAATTGTACTTTTATTTTAATAACACAAAGTAATTGGGGAAGACCCAAAATAAAACACGTGTTTCATAGTACTTCTTGCATCATCTAGATCTTTGTTGTGACTACTATCACTGTAACCGACCAACATATTTTCTCCTCGAGTATAGGTAATGCGATAACTAAAACTACCTTATAAATAAGGAAGAATTTGCTTTATAAGAACTGCATGAGATTACTTCGGGCATTGCATGTACCAACTTGTTACTCTGACAGAAAACACCAAACCTGGTCGAGTCCATAGGAAAGTTAGTAGGATTGCAGCTAATTATACCGGCTTCAGTCAAAATTTTCTTTGCGTACGTCTCTTGCTTAATTTTTATGGCGTCATTCCTCTATGAAACTTCAATTCCAAGATAATAAGTCAGTTTTCCCAAATCAAACATTTCAAAGTTTTTAACCATCTCGTGCTTAAACTCCATAATAAGTTTCAAATTGTAACCCGTCAGAATTAAATCGTCCACCTACATGACGATTAATAACACATCTGTTCAACCGGTTCTTCAGTATACGGCTTGTTGTTGCGAGCACCGGTGAAATTTCATATTTAACAACATATTTTTTAATTTCGTATTCCACGCACGTGGAGCTTGCCTCAATCCGTGTAACGCCTTTGATAATATACAAACTTTATGCTCCTTGCCTTTGTTAACGAACCTTTCTAGTTGAACAATATAAACTATTTTTAATTCGCCATATAGGAATGCAGATTTAACATCAAGGTGATGTAATTGCCATCATTCATTCGCTGCGAGTGATAAAAGTAACCGAATTGTTTCCAGTTGAGCAACCGAGATGAAACTTCGTCAAATTGACTTCGGGTTACTGAACATAACCCTTTTCCATGAGTCTGGCCTTGTGTTTATTTAGTTCCATCCTTATTTCGCTTAACCTTGAAATCCCACTTCAATCCAATTGTTTTTGGACCACAGGGTAAGTTGGTTAGATTCCACGTATAATTTTTACTAATTGAATCAATTTCGGTACACATTGTTTTCATCCACTCCGGTTTAGATTTCGCATCGTCAAACTAAGCTGGTTCATGTCACACCCCAAAAACGTCGCAGCGGAATATTAAACGTAGTGGTGACGGAAGTTGGTGCCCATTTATATCTTGTTGATCGATGCATTTAATTGTTGGACATTAATTTTGATTTATTTTAAACATAAGTTATTAAACATTACATTTTAAGACACGACACGACCACATGGTTAAGTTGTCTTTGATCCTCGCTGATCTTATTACATACGTCCCAGAAAGTTTAAAAAGTAGTCCAACATTTTAAGTAACACAACATGCATCATCAAACACAAGATACGCCATGATTCCCGAAGCCGAACTCAAGTACCTGTAGAACACGTTAAAATCAAGTGTAACACAAAGGAAGGTGAGTTGACATATTCACATTCAAACAATTCATTCTAAAGTAAAACTTTATGATTATGTGTTTATTTTAAAACATCCATATAATTTATAGAAAGTCCGTTTTACTTCCTTAATAAAATTCATGGGTCATCCGTCGTAAGTTTAAAACCCCGACAATAAGGCTCCTACCCAGGTTCTGTATATTAAATTCATAGAGTCAATTTTCAGACTCGTATGTTAGCTAGACAATACAAACTATATATTTACCATGTAGTGATAATCAATGCTAGACAATAACCAGAATCTAAATTCGTCGCTTGACTTGACACGGGGCGACCGGTCACGACGGGGTTGTCAACCCGATAGATCTACCAACAATTATTCGCGTACATTTACTTAATAGATTAAACGACATCATGGGCGCAGGGTCCACTTTGAGACGTATATGATGGCTGCCTCACGTACAATATATATATCCTACTAATATGACAAATTTAATACACGAAGTTGTACAAATCCCCTCTCTTGAGACCAGGCCAACATTCGTCCCAACTTTACAGTCTGTTTCTCCTCGGAAACACCGTACCATCCCAATTTCCTCCAAACATTCATTCATCAAAAACGTTTTACCTCGAAACGTATGATTTATCAAACTCCATATATTTTCAAAGAAAATATACATTTTATATTAAAAGGTATGTTTTAATCCAAAAACATTATTAAACCCTTTTATTGGCGTGTTCTACCCCCAAAATATGTACAAAGCAGTAAAAATAGTGGTTTAGTGACACTCACCTTTGGGTGCGTATTTTAAATAGTGCAATCGCATAAATTGATTTCTACACGTCCTATTATATATATATATATATATATATATGAACGATTTTAAATCAATATACATAACACAAAAATCCTAAGTTTCTCCATTTCTTAGAATTGTTCAGATAACTTTGAGATTTCTCGAAAAGTTATCATTTTTTATTATGTTGGCACGCTAATATATATATATATATATATATATATATATGAGTCCATATATATTTTTAATATTTTTGAGACTTGAACGATTTTATTGGGGACCGTTATCGTGTAAATCCGTTAACACTCCCGTTTATACGCAATATATCTACGATTTGCGAGTCGTAATATATATACATAAACGTTCACATAAAATATCATCGAAACACGCGAAATCTTGTTAACTTATCTATTTTATCATTTTTCAAGCAATATACATAAAATATCTCATATGTATCAAATTTCATGCTCGACAAACAAGTTACACATTTAACGCGATTCTTACCGTTTCTACCGCACAAAACGCACAAGTATACATGCATAATCCAAATTTTCATTATCATGTTAAAACTTAACATATTTTCACATTCACATGTTTAAATCACATAACACATCCTAACACATAAGGTTCACCCAAAATTTACCCATACTAGTGTTCATTGAAAAATGCGTATTTTAGCGATTCGGTAACATTTTCGGGCGTCGGAAGTCATGTATGACTAATCAAACACCAAGTAAACTTAAAATTAGTTAAAATCCTTATTTTTAAACTAAAAATATCAGTTTACTTATTGATCTAAATCAGTTTTTAAAAATCACTCGAAAAGCCGATTTTTGACCGTTTTAACGCATAGTTTTGCGTTAAACGTTACTATAATCATCCCAACTCGGAATGACTTGATATTTTAACACAATACATATTATTTACTGATTAAAATAGTGGTTATAATCAGATTAGTGCAGTTTTTGTGTAAGTCACATAAATCATGCGATTTCACGTATTTTACAACTTTTAATGGACCAAGTACAACATGCAAAGCTAGCAAACCGTATGACAAAGTTATATGTCACTAAACACTTTAAAATAACTTTATTTTAGTGTTTAAAATCTGATTAAAACTGATTTTTACTAAATCATACTCAAATCACCTTTTTATGATCACCTATTATCATGTATGTCTAAGTATATACATCTAGTGCACCCATATCATAAAATCATCATTTAACATGATCTTAAATGCATCAAAGAACATATTTATTTCATGCTCAAGTAAATCAAAACATATCCACTCCATTGTCTAATCATTTTCACATAATGCATACATTCTTTCATTTAAGTACATGTGACCAAAAACTTACATACATGCATACATATATACATATATATACGGCATATATATACACATATATGAAGTTCCAAAAGTTCACTTTACATCACATTCATCTCAAATTACAAGACCCTTTTAGAACCTTCTTTTATGACATCTTTTTAAACCATGCATGTAACCCATCTTTCAAAAATCAAATCATTCAAGATTCATTTAACAAAATCAAAACACAACTAAATAGATACACTCATAAACTTTCGGCCATACATACATATACACAGCGGCGGAACTAGCTCAAAAACTTAGGGGTATCCTAATTTTTTATTTTTTAGACCAGGGGTATCTTTTTTATTACGGTGACGAAGTTGCGGGGAATTTTTACATTACGGAAACGGAGTTAAGTTGTATTTTTACACTACGGAGACGGGGTTGAGGGGTAGCCCGTGCTACCCCTGGTAACATTGTAAGTCCGCCACTGCATATAGATACACACCCATTTCCATTTTGTTTGAAATCTTATTCTTTGTTTGTTACAAGTTTGTGATTTATTCCAAGTTCAAGAGAAACTTTCCATCATCTTTATCGTCACTAAAAATCAAGAATGTAATTTTGAAAATAAGTTTATACCTTTCAAGTTTTTAGTGGGTTTTAACAAGATTTTTGATGGTCGGAAGCTTGTTTCACCAAGAAAACACTTTCGGATCTTCAAAACACCTTGAAACGTTCTTGGAATGAACTTTAATCTTCAAAAACAAATTAGAATTTTCGAAATATGGCTGGTTATAGGGGTGTTCGGCTGAATTATTGAGAGAGAGAGAGAGAGACAGAGAGTGTTTGAGTGATTTTTGAAAAGTGTCTTGGGTTTGTGAAGATATGGTGTGATCTTCTATGCATATTCATCACCCACCTCCCCTCATGGCCAATAAATGGAGGAGAGAGAGAGAGAGAAATACTATGCATGGCTGCCATCTATTTACTACACCCACATATATATACGAATTTATACATATATATATCTAATATAGAGTAAAAACTGGTATTTTACTGGATACCGGGTATTTTATCTAGCGTTTTAATCCCGTTTTAGTGCGTTTAACTTATTTTTATCATTCTATAAAAATAATCACATAAAATTATTACTGAAATAATTACCAGTTGCCTTGACTGGCTGCGTTGACGGTATTTTGTCTAATGCGCGCAGTATCGCGCGGTACGTGCTTAAAATCGCAAAAATAGGAATTTAGGAGTTTTATTTATTTTTATCCTTCTATAGTAATAAACTCATCAAATTATTACTAAAATGATTATCAGTTGCCTTGACAGGCTGTGTTAACAGTATTTTGTCGGTATACGCGTTGCATCGCGTGGTACGCACTTAAACTCGAAAAATAGAGTTTCTTAGCGTTTTAATTTATTTTTCCTCACGAATATGATTAAAATCACTATTATAATAATACCATACTATTTTTAGGATTTTAACACTGATCGGGTGGTCACCGACGTTCGTTTCCCATTTTAACCGTTACGCGATAAGCGTTTATCTTACCGTTGCCAACATAATTTTTACCAAGGTTCAAATTTCCCAACTCATTAAATACCATATATAAACATCATAATTAGTCAAATACAACATTTTATCTATTCACAACACGTGTTACAATTGTACGATACGGCCTGAAAAGCCAGGTGTCACAGTCTCCTCCTGTTTAGGAAATTTCGTCCCCAAAATTTTTCTCTGCAGGTTTTGTTTTCGCACTAGGTGGAAACCGTAAAAATACGTTTAATGAATATAGTCTTGTAGTTTATGCGAGAAACTTTGATTCTTACAAAGAATCTTCGTAGACCTATACTACGCACATCCTCAATTCCTAATCTCACGTCTCAACGCTCTCTACCCTTTCCAAGGTTCAACATTTACGAGCACTTAATCAAGAAGATTTAGTCAATGTTCCACCATTTCGGGTTTATCATACGTATATTCACATATACATTACCCTGTACCTGAGGTAGTCTGAGTTTACACACGATTAATCCAACTCGAGATGAGCTCTCGAAAGTATCTAATCTCATAAACTCGTTTTCTTTCCTTCTTACATTCATTTCAGGTATCCACGGATTGCACAACCAATAAATTACATATACTACTAGAATACTGTAATCGCCTCTCCAGTTATTAACATAACTCTTCTAGTTATACATACTGCTTCTACGGTACTTCGATAAACTTCCGTTTATCTCCTAAAATAAATCTTTGCAAAGAACAAAATCAGGGTATTATCCATTATACACTTTCTCTAACTGAACATATGCAACACATCATGTACGCCACTCCATCTCTTATGGTAGCTTGAGCCTATAAGCGACTGATTCAACTCAAGATGGGCTCTTAAAGGACCTAATCATTGTGGCTCAGCTTTTCTTTTCTCTGCTAACTTAATAACATCCTTTAAAGTAATTCCTCCAATAGAACCAAATCTTCGATCTGAAATCGCAATAGTTTCCTTCAATTGTCCATGTAATCCTTCTGTCGATCAATTGGCGAATTTTAACCTTCCCTCGATCTAGGAAAATCCTGTCGCTGGTTTCCTAGATAACTCGGGTCTGGTTAATTGTCCTATGTCATGTCAGCCCGACAAAGTGATAATCAACACTTCCATCCATACAAGGCTTCAAACCGAGCAACCTAAATACTAGCGTGTTACTTATTGTAGGATAACTCTGCCATGGGCATGTGAGTATCTTAACTTCCTTCGGAGTCAGTACACGCTCCCAACTTTTCTTTCAAGGGTTTGAAAAGCTTCCTCCTAACTTGCTGTCCAATCAATTTCCCTTTGGTTTGCGTATAGGCAAGTATGTCGTTAATGAGTATTATCATGAATTTATCCGATTAGGGTTTCCATACCCTATTCATGAGATTCATGAATATAAATGGCACATTAATTTAGTCAAAAGGCATGACTAATAACTCGTAATGGCCATATCGCGTTTGAAAAGCAGTCCCTAGAATATCTTCGTCAGCAATCCTTCAACTGATGATATCCTGATCGTAGATCGATCTTCATGTAGCAGTTGGATTCCTGTAGCTTGATCGAACAAATCGTCAATCCGCGGTAAAAAGGGTACCGATTCTTGATAGTCAACTTGTTCAGCTCTCTGAAATCATCACACATCCTGAAGGATTCATCATTCTTTCTCTCAACAAAATAGATACACCTCAAAGCGAAAAGCTTGATCGAATGAAACCCTTGTCCAAAAGCTCTTGAAACTGACTCGACATTTCTATCATCTCAGACGATGCTTAATCTATAAGGAGATTGTGCAATTGGGCGCAGTACCGGGTGCCAAATTGATTCGAAATTCGATCTGTCTCGCATGGGGCAATCCAGGTAAGTCTTTTTAGGAAAACTTCTGGATAATTGCGAACAATAGGAATCTCTACAATATTCCTACATTCGGCTTTCGTATCCACCACGTTAACTAAGAACGCAGGATAGCCCTTTCGCAACAACTCGAGCATCCTCAAAACACTGACGACTCTCAACCATCGACACTCGACACTCGGCTCGGTTGGTCTTCGTGAACAACTTCCGCCTCTCCACTGTCATCAGGACGAGATATCCTAGCTAGCTTCTTCAAGCGATAGTCCCCACTTCGTTCTCGGATAATCAATCCATCCTCACATCTTCGCCAAGGCTCCCCAACTCCACTGGAAATAAATCGACACTAGAACTATGATCACCTAACTAAATACTACAACCGCAAAAAACCTCACCAGTTTCCATCAACTTACCATTTGCTAGTTCTATCGGACACTTTATACTCAGCTTATTTGTTGGTGAACACGAAAATGGTTCAAAGTATTTCGAAACAAAACTCAAGTCAGCTCCAGTATCAAAAGCACGAACGCAGAATGGTTATTGATCGAAAACATACCGGTAACAACAACATGATCGTCACATGCTTTTCCAGTGAACGCTCTACCCCTGACATTCTGATCCTTTGCTTTAGGACAATCCCTCCTGAAATGTCCCTGTTCACCGCACTTGCAAGCATTCCCTCTAGGCTCGCTCCCTCCGATGTACTCTTAGCATAGCACTTGCAAGTCATATGTCTAGTCCGACCACATCTAGCGCACTTTCTCCGCTCATCCTCGTGAGTCTTCTTCTCAAAACTACTCCTGTCATCCCTGGCATTATCCTTTCTAGAACTGGCTATATACGCCTTCCTCGGACTGCGTTTCCTGTCACGCTTCTCATCAGTTTCCTTCCTCGAACTCTCAGACTTTCGCTTTCGCGAATCCCCAGGTCTAGGCTCGGAGTGCGAAATTATTTGAATGGTCGATCCGCTATGACGGCCCGACATCACGTATACTGTTGCCACGTCATTGCATAGGATACCAGTAAATGATCTTGGGTTACGGCCCTGGATTGTTTTATGTGTACATCTATGTACTGTTCACATAGTTAATGAAAAATCAGAATTACGCTCCGATTATATCATAACACAGGAACTACTAAAACTTTCCGATCATTATATTACTTGATGGGTTTCCGATCTGTGTCCTACCAAAACCATACCCGTGAGCACCACATCCACGTTCCTGGCCATCATTTTGGTTAGCATCGCGCTGTTCCATGGCAGTATTAACGTGTTGGGCTATGAGTTGTGCCAACTCCTCCGGGGTAGTAGGTAGTCCAGAACCCTGTCTCGCATTTGGCAGCATTTCGTCGTTTCTATTATTTACAACAATAATAATCACATGAGATGATAAACAAAAATAATTCAATCATTAAATGTTAGTGGACCAAACATTGCGCATGTATAATATCCACATATTAATGAGAACAATTTTTAAACCAAAAAGGAACTCATTCGATATTTATACCAGAAATTTACAAAGCTTGTTTTTAGTACTAAGACTAATCAAAATTCAGCTTGTCTACATCAACACCCGCAACAAGTCTATATGAAATTTCCTCCTAAATATCTGAAAATTTCGGCATGCAAGCCATAAATAGGGTTCATCAAATGAGATATACAAAACAAACAACAGAAATAACCAACAACTAACACTTCAATCCCTGAAAGTCCAACATCTTCCTAACAAGCTCTTCTAGCTTATCATACTAGTCCATCTGTCCCTCTAAGTCTTTCATCTTGCCCTTCTTTGTCTCCAAGTCTCCGCATAACGTGGCGAACTGATGATCACAGTGAGAGCGATTGACCCAAATCTCCATCTGCTTCTTCAAAGCGGATGCTGCCTCAGCTCTCGAGGTCGACGTGATCCCTCCAACGGGTCGAGTCCTCTTCCTACGATGAGTGTAGACTTAAAAGAGGTGTAGCAAAACACGTGACTCGGATAGCAGAACAAACGATTCTGTAACGACGGGCGAAAGAATCTCAAGTGTAGGCTCGACAGTATCAGTGAGCTGGACTACTAATGGCTCTAGAGGCCGAGACGTGACATATTGTAACCTTACAAAGTAAGTGTGTGATCAATATGAATACTAACACATAAGGCCCAAATAACAGAAAATCACGTATGCACAAAAACACATACGGGTTTTCATACATGATAAAATTTTCCATGTTTATTTAAAAATCTTGGCTTCGAGAATTTTGGACTTTAAATCTCAAAATTCTTCGGTTGAAGTCTAGTATTTCCTCCGAAAACATCTAGTTCGCTAACAACCATTGGCTCTGATACCAACTTCTGTCACACCCCAAAAACGTCTTAGCGGAATATTAAACGTAGTGGTGACGGGAGTTGGTGCCCATTTATATCTTGTTGATCGATGCATTTAATTGTTGGACATTTTAATTTATTTTAAACATAAGTTATTAAACATTACGTTTTAAGACACGACACAACCACATAGTTAAGTTGTCTTTGATCCTCGCGGATCTTATTACATACGTCTCAGAAAGTTTAAAAAGTAGTCCAACATTTTAAGTAACACAACATGCATCATCAAACACAAGATACGCCATGATTCCCGAAGCCGAACTCAAGTAACTGTAGAACACGTTAAAATCAAGTGTCAACACAAAGGAAGGTGAGTTGACATATTCACATTCAAATAATTCATTCCAAAGGAAAACTTTCTGATTATGTGTTTATTTTAAAACATCCATATAATTTTTAGAAAGTCTGTTTTACTTCCTTAATAAAATCCATGGGTCATCCGTCGTAAGTTTAAAACCCCGACAATAAGGCTCCTACCCAGGTTTTGTATATTAAATTCATAGCGTCAATTTTCAGACTCGTATGTTAGCTAGACAATACGAACTATATATTTACCATGCAGGGGTAATCAATGCTAGACAATAACCAGAATCTAAATTCGTCACTTGACTTGACACGGGGCGACCGGTCACGATGGGGTTGTCAACCCGATAGATCTACCAACAATTCCTCGCGTACATTTACTTAATAGATTAAACGACATCATGGGCGCAGGGTCCACTTTGAGACCTATATGATGTCTGCCTCACGTACAATATATATATCCTACTAATATGACAAATTTAATACACGAAGTTGTATGAATCCCCCGAATCCCCTCTCTTGAGACCAGGCCAGCATTCGTCCCAACTTTACGGTCTGTTTCTCCTCGGAATCATCGTACCATCCCAATTTCCTCAAAACATTCATTCATAAAAAAACATTTTATCTCAAAACTTATGATTTATCAAACTCCATATATTTTCAACGAAAATATAAATTTTATATTAAAAGGTATGTTTTAATCCAAAAACATTATTAAGCCCTTTTATTGGCGTGTTCTACCCCCAAATTATGTACAAAGCAGTAAAAAGAGGGGTTTAGTGACACTCAACTTTGGGTGCGTATTTTAAATAGCGCAATCCCAGAGATTGATTTCTACACGTCCTATTATATATATAGGAATGATTTTAAATTAATATACATAACACAAAAATCCTAAGTTTCTCCATTTCTTAGAATTGTTCACATAACTTTGAGATTTCTCGAAAAGTTATCATTTTTGATTATGTTGGCACGTTAATATATATATATATATATATATATATATATATGTGAGTCCATATATATTTTTAATATTTTTACGACTTGAAAGAATTTATTGGTGACCGTTATCGTGTAAATCCGTTAACATTCCCGTTTATACGTAATATATCTACGATTTGCGCGTCGTAATATATATACATAAATGTGCATATACATTATCATCGAAACACGCGAAATCTTGTTAACTTATATGTTTTATCATTTTTCAAGCAATATACATAAAATATCTCATATGTATCAAATAAGTTACACATTTAACGCGATTTTTACCGTGTCTACCGCCCAAAACGCACAAGTATACATGCATAATCCAAATTTTCATTATCATCTTATAACTTAACATATTTTCACATTCACATGTTTAAATCACATAACACATCTTAACACATAAGGTTCAACCAAAATTTACCCATACTAGTGTTCATAGAAAAATGCGTATTTTAGCGATTTGCTAACATTTTTGGGCGTCGAAAGCCACGTATGACTAATCAAACACCAAGTAAACTTAAAATTAGTTAAAATACTTATTTTTAAACTAAAAATATCAGTTTACTTACTGATCTAAATCAGTTTTATAAAAATCACTCGAAAAGCCGATTTTTGACCGTTTTAACGCATAGTTTTGCGTTAAACGTTACTATAATCATCCCAACTCGGAATGACTTGATATTTTAACACAATACATATTATGTAGGTCACATAAATCATGCGATTTCACATGTTTTACAACTTTTAAGGCACCAAGTACAACATGCAAAGCTAGCAAACCTTATGACAAAGTTATATGTCACTAAACACTTTAAAATAACTTTATTTTATTGTTTAAAATCTGATTAAAACTGATTTTTACTAAATCATACTCAAATCATCTTTTTATGACCACCTATCATCATGCATGTCTAAGTATATACATCTAGTGCACCCATATCATTAAATCATCATTAAACTTGATCTTAAATGCATCAAAGAACATATTTATTTCATGTTAAAGTAAATCAAAACATATCCACTCCATTATTATCTAATCATTTTCACATAATGCATACATTCTTTCATTTAAGTACATGTGACAAAAAACTTACATACATGCATACATATATACATATATATACGGCACATATATACACATATATGAACTTCCAAAAGTTCACTTTACATCACATTCATCTCAATTGTTCACATAACTTTGAGATTTCTTGAAAAGTTATCCTTTTTTATTATGTTGGCACGTTAATATATATATATATATATATATATATATATAGGGGGAGGTTCATTGGGGAACACTAAAAAAGTGGGCAACATCGGGGAACCGACTCAGACGAACTCCGATTGGACTCATTCCAGCGGCGTTGGAGCCGGCTCGTCGAACCCTAACTAAGATCTATTAACCGTAAACCCTAAATCCTAACTCCTAAACTCTAAACCCTAAAGCTAAAAAATAAGGCTAAAACCTAAGCTAAACCGTAAAATCTAAACTATAAACCTTAAAAGCTAAACCCTAAAGGCTAAACCTTAAAGCTAAACCCTAAGGCTAAACCCTAAACCCTAAAGTTAAACCCTAATCCCTAAAGCTAAACTCTAAAGCTAAACCCTAAAGCTAAACCCTAAAGCGAAACCCTAAAAGCCAAACCCTAATATATTTAGGGTTTAGGGGTTATGATTTAGGGTTTAGGGTTAAGAGATCCTAGGTAGGATTCGACGAGCCGGTTCCAACGCCGCTGGAATGAGTCCAATCGGAGTTCGTTTGATTTGGTTCCCCACTTTTCCCCAATTTTTTTGTGTTCCCCAATGAACCTCACACTATATATATATGAGTCCATATATATTTTTAATATTTTTGCAACTTGAGCGATTTTATTGGTGATCGTTATCGTGTAAATCCGTTAACACTCCCGTTTATACGCAATATATTTACGATTTGCGCGTCGTAATATATATACATAAAAGTTCACATAAGTTATCATCGAAACACGCGAAATCTTGTTAAATTATATATTTTATCATTTTTCAAGTAATATACATAAAATATCTTATATGTATCAAATTTCATGCTCGACAAACAAGTTACACATTTAACGCGATTTTTAGCGTGTCTACCGCACAAAACGCACAAGTATACATGCATAATCCAAATTTTCATTATCATGTTAAAACTTAACATATTTTCACATTCACATGTTTAAATCACATAACACATCTTAACACATAAGGTTCACCCAAATTTTACCCATACTAGTGTTCATTGAAAAATGCGTATTTTAGCGCTTCGGTAACATTTTCGGGTGTCGGAAGTCATGTATGACTAATCAAACACCAAGTAAACTTAAAATTAGTTAAAATAATTATTTTCAAACTAAAAATATCAGTTACTTACTGATCTAAATCAGTTTTATAAAAATCACTCGAAAAGCCGATTTTTGACCGTTTTAACGCATAGTTTTGTGTTAAACGTTACTATAATCATCCCAACTCGGAATGACTTGATATTTTAACACAATACATATTATTTACTGATTAAAATAGTGGTTATAATCAGATTAGTGCAGTTTTTGTGTAAGTCACATAAATCATGCGATTTCACGTATTTTACAACTTTTAATGCACCAAGTACAACATGCAAAGCTAGCAAACCTTATGACAAAGTTATATGTCACTAAACACTTTAAAATAACTTTATTTTAGTGTTTAAAATCTGATTAAAACTGATTTTTACTAAATCATACTCAAATTACCTTTTTATGATCACCTATCATCATGCATGTCTAAGTATATACATCTAGTGCACCCGTATCATAAAATCATCATTTAACATGATCTTAAATGCATCAAAGAACATATTTATTTCATGTTCAATTAAATCAAAACATACCCACTCCATTATTATCTAATCATTTTCATATAATGCATACATTCTTTCATTTAAGTACATGTGACCAAAAACTTACTTATATGCAAACATCTATACATATATATACGACACATATATAGACATATATGGACTTCTAAAAGTTCACTTTACATCACATTCATCTCAAATTACAAGACCCTTTTAGAACCTTCTTTTATGACATATTTTTAAACCATGCATGTAACCCATCTTTCAAAAATCAAATCATTCAAGATTCATTCAACAAAATCAAAACACAACTAAATACATACACTCATAAACTTTCGGCCATACATACATATACATACAAACCCATTTCCATTTTGTTTGAAATCTTATTCTTTGTTTGTTACAAGTTTGTGATTTATTCCAAGTTCAAGAGAAACTTTCCATCATCTTTATCATCACTAAAAATCAAGAATGTAATTTTGAAAATAAGTTTATACCTTTCAAGTTTTTAGTGGGTTTTAACAAGATTTTTGATGGTTGGAAGCTTGTTTCACCAAGAAAACACTTTCGGATCTTCAAAACACCTTGAAACCTTCTTGGAATGAACTTTAATCTTCAAAAACAAATTAGAATTTTCGAAATATGGCTGGTTATAGGGGTGTTCAGCTGAATTATTGAGAGAGAGAGAGAGTGTGTTTGAGTGATTTTTGAAAAGTGTCTTGGGTTTGTGAAGATATGGTGTGATCTTCTATGCATATTCATCACCCACCTCCCCTCATGGCCAATAAACGGAGGAGAGAGAGAGAGAAATACTATGCATGGCTGCCATCTATTTACTACACCCACATATATATACGAATTTATACATATATATATGTAATATAGAGTAAAAACTGGTATTTTACTGGATAACAGATATTTTATCTAGCGTTTTAATCCCGTTTTAGTGCGTTTAACTTATTTTTATCATTCTATAAAAATAATCACATAAAATGATTACTGAAATAATTACCAGTTGCCTTGACTAGCTGCGTTGACGGTATTTTGTCTAATGCGCGCAGTATCGCGCGGTACGCGCTTAAAATCGCAAAAATAGGATTTTAGGAGTTTTTATTTATTTTTATCCTTCTATAGTAATAAACTCATCAAATTATTACTAAAATGATTATCAGTTGCCTTGACAGGTTGTGTTAACAGTATTTTATCGGTATACGCGTTGCATCGCGCGGTACGCGCTTAAACTCGAAAAATAGAGTTTCTTAGCTTTTTAATTTATTTTTCCTCACTAATATGATTAAAATCACTATTCTAATCATAACATACTATTTTTAGGATTTTAACACCGATCGTGTGGTCACCGACGTTCGTTTCCCATTTTAACCGTTACGCGATAAGCGTTTATCTTACCGTTGCCAACATAATTTTTACCAAGGTTCAAATTGCCAACTCATTAAATACCATATATAAACATCATAATCAGTCAAATACAACCTTTTATCTATCCACAACACGTGTTACAATTGTACGGTACGGCCTGAAAAGGCAGGTGTCATAGTTCATCATCCGCGAGCAATAAATAATCTTCATCAATAGTGTATGAACTGAATACGTTCATTAAAACGTACCATTTTAACCGTTGCACGATTAGAACTCTGAACAACTGACTCAGAAGAAATAAAATTATATAAACCTGAATTATTGTTTCCACACGTACTACTATTGTTGTTGCATGCCTCATTATTGTCGTTCAACTAGGCCATGTCACGCCCAGATGGCCCCTGCTGATGTGGGCTCTTGGACTTGATGCATCCTTCATCTCGATCTGGGCCTTATGCCATTGAACCTTGTATAAAGGCTGCTGTTACGTTCTGGCTTAGGCCTGTTGAGCCCAAAATACTTCTAGTGGCAGGGCTATTAATTGGCATATAATTCTACTAAGTTTGTGCGCCTAATTGCATTGGGTCACGCAAACCTAATCCAATTCTTTGGCTATTCACGACTGAATTATTCACATGTGGGCCATTAGGATTTATAAGAACATTATCATAACCACTTTGGCCTTCGGTAGTGTAACTAATACTTGACCTAATAGAATCCGACCTGGTTTGCATTTGTGATCCACTAATAGATTCTTAGGATTCCATATTAACCGACCCATCTCCCGTGTCAATAATGCCATCAAAATCCACCTAAAACATACTCGATTTATAATATTCTTCGTCATTAAAAACACTATTTTTCCCAATTCCGACCACACGTTTCATCAAACTCTATATCCCCATCTCAACTAACAACAATTCTTCGAGTCTTTGGATTGTATAAACGATATGCCCTCGAATTATTTTCGCTTCTTGATAAACTAAAGGAGTCTAACGGTCGGCTAATTTTGGAAGATGGCCACCAACAACTTTCGAATACGCGACACATTTGAAAACTATAAGAAATTGAAGATCCGGTTTATTTCGTTTTAACATTCCATACGATGTTTTGTCTTCGTTTAATGCTCATGTTGGAGTTTTATTTATCAAATTGGTTAAGTGCCTCACTGTTAGTTGCATTTTTAGGCACATTTTATCATATTTTTAACACATATTTCCATTGCATATTAGGTATTTAGATCACAGATATTGCATTATTTTGGAAAATACGTGTTTTTGTGGAATGGAATCTACTTTGGTTGGTTTTTGGTTGATATTGTAGGTGCGGAGCGCTTGCTAAGGAAGACATAAGAGTTGGAAAGATTTTTTAAGGCAAATGTTTCAAGGTGCGAGAGTTTTATTGGCTTTGGAAGAAGCAAGTTAAAGTGATAATATTAGACGAATATTGAAAAAGAACGTAATTGGTCGATGGTCAAAAGTTATTCTAATTTGTTCGCATAAAATTGTGAATATGATTAATTGGAGATTTATGAGAATACCAAGATATGTCACGTGGCCTTCAAGTTCATTCATCTTTGTGCATTTGGATTAATCAAGAAAGTGGGCTTCATAAATTTATTAGTGTGGGCTTCAGTGGAAGTTAACTTACAAAGGCTACATAGAATGAATTTGGACAAGTGAAAACTAGGCTTGGGGCCCAGCTGCAATAACATCAACAAAAAACCAACTTTGAAAAAAAGAAGGAACACATCTTTGGGGGACGACTGGAGATCGAAATCGAAAAGGACACTTTGGTGGTTTTGTGATTTTCTAGAACAGCACAAAATTGTTACTTTTGTTTAGTAAGTTTTAATTGTTTTATGCTTTGTTTCTCAAATGTATTGATTGAACTAGCCATCATGTCCGGCTAGAATCGTATAGTTTCAACATCGGGGTTTATTTTCTTTGATTTGGTTCACAATCTTATGTGAAACGGTTATGTTAGATCCAATTATTTTAGTGGTTTGTTTGTGTGATTCTTGTTTTTAATACGGATCCAATCCGGAAAATATTAGATTGTTAATAAACTTGATCAACTTATTAATTTTTCTAATAAAGTTCAATCAATTTTTAGAACCCTAATAAAGTTTTAATTTTTGATACAAGGAACAAATAATATTTTGAGTTTGTCTATGAACCCAAAATTATTATAGAATCATACATTATAATTAAATACTCCGAACGGCGTGAGTGTTTGATTGTAATTGATACTTCTATCTCGCAACCCGCACGCTAAAATCCGAACGGCGTGAGTTTAGAGTAGCGGGTTGGCTCTAATCAACGAAACGCGTTTGGTTAGACAATAAATAGAGTGGAGGTCCGAACTGCGTGACGTCTAGTGTCGATACAAACTATTATTTAAAAAGGATTATTGCACCGTGACCGTTAATGATCGTAAGTCGAACCGAATCAAGAAATTGCCCTGGTGTTGAAATTAGTTTTTAACATCTGAATTTTCCAACTACTTCATTAGCTCTTCTTTTTAATCTAAAAATTATAAATTGTTTTTACTTTTTAGTTAAACTAAACCCCCCTTTCAAAACAATCGTATCTGTGTCTAAAACGTTTTGGCATAATTCGTTAATCTGTATCCCTGTGGACACGAACTCTACTTCCACTCATACTAGTAGTTTTCTTATTATTTTATTTTATTTGCTGGATTCGACACCCAACAAATTGGCGCCGTTGCCGGGGATACAGCAAATTTAATCGTTTTATGCCAAGATCTTTGCGTACAGGTACACCACTCGAGATTGACCCGGAGATCGAGAAAACAACAAAGAGATTAAGGAAGCAAGCAAAACAACGAAAGAAGTTAGCAAGCTCCTCATCCTCTATATCTTCACCTCCGGTCACCAACATTTGGCTGGACATACTCTTGTCAAGTGAATCAGAAACCGAAACAGAATCACAATCCCATCAAGAAACACCCACCACTCCACCACACTCACCTACCCATACCCACCAAGAACCAAACTCACCTAAACCGCAAATTCCTACAGTTACAATGGCAGCTGAACAAACCCTTAGACAGTGGGCAACTCGTGATGTCCCACAACAACCACTTTGCATCAACTACCCTACTGTGGAAAACTTTGAGCTGAAATCCGGACTCATTCACCTATTGCCACTTTTCCAAGGCTTAGAGAATGAAGACCCACACAAGTTCCTCAAAGAGTTCCATGTTGTGTGCTCTGGTATGAAGCCACATAACGTCACTGAAGACCAAATCAAGCTAAGGGCATTCCCCTTTGCTCTTCAAGACTCAGCAAAAGAATGGTTATATTACCTACCACCGGGGTCGGTAACTACTTGGAATGAACTTGCAAAGCTGTTTCTTGAGAAGTATTTCCTAGAAGTCAAAGCCTCAATCCTGCGCAAGGAGATCATTGGAATTAAGCAACTAAAAAGAGAAGCCTTGCACACTTATTGGGACAGGTTTAAAAAGTTGTGTGCTCATTGCCCACAACACGGCATAACTGATCACCAACTCCTTCAATACTATTGTGAAGGGTTGTCACCATTGGAGAGGCGTTTGATTAATGCCTCAAGTGGAGGAGCTCTACTCGATAGAACACCTACTCAAATTAGAGCCTTGATTACCTCCATAGCTGAAGACACCAAGCACTCTACACAGGATGAAGAGTGGTACACGGATGTTCCACGAGCAGTTAAGGAAGTGAGCACCCCTCACATTGAAACCCAGCTAGCTGAGTTAACAAAAGCGGTCATGCAACTTACAAAGGACAAGAGTGCTGAGCCACAAGCCCGAGCTTGTGGAATTTGTGTACAATTTGGACACCCCACTGATATGTGTCCCACACTGCAAGATGATGTTGAACAAGCACAAGCACTTGGGGGTTATCCGGGGCAAAACTCAAGACAATATGAACAACCCCGGGGCAATCAGAATTGGGGACCTCCTTACATGAGTTATCAGCAATGGCCCCCACAATATCAGCAACGCCCGCCCTCCCAAGGTAATCAACATCAACAAAACTATCAGTCTAGACAGCAACAACCCGCCCAACAACAAGCGGGTAACTCGGGAATGTCTTTAGAGGACATTGTGAAAAGTTTGGCAACTAGGACGCATACGTTCCAACAGGAAACTAAAGCTAGCATCAAGAACTTGGAACAACAAATGGCTCAACTTGCTAGCTCGGTGAGTAAATTAGAGTCTCAAGGTAAATTGCCCGCACAAACCGAGAATAACCCAAAGCACAACGTGAATGCCATTACCTTGAGGAGTGGAAAGAGCTATGACGGTCCGAGTATGCAAGAAGAAGAGGAAATTGTTGTTGAGAAGAAGGACCGAGATAAGATAAAAGTACAAGAACCGGTTAGAAGTGAAATGAAATTTACCCCTGTAGCTCCATTCCCATCAAGGCTACAAAGCACAAAGAAGGAAAGGGAAGAGCAAGAAATCATGGAAACATTCAGGAAGGTAGAGGTAAATATTCCACTTCTTGATGCCATTAAACAAGTCCCACGGTATGCGAAGTTCCTCAAAGAACTTTGTACATCAAAGAAGAAACTTAAAGGTAATGAAACCGTCAAGGTAAGTGAAAATATTTCTGCAGTGTTACAAAAGAGACTACCTCCAAAGTGCAAGGATCCAGGTGTTTTCACCGTTCCTTGTAAATTGGGAAATCTTACCATACCACGAGCCATGCTCGACCTTGGAGCCTCTATTAACGTCCTACCATACTCGATTTTTAAAACACTTAACGTAGGACCGTTAAAGAGGACCGGGGTAGTCATTCAATTGGCCGATCGATCCATAGTACGCCCAAAAGGTGTATTAGAAGATATATTGGTACAAGTGAATGAATTAGTCTTTCCAGCTGATTTTTATGTGCTAGACATGGAGGGTGATGAATCCCCAAATTCAAGTTCCATATTATTAGGGAGGCCATTTTTAAAAACTGCAAGGACAAAAATCGATATTTATAGCGGCACCCTTTCTATGGAATTTGATAGGGAGGTAATCAGTTTTAATATAGATGATGCTATGCGTTACCCAAGTGATGTCTCGTCTCTGAATTATATAGATGTCATTGAACCACTAACAAATGAATGTTTTGAGTTGTCTAACCATGATGTTCAAGCATTAGTGTCAAATAAAAGCGTTGAAGAAGCTGCGGCAAAAGAAGTTACTAAAAAGTTCAAGCTTGGGGAGGATCTAAGAGATGGCACGACCCTCATGGACCCGCAGAATAAAGCAAAGGAAAGAGCATCAAAAATGAAATTACCAAGTATTATCCGAAAGCTTCTTCCGTGTATTGAGCAAGCACCAGATTAACGAAAAAAGGTTCAAGTCTAGCCAAAGACGAGAAAGAAAGGCGCTTCGCGGGAGGCAACCCGTGATTTCGTATTGTTCTCTTTTGTTTTAATTCCATAAAAAAACAAAAAAAAATATAAAAAAAATAAAAGAAAAAAATGTTTTTTAGTCAAAAGTTTAACCCGGCCGTGTTGGATTTAAAAAAAAAAAAAAAAAAAAAAAAAACCATGTCATGTGAAAGTTAGTTTTTAATTCAGAACCTTGACCCGGCCGTGTCAAAAATTCTATAAAAAGTGACCCGGCCGTGTTAAAATTTATTAAACGTAATCAGAACCTTGACACGGGCGTGTCAAACTCTCACCCGGCCGGGTGAACCTTCTGTGAATGAAGGGAGCCGAGGTAGTTTCAAGCTATAAAAAAAAAATAATAATAATAGATAAAACAAATCTATCTCCTCTATTCTCATGATAAAAAAAAAAAAAAAATCGCCAGTATCCTTCACCCATCAAACAAATCTATCTGTTACACCAACATCACCCTCCACCTTCTAATCAGCCATCGACACTCAACACGGTGACCGTCACCCATCGCCTCCAACCAACTTCCATCTCCGACCCACGCCCACCACCGTACTCCTACCACACCTCTCAGCCCTAAACCCTCCAATCTAAACCGCTCATCTCCTCCGAGCGTTGCCGACCTGTCACCACCCTTCATCATCCGCGCACCCCATTCGCCACCGCCCTCAGCCGTCTTCTTCAGTCGCCGGTTACCCACCACCAGCGGTCGTCTTAAACTCCGGCTCCGATCACGAACAGCATCAGGTATGTTCTTTTTCTCTTGTTCTCATCTCTCCTCTGCAGAGTCTGGTGTCACTCCGAAACACACATCGTTCTTGCTCCGGTAACAACACATCCGTAGCTTCATCATATGAATATTGGTCAAACAGTTGAATCGGAATTGATTTGCTGCAGTAATTTTGTTTGAACTGAGCATGACCACAGTGAATTGGTTTTGAGTTATATCTGATATGGTAATTATGTTCTAATTGTTTGTGTATATCTTGAGTTTATTTAGATTAGAGTTGCTTATCACTGACTGGGTTAAGGTATGTACTCTATCTTTAGATAAAATGAGGTATGTCACTTTGTGAGCATATTGTGGATTGAATCATGGTGCTTTAGTCATTCAAAAGAAAAAGCAAATATATAATCTTATTGATGATCCACAATGTTTATAAACCATCGTCATGACCTTATATATTAATTCCCAATCTCATCGATGGTTTATTGTCTTGAATTCAGTTCATGGAAATATGAGTGAAACGAAACGAACAACCGCCTTAGTAGATTCCTTACACACTCATCTCCGAGCCTCGAGGACCATGCTATATCTTAAGCTTGGGGAGGTTGTGATTAGAGGTAATGTCCGTATGCTCATTTTAGCATGCATTACTTAGTTTGTAAATAGTTGCATATAGTTGCATTTTTCATGTTCATTGCATTTAGGGTGTATATACATGCATTAAAAAAAAAAAACCGTTTCTGTTCCGCCGAAAATGGTTTGTGAAAAATGAGAAATGATATGATTTCTGGCATGTCAAAGCTTATGTGCGAAATGGTAACTTTGGGGAAGAAAACATAGATAATTCGGGATATGTTGATAGGCTCGGCCCTAACTTAGGAACGCCAATGTTGTATGCAATAACCTTAATTGAATATATGTGTTTAGTTTCCCATCTTGATGCTTGTGGTCAAAAATTGATCCCGACCAAAATCGGTTGAGTTGCATATCCTCTATCACACACCATGTTCCCCATATCATGACACCTCCGTAATTTCATTGAAAATATAAAGAGGTGAAAAATTGACCTCAAAGAGGTGAAAAATTGACCTCATAGGTTATTATAGTTAAAAAAAAAAAAAAAAAAAAAAGAGAGAGAGAAAAAGGAAGGGGTAAAAGAGCACAATGTATGCCAAAAATTTGAAGAAAAAAAAATCGAAATCGAAATAAAAAATATATTTGAGCAAATTAGGGAGAAAAGTCCCGACCCCTTGAAAAACGGAAAAAAAAGATAATAACTATCGTGTCAAGGTTTGGGTGCATGGTCGCATCAAGTGTGGTTTTGGAAATCTTCAAAAAAGTCGTGAGGTTGGGTAGATGTTGCCATAGGTGTTGGGCGTGGGGACGATTGAACCATGTTGGTAAATTTGTATATTATTAAGCAGAAAACATATGGTTGTGATTAAACGGGTTTGAGTTTAAAGGGACACAAAATATCAACAATCGCGGTTACACGTGTAAGTATTTCCCGGGTTCGAATGAATATAACAAGAGTTGGCAATGTTTGATGTGATCTCATTACAAGTTTGTTTTCCGGAATAAAAGAAGCGAGTGAAAAAAAAAATAGTGAGCATGCATGTGTGTTTTATTTTTCGTGTTTATTTCTCGTTTTATTCTTATTCTTGACTTCCTTGAGGACAAGGAAAGGTTTAAGCTTGGGGAGATTTGTTAGTTGCATTTTTAGGCACATTTTATCATATTTTTAACACATATTTCCATTGCATATTAGGCATTTAGATCATAGATATTGCATTATTTTGGAAAATACGTGTTTTTGTGGAATGGAATCTACTTTGGTTGGTTTTTGGTTGATATTGTAGGTGCGGAGCGCTTGCTAAGGAAGACCTAAGAGTTGGAAAGATTTTTTAAGGCAAATGTTTCAAGGTGCGAGAGTTTTATTGGCTTTGGAAGAAGCAAGTTAAAGTGATAATATTAGACGAATATTGAAAAAGAACGTAATTGGTCGATGGTCAAAAGTTATTCTAATTTGTTCGCATAAAATTGTGAATATGATTAATTGGAGATTTATGAGAATACCAAGATATGTCACGTGGCCTTCAAGTTCATTCATCTTTGTGCATTTGGATTAATCAAGAAAGTGGGCTTCATAAATTTATTAGTGTGCGCTTCAGTGGAAGTTAACTTACAAAGGCTACATAGAATGAATTTGGACAAGTGAAAACTAGGCTTGGGGCCCAGCTGCAATAACATCAACAAAAAACCAACTTTGAAAAAAAGAAGGAACACATCTTTGGGGGACGACTGGAGATCGAAATCGAAAAGGACACTTTGGTGGTTTTGTGATTTTCTAGAACAGCACAAAATTGTTACTTTTGTTTAGTAAGTTTTAATTGTTTTATGCTTTGTTTCTCAAATGTATTGATTGAACTAGCCATCATGTCCGGCTAGAATCGTATAGTTTCAACATCGGGGTTTATTTTCTTTGATTTGGTTCACAATCTTATGTGAAACGGTTATGTTAGATCCAATTATTTTAGTGGTTTGTTTGTGTGATTCTTGTTTTTAATACGGATCCAATCCGGAAAATATTAGATTGTTAATAAACTTGATCAACTTATTAATTTTTCTAATAAAGTTCAATCAATTTTTAGAACCCTAATAAAGTTTTAATTTTTGATACAAGGAACAAATAATATTTTGAGTTTGTCTATGAACCCAAAATTATTATAGAATCATACAATATAATTAAATACTCCGAACGGCGTGAGTGTTTGATTGTAATTGATACTTCTATCTCGCAACCCGCACGCTAAAATCCGAACGGCGTGAGTTTAGAGTAGCGGGTTGGCTCTAATCAACGAAAGGCGTTTGGTTAAACAATAAATAGAGTGGAGGTCCGAACTGCGTGACGTTTAGTGTCGATACAAACTATTATTTAAAAAGGATTATTGCACCGTGACCGTTAATGATCGTAAGTCGAACCGAATCAAGAAATTGCCCTGGTGTTGAAATTAGTTTTTAACATCTGAATTTTCCAACTACTTCATTAGCTCTTCTTTTTAATCTAAAAATTATAAATTGTTTTTACATTTTAGTTAAACTAAACCCCCCTTTCAAAACAATCGTATCTGTGTCTAAAGCGTTTTGGCATAATTCGTTAATCTGTATCCCTGTGGATACGAACTCTACTTCCACTCATACTAGTAGTTTTCTTATTATTTTATTTTATTTGCTGGATTCGACACCCAACACTCACAATCTCCCCCCCCCCCCCCCCCAATAAAACTAAGAATTTGTTGTACTTTTAATATACTTCTAGTTATCTCCATTAAGGTACGGTTTTGCCTTCCGCCACCCTATATGTTGAGGTGTATATGGAGCAATTAAAAGTAGAATAATCCATTCGTTCTCACAGAACCGATAGAACTCATGAGATGTAATTCTCCCACTTGATCAGTTCGAAATGTCTTGATTTCCACCAACTTCCACTTGATCAGTTCGTAATTCTCCCACTTGACTTTAAGCTTTTTGAAGGTTTCAAACGCATCACCTTTTTTCCTTCAAAACAAAAGTCCACATGACACGTGAAAAAGCATCAACTAAGACAAATACATACCTATTTCCCGCTATTGTACTCGGAGAAATTGGACCACATAAGTCTCAATGAATAAGTTCCAAGGCACATGATACCCTGAAAGACATCGTCTTTGAAAAAGGTTGTCTTGTTTACTTCCCGATTATGCACGGATCACATATTTCTTTTTCATTATTGATTATTAGCATTCCAACGATCATATCTTTATTCACCATTTGTTTCATGACCTCGCAATTTAGGTGACCCAGTCTTGCGTGCCATAACCAATTCTGATTATCAATCCGAGCTTTCAAACAAACGAGTTTTCTAACTGTTAATTGTATAAACATGATTTTTAGACTGAGTTGCATTCATTGATACCTTGCCTTGAGTGTCACGCATTAATAAATAATCCTCTTTCATACGAATATCACATCCACACTTCGTTGCTTAACCGAGACTAATTATATTACTACGTAAACTAGCGATATAAGAAATATCGATCATTGATCTTTGATCCTCTGTATTACCCAATAGTAATATAGACCCTTTCCAACATATTTCAGCTTAAGACCCATCCATGATCTTAACTTTGCCGCCAACACACATATATAATTCAGAGAAAAAAGATAAATTATCCATCACATCATAAGGTTGCTCGCGCCATTATCCAAATACAACAAGTCTTTTTCTTCTGTACCGTTCTCATAATGATTTTTCTTCATTCAAGTAAACAACTTCTTGAACATTTTGCACCATAAACAAAGGCGGGTCAATTTCTTTCGCATCTATCAATTTTGCTTGTTTGTCTTTCTTTCGATCTGGACACCTCGAAACAAAGTGATTAAACTTGTCACACCGAAAACATTCAGCCTTGAAATAATCCTTTTTGCTTTTCTGTTTATGCCCTTCGTTGGTCTCAATCTCGTGACCCATGATTTTGATCATATTGGTCTCGATCGCGTCCATAGTTTGAGCCTTTTCCGCGCCCGTTACTTGATTTGCGTGAATTCTATCTAGAACTTGAAGAGGTATTATAATTATTAAACATAAGTTTCGTTTATGTACCTTGATTATTCGACTGGGATTTCTCATCTTTTATGCGTATCTCATAAGCCTTCATTAGACCAACAATATTATCGAATGTAATTGATTTTAGATCCACATGTTGTTTAATCGAGGCTACCATATGGATGAACCGCCTTGGTAAATTACTTAGAAACTTTTTCATGGTCCTTTGTTCCTCAATTATGGAATCAAGAGACGCCGCTTTTGAAGACATTCCAGATAACTTGCTTGTAAATTCATCAATTGTACTTGAATCCTTCATCTTCATTGCCTCAAATTCTAACATGAGTGTATAAAGTCTTCTTTCGCGTACCTGTTCGGCTCCCAGATGACGAGCTTTCAGTGCATCCCACATCTCTTTCGCCGTCATCAGATTACCCATATACAATATTTATTCTTCAGCTATAGTCTGAAACAACAAGGCGATTGCCATGTTGTTTTTCTTCACACCTATTTCCGTTTCTGGTTCGATGGCCTCCCACACACCATGAACATTTAAAACTGTGTGAATACGCATTGCCCAAATCGTGTAGTTAACCGAATTTAACATCGGGCACTCAAGAGATGTTGAATTTGGCAAAACCATTTCTCAGTTCTTGAACCGCCACCGCTTTCACTATCAACCATCTTCTTCGACTGTACACAAGAGTAGACGAACCTAACGTAACTGGTTCAGTTTGTTCCCGAGTTCCACTCCGAACACAAACCCGAAAATACAATAAAAGAAAAAAAAATTGGACAAAAGATAAAACTGTCTCTTGTTGTCTGCTTTTCTCGAAAACAACACCACAATGAGGCACTATATGGACTTTAGACTGATTTGGCCTTTTTGTGACTGACCCAAAACAACACTATTGTGACTTCGCCATTCTTCCTTAAACTGAAAACATAAGGCCATGTGTAGTCATAACTCCCATTTGTAGGCGTTATGCGACACGTGGCGCGCCACGTGTGCGAGTGGGCGTTATGGGGCGTTATGCATTTAAGCCCGTAGTCATAAAGCCCCCGCCTAATCATTACTCAATTATTAATTTCTAATTTTTTTTCTAACTTTATAAAATTAAAATTCATTTCATTAAATTAAAAAAAACATTACACTAAAATAAAAAAAAAACATTACACTTAGAAAAAAAAAGATTACAGTAACATAAAAAAAAACGGTTCCAATAAAAAAAAGTTGGACTAAAAAATTAAAAAAAACAACACTTCAAAGATTATTCTTCGGCTTCATTTTCGTTCTCTCCTTCTTCCTCTTCGTTTTCTCCAGCATCCAAACCTACGTCTTCAAAGTTCTCGTCTTCGAATTCCTCAACCTCTTCTTCCTCGGAATCTTCTTCGTCGTCAGTGTTGTATCGAATTGGGCGAATCGCCCAAGCATGCTCAACCAAATCCGCCTTCAACGTGTTATGTATTTCCTTAGATCGCAATAGTTGAGCATTTGCGAGTCTCTCTTCCATTGTTGCTTGGGTTCCTTCGACTAAATCTTCCGGAATGTAGTTTTGGCATATCGCTTTTCCATCATCCTCAATGATCATATTATGCAAAATGATGCAAGCATACATGGTCATTCGTATTCTATCCTTATGCCACATGCGACAAGGATTTCTGATAAAATGACATCGTTGCTGTAGAATCCCAAAACACCTCTCGATATCCTTTCTTGAAGACTCTTGTAATTTTTTAAAATACTTTCTTTTCTCATCGAACGTTTCAGAAAACGTTTTAACAATAATCGAATACTCCGGGTATATACCATTGCCCAAATAGTAGCCATGCTCGTAGTCGTTCCCGTTCGCATGAAAACCGGCCTTTGGTATAGTTCCAGAAATGTAGCTCTCTATTAATGGTGAAGCCTCTAACGTATTAATATCGTTAAAACACCCGGCTACACCAAAGAAGGCCGACCAAACCCAAAGGTCGTATGACGCAACAGCTTGTAATACCATAGTTGGCCCTTTTTGATCACCCCGTGTATGTTGAACTCGCCATGCGGTTGGACAATTATACCAACGCCATTGACGACAATCCAAGCTACCAATCATGCCGGGTATTCCATGCTTTTGTAGATGCACCTCATATATTTGTTAAAGGTCGTTCCAAGTGAGATTTCTCAAATAACGTTTTCCATATAACTGACATATACTTAAAATATAATTTAATATATAAAAGTTTTACTAGTAAGCTACTAAAAAATCAATATATAAAAGTAAGTAAATAAATAAAAGTCAATAAAAAATACCATAGCAAAAATGTTCCAAGCAATCTCGGGTTGTTTTCTCCGCCATCTTCAAGTACTCGTCGTTGATGTCGTACGTGTTTCCGTATGATAATATGCGTAACGGGGATGTGACCTTTTGAATTGAGGTGAAGCCTAAATATCCTCGCGTGTCCATTCTTTGCTTAAAGAAATCATACTTATTTTCCAAATCATTAGAAATGCGCAAAAATAACCTTTGGCTCATACGAAAACGCCGTCTAAAAACATTGGGTCCGTGAACCGGTGTCGCATCAAAATAGTCTCTCATCAAATGCTCATTCGCGGCTTCACGATCTCGCAAGATATAGGTGCGCCGCAAGATGGGTCGTGGAGGGGGAGTAGGCCGAACGTGCTCAAATGCTTGTATCATAAAAGTACACACACTCGTAACCGCTTCTTCCTCCTCTGCGTCTTCTTCGGGTGAAAAAAATCTTCGGTAAATATCGGTGAACGAGTCTTCCGACGGGGAACCCATTTTTTTTAATAGGGTGGGAGTAGCTTCAAAACTTTTTAAAAACTATATAGAGAAAGAGAGAGTATTTGAGTATGATTTGTTAAAAAAAATGAAAGAGTTGGGAGTTATTTATAGTGTGAAAATAAAAAAATTGATTTTTTTAATGGAATATGACCCTTTTTTAACGGTCAAAAATTAAATAAACCATTTCATAACCGCGCTATAGACATCGCGCCACCCCCTCAATTTCGATTGATAGCGCCCCTCGTATTGGTGTGCCCGGCGCTATACCGGCGCCATGCTTTGGCATACCGCCCCACTACGTATAACCTAAAGAGTGAACGCAACAACCTAACACGTCGATGCCACTTCTGTTTTAATCTTCAGTTCTAGTTCCAGTTGACTCCTTGATTTAGATTGAAATCAACAATATCCACAAATCTTCATGCTGCTGTACTGACTTCACTTCTCTCAATCATCATCGGTAATTGATGTGTTATTCCCAGGTACGCTCTGATACCAATTCAAGTAGAATCGGTATCAAAACATAACTTGAAATCAGAAAACAAATGGAATTATTTGGCTAAGCCCCAAAATTTTATTGATTCAAGAAAACTTACACAAAAACTTTAATTTACAATTCTTAATCCTTTGCTCGATTATTTATAGCCTAACCTATCACATTTGACTATAATTAGGGTTGCTAATAAACCATTGTTACATGGACATGGTAATTATCACTAAACAATTAAACCTAAATCATGTTTAATACTCTAATAAATATCCACTCCATGATTCCTTTCCTTGCACTCAAAGAAATCTATTTAATTCGAAATTTCCGACAACCGATGGTGTTCGAAAGATGAGGAGGAACTGGGTTTCTCAGTTAAGAGAGTGAGGTAGGATTTTTGGAGACAAATATACGTGAACATGCGATCAAGTGAATTCTCATTGAACAACATCACAACACCCTTACAACACCGAAAGTGAATGTGTTTGTATGGAGAGCCTTGGACGGTAAATTCCTAGATCAACAATTCTAAAAGTGAAAGGGATACCAATTCAATCTAAAACATGCAAATTATGTGAAGCAATGGACGATACATCAGAACATATTCTGATTCATTGCGCAGTTGTAGACTCGGTTTTAAACCAATATACACATGGCTTAACCTTCCGATCGGGAGCCAATACACCTCGGTTGGTGAACTAGTACAAGGTATAAATGGCATTGGAGTTCCAAAGAAAAAAAAAGAACATGATACAAGTGGTACTCTTATTAACCCTTTGGAGTCTTTGGCAGACAAGAACGGGAAAGTTTTTAACTGCAGAGAAATTCGTCAAGGCACAAGATGGTAGAATAAAATGTAGTGGGGTATTGTGGGGTGATTAGCATAATGAGAATGTCTCAATGTAGTCGGTCTTTGTCATACTTGGTGTAATGTGGTCATGGTAGAACCTTGCTAATTAAGAAGCCCAATTTGTCGTCTAATAAAGTATTCTGTGTTTTCAGTTATATAAAAAAAGTTCTTTTGTTTCGAACTAGAGTTTTAAATCAAACATGTGATAAAAAATATTTAACAAATAGGCATGGTTTTAGATATATTCATAAAATGTGTGTGATTGAGAAACTATTTACCAAATAGGTATGGTTTGAAATATATCCATTATCCTTTTCTTATTAATTTTTCAAGAAATATATAATTCTTTATTTGATTGTTTTTTATAATTGTTTTATTACCAACTAGGGTATGTGACACCGTGTTGCGATGGTACGTTAGGGCAACCGCTGGATCAGGTATATGTTTGATTCGTTATAATACCGGTAGGATACATGCACTAAGTATACAAATCAACGAGTGTTTTATAGTGATCGAATTAAAATGATAAAAATGAACACCAAAATTGACACCAATCTTGTTCGAATGGTATCAATTGGTTCGGATCCACAAGGGTTGAAAAGCCTTGAAATCACCTTTGGGATGCCTAAAAACTGCTTGGGGGATAATTAATTTTGTTTGGGGAGTTTTATCTTTATATTGGGCATCAAAACCCTTCATTTGCGTGATAACTCACATTGGGGCGTAATTTACTCCCTTGAGGGCCTAATTTACGCCCTCCCCACAAAAATGCACCAAACTCACTGATTTACGTCATCAATTTGCGCCATGTGTTAGACCCTTATCGAAATATAACATACTTTATATTTAAAAGTTGATATGTTTATATAAAAATGCCATATTACAAAAACATCTACATAACGATGTTAACTTAAGGTTTAAAACATTCAAAATATACTTATAAAGTGTATACAAGAGTCATAACTAATAAAAGAAACTAAGATAACGTGGAAGCTTCATTTATTGTGTGTTCAGTTCTTTCGCGAGCTTGAACGTCACCCAATAATTCTTATTGATCACCTATAATCAAAACCGTCATAAACATTAGTTATGAGAGTTTTATAACACATTTAAACAAGTTCGCAAAGCAAAATAAACAAAACAACAACTTTTGCCAGCTTTTATGCCCGTCGTGTGCCGCGACGGGTTTTGAGTAAGCCTTCGCGTGACGCGAAGGCCGTGGCGGGGCGCGGCGGTAAATGCCTTCCCCGTCGCGGGGCGCGACAGCCTCTTTCTCATAGAAAGTTTGTTTCTGGAGTTGCATTTTTGCCCAACATTGCCATATTTTATTCAATCACTCATAACTTTCACAATTCTTATACGTTTTTCATGAAACTTGTTTCTAAACGATTGTAAACATATACCTACGTATTTAACTCCTTGGGTTCGAAACAATCTTGATTTATAAGCTATCGGCCTACAAATCCATTATAAAATTATTCGACCCATTACGATTAACATCTTTTTCACATCTTATGGCAAAGGTTAACATCTTTTTCACATCTTATGGCAAAGGTTAATACTTGACCATTTTACCGATTCCCGGGCTTATTAAAACTAGCGTATTTGCTCCCACTACCTGGTTTGCATACGCATTAACATTCCGCTTGAAATATTTCAATCAAGCGCAAGTTTTACCCTTAGTGACTTAAAGGAACCTGAATTCTCTAAGTTTTCAACCCATTCCAATATTCATAATCAAATTTAGCGTTTCCATTACTCGGCTTACGCATCAAGTTTATGGTTTGTTTGTGTGACATTAAGTTCACTTACAAACCACTAATTTACTATCTTCTTATTTTGATCCGTTTGGTTGTTAAGTGAAATCCATCACTTTATTAACATACCAAACACTTCTAAATTCGCTATATCAATATATTACACATATCAATGGCCAAACTCGTCTATAGGAATGTATTGAAACTAACAAGTCACGTACCTTAGAGGTTATCCTTCAAACGTGCATCCGCTCTCGCTTGTCCACTTGACACTTCGCCCGACTTGCCTATAGAGTTCAATTAGCTTCATCGTTTAGAACTCGTATTATCACATATCACACGCAATTTGTCAAATTGGTCAATTACGTGATTCTTTCGTATTTTCAACATTTCAAGATTCACTTATGCATTTTAACGAGCATCTTGTGGGCGAGATTTTTATGCATCTATTGTCAAGTTCATGGTTAACTATTAACCATGTTTTAGCATCATATTCAAGCCTCTATGTCTAGTGTACATAAACAACTTATAGAACTTGCATCATAACATCAAATTTCACAATTTATCATCATATCTCAAGTGTTCATCATTTCATCATAAAAAAACCCATCTAGCACATACATGGTTAGTCATTAAATCTCTAGATTATGGCACTTAATCGCTAAATTCTTATCTAGTGTTTGTTCCAAGACTTGTATTCAACACAATTTTGCCATAACATCTAATATTCACTCAAGAATTTAATCCATGAGTGTTCATCATAAATTTATAACTTCACCAAATATCAAAATTAAACATAAGTGTGATCTCCTAACTTGAGTGATCACTAATTTAGCTTGGCTCTGATTTTAAATCCGTTTTTCCTCTTTGATTTTGATAGAAATTATGAAGTTAGGGTTTTTGTGAGGTTTCCCCCATTTGTTCTCTGCATATGTCGACCAAACACGCACACCAGTGTGTGTGATTTGGTTTTTAGTTTTCTTTTATTAAAACCGTTTTTCTAACTTGCCCCTTTTAGTCCCTCTAGTTAAGAATTAATCAAAGGAGGCTAGATTTTCTTAAATTTTTAATATTTAACAACAATAATTAACTAGGTTAAATATTCCTAGTTATATTTCACAAGGTTATAATTCAACATAACTATATATATTTATATATATAATCTGTTATTTTTTTAATGTTACACCATGTTTCAGCCTAGGACGTAAATTACGCCCATAGGGGGCAATTTAATCCCTCCCTTGTCTTGTTTCTCCTTTATTATGTGTAGATTGCCGTATATTATGTCTCTTGCAACTTATTTCTTAACCCGAAATATGCCCATTTGAAGTTTTGACTTCTTTTTGTTGAACATTCTTGCTCAGTTTTTGCTTCCGGCTTTGGGTTTTCATCCAAACTCTTCATAAACACCCCCAATACCTATATTCACCCGAATATCACATTTGGGTTTTCTTTTGTTTCTTCATATCTTCGATACTCGTTCCTTCCATGTGCTTCCAAACTTCTATTTAGGTTTCTAAAATCATTCTTTATGCTTTATGCACCTGCAATTCACATCGTTCTCAAAGTAATCGGGTTTCACATGAATAATGTAAAATCACATATTATGCACATTAATACCAAGGAAAATACACTCATATTAATGCCTTCGATATCTCTAGCACACCTGGCTAACTTGGCATATTACGTTGGGATGGAAGTCGCTACATGCAAAACCTGAAAGATACCTACAGTATTTACGAGGAACAACCTCTCTTGGGATAAAGTATTTGAAAGGTGAAAGTTTTAAATTGTTGGGTTACAGTAACAATAGCCATAATGTTTAAAACGATGACGGCAAAAGCACTATTGGTCGCGTATTTTATCTCGGCTCTTCGCCAATAACATGGTGTTCTCAAAAGGAAGCTACAATGATACTTTCTTTATGTAAAGCATAATTTATGGCGGCTATTGCAACCACGTCTCAAGCAATCTAGCTTCGAGAGTTACTTGTAGAACTGTGGAGGTGGGAAAAGTAGAAAGTTTTAATTTGAGTAGAGATAAATCAACAATTGCATTGTCTAAAAATCCCGTATTCCATGGTAGAAGCAAACGTTTACATACATGGTATCACTTTATTCGTGAATGTGTTGAAAACAAACAAGTGATTGTTGTGCATGTATCTAGAGAACAAAGACCAAACCCGTTGATTAAAACACTAGCAAGGACCAAGTTTGAGAGATCTTTAAGTTGTTTGGTGTGGGAAACTTACCGTATACGAAACATAAATTCAGGGTGGGGGGGGGGGGGGTGATTGTTGGCGAATTACAATTTCTTGGAGCATAAGCCAGTGACCAAGAATTAAGGTGTCCTATGCGAGTTAGGCTAGGAACCTAATTAATTAATTAATTGTTTTTCAAAGTGTTTGTAATTATCTAGTAAGTTTGATTAGGTAATTAGTGATGGTGTTTTTCAAAGTGTTTGTAATTATCTAGTAAGTTTGATTAGGTAATTAGTGATGGTAATTCGACTAGGATTATAAGGCATGAGTTGGAAGTTACCTAGTCGTATAAATACATGTAATCAGTTTTTTTATGAGGGGAATTTTCTCGTTTAATAAAAACATTGGAAGTTAGACAACTGATTGTGTTAATAAGTGATTGCCAATTCACTTTGATATAGAAGGTTATAGGTTAGAACCCCGTGTATTACACGGGTTGAATAAATGTAATTTTATATACTAAATTAAAACAATTATTCTTTAAAAATCTCGTTTATTACACGGGTTGAACAAATGCAATTTTATATATTAAATAATATAAAAAAATTATATCTCTAAGAACCTCATATACTGTACTGAATAAATGTAATTTTATATACCAAATAATAAAAACCCGTACATTGTACGAGTTGAATAAATCTAATTATATATACTAAATAATAATAAAAGTTATATTTTTAAAAACACTGTGTATTACACGGGTTAAATAAATCTAATTTTGTAACCTTGTGTATTACACGGGTTGGATAAATGTAATTTTATAAACTAAATAATAAAAAAAATTATATCTTTATAAACCCCGTGTATTATACGGGTTGAATAAATCTAATTATATATACTAAATCATTATCATCACCATCATACTCAGTAAATCCCACAAATAGCAAAGCTAGGGTAGGGTCTGAGGAGAGTAAGATGTAGAGGCTCCTTTCAGTAAAACCCACGATTCGATAGTAGTTTTGCATCAAGAAGATTTGGACATAAGGCACATAACACTCAGCAATCGGGACAAAGACTGATTAGTGCATGTTCCCTTTTGTCTTTCTGCTATCAACACCACCACATGATGATGATGCATGATTAACCGTCCACCGTTTTTAACATTATTTTCACAAATTTAGTAAAATAACGTTAAAATTAGTACAATTTCACCTTTGCCCACCGAGCGTCCACACATATATACATTATTAAAAGTTAGATTAGATTATATATGAAATTAAGTGTATAACAAAAAGTCTTTATGAATTTCACGTAGAATTAATTGGAATCCTTTTTTAAAAGTAGGTTAGATTATATATGGGCTTATACGTGTGAGTAATTGTGATTATTGAATGGTTGAATTTTGAGGGTTTTGAAATGTGAATTTGATTATGATAGATTATATTTTAGTTTTAAAACTTCTAGAATGATTGAATCAAATAAAAGGATTATGATTTCCTAGAAACAAAAATAACTGAGGTTTTTTTTTCTGGTCATTTTGAACATGAGCAAATAGAACGATAGCATCTTAATAAAAAAATAACTAATTACAAATGTGAAACCCAATAATTTTAGTTCTGTCCCATTTGAACGGAAAAGATAAGTACAAACTAAATTTAAAAGAAAATGCAATATGAAAATAAGAGATAGAATAATCGATATTTTTTTTCATAAAATAAGAGATAAGGGTAAACTAAATAAAAAAGTGTCAATTTGGTAAATAATAATATTAAGTATGAAAAGGTAGGAAATTACAAATGTAGACATCTTCAATGAATGATACGTGTCCAAAATCAGGTTTCTTTTATTATATGTATAGATTCGTATACCAATCAACATCTAAAAAAACAATTTAATAACATCTAATTCGTTTACATGAATTTTAATTTAGAAGATCAACTTCATAAATTATAACTCTATATATATCCATTTATACACAGTATATTGAATTGAACATGAACCTTACTTATGAAAAAAAAATTATATAAATATCCAAAAGAAATGGTTTTCAATGAAATAGCCAATTACATGGTGGCCTAAAGCCAAACGTTGAACATAAGCAAAACGAATTCAAAACAACCAATCTAAGATATTCTTTGTTTTATTTTTGTCGAATAATATATATTATTTTGTTTTATCTAGGAAATTACCATGCTTATAATCGATATTTTTTTTTTTCATAAAATAAGAGATAAGGGTAAACTAAATAAAAAAGTGTCAATTTGGTAAATAATAATATTAAATATGAAAAGGTAGGAAATTACAAATGTAGACATCTTCAATGAATGACACGTGTCCAAAATCAGGTTTCTTTTATTATATAGTATAGATGTGCTAAACTATATTTTAAATTTTTTTACATATGCATATATTAGCATCTTAACTAAGCCTCTAAATATTGTTACTTGGCGATTCTGTTTAAAGAACTTTTTAAATTACAATTTGCAAAGTTTTACTTAAAATCCATATGGTCAAAAGAATAATTAAACTGTTGGATAAAATAATTGGTGTTCCTTGTAACACATATTCGATTCTCACTCTCCTCATTATTTTCTGTGGCATCCAGGTGAAGAGCGAATAGGGGTGGCGCCGGTTTGACTTGGATGGGCGGTGGTGTTTTACCGATTATTTCACTGTCGTGCCTTCGGATGGGTGGAGGTTGGGTTTCCGTGCATCTGGGGAAAGCCAAGGGGCTGGCGACGGTCGAGTAGTAGACCTTGGCCACAACGCCTGGTGTCATGGTGGTTGGCAGTCCTTGCCGTTAAAATAAAGAGTAAATATCATTTTACATCCCAGTGGTTTACACCAAAACGCAGTATTTGAAAAACGCAACAATCAAGTCCTTGTAGTTGTCGATTGTGTTCAATAACGTCCCTGCTCCAATATTCCGTTAGGCAACTGTTTGTTGACTTGGGTAATTACGTCATTTCACCTGTAGTTCGAAGGGCAAAGTAGTCATTTTGTAATCTATAAACTTGTATAACAGGTTTGATCCCCATGTAAGCCCCACATTTCAGCTTTCAATCCCCCCTTCTTCCTCAGCAAGCTGCTGGTTAATGCGACAGATACGAAAATGGCGGGTGGATTTTGGAGGATCAGACCCGATGATATCTATATTGACCCTAAAGATTATTATGGTTAGTTCTTGTGTGCCTGTGTTTGAAGTTATAGGTTGTAATCTCTGAAATTAACCCTGCAAATAAACAAGTCTGAACTAAGTAGAGTCTGCAAGTACTAAAAATTTGCTTTTTTTACATGTACAAATGATGATGAACAGTCGAAGTTCAGTCTTAAGGTCTACCACAATGGCGAGTTTACTAAGAGCCCTGGTCTATCGTATGTTGGTGGTAAGTTTAATTTCATTGATAGTGCTGATATCGATGATTTCGGCATGGATGTACTAGAAGAAATGGTTAAGCAACTTGGTTATTCTGTTGACATGGTGTTTTATTTTCATTGTTGAAGCTGAAACTATCAACACATGGTCATGGTTATTGAATATACCATGGGATGATCTAGAGTTACCAACAAGATGTTAGATGTAATTTCACTTTTATCAGTGATAGACAAAAGGTAATTGCTATTAGAACCCCTGTTTTTTATTAAGTTGTCAACTTGTTGTCAACTTTCAATGGACTTGTATTTTTATATTCTTCTATTAGCTGAACAACTTTAAATTGTAGGGTTTGTTGCCTACTATGGCCAAGGCCTTTCCAATAGCTGAACATAGGTATTGCTTTAGGCACATTCACGAGAATATGAATAAGACATGGCGGGGAGATGTGTACAAGAACCTGTTATGGAGATGTGCAAGTGCAACAAGCTTGCCCTATTATGAAAGGGAAATGGAGGATAATAAGGCCATAGACAAAAATTTGTATGATTGGCTGAAGGAGATCCCTGCAACAGCATGGCCATGAGCCCATTTCTCTGGAAGGGCAAAGTGTGATATGCTATTGAACAATATTTGTGAGGCGTTTAACAAGCAATTGGTCGGCACAAGAGACAAACCAATCATCACATGCTTAGAATACAACATGGAGTATTTAACCAAATGCATTGTCAACGTGAAGAAGATCATAGTCGAAAGTGATGGCCCACTAACTCCTGCTGCTACCACAATGTTTGACAGTATCAAGAATGAGGCTTCACAATACAATGTTTTGATGACAGGTTCCTCCAAGTGCCAAGTAAGTATTGCAAAGTTACACTTTATTTCAGTCACACAATAAGTGATGACTTTATCGTTTTATTCCAAATTGTATAGGTTACTGGTCCAAGAAACAAGACAGTGGTTGATGTGCAGACGAGAACATGTTCATGCAGGAAATGGGATCTGACAGGAATGCCTTGTAAATATGTTATTGCTGCAATTTGGAATCTGAAAATGGTTTGAGTCCTAGTATTCTCAAGAGTTGGGTTGATCCTGTGTATTGGTTGGACTGTTGGAAGAAAGTTTATATGCACACTATTGATCCAATTGCAGGACCTGAGATGTGGCCTTCGTCAAGATGCCCAACCAAATAGAGCCCTCCAAAACATCATAAGCATGTAGGAAGGCCTAAGAAGAAACGAAAGAAGTCACATTTAGAAGTAGAGGCCATCTTAATAAAGGGAGGGAAACTAACAAGAAAAAGGAGGCACCACAAAATGCAGCAAGTGCAATAACCTAGGCCACAATAGCGAGCTGCAAGGGTCAAAGTGGGACTAAGGCTATTTAGATTTCCAGTATGGTCAATTTCAGTGTTGGTTTATGTTTGAACAATTGTGGTGTTGGTTGACGTTTGAACAACTTCCTTCTACTTTTTTTTTATGTTTATAGTGCTTTTCTTTGAACAATTCTGTTTAGATGGTTAAGTTGCATGTTTTGGGACAATTTGTATTGTATTCAATGTTATATACCATCTATTATGTGTTTGGTTTATGTAAATTGTTGACATAACACATCTACCAAAACATACTGGTGACCCTTAATGATTCCACGTGAGTTAGCTAATTCCCCATTAGCTAACTTGATAGAGTAAGGTCTGTCTAACTTTCATGACTCTAACTTGCGTATACGCTTAACACCTAACGACACTAAGTTAACTCGGCGCGGGTATCAAAAGAGTTGATACATAATGATTGTAGGGTAGAACGTACCCATGGCAACATTAGGATCTTGTGGGGTATTCATAGTTTCTAATCACTCACACTCTTATTCACTAGTTTGGTTCATTCTTAGGATGTGCATGCTTGGAGTGGCCTCCTGCCATACTTAAAACATTCGTGTTCTTCCTACATATTGCTAACTTATTAGTTTCTGTTTTGTGCCTAGTCTCGCCACACTGCGACTCTTGGCACTTTTGCAAGTGTCCTCATGATGAAAGTTTCACTTATCACATTCCAGGTTTCGGCAAGTTACTAGCATACTACTTGGTGCAAACATCGATTATGGCAGCAATTGCCTTCGTTTCGCTGACCACGAGAGTTTCTTTTCGTTTATTACTCACTCTCGATCATTTCTTAAGGTGTGAGAACTTTCGCTTCCCATATCCAGTAGATTCCACATGCGTTTCCCTTCCCTTAGCACCCTTCTTCGACAATTTCCCCATCCTCACCACATCCTTAGTGAGACTAACTGTTCGAGTTATGAAGTAGGGTGGGATGGTGTGATCACGCTTCGGATCTCAAGGGCTAAACCCCGAATGTAACGCTCAATGTGTTTTAATTCGGGTGTTACCCAATAAGGAATAACCCTTGAGAGATCGACGGGGGCGTCGAGTGTAAGCACAATATTGGCTCCAATCATGCTCGAGTTCTAGAATTCGGTTTCCAGCCTTTAAATTTTCCATCAGCGAGCAATTCTCTTCTCCCATAAGATCCTTGAGTTCTTCCCCCGACAACCTCTTCGCTGTATCACTCCCTAAGTTTATGCTTGGAGATTCCACCAAATTAATGAGGTATTCAGTAGGAGACTCTTCGTTTACCTAATCGTTTACTCAGGAGTACATTTACTAGCATGGCTAACCGACTTCATTGTCTTTATTTAGCGGACAAAACCTACCGCACCTCTCGTACCAACGAGGTCTCATAGTGTAACAACTCTCGCCAAAACTTTTATTTCTTATTTTATTAATGTCCAATAAGAAACCCTAATTGAGACCCCCAAGTAATATGGCATGACCCATAAATTTTTCAGAACAATCGAAACTAGGATCAGGGCCCCCTAAAACTCAAGGGGGTATCCCCTAATTGATAATTATCCTTAAAATCGATTGTAAAACGCGAAATTCAGTGAAACTTGACTCACCAGGGCTATGTTAGACACGAGGCTACCCTACCCTAAAAGGGGAGCCGTCGCGCCACGCGCCAGGACCAGGTAGGTCTGGCGCGCCACGCGGGAGGGACCATTTTTCAGTATATATATCAGGGGTTTGGCACTTGCATGGAATGTTTGTTATGACGTGAAAATTCATTTTCTAAGTTACTTTGTGCTCTGATCTTTCTAAAAACAATCAAAATCTCGACCCTATGCTGCGACAACAGGGTAATAACTCGATCACTGCTACGATACAATGTCCGATCGATTGAAACTGATCCGATGGATGTTTAAGTGCTGCCCAAATAAGGGCTATACTTTGTCATTTATCGTGAGGGTTTTGATTTCGTGAGCTTATCGTAAATGTTGTATTAAGTTACTAACCTAGTTTCATGTGCATTGTTATTTACCTAGGTAACAAGACTAAATCAGTAGGCTAGGTTCTGTCCAGTTAAACTTGCAAAGTGAGTCATTCTCCTTTTGTCAACAATGTTTTACAATACTTAAATTATTATCAAAAAGTTATAGTTACAGGGATTAAGTCTTGGTTATCTTGAATCACTGGCAAGTGGGGTATTGTGCACATTACTAATTTCTCATGGTTAGGTTCACCAACCTAACAGTGACAATCATCACTACTTGCGTGAAAAGACCCAATAGTGGTATGACCATCGTCACCAGGGTGTGACACGGCGCCAGATAAAAATAAGATAATAGCCATTGTAATCGCTCTTATGCTATAATCTATAACTAAGATGTCGTTTTATATAACCTGAATGAGTCGCCAGTATTTCCCCGCTGATAAAACCTTTTTAAACATGTTTCAGGTGACTTACTGTGAATCAAGGGAAAAAAGTGCCAAGTAGCACTAAAAAGCTTGAAGAGGTGGCTCAGTAAAATAAATAAACATGTTTTGTAAAACAAGGGATTTCCTCGTGAAATTCCCTTTATTGTAAATTATGGGGTTGTCCCAAATTGTGAAATAAAATAATTGGGCATTTTCAGTTTAAAAGATCCTGTCAAACATTTCCGCTGCCAAATTAAATAATAAATACCACGGGTTTCTGTCCCGCGGCTTCTGGACCGGGTAACACCAGGCCGGGGGCCGTGACAGAAAAATGTGGTATCAGAGCCACTGATTTAAGCCAATTAAGTATTTAGAAATACTTAATTTTCTGGTTTCCATTCTGTGATTTTGTGAAAATTTAATTTTCCGTAAATAAAATTTTAATTTTAATTTGTGTGTATGTCTTCATGTGTGCTAACAACATGAATGAACTATCGGAGGCACTCCAAAACTTTACTATCCATAGCACTGATATGGATACCACCGGCACCGGCACCTTAACTAGCTATCAGGCTGATACTGAAGAGCCAATAGTATTCCAGGCCCAGCCTCAAGAGAAACCAAAGCGGAAAAAGAGGAGGAGAATCTTGGACTGGAAACATGGGCGTAGGAAGAAACCAGCTGCACAGAAGGTTAAAAAGACTGAGGATCCGAATGATAAAGGGAAAGGAAAAGAGATCGGGGAAAGTTCTGGGCAAGCTCAAGAAATGCCACCTTGGGAGGAGTTGGATCGCAAACTAGCAAATTGTGACCTCATCGGACCTGCCGATGAAAACCTCTTCAATTACCCCGCTGAATCCCAACTTCCAGTTAATTTGGAACCTGCTATCCCAGAACCTATTGTTAACCCCCATCCTGTTATCGGCCAACTGGAGGAATGGTGGACAAACGACTGGCAGTTTCAGAATTTTATGAATAATCCCAACGTCTATTTTCCCCAATTTGACCCTGAGCCTACACCAAACCCACCTATGAGCGCAGAAAACTTGTCTGAACTCCGTCATTATGGCGAGGAGCTGGTGGAGGCAGGAAATAGAATTAAGGATGTGGGGGAGAAAATCACATGGAAATACGACGATAGGGAGCGTCGTTTCTGAGAGGCCAGTCATCTGTGGTTATGTGTTTAATAATAATAAAATAATAATAATAAATAATAAAAATATAATCATGTAAAATAACTTAAAATAAAACTTTTGTAATATATCTGGTGTGTATGGATGCATACTAATATATAAAATATGGAAGTCGCAAAGTCGAAAATTTTGGCTATACGTGTTGACATGATTATGTGTGATTGCTTTATTGTGTTTCGTTGTTATTTATTTTGTGCCAATAACTTATATATATATTGTTAATTATCAGATGAAACATGCCATTAATGAACCAGTTAACGAAGTTAACCAATCTGAGTAAAACAATGAGGATCATTTTCTTAATAGGCAAGATATAGAAAATATCATTGCCCAGGGAATAGCAAATGCTATCCCAGCAATCGTTGCTGCTGTTAAAAGCCATGTTGAGCCTTCACAAGCCAACCCCAGTAAATGCACGCGCGATGATAATTTCAGTAACAGTGTTAACGGAGGCGGCAATAATGGCGATAACGTGATCCAAGCCCCAATACTTAAGAAAATGAAAGTTGCAACATCTGGTTGCACCTATAAAGAATTTCTTGCCTGTAAACCTGTTGAATTTGCAGGCAATGAAGGGGCGACTGCTGCACTGCATTGGTTGGAAAAGACCGAAGCAGTAATCAAAATAAGTAAATACGCTGAGGAAGATAAAGTTATGTATGCTTCTCACCTGTTCAAGGAAGAGGCATTAGAATGGTGGAACACAGTGTTGCAAGCCAAAGGAAATGACATGGCTTATGCCATGAGTTGGGAAGAATTTAAGTGTCCAGTGGAAAGGAAATTCTGCCCCGAATATGAAAAGGAACAAATGGCGAATAAGTTCCTGAGCCACCGAATGGTGGATGTTGATTGTCGAGGGTATACACCAAAATTCTTCGAATATGCCAGAATTGTACCAACTCTGGCTTCGAACTGGGCAACCCTCCACTGCTCCATTGTGAAGTACCTGTAAAAGAAAGCATTTTGGAAAATGTAAGGGGTACTGTAACTTCTGCAAAATTCCGGGGCACCAAGAAGAAGTTTGCAGAAGAAATAAATCAACAATCTGCTTCAATTGCGGAGAAGCTGGACATTTCAGACCATAATGCCCTAAATTGGTCAAGCCAGCTGATAATAAAGCTAAACCTGCTGAAGGAACTAATAAGAAGAATGCAAGAGCCTTCCAGTTGACTACACAGGAAGCATATCTGATCCCTGATGTGATAGCTGGTACGTTCCTAGTTCACAACATTTATGCGAAAGTATTATTTGACTCTGGGGCAAACCAAAGTTTTATAAATACTTCGTTCTTCCAAGCTCTTAATCTACCTTTAACCAAACTTAGGCATATTTATACAGTAGAAACGGCAGATGGAAATTCTGTTAATATAGATACGGTTTTGCAAAAAGGAAATATAGAACTTTCTGGTCATAAATTTTATGCGAACCTGTTACCTATGAATTTAACTGGGTTCGATGTCGTATTAGGAATGGATTGGTTAGTAGCCAACCATGCTCGAATCCTCTGTGATAATAATTCCATAGAAATTCATACACCATCAGGAGAAATAATCGTGGTTACTGGAGATAAGCCACGTAAGCCAATGAAGTTCATTTCCGTAATGAAAGTTGCTAGTTATGAAAGAAAGCAATGAATAGTGTATATGATTTCGGTAATCATTAGCACTAAGGGTAAGAAACTTAAGGAAATTCCTGTAGTATCAGAATACCTGGATGTATTTCCGAAAGAGCTACCAGGATTTCCCCCAGATAGGGAGGTAGAGTTTAGAATTCACCTAATTCCTGGAACTACACCAATAGCTAAGGCACCTTATCGATTAGCACCCACTGAAATGTTAGAGTTGAAAAAGCAGCTAGATGAATTGATAAGTAAAGGATTCATACAACCTAGTTCATCCCCTTGGGGAGCCCCGGTGCTGTTTGTAAAGAAGAAAGATGGTTTCATGCGAATGTGTATCGATTATAGGGAGCTAAATAAGGTTACAATTAAGAATCGATACCCATTACCCAGAATTGATGATCTTTTCGATCAACTTCAAGGAGCTAGATATTTTTCTAAGATAGACTTACGCTCCGGATATCATCAGCTGAAGGTACAAGAAGAAGACATACCAAAAACCGCTTTCAGAACTAGGTATGGTCACTACGAGTTTACAGTTATGCCATTTGGACTAACAAATGCTCCTGCGGCATTTATGGATATGATGAATAGAATCTGTAAACTGTATTTGGATAAATTCATAATTGTCTTCATCGACGATATACTTATTTACTCCAAAAGCCAGGACGAGCATTGTGAACATTTACATGCACTCTTAACTTTGTTAAGAAATGAGAAGCTATACTCCAAATTCTCGAAGTGTGAATTTTGGCTGCAGGAAGTGCAATTTTTAGGACATATGGTGAATCACGAAGGTATTCACGTAGATCCCTCCAAAATAGAAGCGATCACCCAATGGAAGGTCCCGCAATCAGCTATGGAAGTTAGAAGTTTTCTAGGGTTAGCTGGATACTATAGACGATTCATTAAGGATTTTTCTAAGATAGTTGTGCCATTAACTAAGCTAACATGTAAAGCAGTAAAGTTTGAATGGGGACCCAAGCAAGAAGAGGCATTTAAGATTTTGAAGGAAAAGTTAACAAACGCCCCAATTCTTGCCTTACCAGAAGGGACAGAAGATTTTGAAGTTTATTGTGATGCTTCTAAGCTAGGATTAGGATGTGTGTTAATGCAACGCAAAAAGGTAATTGCATATGCCTCAAGGCAATTGAAAAAGCACGAGGAAAATTATACGACACATGACTTAGAATTAGGGTCGATGATTTTTTTCCTTAAAATTTGGAGACATTATCTATATGGAAGTAAGTTTAACGTTTATACAGATCATAAGAGCTTAAGATATGAGCCCCGCTTGCGGTCTGCTCATATAATGTAATATATGTGTGGGCGCTCGGGGGGGGGGGGGGGGCAAAAGCAAAAGTGCACTAATTTTTAACGTTATTTTACTAATTTCGTGAAAATAACGTTAAAAAGAGGGGATCGTTAATCAGGCATCATGTGGTGGCGTTGATAGCCGAAAGACAAGGGGGTACATGCACCAATTGGCGTTTGTCTCAATTGCTGAGTGTTATGTGCCTTATGTCCAAGGCTTGATGCAAAACCACAATCGAGCCGGGGGTCTCATTGGAAGCAGCCTCTCTATTTCTATGGGGTAGAGGTAAGGCTGTCTACATCCCACCCTCCTCAGACCCTACCTTAGCTTTGCTATAGGTGGGATATACTGAGTACGATGATGATGATGATGATAAGAGCTTAAGATATATATTTGGGCAAAAAGAATTAAATATGAGGCAAAGAAGATGGATGGAAATTCTAAGTGATTACAAATGTAATATTCATTACTACGAAGGAAAAACAAATGTAGTCGCGGATGCCCTAAGTCGTAAGTATCATGAAAAGCAAAGGCGAGTTCGTGCTCTTAGATTAAATCTACAGTTAGATATAATGGAACAAATGAAGAATGTTCAAGCAACAGCAATTGGGGATAATGCTCAAGGAATGAAAGGAAGAATAAATGAATTGGATCAAGGAACTGATGGAATTTGGAGATTCCACAAGAAAAGGATTTGGGTACCTAAGCAAGGAAATTTAAGAAATAAGATTTTAGAGGAAGCCCATAAATCTCGATAGACTATGCACCCTGGAAATAATAAGATGTACCAAGATTTAAGAAATAATTTCTAGTGGATAGGAATGAAAAAGGACATAGCTAGATATGTATCTAAGTGTCTAACTTGTTCGCAAGTTAAAGCAGAACACCAGAAACCTGCAGGGTTACTCCAACAGTTAGAAATGCCTGTATGGAAATGGGAACTAATAACAATGGACTTTGTTACTAAGTTACCCAAAACCAGGAAAGGTAACAACGCGATTTGGGTAATTGTGGATCGATTAACCAAATCAGCTCATTTTCTACCCATGAAGGAAACTTTCAGTATGGAAAGATTAGCCAAGCTATACGTAGACGAGGTAGTATCCCTACATGGAGTTCCACTCTCCATTGTATCAGATAGAGATAGTCCTTTTACTTCCCATTTCTGGACAAGTTTCCAAGAAGCCATGGGGACTAGACTGAACTTAAGCACTGCATACCATCCCCAAATAGATGGACAAAGTGAAAGGACGATCCAAACCCTGGAAGACATGCTCAGGGCATGTGTAATAGATTTTGGTGGAAACTGGGATAATCACCTACCCTTAATAGAATTCTCCTATAACAATAGTTATCATGCAAGCATTGAAGCTGCCCCATTCGAAGCACTGTATGGACGAAAGTGTAGAACTCCAGTTTGTTGGGCAAAAATAGGGGAAAGTCAATTATCAGGTCCTGAAATCATACAAGAAACCACCGACAAAATAACTCAAATTAAGGAAAGATGAAAACGGCTCGTGATTGCCAGAAGAGTTATGCAGATAATCGACGCAAGCCGCTAGAATTTCAAGTGGGAGACAAAGTACTCTTAAAAGTTTCTCCATGGAAAGGGGTAGTTCGGTTTGGTAAGAAAGGAAAGCTAAGTCCAAGGTACATAGGACCATCCCAGTAAACCAGTGAATTGGACCAGTTGCCTATCGTTTACAACTACCAGAGGAGCTAGCCGGGGTACATGACGTATTTCATGTATCCAACCTCAAGAAATGTTTATTTGACGAATCCCTGGTAGTACCTCTTCAAGATATAGAGGTAAATGAAAAGTTAAAATTTGTGGAGAAACCACTTCAGATAGAGGTTAGAAAGGTCAAGTTTCTCAAGCACAAAAGACTAGTACTGGTCAAAGTCAAGTGGGATTCAAAGAGAGGACCTGAGTACACTTGGGAATTGGAATCAGAGATGAAGCGAAAATATCCCTACTTGTTCTAGTAAATCTCGAGGACGAGATTTTAAATAAGGTGGGGAGGATGTAACAACTCTCGCCAAAACTTTTTTTTTCTTATTTTATTAATGTCCAATAGGAAACCCTAATTGAGACCCCCAAGTAATATGGCATGACCCATAAATTTTTCAGAACAATCGAAACTAGGATCAGGGCCCCCAAAAACTCAAGGGGGGTATCCCCTAATTGATAATTATCCTTAAAATCGATTGTAAAACACGAAATTCAGTGAAACTTGACTCACCAGGGCTATGTTAGACACGAGGCTACCCTACCCTAAAAGGGGAGCCGTCGTGCCACGCGCCAGGACCAGGTAGGTCTAGCGCGCCACGCGGGAGGGACCATTTTTCAGTATATATATCAGGGGTTTGGCACTTGCATGGAATGTTTGTTACGACATGAAAATTCGCTTTCTACGTTACTTTGTGCTCTGATCTTTCAAAAAACAATCAAAATCTCGACCCTCTGCTGCGACAACAGGGTAATAACTAGATCACTGCTACGATACAATGTCCGATCGATAGAAACCGATCCGATGGATGTTTAGGTGCTGCCCGAATAAGGGCTATACTGTCATTCGTCGAGAGGGTTTTGATTTCGTGAGCTTATCGTAAATTTTGTATTAAGTTACTGACCTAGTTTCGTGTGCATTGTTATTTACCTAGGTTACAAGACTAAATCAGTAGGCAAGGTTCTATCCAGTTAAACTTGCAAAGTGAGTCATTCTCCTTTTGTCAACAATGTTTTACAATACTTAAATTATTTTCAAAAAGTTATAGTTATAGGGATTAAGTCTTGGTTATCTTGAATCACTGGCAAGTGGGGTATTATGCACATTACTAATTTCTCACGGTTAGGTTCACCAACCTAACAGTGACAATCATCACTACTTGGGTGAAAAGAACCAATAGGGTATGACCATCGTCACCAGGGTGTGACACGGCGCCAGATAAAAATAAGATAATAGCCATTGTAATCGCTCTTATGCTATAATCTATAACTAAGGTGTCGTTTTATATAACCTGAATGACTCGCCAGTATTTCCCCGCTGATAAAACCTTTTTAAACATGTTTCAGGTGACTTACTGTGAATCAAGGGAAAAAAGTGCCAAGTAGCACTAAAAAGCTTGAAGAGGTGGCTCAGTAAAATAAATAAACATGTTTTGTAAAACAAGGGATTTCCTCGTGAAATTCCCTTTATTGTAAATTATGGGGTTGTCCCACATTGTGAAATAAAATAATTGGGCATTTTCAGTTTAAAAGATCCAGTCAAACATTTCCGCTGCCAAATTAAATAATAAATACCACGGGTTTCTGTCCCGCGGCTTCTGGACCGGGTATCACCGGGCCGGGGGCCGTGACACATAGCTTACAGTCCGGAAAAGCCTTGGAATCAAATCTTGTATGATCGCACTTCGGGTGTGGCATTGCCACTTGTTCTTAGTCTATTGGGATTTGAACCGCTTGAACTACTGGTACTATCACTACCGTCACTAGTGTCGTCTCCATCAACCTCATGTTATTAATTTCCGCAACCTCATGTACAAGAACTTTAGCATGTTGAGGAAAATTTCTCCCTGGGTGGCTAACCAGGTTTGTTTGTTTAGATGAGTAGTCTCAAACGGCTCGTGATATAGATCGGATGTTAGGTGCGAACAAATATATGTGGTCTTCCTGTATCGTAGGGTGTTATAGTAACCACCTCGGTTAGTGTTCTACTAGATAGAAACTTGAAAAACTTAAGAATTTCGTATGGATAGTGATCATTAGTTTGACCCGCAAAGCCCACCAGGTTTCCCATGAACTACAAGTTGTTATTGCGTGCCCCCCCCCCCGTAATGATAAATTTCCTTACATGGTCACCCTAATGTTCTCTCGTTCAAAGCAGATGATCAATCAGAGAGGGGACCTTCGTGACGGTCCACGTGCTAACGTCTGTTGTCCTTACTCGCAAAAGGGCACGATGTTAGACGAAATAGAAAAAAAAGAGAATCCGTAATAATAACATTTGGAGAGGCACCTTCAAGATGAGTACTTCATCTTTCTTATTCTTGACAATAATGTAATCAATCATGATTAATATGATTCACAGAGACCTCATCCCACTAATAGAGTTGCTGTCCAAGACCGCCACCTCCGCCTCGTCGCCACTACCGAAGCCAGACATATACACATCCGAGGGAAAACAACCATCTTGTCACACCCCGACCACGTAGAGTGACTAGATGTGGCGGAAATGTCGGGGAGTGTTGTAACAGAATTAATTGTTTCAAATCCATGGCAATTGAAGTTTCGTTTTATTGATTAGAAGTGTTACAATGTCTTAACAAACAAAGAAATACAACATAATTAACTAGTCTTGCATCTTTTATTGTCACTAAAGCCCAAGTCTGCCTATGTGTATCTTGATCATCTTATGCAACAGCTCCTGAAAAACACATGTGAAAATAGGTACGTCAGCATAAAAATGCCTGTGAGATACATAGGTTTTGTGAAAATAGGTTTCATGACTTATGTTTGAGAAAATGTTTAGTCATGAACCTTGTAATTTGCTTTGTCTTGTAAATCATTTGAAAAACGATAAGATCAGATAATATGTATTAATAAGTGAATAATGTATGGTTAAATGAATAACCATGTAAAATGTGTTTGTATAAGATAAGTTGTTTATAACTCGATGTCTTGTGAAAAGTATGTTATTTGTATAAAATGTTCTATGTCTCAAACTGAAATGATTCAAATAACGCTACGATATGTAATACCATACAAACACTTATATATAGGAAGTACCAGCGGCGTATCCACCATGCTTGTATCATATTACACATGCCTCGTTACTTAATCACTTAATCAAACCAAACCATCAAGATGTAAAATGTTCATGTCTAATGAAAATCATGTAATATGTATCCAAAATGTAAGCCTGTGATGAATAACAAATGTACTAAGTACGCGACAATAGACATACGTAGCATGTGACCTGTACTAAGTATGCAACAATAGACATACGTAGCATATAACCTATACTAAGTATGCAACAATAGACATACGTAGCATGTAACCTGTACTAAGTATGCAACAATAGACATACGTAGCATGTAACCTGTACTAAGTATGCAACAATAGACATACGTAGCATGTGACCTGTACTAAGTATGCAACAATAGACATACGTAGCATGTGACCTGTACTAAGTATGCAACAACAGACATACGTAGCATGAAATGTAATGAAATCATGTACTATAATATACTAACGAACATAGCATGTATATGATGTGAAAACAGGAAAGCTTGAAAGTAACAAGTAGGCACATGTGTTCCACCCCAAAACAGTTTGGAAAACAGTAAAAGAGGGGTCTATGTACTCACTTGAGAATGATCAGTAGTCCTTGAGTGACAACCAAACAATGCTAGAGATCGCGGATATCAAACGGCACCTAATATAGGTAACTATGTTAATAAACCGGACCTAAATCGGAGGATCGGATAGAATGTGGGTTCGTAAACCAAACGAGTGTAGAGACTCGTGTCATATGGTTTAACAAAGCCTACATACTAAATGAAACCTAATATAAGTGCTTATGACCCATTACGACCCGTTTAGGTAGCTTATGCTACTTTAACGCGTCGTTCGCGTGAAACGCGTTCGGACCGCCTAACTAGCCCTATGACAAGTGTTATATGCCTAAACATGTTACATAATCAGTTATGTGACAAAAGTTTAGGTTACATATGCTTAATTACCAATTATACATGAAAAGGGTATTCTGGTAATTTACCTAAGGCATATAAACTACCTATCATACAACTACTTAAACGTAGCGACCATAAGGTATAACCTCGGAAGGTTATTCCCTACCTACTATGGTCACCTAATGTGTTTGGTTGGATCCTAATGATCGACCAAATGGGCCGGGTTCGAAGGTATAAGCGATTTATTAGATCGCTTACCCTACGACCCTAGACAACGTGGTAATCAGTAGGCATAGTCCCAAGGGACTATAACCAACGTGATTACACTCACGTTGCGAAGTTCAAACGAACTTCGCATTGACCATAAACTGGTCAATGCAGAAAGTCAAACAAAGTTTGACTTTCAGACTTTCAGACTCGAAAAGCAATAAAAGAACGAAAGAATACTTACGAAGGGTCCCCGAATGCTAATCTAGATCTTAATAACTCAGGTATGAAACAATGGTTCCAACTTAGAGTCAATTAGATCAGATTCTAGTGGTTTTTGAAGTTGGGGTTATGGGGTATTTATAGTATTCGGATAACCGTTAAGATCGTTTGTCGAATATCGTGCCTTAATCGCATCCGTACAAGTGTCGGAACCTTATGGTGGCTAAAAATGGTTCTTATCAGCTGACTAAGCATGTGTGAGTGTGTGGTTGTGGATCAAACAGCTGGAAACTGCTGTTAAATGCAGTTAATCTGGTCCAGAAGTCGGACGCGGGCCGCGTGAGGATTTACAGAAACTGAGGCGGGCCGCCTGGCCTGCACAGATCAGAAATAAGTTTGTAGAATGACAGTTTCAGTCCCTGCACGTGTTTCAGCCCATTTCCGGCACTTCTAAGGCCCGTAAAGCCAAATTTAAGGCCCTAAAATGATGCCTAAACATTGTGGACGTGAAACATGCTCAAAAATATGTCGGATGTTGGTTCGTTTAGTCGTACGAACGCGATGTTCGCTTAATTACGACGAAATGCGCACAAGCGCGAAAAGCGATCCAAATGACGAAACGAATGGATTTTTCTTATGCCAAACACTAAAATAAAATATTTTAGTGCTTACATAAATTTTTGGATGTCCGGATGTATTCATAACGTAAGTTATGCGCGAAAGTGCAAACTTATGCACTTTTTGACACTTTTAGTCCCTGAATGACACAAAAGTTTATTTTAGCACACCGAACCCCTCAAAGCCTATTTCTAAGCTATGTAAAGGATATTTAAGGTGTGTTTAACTTATGGTCATGTTCCGGAATGTCTGTTACAGTTCAAATTGGCATACTTTCGCAGTTTGTCAAATTTAGTCCCTGTAAGCGAATAAACTTTGATTTCACCACACCAAACCTTACAAAACTTATATCTAAGTTATGTAAAGGTTATTTAAGGTATGTTAAGCCTATTTCACTATTCCGGAGTGTTTGTTGCATTAAACTGGTTATATTTACGCATTTGTGCGCGTATAACCTTCCAGAAAGCGATTTAGAGCTTGAAATCGAACAAGAGTTGATATGTGCAAAAGATACACATATTTATACAAGTCCAAAGTATGAAATACAACATTTCATTGGTTTGGTATTTGTTTGATGGTTGAAGTGACACAGGTGTTACACATCTTCCACTGGAGCAATGCTTAGGGTCTTACTTAGGAACCACGTCCTCCATAAGCTTCGTAATAGACGCGAGGTCGTTAATCTCAATGCGTGATTCAATGTTGGTACACTTTATGTGGACGCGACTCGACTCGATTCAGTTCGGTTCGACTCGGTTAGGTCCGACTCAAGCCCGACGTCACCACATTCCTCAGTCGTGCGCCCTAGAGTTCGACACGCGAAGCACGGAGCGCCGCAAACCCATTCCCGTTTACACATCACCATGACATCATCATTGTGATGTCATGATGATGTCACAGATTTGTCTCATGCATGAATTTGTGAAAGTTGTAAACAGATTCATCACTTGGGCCGATTCTCTTCATTTGGGCCGTAATTCTTGAAGTGGGCCTTTGACTAAACTTGGGCCACTTGCATTTGTTTTGGGCTGCTACATCTTTGGACGAAGACCAGCACATCAAAGTGACGAAATCACTTTGATTTCGTCAAGATATTATGGCGAAAAAACACATGTTGGCGAAATCACATGTGTGACGAAATCACATGTGATTTCGTTGAAGTCCTGTGATTTCGTTGAGACCTTTGGTGTTCGTCGATGGGTTTTCATATGGGACTGGATTTCGTCATGTTGTTAGTATAAATACCCAGATAACAGACAGAACATAGTTAGACAAGTCTGAATAGATTTGAGAGCGAACACATTGTAACACACACACTGAGAGTTTACAGAGACCATTTGTAAACACCACATTGTAACCGTTTTCTAGCATTAATACATTGAGTGTTAATCATTGAATCTTGTGTCTTACGTGTTCGTAACTTGGTTTAACTTACCCGTTTGGATTCTGCACTTTCGGGTTTGTCGGAAAACAGGGAATAGAGGTTACTCGATCCTCCGGGTGGACCTACAATTGGTATCAGAGCATTGGCTAGATTCCTTGTTAAAACCAAGTTTGTGTTCTTGATTTTTCTTAGTTTTTTAAGTGTTTTTCTAAATTTTAGAATTTGAAGTTCATACTTTTCTGGAAAAACGTGGTTAAAATCTTGGAAATCTATTTGTTTTGCTATTAGTTTTTATAAAACCATTGTTAAAATACATGTATACATGCTAAGGTTTGGTTTTAAGTAAACTTTTGTGCAAAATACTTGTGTTTGGAAAGCTTATCGGTCACCAAAATATTTATAAAGTTCATCAGATCTTCATAAAGTTCTTTGTGGCCTTCAAACTGTTCTTGAAAATTATCTATGTTTGATATGATTTGTGAATGAATTATTGTGTTGATTATATAATATTGATTGTTTGACATTTGTGTACACAAGAATGATGAAAGGTTGAAATAAAAGTCTGAAAAAGATAAGAGTGTTTGAAAATTGGACATCTTGGGCAGGTTTGTGTCAGGATAAGATCTAATTTTGTTAAAAAATTGATCACAATTGTCAACGAAAACACCACCCTGGTCTCCTCACATTCTTGGACGAAATCAACCAGGTCTTCATCATACATTTTCTGGCCGAAATCACCCTATACAAACAACCAGTCAACAAAATCACTTCAGTCAACAATATCAAGACACGAAATCACATTTGTTCATAAAACACAGGTACTGGACGAAATCAGGTGCTAGACGAAAATACAAGCTGGACGAAAATCCTATTGTCAACATCCAGACGAAATCACCTGGTTAATTGTGGACGAAATCAGCTGGTTAATCCTCCTTGCTGGACGAAATCACCATTGTCATCACACCACCCCACGAAATAAAACAACTGGACTAAATCAGTCCATAACAACTGGACGAAATCACTCCATTTTCGTCTAACAATTTCAGCAACGAAATCAATTCTGATTTCATCACACTTCAGTCAACGAAAACCCTTTGTTTTCGTCACTCTACTTTCTGTTTTTGTCCAAATCATAGTCATCGAAATCCCATCTTTTACGAAATCACTTGTTGTTTAAAATTGACGAAAACACTTGAAAACAATTTATGTTTTCATCAAACATAACATCAATAAAATCACAATTGGATTTCGTGAAACATTCTTATTTCTCAAATTTAAACAGAAGGTTTGCAAAAGTGGGTTAACTTTGTGTTTTCAAGTTTTTAAGCAGGTACAATTGTTCTAACATCAATCATGAGTTGTACAAGTCCTTGGGATTGGAGTACGGATCCACAACCAGCTCAAAAACAGATGTCGATGGCCGAATATTTAGCGAGTACCATACCTCAACCCCCTCCACATCAGACTTCGATGGCCAAATATTTAGCGAGTACTATACCTCAACCCCCTCCACATCAGACTTCGATGGCCGCGTATTTAATGAATTCCATTCCTAAACCCCAACCTCAACCTCAAGTTTCCACAACACAACCTCAATTCAATCCATGTGTAAATTGTGGTCCGACCATACAGTTGGGAAACGGTGATCAAACAAGAACTGCGTTTTATGCTGAAATTGTCAAGAATGTCAATGATGGTGAATCTTCAGGAAAAGATGACAGTTCAGGATATAGTGGCACTGATGAAGATAACTCAGGTGTGAGTGATTACAGTTCAGAATCGGACGTGAAAGTAGGAGTAGATTCTGAAGCTGATAGTTTGTCCAATGATGCTAAGGAGAAATCTGACTTGATCAAGAAAGCTGCTGCTGCTTCAAAAGAAATGGAGAAGATTCTCACTGAAGATGGATCTTTCTCTTCTCAGACTGCCTTTATGGCTAATGTCACATCTTCTATAAGTCAGGTACAATCTGAAACTCCAAGCATATGTAGTGATTGTGCTGATATGAAACATGAATGTGCTGAATTGAAACAAGAATCTGAAAAGATTCACAGTCACAATCAGAGTTTGGTTATTGAACTGTCAAAGTGCAAAGAGGCAAACATGGCCTTAGCTCGCAATGAAAAGGAGTTTAAAACAGTTATTGAAACCCAAAAGAAAAGTGTTTCCGAATTAACAAAAACTGTTTTCAACAAACAAATTGGTATTAATAACTACATTAATATCACTGAGGAAACCAAGAAAGAGCTAGCCGTGGCCAAGTGTGAATATGAAGCGATCAAGCTCAAATTGGAGAGTTATTCTAACTCCCAATATGTGCTTGATCACATCATTGACGTTTAGAAACTAAAGGGAAACATTAAAGGTGTTGGTTATAGGAAGTGTCCACCCCCTTTGAGACACGACTATACCAAGTCACCCGATGAGGAGGAAATGCCTCGTTTTGAACCCAGTGTACCTCTTGATTATGGGGAAGTTACAACTGGCTTAGGGTTCAAAACGGACAATTCATCGGAGTGCTCATCTGATAGAAAAGAAAAGTCATCATGTGCTTCAAATCAAAGTCCTCCAACCATTGAGGACTATGATTCGTCCGATGATGAACCAGATGTGAGTGAAGAGGATAAATCTTTTGAAAAGAACAAAGGAGTAGAAGTTCCTGTTGAGAATCATATTCTGTGTGATCCTCCTACTCCTGCTGTGCACTCAATTGTTAAACAAGAGATAGATCCTATCACTGAGATAGTGTTTACTGTTAAAAGAGATAACGTGTTGTACACTTTAGTCGGTGATGACAAAATTTATTCAAACACAGCTTTTCCAATTAAAAACGTCAATCAATCTTTGATTGATAAAGTGTTTGAAGATACTACCAGTAAGTTTTTGGAAAAGGGGATCCCGAGAGTTTCAGTAACTCAGTGTGATCCGATTCCAAAAGCTGAAGTTAGAAGAAAATTTGGAAATAAAAAATCATCAACGAAGCAACAACCTATCGCTTTTAAGGGTAAACAACAACAACGAGCTCCAAAGCCTAAGGCTAAGGTTGAATCAAAAGGAGCTCGTTACAAGAAGAAAGCAAAAGACGTTAAATTTGTGGCCTCCAAGGGTACTGATAAAGTTGAGACTTTTGAAAATAAATCCAATACTGAGTTTGTTCAAAAGTTCAAAATTTTGAAACGTAATAGTGATAACAATTACACCCAACACACAAATGGGTGTGAAGCTAGTACCTCGGGGTCTACAAATTCAACGTCAGGTCCTCGAACAGAATCTCCTAATTTTGTTGAAAGGAGATCATGCTTTAAATGCGGGGAGTTTGGCCACATTATCAGAAATTGCACAAACTCTCCGAAACCAAATTTTGTAGAACGAGCCCCTTCTGAACAAGGTCACCAACAACGTCGTCCTGTGTCACCAAAAACTGACAAATGCACTGTTAAAGAACATGAAACAAAACAACGACGTAAAAATGTGAAGGTGATCGAAAAGGCTGTAAAAACGGAAGTAAAATCTGTTAATAGGAAACCTAGTTTGTCACAACCATTAAAACCAGAAAGTGTAAATAATACACATTCCGGTAAACGGAAACAAGCTTGGAAACCTAAAACGGATAAAGTTTCAGGGGTAGTCTCACCAGTTCCAGGTCATCGCGAAGTTGAAATAACCTTTGTCGATGAATAGGGGCAACCCAAGTCTATGAAGCCTTGGGTTCCCCTCTCCAACTAATCTCTGAGTGAGTGTGCAGGATGTTCCAGGAGGAACTATTGATAGTCAACGGATTGTTGATAGTGGAGTGTCCATGCACAAGATCGGCGACAAAAGAAATTGTTGCCTTTGATGGAGAGAAAAAGAAAAGAAGACAGAATTGTCTGTCGAAAGAGATTGAAAGCTTCGACAAAATGAAAATCATACCAAAGTTTGATTGTTAAAGGCTTTGATCGGGTCCCCAGGATAGATTCAAACAAAATGTACGCACCTGCAGCACGTCTGAAGTTCAAACTTAACAAGATGAACGTGCAGTGTACATTTCTTCGCGGTGTGATTGAAGAAAATGTGTTTGTTGAACAAACCAAACGGGTGTGCGGATGCCTTGGCATGGATTGAACAACCGCACACTACTTCTCAAGAGAAAGACAAAGACCTTCACTGGTGCAATGTGGAAGACCAGCCGGACCCAGAGGTTTATGATCTTGTTGCTGTGAAGAGATTTCTCAGTAGCTACAAAATCGACTTTGAAATCCACACCGGGTGGATGTCCAGTTTGGGAGAGCACTCAGATTCCTTGCAATGCACGAAGCAGTTGCAGGATACGGTTTTAAATTTCTAATCTCTCCTATACTTGTCGATATTTAAGCTGCTTTATAAATTGTTATCCTCTCGTAGCACTCTTTGGCCAGACACGTTGATCTCGAATATCACCTCACACGTGATTGTTTCACTATGAAACTCGTCAATGTTGTCATGGTTCACACCGCTTACCGACATGTCAACTGATTTTTCCAAAATTCGAGAAATCATTTCTGATTAAATTAATTTTGGTAAACGGCATTGAGGTAAAACATGAGTTAAACTGACATCGGGAAATCGTTTTTGTATATATCTTTGTGTCTTTGAAATTTTATCTTAGTTTGTTGATTTTAGGGGGAGTAAATCCAAATTTGAAAAATTCAAAAACATCAAAAAATTTCAAAACCCAAAAACAATAGAAAAGCAAAAATGAGTTTCTTGGCGAGAAAAAGAGAAAATGATAGTACATCAGTGGTCTGTCGAATCCTCTTTAAACTGAAATGCAAAATGAAAAATGTTAAGCAGCTCTATATAAGATGGATCGGTAGGCTCACAATCATTTTAAAGTGTGCAGGGTGATATAAATCTTAAATCTACTGAAGACCAAGTGGGAACCACACATTGGCATATGGTCTTAGTACCGAAATTTTGTTTGAGAGATTGCCGAGGTTCTGAGATATTCGGTCTTTATGCTGTCTTATCATCTGGGTATCATGGTTGTATCTTTTACCGAAAAATAACGGAGACGAAGTCTAGATCTTCCATGATACCATACATACGTGTACATATTGCATACGACCTCAATAAGTGATCAACAATCACATGTCCAAACAAAATAAGTGATAATATATCACAGATTCTTTGCGGGAGTCAAGTTCGTCTCTCTGCTGTACGAAAGTACTGACCTGTTCACGGACTTGCTCCTGTGCCCTCATGCATCTGAAAATCAAGTTCCTCATCAGTAAATGATTCTATCACATAGGGCTTGTTTTCAATCAAAATAAGTGAGTTTCTCACATCTTTTATACGGCCAAACAGATGATAAACGGTATACTCACCGGTAAGATGAACTCTCGTGCATACCTTGATACGGGAATGTGTCGTGTGTGGATGAACACCGGTCGGTAAGTATAAATCATACACTAATCGTATCCCCTCGCCATGATTACATCTGATAAGTTGAGCTTATGTGGACAACAATACCGATAATTGTTATAGGATGCTTATCTTAATGTTAACTAATTGAACAAAAAGAGTTGTTTTGGCATGACCGTACACTGATATGATTCTCTTACCCTCAAAACTCGCAAAAATAATGTCTGTAAATATTTATTTACTGCTTTCAGTTTCTGCATCTCTGTATATATTTATTTATTGCTTTCCGTCTTTACATTTGAAAAATGAAAAATTCCAAAAAGATTTTAGGTGTGTTTTAATTTAAACTTTATAAAAGCCAAAAAGATTTTGCTTCTAGTTTATTTTTGATTGACCGATGTTGGAACTCGAGTCTATCCTACCCAAAATCCTGATTCTAAGCCAGAAAACAATTGCATCTTCATAAATGTTAGAAGTTAACAAGTTTTGAAAGTTAAAGGATTAAAACTGATCATTTTCTAAACTTTCAAACTGTTGTCGGTCGGTGTTTGATTGAGATTTGATCTCATATGTGTCATTTGTTTAATTTGTCTAAATTCCAAACGGTTGTTCTCATTGCGTGTTTAGCTTTCCTGTATGTGCAGATGCGACATCAGAATCAGCTAAAGGCGAAGAGAACGTGTCAGATGACAAGCCGTAAAGTGAAGACACGACGTTGATGCAATCAGAAGATCAAGATGATCGGGTTGCAGTTGATCCCTCATCAACACCACAAGGATCTAAAGAATTGAAGATCAAAAGATTCACGAGCATCATTCAAGGGGGAGTTTGTTGATACACTCCCTGACTGTGACACGTAAAGACCTTTGAAGATCCTCCGACATGAAAGACATGAAAGACACGGAAGACGAACCATCACAAGTAGCGTCCAAGGGGGAGTTTGTTGGTACACTTTATGTGGACGCGACTCGACTCGACTCGATTCGATTTAGTTCGGTTCGACTCGGTTAGGTCCGACTCAAGCCCGACATCACGACATTCCTCAGTCGTGCGCCCCAGAGTTCGACACGCGAAGCACCCAAACCCATTCCCGTTTACACATCACCATGACATCATCATTGTGATGTCATGATGATGTCACAGATTTGTCTCATGCATGAATTTCTGAAAGTTGTAAACAGATTCATCACTTGGGCCGATTCTCTTCATTTGGGCCGTAATTCTTGAAGTGGGCCTTTGACTAAACTTGGGCCACTTGCATTTGTTTTGGGCTGCTACATCTTTGGACGAAGACCAGCACATCAAAGTGACGAAATCACTTTGATTTCGTCAAGATATTATGGCGAAAAAACATATGTTGGCGAAATCACATGTGTGACGAAATCACATGTGATTTCGTTGAAGTCCTGTGATTTCGTTGAGACCTTTGGTGTTCGTCGATGGGTTTTCGTCTGGGACTGGATTTCGTCATGTTGTTAGTATAAATACCCAGATAACAGACAGAACACAGTTAGACAAGTCTGAATAGATTTGAGAGTGAACACATTGTAACACACACACTGAGAGTTCACAGAGACCATTTGTAAACACCGCATTGTAACCGTTTTCTAGCATTAATACATTGAGTGTTAATCATTGAATCTTGTGTCTTACGTGTTCGTAACTTGGTTTAACTTACCCGTTTGGATTCCACACTTTCGGGTTTGTCGGAAAACAAGGAATAGAGGTTACTCGATCCTCCGGGTGGACCTACATTCAATAATAATAATAATAGAATTCGAAGTCGAATGTATTTTTCGTTCTTGGAAAAATATTCGATACAACATATATAAATAAATTATATATATATATAATCACATAAAATCCCATCTATCCAGGATTTCTATCTTTTATAATGTAATGTGTCCATGACATACTGTCTAATAATGTAATGTGTCTATTTCTCATAGACTTCACCCATGAAAATGTCCTTGCTCTGTTGTTTTGAAATACGTTTTGTGTAGTAGACCTTGCGTTGGTGTATGCGATGAAAACTCTTTGTTTTTGTAAAACCGCTTTCATGAGAGGATCCTAGTGATTGTAGACTGGACTCGAGAAAGAATCCTAGTTCACTATAATCGAAGCTCTAATACCAATCTGTCACACCCGCACATAGGCGGAAGCGCAAGGCGTGAACTTGATTAGTTTTCATTGCATACGATGTAATTAAACAAACCATATGAATAAAATATGCACGATTTTCATCCATTCCAAGATATGCAAAGTTTACAAGTCACAAGTTTGTTCTCAAACGACATTACACATTATATTATTTTCAAAAGAGTTGTACAAAAATATAGTTTTAACAGGTCGAGGTTTTGTATTCCATCTTTCGCACAGATGTGAACCAAATCCTCCAAAAGGATGACATCGCTTTCTTGACATGCTCGTTCTTGTTTCATGAAATGCAAGGATCCACTAGTTGCCTGAAATACATGTAAGTTTGAAAAGTTAACATAAAGTTGGTAAATTCATGTGTTTTGTTTGCTTTGTATCAAATGAATCTCAAAAACATTTGAAAACCTTGTGTTGAAAACTGATATGTGAAAGCGTCTATGAAATTCGAGGATCATTAATGTTTTGCAAGGACATTAATATGTGTGCGACATAAGTAAGCAACCAAACCTAGACGATGATATTCAGACTCTTCCGATAGGGGACGACAAAAGCACCCCTAAAGGCCAAAATACTAGGAGTGGAGCTCGCCAAAACTCAGTAGATCTACATCTTTTGCACCTCGGTCATTTCGATTAATGGTTACTATTGATCATTTTCTACCTATGCGCACATGATCTAAAGTGATTTCATTCCATAGCTAACATACCATTTATTGTAACATGTATTTCCCCTTGATTGTTTAACAATAAAACATTGAAAAGTTTGAAAGGAGGGACATGAACTCACAGTTTTGCGTTCAACAATATATCGTGCTAGCAGTCTCGGGTATCTGTATACATATTGCAACCTACAAGTGTTCTAACTCGTTAGACACTTAGGTCTTTACTAGACCGTGTACACGTTGCTCATCTTGAACGTTCGTTAAGTTTGTAATTGTCTTGTTTGGATACCCTTGTTTATGTTATATGTTATGTGTTGGTAGCTTATGTATTCATTTGTTTTAAATATATATTTCACAAATATATATTTTCGTGTATTTTCGTTATGTATGAACGGGCCTCGCCCTTGATAGTCTTATATGAAGTTGTTCGCATTGGATTCATCCAACCGATCATATGTCTTTTTCATGCATGACTGGGCCTAGCCCCTTGTTTCATGCATTTGTCTCGCACAAGTGTTAGTGTTGGATTCATCCAATCGATCATATATCTTTCTCACGCATGACTGGGCCTAGCCCCTTGTTTCGTGCTTGTGCCTCGCACAAGTGTTATTGGTATGAAATATATATTGTGCCACCAATAAATTCATCTTTGAAGGGATCTTGATCCTTGTATACGTATGCATTCATGCTTGAAGGGATCCTCGATCCTTTTATATATATTTATTCTACAATATATATATATATATATACGGGTGGTAAACCTCGTTCACTCGTGTTTTGGTCAAAAATTACCGAAGTAATTAAGTGATCAAATTAGTTAAGTGAGGTAGTGTGCTAGAAATGAGTGTCGAAAATATGTTAATCAAGTTAATTGTAAAAACAGTTTCAGGATACGGCTCAGGATATAGAGCTGTATCTATGATCAAACAATGAGCAAAAGTAAAGTAAACGACACGAGATGTACGAGGAAAGCCCTTGATCAATCTAGATCGCCGGCATAAAACCTTGGGAGCTGACAATCGCAGCTGCCTAGTTCTTCTATTGCATCAAAAATCAGGATACAGTGCAGGATGTGGTACGGATCGACTAAGTGTTACAACGAAACTTGAATACAAGTGTGGTGTTTGCAATGAGCTACAGAGTGAAAGTGTATGAGAGTGTTAGTGAAAAAATTGTGTGTTCTAAGCTGATCTGCCCCCATCTATTTATAGTAAAGATAAAATAACAAACTACCCTAAACTTGCGGGATCCACCGAATATTCCTTCTTCGAACGTTGTAGACCTGGTCTTTCGGGCTCAACGTCTCTCCCTCAACAAATTCGTCCGAGTCTTGAGGAGAAGAAGTCCTCTTGACCGTTAGCAAGTCTCAGCCTTTAACCTGTACGTGATTAATTCAACAAGCCTCAGGATATCGCCCAAGATGTTAACAATATCCTCTTCCAGCATCCTGGTCACAGATAAACAAACAAAGGCAGGATATTGATCAGGATACGTATGTTAAGAAAATGACCCCTAACAATTGTCCCCAAATATATCGGTTGGGATACCAATCCAACGGATATATTTCAAAAGTTTCACCTCATGACTTAAGGTAATTAATACGACTAGACCCTTGAAATGACAGCGGTGCAACTTCCAAGGCATTATTTACTCTTTACCCCCCTATATTCATCCTATATTAACCGAGGGGCTCCTTATCACGGTTATCCTTATCTGCAAGCGAACATCAGGTATCTTCTTTTCTATTCTCCTTTCTTGAATTTCTCTTAATTTGCTTAATACTCTTCATGGCACCACGAACGAAATCCCGATCAGACCGTCCAGCCTCAACCCTCATAAGTCAAAACTTTATCACCGATCCAGCAAAGGAGATTTGCTGCTTCAACAATGCTGACATCGCTGCTCTTAAAGATTCCGGTGCCTTTCCCACCGGAACGGTCTTTCGCCCCTTTGACCAGGAAGCCCGATCGGACGCGTCATCCGACGAGTGGGTTTGTTTTTTTGCTTATCCTTTCTCTCTTGGACTCCGGTACCCGTTTCCACCCTTTATCTCTAGCTTTTTCGACCTCACCGGCCTTAGTTATGCCCAAGTTATGCCAATGGTCTGGCGAGTCTTGATAGTGTTGGATCAAATCAAATCTCGTCATTTTCCTAACCTACTTGTTGAGGACCTTCCTATAGCATACCGGTTGAGATCCCATGGCAATCACCGTTTTCTTCTGTTTTCCATCAAGAACCCTTTGGTCCTTAAAGCCACCAAGAACGAGGATCGATGGCGACGAAAATTCTTTTTCGTAAAAAGAGACTCTATTGATAAGGGTTTCGATCTACCGGTTAAATGGTTAACCAAGGGTAGGATTCAGGGTTTTAGGAATATCCCCAATTATATCTTCAAACTGTATCCCAGACTTATATTCTGATGTTTTTATGCAGCAAATTTCAGAGATTTAGTGCCTCCCAGTGCAGAATCCGAATCCAAGATCAAGGAAATCTACCGTCTTCCTGCCAGTGAAAGAACTTTTTCCCTGTCTCTTACAGATTCTCATCAAAAATCAAGCTCAGAAATGTCTGGTAAGCACATTCTCATATATTAATTATTTTTCAAAAATATGATGAGTTTAAGAATATCTTCCCTTATGTAGTACCAGTCGTCAACCTTGAAGGTTTCGAACTTGACGAATTGGATTGCTACTCCAGCCTTGAACCCACCAAACAAGAATCCAAGCCAAAGTCGTCTGCTACACCAAAGCCTACCTCCTCGAAAACTGTTTCTGCTCCCAAAGGCCCTCCGGCATCCAGGACCCGGGCATCCAGCTCTCGGAAGAGAAAGGAGACTGACTCCCCAGCTGTTTCTGAAACATTCTCTCTTGAGAATCATGGGTTCAATGAAGCCACCTCATTCCTCAAACAGGTAGAATTTTCTTTTCGATATCCTGCACAAGTATGTTAGTCCTTATCCTGCTTACTCCTTACATTAATACCTGTGCCTTTATTAATAGGGTCTGGATCGTCTTATGCACTTATACGAAGACGCTTGCGGGCTTAACAAGATGTTGCAGATCCAGCTGGAGAAAGCTCAAGCAACCATAGCTGACCAAGGAACCATTGCGGCTGCCAAATCCTAGCACTATGAAGACAAATACAAGGCAATGACCCAGGAACATCAAGCTGCCCTCCACAAAGCTAATGAGAACGCTCAAGCCAAGCTAGATGCCGCCCTTCTTCAATATCAGCAGAATATGAGCTCATACCGGGATAGCCTCAAAGCATCCGTGGTCGTCTCCCTTCTCCAAGCCAGGATAAAGATGGCTTATGAGGCCATGGATTTGGTTTTTGAATGCCCCTCCTGGAACGTAAAGACTTGGGAGGCGAAACTAAAGGATCTTGGAGGTCTTCCCGTTGCTCATTCTGCAAAGCATGCTGGTGAAGAGCCTTCGAAGGCGGCAGAGGAGGTGGCCAACGCTGATGATGATGCCGAGAAGAATCCTGAGGCTGATGCTGGGGCGAATGCTGACAAGGAGGTTGCTGATCAAGAAGGCGCCGCTTCTTAGGCGGCGAAATGGGCGATGATGGATATACGTGCCAAGGCCGGAGCCCATTTTTAAATTTCGTGGTTGTGGTTGTTCAAACAATTTACTTTTCCTGTCTTCGAACAATACGATGACCAAAGGTGGATGGGTCCTAGGTTTTAGGATGAAGCCCTTGGTCATCGATTTGTATAATTTGTTTTGAACATAGTAACGGTTGTAGGTGGACGGGTCCTGTTTTGAGATAGATCCTGCAACCGTTACACAAGTATGGTAAAACCTAATTGTGCTTTTGGCGGATGGGCCTTAGTTTAAGGTGAAACCAAAAGCACAACTTTTGACTTGTTAATAATATAACTATCTTTTGACTTATTTTCTGTCACCTTGCATTACCTTGCATTACTTAGTGTGAGTCTTACCTTTGTAAAGATTCTGTATCGTTATTTTATAAAATATCCTGATCAGTATGCTCAGCAACATACTGCAAAAGCCTTTTATTAGATAGAACTTCCAAACGTTCCTTCAACTTTGTAAAAATTTCTTTAAAAAGTGAAAAATAGTCTATCTTTTCAAAACCAAGTTTTGATAAACGATCAAGGTTCCAAACCAATACTAGTTTCAACCACCCTAATCAAATATCCTTAAAAGGACTTTGAGGATATATATCAGGATACTTAACATAATGTCACTAAAAACTTAAATGAGACTTACAAAGGAAAGATCATACCAGAAATAGGGTATAAACCTATTACCAAACTTCGATCCCTTTGCAACTCTTCCAATGAAGATGTCCCCTGTGCAAGGTACTTAGTGCATTAGTTCCAAACCTCATCCTTTTAGCTTTACACCACCACCTTGGTGGGAATGTCCCCTGTGTACAATGTCTTCAAACACTTTAGAAATCTTCTGAATGTCAGTTTCCATAGGCGATTTTTTATGTCCCAAGGGCAAAACCCAAGGATGTACTGGAGATAAATCCCTTGTATCCTGGGGAAAATCCCAAATTTTCATGCGCTACAGGCGGGAGTGTATAAACTCCAAGACTTAGAAAGGTGAAAACCTTTAAACCTTAGAGAGTATGAAAATACCCTTTCGTGAGAGAGGGTGATCAATCCTCATATACCTTTAGGATTCAGGATATAGCCAACAGTAACGAAATTGTCAGCCACTTTTACATGGACTGGTCCCGCCACCTTGAACTATCCCTGAATAACTTGCGCTCCAGGCGGGGTGTTTAAACCCAATTCGGAAGAAAGGTGAATACCTTTAAACCTGTGAAGGGATCAGTATCCCTTAAACGTGAGAGAGGGGGCCAATCCTCTAATCTTCTGAGTTATCCTGAGTACATATCCTGGAGCTATATCCTGAAACATATCTTGCAAAACAATTGTAAACTAAGGTGGGTGTTAGCTTGGCTAACACCCCTCCGATGCTTAAGTCAGTATTGAGTTTCAAAGAATAAATTAAACCAAACATATTTAAAAGAGGTAGAATTCATACCATCCTGAGTTAGAAATTAAATTCTAGACTCACTTGAAATAGAGCTTAAGGTGTATAGCATTCCAAGATCTCGGTAGCATATCCCCCTCCATATTCTTGAGTCTATATGCTCCTTTCCCTGCTTCTGATTCAACTTCATATGGTCCTTCCCATTTTGGAGCTAATTTACCATCGGCAGGATTAGTAGTATTTTGAAAAGCCTTTCTTAACGCCCATTCTCCAACCTTAAATCTTCTGGTTCTAATATTCTTGTTATATGCCCTGGATATTCTCTGTTGATATGCTGCCATCCTTAGCCTTGCCGCATCTCTCTTTTCATCTATAGTGTCTAAATCCTGACTCAAGGCTTCAGGATTCTGCTCAGGATCACTTAAGGTAGATCTTGCAGTAGGTATTGTCATTTCCGTCAGAATCATTGCTTCTGCTCCAAACACCAAGGAAAATGGGGTTTGGCCTGTTGCATTCTTTACCGTTGTCCTACCAGCCCATAAAACAAAGGGTAATTCTTCTGCCCATCTTCCTTTTTTGGCTCCAAGCCTTTTCTTTAAGTTATTGACAATTATCTTGTTTGAGGATTCTGCTTGTCCATTTTCTTGAGGATGTACCGGAGTAGACGTAATCATTTTGATTCCCCAACTCTTGCAAAAGTCAGTAGTCCTCTTACTTATGAACTGAGAACCATTGTCACAGATTATCTCAGCTGGTACTCCGAATCTGGTCAGGATATTCCTCTTGATGAAGGATACTACTTCTTGATCTCTAACTTGAACAAATGCTTCTGCTTCAACCCACTTAGAGAAATAATCCGTCATTGCTAACATAAAGACTTTTCCTCCCAGAGCTTTTGGTAGCTTTCCCACTATGTCCATACCCCACTTCATAAATGGCCAAGGGGAAACAATAGGATATAATGGTTCAGCCGGCTGATGCAGTATATTACTATGTCTTTGACATGCGTCACATCTTCGAACATATTCTGCGGCATCTTTTCTGATCGTTGGCCAATAATATCCTGTCCTTAATACTTTTGAGAATAACGACCTGCCCCCAGCATGGTTACCACAATCCCCTTCATGAATATCCTGAAGTACTTCCTTGGCTTCAGGATCCTCCAAGCACCTCAAATACGGTCCTGCAAGAGATTTCTTGTATAAAATATTATTTATAATAGTGAATCGTGATGCCTTCATCCTAAATGCCTTAGGATTTTCGTTTCCTGGGATGTGTCCTTCTTTGAGATATCTCATGATTGGAGCCGTCCAGGATTTAGGATCCTTTTCAGGATGTTCTACTCCAGGATCCTGAATACCAGCTACTTCTTTATCCTGAGGATTCGTTGCAGGATATAGGACATGTAATATTGGTATTTGCGTCCCTTCAGGTATCTTGATTGATGATCCCAAATTTGCTAAGGCATCCGCTTCAGCATTATCCTCCCTTGGTACCTGTTCAAGTATAAAAACATCGAAATATCCTGCTAATTTTTTGAGAATACCGAGATATTCGATTAGTTTCTCGCCCTTAACTGCATAGGATCCATTAAGATGGTTAGTAATTAACAAAGAGTCAACATATACTTGCAAATTTTTGATACTCATGCTCTTAGCCAACTCTAATCCTGCAATTAAAGCCTCATACTCTGCTTCATTATTAGTAGCAGGAAATTCACACCTAATAGCCTGGGGTAATATGTCCCCCTGTGGCGATTTTAGTAGTATTCCTAATCCTACTCCTCTTACATTAGATGCACCGTCAGTATATAATGTCCAGGATCTTGAGGATTCTCCTAACTGTTGAACTTCTAAATCTACCTCATCCTGAATGTCACTACTAAAGTTAGCCACAAAGTCAGCTAAAGCCTGAGATTTTTTGGCATTTCTAGGTTCGTATACTAAATCATAAGCACTCAACTTTACTGACCACTTGGCCATCCTTCCTGACATCTCTGGTTTCCTAAGCACATTTTTGACAGGATAATTCGTTTTAACATATATCCTATGTGTCTCGAAATAATGCCTAAGTTTCGTTGATGCCATGACTAATGCTAGTATCAATTTTTCTAAATGAGAATACCTAGTTTCAGCATCTAGCAAACTTTTACTAACATAATAAACAGGATATTGCTGACCTTCATGGTCTTTTATAAGAACGGCACTTACAGCATTCCCTGATACAGCAAGGTATAGGGATAGTGGTTCACCATTTTCAGGCTTCATCAATAGAGGTGCGGTTGAGAGATATCGTTTCAAATCCTGCAGGTCTGCTTCATGCTTTTCTCCCCATTCGAATCTTTTGTTCTTCTTCAGGATATCATAGAAGTCTTTGCATTTCTCTGAGGATCTTGAGATAAACCTGTTTAAAGCTGCTACTCGGCCTGTTAATCTTTGTACGTCCTTCATGTTTGAGGGTGATTTTATATCCAGGATAGCTTTGATCTGCTCTGGGCTTGCTTCTATCCCCCTCTTTGTCACCATATATCCAAGAAACTTTCCTGCCCCCACTCCGAAATGGCATTTAGCAGGATTCAGCTTCATGTTGTATTGATCCAGGATATCAAATGCTCCCTTGATATCCTGGAGGTGATCCTCAGCCTTTTTAGATTTCACCACCATATCATCGATATATACCTCCATGGTGTCCCCCAGTTTGTCTTTGAACATCATGTTTACTAATCTTTGGTATGTTGCACCTGCATTTTTCAGACCAAAAGGCATAGCTGTATAACAATAAATACCTGTTGGTGTCATGAAGGCAGTATCCTCCTGGTCAGAAGGTTCCATTTGGATTTGTTGAAATCCTGAAGATGCGTCCATGAAGGTCAGCATTTCATGCCCGGTAGTGGCATCTACCATTGCATCAATGTGGGGAAGAGGAAATGGGTCTTTAGGACAAGCTTTGTTCAAGTCTGTGTAGTCCACACAAACTCTCCATTTCCCATTTTTCTTCTGTACTACAACCACGTTTGCTAGCCACCTTGGGAACTTAACCTCCCTGATCATTCTGGATTTTAATAATCTCTCAACTTCCTCCTGGATAATTGTGTTCCGCTCAGGAGCAAATTTCCTTCTTTTTTGCTGCACAGGCTTGAATGATTTATCAATTCCAAGCTTGTGAGTGATAATATCTTTGGATATGCCTGTCATATCCTCATGCTTCCATGCAAACGTAGACATCCTGCATTTCAAAAAGTTAATTAATTGTTCTTCAATATCCTGAGGGATATTGGTCCCTACGAGCACCGAAATATCGGGATTATCCTGGTCTAGGATAATTTTCTTCACATCCTGCTCCGGATCCTCCACGATATCCTGGGCCCGCGTCTTTAATTGCTATGCTGCACTAGGTTTGGTTGAGGATTTCATCGAGGATGAGTAGCATTCCTTCGCCTCCTGCTGATCACTATCAACTTTGACAACTCCCCAAGGGGTAGGTATCTTGATGCATTGGTGATATGTTGATGGCACTGCCTTCATATCGTGAATCCACGGTCTTCCCAGTATGATGTTATAGCAGGATAGAGAATCCATCACACAGAAACGTTGTATCGAGTTGACTCCTTCAACGTATACTGGCAACTTTATCTCTCCCACTGTGTTTCTAGCCTCCCCACTGAACCCAACAAGCACGGTAGACTTTGAAGTGATATCCATTGGAGATTCATTCATTCTCTTCAGAGTTTCTAGTTGGATTATGTTGACGGAGCTGCCATTATCAACCAGTATCCTGCGTACAAAATGGTTAGCCACATATAACGTTATTACCAGAGCATCATGGTGAGGATCTTGGACAGTATCCCTGTCATCAGCATCAAAAGTGATCACTTTGTCAGTTGTGTGGGTAGTCATCCTGATAGGTTTGTCTCCCCTTTCGGCCTTGGCTTCCTTTGCATGTCTCTTTGCTGCCGAATACGAAGTTCCACAAATGTCGGATCCTCCCGAAATGAAGTTGATTATCTTGGCATCCGCGGGAGGTGATGCTGCTCGCTCAGGATCCTTCTCAGTATCCTGACCCTTATTCTTCTTTCTTCCTAAGAGATCTTTCAGATATCCCTTGCTTAGAAGATAGCTTATTTCTTTCCTTAGAGCAATGCAATCCTCAGTCACATGTCCGAAATCTTCGTGGTAAGCACACCATTTTGACTTATCTTTCCAGTCAGCCTTTTGTTGATTCTTTCGAGGCCACCTAGCCTTGTCTCCTAGACCCTGCATAGCATACATCAATTCAGGAATATTAACAGAAAAGCAATATTCGGACAACTCAGGATACTCTTGAGGATCCTCATCCTCGACAGCATTCACTCTTTTGTTTTCATTTCTACTATACGGCTTAGGCCGATATGACTTGAACGAGGATTCTGACTTCCTATTAGTTGACTCATAAGTGTTGGATGAGTTCATCCTTTCTTGCATCTTCCTGTCATCTTCCAGACGGATATATCTCAAAGCCCTGTTACGAGCTTCGTCGAGGTTCCTGCAGGGATTCATCACAAGATCCTGGTAAAACTGAGAATCCTTTTGTAATCCCATCTTAAAAGCTTACACAGCTGTTGCAACATTAAGATGTGTGATATCCAAGGATTCTCGACTGAATTTGTTCACATAATCCCTCAAGGATTCCTGAGGCCCTTGAGTTATCCTGTAAAGATCACTGGTTAGTTTCTCAAAACTCCGACTACAAGAAAATTGACTGTTAAATAAATTAACCAAATGAGCAAATGAAGTAATTGAGTGAGGAGGAACGTTTAACAGCCATTTTAAGGCTGATCCTGTTAGAGTAGAACCAAATCCCTTGCACAAGCACGCTTCCTTGAGCTCCGGAGGGATAGGGTTAATCTCCATTCTTTCCCTATACTGAGCAATATGCTCCTCAGGATCCGTAGTCCCATCATAAAGCTTCATGTTGGGGGTTTGGAATCTCTTTGGGATCTCAGCATCACAGATAGGATATGCAAAACGAGATATCTTGTGGCTGTCTTGAGACACTTCCGGGATCGGCTGGACCACCCCAGGTACACTAGATATCATGTCCTTCAACTTCTGAAGTTCCCTGGTAAGTGCTGATGTTACACCTGTATCCTGCAAAGATCCACCACTGTTAGTAGCATGAGTATTATTATTATTCGACACGTTACCCGTTGGAGGATTTTGCCCATATCCTGAAGCATATCCTGAGCTCCTCATGGTTGACATCCTGACCGAGGAGGGTATTTCAGGAGTATGATTCTGGGGAAGACAGGGCACAATATTCCCCCTGTTATCCTCAGTATACACAGCTGAACTGAAGTTCAACGCTCTGGGGTGTAAGGGAGTGACATTATCCTCAGCAGATCTGCTCGAGCCAGACTTCAGGAGTTGTATTTCCCTTAAAAGCATCTGGTTTGTTTCCTGTTGCTGCCTCATTTGTTCCTGCACACTTCCAAATAAGGTTAAAATTTCATCATTAGAAGCTAAAACGGGAGCAGATCCCTGGACACTTCGAGTAGGGATAACATCTTGAGATTGTGTAGAGGCTGGCATCCTTGGAGGAGGTGGTGGAAGCACCGAACCGGTAGTAGCAGAAGTCATAGCAGACACAGTAGAGGAACTCATGTTTGATCTCGAGGCCATTATGGACAATGTGGCAAAAAGTTTTGAAAATAGAAAACCGATTAGCGATTTGACAAAAAAATTTAGTAAAGAGAGCACCACTTGCCCCACGGTGGGCGCCAAATTGTTTTGGTCAAAAATTACCGAAGTAATTAAGTGATCAAATTAGTTAAGTGAGGTAGTGTGCTAGAAATGAGTGTCGAAAATATGTTAATCAAATTAATTGTAAAAACAGTTTCAGGATATGGCTCAGGATATAGAGCTGTATCTATGATCAAACAATGAGCAAAAGTAAAGTAAACGACACGAGATGTACGAGGAAAGCCCTTGATCAATCTAGATCGCCGGCATAAAACCTCGGGAGCTGACAATCGCAGCTGCCTAGTTCTTCTATTGCATCAAAAATCAGGATACAGTGCAGGATGTGGTACGGATCGACTAAGTGTTACAACGAAACTTGAATACAAGTGTGGTGTTTGCAATGAGCTAGAGAGTGAAAGTGTATGAGAGTGTTAGTGAAAAAATTGTGTGTTCTAAGCTGATCCGCCCCCTTCTATTTATAGTAAAGATAAAATAACAAACTACCCTAAACTTGCGGGATCCACCGAATATTCCTTCTTCGAACGTTGTAGACCTGGTCTTTCGGGCTCAACGTCTCTCCCTCAACAAATTCGTCCGAGTCTTGAGGAGAAGAAGTCCTCTTGACCGTTAGCAAGTCTCAGCCTTTAACCTGCACGTGATTAATTCAACAAGCCTCAGGATATCGCCCAAGATGTTAACAATATCCTCTTCCAGCATCCTGGTCACAGATAAACAAACAAAGGCAGGATATTGATCAGGATACGTATGTTAAGAAAATGACCCCTAACAACTCGTATATGTACGTTCGTTTCATTTGTGTATATTTATTTCACAAATATATATGTATATCTTTTCAAGATATAATTGTTAAAATATTTATTTTTAACATCGTATATACGTTATTGTACATGTACGGTACTCTTTGTGAGTGTACACTTCAACAAGTGTATTTGAGTACATCACTATGTATTTGCGTATTTTATGTGACACTCGGCTTTTCAGGCCGTACCGTAGAAACGTGTTGTGAATAGATAAAAAGGTTGTATTTGACTGATTATGATATTTATATATGATATTTAATGAGTTGGTAAATCCAAACATTGGTAAAAATTATGTTGGCAACGATAAAATAACGCTTATCACGTAACGATTAAAATGCGCGAACGTCGGTGACCACCTGATCAGTGTTAAAATCCTAAAATAGTCTGTTATGATTAGAATAGTAACTTTAATCATATTCGTGTGGAAAAATAAATTAAAACGCTAAGAAACTCAATTTTTCGAGTTTGAGCGCGTACCGCGTGATACTGCGCGTATCTGACTAAATACTGTCAACGCAGCCAGTCTAGGCAACTGATAATTATTTCTGTAATAATTTAGTGTGATTATTTTTATAGAATGATAAAAATAATTTAAAACGCACTAAAACGGGATTAAAACGCTTGATAAAATACTCGGTATCCAGTAAAATACCAGTTTTTTATCTATATATATATATATTATACGTATGTATGCATGTATATGGGTGAGAGATGGCATAAGGTGGCAGCCATAGAGATGCATTCTCTCTCCTCTCTCCTCCAAGTTCCATATCTTACAAACCCAAGAAATCAAATCAAACCAAATCACCCTTTCTCTCTCTCTTGAACTCGACCGAACACACACCCACATCCATACATTTTCAAATTTCAATCTCATTCTTGAAGATTTGAAGGCATTCCAAGGTGTTTACAAGTCCATTTGAAGGTGATTTCAAGGTGTTTCAAGCAACAATCAAGCCCCATATCATCAATCTTTACTGAAAATCATTCAAGAACTTGAAGGTATCAAATTTATTTTAAAAACCTTGTTTTTGATTTTTGATGATCTTGATGATGATGGAAGTTTCTCTTGTTCTTGAGTTTAATCACAAACTTGAAAACAATAACAAATGGGTTTTTGAATAAAATAAAAATGGATGTATGTGTGTGTATACATGGGGCCGTACACATGTATGTGTGTATGTTAGATTGTGAGTTTTGATTTTTGGTTGATTCATGTTTGATTGATTCTTGGAAGATGATGTATGCATGTTTAAAAAGTTGTGATATGGAAGCTTTTTGATTTGAAATGAGTTTATGTGAAAATTAAATTTTTAGAATCATGTATGTATATGTATATGGCCGTGTATGTATGTGTAGGTATGCATGCATATGAATTTTTGATGTTAAAAGTCTTAGATGTGTAAGAATGTGCATGTCTTGCATCTATGATAGATGATTGGATGATAATCATGTGTAGAATATGATTGTTCTTGAATACTTGAACATGATTTAAATATATGTTGGATATATATATATATTTTAGTTCATATAAAATGATGATGATGATATATGGATGCAGTAGATGCATTTACTTGAACATGCATGATGATTTGTGATCATGAAATGATGATTTGAATATGATTTGACAAAAATAAATTTTAATCAGATTCTAAACACTAAAAATATTAATATTTGAAGTGTTAAAATGATATACAACTTTGACATAATGTTTACTAGCCTTGCATGTTGTATTTGGTGCTTTAGGAGTTGTAAAATATGTGAAATCGCATGATTTATGTGACTTACACAAAAATTGCACTAATCTTATTATATCCACTATTTTAATCAGTAAATAACATGTATTTTTTTAAAATATCAAGTCATTCCGAGTTGGGATGATTATAGTAACGTTTAACGCAAAACTATGCGTTAAAACGGTCGAAAATCGGCTTTTCAAATGATTTTTATGAAACTGATTTAGATCAGTAAGTAAACTGATATTTTTCATTTAAAAACAAGTATTTTAACTAATTTTAAGTTTACTTGGTGTTTGGTTGGTCATACGTGACTTCCGATGCCCGAAAACGTTACCGAATCGCTAAAATACGCATTTTTCAGTGAACACTAGTATGGGTAATTTTTGGGTGAACCTTATGTGTTAAGATGTGTTATGTGATTTAAACATGTGAATGTGAAAATATTTTAAGTTTTAACATGATATTGGAAATTTAGATTATGCATGTATACTTGTGCGTTTTGTGTGATAGAAACAACGAAAATCGCGTTAAATATGTAACTTGTTTGTCGAGCATGAAATTTGATACATATAAGATCTTTTATGTATATTTGGCTTAAAAATGACATAATAGGTAAGTTAACGAGATTACGCGTGTTTCGATAATAATTTATGTGAACGTTTATGTATATATATTACGACGCGCAAATCGTATATATATTACGTATAAACGGGTGTGTTAACGGATTTACATGATAACGATCACCAATAAAATCGTTCAAGTCACAAAGTCTTAAAATATATATATATATATGGACTCATATATATATATATACACACACACACAGATGAGGAGTTGGGTAGAATGTGGGTTTTCCTAGAAAGTCTAGGAAGCAATAAGAATGTGACACGTGGCATGGAGGGATTTTAACTAAAAGGGCACTTGTGTAATTTGACATTTTATTTTATTTTTGGAATTTTATATCTCATTAACTAACAATGCCTATAATTATGGAAACTGTTTCTCCAAGATTTTTTGTATTTCGCAACCTTCTCCTTCTTCGTCTTCGTCATCATCAAACACTTCTCCATCTCCACCATCTCCAAGTTCATCATCACCATTCAAATACTGTTCGTATCATCTCCGTTTTCTTGACGATATGTTTTAACAGCAAGCAAATTAATACAGTTGTGTATTAGCAGCAAACATATTCATACAATTGTGTTTTAGCATTCAGATTCATACAATTGTGTTTTAACAGCAAGCAGATTCATACAGTTGTGTTTTAACAGCAAGCAGATTCTTACAGTTGTGTTTTAACAGCAAGCAGATTCATACAGTTGTGTTTTAGCATTCAGATTCATACAGTTGTGTTTTAGCATTCAAATTCATACAGTTGTGTTTTAACAGTAAGCAGATTCATACAGTTGTGTTTTAGCATTCAGAATCATACAGTTGTGTTTTAACAGCAAGCAGATTCATATAGTTGTGTTTTAACAGCAAGCAGATTCATACAGTTGTGTTTTAACAGCAAGCAGATTCATATAGTTGTGTTTTAGCATTCAGATTCATACAGTTGTGTTTTAACAGCAAGCAGATTCATACAGTTGTGTTTTAGCATTCAGATTCATACAGTTGTGTTTTAACAGCAAGCAGATTCATACGCTGTGTTTTACCATCCATGCTGGTAATGCCGGAGGATTTCTTGACGTTGCGTTTTAACAGCAAGCATATTAGCAAGCAGCTTAATACGATGTGTTTTCTTGATGTGTTTCTTCATGAAGGTTAGAAGGAAGAGAGAGAGAGAGAGAGAAAGGGAGAGAGAGAGAGAAAAATCTCATGAAATGTGGGGTGGTTATGGAATGACAATTATTTCCATATTTAAAACAAGCTAAATAACATATCTACCCCTGATTAATTAAATAATCATATTTTTAAGAAACACATATTACCAAAATGCCACCAAGATGATCTCAACCATTAAAGACACCAATTGGATGGCCCAGATCGCTTCCTAGACTTTCTAGGAAAAATACACTTTCCGTAGGATCCCCACTATATATATATATATAAGAACGTGCCAACATAATCAAAAACGATAACTTTTCGAGAAAATCTTAAAGTTATGTAATAATTCTAAGAAACGGAGAAACTTAGGATTATTGTGATATATATTGATCTAAAAATCGTTCTTACATATAATAGGACGCGTAGAAATAAATCTGTAGGATTGCGCTATTTAAAAATACGCACCCAAAGGTGAGTGTCACTAAACCCCTCTTTTTACCGCTTTGTATATGTTTTGGGGGTAAAACACGCCAAAAAGGGTTTAATAATGTTTTTGGATTAAAACATACCCTTTTAATATAAATTATTTATTTTCGTTGAAATTATTTGGAGTTTGATAAATTATACGTTTCGAGATAAAACGTTTTTGATGAATATATATTTGGGGGAAAACAACCGTATAGTTGGAACGAATTTGCTTGATCTCAAGATAGTAAGTAACAGCACAGGCTTACATTTCGGTGGGGATTTCAGGGGATTCGTACAACATCATATATTAAATTTGTCATATTAGTAGGATATATATATATATATATATATATTGTACGTGAGGCAGACATCATATATGGTCTCAATATGGACCCTGCGCCAATGATGTCGTTTAATCGATTAAGTATTGCACGTGATGATTTGTTGGTAGATCTATCGGGTTGACAACCCCGTCGTGACCGGTCGCCCCGTGGCAAGTCAAACGACGAATTTAAATTCTGGTTATTGTCTAGCATTGATTATCACTGCGTGTTAAATATGATTATCACTGCGTGTTAAATATATAGTTCGTATTATCTAGCTAACATACGAGTCTGAACGTTGACGCTATGAATTTAATATATAAAACTTGGGAAAATGCCATAATGTCGAGTTTTCAAAATTTCGACGGATGACCCATGGATTTTATTAAGTAAGTAAATGGACTTTCTAAAAATTATGTGAATGTTTTACAATAAACACATAATTAGAAAGTTTTCCTTAGGATTAAATTGTTTAAATTTGTATATGTGAACTCACCTTCCTTTGTGTTGATACTTGATTTTAAACGTGTTCTAAAGGTACATGAGTTCGGCTTCAGGAATCTTGACGTATCTTGTGTTTGATGATGCATGTTGTGTTACTTAAAAATGTTGGACTAACTTTCTTGGACGAATGTAATAAGATCCGCGAGGATCAAAGACAACTTAACTTATGTGGTTGTGTCGTGTTTTTAAAATGAAATGTTTAATAACTTATGTTTTAAATAAGTCAATATGTCCAACAAACAAGTGCATCGTTCAACAAGATATAAATTCGCACCAACTTCTATCACCACTACGTTTTAAATTCCGTTGCGACGTTTTTGGGGTGTGACAGAAGTTGGTATCAGAGCCAATGGTTGTTAGCGAACTAGATGTTTTCGGGGAAAACTCTAGACTTCAACCGAAGAATTTTGAGGTTTAATGTAACACCTGATGTGCGTAAAGTGTGATATAAATTTAAGTATATTTTAAGCCCTTTTTACACGTTAGTCAAGTTTTAAATTTATAAAACACGATATTTTACTAACACCAAACACACATATGGGCAAGTGCACCCATCGTGAGCGTAGTATAGTGTTGGTAAGATACCGAGGTCGTCCAAGAACACAAGAGCTTTTAGTACCGGTTTATCCTCAACGTCTAATCAAATCAAAAGTTTAGAAAAATGTTTTAAACTAGAAAAATAAAAACTAACTAAAATGCTGAAAAATAAAAATAAAAGAAAAAACAGATAGACAAGATGAATCACTTGGCTCCGACTCGTGTTTAGTCTAACCTTTGATTATTTCCGCACTTTTGCACTTTTTAAGAGATTATCTTAGTTATTGTAGTAGGCCCCTCTTTTGAAGGTGACGTTACCCTCAACCCAGTAGTTTGAGTCAACAAGGATACAATCCTAAAGGGTCGGATTATTGAAAGATAATTAATTAAGTTATTAATGCATATTGTGGTAGGCCCCTCTTTTGAAGGTGACGTTACCCTCGGCTAAGTAGTCTGAGTCAGTAGGGATACAGTCCTAAGTAGCCGGGTTAAAGTATTAATAGTAGCTTACATATGAGGGGATCAAAGAGTTTGGACCCCCGCCATCCAATACCGGTGGGTATTGAAGGAGGTGCTACTAAATTTGACCCAGGTCCTTGCAGGATCTATACACTGAACAAGGCAAGACTCTTACCAAACCCTTCCCTTAACCCCCGACCAGGTAGCCAACATACCTCCATATAGACCGTGGAGATATGAATGGTGAAAATCTTTTATTTTATATAGACAATAAAATAATGCCAAGACAGCACGGACAAATGATAAGGAAGAATCACCTTCAACATAAGAAACTAGTTATTAAAGTCATTAATACATAACCAAGTAAAAAGTGCGAAAAGATTAAAAATAAAAAGTATTACACTAGACACTTTGTCTTCACCAAATGATGTAAGAGACTTAGGCAAACATGGCCTTGATTGTCAAGAACTCTTACGATCAATCTTGGATCCCGAGACGACTCACACACTCTATGATGGACAATGGATGGTGGTGGTGGATGATGGTGTTGTGATGGTGGTGGGTGAAGTGTAAGAGAGGTGGTGTGCCAAGGGATGGTTTGCAAATGAGCTAAACACCCCTATTTATAGCCTGAACAGTAGCTCGGGCACGGCCTCGTGTCTAGTGGGCACGGCCCCGTGTCCATCCTCCTTCTCTGTCTTCATTAATTGCTCTTGTCTGCATTAGTTGACCACGGCCCCGTGTCCGATGGGCACGACCCCGTGTGCAGAAGCATATCTGTACTGTCAAGATTTGCCTGGATTCTGCGAATCTTATAGTTGACCACGGCCCCGTGTCCGCTGAGCACGGCCCCGTGGTGGGTGATGGAAGCTTCTACAGCTTTGTCTTTTATGCTGACACTTGGGCACGCCCCCGTGTTCACTGAGCACGGGGCGTGTTCAGCCTTCTGTTCTCTTGTTTTGCTTGGGAAGATGCTTTCGGGGAGGTCGGGCATGCCACGTTTGTTCATTTTCTTGTATTTATGTTAGATTTAGCTGCCTTTTTGCTTCTTTTGTTAATTTGAGCTCATTTAATCCTGAAAATACAAAAGGAAGACAAAAGCACACTTTTTCCAACATTAATACTAAAAAAGGGTTAGTTTTATGCTACAATTGATGTAATTTATATGTTGCATTTTGCACACATCAAATACCCCCACACTTGAATCTTTGCTTGTCCTCAAGCAAAACTCTTTATAATGTGGCTTTACACTCCCAAATGGAATGAGTAGAAGAGAAGGTTTTTTTTGGGCTTGTCATAGAGTGTCGGGATTTCCAAGATTCTTTATTAAGTTTTATTTTTATTTATTTACAATCCTACTCGTCATGATTTATTTAAAACTTTTCATAAGATAAATTACTTATTAGGGCATAACATGCCTTTTTAAAATTGTATTTATATACAAGTTCACATACCTCACGGGGGATCACTCAACACTCGGCTGAAGATGTATTTTAGTGAATCACTCGAGAGCGGCATGAAACTTACTCTTACCATAGGCCTGCCAAGCAATCAATCCTCCTCCTTTTTAACTATATACCTTTGTAAATATCAAGAGGACTTTTGGGTGAAGGGTTAGGCTTGGGTTAAAGGTAGGTGGTTGGGTTAGTGGTTAGTAGAAAAGGGCGAAAAAGCATAAAAAACGTCGGTTTTCGTAAGACTTTTTATTTTTATCAATTTTTATTTGGATGAAGCTTTTATTCAAACCAAGTTATTTTTGATGAACTTGCTTGTTTATTTCTTTTGCTTCATCATCAACATTTTTTTTTGGAAGTCATACGAAAAACCAAGCTTGTTACTAAAACAAAGGGTTGAAAATAAAAAAAGGTTTTAGTGGGTGAAAGGGTGTTTGGTTTGGGTTAAGAAATAAAAAGGTTTAGGCTCAAAGGGGTTAACTAGGGGGATTTTGGATATGTAGTAAAAAAACAAATAATGGTGTAGAAATAAAAAGGGTTAGTCTTAATGCCTCCATCATTTACTTACTCGGGTTTAAGTTGGTAAGGACCGGGAATGTATCGTCGTGGCAAGTTCTAGAGTTGTAAGAACCAAGCGGCTATTCACACAAGAAACGAAAAATGAGCATTTAGTTTAAAGATATGTATTTGTATGCTCAATAAAGGCTCAAAACTCACTTTTGTGGGAATGGGTTTTTATGTGATCAAGTATATATAATTAAATTTTAACTAAGCTTGTCATGCCTTTTCATAATTTTCTTATGTTGGTTCTTTTTATCACGACGCTATCGGTTGTAAGTTTGTAAAAATATAACCTTTTTAGAATTTTGAAATTCCCAAATTAAACCTAGACAAGTAAAAAAAATGAAAATTTTTGAAAAAAATTTGGGGTGGTTAGCGGTTCCAATAGAGTTTTGTGTAAGGCTTGTAATTAGGACTAGCAAGATTCAAAGTTTTAGCATCCCCCCACACTTAAATTACACATTATCATCAATGTGTCCCAAAAATAAGTTTTTAGGTTGATTGAATGTGTAAAAGGTGTGAAAAAGCAAAATTTTATGTTACTGGGCGTCTGGACACGACCCCGTGGTGTCCGGGCACGGCCCCGTGTTCAGATGCCAGTAACAAAAAGTTGAACAAAAGAAACAGAAGCCTGGACACGGGGGCATGTTAGGTGAACACGACCCGTGTCCAGTTTACCTGAACTGGGCATTTTCTGCAGACTGTGCAGTACAGGACCGTGTTGGTCGGGCACGGCCCGTGCTGAACCTGCTGTAATGAAGAAAATTTTGTCGGATGGCCCTGTTTTCGTGCATGGGGTGCTGGTCCAAGTTTCCCTTGTTATCATTCACCATCCCGAGTGTGTTTTACTCATTACAACATCATCCAAACACCAAATTAGCTAAAACCATCATTCATTAAGTCATAGAGAGAATTACAAAATAATCTTAAAAGTTAAAATACTAGATAGTTAGGTCAAAGAAACACAAGAAATCTAAACCAAGAAGTTCTAGCCTACTACTTATTCTATTAGCAAAATTTCCGAAAAGATAAATCCCTCGGTTAGATGTGGCTTGAAAAACTTCTTTCTCCGGGCCTGGGTTCCTCACACGTCGGCGAGCCATTCTTCTATCTCCCTAGGGAGAAGAAAGGCGGGCTCATTGGCATCGGTTTGAGGAGGTGCAACCTCCACTGGGACTTCTTGTAGATCTTCAAGAGGAGGTTCTGCTGGAATGTCATCCCAACCGGTAGGATTGTTGATTCCAAGTGCTAGGTTCCTATCCTCTTGAGGGAGGATTGGTTCCATGGGAGGTGTTATAAGAATGTTTAACCTCTGGTGCAAGAGGTTTATTTCTTGAAATTTTTTTTCCAACCCCACCTTAAGATAATTTATACGGTCTATTAGGACCTCCTCTACCGAAGTCATCTCGTCAAGAGCTTCACGTAATGCCATCACGTAACGTACGAGAGTTGCCTCGATTGATGACCTTCTCTCCCTTCGACTGTTTCTGGAGTGCGCAGAAGAAGTTCCACTATTTTGACTAGACATTCTACGAAAACAAAACATAAATAGTTCATTTTAAATGAAACAGTACATCGGACACGGCCCCGTGCTCAATGAGCACGGCCCCGTGTTCAACTTTCTGCAGATTTCCGGAACAAGGAATCTTGGAGTTTTAAATTATTTTTCCAACTTATGAAGCATTTTTGAACAGAAATAACTTAAAACAATGTTGCACAACTTATTTGTAGCAAGATTCCTTGGACAAAAATCTAATAATCAACACAATAAAGCTTGAGATCAAGCTTCAATTGAGGTGTTGAGACACGAAAGTTGAAGAAGAAGGCAATGGATAAAAGAGGAAAGGACAAGATGTTTGTTAGAACCTTCTTTAAGAAAATACATAGGATGGTAGGTGAGAAGTTCCTCTGAAATCTCTGTCCCTGGATGGTACAAATGTGCAGGATTCTTGGCTGCATTTATAGAAAACGACAGCATGCTGGACACGGCCCCGTGTCGGCTGGACACAGCCCCGTGTGCAGGCAAGATCCTGACACATTTTGTCCGCATTCTGACTAAAAGTCAGAAAGGAATCTTTTGGTGGACACGAGGGCGTGTTGACCCGGGCACGACCCCGTGTCGAAAGGCTGTTTATGAAGTTTGTCTATTTTTAAGGAATTTTCCGGATCGGGCGGTTCCTTACTGGATGGAACAACCCCAAAGTGCCTAATATACCTTAATTGCTCTAGATTAAGACAAGAATGCAAGAGGTTGTCAGTGAGGGTGATTCCTATGCTATATATAGGTGGACAAGTCCAACCCTTTTCCGGGCTCTTGTTAAAGAAGGTGTATGCTGAATCGCTCAGGTCTATGTATGCATCGAACGAAGTCGATGGGGTGTCCTTCACGGCACAATCGACACAGGGACGACTATCGCTCAAGTCCTCACTAGAGTTAGAGGTAACGTTGGTAACAACGAAGTTGTTTTTATGTGATCCCAACAATTCTTCTTGGTTATCGTCTTGAGATAGACTATTGAAATCTATCCTAAGTTCTTCTAACCAATTAAGAATTAGATCTTCCATTTGAAATAGTTCACCCTGAAGCATTTCTCCTAGAAGATCCGGTTGAGAGCATTCGAGGGAGAGATAAGGATTATTTTTACTTTCGCCCCTCTTAAGGCTACATGAAAACAATGGGTCTATATAGTGGGGCTTATAATTTAGAAAATAACATTCTAATTCTTTATGAGAGCCACCACATATTTGACACCACGTACCATAAGAGTGCCGAAAGTAAAAAATATCATTATCACTCATGTTTGTGTCAGAAATTACCAACCGTCGGGATCTTACGGTTCTGTTTTCAGTAACTGAATCTTGGGCACGGGGCGTGTTGGGTGGGCACGGCCCCATGTTCAGCTTACTGTCTGACTTAAAACAGGATTGCCAGTTCCAATGATTGAGCACGGGGGGTGTTCAGTGGGCACGACCCGTGCTGAGTTCTGCAGAAGCGGAAAAACTATGAAAAATCCTAAAAAAATAGAAAAAAAAAAAACGATTAGGCCGTTGATTCCCATCTTTCTTAAAATCTTTGTGTCCCCGGCAACGGCGCCAAAAACTTGATGTGCGTAAAGTGTGATATAAATTTAAGTATATTTTAAGCCCTTTTTACACGTTAGTCAAGTTTTAAATTTATAAAACACGATATTTTACTAACACCAAACACACATATGGGCAAGTGCACCCATCGTGAGCGTAGTATAGTGTTGGTAAGATACCGAGGTCGTCCAAGAACACAAGAGCTTTTAGTACCGGTTTATCCTCAACGTCTAATCAAATCAAAAGTTTAGAAAAATGTTTTTAAACTAGAAAAATAAAAACTAACTAAAATGCTGAAAAATAAAAATAAAAGAAAAAACAGATAGACAAGATGAATCACTTGGCTCCGACTCGTGTTTAGTCTAACCTTTGATTATTTCCGCACTTTTGCACTTTTTAAGAGATTATCTTAGTTATTGTAGTAGGCCCCTCTTTTGAAGGTGACGTTACCCTCAACCCAGTAGTTTGAGTCAACAAGGATACAATCCTAAAGGGTCGGATTATTGAAAGATAATTAATTAAGTTATTAATGCATATTGTGGTAGGCCCCTCTTTTGAAGGTGACGTTACCCTCGGCTAAGTAGTCTGAGTCAGCAGGGATACAGTCCTAAGTAGCCGGGTTAAAGTATTAATAGTAGCTTACATATGAGGGGATCAAAGAGTTTGGACCCCCGCCATCCAATACCGGTGGGTATTGAAGGAGGTGCTACTAAATTTGACCCAGGTCCTTGCAGGATCTATACACTGAACAAGGCAAGACTCTTACCAAACCCTTCCCTTAACCCCCGACCAGGTAGCCAACATACCTCCATATAGACCGTGGAGATATGAATGGTGAAAATCTTTTATTTTATATAGACAGTAAGATAATGCCAAGACACCACGAACAAACGATAAGGAAGAATCACCTTCAACATAAGAGACTAGTTATTAAAGTCATTAATACATAACCAAGTAAAAAGTGCGAAAAGATTAAAAATAAAAAGTATTACACTAGACACTTTGTCTTCACCAAGTGATGTAAGAGACTTAGGCAAACATGGCCTTGATTGTCAAGAACTCTTACGATCAATCTTGGATCCCGAGACGACTTACACACTCTATGATGGACAATGGATGATGGTAGTGGATGATGGTATTGTGATGGTGGTGGGTGAAGTGTGAGAGAGGTGGTGTGCCAAGGGATGGTTTGCAAATGAGCCAAGCACCCCTATTTATAGCCTGAACAGTAGCTCGGGCACGGCCCCGTGTCCAGTGGGCACGGCCCCGTGGCCAGTGGGCACGGCCCCGTGTCCATCCTCCTTCTCTGTCTTCATTAATTGCTCTTGTCTGCATTAGTTGACCACGGCCCCGTGTCCGCTGGGCACGACCCCGTGTGAAGAAGCATATTTGTACTATCAAGATTTGCCTGGATTCTGCGAATCTTATAGTTGACCACGGCCCCGTGTCCGCTGAGCATGGCCCCGTGGTGGGCGATGGAAGCTTCTACAGCTTTGTATTTTATGCTGACACTTGGGCACGCCCCCGTGTTCACTGAGCACGGGGCGTGTTCAGCCTTCTGTTCTCTTGTTTTGCTTGGGAAGATGCTTTCGGGGAGGTCGAGCATGCCACGTTTGTTCCTTTTCTTGTATTTATGTTAGATTTAGCTGCCTTTTTGCTTCTTTTGTTAATTTGAGCTCATTTAATCCTGAAAATACAAAAGGAAGACAAAAGCACACTTTTTCCAACATTAGTGCTAAAAGAGGGTTAGTTTTATGCCACAATTGATGTAATTTATATGTTGCATTTTGCACACATCACACCCGTGTTTCGAAAGTCAAAGTCAAGATTGAAGTCAAAGGAAGAAAAGATTGCTAATTGCGATCTGTCACTCCTTGCTCAACTACTGTTTTGACTTCTTTGACTTGTAATCCAATCTTTCATTTTATTTTATTTTACTTTAGTTGTACTATGTGGATTATCTATTAATAATCTAGGTTTAATCGATGTTTATCGCATGTTTTATCGCTTTATCGCTAATCGCATCGCAATCGCATTTGCAACTCGAATTATGTGTTCTGGATATTGTTTTACGTGTGTGTGCTACTTATGTGTTACCTATGCGTGTTTATTTATGTTTATGTTTTGTGGTGATTAATCGAAACGCAATCGCAATCGAATCGCGATGCTAAACACAAGTTATTTATAGTGATTGTATGTTAGATATAGTATTTGTGTGTTTATTATTAATTTATCGCATCGTTCGCTCGAATCGCATCGCAACGCTCATCACGTGAATCGAAACGACAAAACTCAATGCGCCGGACACCTAGATCTAGTGGCTGACCAATCGAGTGGCCATCCGAACGGATTGCCATCCGATAGGATTGCCATCCGACCGGGTTGCCACCCGATCGGATTGCCATCCGATCATTGACCAATCCGACATTATTGCACTTTCCTCTTTTGGAAACCCTATAAATACATTCCTGTCACATCATGACAGCCCTATCACTCGACCAGCTCTCTCAAGCCCTCTATTCTCTCGATTTCTCGCGATTCTTGTAAGTTTTCAACTCAAATCTTGTACTTCTATGATCTACACATACTTCTTCATATTTTTCACCTTTAAATCTTAACTTTTAACTGTGAAATCACCGGATTTGAGGTGTTCTTGGATGATGTCATCATGGAGTTCTTATGAACTTCAAGGTTTGGCTTCATTCCACCAAGAACGACTTAGATCTGAAGGATTTCCACATGAATAATCAATGTTTTCACAGAGATCTACACATATTCATGGTTAAAAGGGTTGAAAGATGGTTTTCTAACTTTCTTTCAACTCTTTTACACTCAATGCACTCAAAACCGATAGAATCGGAGCTCGTTCTGATCTTCTACTCTTTCTTAGTGATGTGTTAGTTCAAGATCTGAATTCTATCTAAGAGAACCAATTTCGGGTTAAACATGAACAACCGTCTCGAACAGTGAACTGATCGGACTAGGGTGGTTCCTGTTCGATTGGATCACTTTGGTCAAGATGGGGTTTCTGTTGTTTAATACGTTATCAAACCGTCTCGAACAAACCGTAAAACATTCAAAATAATCAAGTTCAAGACGATTGGATTCGTGGGACGGATTGCCGTTCGGTTGGATTGCCATCCGATCGGATTGCACTTGAGCTTCCAAACACTTAAAATTTTCATTCAAACTTTCAAGGTTCTGAACGCTGAACGGATTACCGTCTGATCGGATAGCCATCCGATCGAACGACCAACCGCCCATGTGACGTTTGGAACTTCGACACTTAATCATTTAAAATTTTCAAAGATCATCAGTAACTAACGGATTACCAACCGATCGGATTGCAATCCGATCGAGTGACAATCCTGCTGTGAACTTGTTCTCACTAAGTGTCCTGCCAATCGGATCGCCATCCGATCGAACCGCCATTCGATCGATCGACCTGAAGGGTAGAGACACTTCTCTGTTTTCAAAATGCTACAACAAAAACTTCAAAGCCATCATACACAAACATATCCTTACCAAACAAATGTCAATCCAAACGAATGGCCATCCGATCGGATGACCATCCGAACGGATTTGCATCTGGTTGACTGGCCATCCGATCGGATTGCCACCCGATCAGATTGCCATCGGACACTTAGTACATTGCACCGTTTTACGCACCACTCATCGTTTATGCTATCGTTAACTGTCACACCCCCAAAATACCACATGCGGAAACCCCGCGAGGCGTGTGACGTACCAGGATCTAGCCACCAATCACATTGCACTTATAAAGATAAAATAAAACTTTCATTTACTTAAAATAAGTGTTACAATACAAGAGTTATTATCCAGCGAAAGCATATTACAATTTGTTATGAGTTTCATAAAACAGGTGTATAAAAACCATCAGAGTTGTCTTGTGATTCCTTGTAACTTGACCCATGACCACTCGAGCATCCCAGACAGCAAGTTCCAACATCATGTACCTAAAATCCTGCAAGGTATGTAACAATGAGTCAACAACAAAGTTGAGCGAGTTCACAGTTGGTGTTCATTTTAGAGTTGTTCCAAAAAAAAAACATAAGTTCATTTGTAAACCATGAGTTAACCAATTCCTTGTTTCCTAAACCATAACCATAACTAGTGGGGGCTACCCCATGTTAACCACTAGACCCGTTACCATATCGACTACTGACTGAAGTAAGTTGGTGCCCTAGCGTCAGTGTCTATCATCATTGACGTGCCCAGATCCATTAGTTCACGCCCGTCCTCTGCGGCACGGTGTGAGGCTTGTCAAACCTAAATAGCGCTATCTAACTAATGACCCGCTCGCCATTGGCCTGGCGATTAAGTCGTTACAAAAATGAGGGACTTTATGATAGAGTTTTTGGTCTAGTATCAATGTTGTCACCCTTCAATAAAGAGGATGTGGTACGTGTCCCCAAACCAGGAGATCACGCAGGTTCCGATTAAATCCTTAGTACATGTTGTCACCCTTCAATAAAGAGGATGTAGTACGTGTTCCAAACCAGGAGATCACGCAGTTTCCGATTAAATCCTTTACCCATTCCCAACCACCGGGAATCCCATGCCTTGTAGAAAGTGTGAACTCACCTTGGTTTGCTCGGTAAGACCAGTTACTTGTTTAACAGTTGGTCAAGTACAACCTAGCATAGTTATCGATAGTAATCAGTTTCATACATGAGTAGATCACACATTATCACACATACGCTAATAATTATGTAGACCGTAGTCATGCTTCATATTCCACTATCCACATACTGTTCACATACAATTTACATTCATTAACACATAATCAAGTCCTCAATAAACCAACATGTAACAATTCAAACCGTTTTCACTTAAGTGTGCGATTAAAGTCAAAGTGTGCGGTCTGTTTTGTGTTCGTGGGTTAGTAACCCATGTGCGACCCAATACCACCGGCCCACTAACATGAAGCCCAAGATAGTTAACATGCAACTCAAGTGTTACCAAATCATACTACGCAGTTAATGTACATATAGCACAGTTCAAGTCATAATAGTCAATCAAACAACCCAATATCATCCAGTGGTCACCCAACATGTATTCAGTTCATAAGCGAATTCACCCCATGACTTCATGTTCACAAAGCATATGACACTTAATTCCTTAACACAAGAATACGTAAATAATTGTTTCGGCCCAGATTCAATTCACAGCCCAATGTAGCATGAAATCTAAAGAGAATAAGTGGTCCGTCGGAGCCCAGCCCATCCGAATGTGTGGCTGTCCCTGAAACTGTGTGCAGCCCGGCCCAAGTTTATATGTGTTTTACTTATTAACGCAGCCCGGTTAGCATACAAAACCCAAATTACCTGTGCTATAAATCTGAATACCCTATTAATTACTTCTCGAACTAATCACCAATTCATTTAGTTTATCAATATAATTCGTTATATATATATATATATATGTGATCATATATCATCACTTTCATCAAGTAAATCACAGTTACTATGTGTAATCATATATCATCATTTTCATCAAGTAAAAACACAATTACTCGTATCCTCCTCTGTTAACTCTCACTTGCCCTATTAAATGCTTGGACAGGTGTCACTATACCGGGTTTCATAGCCTTCATGTACTCACCGTTTGATAAGATATGAGAACTACTAATGCTATTTCTTATGAACACAAGTTCCCACTTCAACAAATAAGATATCATCTCATCATTTAATTCACATAATATTAATCATAACAATCATGTGCACATAATATTGATACCCGTGACTAATCTGACAACCCTATTAGGATATATATGCACATAGCTTGATTTGATCAATACTACAAACACACACACATGAGCCGCCATTATCTTATTCAAGGTTATCCAACTTTGTTAAATCATTACCTTCAAACAACACTTTAAATCCAATCCTTACCATCAAACCGTACGTGTATAATCCCTATATCATCGATGGTCCATGCATGAACATAAACAACACATAATTACATAGATTATATCCGAACACATGCATGGTCCATTCATGAACATAAACAACACATAATTACATAGATTATATCCGAACACATGCAAACATGAAATTATATTAAGGTAGGCTATACTAACCGAGATATGAGAAGGGGTGTTTAAGCACAAGGAGTTTCGGAAGAGGGGGGGGGGTCTCCTACCACCGATCACCATGATGGAGTGCTAGGGGTTCCTTATGTCTTGTGTTTAGAAAAGATATACAAGAGCATGAGGGTTTTTACGTAGTAAAGTAATTCGGGCCTGATCTTTGGGTTTGGTTTGGGTTGTACATCGGTGCACCCTTTTAAAGGGTGTTGGGCCGAGCCCAACAACCAAGGAGTAAATAAGTGCGCGGCTGAGAACAAGTGTGCGACCCGAAGTGTTTGTACAATCTAATTAGCATAAAGCATACAAACGTAAATCATTCACATATTATACAGTTAACTCGTAACTACTCAAGTAAAAATCAAACATACACAATAACTAATTTATATACACACAGGCTACATCAACGTATAAGGTGTGAACAGGAATCAGTGCCAGGACCATCGGAATTACGAGTTGTCACATCATCCCCAACTTAAAGGAAATTTCTCCCGAAATTTGATGAACAAACTCGGAGGAGTGAAGTGATAGATCAGGATGAGTGTGGATTTTCCTCGGGTGCCACATCATGTGACATCTGTGCTTGTAATCATTGTAAACAGTTTAGTTATCAATGAAATAAAGTTATTTGATCCCAATATTTGTTTGTTTATGTTTGACATTTTTCATGTTTTGATTTTTTTTCAATTTCAAACTCTATATCGCTTTCTAGAGAGTTATACGCAAACTGGTGCTTAAACGAAATCAGTTTAACGTGACAAATACTCTGGAACATCAACTTATGCTTAACATACCTTAAATAACCTTTACATAACTTAGAAATAAGTTTTGAAGGCTTTGGTATGGCAAAATCAAGTCTATTCGCTTACAGGGACTAAATTCGACAAACTACGAAAGTATGCCAATTTGAACTGTAACGGACATTCCGGAACTTGATCATAAGTTAAACACACCCTAAATATCCTTTACGTAGCTTAGAAATAGGCTTTGAGGGGTTCGGTGTGCTAAAATAAACTTTATGCTCATTCAGTGACTAAAAGCGTCAAAAAGTGCATAAGTTTGCATTTTCGCGCATAACTTACGTTCTGAATACATGCAGACATCCAAAAATTAATGTAAGAATTAAAATATTTTATTTTAGTGTTTGGCATAAGAAAAATCCATTCGTCGCGCAATTTGGATCGTTTTTCGCGCTTGTGCGCATTTCGTCGTAATTAAGCGAATATCGCGATCGTACGACTAAACGAACCGACATCCGGCATATTTTTGAGCATGTTTCATGTCCACAATGTTTAGGCATCATTTTAGGGCCTTAAATTTGGCTTAACGGGCCTTAGAAGTGTCGAAATGAGCTTTAAAACACAACAGGGACTGAAACTGACATTCTGCAAACTTGTTGCTGGTCTGAGACCCCCAGGTGGGGCGCGTAAGCCTTACCTGTCCCCTTACGCGGGCCGTGTAAGCTGCCTAGATGTGCAGAATTGTTGAAAACAGCTGATTACAGCTGTTATACCCTCAAAACCCACTTGCAAATGGTTTCTAGCAAACAAGGGGCTTAATCTAGGGGCTCCAATGGTTTTATAAAACTATGGGCTCGAGGTGTACGGCTGTGATTGAATCTCGGATTACGAGGAACGATCTTAACGGCTCTACCAAATCTATAAATACCCCCCCCCCCATGTTTTTGTTGCAACTCACTTGAATTCTGAGATTTTCTCTACGTTGAAGTGTGAAACACTTCATACCTGAGAAATACTTGGAAAATCAAACTTGCGGGGACCTTCTGTAAGTATTCTTTCGTTCTTTTCATTCGTTTTTAGCATTAAAGTCAAAATGCGTTTGACTTTCTGCATTGAACAGTTTATGGTCAATGCGAAGTTCGTTTGAACTTCATAACGTGAGCGTAATCACGATGGTTATAGTCCCTAGTGACTATACCTACTGATTACCACGTTATCTAGGCTCAGTGACGAGTCGTAGTTTCGGCCAAAATGCGTATTCTCGCGTATTTTGTAACCAAACTACTTGTGGGTATCAAAACCATTTGTTTTGATACCAAACCTATTTTCAAACCTCGTTAAACATGTTTAGCTCGTCACTTTTAGATTTGTGCTTGTCTAAGGTCGTAAGGGTAAGCGATCTAATCAATCGCTTATACTTTCGAACCCGACCCATTTAGTCGATCATTAGGATCCGAACAAACACATTAGGTGACCATAGTTGTATAGGGAATAACCTTCCGAGGTTATACCTTATGGTCACGACATTTAGTTAGTTGTATGATAGGTAGTTTATATGCCTTAGGTAAATTACCAAAATGCCCTTTTTACGCCAAAATTCATTTTAAGCATATGTAACATAACTTTTGACATCTAAACTGATTTAGCAACAATATTAGACATGTTAAGGCATATTTTACTTGTCATAGGATTAGTTAGGCGGTCCGAACGCATTTTACACGAACGACGCGTTAAAGTAGCGTAAGCTACCTAAACGGGTCGTAACGGGTCAAACGCACTTAGGATTAGTTTCGTTTTAGTATGTAGGCTTTGTTAAACCATATTACATGAGTTCCTACGCTCATTTGGTTTACAAACCCTCAAGCTACTCGATCCTCCGAATAGGTCCGTTTATTAATGTAGTTACGTATATTAGGTGCCGTTTGATTCCGCGATCTTCTAGCTTTGCTTGGTGGTTATCCTAGGACTTCTAAGCAATCTCATGTGAGTACATAGTCCCCTCTTTTACTATTTTCCAAACATTTTGGGGTGAGACACATGATCCTACTTGTTATTTCCATTCTTTCCATGCTTTCATATTATATACTTGCTATGTTCATTAGTACAATATTAGTACATAATTTCATTTTGTTTTGCTATGTATGTTTACTTAGCATACTAGCATATTGATTTACATTACATCTTCTTTTGCTATGTATGTTTACTTGACATAATAGCACATTGATTTACATGACTTTTTCTGCTTTGTATGTTAACTTAGCATACTTAGTACATTACTTTCATTTACATGTTTACATTTGATATGACATTTGGTTTGTTCAACGGGTCTAAACTACATTCATTAACATTAGCTACGCCGCTCGGTAGTAAGTAATGGTACCATAGGACTTGACAAATCCCGTTCCTGACATCCTAGGTTTGTTTGGGTGTAAGGAATGACTGAATCCGAAAACATTTTACTTTGATAATCTTTACTCTAAGGTTATCCTGCTGTCTCAAGGCTTGAATGTATGCGTTAACCTACCGCATAAGTGTTTGTATCAGTAAAGCATGTATTTATTTAGTTATTTTACAAAACATAACTTTTGATTTATTCAAAATACTTTTTTTTGTACATTTTTACTTGTGGTTTAAGTAGTCTCGTTTTACTTATCATACATAACTTTTGCTTACACATTACATGATTCATATTCAACTTGGGTTATTATATGACATTTGACTATTGGATTACACATGGATATTTTACAATGTTGGATGGTTGAGTGACTTAAATAACGAGGCGTGTGTAATATGGTACAAGCATGGTGGATACGCCGCTGGTACTTTCTATATATAAGTGCTTGTATGATATTATATACCGTAGCGTCATTTAACCACTTCAGTTTAGACATATTACACTTACAACACATTTTCACTTAAACATTATTTTACAAATAACTTGGTTTATACAAACTCTTTTTACTTGGTTATTCTTTTAACCAAACATCATTCTTTTATATATACATATCATCTGATTTTGCTATCGTTTTTCAAATGATTTATAAAACAAAACAATTAACAAGGTTTATGACTGAATTTTATTAAACATTTCTTTAAACTCAAGTCATGAATCCTATTTTGATAAAACCTATGTATCTCACATGCATTTTTATACTGACGTACCTATTTTCACATGTGTTTCAGGAGCTGTTGCTTAGGATGTTCGTGACACACTAGGGCGGACCTGTGCCTTAGAGACTTAAAATAAAGATAGAACTAGTTTAATTATGCGATGTACTCTTTGTTTCAGTTATATTAAGACAATGTAACTCTTTGTTTGATGAATAAAACATAACTTTTAAATGCCATGGTTGTGAAACAATAATTCTGTTACAACACTCCCCGACGTTTTCGCCATGATTTGATGTTTTACGTGGTCGGGGTGTGACATAAGAGTTGGTATCAGAGCCAATGGTTATAGGGAATTAGGTTATTAGTAATGCTTTGACCTAGAGTATAACCTTTCTAGGACCCCAACACAAGTTGTCTTGTGTTTAGATTTTAAAACATCCACTTCACCTATCCTTAGGTGATCACCAAAACAAGAACCCAATTTTCCAAAACGATTTTTGAAAATCAATCATCTGTTTTTTTAAATGATTTATTATATGGTTTTGAACTCTTTGATTTTTCATAATGATTTTGAAAATTTACCATCCATTTTTGAATGATTCTTTTGGCCTTGTGCCTTCCAATTTTTCAAAATCTCGTCAAAGTTTTGGGTTCTAAATAGTGTGAACACGTGCAAACTGGAAGGGTGAATGCCTGTACCCAGGGTTTTCTGTCTAAGGCTAGAGTGTTCGTACAAATCCACATAATCGGACCAGTCACTCTTACCTGGGAACTCTTGGGGTGAGTGTTCACTTATAGGCGAGCATGTCTTCGCGATACATTATTTTTGACCCATTTACTTTGATTAGTCACTGTGTGTCGTTTGTTTGCTTTGTGATACGGACAAATGACCACCATCTTTGCTTTTGTCGATTTTTGTTTCATCTCATTCTTTTCATCTAATCATCTCACTCATTCCTTTCATGTTTCCTCTTTTAGAATGCCTCCTCGACGCGAAAACCCGCTACCAAATGCCGAACTGGCAGAAATCATCGCGCAACAAATGGCTGCTGCGTTCCCAAATCTTATTACTCAATTGAACCAAGCCAACAACAACAATAATGCTCCATGCAACTTCAAGAGTTTTTACTCGGCTAAACCACTCAAGTTCAGTGGTACTGAAGGGGCAACTGGGCTCCTTCAATGGTTCGAGAGCATTGAGAGTACATTCCGTCACATTGTGTGTCCTGAGAATCGAAAAGTCGAGTTTGCATCAAGCGTGTTTCAGAAGAGGGCTCTCACATGGTGGAACGGGGTTATGACAGACCGTGGTGCTGAGGTTGCTCTAGCACAAACATGGGCTGAACTTAGGGCGCTTATGATGAGGGAGTTTTGTCCTCGTCATGAACTGCGAGCTCTAGAAAGGGAATTTGATGACCTGAAACAGGATAGTGGTGAGCACCGGGCGTATACTGATAGGTATGAGGAGCTGAGTTTGTTATGCCCAACAATGGTTACCCCACTCGAGAAGGCTATCGAGAGGTATATCGATGGCCTACCTGACTCTATACAAGACATCGTTACTGGTAGTAACCCTACCACAGTCCGTCAGGCAATCGAGCTATCTGCGACATTGACTGAGTCGCAAGTTTGAAAGGGTAAGCTGCATAGAAAAGGTGACAAGGGTAAGAAGCAGTCATCTGACAAAGAGGATAGCAAGAAAGGTAAAAACAAGAAGGGTAAGGATTCTGGTTCCTTGAAAGGTTCAAGGAAGCGTAAGGCTTCGCAAAACTACGCCGTTACTGCACAGGTAAATCAAGCTGCACCAAATTAGCCTGCGCAACCACTTGCCAAGAAACCTTATCTTGGCAATGCACCTTAGTGCAACAGATGTAACGGTCATCATCAACCGCACCTCCAGTGTCGTCATTGCACCAACTGCGGAAGATCTGGTCATCTTGCTGACACATGCTGCATTCCAGCCAATCAGAATCGGGCAGTTCAGAACCCGGCTCAACGAGTTGCCCAGCCTCCTGCTCAGCAACAAGGTCAAGCTGCATGACCTCACTACCCACCAGGTTCTTGTTATAACTGTGGGGATCTGACCCACTACCGTAATCAATGTCCAAGATTGGTGAATGTGAATCCAGCTCAGGCTCAGGCTCGAGGTCGAGTCTTCAACATGAATGCGCAAGAGGCGCAAGCAGAAAATGAAGTGGTTAACGGTACGTTCTTTGTTAATAATCAACCTGCATCTGTTCTTTTTGATTCTGGTGCCGATAAGAGTTTTGTGTCATTATCTTTTGAGCCATTGCTTTGCGTGTCTAGAACGAAACTAGGTAAGCCTTTGACAGTAGAAGTTACTAGTGGTGAACCCGTTGTTCTTGATTTTGTTCTTCGCAACTGCCAGTTAAACCTTAACGACCATCTTTTTCCCATTGACCTCACGCCAATGCAACTTGGGAGTTTCGACATTATTGTGGGTATGGATTGGTTAGCCAAGCATCACGCAGAGGTAGTATGTTTTGAGAAGATCGTTCGTGTGCCGCTTTCTTCAGATGAGATCCTTCAGGTTCGTGGTGAGAAACCTGTTAGTAGTCTCAAGCTTATGTCTTGTTTTGAAGCTCGGAAGTATCTGCGTAAGAACTATGTGGCCTTCTTGGCACATGTTGTAGTAGATAAAGGCAAATGTAAGCCTATTCAAGATATCCCTGTCGTTCGGGATTATCCGGAGCTATTTCCTGAGGAGTTACCTGGGTTACCCCCAACGCGCCAAGTCGAGTTCCGTATTGATCTTGTACCTGGTGTAAATCCTATTGCCAGATCTCCTTATCGTATTACACCGTCTGAGATGCAAGAATTATCTAAGCAGCTTCAGAAGCTTTCAGATAAAGGTTTTATTCATCCTAGTTTTTCACCTTGGGTGCTCCCGTTCTTTTTGTCAAGAAGAAGGATGGAACTTTCAGAATGTGCATCGATTACCGTGAGCTTAACAAGCTTACCATCAAGAATCGATATCCCCTACCTCGCATTGATGATCTCTTTGATCAATTACAAGGTGCTTCTTATTTTTCGAAGATTGATCTGCGTTCTGGGTATCATCAGCTTCGTGTGCATGAATAAGATATTCCCTAGACAGCGTTCCGTACTCGTTATGGGCATTATGGGTTCACAGTTATGCCATTCGGTTTGACTAATGCTCCTGCTGTTTTCATGGACTTGATGAATAGGGTTTGCAAGCCTTATTTAGATAAGTTCATCATCGTTTTTATTGATGACATTTTGATATACTCTAAGACGTAAGCTGATCATGAGGAACATCTTCGTCTTACTCTAGAACTCCTAAAGAAAGGGCAACTTTTCGCCAAATTCTCCAAGTGCGAATTTTGGCTTAAAGAAGTTCAATTTTTGGGTCATATCGTCAACGAACAAGGTATTCATGTAGATCCCTCCAAGATCAGTGCAATTAAGGATTGGGATACGCCTACTACTCCTACCGAAGTTCGTTCTTTTCTTGGTCTCGCGGGTTATTACCGCCGCTTCATAAAAAATTTCTCGAAGATTGCAGTTCCCCTAACTGCTCTAACTCAGAAGAATAAGCCCTTTGAACGGGGTTCTAAACAAGAAGAAGCATTTCAGACCTTGAAGTAGAAGCTTTGTGATGCGCCTATCCTATCTTTGCCCGAAGGCAATGATGATTTTGTCGTGTAGTGCGATGCATCCAATTTGGGACTTGGCTGTGTTCTGATGCAAAGGAACAAAGTCATAGCATATGCATCGAGGCAGTTAAAGGTGCATGAGAATAACTACACCACTTATGATCTTGAGTTGGGTGCAGTTGTGTTCGCTCTTAAGATCTGGAGACACTATTTGTATGGTACAAAATGTGTGGTTTTCACTGACCACAAAAGTCTTCAGCATATCTTTGATCAGAAAGAACTTAACATGAGGCAACGATGTTGGGTTGAACTTCTAAACGACTATGACTGCGAAATTCGCTACCATCCTGGTAAGGCGAATGTCGTGGCTGACACTTTGAGTCGTAAAGAATGTGTCAAGCTTCAATGTGTTCGTGTTCAATCTGATATCCAAGCTCGATCTGATATTCAAGCCCGCATCTCTCAGGCTCAACATGCCTGTGTTTCACAAGACTTGATGGGTAAGGAATTACCCTATCATATTAAGCCTGATCTTGAACTAAAGGACGATGGATCGTCTTATTTCATGGACCGTTTGTGGGTCCCAAGCCAAGATGATCTCCGCACTTTGCTTATGGATGAAGCTCATAAGTCTCGTTATTCTATTCATCCTGGCTCAGATAAGATGTATAAGGATCTTCGTACTCCGTATTGGTGGCCTGGTATGAAGAAAGACATTGCCTTGTACGTTTCAAAATGCCTTACTTGTCTTAAGGTTAAGGCTGAACATCAACATCCTTCTGGTCTTTTGGAGCAACTAGAGATTCCAGTTTGGAAATGGGAAAACATTACTATGGATCTCATTACCAAACTTCCGCGCACCAAGAAAGGTCATGATGCCATTTGGGTAGTTGTTGATCGTCTTACTAAATCAGCGCATTTCTTGCCGATCCGTGAGGATCTATCTGCTGACAAGCTTGCTAAAATCTATGTGGATGAAATCGTATCTCGACATGGTGTTCCTTTGAACATTATTTCTGATAGAGATGCTCGCTTCTCTTCTCGTTTTTGGAGAATCATGCAATCTGCTATGGGGACCCAACTTAATCTGAGCACTGCTTATCATCCGCAATCTGATGGTCAGTCTGAAAGAACAATCCAGACTTTGGAGGATATGCTTAGAGTTTGTGTGATCGATTTTGGTGGTAGTTGGGATTCACATCTTCCATTGATTGAATTCTCCTACAACAATAGTTATCACTCCAGCATCAACATGGCTCCTTTCAAGGCTCTCTATGGTCGAAAATGTCATTCACCAGTCTGCTGGAATGAGATCGGTGAGGCTCAGCTTACTAGACCTGACCTCATTCTAGACACAACTGATAAGGTTAAGAAAGTTCTTGATAACCTCCAAACAGCTCGAAGCCGTCAAAAGAGTTACGAGGACCAACGACGCAAGCCCTTGGAATTTCAAGTTGGTGATCATGTATTACTTAAGGTCTCACCTTGGAAAGGTGTGATCAGATTTGGAAAGGCAGGAAAACTTGCACCTAGATATGTTGGACCATTCAAGATCGTCGAAAGAATCGGTAAGGTAGCCTACAAACTTGAGTTACCTCCTGAACTTGGTAATGTTTATCCAACCTTCCATGTGTCCAATCTCAAGAAGTGTTTAGCTGATGAGAACCTCCACATACCACTTGACGAAATTCGTGTTGACAACACGATGCATTTTGTTGAAAAACCTGTGGAAATTATGGACCGTATAGTCAAATGACTTAAACGCAAGCGCACTCATTTGGTCAATGTTCGCTGGGAATCTAAACATGGACCTGAGTTTACTTGGGAACGTGAAGATCAAATGAAGGCGAAGTATCCGCATCTATTCTCACGAGTTTCCTCTAAATAAATTTCGGGATGAAATTTCCACAAGTAGGGGAGACTGTGACATCTGTGCTTGTAATCATTGTAAACAGTTCAGTTATCAATGAAATAAAGTTATTTGATCCCAATATTTTTTTGTTTATGTTTGACATTTTTCATGTTTTGATTTTTATTCAATTTCAAACTCTATATCGCTTTCTGGAGAGTTATACGCAAACTGGTGCTTAAACGTAATCAGTTTAACGCGAAAAATACTCCAGAACATCAACATATTCTTAACATACCTTAAATAACCTTTACATAACTTAGAAATAAGTTTTGAAGGCTTTGGTATGGCAAAATCAAGTCTATTCGCTTACAGGGACTAAATTCAACAAACTGCGAAAGTATGCCAATTTGAACTGTAACGGACATTTCGGAACTTGATCATAAGTTAAACACACCCTAAATATCCTTTACGTAGCTTAGAAATAGGCTTTGAGGGGTTCGGTGTGCTAAAATAAACTTTATGCTCATTCAGGGACTAAAAGCGTCAAAAAGTGCATAAGTTTGCATTTTCGTGCATAACTTACGTTCTGAATACATCTGGACATCCAAAAATTTATGTAAGCATTAAAATATTTTATTTTAGTGTTTGGCATAAGAAAAATCCATTCGTCACGCAATTTGGATCGTTTTTCGCGCTTGTGCGCATTTCGTCGTAATTAAGCGAATATCGCGATCGTACGACTAAACGAACCGACATCCGACATATTTTTGAGCATGTTTCATGTCCACAATGTTTAGGCATCATTTTAGGGCCTTAAAGTTGGCTTGACGGGCCTTAGAAGTGTCGAAATGAGCTTTAAAACACAATAGGGACTGAAACTGACATTCTGCAAACTTGTTGCTGGTCTGAGACCCCCAGGCGGGGCGCGTAAGCCTTACCTGTCCCCTTACGCGGGCCGTGTAAGCTGCCCAGATGTGCAAAATTGTTGAAAACAGCTGATTACAGCTGTTATACCCTCAAAACCCACTTGCAAATGGTTTCTAGCAAACAAGGGGCTTAATCTAGGGGCTCCAATGGTTTTATAAAACTATGGGCTCGAGGTGTATGGCTGTGATTGAATCTCGGATTACGAGGAACGATCTTAACGGCTCTACCAAATCTATAAATACCCCCTCCCCATGTTTTTGTTGCAACTCACTTGAATTCTGAGATTTTCTCTAAGTTGAAGTATGAAACACTTCATACCTGAGAAATACTTGGAAAATCAAACTTGCGGGGACCTTCTGTAAGTATTCTTTCGTTCTTTTCATTCGTTTTTAGCATTAAAGTCAAACTGCGTTTGACTTTCTGCATTGACCAGTTTATGGTCAATGCGAAGTTCGTTTGAACTTAATAACGTGAGCGTAATCACGATGGTTATAGTCCCTAGTGACTATACCTACTGATTACCACGTTATCTAGGCTTAGTGACGAGTCGTAGTTTCGGCCAAAATGCGTATTCTCGCGTATTTTGTAACCAAACTACTTGTGGGTATCAAAACTGTTTGTTTTGATACCAAACCTGTTTTCAAACCTCGTTAAACATGTTTTAACATGTCTACCTCGTCACTTTTAGATTTGTGTTTGTCTAGGGTCGTAAGGGTAAGCGATCTAATCAATCGCTTATACTTTCGAACCCGACCCATTTGGTCGATTATTAGGATCCGACCAAACACATTAGGTGATCATAGTTATATAGGGAATAACCTTCCGAGGTTATACCTTATGGTCACGACGTTTAGTTAGTTGTATGATAGGTAGTTTATATGCCTTAGGTAAATTACCAAAATGCCCTTTTTACGCCAAAATTCATTTTAAGCATATGTAACATAACTTTTGACATCTAAACTGATTTAGCAACAATATTAGACATGTTAAGGCATATTTTACTTGTCATAGGACTAGTTAGGCGGTCCGAACGTGTTTTACGCGAACAACGCGTTAAAGTAGCGTAAGCTACCTAAACGGGTCGTAACAGGTCAAAAGCACTTAGGATAAGTTTCGTTTTAGTATGTAGGCTTTGTTAAACCATATTACATGAGTTCCTACACTCATTTGGTTTACAAACCCTCATGCTACCCGATCCTCCGAATAGGTCCGTTTATTTATGTAGTTACCTATATTAGGTGCCGTTTGATTCCGCGATCTTCTAGCTTTGCTTGGTGGTTATCCTAGGACTTCTAAGCAATCTCAAGTGAGTACATAGTCCCCTCTTTTACTGTTTTCCAAACATTTTGGGGTGAAACACATGTGCCTACTTGTTATTTTCATGCTTTCCATGCTTTCATATTATATACTTGCTATGTTCATTAGTACAATATTAGTACATAATTTCATTTTGTTTTGCTATGTATGTTTACTTAGCATACTAGCATATTGATTTACATTACATCTTCATTTGCTATGTATGTTTACTTGACATAATAGCACATTGATTTACATGACTTTTTCTGCTTTGTATGTTAACTTAGCATACTTAGTACATTACTTTCATTTACATGTTTACATTTGATATGACATTTGGTTTGTTCAACGGGCCTAAACTACATTCATTAACATTAGCTACGCCGCTCGGTAGTAAGTAATGGTACCATAGGACTTGACAAATCCCGTTCCTGACATCCTAGGTTTGTTTGGGTGTAAGGAATGACTGAATCCGAAAACATTTTACTTTGATAATCTTTACTCTAAGGTTATCCTGCTGTCTCAAGGCTTGAATGTATGTGTTAACTTACCGCATAAGTGTTTGTATCAGTAAAGCATGTATTTATTTAGTTTTTTTACAAAACATAACTTTTGATTTATTCAAAATACTTTGTTTTGTACATTTTTACTTGTGGTTTAAGTAGTCTCATTTTACTTACCATACATAACTTTTGCTTACACACTACATGATTCATATTCAACTTGGGTTATTATATGACATTTGACTATTGGATTAAACATGGATATTTTACAATGTTGGATGGTTGAGTGACTTAAATAACGAGGCGTGTGTAATATGGTACAAGCATGGTGGATACGCTGCTGGTACTTCCTATATATAAGTGCTTGTATGATATTACATATCGTAGCGTCATTTAACCACTTCAGTTTAGACATATTACATTTACAACACATTTTCACTTAAACATTATTTTACAAATAACTTGGTTTATACAACCTCTTTTTACTTGGTTATTCTATTAACCAAACATCATTCTTTTATATATACATATCATCTGATTTTGCTATCGCTTTTCAAATGATTTATAAAACAAAACAATTAACAAGGTTCATGACTGAATTTTATTAAACATTTCTTTAAACTCAAGTCATGAATCCTATTTTCATAAACCCTATGTATCTCACAGGCATTTTTATGCTGACTTACCTATTTTCACATGTGTTTCAGGAGCTGTTGCTTAGGATGTTCGTGACACACTAGGTCGGACCTGTGCCTTAGAGACTTAAAATAAAGATAGAACTAGTTTAATTATGCGATGTACTCTTTGTTTCAGTTATATTAAGACAATGTAAGTCTTTGTTTGATGAATAAAACTTAACTTTTAAATGCCATGGTTATGAAACAATAATTCTGTTACAACACTCCCCGAAGTTTCCGCCACGATTTGATGTTTTACGTGGTCGGGGTGTGACACATCATCCCCTACTTGAAAGGGAATTTCGTCCCAAAATTCGTCAATGACATCCAAGTTTAAAACAATCGTTAGAATAATTGAGGATACTAGAGCTTCATCCGATCATTGCATTCCCACGTGAACTCCGGTCCACGTCTTGAGTTTCAACGAACTCACATGATTGAATTCCGACTATGATAACGGACCTTGACTTCCTGGTCCATGATTTCAGTAGATTCCTCAACAACTGCAGCTTGACGTTAATCTTAGGTTCCAGTAAAGGTATCATAAGTGTTTCATCGGACAAACACTTCCTTAGATTCGAGACATAACGACATTGTGTACGTTACCCAATTGGTCGGGTAACCTGAGTTTGTGAGCCATATCACCGATTCGTTCCAAAAATCCGAATATACTAACGTATCGTAAGGTAAGCTTGCCACATTTTCAAAGCGTACCGTACCCTCCCAGGGTGAGACTTTCGATTGTGACATGTCTGTCTACAGCGAACTCCCGGTGTTTCCTGAGCTTATCAGCTTTCCTGACGGTCATGCATTGCCGCTAAACGATTCCCAATCTAATAATCTACCCAAGAGTTTTGAGTGCAAGTCTTGGACCCGTGATTAGGTTGTCACCCACCTGAATCCTGCATACTTCAAACAGAGTTGTCCGAATACTAGAATAATAACTACTACAGTAGAACTCAGCCAAGGGTATGTGTCCTTCCAATTTACTAAGTCAATCCCACACATGCTCGCAGCATGTCCTCGAGTGTCAGGGGGGTTTCGTTTACTCCGACCATCTGTCCTATGGTGATAAGTAATGCTCATGTCTAGTCGTGTGCCAAGGGTGCCTGTCATAAATCGGGTATGGATCAAATTCTGGGATACAGGAGTTTGTACCTCGTACCTAAAAGCCGCCTCTCTCAGAGGAACATTCACAACTGTGAAGACTCGTCAGTTTTCTTGATTGCAAGAAAGTGTGCTGGTAACGTGAGTCCGTCAATGATCATCCAGGTGATAATGTTTCTGTTTCAAGTTGTAAGTAGACCAGTGATAAAATCCATGGCAGTCTGTTCTCATTTCCATATATGTGTTTCCGGTTGTTAATACACCAGCTTGACTTTCCCACAAGTCAAACATTGTTCTCATGCGTTGCTATGTGGGCCTTCAGGCCCGATCATCCGTACATGGTCTTCAGGTTTTAATACGTCCTATCAAAACTCCGATGAATAGGATATCGAGACCCGTGTGATGCCTAAGGTTGCTGTATAGTGAGGTCCATATTCGTTCCATGAAGTAGCAAATATCGTCCGACCTGCCAAAGGTTGCTTCCCCATGCCCCGCATGGGTCAATCTTGAGAACTCTCTTCCTTCAGTTCTTCAGTTTGAACAAGGCGAGTCTGATCAGGTATGTTAGAGTCGATAGCGAGCTGCAAAGCTCGTGCACGTCCAGGTTTCACGGTCGTATTCATTCAAAAGTTCCATCCATCATTGCCATCACATGTTTAGCTCTCTTGAAATAAGGGTACACGGGAGGCCCTTGTGATCGGTCTAATGGTTCATTCGGTACCGTCCAAGTAATGCCTCCAATTTAAATCTGAAGACTATGGCTTCCACCGCAGGTCGTGACTCGTGCAGTTCTTCCTGTAAGTCCACCATGTGGGCCATCTCCTTCTCGTGTTGCATCGATGTGTAACCGGGACTCTGATTCAAACCATCATAGTATATCACTAGATCACCCGTACCCTCGGGTAAAGACGATACTCAGTACATTGTAGTGTTGAGTTTCAAAAGCTTGGAGAGACGTTCTCCTGTTCCGTTGAGCTGCACAATTTTTGAAAATCCTGCGACGAATCTGTGATTGTATCTTGCGAAACCAGGGGTTTGCCGTACCCCCAAAGGGATCTTTGGCGTCTATCAGTTTCTAACAGAATGGATATTAGCGAGATCCACGGGTATTCCCTCTCCGTTGGCTATGTGACCAAAAGAGTACGTACCTCTAGAATCCAGAAGTTACTCCTAACGAGACTTCGCGTGTAGTGGCTCCTCCCTCGGGAGCTCTAAGATAGGATCCAAATGCCGCCCATGGTGTTCCTTTCTCCTGGAAGTGATTCAAGACGTACTCAATAAACACGGTCGATTCATGTGTTCCATAAAGTTGCTGGTGTGTTGTTTAACCCGAAGGTCAGGGAATACCAAGTCGCAATGACCGCATGGTGTTTGATACGTCGTTTCAGGAACATTCTCCCCTTGGACTAACATTTGACAATTGTTCGATTGTTAGCTAATCCTCGAGTAGGAGCTTGGCCCTCGCAACTGGTCAACAGGTTGTCAGTACCTGGTCGAGGTAAACGGTTCCTGCTGTTGCTTTGTTGAGTTCTCGATAATCAGTACATGTACAAACAGGCTTATCTTCACGAATATAACTGGGGCTCCCCAAAGCGATAAAGTAAGTTCGACAAAACTCCTGTCCAACAGTTCCCGTAGCTGATTAGACAGTTCTTGCAACCCTCCTGGTGCAGGCCGGTAAGAAGTACGAGTAATCAGGGCAGCCTCTGGTGCGAGATCAAATTGTAATTCTGCCTAACAGTTGTGGAAGTAAACCTGAAGGTTCCTCAAGTAGCACGCTGAGGAGTATCACGAACAATTGGTGGATCCTCGATCCTCTTTTCCTTAACCTTAACATCAATAAAGGTTGTTAACATAGCGGGGTAATCCCTCCGTAGATACGTCTGGGACTTCATTGCTGAAAGGATGCTAATCCTTACACCACTCTGACACCTTAGGTCAGACGATGATTCTCCACTAGGGAGAGGGGTACGCAAGATTTTCTCCTCACCGGGTGTATCTACGCGATATCTAGATAACCAATCCATACTAACTACTACGTCGAAACCATCAAAGATAGTAGAGGAAAGGTCAATGTCGAACACTTGTCCCACAGGGTCGAGTTTGCATCCCTTTAACCATATGGGGTTTTATTTAACTTGCCATCAGCAGTTTCCACAACAGGTTCGGTTTCAGAAGCATCAGGGTTAAACAGAACAGAGACGAAGCGATTAGGTACCCAAAGACACACAAGCTACCATGTTGCTATAATGCCTGGCGTCGCCTACGCCAATCCTAAATGCCCTACTTTGAGCGCCACCTCCAATGTTGTCGTCACTGTTACGAGGGTTCCCAACACTGCCATTGTTCCCCAGGGTCGTTGACGTCTTGACTTAACAACGACCAATCCTTGTCAGAGTCACCTCTATTTCATACCGAGAGTTACATTTACGAGTACTTTGATTTCGCCGTGACTGTTGCCTCTAATGTCGTTGCTTGCAGCGGTGTCCTACGATCTTTCACCAACAGGGTCCATCTTTTCTCATTCTGTGTCGCATCCTAAGGCGCTACCCATTGTGCTGGCAGTTACACGTTCCACACCATGGTCGATTGCCATCGTTTATGTCCTGATTAATTCGTAAGAGTTGACTCCCATAAGTCGCTGATTAGAGTTAACGATTTAGTTGAAGTCAATTTGCTAGAGTTCGTTGCCGGTAATCAAGGTCGTTCTAATACTGAGGTCGGGAAGGTACTACACTCATCCTCTTATCCATCGTTCTTGCAAGTTGATTGTCTAATATACGGTATATTTCTAGAGTGTGTAGAAGTGATCGCATTTCAGGGTCTAAGACGTCAGTACATTGAGCTCCAGCAACCAAAGAGGAGTGAGAGAGGTATAGACCAATCATTGACGCTGCAACATCCAACTCAGGGACGTTCATACAAGCACCTAACATTCTACACAGTTCGCTAGGCTTTTAGATAGGTGTTCAGGTAATACTCGATAGCGTAGAGATTCGAAGGGATCCAGAGAGGAATGGAAAGTTCACGTTCGGGTAGGGGACAATCACTGCTATGACCCCTATAGGTTTGTTATGTTTCACATCGATCAAATAACGGAATGGAACCCCTTTTTCACTTGTTAAGCCTCACTGGGACTCGCATGCACTCCACATTATTATTATGTGTGCACCCACAATAATATTGTGATTTGCATGCTCATCTCAGCTCCTCTTAACTCATGGTTCCTCAAACTCTAGTGGCAAACAAAGAGCATCACGAAGCGTAAGTCATGAAGGTTTAGGGAAATACCACCCTATCAGTCACATAACACATGCAAGTAATACATGAATTCATATTGTTGTGCTAAACGTGCAATCTCATGCAATATCATATGTAAGGGTTCACTAGTTATGCAGTACAATGAGTATACGAGGGACGAACCTTGCAATCTGGAGCTGAGTGTCATGGTCGTATTCATTTTTTCAGAACTGTTCGGTTATAGTCTGGTTTTACAAAAACGTGTTTCCCCTTTTTAAAACCAAGTTCACTATAACCAATGGCTCTGATACCAATCTGTCACACCCCCAAAATAACACATGCGGAAACCCCCGCGAGGCGTGTGACGTACCAAGATCTAGCCACCAATCACATTGAACTTATAAAGATAAAATAAAACTTTCATTTACTTAAAATAAGTGTTACAATACAAGAGTTATTATCCAGCGGAAGCATATTACAATTTTTTATGAGTTTCATAAAACAGGTGTATAAAAACCATCAGAGTTGTCTTGTGATTCCTTGTAACTTGACCCATGACCACTCCAGCATCCCAGACAGCAAGTTCCAACATCATGTACTTAAAATCCTGCAAGGCATGTAACAACGAGTCAACAACAAAGTTGAGCGAGTTCACAGTTGGTGTTCATTTTAGAGTTGTTCCAAAAAAAACATAAGTTCATTCGTAAACCATGAGTTAACCAATTCCTTTTTTCCCAAACCATAACCATAACCAGTGGGGGCTACCCCATGTTAACCACTAGACCCGTTACCATATCGACTACTGACTGAAGTAAGTTGGTGCCCTAGTGTCAATGTCTATCATCATTGACGTGCCCAGATCCATTAGTTCACGCCCGTCCTCTGCGGCACGGTGTGAGGCTTGTTAAACCTAAATAGCGCTATCTAACTAATGACCCGCTCGCCATTGGCCCAGCGATTAAGTCGATATAAAAATGAGGGACTTCATGATAGAGTTTTCACCCTTCAATAAAGAGGATGTGGTACGTGTCCCCAAACCAGGAGATCACGTAGGTTCCGATTAAATCCTTAGTACATGTTGTCACCCTTCAATAAAGAGGATGTAGTACGTGTTCCAAACCAGGAGATCACGCAGTTTTCGATTAAATCCTTTACCCATTCCCAACCACCGGGAATCCCATGCCTTGTAGAAAGTGTGAACTCACCTTGGTTTGCTCGGTAAGACCAGTTACTTGTTTAACAGTTGGTCGAGTACATCCTAGCATAGTTACCGATAGTAATCAGTTTCATACATGAGTAGATCACACATTATCACCCATACGCTAACAATTATGTAGACCGTAGTCATGCTTCATATTCCACTATCCACATACTGTTCACATACAATTTCCATTCATTAACACATAATCAAGTCCTCAATACACCAACATGTAACAATTCAATCTGTGTTCACCTAAGTGTGCGATTATTGTCAAAGTGTGCGGTCTGTTTTGTGTTCGTGGGTTAGTAACCCATGTGCGACCCAATACCACCGGCCCACTAACATGAAGCCCAAGATAGTTAACATGCAACTCAAGTGTTACCAAATCATACTACGCAGTTAATGTACTTATAGCACACACATAATAGTTTAAGTGATAATAGTCAATCAAACAACCCAATATCATCCAGTGGTCACCCAACATGTATTCAGTTCATAAGCGAATTCACCCCATGACTTCATGTTCACAAAGCATATGACACTTGATTCCTTAACACAAGAATACGTAAATAACTGTTTAGGCCCAGATTCAATTAACAGCCCAATGTAGCATGAAATCTAGAGAGAATAAGTGGTCCGTCGGAGCCCAGCCCATCCGAATGTGTGGCTGTCCCCGAAACTGTGGGTAGTCCGGCCCAAGTTTATATGTGTTTTACTTATTAACGCAGCTCGGTTAGCATGCAAAACCCAAATTACCCGTGCTATAAATCTGAATACCCTATTAATTACTTCTCAAACTAATCACCAATTAATTGAGTTTACCAATATAATTCGTTATATACATGTGATCATATATCATCACTTTCATCAAGTAAATCACACTTACTATATGTGATCATATATCATCATTTTCGTCAAGTAAAAACACAATTACTCGTATCCTCCTCTGTTAACTCTCACTTGCCCTATTAAATGCTTGGACAGGTGTCACTATATCGGGTTTCATAGCCTTCATGCAGTCACCGTTTGATAAGATATGAGAACTACTAATGCTATTTCTTATGAACACAGGTTCCCACTTCAACAAATAAGATATCATCTCATCATTTAATTCACATAATATTAATCATAACAATCATGTGCACATACTATTGATACTCGTGACTAATCTGACAACCCTATTAGGATATATATGCACATAGCTTGATTTGATCAATACTACAAACACACACACATGAGCCGCCATTATCTTATTCAAGGTTATCCAACTTTGTTAAATCATTACCTTCAAACAACACTTTAAATCCAATCCTTACCCTCAAACCGTACGTGTATAATCCCTATATCATCGATGGTCCATGCATGAACATAAACAACACATAATTACATAGATTATATCCGAACACATGCATGGTCCATTCATGAACATAAACAACACATAATTACATAGATTATATCCGAATAACATGCAAACATGAAATTATATTAAGGTAGGCTATACTAACCGAGATATGAGAAGGGGTGTTTAAGCACAAGGAGTTTCGGAAGAAGGGGGGTCTACTGCCACCGATCGCCATGATGGAGTGCTAGGGTTTCCTTATGTCTTGTGTTTAGAAAAGATATATGAGAGCATGAGGGTGTTTACGTAGTAAAGTAATTCGGGACTGATCTTTGGGTTTGGTTTGGGTTGTACATCGGTGCGCCCTTTTAAAGGGTGTTCGGCCGAGCCCAACAACCAAGGAGTAAATAAGTGCGCGGCTGAGAACAAGTGTGCGACCCGAAGTGTTTGTGCAATCTAATTAGCATAAAGCATACAAACGTAAATCATTCACATATTATACAGTTAACTTGTAACTACTCAAGTAAAAATCAAACATACACAATAACTAATTTATATACGCATAGGCTACATCAACGTATAAGGTGTGAATAGGAATCAGTGCCAGGACCATCGGAATTACGAGTTATCACATCATCCCCAACTTAAAGGAAATTTCGTCCTGAAATTTGATGAACAAACTCGGAGGAGTGAAGTGATAGATCAGGATGAGTGTGGATTTTCCTCGGGTGCCACATTAACTGTTCAGGCTAATCTCTCTCAGCGCTCCCTTCAATCCTAGAGAGTGTTTACTTGTTAAACACAATCTATGAGTATACTCGAACCCTTTTTGCTTCACGTACTTTTGGGTGTTACATACGTTACTTATTCTAAATCACAATCTACACACAACGGAAACACTATTTATACTGTCACACCCCCAAAATACCACATGCGGAAATACCGCGGTACGTGTGACATACCAGGATCTAAGCCACCAATCACATTGAACTATAATAAATATTTAAGCAAAACATTCCATTCATTTCATAATATAATTCCAAGTCATAAGTTAAAACCAAAGTAAACGTTCAACGGAAGCTTAATGTAAATTGTTAATCAACTGTTTCAAAACAAGTGTTCAAAACCAACGAAACAAGTATCCAAGAGTCTCGACCCACGACCACTCCAGCACTCCCAGATAGCAAGTCCATAACCAAGAACCTAACCACATGCAAGCATGCAGACATGCGTGTCAGACGACACTGGTGAGTTCAAAGTTTGTTAACATGTTTTAGTTACCAGATATGAGTGTAAAACAATTCAGAGATTAGATGTTGTTATTAACTAGATTACCGCAGATGGCTCCAGATTATTTGCCCAAACCCCAATGCTCTATCGTACATTGGTCAAGTGGTTAAGGTAATTAGTTCACGACCGTCCTCCCCAGTACGGTGTGAGGGTGCCAAACCTAATAGCGTTATCAACTAATAACCCCGTTGCCTCCCCGGCAACCAATTGGTATATGATGGGACTTAATGATAGAAATGAGTGTAATAACCAACATCCCAGGTTTAACATTCCAGTCAAACCCATAACCCGACATTCATCCCCAGAATGTTACCCGATATCCCTCCCCGGGATGCATGCTTGAAAAAGGGAGTGAACTCACCTTGGTTTGCTTGGTTTGTTAAGTTACCCATTTCCAAGTTAATCAACCAACCATACCGTGGTTACCAATGCATATCAGTTTCACAATTAAACAAGTCATTATTTTCAGACAGATTGCATCTCTCGCAAGATCACAGTATATCAGGTAGCCAATACACCTTTCTAATGCAAGTTCACATCTCATGTGATTGTCACAAGTAACACATAACATAACAGGTGGGTTTGTTATACCAACTAATCAAACCAAGTTTCTTATTATCATTGACATGCAACTAGGATCGTATACACACACTATTATCTATCATCATCAACATCATAGACACCCACTGTTCGACTCATAAACATACACGATGAAATATCCCTGTGACGAAAGATCATCTTTCGTCGGGATGCTTGTCAACGAAGGATCCCATGTTTCGTCGGAATGTTTGTCGACGAACAACCCATGTTTCGTCGACTACCATTGACAGTTACATTATTTCCCTAAACCCTAATGTTCACTGTTACCTTATCGTAAATCACAATCCAATCGGTTTCTGGGTTTATCATGCAAGCACATCATCGTTTTTACTATGAATATTTTACCAATAACATCATTAATCATCATGGATAGTAACATCATAACATTATCATTGTGACAACCCTCACTAAACCAGGTATCCGTATGACTTAATTAATTAATAATTACTACTTAATTACTGTGCTTGTTTGAATTTACTGATGAACTGCTACTTGATTTCTGATACATGCATATACCTGCATCATACTTTACTTACCGCCACTACATTATTTACATGCTGAATCTTAGTGACAAACATGATGCACCAAAAGCACAGTAGCACAATGAACGGATAACCTGTTGAACATGCTGATAAAGCCAGTATCAGGCAGACACTGCCTCTAAGGCCTGTATGAGCCAGAAATATTTTACTACACTAGTGGTGAGTGTAGGGATACAAGGGTTGTAGAACTGCGTCTCTAGGAATAAGTTACAATGACTGGATGTGCCTAAAACGTACCCTAAGTACAAAATTAAGCACTTTACATAATAATTCAGCTTTTAGCTAACTAATAAAGTGCCAAAACATGAGAAAAATATTACTAGACACTTTCCAAAGTGTCAGGAATAAGTTGTGTCACTAAAAATGGTATTAACGACACTATAAAGCTTTGTTTAATGCTTTAACGAATTACTATCCAACCAAACAACCGGACTTTACCCGACACATAAAAATATTTCCATAACATTATTTGTCTTTTTCTGAGCCAGTTAGGGTCCCTGAATACCCTAACACCCGCAATAAGGCACAACACACTACTAACCGGGTTAATCACTTAACTAACTAGATTAACCTAACTTTACACTTACTATTTTGGTTGGATTTGAACTAGCTACCCCCCCCCCCTAACCAAACCGTCCCCAAGAGGGGGGACACCCTTTGTATCCTTATGATTATTTTAATCTTCTTGTTTAATATCTAAGTAGCATAAAATCCAATGGACCATGACCTTAACTTTGCCTATAAGTTCTAACTCTTGCACACATGATCATTCACTACACAACTCACAACAACACTCCCTCTCTCTCTCTAGAAAGCTCACGGCCGAACACCCCCTCTACATCCATCATACTTTCGAGTTTTGATCATCACATTCCAAGTTCATACAAGCGTTAAGGATCACGTATAAGGAGGCTTGGTGCATTCGGAACGCGAAGGACCTCACTCTATTGCTTTTATCCTCTCATTTTGCGACTAGTTTCTTCCCTAGCCTCGAGCTAGTAGTAAGTGTTTGAAATCACCCTCTCGAACTATTTTAAAGTGGTTAATATGTTATGTAACGGTTAAAAGTCGCAAACATACAAGATGAAGCATAAAAGTCTACTAAAAACACTAAAAGTGATGGTTAAAAGCTCATATGTTGTGTAAAACTTGTAGTAATTGATTTGTGTGATTATTTGGACCCGATCTATGTTGTGGTAGCTCGGATCGTCATTTAACCCGGGTTGGTCATGATCATGGATCATGACATAAGGTTGTTTTGGAAGTAACAAGGGTTAAAGGACGAAACTCTACCACACACATATCATGAACCTGTGTAAAAGCGACTTTGCTTGTGAAATAGTATTTAAAACTAGTAGATCTACGTATCTACAAGCGGTATTTTCAAAGAACCAAGTATCAAAGAAATCATGTTTTCTAAAGACGGATCTTACACTTACACGAATGATTTTTAGAACACACAAGTGTGTAAACACTTGTGTAGCACACACATTCGACAAAATAACTATTTTTGAAAAAGATGACGAGAAGTTGTAAAGATGGAATTTCTTTAAAAACGGGGTTTTTACGAAACCGGATTGATTTATATAAAGATCCACTAAAAGTAATGGAATTTACTTTCTATTCTCGGATAAAACGCAAGTTCATGTAATTTATGCGATATACATATTTATCTACTAGTTTGTTGTTTTGGACATTGTTTTGATTGAATGAAAAGAATGTTGATTTGATTTATAAAAGAAAATGATACGCTAGAAAGCGTGGTCACCTCCAGTTACAGAGGAAACTCTGGCGAAATTTTTCTAAAAACCTAACACTTAGAATTATTTTCACTATAAGTGTTAGAAATACTTTTCGACTTGTTTTCAAAATATAGATTTCGCCACGACTATATTTACAAAACATCGGAGGTGGGATTTCACAAAATAAAACTTGGTAAATATATATTTAGTATATATTTTTCATAAAGTCACTTGATATGTGTTTATGATTATTTTGTGAAAATACTAGTATTATTTTTAGGGTAAAAATAATACTATCGAATGTTAATGGATCCAAAATAATACGAACGTCTCTACGATAAATATATAAGTTACACCGGTAATTATTATTACCACTCGATCATTAAAACGTAACTTACGCATTTTGGGAAAATATGACTTAACGCGTATTTTTGTCAAGGTATTATTTTGGGAAAATTATGTAATAGAAAATATAATATTTTTTAGAAGAATATTTATATTTTGGGAGTTAGAAATAAAATATATTTTAAGTGAGACTTAATAATATATTTCGAACACACATGTATTAAATCCCCCATCCTTGGGAAGGAAAATAACTACCAAGTATTTACTAAATGTAAACACGAAATAGTTGTCTAACTATTTCCCAAAAACTTAAACCTTAAATCTAAGGCACGGCCGTCCGTCTAATAGAGTTAGTACGTGTAGGTCGTCACACAGCTGCTTGATCAGGAGACATACTTGGTAGAGACGCACCACTGTGAGTTCATGTCCCCCTTTTTCTCTTAACTGTTTTCAGTTTTCTAAACTACGGGGGTGAAATACATGTTACTTTGATTACAAGTACTTTATACATGGTATGGTCAGCGTAAGGAGGTTTACTACTTAGATTATGTGAGTGCGTAGGCGGGAACTGGAGACCATTAATCCTCATTGTAGGACCAAGGGACGTAAGCGGTAGATCTATCTGGGTGTAGCGAGCCCAGCCCCAGGCCCAAACAGAACGGACCTCGGGGTGACTTTGTACCCAACGCTAAATCTGCTAGGTTTGAGTCTTCCTACTTGCACTTCACACATATCAATGGCCTTGCAAACCATTGGTGATCTCTTTTTCCTTATTTGCTACATACCAGGATTTTTATACTTACAAAGGTTTATTTACTCACTTACACATGAACTCGCTCAACATTATTGTTGATTTTTCAACTTACATGTATTTCAGGGAATTAAAGGATCTGGCGCGGTATGACACGTTTTCCCGCTGCACTAGTTACGAGGTCATCCGGGTTTGGGGAATGTGACTCTTTCCTGGACAAGTCACAGTCCTTAAACTGTGTTTATGTCATGTTGATGTTTGTGTTTGTTGAACAATGTCGTTAGGATGTGTTTTCGTTAAGACAATGTTATTGTATTTGGTTTTTAAAACTTAATCAAATTGATGATCTTGCATGGTTTTTATTTCATATAGCTTTGTTATGGTTAAGCTATGGTATTAAGAAGTCACACCAAAATTAACCACGCTTCCGCAAAGCCAGGGTGTGACATCTTGGTATCAGAGCTCTGATCATAGCGAACTAGGATTCTTTCTCGAGTCTAGACTATGATCACTAGGGCTCTCATGAAAACATTTTTACTGCATACCACTTAAGTCCAGATCCAAAACTTTTTACAAACAAATGTTGAGCACATTTTATTTATTGTTTATAGGCTCAGTCTGGGAGGCTGAGGCTCGGTCTGGGAGGCCGAGGTAGTTGGTTTGTGGGACTAGGAGAATTGGCTAGTGGGACTAGGAGAATTGACTAGTGGGACTAGGAGAATTGGCTAGTGGGACTAGGAAGAGCAGTCTGGGAGGCTGGGAGGCTAGTGGGACTAGGAAGAGCAGTCTGGGAGGCTGGGAGGCTAGTGGGACTAGGAGAACTATTTGATTGCTTACTTGGTAACTAATGTGCTTATCTGATAGTACGATTGACTGATTATTTGTGCACATTTGTGTTTATATTACCGACACATGGACTCGACCGGCACTGGTGATTCAGACACCACAGGCCCTAGACCTATAGTATCAGACGACCTAGAGTCTTCAGAGCGCGAGGTTCACACATCCGACGTTACTAGCACAGACGAGGATGACTTTCAGCCCTTTGCTTTACCTGATGGTGCTGATGAACTCGCTAATGGCCCTTTGGCCGGGGACCTACCGTTAGTGGAGATCCCTGCTCCCATACCACTTGCTTCATATCCTGCTTACGATTTGCTTCCCGACGTCGATCTGTTTGATGACGAGCCCTTAAAGGATGAGGTTCAGGGCGAGGCCCTTCTTGCTGCTGGAGATCTTTTGTTGATCGCAGATGCTCCCGCTGAGGAGTCACCTGCTCACTCTCCGGTCCCAGACTCTTTCGAGTCTGTGGCCTCCGTGCCTTCACACACCCAGAGTGCGCAGCACTTCTCACATGGATCAGATCCCGACCAGGCATCCTCTGTTGCCCCTATTCCTAGTTTTACTTTCGACCACGATGATGTGGAGGATTCCGATCCTGTCTTTCCCACAGGATTCGACCCAGATGAGGATATAGAGTTTATACCCATGGATCAGCCTATGGAGGATCCAGTCGACCCAATTGACCCAGTTGATCCTATCGAGCCTGAGTTTGATTTTGAGATGGCCTTCGATGGTCCCGAGCATCCACTGGACCCTGCTCCTGACCCAGTGCTTGAGCATGACCCAGTTCATGCTGACGCACCTATTATTGAGCCTGTCATTGCTGACCCACCTATTGATGATCATCCTATAGATGCTCCGTTGTTGGAGGGCGGTCATGTCTTTGCTGCTGATCATGTTGATCCCCCACTTATTGCTGATGCACCCGTTGACCCTCTTGTTGCACCTCACCATGATCCTATGCCAGTTCAGTTTGATCGTACACTTTTTGAGGCACAGATTGGCCCACGAGATGAGCACGCCCAGTATGGGTGGATTCCTGCTGATGATGAGGTTCCACCTTTTCCCCCTCAGATCACTGATACCCGTCACATTGATACCTCCTTTTCATTTCCTCGGTTTACACCTCCAGCGCGACCTGGAGAGGGTTCTTCGGCTCACCCTTTTGGACATGTACCGGTGTCTATCCCTACTTTACCACCGTCTGCTACTTTTCCCCCTGTTTCTCCATTTCATGTGGCACCTTTTGATCCCACCAGTGAGCCGTTTCTCTGGTCATCACCACCTGCCATGCCACCGACCGACCCCTACCATTCTTTCCACATGGGGTATACTATTGAGGACGTTTTGATGTCTTTTGTCGCCCAGCACGAGGCACACACGCGGCGCATTCAGGAGCTTGAGAGAGCCCAGCCGCCGCCGTGTCAGTGCCAGGGTCAGACCCACTCTCCTTTGCAGCCCTCTCGACCTTTACCACCAGACTATGCTGCACGCCTTTTTGCCCTAGAGCAGCAGGTTGCTTCTTGGTTGCGTACCCAGAGAGCCATGGAGGAGGACTGGCTCCAGTTGCGTCGTTTGTTCTACACTCACTTTCCCCCTCCTCCACCGCCATCCGTGTAGAGCTTTTCAGTACCATATGGGTAGACGCTGGTGAGAAGACGGCAATTGCTTTTGACTGCACAGCATTTTTGGAGACTACATTTGATTCTGAATTTTGTTGACATGTATTTGATGTACTGACACTGATTTGATATAGTTTTTGGACTAAGGTGATGTAGCCCTTAGTCGACTGATGTTGTATGACACTGTGATGTACTTGTACGCTTACTATGTGGTCTCAATATATGGCAATCGCAGTATTCTCATCATATTTGATGCTTGATTTGGTTATTTATATTCTATGACATGGGATGTTGTGTGATTGATGTTTGTGACATGGGATGTTGTGTGATTGATATGATTATAACATGAGATGTTATGTACTATTACTATCATAATAAAGCATATGTATTATAACATGGGATCTTTACTATGGCCTGACCGACGTAAACACATCTTTTAGAAGATGCCGCCGAGACGTCAAACGCCGATGCCTACCAATGAGGCAGAACTCCAGCAAGTCATCGCTGCTGCCATCGCACAATACGCCGCCTCGCAAGGAGGACCCAGCGGAAGCAGCTCAAACAACAATGGCAACAATAATCCACCTCATGGGTCCATCTATAAGCAGTTTCTAGACTGCAAACCGGTCAACTTTGATGGCACAGGAGGTGCTGTCGCCTTTGTTCGTTGGGCCAAGAAAACTGAATCTGTTCTTCGCATGAGCAAATGCGCACTAGATCAGCTAGTCACCTATATCTCGGGGCTATTTTTGGATGGAGCCCTATCTTGGTGGAATTTGTAAGTACAGACACTTGGTGAAGCTGTTGCCTACGCGCTAACCTAGACCGAACTGAAGGAACTTATGCGCAAAAAGTACTGCTCTCGCGCGGAAATCCAAAGATTGGAAACTGAGTTCTGGCATTTGAAAATGGACGGTCCAAAGATCGCAGAATACGTTCAAAGGTTCCATGACTTATCACATGTGGTACCCTACATGGTCACTCCGGAGTTCAAGCGGATTGAACGTTTCATTTGGGGATTAGCTCCTCAAATCATAAGCATGGTGACCTCATCCAAGCCTGCGACAATTACTGAGGCAATCGATTTGAGCGTGGCTCTCACTGAGGAGGCTATCCGCCTGAACAAGTTCGGTGAGATCGAGACTAAGAAGAAAGAGACTCACGTTGAGTCATCAGGAGGTAACAAACGGAAGTTCTCGAACTTCAAGCAAGGCACTAGCGGGGTTGTTAAGAAAGGAGAGCCAAGCACGCCAGCTCAGGTTACAGCTGGTAGTGGAAAGAAAGGAAAGGGATATATGGGCACCCAGCCCAAGTGCAACACCTGCCAGCGTCACCATTCTGGCCGATGCGGGCCAAAAGTATGTGAAGCTTGTGGAAAGACTGGCCACTTGAAGGATTCTTGCTGGGCTAGTGCTGGCCGGGGAGGCCAAGGAGGATTTGGGAATAAAAATAATAATCGTGGCGGTAATGGAAATCGCCCACAAGGAAACAATGGAGGAAACGGGAATCGAGGCAACAATGTGAATCAAGCTGGTAATGCTAACCAAAACAACAACCAAGCTGGAAATGGAGGTGGAAACGGGCAAAGACTTGGATGCTTTAACTGTGGTGATATTGGGCATTTTAAGAGGAACTGCCCAGAGTTGAACCAAGCCCGTGGAAGAGTGTTCCATATAGAAGCAAGGGAAGCGCGCCAGGATCCCAATGTTGTCACTGTACGTTCCCTGTAAATCAACGCTATGCATCCGTTTTATTTGATACTGGTGCCAATTATAGCTTCGTATCGTTAGAATTTAAGAATATGCTTGGTTTAGCCGCTAATAAGTTAGATATTCCCTACTCAATCGAATTGGCCAATGGGAAGTTAGTAGAAGCCAATGAAGTGATCAGAGGTTGTGTGATCGAATTGGGAGAGCGTGAGTTTACTTTGGATCTACTACCAGTCCAGTTGGGAAGCTTCGACGTGGTGGTAGGAATGGATTGGTTATCAGGCAACAAGGCTGAGATAGTTTGTCACGAAAAGGTTGTCCGTATCCCAACCGAAGAGGGTGAAACAATTGTGGTTCATGGTGAAAAGCGTGATACGCCGTTAAGAATTATCAGCTGCCTGAAAGCGCGAAAGTGTTTGCAGAAAGGATGTGATGCCTTCCTGGCACACGTTGTGGACAAGAAAGTTGCAGAACCGAAGATCGAAGACATCCCTGTCGTGAGGGAATATCCAGAAGTCTTCCCAGAGGACTTACCTGGACTGCCACCTCAGAGACAAGTAGAGTTCCGCATTGACTTAGTTCCAGGCGCCGCGCCTGTGGCTAAGGCACCTTATAGACTTGCTCCGTCTGAGATGCAGGAACTGTCGACACAACTTCAAGAGTTGTTAGACAAGGGTTTTATCCGACCAAGCTTCTCGCCTTGGGGAGCTCCGGTCCTGTTTGTCAAAAAGAAGGACGGTAGTTTTCGTATGTGCATTGACTACCGGGAGTTGAACAAGCTGACGATCAAGAATAGATATCCTCTGCCAAGAATTGATGATCTGTTTGAACAACTGCAAGGCTCAAGCTTTTACTCAAAGATCGATTTGCGATCTGGATACCATCAGTTAAGGATACAAGAGGAGAGTATCCCAAAGACAGCCTTCAGAACTCGTTATGGGCACTACGAGTTCCTAGTTATGCCGTTTGGGTTGACAAACGCACCTGCAGTCTTTATGGACTTGATGAATAGAGTATGCAAGCCGTACTTGGACAAGTTCGTGATTGTGTTCATCGACGACATCTTGATTTATTCAAAGACGAAGGCTGAGCATGAACAACATCTAAGAGCTATTTTGGAGTTGCTGAAGAAAGAACAGCTGTATGCCAAATTCTCTAAGTGCGAGTTTTGGCTACGTGAAGTCCAATTTCTTGGACATGTGGTGAATGGAGATGGAATCCATGTGGATCCAACCAAGATCGAAGCGATTAAGAATTGGGAAACGCCAAAGACGCCAACCGAGATTCGACAATTCTTGGGTTTGGCTGGCTATTATCGAAGATTCATTGAGGATTTCTCAAAAATCGCTCAACCATTAACGCTCCTCACGCAGAAAGATAAGAAGTTTGATTGGGGAATCAAACAGGAAGAAGCGTTCCAGATATTGAAGGATAAGCTCTGCAATGCGCCAATCTTAGCACTACCGGAAGGTACAGATGATTTTGTGGTATACTGCGACGCTTCGCGTCAAGGATTGGGTTGTGTGTTGATGCAACGCCAAAAGGTTATTGCTTACGCATCACGTCAATTGAAAGTGCACGAAAAGAACTATACCACACATGATTTGGAGCTTGGCGCAGTGGTATTTGCATTAAAGATCTGGAGACACTACCTTTATGGTACAAAGTGTACAATTTTTACAGATCACAAGAGTCTACAACACATATTCAACCAGAAGGAGCTGAATATGAGGCAAAGACGTTGGGTTGAGTTGCTGAACGATTACGACTGCGAGATAAAGTATCATCCAGGGAAGGCGAATGTGGTCGCCGATGCCCTAAGTCGAAAGGAGAGGATCAAACCCATAAGGGTTAGGGCTTTAGAAATGATTATCCGAACCGATCTTTCCTTGCGCATTCGTGCCACGCAAAAAGAAGCTCTCAAAGAAGGAAACCTTGAAGAAGAATATCTCCGTGGGATGGAGAAGCTACTAGTACCAAACGAGGAAGGAACGTTATGTTTTGAGAAAAGGATTTGGGTTCCTTTGTTTGGAGGTTTAAGGAAGGTTATTTTCGATGAAGCTCACAAGTCGCGGTACTCTATCCACCCTGGAGCGGATAAGATGTACCAGGATCTCAAAGATTATTATTGGTGGCCTAGGATGAAAGGCGATGTTGCTGTTTATGTGAGCAAATGTTTAACATGCGCTAAGGTTAAAGCCGAATACCAGAAGCCTTCAGGACTTCTGCAACAACCTGAGATTCCCAAGTGGAAATGGGAACAAATCTCAATGGATTTTATTACAAAGTTGCCAAGAACGCCAAGAGGCCATGACACTATTTGGGTAATAGTGGATCGATTAACGAAGTCAGCACACTTCTTACCTATCAGAGAGAAGGATAATACGAGCAAGTTGGCCGAGATTTACATGAGAGAGATCGTTACGCGCCATGGAGTACCTCTCTCAATCATCTCTGATAGAGACAGAAGGTTTGTGTCAAGGATATGGCAATCCTTCCAAGAAGCTTTTGGCTCACAATTAAATCTGAGCACTGCGTTTCATCCGCAAACTGACGGTCAAAGCGAGCGAACGATACAGACTTTGGAAGACATGCTGAGAGCGTGTGTTATGGATTTGGGCGGTAGCTGGGATAAGCATTTGCCTCTGGTCGAATTTTCATACAACAACAGCTACCACACCAGTATTGGTGTCGCGCCATTTAAAGCCCTTTACGGACGCAAGTGCCGATCACCCCTATGCTGGGCTGACGCAGGAGATAGGCAGCTTACTGGTCCCGAAATCGTCCAAGAGACGACAGACAAGATTGAGCAGATTCTAAAACACATCGAAGCAGCTCGCCACAGACAGAAAGCCTATGCAGATCCAAACCGGAAACACTTGGAATTCCAAGTTGGAGATATGGTTTTATTGAAAGTTTCACCCTGGAAGGGTGTGGCACGCTTCGGAAAGCGTGGAAAGTTAAATCCGCGCTACATTTGTCCTTTCAGAGTTTTGGAAAGAATAGGACTAGTAGCATACAAGCTGGACTTACCTGCCGAACTCCATTCAGTTCACGATACATTTCATGTATCCAACCTGAAGAAAAGTCCAACTCAAGATACCATTGCCATTCCCATCGACGAGATTCATGTTGACGACACGCTCCATTTCGTTGAAGAACCGGTTGAGGTTACGGATTGGAAGTAAACAAGACCCGCTGGGGCAGTGTCAAGCTCGTCAAAGTTCGTTGGAATGCCAGACATGGTCCTGAATACACCTGGGAGTGTGAGGATCGGATGAAAGAGAAATACCCCCACCTATTTCCTAAGAACCCTGCATCTACAAGCAGAACTTAAAATTTCGGGACGAAATTTTTCTAACGGGGGGAGAATGTGACAACCCTCACTAAACCAGGTATCCGTACGACTTAATTAATAAATAATTACTACTTAATTACTGTGCTTGTTTGAATTTACTGATGAACTGCTACTTGATTTCTGATACATGCATATACCTGCATCATACTTTACTTACCGCCACTACATTATTTACATGCTGAATCTTAGTGACAAACATGATGCACCAAAAGCACAGTAGCACAATGAACAGATAACCTATTGAACATGCTGATAAAGCCAGCATCAGGCAGACACTGCCTCTAAGGCCTGTATGAGCCAGAAATATTTTACTACACTAGTGGTGACTGTAGGGATACAAGGGTTGTAGAACTGCGTCTCTAGGAATAAGTTACAATGACTGGATGTGCCTAAAACGTACCCTAAGTACAAAATTCAGCACTTTACATAATAATTCAGCTTTTAGCTAACTAATAAAGTGCCAAAACATGAGAAAAATATTACTAGACACTTTCCAAAGTGTCAGGAATAAGTTGTGTCACTAAAAATGGTATTAACGACACTATAAAGCTTTGTTTAACGCTTTAACGAATTACTATCCAACCAAACAACCGGACTTTACCCGACACATAAAAATATTGCCATAACATTATTTGTCTTTTTCTGAGCCAGTTAGGGTCCCTGAATACCCTAACACCCGCAATAAGGCACAACACACTACTAACCGGGTTAATCACTTAACTAACTAGATTAACCTAACTTTACACTTACTATTTTGGTTGGATTTGAACTAGCTACCCCCCCCCCCTAACCAAACCGTCCCCAAGAGGGGGGACACCCTTTGTACCCTTATGATTATTTTAATCTTCTTGTTTAATATCTAAGTAGCATAAAATCCAATGGACCATGACCTTAACTTTGCCTATAAGTTCTAACTCTTGCACACATGATCATTCACTACACAACTCACAACAACACTCCCTCTCTCTCTCTAGAAAGCTCACGGCCGAACACCCCCTCTACATCCATCATACTTTCGAGTTTTGATCATCACATTCCAAGTTCATACAAGCGTTAAGGATCACGTATAAGGAGGCTTGGTGCATTCGGAACGCGAAGGACCTCACTCTATTGCTTTTATCCTCTCATTTTGCGACTAGTTTCTTCCCTAGCCTCGAGCTAGTAGTAAGTGTTTGAAATCACCCTCTCGAACTATTTTAAAGTGGTTAATATGTTATGTAACGGTTAAAAGTCGCAAACATACAAGATGAAGCATAAAAGTCTACTAAAAACACTAAAAGTGATGGTTAAAAGCTCATATGTTGTGTAAAACTTGTAGTAATTGATTTGTGTGATTATTTGGACCCGATCTATGTTGTGGTAGCTCGGATTGTCATTTAACCCGGGTTGGTCATGATCATGGATCATGACATAAGGTTGTTTTGGAAGTAACAAGGGTTAAAGGACGAAACTCTACCACACACATATCATGAACCTGTGTAAAAGCGACTTTGCTTGTGAAATAGTATTTAAAACTAGTAGATCTACGTATCTACAAGCGGTATTTTCAAAGAACCAAGTATCAAAGAAATCATGTTTTCTAAAGACGGATCTTACACTTACACGAATGATTTTTAGAACACACAAGTGTGTAAACACTTGTGTAGCACACACTTTCGACAAAATAACTATTTTTGAAAAAGATGACGAGAAGTTGTAAAGATGGAATTTCTTTAAAACCGGGGTTTTTACGAAACCGGATTGATTTATATAAAGATCCACTAAAAGTAATGGAATTTACTTTCTATTCTCGGATAAAACGCAAGTTCATGTAATTTATGCGATATACATATTTATCTACTAGTTTGTTGTTTTGGACATTGTTTTGATTGAATGAAAAGAATGTTGATTTGATTTATAAAAGAAAATGATACGCTAGAAAGCGTGGTCACCTCCAGTTACAGAGGAAACTCTGGCGAAATTTTTCTAAAAACCTAACACTTAGAATTATTTTCACTATAAGTGTTAGAAATACTTTTCGACTTGTTTTCAAAATATAGATTTCGCCACGACTATATTTACAAAACATCGGAGGTGGGATTTCACAAAATAAAACTTGGTAAATATATATTTAGTATATATTTTTCATAAAGTCACTTGATATGTGTTTATGATTATTTTGTGAAAATACTAGTATTATTTTTAGGCTAAAAATAATACTATCGAATGTTAATGGATCCAAAATAATACGAACGTCTCTACGATAAATATATAAGTTACACCGGTAATAATTATTACCACTCGATCATTAAAACGTAACTTACACATTTTGGGAAAATATGACTTAACGCGTATTTTTGTCAAGGTATTATTTTGGGAAAATTATGTAATAGAAAATATAATATTTTTGAGAAGAATATTTATATTTTGGGAGTTAGAAATAAAATATATTTTAAGCGAGACTTAATAATATATTTCGAACACACATGTATTAAATCCCCCATCCTTGGGAAGGAAAATAACTACCAAGTATTTACTAAATGTAAACACGAAATAGTTGTCTAACTATTTCCCAAAAACTTAAACCTTAAAGCTAAGGTACGGTCGTCCGTCTAATAGAGTTAGTACGTGTAGGTCGTCACACAGCTGCTTGATCAGGAGACATACTTGGTAGAGACGCACCACTGTGAGTTCATGTCCCCCTATTTCTCTTAACTGTTTTCAGTTTTCTAAACTACGGGGGTGAAATACATGTTACTTTGATTACAAGTACTTTATACATGGTATGGTCAGCGTAAGGAGGTTTACTACTTAGATCATGTGAGTGCGTAGGCGGGAACTGGAGACCATTAATCCTCATTGTAGGACCAAGGGACGTAAGCGGTAGATCTATCTGGGTGTAGCGAGCCCAGCCCCAGGCCCAAACAGAACGGACCTCGGGGTGACTTTGTACCCAACGCTAAATCTGCTAGGTTTGAGTCTTCCTACTTGCACTTCACACATATCAATGGCCTTGCAAACCATTGGTGATCTCTTTTTCCTTATTTGCTACATACCAGGATTTTTATACTTACAAAGGTTTATTTACTCACTTACACATGAACTCGCTCAACATTATTGTTGATTTTTCAACTTACATGTATTTCAGGGAATTAAAGGATCTGGCGCGGTATGACACGTTTTCCCGCTGCACTAGTTACGAGGTCATCCGGGTTTAGGGAATGTGACTCTTTCCTGGACAAGTCACAGTCCTTAAACTGTGTTTATGTCATGTTGATGTTTGTGTTTGTTGAACAATGTCGTTAGGATGTGTTTTCGTTAAGACAATGTTATTGTATTTGGTTTTTAAAACTTAATCGAATGGATGATCTTGCATGGTTTTTATTTCATATAGCTTTGTTATGGTTAAGCTATGGTATTAAGAAGTCACACCAAAATTAACCACGCTTCCGCAAAGCCAGGGTGTGACAATCATTTATCATTCATACACATCCTTACAGTTAGCATGAATCATTATTGTAACCCTATCAATTCATCAATTAGATATGACACCAGAATCACATACAAGTCTAATCTAACAATGACCATTGAAACACACCAACCCTAATCTCGTAATCATGGATCAAAATAGCCAATCAACCAAAGAAACACCATGCACACGAGTTATTATATCACAATACTACATGCCAGGATTAATCTATCGATCAGACCAAGACACTAACCGTGATATCGGGATGATAAGTTTGATTCACAGGGAATAGACTTCACAAGAGGAGGGAGGTTACGAAGGAGGGAACTGCCATCGAACTCCCAAGAGTAGATTAGGGTTTGCTAAAAGTGTTTCGTAACCCTTATGCATGTATATATAGTCAAACAAACAACTGGGCCTCTCTTGGGATTCGAAAGGAATTGGGCCGGTGAAAAACCCTTGACGACAAATTTCATTTTTCGTCATGCAAGTTCATGACGAACTTCATTCTTCGTCGTGCTAGTTTTTCGTCGGGCAGTGTTGTGACCAAAAAGGGTTTTTGTCATTGAAAAGCTCCAATTAAATACTAACCATTTGCATATACATTACCCATTTAAATACTTAAATCCTTCAAGCTGTTACAGATTGCCTACATAGAACAAATTTTCAAAACAGGCTTACAAAACGGGGTTACAAAACAAGTGATACGCAAAGGAAAGGACTTGAAATCTCGAGTTTTCACAAATACGTTGACCGATATTGCATGCTACGTGTTATTTGATGAATGCTTGTATGTTATGTTAATACATTGATTGTTGCCTGACACCTTAGCAACGATAGTACTATAGTTCGGACTCAGCACCTGTCGTGGGCAGGGTTTGTTAAGGGTGTAGGATCGGGATTCGATCAAACGAGTCATTCAGAAGAATTCTCGATCAATACGAAAGGCGGAATAAGACGTATTGATGTTATGACAGCTAGATTTGCATGTAGAATCACTTTAAATGTCGATTGTATTAATTTGACAAAGTTACACGAGCTGGCGACACTTCGGCAGAGCTTCGCTGCCGGAATCCAAAAGTTCTCCAAAAGTTACAAAGTTCTAAATGAAGACCCAAGACAACATATTTATAGGAGATGCCAGACCCCATGAACCAGTCCAATCCAGACCCCACGAGCTGGCCTAGGTCGCACGACCTGGCCAGAAAGCATGAACTTGCCAGAAAGCATGAACTTGCCAGAAAGCATGTACTTGCCAGAAAGCATGAACTTGGTCACCTCGTGAGAGGTGGCCTAGCCACTTCATGTAAGGTGGCTGGTTCAGGTTTGTTTCCCGTTTCTCTCGTACAACGTGTCCTGATCAATCTATTCTAGTTACATGACTCGATACAAGACGAAGTCAACAGACATATGCACTAACAAAGGGCTTTACTTCACGTGTCCCAGTGGGGATATGTGTTGCGCATTCTACAACTCGCAATCACGTCTGTGCATATTTCTCTGTCGATAACCTACTTGCCTTCACTTTGTACATGTTACATGCTGGTTATGCGTAAGCTATTTCGAACTCTATTATACTATATCAAACTTGTATACTCACCTTTACACTATGTGTATTGACTTTATTTTAACGTATGTGACAGGTGTTTGAATGCTTAGGATGCTATGCTTACCTGCTTTTGTGGAATCAAGTAGGAATTAGAGTCTAGAAACAAACAAACAATTTAAATTCTGAGTTGTCGAAACAATTTATTGTCTTTGAGATATTATGTCTGTAATAATTATTTTTCTGGATATGTTTTGGTATGGGACTTAACGTTAAATATTCGGTAACGATAGTTGTTATGGATTTGTCCTGGACAATCTGTTTCGCTCAGTGCCACGCCCCGATGTTTCCGTCATCGGTTGGGGTGTGAAAGATTGGTATCAGAGCCATAACTATAGGGAATTAGGCAAGACTCGACCTAGTCCGGGTCGATGTTTTAGAAACGACCTAGTCTATAGTCTAAGTACCAACAGACCGACTTGCGCTTACCCTTTAGGGGTTATGTACGAGCTTACTTGCTATTTTTCTCGCTCGCACCCGCTGAACACTACACTATCATTGCACTCTAATTTTCAAAATGAACTAGTGATAAGGTCGAGATTAGGTGTTAAAACCGCAAACTCTCGATTAAATCTCTTGCTCGACCCGCGTTTTCATCTACAAACAAGAGAATTTGCGTCGAATCAGGAGTGAAATTCGTACTTTAACACAAAATTTCCTCTCTATATCTTATCAGAACAGGAACGAAGTTGTTAAGTCATGGGTGAAACCCGAACCTTGACGACTTGTTCCGCTCTTATTTTGGTTTTATAAAACTCTCACCAAAGTCTCGACGGACTCCAACGACTTGAAGTCACACTGTAACTGGAAGGATGTGTGCCGATCACCCAAATAGAGGCAAGAGCACAGTCCAGAAGGCCAAAGCGTGCACTTAAGGTCCTTGTGAATAGTCGAATCACATTGAGTAGTCGACGTCTAAAACACCTGTAAGGACTCTCAAAAATTGTCCTAAAAACGACCCGTAAGTAAAAACCCGGACCCTGAAACCTTACTGTGCATGAAAAACCAAGAAATCAAGAAATATGGTCTTCAGGCGGGCCGCGTAAAAGTAAAGCATATGCTTACGCGGGCCGCGCCAACCCTAGGTTTGACCGGATAAGCATCCGGATCCACGTGTCACACGCGTGGCAAGTCTAGTGGTGACACGCTAGCCCTAATCTACGTATAGAGTGCCCTAGCGGGCCGCATAAAGAACAAGAGGAAGTTCACGCGGGCCGCGTGAACCTTAATTTTCAGCTATAAATAGCTTGTCTCAGGAGCTTTCATCTGGTGTTGAAATCACTTTACAAAAACGAAGTTAGGCTGCTCCAAAGTCGAAATTACTTTCAATTTTAGTGGGGTACTGCTCCAATACCGGGTATTAACTTGATCGCTGCTACGATTCAATGTCCGATCGATTGAAACTATCCAATGGATGTTTAAGTGCTGCCCACATTAGGGTTATGCTTTGTCATTCGTCGTGAATTCGATGGATGTTTAAGTATCGCACTTTGTCATTTGTTGTGAGGGTTTAATCCCGTGAGTTATCGTAAATGCTGTATTAGTTACTAACCTAGTTCGTGTGCATGTTGTTTAAATTTAGGTTAAAAGGCTAAATCAGTAGGCTAAGCTCTGTCCACTTAAATCTGCAAGGTGAGTCATTCTCTTTTTATCAAATTTGATTTCAAAATCATGTTGTTTTCAAAGTTATAATTACAGGGATTAAGTCTTTGTAATCTCCAATTTACAGCCGGTATGTGGGGTTTTGTATACAGTACTTGATAACCGTCACCATTGGACAACGGGTTAGCTAAGGGGTGATATGACCATAATCAAAGACACCATTGGACAACGAGATAGCCAATAGGTGGTCGAGTGATAAATATCGTGGGTAGATGGTTGATATAGAAACATTGTAATCGCTCTTAATACTGTAAATTATAACAACGTATCGTAAAAAGAATGATTCACCAGTATTTCTCCGCTGACAAAATATTTTTCAAACATGTTTCAGGTGATCTGTTGTGATCCAGGAAAAGTGCCGCGAAGCACTAGAAGCTTAAGGAAGTGGCTCAATATAAATAAAGAAACATGTTTTGTAAAATAAAGATTTCCCAATGAAATCACCTTATTGTAAAATACCGGGGTTTTATCCTGAATTATGAAATAAAATAATCGAGAATTTTCAGTTTTAAAAAGATCCTGATAGAATCTTCCGCTGTCGCATAAATTAAATACCACGGGTTTCCTATCCCACGGCTCATGACCGATTAAACCAAGGCTGGGGCCGTGACAGGAAAATGTGGTATCAGAGCCACTGATTTAAGCCAATTAAGTATTTGGAAAATACTTAATTTTACTGATTGCCATTTTTGGATTATGTGTTTTATTATTTGAATATTTGTTTATCATATGGGTAAGCAAAGACTTTCGGATATCTACCATAAATTAGATACTTCACCAAAAGAAAAGGGAAGTTCATCCCAATCAAATTCCTCAAGATACTCAGTAGATACTGAGGAAGGAATATTTGTTCGAAAGGCACAATATGAGGAACCACTTTCTCCTAATAAAAGAAGTTTGATTATTAAGAAAAGTCAGGAGAAAATAAAGAAATTACAACCAAAAGAAAGGAGAGTTAATCAGGAAACTCAGGAACTAGGCAGTAAACCACCATGGGAAGACAAGTTAGATGAAAAATGGGCAGATCTATATATGCTAGCCACTGTAGCAGTAAATACAAATCTTTAAATATCCTGATTCAGTTTTAGCTCCCGTATCACCTACAAGCCCGAAACTTTACCCAGTAAATAAACAAGTTTACAATAAACCCTAGTATGTTTTAATTTTCAGTTGTCCTTTGTATTAAATTAGTCACACAGTATGCAATAATACTTGAAGGTTATCTGTGAAATTTTGTTATAAAATTTTAACTTAGTATTTTGCATATATATGCTAAAACAGCATGAATGAGTTATCTGAAGCCCTTCAGAATCTCAATCTTTATCCGGTGAAAGTAGAAGTTTCCAAAGACTTTACAGGTTACATACCCGATGTAGAAGAACCTATGGAATTCCACGCTCCACCTCTGGAGAAACCAAAGCCTAAGAAAAAGAGAAGATTCGTAGGCTGAAGACGTGTACGCAGGAGGAAACCAGCAACTAGAAAGGTTCCTAAAATAGAAAATCCCATAGATAAAGGAAAAGGAATTGTGATCGGAGAAGGTTCAAGGCAAGTAGAAATGGAAATTGGGGAAAGTTCTAAGCAAGTCGAGGAGTTGCCATTACAGGAGGAACTAGATCGTATCTTGGCAAGCTGTGATATCATTAGACCTATCAATACCAACCTTTACCCTTATCCTGCTGAAACTCAACTTCCAATAAATTTGGAACCAGCTATTCCAGATCCTCTGATCCATACCCAACCTCTAGGAGAAATAGATGAATGGTGGACCAATGATTGGCAGTTTCAAAACCTCCTCAATAACCCTTATACCTTTTTCCCTCAGTTCGACCCAGAACCTATACCAAACCCACCAATGAGCAATGAAAATTTAGCTGAACTCCGCCATTTTGGCGAGGAGCTGATAGGTGCAGGGAATAGAAGTCGGGAGGTGGGAGAGCAAATCTCCTGGAAGTACGACGAGAGGGAGCAACGTTTCTAGACTATCAGCAGAAGGGATGTGATTGTATAATAGTAATAGTAATAATAAAATAAGTCTGTAAAATAACCTACAAATAAAACCTTTGTAAGATAACGGTGTGTAATGATGCATAACATATATATAAAATGGGAATCGAGAAATCGATAATTTTGGCTAGATATGTGTTGTGAAAAATTGCATGATTATTTTGTGTATAATTGTTATTTACTCTATACTAATAAATTATATATATTAATTATCAGATGGAAAACGCTAATAATGAACCAGTTAACGAGGTTAACCAATCTGAGCAACACCAGGAAGATCAATTTCTGAATAGGCAAGATATCGAGAATATCGTTGCTCAGGGAATAGCCAATGCTATTCCAGCAATTCTTGCTGCTGCCCAAAACCCTGTTGAACCTCAACAAATCATTCCTAGTAAATGTACCCAAGAAGATAACTTCAGTAATAGTGTAAACGGAGGCGGCAATCATACTAATCACGATAATGATCCACGGCAGGCCCCACTCCCTAAGAAAATGAAAGCTGCAACGCCTGGTTGCACTTACAAAGAATTCCTTGCTTGTAAACCAGCTGAATTTGCAGGCAATGAAGGGGACTGCGGCACTACGTTTGTTAGAGAAAACCGAAGCAGTAATTATGATAAGTAAATGTGCTGAAGAAGACGAGGTCATGTATGCGTCGAATCTTTTTAAAGAAGGGGCGTTAGAATGGTGGAATACGGTACTTCAATCCCAAGGAAGAAATATGGCCTATGCCATGAGTTGGGAGGAATTTAAGAAGCTAATAGAAAGAAAATTATGTCCTGAATACGAAAAAGAACAAATGGCAAATACGTTCCTAAACCATCGAATGATGGATGTAGACTGTCGAGGATATACTTCGACATTGTTCGAATATGCTAGAGTGGTACCAACACTGGCTTCGCCAGAACCGATACATATTTCTCGCTATATTTGGGGATTGATTAGCGAAATCCGTAATATCGTTAAAGCTGCGAGACCTCGCACTATTGACGATGCGTTAGAATTAGCCAACACCCTAACTGACGAGCTGGTACGCACAAGAGATGAAATTAGGAAAAAGGAACTTGCTCAGAAAATTACCCAAGGATTTCGTGTGGGTAATAATAACAGTTTCAAGAAAAGAGGAACGAGACAATCCTCATTTCCGCCGTTCTGCAGAAATTGCAGAAAGAAACATTTTGGAAAATGCAATGTAACCTGCAACTTTTGCAAAGTTGTAGGACATCGTGAAGAAGACTGCAGAAAGAAAACAAGGATCTGCTACAACTGCGGAGAAATGGGACATTTCAAACCAGAATGCCCTGAATTGGTTAAACCAGCAGATAACAAAGCCAAACATGTAGAAGGAACTACCAAGAAGAATGTTCGAGCATTCCAATTAACTACTCAGGAGGCAGAACTCATTCCAGATGTGATAGCTGGTACGTTCCTAGTTCACAACGTTTACGCAAAAGTATTATTTGACTCTGGTGCAAACCAAAGTTTTATCAATACTTCATTCTGCCAAGCTCTTAATTTACCTTTAACCAACCTTAGGCAGATTTTTACAGTTGAAACGGCAAATGGGAATTCTGTTAAAATAGATAAGGTTTTGCAAGAAGGAAATATAGAACTTTTAGGTCATAAATTTTCTGCAAACCTGTTACCTATGAAATTAGCCGGATTCGATGTTGTGTTAGGAATGGATTGGTTAGTAGCCAACCATGCTCGAATTCTTTGTGATAAGAATTCCATATAAATTCATACACCCACAGGAGATTTAGTAGTAATTACAGGAGATAAGCCACGAAAGCCAATGAAATTCATTTCAGTAATGAAATTGGCCAGTTATTCAAGAAAACAAGGAATGGTGTATATGATTTCAGTAATTATTAACACGAAAGGTAAGGAACTTAAGAAAATTCCAGTAGTATCTGTAACAACTCTCATCAAAAGTCATACTTATTAAATTAATTAATCCAATAGGAAACCCTAATTGAGACACCCAAGTGATTCTGAACAAACCCTAAAATTTTCAGAATTTTCAGAATCAGGATTAGGGCCCTTAAAACTCAGGGGGGGTTAAACCCTATTGACGATTATCCAAATTGTGAGCTGTAGAAATCAAATTTTCGAAATCCACCAACTCAGCAAGCCTACCCATGCACGTAGCTACCCTATGAATATTGGTTGGCAGTCGCGTAGCGCGACGACTAAGGGGGTAGGCAGTCGCGCTACGCGACGGGGTAAAATTTTCAGTATAAATAGGTTGGTTTGGGACTTGAATTCTGGTACTGAAACGACGGAAAAATTCGAAGTATACTCTAAGTTATAGCAGGAATACTCTAAATAACACACACGGGTCTCGAAATTCTGCCACAATACCGGGTATTAGCACAATCGCTGCTACGATTCATTTATCCGACGATCAATATATCCAATGAATGTTTAAGTGCCACCCACATTAGGGTTATACTTTATCGTTCGTCATTAATTTGACGGATCATCGTTAATTCGATGGGTAAAGTATTATACTTTGTCGTTCGTTGTTAATTCAATGGATCATCGTTAATTCGATGGATGAAGTATTGCATTTTGTCATTCATTGTGAGAATTTGATCTCGTAAATTATCGTAATTGCTGGATTGATTACTAACCCAGTTTTGTGTGCATTGTTATTTATATTAGGTTAACAAGGCTAAATCATAGATTAGACTCTGACCATATTAAATCAGCAATGTGAGTCATTCTCTCTTTTTATCAAATCTATTTACAAAATCAAGTTTTATTTCAAAAGTTATAATTACGGGGATTAAGTCTTTGTAATCACCAAGTTACAGCCGGTATGTGGGGTTTTGTATACATTACTTGATAATCGTCACCATTGGGGCAGCCAATGGGGGATATGACCATAGTCACAGATTCGGTCGAGTGACAAATACCGTGGGTAGTTGGTTTGATAATAGAAACATTGTAATCGCTCTTAATACTGTAAATTATAACAAATGTGTCGTTTTAGTAAATAGAATGATTCACTCAGTATTTCCCGCTGACAAAACCTTTTTCAAACATGTTTCAGGTAATCTGTTGTAATTCAGGAAAAGTGCTGGGGAGCATTTCAAGCTTAAAATAGTGGCTCATTATAAAATAAAGAAATAAGTTTTGTAATATCACGCTTTTATAGTAAAATCATACTATTGTAAATTATCGGGGTTTTATCCCGAATTGTGAAATCAAATAATCGGGGAAAAAATTTTTAGCTTTAAACGATCCTGTTTCCGCTGTTAAACTCAATTAAATCAATACCGCAGTATTTCTGTCCCGCGACTCCTGAAACGGGTCAAACCGGGTCGGGGGTCGTGACAGAAAAAGGTGGTATCAGAGCCACTGGGTTAAGCTAATTAAGTATTTAGAAATACTTAATTTTTCCTAATTACTATTATGTGATTATTTGTATTATTAACTGATTATTTGATTATTTGTTAGTTACAGTATGGGTAAGAAAAAGCTGTCAAGCATCTATCTTAAATTAGATAGATCATCTAATGAGAAGGGAAGTTCATCCCGAACCAAATCCTCGAATCAGGCTGAAATTCCTGAAGAAGCAATATTCGTGCGAAAGGCACAATACGAGGAATCACTTTCTCCTCGAAGGAGGGAAATGATTATTAAGAAAAGTAAAGAGAAAATCCGAGAAAAGAGGATTAAACGAGAAACTCAGGAATTAATTAATAAATCACCTTGGGAAGATAAACTAGATGAGAAATGGGCAAATTTATATATGCTAGCCACAGTAGCAGAAAATATAAATCTTTAAAGTTTAGCACCCTACCCTCACAATCTAGAAACTCTGTGTGATAAATAAAATTTGAAACCTAAGTGTGTTTTTCAGTTATCTTTGTAATCAACTAGTATACAGTATGTAATAAATTACAAAGTTATTTGTAAATTTTAACTTAGTATTTTATGCATTTTGCATATATGCTACATCAGCATGAGTGGGATATCCGAAGCTTTTCAGAACCTTAATCTTTACCCTGTAACTATCGAAACTTCCAAAGAATATACTAGCTACTATCCCGATGTTGAACAACCAGTAGAATTCAAGGTTCCACCTTTGAGCAAGCCAAAACAAAAGAAAAGAACTTATGTAGGATGGAGAAAAATACGTAAGAAGAAGCCAGCTAAAAAACTGCCCAAAATAAACAATCCTTTGAAAAAGGGAAAAGAAATTATAACCGGAGAGAGTTCTAAACAACAGGAAATGGAAACTGAAGACAAAGAGGAAGGTAAGGAGATAGAAATACAGATGGAGGAAATTACTAAAGAAGTAGTAATGGAAGTTGGGCAAGGGTCTATACCAGCTCAGAGAGAAATCGGAGAAAGTTCCAATCCAACCCAGGAAAGAACTTTTCAAGATGAGATAGATTTCCTATTAGCAAGCTGTGAAACCATTCAGCCTGTCAATACTAATAATAATAATATTTTTAATTATTCTCTTGGAAACCAACTCCCTATGAATTGGGAACCAGCAATTCCAGATCCAATAGTCCACTCCCAACCCATAGGAATGGACGAATGGTGGACGAACGATTGGCAATTTCAAAATATTGTCAACGATCCTTACTCTTTTCTTCCACAATTCGATCCAGAACCCCTACCTAATCCACCCATGAGTAATGAAAACATGGCTGAACTTCGCCACTTTGGTGAAGAGTTGTTTGATGCTGGAACTAGAATCAGGGAAATAGGGGGACAGATTGCTTGGAAGTACGATGGGAGGGAAATGCGTTTTTAGAACAGCCAGTGACGAGAGATAGTACGATGATAAAATGATAGTTGTATAATAGTACTAGTAAAGTTAGTCTGTAAATAACCAATAAAACTCTGTATGATATCTGTGAGTAATGATGCATATTATGATAGATATAAAATGAAATCGAGAAATCGATTGTTTTAACTATATCTGTATTATAAAATTTTCTGATTGTTTGTATGTAATTGTTATTTATCAGTTACTAATAAAATTTATATATATACATTATCAGATGGCAAACAGTGGTAATGAACCTATAAATGAAGTTAATCAATCTGAGCAACATTCAAGAGATCAATATATGACTCGGCAAGATATCGAAAACATTGTTGCTCAAGGGATAGCCAATGCTATTCCAGCATTCGTTGCTGCTATAAAGAATCCAATCGAACCACAACAAATTGTTCCTAGTAAACAGATTACTGAAGATAATTTCAGTAATAGTGTAAATGGAGGCAATAATCATGTTAACCATAATAAGGAACCACATCAAGCTCCATTACCCAAGAAAATGAAAACTGCAACGCCTGGTTGCACTTTCAAAGAATTCCTTGCTTGTAAACCCACTGAATTTGCAGGCAATGAAGGAGCAACTGCATCACTGCGTTGGTTAGAGAAAACCGAAGCAGTCATTGCAATAAGTAAATGTGGTAAAGAGGATCAGGTCATGTATTCATCCAATCTGTTCAAAGAAGGAGCACTCGAGTGGTGGAACACTGTGTTACAATCAAAAGGAAGAGTAATAGCTTATGCTATGACTTGGGAAGAATTTAAAGGTTTGGTGGAAAGAAAATTCTGTCCTGAGTATGAGAAGGAACAGATGGCGAATAAATTTCTAAATCATCGGATGATGAGTGTGGATTGTCGCGGTTATACCTCGACATTCTTTGAATATGCAAGAGTAGTACCAACACTGGCTTCGCCAGAACCGGTACTCATTTCTCGCTATATTTGGGGGCTAATTAGCGAAATCCGTAATATTGTTAAAGCTGCGAGACCTCGCACTATTGACGATGCGGTAGAATTAGCTAATACTCTAACCGATGAATTGGTGCGCACAAGAGATGAAGATAGGAAAAAGGCACTAGCTCAGAAAATTACCCAAGGATTTCGTGTGGGTAATAATAACAGCTTCAAGAGAAAAGGAACAGGGCAATCTCCAGCTCCGTCATTCTGCAGGAAATGCAAAAAGAAGCATTATGGAAGATGCGATATCACTTGTAATTTTTGCAAAACTGTAGGACATCGTGAAGAGAACTGCAAAAAGAAAACAGTAATCTGTTTTAATTAAGGAGAAGCGGGGCATTATAAAACAGAATGTCCTAAATTGGTCAAACCAGTAGATAACAAACCCAAGACGACCGAAGGAACTACTAAGAAGAATGCCAGGGCATTTCAGCTGACCACTCAAGAAGCAGAACTTATTCCGGATGTGATAGCGGGTACGTTCTTAGTTCACAATGTGTACGCAAAAGTATTATTTGACTCTGGTGCAAACCAAAGTTTTATAAATACTTCATTCTGCCAAGCTCTTAGTTTACCTTTAACCAATATTAGGCAGATTTTTACAGTTGAAACAGACGGAAATTCAGTTAAAATAGATAAAGTTTTGCAAGAAGGAAACATAGAACTTTTAGGACATAAATTCTCTGCAAGACTGTTGCCGATGAATTTAGCTGAATTTGATGTTGTATTAGGAATGGATTGGTTAGTAGCCAACCATGCTAGAATCCTTTGTGATCAGAATTCCATAGAAATTCAATCACCTACCGGAGAAGTGATTAGGATTACAGGAGATAAACCACGTAAGCCCATGAAGTTCATATCAGTAATGAAAGTTGCTAATTATGAACGAAAACAAGGAATAGTGTATTTGATTTCGGTAATCATTAGCACTAAGGGAAAAGATCTTAAGGAAATACCAGTAGTATCAGAATATTCTGATATATTTCCAGAAGATTTACCAGGATTACCTCCAGATAGAGAAGTAGAATTTAGGATTCATCTAATTCCAGGAACTACACCGATAGCCAAAGCACCTTATCGGTTAGCACCTACAGAAATGTTAGAACTGAAAAAGCAATTAGATGAATTACTAAGTAAAGGGTTCATACAACCTAGCTCATCCCCTTGGGGAGCGCCGGTGTTGTTTGTGAAGAAAAAGGATGGTTCAATGAGAATGTGTATCGATTATAGAGAATTGAATAAGGTTACAATTAAGAATCGATATCCATTACCTAGGATTGATGATCTTTTTGATCAACTTCAGGGGGCTAGATATTTTTCTAAGATAGATTTACGCTCTGGATATCATCAATTAAAGGTACAAGAAGAAGACATACCTAAGACTGCTTTCAGAACTAGGTATGGTCATTACGAGTTTACAGTCATGCCCTTCGGATTAACAAATGCGCCTGCAGCATTTATGGACATGATGAATAGAATCTGTAAACCGTATTTGGATAAATTTGTAATTGTTTTCATAGACGATATACTTATTTATTCCAAAAGTCAGACAGAGCATTGTGAACATCTTCATGCACTCTTAACTTTGTTAAGAAAAGAAAAGTTGTACGCTAAATTCTCGAAATGTGAATTTTGGCTAAAGGAAGTGCAATTCTTAGGACACATGGTGAATCATGAAGGTATTCATGTAGATCCTGCTAAGATAGAGGCAATTACCAAATGGAAGGTTCCACAAACAGCAATGGAAATTAGAAGTTTTATAGGATTAGCTGGGTATTATAGACGGTTTATTAAGGATTTTTCCAAGATAGCCGTACCATTAACTAAGTTAACCTGTAAAGCCACTAAGTTTGAATGGGGACCTAAACAAGAAGAAGCTTTTAGGATTTTGAAACATAAATTAACCCATGCACCAATCTTAGCCTTACCAGAAGGAACTGAAGATTTTGAAGTATATTGTGATGCTTCAAAATTAGGATATGGATGTGTGCTTATGCAACGCAAAAAGGTAATTGCGTACGCATCAAGGCAGTTGAAAAAGCACGAAGAGAATTATACGACTCATGATTTAGAATTAGGAGCCGTAATTTTTGCCCTTAAGATTTGGAGACACTATCTTTACGGAAGTAAATTTACTGTCTACACAGACCACAAAAGTTTAAGATACATATTTGGGCAAAAAGAGTTAAACATGAGGCAAAGGAGATGGATGGAAATCTTAAGTGACTACGACTGTGATATTCAGTATCACGAAGGAAAGGAGAATGTAGTTGCAGATGCCTTAAGTCGTAAGTATTATGAGAAACAACGACGAGTTCGTGCTCTCAGATTAAATCTACAAATAGATTTAATGGAACAATTGAAGAATGTTCAAACTACAGCAATCAAGGATGATGCTGAAGGAATGAAAGGACGAATCAAGGAATTAGAACAAGGAGCAGATGGAATTTGGAGATTTCACAAAAGTAGAATTTGGGTACCTAAGCAGGGAGACTTAAGACCTAAAATTTTAGAAGAAGCTCATAAATCTAGATACACTATGCACCCAGGAAACAATAAAATGTACCAAGATCTAAGGAAGAACTTCTGGTGGATAGGAATGAAAAGGGACATAGCCAGCTATGTTTCTAAATGTCTTACTTGTTCACAAGTTAAGGCAGAACATCAGAAACCTTCAGGACTACTACAACAGTTAGAGATGCCAGTATGGAAATGGAAACTTATAACAATGGATTTTGTTACTAAGTTACCCAAAACCAGAAAAGGTAATGATGCGATTTGGGTAATTGTGGATCGATTAACCAAATCAGCTCACTTTCTACCTATGAAAGAAACTTTTAGCATGGAAAGACTGGCTAAATTATATGTAGATGAAGTTGTATCCTTACATGGAGTTCCACTCTCCATTGTTTCGGATAGAGATAGTCGTTTTACTTCCCATTTCTGGAAAAGTTTCCAGCAAGCTATGGGAACTCGACTAAACCTAAGCACTGCATATCATCCACAAACAGATGGATAAGTGAAAGGACAATCCAAACTCTAGAAGACATGCTCCGAGCATGTGTAATAGACTTTGGTGGAAGTTGGGATGATCACTTACCATTAATTGAATTCTCTTATAACAATAGTTATCATTCAAGCATTGAAACTGCTCCATTCGAGGCACTGTATGGAAGAAAGTGCAGAACTCCTGTTTGTTGGGCAGAAATAGGAGAAAGTCAATTATCAGGACCTGAAATAGTGCAAGAAACAACTGATAAGGATACTCAAATCAAAGAAAGGCTAAAAACGGCTCGAGATCGTCAGAAGAGTTATGCAGATAATAGATGCAAGCCGTTAGAATTCCAAGTTGGAAACAAAGTACTATTGAAAGTTTCTCCTTGGAAAGGAGTAGTCAGATTTGGAAAGAAAGGAAAGCTAAGTCCAAGGTACGTAGGACCATTTTCAGTGATCCAACGTATAGGACCAGTAGCTTATCGTTTACAATTACCAGAAGAATTATCTGGAGTACATAATGTATTTCATGTATCCAATCTCAAGAAATGCTTATCAGATGAATCACTGGTAGTACCTCTTCGAGATATAGAAGTAAACGAAAAGTTGAAATTTGTTGAGAAACCTCTTCAAATTGAGGATCGAAAGATCAAGTTTCTCAAGCACAAACGACTAGTTTTAGTCAAAGTAAAGTGGGAATCAAAGAGGGGAGCTGAATACACTTGGGAACTGGAATCAGAAATGAAGCGAAAATATCCACAATTATTCCAGTAAATCTCGAGGACGAGATTTTTCTTAAGGTGGGGAGAATGTAACAACTCTCATCAAAAGTCATACTTATTAAATTAATTAATCCAATAGGAAACCCTAATTGAGACACCCAAGTGATTCTGAACAAACCCTAAAATTTTCAGAATTTTCAGAATCAGGATTAGGGCCCTTAAAACTCAGGGGGGGTTAAACCCTATTGACGATTATCCAAATTGTGAGCTGTAGAAATCAAATTTTCGAAATCCACCAACTCAGCAAGCCTACCCATGCACGTAGCTACCCTATGAATATAGGTTGGCAGTCGCGTAGCGCGACGACTAAGGGGGTAGGCAGTCGCGCTACGCGACGGGGTAAAATTTTCAGTATAAATAGGTTGGTTTGGGACTTGAATTCTGGTACTGAAACGACGGAAAAATTCGAAGTATACTCTAAGTTATAGCAGGAATACTCTAAATAACACACACGGGTCTCGAAATTCTGCCACAATACCGGGTATTAGCACAATCGCTGCTACGATTCATTTATCCGACGATCAATATATCCAATGAATGTTTAAGTGCCACCCACATTAGGGTTATACTTTATCGTTCGTCATTAATTTGACGGATCATCGTTAATTCGATGGGTAAAGTATTATACTTTGTCGTTCGTTGTTAATTCAACGGATCATCGTTAATTCGATGGATGAAGTATTGCATTTTGTCATTCATTGTGAGAATTTGATCTCGTAAATTATCGTAATTGCTGGATTGATTACTAACCCAGTTTTGTGTGCATTGTTATTTATATTAGGTTAACAAGGCTAAATCATAGATTAGACTCTGACCATATTAAATCAGCAATGTGAGTCATTCTCTCTTTTTATCAAATCTATTTACAAAATCATGTTTTATTTCAAAAGTTATAATTACGGGGATTAAGTCTTTGTAATCACCAAGTTACAGCCGGTATGTGGGGTTTTGTATACATTACTTGATAATCGTCACCATTGGGGCAGCCAATGGGGGATATGACCATAGTCACAGATTCGGTCGAGTGACAAATACCGTGGGTAGTTGGTTTGATAATAGAAACATTGTAATCGCTCTTAATACTGTAAATTATAACAAATGTGTCGTTTTAGTAAATAGAATGATTCACTCAGTATTTCCCGCTGACAAAACCTTTTTCAAACATGTTTCAGGTAATCTGTTGTAATTCAGGAAAAGTGCTGGGGAGCATTTCAAGCTTAAAATAGTGGCTCATTATAAAATAAAGAAATAAGTTTTGTAATATCACGCTTTTATAGTAAAATCATACTATTGTAAATTATCGGGGTTTTATCCCGAATTGTGAAATCAAATAATCGGGGAAAATTTTTTTAGCTTTAAACGATCATGTTTCCGCTGTTAAACTCAATTAAATCAATACCGCAGTATTTCTGTCCCGCGACTCCTGAAACGGGTCAAACCGGGTCGGGGGTCGTGACAGTATCAGAATACTCGGATGTATTCCCAGAGGAACTGCCTAGATTACCACCTGATAGGGAGGTAGAATTTAGAATTCATCTAATTCCTGGAACTACATCGATAGTCAAAGCACCTTATCGGTTAGCACCTACCGAAATGCTAGAATTGAAAAAGCAGTTAGATGAATTACTGAGCAAAGGATTCATACAACCTAGCTCATCCCCATGGGGAGCTCCAGTATTGTTTGTAAATAAAAAGGATGGTTCAATGCGAATGTGTATCGATTATAGAGAATTGAATAAGGTTACAATTAAGAATCGATACCCATTACCTAGGATTGATGATCTTTTTGATCAACTTCAGGGAGCTAGATATTTTTCTAAGATAGATTTACGCTCTGGATATCATCAGTTAAAGGTACAGGAAGAAGACATACCTAAAACGGCTTTCAGAACTAGGTATGGTCATTACGAGTTTACAGTCATGCCCTTTGGACTAACGAATGCACCTGCAGCATTTATGGACATAATGAATAGAATCTGAAAACCGTATTTGGATAAATTTGTAATTGTCATCATCGACGATATACTTATTTATTCCAAAAGTCAAAACGAACATTGTGAGCACCTACATGCACTCTTAACTTTGTTAAGAAAAGAAAAACTTTACGCCAAATTCTCAAAATGTGAATTTTGGCTACAGGAAGTTCAATTCTTAGGACATATGGTGAATCACGAAGGCATTCACGTAGATCCTGCTAAGATAGAAGCGATCACCAAATGAAAGGTTTCGCAATCAGCAATTGAAATTAGAAGTTTTATAGGTTTAGCCGGATATTATAGACGGTTTATTAAGGATTTTTCCAAGATAGCTGTACCATTAACTAAGCCAACCTGTAAAACAATTATGTTTGAATGGGGACCTAAGCAAGAAGAAGCCTTTAAAATTTTAAAGCAAAAGTTAACCAATGCTCCAATTCTAGCTTTACCAGAAGGGACGGAAGATTTTGAAGTATACTGTGATGCTTCAAAACTAGGATTAGGATGTGTGTTAATGCAACGCAAGAAGGTAATCGCATACGCATCATGACAATTAAAAAAGCACGAGGAAAACTATACGACTCATGATTTAGAATTAGGAGCCATAATTTTTTCCCTTAAGATTTGGAGACATTATCTGTACGGAAGTAAGTTTACAGTCTATACAGATCATAAAAGTTTAAGATATATCTTTGGGCAGAAAGAATTAAACATGAGGCAAAGAAGATGGATAGAAATCCTAAGTAATTACGATTGTGATATTCAATATCACGAAGGAAAAGCAAACGTAGTTGCTGATGCCTTAAGTCGTAAGTATCACGAAAAGCAAAGACGAGTTCGTGCTCTCAGATTGAATCTACAGTTAGATTTAATGGAGCAACTGAAGAACATTCAAGAAACAGCAATCAAAGATGATGTTAAAGGAATGAAAGGACGAATAAAAGAATTAGAACAAGGAAGTGATGGAATTTGGAGATTCCATAAGAAACGAATTTGGGTACCTGAGCATGGAGAATTAAGAAATCAAATCCTAGAGGAAGCCCATAAATCTAGGTATACCATGCATCCTGTGTCACACCCCGAAATAATCAGAGCTGGCGTGACTGGACTGGTATCTTCATTGCACAGCGGAAGCAAAAAGTTAAGTCTTTTAGAAATTAAACGCCCGATAAGTACTCGATTCTCCAATGGTTCTCCGATTCCAACCGTGCCTTGTCTTAGAATGCTACCTGAGAAAGAAACATGCGAAAAATCAACAAAAAGTTGAGCGAGTTCATAGTTTGTTTGTAAAAGATTTGAAATAAATCTTTTGAATAACCGGTTTGCGAAGTAATATTGAGAAAACGAATTTAGAAATCATTTTCTTGTCAAGTTATATGGAAACTTTGTATTTGTAATGTTCGTATAACCGTCAATGCCCACCCTGACTTTGACCCCATACCCGCATAATCCTATGCTCTGAATTTGTATAAATCAAGTATTTCTGTAAGTATTTATGTCCCTGGTATGTAGCAATAAGGAAAAAGAAATCACCAATGGGTTGCAAAGCCACTGGTAAGTGTGATAAGGTGCAGGAAAACTCAAACCTAGCAAATTTGTACCGGGCTTCCGGCTGGAAGACATAGTCACCTCTATGGGCCACCCCGGCCTCATGGGTGTAGGCTCGCTACACCCAAATAGATCTATCACTCATGTCCCTCGGTCCTATGACGAGGATTAATGGCTTTAAGTGTTGTGCCCACCTTTCACGGTCTAGTTAGTAAAACCCTCCTTAAGCTAGCCATACCATGTATAAGAATGTCTGTAAGTGTCTGTAATAATTGTAACATGTATTTTATCCCAGCCTCTAAGGCTGAACCTCCCCAACTTCTAAGGTTGAACCTTTAGTATAATCCATTCGTAACATAATTTAGAAATATGAGTTTTCGTTCGTTCAAAACTTTGTATGTTCTTGCAAAACGTGCATGTCTTTCCACCCCGAAAACATTTATAAAAATGTAAAACCCGTAAAAAGATGGGGTTATGAACTCACCTAAATTGCCTTGTGCAAAGCTAGCTATATACGACTTTGCGATGTCGTTTCCAAAACTTGACTTGTTAGCGTGCATTCTACGATATCCCTAACACGGAATATCTTATAAGTTTCTAAATAAATACGGTAACTAAACTACGTGTCACCGAGCTTTACCGAATCGTTAACCGAACGATCCGTTGATGTGTTGTTAACTTAATAAAAATAATTAAGTTATACTTGTTAAGTTTCGTTTACTAAGTCTAGAAAGTACTTAGTTTTCGAGAAATTCGAATATAAAAATATAAATATATCGATAGGATAGTGTTTATCGTTCCGAGAGGTCGTATGTGTATGTGACGAGTGTTTTATGAAAAAAAATATATAATAAACTCGTATCATATATCGTATGCCGTTTGAGGCGTTTGAAATAAATATAAAAAGTTATATTTATTTTACAAAAGAATTGTCGAGTTATTGTGTTTGAAAATAAATATATAACTATATTTATTTGTTGTAAATAATTTCGGAATCGATGCTTTCGAAAGTTGCAAAGTGTCGTCGTAAGAAATTCTATATTTGTATTTGCTTTCATAAAATATTATTTGAATCCGATGGTTTTATTTTATGATAAAACGCGTTGTATATTACGGATTTTCTCGAAAAACGGGCAGAGTTTCCTCTGTTTTTGGACGATCCCGACATCTAAGTGTCGCTATATTTTTAAAAATTCAATCAATAACCAACGCAATGTATATCTTGTCAAGTATTTCAAAATATAAACTAAATTATAAGCGAAATGGTTCGAGCTCGTTCACGAATAATAAATAGATATATAAAATAACAAAATAATTCACACCGTTAAAATTTTACCGCTCTTCGCGTCGATCCGTTGACTGAGTCAACTGAGTTGACTCGGTTTGACTGTGTTGACCGAGCTGAGTCGACTCGCTGAGTTGGACCGAGTTGACCCGAAAGTGAATGTTGACTTGTTGACCCGAACAGCTTCTGATGTTGACTGATCTTTGGCTGGGTTTTCACCGAACCCGAACTCGAGACCCGAATCGCGAGCCAGTTGACTTTTGTTGACCATGCTTGGATCTGGAACCCGAACCGTTGAATCTGTCCCGGAACCAAAACTACTCTAACTTGAACCAATCAGAACCTCTTGAACCGAGTCCACGACTTGAACCGGAACCGAGTCCAACAGGACCTGTTCACTGCCGCCACCGCTGTTGTGGCTCCGACGGTGCCGCCGTCGGTCACCCCAACACATCATCATCATCTTCATCGTTCAAAAACAAAAATAAAAATGAATCGGACAGGGGGGGGTATCTTACCGGAGTTTAAAACCTGTCGGAGTTCTCCTCCACCACCGTCGACTCTACCGCCGTGAAAACATTCACCGCCACTAACGTGAGCGGCGGCGCCGCCACAGAATCGTCGCCGGCCACCGCCGGCTGCTGCTGCTGCGTCGTCGGCCGGAGAAGAGGGCACCGGCAGCCCGTTGCCGGCCATGTGCTGGTCGGACAGGAGATCGAGAAAAGGGGTACAGATTGTGAGTGTTGTGTTTGTTTGTTATCAATTTGATTCCTCTGTGTCTGTATATGTATAGATCGAGAGAGTGAGAAGTCTGTGTTATTTGTTTGAAGCTTTGAGTGGATTTGTTAGGTTTTTATGCTTTTGATTGTCTTTATGTAATAATCGAGAGGTCTGATTAGTGGAGGTTGTGAATATAATTGTCTGCACATAAAAGCAAGTGGTAGACCCTTTTATAAAGATAAGTTAGGTATTTGTGTGTGTATATATATATAAAAAATCGAGTGAGAGATATGAAAGCAGACAAATAATAATGTAGTAAGTGGGAAATTAGGTATTGTGAGTTGGTGATCGGCTGTCCACAAAAATGGAATTTAGGGTCATTTACAAGTACCAATTTCATTAAAATATTACATGTGTCATAATTTTTATTCTTTTCAATTGTCTACGGACAATAAGTTGAAAAAGAAAGCATGGTGCTTTTTCTTGAACATCATGATTACATGGGTAATGGATGTTTATCATGATTTTATGGGTATGGATGAATATGCACGAATTGTTATAGGTTCCATACTAAATTTTAGTGGAAAATAAATTGACGTTGTCAGTATTTTGTACGGTATCAATTCGTTGACGTTTGATGTTTCGCAGATTCCACGCGAATCTGCATACGTGTACTGTAAAGTCGAATAGGCGTTCCTAGGCACTCCAAAGGCCTAATTAAGTTAATTTGCGTCGTAAAAACTATTTATTATCGCGTTAATCATCTGTTAATCACGTAATTAAGAGCCGTAAATCACCGGTTGTCACATCCTGGTAACTATAAAATGTACCAAGATTTAAGAAATAACTTCTGGTGGATAGGAATGAAAAAGGACATAGCTAAATATGTTTCTAAATGTCTTACTTGTTCCCAAGTTAAGGCAGAACACCAGAAACCCGCAGGCCTCTTACAACAACAAGAAATACCTGTATGGAAATGGGAACTCATAGCAATGGATTTTGTTACTAAGTTACCCAAAACCAGGAAAGGTAATGATGCGATTTGGGTAATCGTGGATCGATTAACCAAATCAGCTCATTTTCTACCCATGAAAGAAACCTTTAGCATGGAAAGATTGGCAAAGTTGTATGTAGATGAAATAGTATCCTTACATGGAGTTCCACTCTCCATTGTATCAGATAGAGATAGTCGTTTCACTTCCCATTTCTGGAAAAGTTTCCAGGAAGCAATGGGAACCCGACTAAACTTAAGTACTGCTTATCATCCTCAAACAGACGGACAAAGTGAGAGGACGATTCAAACTCTGGAAGACATGCTTATGGCATGTGTGATAGATTTTGGTGGGAACTGGGACAACCATTTACCTTTAATTGAATTCTCCTATAACAATAGTTATCATTCAACCATCGAAGCTACCCCATTAGAAGCCCTGTATGGACGAAAGTGCAGACTCCAGTTTGCTGGGTAGAAATAGGAGAAAGTCAATTATCAGGACCAGAGATTGTGCAAGAAACTACCGACAAGATCACTCAAATCAAGGAAAGACTGAAGACGGCTCGAGATCGCCAGAAAAGTTATGCAGATAATCAACGCAAGCCGTTAGAGTTTCAAGTTGGAGATAAAGTACTATTAAAAGGATCCCCTTGGAAAGGAGTAGTCCGGTTTGGAAAGAAAGGAAAGCTAAGTCCAAGATACGTAGGACCATTCCCAGTGATCCAACGTTAGGACCAGTTGCTTATCATTTACAACTACCAGAAGAGTTAGCAGGAGTACATGATGTATTCCATGTATCCAATCTCAAGAAATGTTTATCAGACGAATCACTGGTAGTACCTCTCCAAGACATAGAGGTAAATGAGAAATTGAAGTTAATTGAAAAACCACTTCAAATTGAAGATCGGAAGATCAAGTTTCTCAAGCATAAAAGATTGGTACTAGTCAAGGTCAAGTGGGATTCCAGAAGAGGACCCGAGTATACTTGGGAGCTGGAATCAGAAATGAAGCGAAAGTATCCTCACTTATTCCTATGAATCTCGAGGACGAGATTTTAAATAAGGTGGGGAGGATGTAAGGACTCTAAAAAATGTCCTAAAAATGACCCGTAAGTAATAACCCGGACCCTGAAACCTTACTGTGCATGAAAAACCAAGAAATCAAGAAATATGGTCTTCAGGCGGGCCGCGTAAAAGTAAAGCATATGCTTACGCGGGCCGCGTCAACCCTAGGTTTGACCGGATAAGCATCCGGATCCACGTGTCACACGCGTGGCAAGTCTAGTGGTGACATGCTAGCCCTAATCTACGTATAGAGTGCCCTCACGGGCCGCGTAAAGAATTAGAGGAAGTTCATGCGGGCCGCGTGAACCTTAATTTTCAGCTATAAATAGCTTGTCTCAGGAGCTTTCATCTGGTGTCGAAATCACTTTACAAAAAAGAAGTCAGGCTGCTCCAAAGTCGAAATTACTTTCAATTTTAGTGGGGTACTACTCCGATACCGGGTATTAACTTGATCGCTGCTACGATTCAATGTCCGATCGATTGAAACTATCCAATAGATGTTTAAGTGCTGCCCACATTAGGGTTATGCTTTGTCATTCGTCGTGAATTCGATGGATGTTTAAGTATCGCACTTTGTCATTTGTTGTGAGGGTTTAATCTCGTGAGTTATCGTAAATGTTGTATTAGTTACTAACCTAGTTCGTGTGCATGTTGTTTAAATTTAGGTTAAAAGGCTAAATCAGTAGGCTAAGCTCTGTCCACTTAAATCTGCAAGGTGAGTCATTCTCTTTTTATCAAATTTGATTTCAAAATCATGTTGTTTTCAAAGTTATAATTACAGGGATTAAGTCTTTGTAATCTCCAATTTACAGCCGGTATGTGGGGTTTTGTATACAATACTTGATAACCGTCACCATTGGACAACGGGTTAGCTAAGGGGTGATATGACCATAATCAAAGACACCATTGGACAACGAGATAGCCAATAGGTGGTCGAGTGATAAATATCGTGGGTAGATGGTTGATATAGAAACATTGTAATTGCTCTTAATACTGTAAATTATAACAACGTATCGTAAAAAGAATGATTCACCAGTATTTCTCCGCTGACAAAATATTTTTCAAACATGTTTCAGGTGATCTGTTGTGATCCAGGAAAAGTGCCGCGAAGCACTAGAAGCTTAAGGAAGTGGCTCAATATAAATAAAGAAACATGTTTTGTAAAATAAAGATTTCCCAGTGAAATCACCTTATTGTAAAATACCGGGGTTTTATCCTGAATTATGAAATAAAATAATCGAGAATTTTCAGTTTTAAAAAGATCCTGATAGAATCTTCCGCTGTCGCATAAATTAAATACCACGGGTTTCCTATCCCACGGCTCATGACCGATTAAACCAAGGCTGGGGCCATGACAGGAAAATGTGGTATCAGAGCCACTGATTTAAGCCAATTAAGTATTTGGAAAATACTTAATTTTACTGATTGCCATTTTTGGATTATGTGTTTTATTATTTGAATATTTGTTTATCATATGGGTAAGCAAAGACTTTCGGATATCTACCATAAATTAGATACTTCACCAAAAGAAAAGGGAAGTTCATCCCAATCAAATATAGGCTACAGCCACACCAAAAAAGTGTGACCGTATACCTTTCGCCACACCAAATTTTTTCAGGTCAAGTGTGACCAAAGGTCCAGTCATCATAGGTATCATACGGCCACACACACTTTTTAGTGGCTAAAGGGTATTAAAAGTGTGGCTAAAGGGTATCAACATTTCTTACTGGAAGTAGACATTCCCTCCATTAAGTGTGGCTAAAGGGTAGCAACAGACACATAAATTAAGTTTATGTGTGACAATTTTTGTTTTATAGTCACATGAGTTTACTGTAAAGCTTGTTTTAGCCACATCAGTTAAAAAGAGTGTGGCAAAATAGGTAGCAACAGCCACATGAATTTAATACATGTGTGGTTGTTTCTATTATATAGTCACATGTATGTACTGTAAGTGTGGCTAAAAACTATTGTCTAATGGTTATGTATATCCTTTGGTCACACATATTTTATAACTATGGCTATTGTCTAACCTTTTGTCACAAATTTTTTTTCCTTCCATGACATTTGCTATCATTCTGACACACAAAATAAAACAAAGCGACGATTGTGTGGCTAATGGTTATATATAGCCACATGAAATTTTGTAACTTTATGTGTGGCTGTACTCTAAATTTTGTCACACATATTTTTTTCTTCCATGACACTTGTTATCATTCCGTCACATAAAATAAAACAAACGGAGGATTGTGTGGCAAATGGTTATGTATAGACGCATGAGCTTGTAATTTTAAGTGTGACTATTTTTACTCTTTGGTCACATATTTTTCTTCCATGACATTTGCTATCATTTGGTCACACAAAGAAAACAAAGTAACGATTGTGTGGCTATTCTCTAACCTTTGGTCACACATAATTTGTTTCCCATGACATCCGGTATCATTCTGTCACACAAAAAAAAAAGTGGCGATGGTGTGGCTAATGGTTATTTAAAGCTACATGATATTTTAGAATTTTAAGTGTGACTATGTCTTATCTTTGGTCACACATATCTATTGTTCTATTGTGGCTATTTTTGTGCAATAATCCATTTTATTTCTTTTTTTTTTGTTAAATAAAAACATTAAACATGAAAAAACTTAAAACCCAAATGATATTAACAATAACATACCAAAATTCATACATAAGTTCTCAATTAGAGTACTAAAGCTACAAAATTTCTAAACAAAAGCTATCTACAAATGATGTAGCAATTGCAACAAAACCTTCATCACTCCTAGCAGCAAAGCACTTGCAACAACAGCAAACCCACTTGCATTCATGAACCTCTACGCTCTTCATGAAATATGACAACATTGCGTTCATGGTCATCAAACAAGTGGGCGAAGAGAGTATTACATAGCCATTTGTGAAGTGTATGGACTAGATGGCGACCCTCTGGTTTTCCAAAATCTGCACATTTACGTTGTTTAAGTTTCAGGATCAATCTTTAAAATGTAATTGTCATGTCCTTCTTGTGTATCACAAAAATAGTCTAGTCTTTTTAGGCTTATCTGAATTAAATGTTTGCTCCTAACCTGGGGGATGCAAGGTAACAATTTAAGGTGAATCAAAAATTTCCTGTTCGTGCAAATGGCACATTTGACATCTGCTCCCATCTTGGTCAACCACTTCTCTACTTGCAAGTGGTGCTCTTGGGGCTGAATCCCCCTCTGCGAACTGCAGTTAACATGAAATTTCAAGTTATGCAGACTTATGTGTGAAAAATAAAAAATATGATCTTCAATGATCATCATACGCATGCTACTAAATGATATACATAGGCATTGAAGCACACAAATAATGCAAGGGAAATACAAGTACACAATAATTAATTAGACTTTCATCTTGAGAAACATGGAGAATAGACTTTTTATTAAGTACTAAAAACACACACACAGGTATATCATTTATGCTATAATAAGTGTGTGTACTAGAGGTGAACAAAAAACATCCAAGAGTAATAAACTAAAGAACCAAATTGAACAAAACATGGAAATTTAGAATTGGTTGGTTCTAGATTTTTTTTTCTTTTTATAGGTGTCGATTCGGGTTATCTTTTTTCTTAGTGGGTTGAAAGCCACCCGAAGTGTACCCTTAATTCATTACATAAAAAGGTTAGATTTAAATTGTAACAACTTTTTTTGTGGTCATTTTAGTCTACTGATCAGTTTCTTAAAACCGTAACAACTTTGTTTTCCTAATACACATAAGTGATATAATGCTAAAGTATAACATCTTATTCCTACCAATAAATTACACATAACTAACTAAATATGTACTTTCAGCAAAAGGAACGCGAACGCCATCAGAAACATACCGCCAATCAATATGAAGATTACGAACCAAAAGACTCGTTGGAAGATCTCTTCCACGGCTACAGCCACCATAGCGACCTTTGGGACTAGGACTCCTTCCACCCATCTGTTAGCTCTGTCTTTTAGTTTACCAAAACAGAAAGAAAAACTTCAATTAATAAACAAAGTTAGAGCACAATGAAAAATAAAATATTGTATGATATCTTATATGAGTCGTTAACCTATAAACAATATAATCTATACTAACTCCTTCAGATTATAGACATTATAGACAGACTACAAACAATTAACCAACAGTGACTATTTCGGTATATCGAAACTGGATTCACACAAATCTGCTGGAAAAGGTGAAGATGGTTAGAGTTGATGTGCAGATGGTAGCGGTAGGCGCTAGGGTTTTCAACTGATGGAGAAAGATCTGTGTATTTTTGTTATTAAACTAGTATTTGTACCCGCCGCGCGTTGCGGCGGCGTACTTGACTCTTTCCGAACTAAATTTACGTCGAAATAGAGTAACTGGAATTTATACCAAGTGAAATTTCTTCTATCAAAATATCTACAGTTAATTCAACTAAAGAATTGTAGAAAACGTACCTCGATGTGTAAGGTCTGAGTTGTTCGTCAGAAGTGCCGTTGATAAAGATTCTTACGTCTCTTGACGAAATTCACTGTCTCAGTCATCATTTCGACCATATAACAACATAAGAGATTTAATTACATACCATAAGTAGTTAAAAACAGAAGTGAGCATCATATTTATCGTTCTGTTAAAAAATTAGTATGGTAATACAACTTAAATTGCAACAATCCTATACATGTTTCAGGGATGTTTGCAATCTAAAATATAAGATTAATATTGTCGATTTTGCAAATAAAAGAAGAATGTAAAAATGGTTAATTTTAGGAACAAATGCCGAATTCTCATGCTAAAACTAACCACTATAGACTCAAAATTGTGCATCTTAAAGCAAGGGCAGACCTGGAGTTTTTTTCCGTTTTTATATGTAATTTATAGTACTGGATAATACTTTTTAGTTTACTTTTCCGTCCGTGCTTTATTTATTTGCTTAAATCATCAATTTACCTAGCTTGGCAGGCAAAGTTCACTTTGCGATTGCATGGTATGCGACATTAAGACGTTTGTGCAATGTGTTATTTTCCCAAGTAATCCAATGTGGTTCAGTCTCTACGAAGACCAAACCTTTAAGGAGAGCTACTTGAGATCATCGCATAGAAATGAGACTTATGTTACTCCTTTAAGAGATATTATAGACAACTCCTACAGCATAGTCACATGTAAACTTGTAAGACTATAACCCTAATTGTACATAGAAGCCATTAAATGTGGAGATGAGGGGATGTGGCTCCTATTTTCTTATAACTATACATTGGTATTAAGAACTTTTTGTTGTGTAGCTAGCATGATTAATAGATTATTGATAATTCAAGTCCAAATTCTACTTGCTGATTTGAGTTCTTTCAACAAATACATATTGATGACCAGACATTCATCATATGAGTAACCAGTTCAATGCATAAACATATTAATGGTAACCTAGGTTAAAACTAAGGTCAACAATAAAACGTATATAATCGCTAAAGGTTCCAACTCGGTTCGCGTAGTGTAAGAATCTACAATGTATAAGAATAATTTCAGAATTTCGCATCAATTAAATCTTTACCGGGTCTTTCGTCGACTAAGCTTGTTTCCGCGAGGGCCGGACCGGAGTTCAGCAATCGAGCCAAGACCTGAAAACCACCACTGTCTTCCTCATCATCAACATCATCACGTCAATAGCAGATACATCTTCATCATCGTCAACATTAGCGGCACTCGCCGGAAGTCGACACCATCATCATTATTATCAACATCAGTTACCATAATCATCAATAATCACCGGAAAAAAAAAGAAGAATTTCGAGTGTGGAACTTGTTTACCGTTCAGAAATCAAAGAGAAAAGAAAGAACAGATGTTCTTACCGACGGAATCACGGCTGCCGGAACTCTGGGGCATGCATCAAATAATACGCAAAGTGTGAAATAACCTAAGCCACTGCACAAACTGTAAACAGATTCACAGAATTACAAAACTAAAAGCATTAATCAATTGAAACGCAAAGTCAAATAACCTAAACCACTGAACGAACTGTAAACAGATTCACAGATTTACAAAACAGAATGGATTAATCAATTACTACGTGAAGTGTAATACCTAAGCCACTGCACGAACTGTAAACAGATGAACAAAACAGAAACAGAAAAGCATTAATCAATTGATACGCGATGTGTCAAATAACCTAAGCCACTGAACGAACGGTAAAAAGATTCACAGATGTACATAACCGAAAGCATTATTCAATTGATATGTGAAGTGCAAACTAAACTAAAAGCCACTGAACTAACTATAAGCAGATTCACAGATTTACAAAACAGAAAGCATTTATCAATAGATCCGGGCGATGTGTCAAATATTCTAAGCAACTGAACGAACTGTAAACAGATTCACAGATGTACAAAACCAAAAGCATTAATCAACTGATAGGCAAAGTGTAAAACAACCTAAAAGCCACTGCACAAACTGTAAACACATTCACAGACGTATAAAACCGAAAGTACTAATCAATTGATACGCGAAGTGTAAAATAAACCTAAAAGTCACTGAACGAACTGTAAACACATTCACAGATTTACAAAACCGAACATATCAATCAATTGATAATGAACTGAACGAACTATAAACAGATTTACAAAATGGAAAGTATGAATCAACCGATACCTCCGCTGATTTAGCCGGCTGTTGCGGAGGAGTAACTGACGGATCTACCGGAGTCGTCGGAGACGATGAAAGAGGTGTGAATTTCTTCCTCCGTATCATCTGAGGAAACCGGTGCGAGTGAAAGGGGATGGACCTGCTGCGTACGGTGAGATTAGTGAAAAAAATGTGTTTTTTGTTGAAATCGATGGTGGTGGGATTGTTACAACCGATTCGGTGTGGCTGGTCATGGTAGAACCCTAGGGTTAGGGTTTAGATTTGGGAATAGTGAAGCAGATTGTGAGAGTTAAAGATTTGATGGAGATTTGTAGGTCTAGAATCGAAAGAGACAACCGCTAATCGGATGGCAGGGTTCCGATTTTTGTTCCTCTTCCTTCGGTTCGCGTTCAATCAAAGCAGAGACTAGATGGATTCAATGGAGATGCTTCATGTATGTGTCTGGTCTCTTTCCCTCTATATCATATGCCAAAATAACAAGTCGATTAATCATAAAAACAAAAGGGTGTATCAGTTTACCATATCCAGGGATGAATTTTGGGAGGGAATTAACCCATTGAGTTAAGGAAATTAGGGGGAAAGTGAAAATGAACAAATTTTGAGAGGGAGACAAAATAGAAACGAGGGGGAAATTAGAATTGTTTTTGGGTAAGTGGTGGGAAATGAAAATTAAAGTTAGATTTTTTCATATATTACACAAAATAATTATAAAAAATTATACACGAATATAATATTATATTTTATATAAAAGTATAAGAAAAAACTTATATAGAAATAAGTTTTATTTATAAATAATATTGTAAAACTATACATGATTAATATCCTAGCTTTTTTATCCAAATAATATTGTAAAACTATACATGATCAATATCCTACAATTTTATGTTACGTTTGAAAGATTTATGTTGCGTATAAATGTCCCTAACTAATCTTGTTTGACAACTAACTAACATATTTGATTAAATAAAATAACTGAATATTTCACTATAAATGATCCTCATTGGCTCTACAATAATTACCTATAATTAGCAATCATTGTCTCTAATTGATCCTAACTCGAATCACTTGACCACCAGTGGCCTTATTGGCCATCAATTACCCACTTGACCATCAATTATCCTAATTAACCAATAACAGACCTAATCGTTATTAACTGTTAATGACCATACTAATTTAGTCCCTAATGGTCAAATTTCCAATTCACCTTCATTGCCCCTAGTTGACCATGATTGGGCTTAGTTGACTGTGGTTGGGTCCAACTGACCGTCATTCGGTCTAATTGACAATTATTGAGCTCAACAACCCTAATTGACCTTCATTGGGCCTAACTGATCTTGTTGAACCCAAATAACCATCAGTGGGCCTAAATGACTATCACTGGTTCTAATTGACCATCGTTGAACATAATAGACCATCATTGAGCCTTATTAACCCAAATTGACTTTCCGTGAGCCTACTTGACCATCATTAGGCCTAATTGACCATCATTGATCTCAACAACCCCAACTGACCTTCATTGGGCCTAATTGACCTTTTTGAACCCCAAATAACCATCATTGGGCCTAAATGACTATCATTGATTCTAGTTGACCATCTTTGAACATAATAGACCATCATTGAGCCTTATTAACCCTAATTGACTTTCAGTGAGCCTACTTGACCATTATTGAGCCTTATTAACCCTAATTGGCCTTCATTGGGCCTAGTTAACCATCATTAGGCCTAATTGACCATCATTGAGCTCAACAACCCCAATTGACCTTCATTGGGCCTAATTGACCTTTTTGAACTCAAATAACCATCATCGGGCCTAAATGACTATCATTGGTTCTAATTGACCATCGTTGAACATAATAGACCATCATTGAGCCTTATTAGCCCAAATTGACTTTATGTGAGCCAACTTGATCATTGAGCCTTATTAACCGTAATTGACCTTCATTGGGCCTAGTTAACCATCATTAGGCCTAATTGACCACCATTAAGCATCATCAACCGAAATTGACCTTCGTTGAGCCTAGTTGACCATCAACCAACCTAAACTATTTTTTTACCGAATAAATATGATTTATGGTTTTAGTTTATTTAATTTTCTATAACTAATAAAATGGTTATTTTATTTTGATTTTAAATTATTTTTTAATATAAAAGTTATTAAAAAATTTAAATTTTTACATTTGTCAAATATATTTAATAAAATACATGAGCGCGTGACTATAAGTTATTAGACAAAATCAATTTATAGACAAAATCAATCGACGTTGTGAGGACAGAATCGGTTTCGATCATCAAGGCACCGGCACCCGCATACCCTACGTTACCGAAGCGAATACTGGTGTTGGTCCTGATAACATTGATACCAGTAAAAATGTTGTTTAAATAGCTACAATGACGGGCATAAGGATATTTAAAAATTCAAACTTTAAATTATCACGACATGCGTGAACATCAAATTATCGCCTAGATTTGGTCAGTTGTTCACGAGTCGTGAGATCCATGGGTTATCTACATCACGATATGCGTGCACATCAAATTATCATCGAGAAGGGTGGTGTTGGTCCGTCAGAAGCATTATAATACCATATTAATTCATGATGCAAAATCTAATATATATTAGAAATATACAATTCAAACCTACTAGATATATTCACCTACGAAAAAAAAAGGATCTCATTAATTAGCAACATCCCATCCATTATTATGTTACGATATATCATTTAAATGAGAAGGATTCATCGCACAAGAAGATATATATCATTAAAACAGAGGCGACTGAAAAAAAGGTGTCGTTAAAAAAATTGTTTAACAAGTAAGACATTATTAGACATATATATATTTTGGACTTTTAAAGTCAAAACAACTATGGTTATAAGCATATGTCCATAACTGTGACAAATTTTATTAGAACCTTTCCCTACAGTTGTCTGAATAATATGTAATGCTGAATGATAATATTAGAACCTTTGCCTACAGTTGTCTGAATGGCTGGATTGTAAAGGAATGTTAACCGTGCCGAGCTCGAGCTTGAAAAATTACCTACGCGCCGAGCTCGAGCTTTAGAAACAAACCTCGAAACGAGGCAAGCTCGGGCTTTTATAAGTTAAACAAAGCTTAGAATGGAGCCAGTGGGTGCGAGTTTAACGTAAAGGCAATGGGGTTGTAATGTATGTTTTTTTCTGCGATTTTGCTGCAGATTTTTGCAGTTTTTTTCTTCAGATTTTTTGCGATTTTGCTGCAGATTTTTTTGTAGTTTTGTTTTCAGCCTTTTTCTGTTTGTAGCTGGTGTAAACATTGTATTTTGGTGGCACTAACACCCTGTTGGTATGAAGAAATTTCGTTCGCCGTTAAAAAAAAAAAAACCTATTTAAACATCATTAACAAAAACTAAGTCCTAAACCATTCCCTAATCCCACATGGAATAGTCAAACCATTCCAGATGCACCCCTCAAAAACATCGTTTAGGTTCGGTTTCGGTTTTTTTTGTTTCGATTTGGTCGTTTCGTTTGAGTTTTTATGTTTCGTTTCAGTTTCAATTTTATTTAGTTTTTTTGTTTCGTTTTAGTCGTTTCGGTTCGGTTTCGGTTGTATTGTTTCGTTTTGGTTGGTTTTTCGGTTTCGGTTTTTCCTGATTTTTTGTATCGTTTTGGTCGGATTCGTTTTGGTTTCGGTTTTTTGTTTCTTTCTGGTCGTTTTTTTTCGGTCTCTGTACCGACTCGAACAAAAGGTATATTAATGATGAAATCATGTTTATAGAAATAGCAAAAAAACCCAACCCATTTCGACCCGAAACCCATTTTGAACTAGACCCGATCTGACCTGACCCGAACCTGTTTGGACCCGAATCCATTCCAACCCGGACCCGTTCTGACCCGACCCAAAACAACCTTTTTTTAGTTTGACCCATTCTGACCCTAACCATTTCTGACCCTAGACCCGTCCTGACCCGACCCAACCCATTTGCCCGTCCTAACTGTGATTATGTTGGGGTTTAATTTCCAGATATTGCAGCCAACAAACATACCTCATCAAATCAAATCCAACAATTTGCTGGTTGATATTCATTTCAAAAAGATTCCCATAATACCCCTGGCTTATTAAATTTCTAGATCTGGTATATATTTTGCTTTCCCATTGACAACTGATTTTTTTAAATACTTCCTGTATATGAAGGATGATGATGATGATGATGATGACTTCCTGTATATGAAGGAGACTCCTTTATCAGTCCACAAGATCTTCCCAATCTCATTAAACCAGTTTAGCACCAACTGATAAACCAAAATCTGCATCAAGACCATAATACTAAAAAAATACCAAAAATACCCCTGCCCCCAATTTCAAAGAAAAAACATGGGCTGTTAGGAAATACTTTCTCCGCCATAAAGGCTTCAAAAATATGCATCAAAATGTATACAGGGATTTTGAGCAACCACCAGGACATAAATCAACCAATGGTCTTTGAATACTTCCAGAATTTGATTAGCCGTTCTTTTGTATGCTGAGAATTTTCATGAGTTCCGGTTAAGCCAGATAAGCAAAATTCCAGAATATATAATCAACCAGAGTATTTTTTTTGTCCTGTATTCGAACCAAGGGAGGAAGCTGGGAATTGGAGAAGTTCCAGAACCAAGTTGCAGGATCTGACGTCAATACCAATCTACTCTGAGACTCTGCACCATGTTTCTGCAGCAACCGAGCAAGAATAAAAGTGTGAATAACGTCTTCCACCTTCAAAGCGCACAGAGAGCAGTTGACATCTTGGATCTGCACGCCACGTTGCACCAACGAAGATGCAACAAGGATTCGGTTTAGAGCTAGTGGCCACACAAAGCATCGAGGTTTTAAAGGGACCCAAGTTAACCAACTTATTTTGGGTGAGCATGCGTCAATATCAGTTGCTTCTATCCATCTCCTGCAAGATTTAGTAGAAAAGACCCCAGAAGTGTGTGAAGTCCTTGAGACGGATTAATAGCATACTCAAACTCAGAACCAGTCACTTGAGAGCTTTATATACTGTTCAGAGTTGACTCGGTAAGCCCCGAACCGGTATCATCCACTTCTTTGGTGCTCTTAACATCTGTCTTATGTTCCCCCAAGCCCTTGTCAAGATGACCCTTAACATCCTTAGCAATGCCATTACTCACCAGGACCATAAGAGGATCAACAGCCAATCCATTATCAACATTCACATCGTCTTTACCACACTTACCTCCGTAACACTTACTGTTATAGCCCCGTGAACAACGCCATTAGTCTCCGATATCAGCGGATCAACAGTCACCCCTTCATTCTTAAACTGCTCAACATTACACCTGCATCACCAAACTCGCCAGCACTCACCTCGACACTCAAGTTCACAAACACATAGGCGGAATAGCTGGTGCCATTACAATTACCATTACCACAGACATTACAATCAACAGTAGCAACACCACCAACTGCATTCACACCAGAATGACACTTCTCCTCCTCCACCTTACAAACCATCTCACTGCAAACAATTTCAGCACCAGCCGTCATCTCAAAACGTTCGCAAATCCTTTAACAGATTCGGATCCGGATTTGGTATGATCCAGATGCAAAAAATCAAATCGAACATTAACCGAATTGGAATCTACCAGATTAAATCATTGTACGACATTATAACAAAAACTCAAACGCAATCTACCGTACTCTAACTACCTCACCCATATTTTTGTTGAAATTTGACAGAATCCTCAAAGATATGATATGAAACAAGATGTATTTGTATATTAACCTATACAATAACGCGGTATCTTAAAAGAGCTGTTGGTATGCAACCATAATTCATCATCTCCGTCTTCAGTTCTACATCCTTCCTCCATAAACCTAGGTTTTTTAATTTCAAAATTAGGACTACTCTGTAGGGGAGAGTTACCTGGTTGCAGAGGAAGGCACTGGAACAGAGGGATGAGTAGGCAGGGTGAAAAGGATGGAGCTTGATAGAGGGATGAATAGGAATTGAAGATTTTGGGTGTATTTTGTGGGTGGGTAACTAAAGATGGTCACGTAAACTAATTAAAGTGTGACTATATACAACTTGTAGTCACATTTTTTTGTTTTGCCATAACTATTGATAATTTTTAGACACATATAAAAACTTATAAGTGGCTGATAAATATCACTTTTTAGTCACATAAATACGTAAGTGGCTGTATATATATTATTTTTAGCCATATCATTAAAAATTTATTGTGCCAGTTAGTAAAATTTGGCCACACTTTTCTACTGTGACTAGTGATTGTCACACTTTTTATTGAAAGTGTGACTAAAGGTTTGAAAAAGATGTGTTTTCGCCACACAAATTAAAAAATTATACAAAAACTGTGGCAGTAGGTCACGTTTGGCCACACTTTTCGAGCTGTGGATAGACTGGCTAGTAAATGTCACATTTTTTTAAAAAAGTGTGACCAAATGTTTTGAACTGTAATACAATGGTCACATTAATAACAAAATATGTGGCTAAAAGTGTTTTAAAATATTATAAATAACCTTTAGCCACACATTTAGTCAGAACTGTGGCAGGCTTGTGTTTGAAAAAGTGTGGCTAAAGCCCAATTTTGACGTAGTGTATGGAATTCCACGCTCCACCTCTGGAGAAACCAAAGCCTAAGAAAAAGAGAAGATTCGTAGGCTGGAGACGTGTACGCAGGAGGAAACCAGCAACTAGAAAGGTTCCTAAAATAGAAAATCCCATAGATAAAGGAAAAGGAATTGTGATCGGAGAAGGTTCAAGGCAAGTAGAAATGGAAATTGGGGAAAGTTCTAAGCAAGTCGAGGAGTTGCCATTACAGGAGGAACTAGATCGCATCTTGGCAAGCTGTGATATCATTAGACCTATCAATACCAACCTTTACCCTTATCCTGCTGAAACTCAACTTCCAATAAATTTGGAACCAGCTATTCCAGATCCTCTGATCCATACCCAACCTCTAGGAGAAATAGATGAATGGTGGACCAATGATTGGCAGTTTCAAAACCTCCTCAATAACCCTTATACCTTTTTCCCTCAGTTCGACCCAGAACCTATACCAAACCCACCAATGAGCAATGAAAATTTAGCTGAACTCCGCCATTTTGGCGAGGAGCTGATAGGTGCAGGGAATAGAAGTCGGGAGGTGGGAGAGCAAATCTCCTGGAAGTACGACGAGAGGGAGCAACGTTTCTAGACTATCAGCAGAAGGGATGTGATTGTATAATAGTAATAGTAATAATAAAATAAGTCTGTAAAATAACCTACAAATAAAACCTTTGTAAGATAACGGTGTGTAATGATGCATAACATATATATAAAATGGGAATCGAGAAATCGATAATTTTGGCTAGATATGTGTTGTGAAAAATTGCATGATTATTTTGTGTATAATTGTTATTTACTCTATACTAATAAATTATATATATTAATTATCAGATGGAAAACGCTAATAATGAACCAGTAAACGAGGTTAACCAATCTGAGCAACACCAGGAAGATCAATTTCTGAATAGGCAAGATATCGAGAATATCGTTGCTCAGGGAATAGCCAATGTTATTCCAGCAATTCTTGCTGCTGCCCAAAAACCTGTTGAACCTCAACAAATCATTCCTAGTAAATGTACCCAAGAAGATAACTTCAATAATAGTGTAAACGGAGGCGGCAATCATACTAATCACGATAATGATCCACGGCAGGCCCCACTCCCTAAGAAAATGAAAGCTGCAACGCCTGGTTGCACTTACAAAGAATTCCTTGCTTGTAAACCAGCTGAATTTGCAGGCAATGAAGGGGAGACTGCGGCACTATGTTTGTTAGAGAAAACCGAAGCAGTAATTATGATAAGTAAATGTGCTGAAGAAGACCAGGTCATGTATGCGTCGAATCTTTTTAAAGAAGGGGCGTTAGAATGGTGGAATACGGTACTTCAATCCAAAGGAAGAAATATGGCCTATGCCATGAGTTGGGAGGAATTTAAGAAGCTAATAGAAAGAAAATTATGTCCCGAATACGAAAAAGAACAAATGGGTTTCCTATCCCGCGGCTCATGACCGGTTAAACCAAGGCTGGGGCCGTGACAACACCCAAGACAATCTCTCTTCGATTTTATGTGTTTGATTCTTGACTTCGCCGCCGCCAACTCTGTGATTTATCGATTTTTATGTAAAATCTATGTGTTTTATGTGTTTATTTGTTAGCGTTTTGAGATAAACAGTACGGTGGTACTGATGGTTTCGATTCCACATTTCTCGCTCCGCCAAAACACACACAATTCATGTCACGATAACAAATCGCTGCTACTTGTGATTAATCGCATGCTATACTACTCGTTGGGTGCTCGCTAATCGCAATCGCTATTCTCGAATGCGCGAACTTTGAATGATAGGTTTATGTGTTCTGACTGCCTCATGTACTTATGTGCTTTACGTTCTTACATGCTCCTACGTGCCTATGTGTTCTGTGATTGTGTGCTTATGTGATTATGTGTTTGAATGGTTGATGTGTTCCTGAGCTTTAGTAGTAGTACGTGTGAGGTGAGATTCGATTATATAGCGTTTTGAATCCTATGGCGTTGTCTATTGAAGACAATGTCGTCGTTTGGATCGTTTCATTCCCGTTCAGCTAAGCAAATGGTGAAAGTTATCCCCCAAATTGTTAGCGAGTTGAATGAAAAAGCTAGCAAGTCGTCTGAAGAGTCCTGGACGAATTCACCAAAGTCTGCTTTTAGCTTCAAGCAGTTCAAAGCTTGCGGTCCAAAGGAATTTACTGGCGAAGATGGTCCTACGGCCATGTTTCAATGGTTTGATTCGATCGAAGTCACCCTGCGCCAGAGTGGCTGTCCTGATAATCTCCGTACTCTTAACGCAACTGGAGTCTTCCAATCCCAAGCGCTAGATTGGTGGACGATCGAGAGAAACAAACGCGGAAATGATGCAGCTTACGGGCTGACGTGGGATGAGTTGAAGGACGTTATGATGCAAGAGTTCTGCGCTCCCCACAAGCGCCAAAAGCTGGAGGATGAATTCTTGCGTATCAAGCAGAAAGATAGAGACAACGCTGGTTTGACTGCTCGCTTCAAGCAGCTAAGCATAATCTGTTCGAGCCAAGTTACTACGCCTGAAATCACCATCAAAAAGTATATCCGTGCTCTTCTGGATTACGTGGCTGATTTCGTTCAAGCTGCAAAGACGACGACGATTCAGGAAACCTTCTTACTCGCTGCTGAGATCAGCGACAAGCAAGTCAAGTCTGGTTACTGGGATAAAGCCTCCAAGAATCTGCATCAAGTTACAACTGCCGCAACCGCTAAAACCGCCGCCACTCCGCAATCTTCAAAGTCCTCCCGTCACAAGAGGAAGAACAACAACAACAGTAGCAAAAATTGCGCTGTCACCACTGCTGCCCCGCTCCAATCAGTTCCTGCTCACCCGCAGTCTCAACACCGCCAAGTAGCGACACCGGTTACCAACGCACCACCGGCCAAGCGTGCATATACTGGTCCTCACCCTGCTTGCCCTACTTGTACTTATCACCACCCAGTGGGAATTGCCTACAGATACTGCATGCACTGCAACATGTACGACCATTTCACCGCCAACTGTCGTACAGGTCCACGTCAAGCCCCAGCTCCAGTTCAAGGTCAAGTTCCTGCTCAACAAGCTCTACTTCCTGCTCCTCAAGGCCAGCAAGCGGCTCCTGCACCCGTGATCCATGCTAGAGCTTGCTTTGCGTGTGGTGATCCCAACCACTTCGCGAACATGTGCCCAAATCGAGTGGTAAAGCAATAGCCACAACACCAGCAGCCCCAGCCCCAGCAGCAACCTCAGCAACAGCAGCAGCAAGTAGCTCGTGGACGCACTTTCAACATCAACGTCCGTCAAGCTCAAGCCGATAACAAAGTGGTATATATGCTTCGTGTTTATTTGATACAAGAGCCGATAACTGTTTTGTATCGTTTGAATTCGAAAAGCTCCTGAATCGTGAGCGCGCCCATCTCCCCTCGTCATTCGATGTTGAAGTTGCCACCGGAAGAACTGTCACTGTTAATTCTGTTCTTCGTGATTGTACTCTCGAAATCAACAATCACATCTTTCCTATCGACATTATTCCGATGCAGCTCGTTAGTTTCAACGTTATAGTAGGCATGGATTTTCTTCGCGAGAATCATGCTGAATATGTTTATTTCGATAAGATGGGTCGCTTCTCGCTCGCTAATGGTGATCAATTGTGTGTTTACGGTGAAGTCGCGTCAAAGAAACTCCAACTCATGTCGTGTGTCCAGGCTAGCAGGTATCTCCGCAAGGAATACCAAGCTTTCTTGGCACACATTGTAGTAGCGGAGAAAAGGAAGTTAAGGAGGTAGACCAGGTACCCATAGTTCGTGATTTTCCCCTCGTATTCCCTGACGACCTTCCGGGATTACCTCCGAGTCGTGATATCGACTTTCGCATTGACCTCATTCCTGGAGCAAATCCTGTTGCTAAAGCGCATTATCGTCTTGCACCGTCTGAAATGCGCGAACTCTCGAGTCAGCTCCAGGAATTACTTGATAAAGGCTTCATTCGCCCTAGCACCTCTCCTTGGGGCGCACCAGTCCTTTTCGTCAAAAAGAAGGATGGGTCGTTCCGGATGTGCATTGACTATAGGGAGTTGAATAAGCTGACCATCAAGAATCGCTATCCCCTGCCCCAAATCGATGATTTGTTTGATCAGTTACAAGGTGCTACGTGTTTCTCAAATATCGATCTACGCTCAGGCTATCACCAATTACGCATTCAAGAGAAGGATATACCCAAAACCGCTTTTCGCACTCGTTATGGCCACTATGAGTTTGTTGTTATGCCTTTTAGTTTAGCCAACGCACCCACGGTTTTTATGGATCTGATGAATCGTGTGTGTAAACCTTTTCATGACCACTTCGTCATCTGTTCATCGATGATATTCTGATCTATTCCAAATCAAAAGCCGGACACGCGCATCATCTACGTTTGGTTCTCGAGCTACTCCAAGGGAATCGACTCTTTGCCAAGTTCTCCAAGTGTGAATTTTGGTTAGAGGAGGTTCAATTCCTCGGTCATATTGTCAATAGTCAAGGTATCCACGTCGACCCTGCGAAGATTGAAGCTGTTAAGAGTTGGGTTACGCCTAAGAACCCATCTGAAGTCCGTTCTTTTCTCGGACTAGCGGGCTATTATCGCCGCTTTATCGAAGGATTCTCAAAAATCGACGTTCCGCTTACTTCTCTCACACATAAAGACAAGCCTTTAGTTTGGGGAACTGGACAAGAGACTGCCTTTCAAACCCTCAAGCACATGCTTTGCAATGCTCCCGTCCTTACTTTACCCGATGGAAACGATGACTTCGTTGTCTATTGTGATGCCTCGAACCTTGGTCTTGGTTGCATTCTCATGCAACAGGACAAGGTTATCGCTTACGCGTCTCTTCAGCTCAAGATCCATGAGAAGAACTTCATAACCCACGACCTCGAGCTAGGCGCAGTTGTTTTTACGTTGAAGATTTGGCGACACTACCTTTATGGTATCAAGTGTACGGTCTTCACCAACCACAGGAGCCTACAACACATCTTCAACCAAAAAGAACTGAATATGCGTCAACGCCGATGGGTGGAACTTCTCAACGATTACGACTGTGAGATCCGTTATCATCCTGGCAAAGCAAACGTCGTTGCTGAAGCCCTCAGCAGACGAAGCTACATGCATAGTGTTCGTAATGTCAAGCCCTACATCATCTCGAGACTCTCATCCGCGAAGTCCAACATGCTTGCATCATCGAGCACACTTTGAAGAAGGAAAGGATTCTCAACAATGGAGCCCAGCTAGTGAATAAGTCAAATGGGATATTCCATTATCTGGACCGAATTTGGATTCCCAAGCAGACCAATTTTTGACAGATTCTGATGGACGAAGCCCACAAGTCTCGATATTCTATTCATCCCGGTGCCGATAAAATGTACCAGGACCTTCGCTACAAGTACTGGTGGCCGGGCATGAAGTAAGATATCTCTCTCTATGTTTCAAAGTGCTTGACTTGCTCGAAAGTCAAGGCTGAGCATCAAAGACCCTTTGGCTTACTCGTTCAACCCGAAATTCCCATGTGGAAATGGGAGAGTATAGCTATGGACTTCATAACGAAGCTTCCGCGCACACCATCAAGTCACAACAGCATCTGGGTTGTCGTTGACTGCTTGACTAAATCTGCTCATTTTCTGCCGATACTAGAAGACTTTAAGGTAGAAAAATTAGCCCGAATCTACACCGATGAGATCATATGTCGACATGGGACGCCTCGCGACATCATCTCTGACCGCGATGGTCGGTTTACCTCGCATATTTGGGAAACGTTTCAATCTGCTCTTGGTACTACGCTTAATCTAAGTACCGCTTTCCATCCCCAAACCGACGGTCAGACTGAAAGAACGATCCATACCCTTGAAGACATGCTTCGCTCGTGTGTCACAGATTTCGGTGGTAATTGGGACGCATACTTACCTTTGGTCGAATTCTCGTACAATAACAGTTATCATTCCAGCATTCAAATGGCACCATCTGAGGCATTATATGGAAGAAAATGTCGATCGCCTATTGTATGGCACGAGATAGGGGACTCGCAAATAACCGGTCCTGAGCTGTTGCAAGAAACGACTGACAAAATCCTCCAAATTCGAGACAATCTGCTGAAAGCCCGGAGTCATCAGAAAAGTTACGCCGATAGACGACGCAAGCCCCTTGAGTTTGACGTTGGCGATCACGTACTCCTAAAGGTATCACCTTGGAAGGGTGTGGTCAGATTCGGCAAGAAAGAGAAACTCGCACCTCGATATGTTGAACCCTTTAAGATTCTGGAAAGGATCGGCAAAGTGGCCTACAGACTCGAACTACCGGAGGAACATAGCAACATCCACCCGACTTTCCACGTTTCGAACCTCAGAAAGTGTCTTCCTGAGCATGATTTACAAGTTCCACTGGAGGATCTCCAAGTGGACGAAACACTACACTTCGTGGAGAAGCCTGTCGAGATCATGGACCGAGAAACCAAGAAGCTCAGGCGCACACGCATTCCCATTGTGAAGGATCGCTGGGAAGGCAAACGCAGTGCAGAGTTCACCTGGGAACTCGAAAGCGACATGAAGGCGAAGTACCCGCAGTTGTTTGTTACGGATGAGGTCTAATTTACGATTTGTCACTCCTTGCTCAACTATTGTTTTAACTTGTAATCGAATCTTTCATTTTATTTTATTTTACTTTAGTTGTACTATGTGGAGTATCTATTAATAATCAAGGTTTAATCGATGTTTATCGCTTTATCGCTAATCGCATCGCAATCGCATTTGCAACTCGAATTATGCATTCCGGATATTGTTTTACATGTGTGTGCTACTTATGTGTTACCTGTGCGAGTTTATTTATGTTTTTGTTTTGTGGTGATTAATCGAAACGCAATCGCAACTCTATCGCAATCGAATCGCGACGCTAAACGCAAGTTTTTTATAGTTATTGTGCGTTAGATATAGTATTTGTGTGTTTATTATTAATTTATTGCATCGCTCTCTCGAATCGCATCGCAACACTCATCACACGAATCGAAACGATAAAACTCAACGCGTCGGACACCTAGATCGAGTGGCCGACCGATCGAGTGGCCATCCGAACGGATTGCCATCCGATCGGGTTTCCATCCGATCAGGTTGCCACCCGATCGGATTGCCATCCGACCGGTGACCAATCCGACACTATTGCGCTTTCCTCTTTTGGAAACCCTATAAATACCCTCCTGTCACATCATTTGTGATGTGACAGCCCTCTCACTCGACCAGCTCGATCAAGCCCTCTTTTCTCTCGATTTCTCGCGCTTGTAAGTTTTCAACTCAAACCTTGTACTTCTATGTTCTACACACACTTCTTCATCTTTTTCACCTTTAAATCTTAACTTTTAACCGTGAAATCACCGGATTTGAGGTGTTCTAGGATGATGTCATCATGGAGTTCTTATGAACTTCAAGGTTTGGCTTCATTCCACCAAGAACGACTTAGATCTGAAGGATTTCCACATGAATAATCATTGTTTTCACATAGATCTACACATATTCTTGGTTAAAAGGATTGAAAGATGGTTTTCTAACTTTCTTTCAACTCTTTTACACTCAATGCACTCAAAACCAATAGAATCGGAGCTCGTTCTGATCTTCTACTCTTTGTTAGTGATGTGTTAGTTCAAGATCTGAATTCTATCTAAGAGACAACCGATTTCGGGTTAAACATGAACAACCGTCTCGAACAGTGAACTGATCGGACTAGGGTGGTTCCTGTTCAATCGGATCACTTTGGTCAAGATGGGGTTTCTGTTGTTTAATACGTTGTCAAACCGTCTCGAACAAACCACAAAACATTCAAAATAATCAAGTTCAAGACGATTGGATTCGTGGGACGGATTGTCGTCCGATCGGATTGCCATCCGATCGAATTGCAATCATATCGGATTACACTTGAGCTTCCAAACACTTAAAATTTTCATTCAAACTTTCAAGGTTCTGAATGCCGAACGGATTACCGTCCGATTGGATAGCCATCCGATCGAATGACCAACCGACCATGTGACGTTTGGAACTTTGACACTTAATCATTTAAGATTTTCAAAGATCATCAGTAACTAACGGATTACCAACCGATCGGATTGCAATCCGATCGAGTGACAATCCTGCTGTGAACTTGTTCTCACTAAGTGTCCTGCCAATCGGATCGCTATCTGGGACCTGAAGGGTAGAGATACTTCTCTGTTTTCAAAATGCTACAACAAAAAATTCAAAGCCATCATACACAAACACAACCTTACCAAACGAATGTCAATCCAATCGAATGGCCATCCGATCGGATGACCATCCGATCGGATGACCATCCGAACGGATTGGCATCCGGTCGACTGGCCATCCGATCGGATTGCCATCTGACACTTAGTACATTGCACCGTTTTAGGCACCACTCATTGTTTATGCTATCATTAACTATTCAGGTTAATCTCTCTCAGCGCTCCCTTCAATCCAAGAGAGTGTTTAATTGTTAAACACAATCTGTGAGTATACTCGAACCCTTTTTGCTTCACACCCTTTTGGGTGTTACATACATTACTTCTTCTAAATCACAATCTACACACAACACAAACACTATTTATACGCTGAACGATATTGCATGCTATGTGTTATTCGGTGAATGCTTGTATGTTATGTTAACACAGTGATTGTTGCCTGACACCTTAGCAAGGATAGTACTATAGTTTGGACTCAACACCTGTCGTGGACAGGGGTTGTTAAGGGATTTACTTCACGTGTCCCAGTGGGGATATGTGTTGCGCATTCTACAACTCGCAGTCACGTCTGTGCATATTTCTCTGTCGATAACCTACTTGCCTTCACTTTGTACATGTTACATGCTGGTTATGCGTAAACTATTTCGAACTTTATTATACTATATAAAAATAGTATGCTCACCTTTACACTATGTGTATTGACTTTATTTTAATGTATATGACAGTTGTTTGAATGCTTAGGATGTTGTGCTTACCTGCTTTTGTGGAATCAAGTAGGAATTAGAGTCTAGAAACAAACAAACAATTTAAATTCTGAGTTGTCGAAACAATTTATTGTCTTTGAGATATTATGTCTGTAATAATTATTTTGCTGGATATGTTTTGGTATGGGACTTAACGTTAAATATTCGGTAACGAAAATTGTTATGGATTTCTCCTGGACAATCTGTTTCGCTCAGTGCCATGCCCCGATGTTTCCGTCATCGGTTGGGAGGTGACATTTAAGTTCAAAATTCATGAAGCCAAAATTTTTAAATAAACATGGAGATTTTATCATCTATGAAAACCATTGTGTGTTTATGTGCATACGTGCTTATCTGTTTATTTAGGCCTTATGTGTTATTTTTCATTTGAACACACACTTACTTTGTACGGTTACGACATGTCACGTCTCGGCCTATAGAGCCATTAGTAGTCCTGCTCATTGATACTGTCGAGCCTACACTTGAGATTCCTTCACCCGTCGTTCCAGAATCGTCTATTCCGCTATTCGAGTCACGTGTTTTGCTACACCTCTTTTAGTCTACACTCGCTGTAGGAAGATGAGTAGACCCATTGGAGAGATCGCATCGACTTCGAGAGCCGAGACAGCATCCGCTTTGAAGAAAGAGAAGGGGAATTGGGTCAATCGCTCTCACTTCGATCGTCAGTTCATCACGTTACACGGAGACTTGGAGACGACGAAGGGCAAAATGAAAGACTTAGAGGGACAGATGGACTACTATGATGAGCTTAAGGACTTAGATGATAGTGTGAGGGATCAGATGCATTGGAGGATAGTTGAGCTAGAAGAGCTTGTTAGGAAACTGATGGACTTCCTAGGATTGAAGCGTTAGTTGTTGGTTGTTTTTGTCGTTTGTTTTTTATGTCTCATTTGATGAACCCTATTTATGGCTTGCATGCCAAATTTTCAGATAATTAGGTGGAAATTTCGTATAGGCTTGTAGCGGGTGTTGATGTAGACACGCCAAATTTTGATTAGTCTTAGTACTAAAAACAAGCTTTGTAATTTCTGGTATAAATATCGAATAGTTTTCTTTTGGTTTAAAAAAAAAATTATTCTCAATATTATGTGGATATTATACATGCGCAATGTTTGGTCCACTAGCATTTAATGATTGAATCATTTTTGGATATCGTCTTATGTTGATATTATGTTGTAATAATAGAAACGACGAAATGCCGCTAAAAGCAAAACATGGTTCTAGACTACCTACCACCCCGGAAGAGTTGGCACAACTCATCGCCCAACACGTTAACACTGCCATGGAACAGCGTGATGCTAACCAGAATAATGGCAAGGAACATGGACGTGGTGCTCATGGTGTAACACCCCGAAAACGGGTTTGGTAATCAAACCACATTAATACTAAAGGACGTGTAAAATACAGTTAGTGGTAAAACTTACCCGGTAAATATTAGGATTTAAATAAATAAACCTAATATTAAATAAAAGTTGAGCAAATCATTTTGAGGAAAATAAAGTGAATAAAAGGCCCGAATTAACGGGACTTAAAACAGACTGGGTCATAATTTTCCCCGAACCTATTATGTTAACTAGGAATGTCTAACCTAGTAAATAAGATGGAATATTGTTTAAACTAAAGGAGTTGTGATCTATTTGATAACTAACCAAACACGAGGGGCCAAAGATGGATAAAATGAAAGCTTAATTATAAACAAAAAAAAACCCACACACAGGGGCGTGCGTAGGAGTGACCAGAAGAAAGCTCCATGGGAGCCCAACCCTAGTTCTTGCTAAATCTCTCAAATTGAATGTCCAAATCAGTTCCAAATCAAAATCCGAGCACGAATTAGTGATCTCCACTGAAAAAGGAGTCACAAGGTATGTAAATTTCATGAGAAATCTCTAGTTGAATTTCTGAGTAAACCTAGAGATTCAAAAATTGTTGATGCATGCTTGTTATATGGATGAAATAGGAACATTGTAGTGTGTAGGAGCAAACCCTAGACAAGTATATGTTGAAATCGTGCCTAATTCTAGTAAAATCCATGAACACCATTGAAGGTGATTGTTGTTAGGGTTTTTGATTGCAAAAAATTAGTGTTATGATGTCAAGACATGCTTAAATTGAAAGCTGAATTCAAATAGTTCCTGATCAGAATTTACAGCCAACTTGTATTGGCTGTAACCTGAATAAAACGTGACAAAAACGTGTGTTTCTTGAGTCTAAAATGTAATTCCAGGAAATATCTTTAAAACCCCACTGGAATCGCATTTTTTCGACGAAAATTGAGCGTTTTATGAATTTTTCCGTATCAAAGGTTCAAGTTGCGTTTTCTGGCAGAATTTGCAGCCCATTACGAATGTCATAACTCAATTTAGGAATTTAGTTATGATCTTAAATTTTTACTGTAGATAGCTTTAAGCGATTAAAAGAATCCCCAACTGGAATTTCGTCAATCGGATAAACGAGGAATTTTTAATGAATTTTTCCGTAGGCTGCAGTCAGAAGTGACGAATCTGATTGCAGCTTAGTAAATGAATTTTTACGAATTTTTGGTAAAGAGTTAGATCTTGAAATTTTAACACAAGGTCTAACCCTCCGAGAGGTACGCCATATAAAAAGATCATAATTTTTGAAGACTTGTAAACATGTTAAACAAGTCACCAAAAACAGCCCATTTTCAGTGATATGAAACGCCTAAATGAAATCACGGTCTAATTGGTGTGTAAAAACTGGAATTGTTAAGAGTTCGGATAAAAATGTCTAAGTGGGTTCAATGAACCAAATGTGCGTTTGAATATGTTAATAGATAAATTGACTCTTAGGAAGTCAAACTGACCAATGATTTGATTGAGTGATAAATTTGACATAAGACCCGTAAGGTGGGGTAGTCATAATTGATAATGACTAATCTAACCGTCTTACGAATTATGGTGATAGTTTGACGCCTAACGAGCTAGGTGGAAGCTTGATGAGGGAGCGGGTCAAACGAATCAAGAAGGAAAGGAAAAGCGTGGTTCGGATGTGAGGTAAGTGAACTTACACATTTTTGTAGAATACGTATCCATTCTATAAGTTATAAATACAATTGAGATAATATTTGAAATATGGTTACCGACGCAAATGATACGAGTCGGAACTAAAAACAAGTGTTAAAAGATATAGTAATGGTAAAACGGGGTGGAACGGTAAATTAGTCACGAAAAGACTAAGATAAAGTGAATTTTTCGAACGGCTACTTATTAAGTAAGCCTAAAATAATAATAAGGGTAAAACGGATCAAATGGTGGTATTGATACCATTTGACAATTAGCAACTAATAAGTATATGTCGAGTCTCATGCTCGCAGGATGAACAGCTCGCGAATTAGCGATTCTATGAATAGCAAATAAGTGAAGACAAGGTATTAAAACGGGTCAATATGTTGATCCGAGCCAGGTACGCATAATTATGTGGTAGTTAAAAGTGCTAATTTGGTCAAATAAATAGTGATGGTATTTCGCCGTAAAACAAACGACATAAAGTTGACCAAAAAGCCCTTGATGGGTAAATCGGGCAAACAACCCTTATAGGCTGTTTAGAAACATGTTTTATGGTAATGCAAACCTTAGATAAGCATGCGAGTTATAGGGATAAGGGTTCCCGGGCCAAATATCTAAAAATGATCATTTGCGTAAAATGACTTGTTGAAGGGTAAAATTTGGAAGAAGGGGTTTATTATGTTGAATCCACCACAAAATAGTTGTGGTGGATTATATGTAGTTAAATAGATATGGATTTATGTAGTGTCAAAAGAAGAGAGCAAGTTTTTAGATTAAATTGCTTGAATTCCCTAAAGGGGTCAAAACAATTTATGCACATAGCTTGCGTACTAGTCGCGCAACTTATAAAAAATTAGTATTATGAACCCGAGCTAAAGATTGAGTGTTAAATACATTAGCCTATGTATTTTGGTTGTTTAAGAATCAAGTTGGTGGTTTTAAATACAAACGGGTCAAAATGTTGATTTTGAATAATAAGCTGATTGCTTAAAAATCTGGAATTTTATTAGTTTGAGTGTTAAATTTTAACTCCATATGATGGAGAATTAAATTACGAATGCGTAGGAAAAAGAATCGCGTAAAACGGACTAGTAGATAAAAAGTTATGCCCGTTTAAAGTTAGATTTTTGTTGAATAATTGAGCTGGGCAGAAAATGCAGGATTTAGAAACGGACTTGCTGGAAATTGGTCTCCTCCGCGACACGCGACATGGTTCCTCAATTGGGGCGCGACACGCGACAGGTGTCGCGACTCGTGACAGGTTAAAGATTTCCTTCCGCGACACGTGGGAGGCATGATTTTGGAAATTTTATTTTTGATTATCACTATTTGATATTAGAACTTATTTATGCATGTTTATAAGCTGTCAAAACTAACTTTAAGTTGGTTTTGATCATAGGGAGTATAGCATGCATCCGGACGACGATCAAGCAATCAAGTTAACCGAACACATGTCAAATGAAGCTTCTGCAATGACTTTACTTTGTTTTTGTTTTAAGTGAACTATGTAAACACCTGGAACTATATTTTGTTTACTTTGAACACGTATGAACTTTGACTTGACAAAGTTTTTAGAAAGCCACATTTTTCGTATAAAATGCGTAATTTAGGGTTATAATCATGTTTAACTGAGACGGATATAATAAGGGTGTTACACATGGGCATGGTCTTGGTGGGACACAGATCAAAAACCCTTCGGGTAATATAATGATCAGAAAGTTTTAGTAGTTCCTGAGTTATGATATAAATCAGAGCGTAATCCTGATTTTTCATCAACCTTGTGAACAGTAGATAGGTGTACACACAAAACAATCCAGGGTTGTAACCCAAGATCATTTACTAGTGTCCTATGCAATGACGTGGCAATGATATGCGTGATATCGGGCTGTCAGAATGAGTCGTTCATTCAAATAGTTCAGCGTTCCGAACCTAGGACTGGAGATTCGAAAAAGCGCAAGCCGGAGAACTCGAAGAAGAATCTCGAAGAGGAACGTGAGAAAAAACGCAGTTTGGAGAAAGCGCGTGTAGCTAACCCTAGAGAGTTAGGAAAGGATAATGTTAAAGATGGCAGGAGTGGTCCTGAGAAGAAGACTCACGGTGATGAGCAAGGAAAATCCGCCAGATGTGGCCGAACTGGATATGTGACTTGCGAGTGCTATGCTAGGAGTACGTCGGAGGGAGTTGTACTTGAGGGATGCTACGAGTGTGGCGAGCAAGGACACTTCAAAAGAGATTTCCCGAAACTGAAGGGTCAGAACACCAAGGGCAAAGCTTTTAAGATGAATGCTGGAAAGGCACATGAAGATCTTGCTAATGTTACTGGTATGTTTTTTTATCAATAACCAATTTATGTTCGTACTTTTGATATCGGAGCTGACTTGAGTTTTATTTCGAAAAAAATTGAACCGTTTTTGTGTTCTCTAACAAGTAAGCTAAGTAAAATTACTCGAGAGAACTAGCAATTGGTAAGCTGATAGGAACTAGCGAGGTCGTTCGTGGTTGTAGTATTTAGTTAGGTGATCATAGTTTTAGTGTCAAATTATTACAAGTGGAGCTTGGGAGCTTTGACGTAGTTGTGGGAATGGATTGACTATCCAAGAACAAAGCTGGGATTATTTTCTCAGAGAAGTAACCTAGGATACCTCGTTCTGATGCTGGTGAAGCGGTAGTTGTTCACAGAGACCGATCGAGTCGAGTGTCGACAATGTTATGGAAATGCTAAAGTTGTTGTTAAAAGGTTATACTGCGTTCTTAGTTAACGTGGTGGATACGAAGGCCGAATGTAGGAAGATTGAAGAGATTCCTATCATTCGCGACTATCCAGAAGTTTTCCCTGAAGACTTACCTGGATTACCCCCTGCGAGACATATCGGGTTTAGAATTGATCGGGTACCCGGTGCTACACCGATTGCAAAATCTTCTTATAGATTAGCGCCGTCAGAGATGAAAGAATTGTTGAATCAGCTTCAAGAGCTACTAGACAAAGGTTTCATTTGACCGAGCTTTTCGCCTTGGGGTGCACCTGTTTTTTTTTGTGAAAGAGAAGGATGGATCCTTCAGGATGTGTAATGATTATAAGAGAGCTAAACAAGTTTACTATCAAGAATCGGTACCCTTTACCAAGGAATGACGATTTGTTTGATTAGCTGTAGGGATCCAACTACTACTCGAAGATTGATCTGCGTTCAGGATATCATCAGTTGAAGGTTGCTGACAAAGATATTCTGAAGACTGCTTTTCGAACATGATATGGCCATTACGAGTTTCTAGCCTTGCCTTTTGGCTTAACTAATGGGCCAGTAGTGTTTATGGATCTCATGAACAGGGTATGCAAACCCAATTTGGATAAATTCGTGATAGTATTCATCGACGACATACTTATCTATTCACGAACCAAAGAAGATCATGAGTATCATATGAAGTTGATTTTGGAGTTGCTGAAGGAAGAGAAGTTGTATGCCAAGTTCTCTAAATGTGAGTTCTGGATTCGAGAAGTTCATTTACTCGAACACGTCATAAATGAGGAAGGTATACATGTGGATCCGTCTAAGATTGAAGCGATCAAGAATTGGGAAGCGCCAAAGACCCCGTCGAAAGTACAAAAATTCATAGGACTTGTTGGGTACTACCGGAGATTCATTGAGAATTTCTCTAAATTAGCGCAGCCTTCGACACTAATGACCCAGAAGGAAAAAGGGGATTGATTGGACAGAAAAGCAGGAAGAAGCTTTTCAAACATTGGAAGGAATGTTGAGAGCGTGTGCGATTGATTTCAATGGGAGTTCGATACTCACATGTAACATCTGTGCTTGTTATCATTGTGAACAGTTTGTTTATCAATAAAACAATGTTATTTGATCCCAATGTTTGTTTGGTTGGTTTTGTTTTACATTTTTTTTATGTTTTGACTTTTGTTCAATTTCAAACTCTACATCGCTTTCTAGAGAGTTATACGCAAACTGGTGCGTAAACGTAATCAGTTTAATGCGACAAATACTCCGGAACATCAACATATACTTAACATACCTTAAATAACCTTTACATATCTTAGAAATAAGTTTTGAAGGCTTTGGTATGGCAAAAACAAGTTAATTAGCCTACAGGGACTAAATTTGACAAACTGTGAAAGTATGATGATTCGTACTAGAACAGACATTCCGAAGCATGACCATAAGTTAAACATACCATAAATATCCTTTACATAGCTTAGAAATAGGCTTTGAGGGGTTCGGGGTGCTAAAATAAACTTTTGGGTCATTCAGGGACTAAAAGCGTCAAAAAGTGCACAAGTTTGCATTCTCGCGCATAACTTACGTTCTGAATACATCTGGACATCCAAAATTTTATGTAAGCACTAAAATATTTTATTTTAGTGTTTGGCATGAGAAAAATCCATTCGTCACGCAATTTGGATCGTTTTTCGCGCTTATGCGCATTCCGTCGTAATTAAGCGAACATCGCGATCGTACGACCAAACGAACCAACATCCGGCATATTTTTGAGCATGTTTCATGTCCACAATGTCTAGGCATCATTTTAGGGCCTTAACGTTGGCTTAACGGGCCTTAAATGTGTCGGAAATGGCCTTAATGCATAACAGGGACCAAAAGTGACATTTGCTGTAACTTGCTTCTGACCAGAAGGGCCAGGCGGCCCGCGTGAGTTTTATGAGTCCCCTTACGCGGCTCGTGTCAGCTTCCCAGATCAGATTAATCTGTTTTAACAGCTGTTTACAACTGTTAACCACTCAAAACTCACCCACACTTGCCATTTCCTGCTCATGAGGGGCCATTTTGATATACCATAAGGTTGCAACAAGTGTAGGGACAAGATCAAAGCATGTTATTTGATAAACGATCCTAATGGTTCCAACATTCCTATAAATACCCAACCCTTTCAACCCCAAAAACCCACACCTTTGAAATCTGAATTTGCTCTCTAAGTTGTTGTGTTTAACACTTCATACCTGAGAGTATTCAGATTCAAACCTTCCGTTCTTGGACCCTTTGTAAGTGTTCCTTCGTTCTTTTATTCTTTTAGCGTTAAAGTCAAACTTTGTTTGACTTTCGGCATTGACCAGTTTATGGTCAACGCGAAGTTCGTTTGAACTTCATAACGTGAGTGTAATCACGATGGTTATAGTCCCTAGTGACTATACCTACTGATTACCACGTTATCAAGGCTCAGTGACGAGTCGTAGTTTCGGCCAAAATACGTATTCTTGCGTATTTTGTAACCAAACTACTCTTAGGTATCAAAACCGTTTGTTTTGATACCAAACTTGTTTTCTAAACTTAGGTAAGCAAGTTTTAACATGCTTAGCTCGTCACTTTTAGTTTTGTGCTTATATAGGGTCGTAAGGTAAGCGATCTAAACAATCGCTTATACTTTCGAACCCGACCCGTTTGGTCGATCATTAGGATCCGACCATACACATTAGGTGACCATAGTATATAGGGAATAACCTTCCGAGGTTATACCTTATGGTCACGATGTTTAGTTAGTTGTATGATAGTTAATATATATGCCTTAGGTAAATTACCAAAATACCCTTTTTATGCCAAAACTCATTTTAAGCATATGTAACATAACTTTTGTTATCTAAACTAATTTGGCAACAATATTAGACATGTTAAGGGATATATTACTTGTCATAGGACTAGTTAGGCGGTCCGAACGCGTTTCACGCGAACGACGCGTTAAAGTAGCTTAAGCTACCTAAACGGGTCGTAATGGGTCGTAAGCACTTAGGTTAGATTTCAGTTTAGTATGTAGGCTTTGTTAAACCATACTGCATGAGTTCCCATACTCGTTTGGTTTACGAACCCTCATTCTATCCAATCCTCCGATTTTAGGTCCGGTATATTAACATAGTTACCTATATTAGGTGCCTTTTGATATCCGTGGTCTCTAGCATTGTTTGGTTGTTACTCAAGGACTGCTAAGCAATCTCAAGTGAGTACATAGATCCCTCTTTTACTGTTTTTCAAACATTTTGGGGTGAAACACATGTGCCTACTTGTTACTTTCATGCTTTCCTGTTTTCACATCATATGCTTGCTATGTTCATTAGTACACTTATAGTACATGATTTACTTTACATTTCTGCTATGTATGTTGACTGATAGCATGCTAGCACATTGATATACATGACTTTTCTGCTTTGTATGTTAACTTAGCATACTTAGTACATTGTTTTCATATAACATGTTCACATTTGCTATGACATTTGGTTTGCACAAATGGGACTTATATACATTCATAAACATTAGCTATGCCGCTCGGTAGTAAGTACTGGTACCATAGGACTTGACAAATCCCATTCCTGACTTCCCGGGTTTATTTGGATGTAAGGAATGACTGAATCCGAAAACATTTCTTTTGATAACCTTGACTTAGGGTTATCCGACTGTCTCAAGGCTTGAATGTATGCGTTAACCTACCACATAAGTGTTTGTATCAATGTAACATGCATTACTTTGCAAAACATAAGTTTTTGATATATTCAAAATACTTTGTTTTGTACATTCTTACATTTGATTTATGTAACAACACATTACTTACCAGACATACATTTGCTACACATTACTTGACTACATTTGGACTATTAACATTTGATATGATTTATACAAGGACTTTTGACAATTGGTTTAAACATAGACTTTATACATTGGTGGTTTGTTTAAGTGACTTAAGTAACGAGATGTGAGTAATATGATACAAGCATGGTGGATACGCCGCTGGTACTTCCTATATATAAGTGTTTGTATTATATTGCCTATCATAGCGTTATTTAAATCATTCAATTTGGACTTATACATTTTATACAAGTAACACGATTTTCACAAGACTTTGGTTTACAAACAATTCACTTTATACAACTCATTTTACTTGGTTATACATTTAACCATACATTATTCTTTTATTTATACATATCATTTGATCTTATCGCTTTTTAAATGATTTACAAAACAAAAACAATTTAAAAGGTTCATGACTGACTTTTGCTAAACAACTTTTTCTAAACTTATAAGTCATGAATCCTATTTTCACAAAACCTATGTATCTCACAGGCATTTTTATGCTGACGTACCTATTTTCACATGTGTTTTCAGGAGCTTTTGCTTAGGATGATGATCGTGACACTAGGGCGGACCTGTGCCTTAGAGACATAAAATAAAGATAGAACTAGTTTAATTATGTTCTGAACTCTTTATTTCTTGTTTTGAGACAATGTAACACTCTTGTTTGATAAATAAAATATAACTTTTTTATGCCATGGTTGTGAAACAATTAATTCTGTTACAACACTCCCCGACGTTTCCGCCACGATTTGATGTTCTACGTGGTCGGGGTGTGACAGAAAAGTTGGTATCAGAGCCAAGGGTTATAGGGAATTAGGTTATTAGTAAAGCTTTGACCTAGACTATAACTTTCTAGGACCCCAACACAAGTTATCTTGTGTTTAGATTTTAAAGCATGCACTTCACCTATCCTTAGGTGATAACCACAACGGGAACATCAAGTTCGAATCCGCTCTGAAAACTAATCATTTGTTCTAGGATGATTGATTACTAGGTTTTGAACCCTCTGTTGTAAGGTTTTGAACCCTTCCAGTTTGATTTTTGGCCTTCTGCCTTCCAAATTTTCAAAATCTCGTCAAAGTTTTGGGTTCTGAATAGTGTGAACACGTGCAAACTGGAAGAGTGAATGCCTGTACCCTGGGTTTTCTGTCTAAGCCTAGAGTGTTTATACAAATCCACATAATCGGACCAGTCACTCTTACCTGGGAACTCTTGGGGTGAGTGTTCACTTATAGGCGAGCATGTCTTCGCGATACATTATTTTTGACCCATTTACTTTGATTAGTCACTGTGTGTTGCTTGTTTGCTTTGCGATGCGGGTGAATGACCACCATCTTTGCTTTTGTTGATTTTGTTTCATCTCATTCTCTTCATCCAATCATCTCACTCATTTCCTTTCATGTTTTCCTCTTTTAGAATGCCTCCTCGACGCGAAAACCAGATAGCGACTGCCGAACTGGCAGAGATTATTACGCAACAGATGGCTGCTGCATTCCCAAACCTCTTTGCTCAATGGAACCAAGCCAACAACAACAACAATGCTCCATGCAATTTCAAGAATTTTAACTCGGCTAAACCACTCAAGTTTAGTGGTTCTGAGGGAGCGACTGGGCTTCTTCAATGGTTCGAGAGCATTGAGAACACTTTCTGTCATGTTCAGTGTCCTGACAATCGCAAGGTCGAGTTTTCTTCGAGTGTATTTCAGAAGAGGGCTCTTACGTGGTGGAACGGGGTTATGAGAGACCGGGGTGCAGAAGTTGCTCTAGCACAAACTTGGGCCGAACTTAGAGCTCTAATGATGAGGGAGTTTTGTCCTCGTCATGAACAGTGAGCTTTGGAGAGAGAGTTTGATGACTTGAAACAAGACAGTGGCGAGCACTGGGCGTATATTGATAGGTATGAGGAGTTGAGTCTGCTTTGCCCGACTATGGTTACCCCACTCGACAAGGCTATCGAAAGGTACATCGACGGCCTACCTGACTCAGTGCAAGACATCATTACTGGTAGTAACCCTACCACAGTCCGTCAGGCGATCGAGTTAGCAGCGACATTGACTCAGTCGCAGGTTCGAAAGGGTAAGCTGCACAAAAAGGGTGACAAGGGTAAGAAGCAGGCGTCTGACAAAGAAGATAGCAAGAAAGGTCAAAACAAGAAGGGAATGGATTCTAGTTCCTCAAGAGGGTCTAGGAAGCGAAAGGCTTCCCAAAACTATGCCGTTACTACACAGGCTCAAGCTGCACCAAATTAGCCTGCGCAACCACCCTCCAAGAGGCCTTATCTTGGCAATGCACCTTTATGCAACAGGTGTAACGGCCATCACCTACCACATCTCCAATGTCGTCATTGCACTAACTGTGGAAGAAATGGTCATCTTGTCGCTACTTGTCGCATTCCTGTTAACCAGAATCAGGCAGTTCAGAACCAAGCCCAACAAGTTGCTCAGCCTCTTGCTCAGCAACAAGGTCAAGCTGCACGACCTCATTTTCCTCCTGGTTCGTGCTACAATTGTGTGGATCTGACCCACTACAGAAACCGGTGCCCAAGACTAGCTAACGCAAATCCAAATCAGAATTAGGCTCAGGCTCGAGGTCGAGTCTTCAACATGAATGCACAAGAGGCACAAGCGGACAATGAAGCGGTGAACGGTACGTTCATTATTAATAATCAGCCTGCATCTGTTCTTTTTTATACGGGTGCCGATAACAGTTTTGTGTCATTATCTTTTGAGCCATTGCTTCGCGTGTCTAGAACGAAACTAGGTAAGCCTTTGACAGTAGAAGTTGCTAGTGGTGAACCCATTGTTTTTTATTCTGTTCTTCACAACTGCCAGTTGAACCTTAACGACCATCTTTTTCCTATTGACCTCACGCCTATGCAACTTGGAAGCTTCGACGTTATAGTGGGTATGGATTGGTTAGCCAAGCATCACGCAGAGGTAGTTCGTTTCGAGAAGATTGTTAGTGTGCCGCTTTCGACAGGAGAGATCCTACAAGTTCGTGGTGAGAAACCTGCTGGTGGTCTCAAACTCATGTCTTGTTTTAAAGCTCGGAAGTATCTGTGAAAGAACTATGTGGCCTTTTTGGCACATGTTGTAGCAGTTAAGGGCAAAGGTAAATCTATTCAAGATATTCCTGTTGTTCGGGATTATTCTGAGTATTCCCTGAAGAGTTACTTGGTCTACCTCTAGCACGCCAAGTCGAGTTCTGTATGGATCTCGTACCTAGTGCAAACCCCATTGCCAGAGCTCCATATCGTCTTGCACCATCTGAGATGCAAGAGTTGGCTAAGCAGCTTCAGGAGCTCTCTGACAAAGGTTTTATCCGTCCTAGCTTTTCACCTTGGGTTGCTCCCGTTCTTTTTGTCAAGAAGAAGGATGGATCTTTTAGGACGTGTATCGATTATCGTGAGCTTAACAAGCTTACCATCAAGAATCGATATCCCCTACCGCGCATCGATGATCTCTTTGATCAGTTACAAGGTGCTTCTTATTTTTCGAAGATTGATCTGCGATCTGGATATCATCAACTTCGGGTGCATGAAGAAGACATTCCCAAGACAGTGTTCCGCACTCGTTATGGGCATTATGAGTTCACAGTCATGCCATTTGGTTTGACTAATGCTCCTGCTATTTTCATGGACTTAATGAATAGGGTCTGCAAGCGTTATTTGGATCAGTTCGTCATTGTTTTTATTGACGACATCTTGATATACTCTAAGACGCGAGCTGATCACGAGCAACATCTTCGTCTTATTCTGGAACTCCTAAAGAAAGAGCAACTTTTCGCCAAATTCTCCAAGTGTGAATTCTGGCTTAAAGAAGTTCGATTCTTAGGACATATTGTCAACGAACAAGGTATTCATGTAGATCCCTACAAGATCAGTGCGATTAAGGATTGGGATAAGCCTACTACTCCTACTGAAGTTCGTTCTTTTCTTGGACTTGCGGGTTATTACCGCCGCTTCATTGAGAACTTCTCAAAGATTGCAGTTCCTCTAACTGCTCTAACTCAGAAGAACAAGCCCTTTGATTGGGGATTCAAACAAGAGGAAGCTTTTCAAAACCTGAAGCAGAAGCTTTGTGACGCGCCTGTTCTGACCTTGCCTGAGGGCAATGATGATTTCGTCGTTTATTATGATGCATCTAAATTGGGTGTTGGTTGTGTTCTGATGCAAAGGAACAAAGTCATAGCATATGCATCGAGGCAGTTGAAGATACATGAGAAAAACTACACCACTCATGATCTTGAGTTAGGTGCAGTTGTCTTCGCTCTTAAGATCTAGAGACACTATTTGTACGGAACAAAATGTGTGGTTTTCACGGACCACAAAAGTCTTCAGCATATCTTCAATCAGAAAGAACTTAACATGAGGCAACGACGTTGGGTTGAGCTTCTAAACGACTATGACTGCGAAATTCGCTACCATCATGGTAAGGCGAATGTCGTAGCCGATGCATTGAGTCGTAAGGAACGTACTAAGCTTCATTGTGTTCGTGTTCAATCTGATATTCAAGCTCGATCCGATATCCAAGCCCGCATTTCTCAGGCTCAACACACTTGTGTTTCACAAGGTTTGATGGATATGGAATTTCCCTATCACATAACCCCTGATCTGGAACTGAAGGACAATGGATCGTATTACTTCATGGGCCGTTTGTGGGTCCCAAGCCAAGATAACCTTCGCACCTTGCTTATGGATGAAGCCCATAAGTCTCGTTATTCTGTTCATCCTGGTTCAGATAAGATGTATAAGGATCTTCGTATTCAGTATTGGTGGCCTGGTATGAAGAAAGACATTGCCTTATATGTATCAAAATGCCTTACTTGTCTAAAGGTTAAGGCTGAACATCAGCGTCCTTCTGGTTTATTGGTGCAACCAGAGATCCCAGTTTGGAAATGGGAAAACATTACTATGGATCTCATTACTAAACTTCCGCGCACAAAGAAAGGTCATGATGCCATCTGGGTAGTTGTTGATCGTCTTACTAAGTCAGCGCATTTCTTGCCAATCCGTGAGGATTTTTCTGCTGACAAACTTGCTAAAATCTATGTGGATGAAATTGTAGCTCGACATGGTATTCCTTTGAACATCATTTCTGACAGAGATACTCGCTTCACTTCTCATTTTTAGAGAACCATGCAATCTGCTATGGGGACCCAACTTAATCTGAGCACAGCTTATCATCCGAAAATGGATGGTCAATCTGAAAGAACAATCCAGACTCTGGAGGATATGCTTAGAGCTTGTGTAATCGACTTTGGTGGTAGTTGGGATTCACATCTTCTGTTGATTGAATTCTCCTACAACAACAGTTATCACTCCAGCATCAACATGGCTCCTTTCGAGGCTCTCTATGGTCGAAAATGTCGTTCACCAGTCTGCTTGAATGAGATCGGTGAGGCTCAGCTTACTGGACCTGCCCTCATTTTAGAGACAACTGATAAGATTAAGAAAGTTCGTGATAACCTTCAGACAGCTAGAAGCCGTCAAAAGAGTTACGCGGACCCAAAACGCAAGCCCTTGGATTTCCAAGTCGGTGATCGAGTATTACTTAAGGTCTCACCTTGGAAAGGTGTGATCAGATTTGGAAAGAAAGGAAAACTTGCACCTAGATACGTTGGACCATTCAAGATCGTCGAAAGAATCGGTAAGGTAGCCTAAAGACTTGAGTTACCTCCTGAACTTGGAAATGTTCATCCAACATTTCACGTGTCCAATCTCAAGAAGTGTTTAGCTGATGAGAACCTCCACATACCACTTGACGAAATTCGTGTTGATAAAACACTGAAATTTGTTGAGAAGCCAGTGGAAATCATGGAACGTGAAGTCAAGTGGCTTAAACGCAAGCGCATTCCTTTGGTCAAAGTTCGCTGGGAATCTAAACGTGGAACCGAGTTTACTTGGGAACGTGAAGATCAAATGAAGGCGAAGTACCCACATCTTTTCCCACGGGTTTCCTCTAATTAAATTTCGGGACGAAATTTCCACAAGTAGGGGAGACTGTAACATCTGTGCTTGTTATCATTTTGAATAGTTTGTTTATCAATAAAACAATGTTATTTGATCCCAATGTTTGTTTGGTTATGTTTTACATTTTTTTATGTTTTGACTTTTGTTCAATTTCAAACTCTACATCGCTTTCTGGAGAGTTATACGCAAACTGGTGCATAAACGTAATCAGTTTAATGAAAAAAATACTCCGGAATATCAACATATACTTAACATACCTTAAATAACCTTTACATATCTTAGAAATAAGTTTTGAAGGCTTTGGTATGACAAAAACAAGTTAATTCGCCTACAGGGACTAAATTTGACAAACTGCGAAAGTATGATGATTCGTACTAGAACAGACATTCTGAAACATGACCATAAGTTAAACATACCATAAATATCCTTTACACAGCTTAGAAATAGGCTTTGAGGGGTTCGGTGTGCTAAAATAAACTTTTGGGTCATTTAGGGACTAAAAGCGTCAAAAAGTGCACAAGTTTGCATTCTCGCGCATAACTTACGTTCTGAATACATCCGGACATCCAAAAATTTATGTAAGCACTAAAATATTTTATTTTAGTGTTTGGCATGAGAAAAATCCTTTCGTCACGCAATTTGGATCGTTTTTCGCGCTTATGCGCATTCCGTCGTAATTAAGCGAACATCGCGATCGTACGACCAAACGAACCAACATCCGGCATATTTTTGAGTATGTTTCATGTCCACAATGTCTAGCCATCATTTTAGGGCCTTAACGTTGGCTTAACGGGCCTTAAACGTGTCGGAAATGGCCTTAATGCATAACAGGGACCAAAAGTGACATTTGCTGAAACTTGCTTCTGACCAGAAGGGCCAGGCGGCCCGCATGAGTTTTATGAGTCCCCTTATGTGGCTCGTGTCAGCTTCCCAGATCAGATTAATCTGTTTTAACAGCTGTTTACAGCTGTTACCACTCAAAACTCACCCACACTTGCCCTTTCCTGCTCATGAGGGGCCATTTTGAGTTACCATAAGGTTGCAACAAGTGTAGGGACAAGATCAAAGCACGTTATTCGATAAACGATCCTAACAGTTCCAACATTCCTATAAATACCCAACCCTTTCAACCCCCAAAACCCACACCTTTGAAATCTGAATTTGCTCTCTAAGTTGTTGTGTTTAACACTTCATACCTGAGAGTATTCGGATTCAAACCTTCCGTTCTTGGACCCTTTGTAAGTGTTCCTTCGTTCTTTTATTCTTTTAGCGTTAAAGTCAAACTTTGTTTGACTTTCGGCATTGACCAGTTTATGGTCAACGCGAAGTTCGTTTGAACTTCATCACGTGAGCGTAATCACGATGGTTATAGTCCCTAGTGACTATACCTACTGATTACCACGTTATCAAGGCTCAGTGACGAGTCGTAGTTTCGGCCAAAATACGTATTGTTGCGTATTTTGTAACCAAACTACTCTTAGGTATCAAAACTGTTTGTTTTGATACCAAACCTGTTTTCTAAACTTAGTTAAGCATGTTTTAACATGCTTAGCTCGTCACTTTTAGTTTTGTGCTTATATAGGGTCGTAAGGTAAGCGATCTAAACAATCGCTTATACTTTCGAACCTGACCCGTTTGGTCGATCATTAGGATCAAACCAAACACATTAGGTGACCATAGTATATAGGGAATAACCTTCCGAGGTTATACCTTATGGTCACGATGTTTAGTTAGTTGTATGATAGGTAGTATATATGCCTTAGGTAAATTACCAAAATACCCTTTTTACGCCAAAACTAATATTAAGCATATGTAACATAACTTTTGGTATCTAAACTGATTTGGCAACAATATTAGACATGTTAAGGCATATATTACTTGTCATAGGACTAGGTAGGTGGTCCGAACGCGTTTCACGCGAACGACGCGTTAAAGTAGCTTAAGCTACCTAAACGGGTCGTAATGGGTCGTAAGCACTTAGGTTAGGTTTCAATTTAGTATGTAGGCTTTGTTAAACCATACTACATGAGTTCCCATACTCGTTTGGTTCACGAACCCTCATTCTATCCAATCCTCCGATTTTAGGTCCGGTATATTAACATAGTTACCTATATTAGGTGCCGTTTGATATCCGTGATCTCTAGCATTGTTTGGTTGTTACTCAAGGACTGCTAAGCAATCTCAAGTGAGTACATAGACCCCTCTTTTACTGTTTTCCAAACATTTTGGGGTGAAACACATGTGCCTACTTGTTACTTTCATGCTTTCCTGTTTTCACATCATATGCTTGCTATGTTCATTAGTACACTTATAGTACATGATTTACTTTACATTTCTGTTATGTATGTTGACTGATAGCATGCTAGCACATTGATTTACATGACTTTTCTGCTTCGTATGTTAACTTAGCATACTTAGTACATTGTTTTCATATAACATGTTCACATTTGCTGTGACATTTGGTTTGCATAAACGGGACTTATATACATTCATTAACATTAGCTACGCCGCTCGGTAGTAAGTACTGGTACCATAGGACTTGACAAATCCCATTCCTGACATCCCGGGTTTATTTGGATGTAAGGAATGACTGAATCCGAAAACATTTCTTTTGATAACCTTGACTTAGGGTTATCCGACTGTCTCAAGGCTTGAATGTATGCGTTAACCTACCACATAAGTGTTTGTATCAATATAACATGCATTACTTTGCAAAACATAACTTTTTGATATATTCAAAATACTTTGTTTTGTACATTCCTACATTTGGTTTATGTAACAACACATTACTTACCAGACATACATTTGCTACACATTACATGACTACATTTGGACTATTAACATTTGATATGATTTATACAAGGACTTTTGACAATTGGTTTAAACATAGACTTTATACATTGGTGGTTTGTTTAAGTGACCTAAGTAACGAGATGTGAGTAATATGATACAAGCATGGTGGATACGCCGCTGGTACTTCCTATATATAAGTGTTTGTATTATATTGCCTATCATAGCGTTATTTAAATCATTCAATTTGGACTTATACATTTTATACAAGTAACATGATTTTCACAAGACTTTGGTTTACAAACAATTCACTTTATACAACTCATTTTACTTGGTTATACATTTAACCATACATTATTCTTTTATTTATACATATCATTTGATCTTATCGCTTTTTAAATGATTTACAAAACAAAAACAATTTAAAAGGTTCATGACTGACTTTTGCTAAACAACTTTTTCTAAACTTATAAGTCATGAATCCTATTTTCACAAAACCTATGTATCTCACAGGCATTTTTATGTTGACGTACCTATTTTCACATGTGTTTTCAGGAGCTTTTGCTTAGGATGATTATCGTGACACTGGGGTGGACCTGTGCCTTAGAGACATAAAATAAACATAGAACTAGTTTAATTATGATCTGAACTCTTTATTTCCTGTTTTGAGACAATGTAACACTCTTGTTTGATAAATAAAATATAACTTTGTATGGCATGGTTGTGAAACAATTAATTCTGTTACAACACTCCCCGACGTTTCCGCCACGATTTGATGTTCTACGTGGTCGGGGTGTGACATCACATGCCATTGGCAGAGTTATCTTACAATAATAGTTATCACGCTAGTATTAAGGCCGCTCCGTTTGAAGCCTTGTATGGATGGAAGGGTCGATCGCCACTTTGTTGAACTGATGTGGGAAAAGGTAACTAACCAGACCTGAGCTTATCCAGGAAACCAGCGTCAGGGTTTGCCTAGATCGAGGGAAGGTTAAAAGTCGCCATTGATCAACAGAATAATTACATGGACAAACAAAGGAAACTATTGCTGTTTCAGGACGAACATTATGTTTTGTTGAAGGTTTTATCTTGGAAAGGTGCTATTAGGTTTAGCAGAGAAAGAAAAGCTGGGCCACACTGATTAGGTCCTTTCGAGAGCCCATCTTGAGTTGGATCAGTCGCTTATAGGCTCAAGCTACCATAGGGATTGAGTGGAATACATGATATGTTTCATGTGTCCAGTCTAAAAAAGTGTAGAATGGATAATACACTGATTATATTCTTTGTTGAGGTTGATTTAGGCAATAAACGGAAGTTTATCGAAGTACCGTAGAAGCTGTATGGTTGGTTAGAAGAGTTATGTTGATAACCGGAAAGACGATTACAGATTCCTAACTGTATATGCGATCTTTTGATTGTGCAATCCGTGGAAAGAGGATATTTGGAATAAATGCAAGAAGGGAAGAAAACGAGCTCATGGGATTAGTTACTTTTGAAAGCCCATCTCGAGTTGGATAAATCGTATGTTGACTCAGACTACCTTAGATATAGGACATTGTATATGTGAATATACGTATGTCAAACCTGAAATGGTGGAACATTGACTTTACCCTTTCTGATTAAGTACTCGTAAACGATGAACCTTGGAAAAGGTAGATAGCGTTGAGACAAGAAATTAGGAAATGAGATTATATAATATAGGTCTACGAGGATTCTTCGTAAGAATCAAAGTTTCTCGTAGAAACTACAAGACCATATTCAATAAGAAGGTTCTTACTGTCTCCACCAAGTGCGAAAACAAAACCTGTAGAGAGTAAAAATTTCGGGGACGAAATTTCCTAAACAGGGGGAGACTGTGACACCCGGCTTTTCAGGCCGTACCGTACAAATGTAACACGTGTTGTGAATAGATAAAAAGGTTGTATTTGACTGATTATGATATTTATATATGATATTTAATGAGTTGGTAAATCCAAACATTGGTAAATATTATGTTGGCAACGATAAAATAAACGCTTATCGCGTAACGATTAAAATGCGAAACGAACGTCGGTGACCCCCTGATCAGTGTTAAAATCCTAAAAATAGTCTGTTATGATTAGAATAGTAATTTTAAACATATTCGTGAGGAAAAATAAATTAAAACGCTAAGAAACTCTATTTTTCGAGTTTGAGCGCATACCGCGTGATACTGCACGTATCTGATAAAATATTGTCAACGCAGCCAGTCTAGGCAACTGATAATTATTTCAGTAATAATTTAGTATGATTATTTTTATAGAATTATAAAAATAATTTAAAACGCACTAAAACGGGATTAAAACGCTAGATAAAATACCCGGTATCCAGTAAAATACCAGTTTTTGATCTATATATATATTATACATATGTATGCGTGTATATATGTGAGAGATGGCATAAGGTGGCAGCCATAGAGATGCATTCTCTCTCCTCTCTCCTCCAAGTGTTGGCTAGAAAAGAGATGGAGTGATGATTATGCTTTTGTGTAATCTTACATATCTTACAAACCCAAGAAATCAAATCAAACCAAATCACCCTTTCTCTCTCTCTTGAACTCGATCGAACACATACCCACATCCATACATTTTCAATTTTCAATCTCATTCTTGAAGATTTGAAGGCATTCCAAGGTGTTTACAAGTCCATTTGAAGGTTTGAAGGTGATTTCAAGGTGTTTCAAGCAACAATCAAGCCCCATATCATCAATCTTTACTAAAAATCATTCAAGAACTTGAAGGTATAAAATATATTTTAAAAACCTTGTTTTTTATTTTTGATGATCTTGATGATGATGGAAGTTTCTCTTTGTTCTTGAGTTTAATCAAAAACTTGACAACAATAACAAATGGGTTTTTCAATAAAATAAAAATGGATGTATGTGTGTGTGTGTATACATGGGGTCGTACACATGTATGTGTGTATGTTAGAATGTGAGTTTTGATTTTTGGTTGATTCATGTTTGATTGATTCATGTTTGATTGATTCTTGGAAGATGATGCATGCATGTTTAAAAAGTTGTGATATGGAAGCTTTTTGATTTGAAATGAGTTTATGTGAAAAGTAAATTTTTAGAATCATGTATGTATATGTATATGGTCGTGTATGTATGTGTAGGTATGCATGCATAAGAATTTTTGATGTTAAAAGTCTTAGATGTGTAAGAATGTGCATGTCTTGCATCTATGATAGAAGATTGGATGATAATCATGTGTAGAATATGATTGTTCTTGAATACTTGAACATGATTTAAATATATGTTGGATATATATGTTAGTTCATATAAAATGAGGATGATGATATATGGATGCACTAGATGCATTTACTTGAACATGCATGATGATTTGTGATCATGAAATGATGATTTGAATATGATTTGATAAAACTAAATTTTAATAAGAATCTAAACACTAAAAATATTAATATTTGAAGTGTTAAAATGATATACAACTTTGACATAATGTTTACTAGCCTTGCATGTTGTATTTGGTGCTTTAGGAGTTGTAAAATACGTGAAATCGCATGATTTATGTGACTTACACAAAAACTGCACTAATCTGATTATAACCAATATTTTAATCAGTAAATACCATGTATTGTGTTAAAATATCAAGTCATTCCGAGTTGGGATGATTATAGTAACGTTTAACGCAAAACTATGCGTTAAAACAGTCAAAAATCGGCTTTTCAAATGATTTTTATGAAACTGATTTAGATCAGTAAGTAAACTGATATTTTTTGTTTAAAAACAAGTATTTTAACTAATGTTAAGTTTACTTGGTGTTTGGTTGGTCATAAATGACTTCCGACGCCCGAAAATGTTACCGAATCGCTAAAATACGCATTTTTCAATGAACACTAGTATGGGTAATTTTTGGGTGAACCTTATGTGTTAAGATATGTTATGTGATTTAAACATGTGAATGTGAAAATATTTTAAGTTTTAACAAGATATTGGAAATTTAGATTATGCATGTAAACTTGTGCGTTTTGTGTGATAGAAACGGCGAAAATTGCGTTAAATATGTAACTTGTTTGTCGAGCATGAAATTTGATACTTATAACATATTTTATGTATATTTGGCTTAAAAATGACAAAATAGGTAAGTTAACGAGATTACGCGTGTTTCGATAATAATTTTTGTGAACTTTTATGTATATATATTACGACGCGGAAATCGTAGATATATTACGTATAAACGGGTGTGTTAACGGATTTACATGATAACGGTCACCAATAAAATCGTTCAAGTCGCAAAGTCTTAATATATATATATATGGACTCATATATACATATATATATATATATAATAACGTGCCAACATGATCAAAAATGATAACTTTTCGAGAAAATTTCAAAGTTATGTGATAATTCTAAGAAACGGAGAAACTTAGGATTATTGTGATATATATTGATTTAAAAATCGTTCCTACATATAATAGGACGTGTAGAAATCAATCTGTGGGATTGCACTATTTAAAAATACGCACCCAAAGGTGAGTGTCACTAAACCCCTCTTTTTACTGCTTTGTATATGTTTTGGGGGGTAGAACACGCAATAAAGGGTTTAATAATGTCTTTGGATTAAAACATACTCTTTTAATATAAATTATATATTTTCGTTGAAAATATATGGAGTTTGATAAATTATACGTTTCGAGATAAAACATTTTTTATGATTATATATTTGGGGGAAAACAACCGTATAGTTGGAACGAATTTGCTTGATCTCAAGAGAGTAAGTAACAGCATAGGCTTACATTTCAGTGGGGATATCAGGGGATTCATACAACATCATATATTAAATTTGTCATATTAGTAGGATATATATATATATATATATATATATATATATATATATATATATATATATATATATATATATTGTACGTGAGGCAGACATCATATATGGTCTTAATATGGACCCTGCACCAATGATGTCGTTTAATCAATTAAGTATTGCACATGATGAATTGTTGGTAGATCTATCGGGTTGACAACCCCATCGTGACCGGTCGCCCCGTGTCAAGTCAAACGATGAATTTAAATTCTGGTTATTGTCTAGCATTGATTATCACTGCGTGGTATATATATAGTTCATATTGTCTAGCTAACATACGAGTCTGAACGTTGACGCTATGAATTTAATATATAAAACTTGGGAAAATGCCTTAATGTCGAGTTTTCAAAATTTCGACGGATGACCCATGGATTTTATTAAGTAAGTAAATGGACTTTCTAAAAATTATATGGATGTTTTACAATAAACACATAATTAGAAAGTTTTCCTTAGGATTAAATTGTTTAAATTTGTATATGTGAACTCACCTTCCTTTGTGTTGACACTTGATTTTAAACGTGTTCTACAGGTACTTAAGTTCGGCTTCGGGAATCTTGGCGTATCTTGTGTTTGATGATGCATGTTGTGTTACTTAAAAATGTTGGACTAACTTTTTAAACTTTCTGGGACGAATGTAATAAGATCCGCGAGGATCAAAGACAACTTAACTTGTGTGGTTGTGTCGTGTTTCTAAAATGAAATGTTTAATAACTTATGTTTTAAATAAGTCAATATGTCCAACAAATAAGTGCATCGTTCAACAAGATATAAATGGGCACCAACTTCCGTCACCACTACCTTTTAAATTCCGTTCCGACGTTTTTGGGGTGTGACAGAAGTTGGTATCAGAGCCAATGGTTGTTAGCGAACTATATGTTTTCGGGGAAAACTCTGGACTTCAACCAAAGAATTTTGAGGTTTAAGTCCAAAATTCAAGAAGCAAAATTTTTTAAATAAACATGGAGATTTTATCATATATGAAAACCATTGCATGTTTATGTGCATACGTGATTATCTGTTTATTTGGGCCTTATGTGTTATCTTTCATTTGAACACACACTTACTTTGTATGGTTACGATATGTCATGTCTCGGCCTATAGAGCTAATAGTAGTCCTGCTCACTGATACTATCGAGCCTACACTTGAGATTCCTTCGCCCGTCATTACAGAATCGCCTATTCCGCTATTAGAGTCACGTGTTTTGCTACACCTCTTTTAGCAAGACAGCATCCGCTTTGAAGAAGTAGAAGGGGAATTGGGTCAATCGCTCTCACTGCGATCGTCAGTTCATCACGTTACACGGAGACTTGGAGACGATGAAGGGCAAAATGAAAGACTTAGAAGGACATACGGACTGCTATGATGAGCTTAAGGACTTAGATGACAGTGCGAGGGATCAGATGCACTGGAGGATAGTTGAGCTAGAAGAGCTTGTTAGGAAACTGCTGGACTTCCTAGGATTGAAGCGTGAGTTGTTGGTTGTTTCTGTCGTTTGTTTTGTATGTCTCATTTGATGAACCCTATTTATGGCTTGCATGCCAAATTTTCTGATAATTAGGAGGAAATTTCGTATAGGCTTGTTGCGGGTGTTGATGTGGACACGCCAAATTTTGATTAGTCTTAGTACTAAAAACAAGCTTTGTAATTTCTAGTATAAATATCGAATAGTTTTCTTTTGGTTTAAAAAAAATTATTCTCATTATTATGTGGATATTATACATGCGCAATGTTTGGTCCACTAGCATTTAATGATTGAATCATTTTTGGATATTGTCTTATGTTGATATTATGTTGTAATAATAGAAACGACGAAATGCCGCCAAAAGCAAAACAGGGTTCTAGACTACCTACCACCCCGGAAGAGTTGGCACAACTCATAGCCCAACACGTTAATACTGCCATGGAACAGTGCGATGCTAACCAGAATAATGGCAAGGAACGTGGACGTGGTGCTCATGGGCATGGTCTTGGTGGGACACAGATCAGAAACCCTTCGGGTAATATAATGAACGGAAAGTTTTGGAAGTTCCTGAGTTATGATATAAATTGGAGCGTAATCCTGGTTTTTCATTAACCTTGTGAACAATACATAGGTGTACACGCAAAACAATCCAGGGTTGTAACCCAAGATCATTTACTAGTCTCCTATGCAATGACGTGGCAACGATATGCGTGATATCGGGCTTTTAGAATGAGTCGTTCATTCGAATAGTTCAGCGTTCCAAACCTAGGAATGGAGATTCGAAGAAGCTCAAGCCGGAGAACTCAAAGAAGAATCACGAAGAGGAACGTGAGAAGAAACGCAGTTTGGAGAAGGCGTGTGTAGCTAACCCTAGAGAGTCAGGAAAGGATAATGTCAAAGATGGCAGGAGTGGTCCTGAGAAGAAGACTCGCGGTGATGAGCAAGGAAAATGCGCCAGATGTGGCCAAACTGGACATGTGACTTGCGAGTGCTGTGCTAGGAGTACGTCGGATGGAGTTGTACTTGAGGGATGCTACGAGTGTGGCGAGCAAGGACACTTCAAAAGAGATTGCCCGAAACTGAAGGGTCAGAACACCAAGGGCAAAGCTTTCGAGATGAATGTTGGAAAGGCACATGAATATCTTGCTAATGTTACTGGTATGTTTTTGATCAATAATCAATTCATGTTCGTACTTTTGATATCGGAGCTGACTTGAGTTTTATTTCGAAAAAATTTGAACCGTTTTTGTGTTCTCCAACAAGTAAGCTAAGTAAAAGTACTCGATAGAACTAGCAATTGGTAAGCTGATAGAAACTAGCGAGGTCGTTCGCGGTTGTAGTATTTAGTTAGGTGATCATAGTTTTAGTGTCAAATTATTACAAGGGGGGCTGGGGAGCTTTGACGTAGTTATGGGAATGGATTGACTATCCAAGAACGAAGCTGGGATTATTTGCTCGGAGAAGTAACCTAGGATACCTCATTCTGATGGTGGTGAAGCGATAGTTGTTCACGGAGACCGATCGGGTCGAGTGTCGAGTGTCATCAGTGTTATGGAAATGCTCAAGTTGTTACGAAAAGGTTACCCTGCTTTCTTACTTAACGTGGTGGATACGAAGGCTGAATGTAGGAAGATTGAAGAGATTCCTATAGTTCACGACTATCCAGAAGTTTTCCCAGAAGACTTACCTGGATTACCCCTTGCGAGACATATCGAGTTTAGAATTGATCTGGTACCCGGTGCTGCACCGATTGCAAAATCTTCTTTTAGATTAGCGCCGTCAGAGATGAAAGAATTGTCGAAGCAGCTTCAAGAGCTACTAGACAAAGGTTTAATTCGACCGAGCTTTTCGCCTTGGGGTGCACCTGTTTTTTTTTTTTTTTTTTTTGTGAAAGAGAAGGATGGATCCTTCAGGATGTGTAATGATTATAAGAGAGCTAAACAAGTTGACTATCAAGAATCGGTACCCTTTACCGAGGATTGACTATTTGTTTGATTAGCTGTAGGGATCCAACTACTACTCGAAGATTGATCTGCGTTCAGGATATCATCAGTTGAAGGTTGCTGACAAAGATATTCCGAAGACTGCTTTTCGAACACGATATGGCCATTACGAGTTTCTAGCCATGCCTTTTAGCTTAACTAATGGGCCAGTATTGTTTATGGATCTCATGAACAGGGTATGCAAACCCTATTTGGATAAATTCGTGATAGTATTCATCGACGACATACTTATCTATTCACGAACCAAAGAAGATCATGAGTATCATATGAAGTTGATTTTGGAGTTGCTGAAGGAAGGGAAGTTGTATGCCAAGTTCTCTAAATGTGAGTTCTGGATTCGAGAAGTTCATTTACTCGAACACGTCATAAATGAGGAAGGTATACATGTGGATCCGTCTAAGATTGAAGCGATCAAGAATTGGGAAGCGCCAAAGACCCCGTCGGAAGTACGCCAATTCATAGGACTTGCTGGGTACTTCCGGAGATTCAATGAGAATTTCTCTAGATTAGCGCATCATATATGGTCTCAATATGGACCCTGCGCCAATGATGTCGTTTAATCGATTAAGTATTGTACTCTATGAATTGTTGGTAGATCTATCAGGTTGACAACCCCGTCGTGACCGGTCGCCCCGTTTCAAGTCAAACGACGAATTTAAATTCTAGTTATTGTCTAGCATTGATTATCCCTGCATGGTAAATATATAGTTCGTATTGTCTAGCTAACATACGAGTCTGAACGTTGATGCTATGAATTTAATATATAAAACTTGGGAAAATGCCTTAATGTCGAGTTTTCAAAATTTCGAGGGATGACCCATGGATTTTATTAAGGAAGTAAATGGACTTTCTAAAAATTATATGGATGTTTTACAATAAACACATAATTAGAAAGTTTTCCTTAGGATTAAATTGTTTAAATTTGTATATGTGAACTCACCTTCCTTTGTGATGACACTTGATTTTAAACGTGTTCTACAGGTACTTGAGTTCGGCTTCGGGATTCATGGCGTATCTTGTGTTTGGTGATGCATGTTGTGTTACTTAAAAATGTTGGACTAACTTTTTCAACTCTCTGGGACGAATGTAATAAGATCCGTGAGGATCACAGACAACTTAACTTATGTGGTTTTGTCGTATTTTTAAAATGAAATGTTTAATAACTTATGTTTTAAATAAGTCAATATGTCCAACAAATAAGTGCATTGTTCAACAAGATATAAATGGGCACCAACTTCCGTCACCACTACGTTTTAAGTTCCGCTGCGATATTTTTGGGGTGTGACATTTTATACGTATACGTATACCGTATTTATACTTGTATTTGTACATTCCATGGTATGTATGTACGTATTTTATATGTATTTGTATACATGTACAATGCTTGTATTTTTGCAATACCACCAAGTGTATTTTTGTACGTATTTTTATGTATTCGTATACTTGTACAATTCTTATATTCCCATAGGTTTACACTTAGCGAAGTTTTACCTTATACTCTTCGGAATTTCGTAGTCTTGAAAATATATATAGTCGAGTCTAAAAATTATATTATTTTAGTGTTTCGTCGTAGTAAACCAATATACATATTTTCTTGTCGAAAGTGACCAAATGTCGTCCGTGGTATGTGCACACTCCTTGTTGTGACGCTAGGGCGATCGTTGCTGATGGCGATGCGTTTATTTTGTTAGCGTGTTTATTTTATATTTCACGTCGGTTTTCGATATATATTATCATCTTGTCAATATATATATATATATATATATATGTTTTTGTATGGTTTGTCCGATGTCTGATTGTCCATTGTTCGCGTCCCGTTTAAAGGTAATACATAAGTGCACTTCATATGTGTAAGTTTTGTGTATTATTTTCCGATAAAGATATAAACTAGGTTTCTTGTCCAATTTATACCTTTGAGTTATTTATACAATTTCATGTATGGTCTATTCTTTGTATTTAGTGAGTAGAAGCCTAACTCCAATACATACACACAATATACATGTATTTATACACATACACATATGAAGGTTATCAATTTATGTATATATATTTTTTTTACCCCTAAAAATATATATACTAAATAATACTCCTTTTTATCTTTTAAAAATATATATAAGTATTTATTAAATCCTTGGAAGTTTAGGGTTTAAACATTTTTGTTAAAACTTCCTTAATCACGATTAAGGTCACTCATCGCGTTTAGCCCAATTAATAACCCTATTAATCATACTTTAATCGCGATTAGATTTTTATAAAATTTCGCCATTGTCACACCCCAACCGATGATGGAAACATCGGAGTGAGATGAACGAGAATGCTCGAGACTTCATAACACTAAATATGACAAGTATTTAATAACAAATTTCATTTCATTGCTAAGATCAAGTACATTGTTTGAAATAGAAATACAGCAAGTTGAAACTAAATGAATTACAATACAACAAGTATTAAAGTTTAAAGTGCATTTCTAGGCATCCTACTAGATTCTGTGCATCATCATCATCAAAATCCCGCAATACGTTGTAAAGTATAGTTTAATACAAAAGTATTGGCGAGTATACAAGTTTTGAGTACTAGCATATAATTATAAGGGTTTGAACAATCCACATGACAAAAATAAAGAACGAGATTAATGTAAACAAGAATGCAATTATACAACTCAGTCATCTGATTACTGCAAGAATTAAAGACTTAACATGACCTCAAGAATATGGGCGATGCGTTAATCCTATAGCGCTATACATGTTAAGTGGAGGCTCGTACGAAGTTAATGACAAGTAAATCACACAAAAGAATCATCCAAGTATATAAATCAAGTATCCCGTATTTAAGCATGTATGATTAGATTGTTTGTGTTTGTGATTTAAGCATAAAGTATGATTTCGTGTGTTTAAATAGTATAACATATTGCACCCAAAAATGTAAAAGGAAAAAGGGGTCATGTATACTCACAAGTTTTCAAAAGCTTTCCGATTATTCGTGAGTGACGAGTTGTTTGAGAATGGGGAATTGAAGGTAAGGACGTACGTCGTTTATGGAGTACTTAGATTCGGGATTTAGAATGTAAGTACAAAAGTATGTTATGTATAAAAGTATATCTAGTCTAAGTACTCGTTTTGACACTAAGTTGTATGTGATTTCATGAGTCCTAGTTTTCCCATTAGAATCAATAACGAGAGACTTAGAATCATAGATAAGTTAGCCAAAGTTCATGACGAATAATTATAAACCGATTTATCATAAGTTTGGCTATGTTCATATATATATATATATACACATATACACACATATATATATATATACATATATATATACATATACACACACACACACACATATATATATATATATAGTTATAATGATAAGCTAAGTCCATCATGAGTTTCGTAGATTGTCATGTAAGTCAAGCATGGAGGATTAACCTTAAGATTCACCACTACACAAATCATCCCAATGATGATTCGGAAGGTCATGAATAAAAGAAATACAACTAACTAATACATCATCAAGTAGCCAAGTAAGACCTAACCCGGGTGAACCACCACTACATGGAAGGAGACTATATGGGGTTATGTTACTTTGAGACTAAAAAGCTACTTGAGTGTTCATACACAAGGTTCACAAGGGAGGTAGTGGAACTAGGTTGGAAAGCCAAAGCTCCCACGGTTCACACTTTTACAAGACATAAGTTCAACCATATGGAGGATGGTGAATCGTGAATGTTTTCAACACTTGAAATATAACATGTATGAACTTAAAGTAAAAGAGTTTTGAACTCACAACTTGATGGAAATCATCCTCAACACAAACCCACAACTATGGACTAAGTTGGGAGCTTGGTGGGTACAAGATTTCACCAAGTTTAGTAAGGAAACAGAAGATATAAGAACATTGAACAAAACATAATTTAATCTTACTTTGGACCTCAAATATGGTGAGGTTTCACCTTAGTTTTCCGTGGCAAACTTGTGAAAACCTTCCTAGAGGCTATCCAAGTAAGATGATAGAAGAAACAAGGAAGAAATAAGTAAAGAAGTGAGATATAACTCACTTAAAAGTCTTGAAAGTTTCTGCCCGAAAAATCAGAATTAATGAGTGTTTTTAAGAGGATTTGAGAGTGGTTATAATGTTTGTAAAATGAAAATAAGGGTTAGGGATGTGGTATTTATAATGGGTGAGTTAGGTTGGGAGTTAATGGTGTTTTAAAGGTAATTAGGTGGGAGATTGGATGAGAAAATGGACCAATCCACGCTCAAAACGCAGCTGGCTGGGGATCAGGGACGGCCGCGTGTCGCGGAGGATGGGGAGACCCCTGCCGCGTGCCGCGGAGCTTGTCTTCCAACAATCTTTCAGTTTTTGACACAAACAGCCCCTGTAGTTTGGTTTAGATGTGTTTTAAGGCATAACTTGGAGTATATTGGCATGATATTAATTATAGAACATGTATGGAAGTATGATTAAGTATCGTGAGTGTATGATTATGTGTAATGCACGTATAAAGATTATTAAATACGTTTTAAAGATCGTTTGCACGTAAAATAGGTATGAATTTGCGTGAAGGATTGAACATGTATTAAGTATGTATATATATTGAATGCAAAACATGTACCTGTAATCAAAGTATAATTCATATAAAGATCAAATTTTATTACGATCAACATTTCAAATCCCGAAGCTAGAAGTGAAATACGAATATAATGCGAATATAAGTTTCCAAAAATAGGAATATAAATAATCTTTTTAAATAAGGAAGGTTTCAAAAAGCGAGGCATTACAGCCATAGTTTCCCCTAAACTATGGCGCTTTCCACATTCTAAAAACGCAAGTAATCCATGTTTAATCCCACTAATCACAATCAAGTTCAAATCAACTTTCAAAACACCACTTTTCATGTAATATTTTACACATAAACATCCTCACATTCCATGAACTTTATATATATTTTTAGCCACACTTTTTAATAAAAATGTTGGTGCATATGTCTGTCAACTTCGTCTTGTATCGAGTCTTGTAACTAGATAGGATAAACAGTGCTCAATAGGCTAGAAATTAGGGTTTTAGTGATGATTGACCAGTTCACACGAACTGGACAAAGCCAGTTCGTACGAAATGGGACAAAGCCAATTCGCACAAAATGGCAATGTCCATTCCATGCGAATTGGTCTCTCCTATATATACCTGAGCATGGTTTCTCATTTGTAACGTTGTAGATTTCAGAGCCGAGGTGCTGCCAATTTGTCAAGTGATCTGTAAAGCTTTGAAATAAATAAACAAGATAATTAAAGTGAATCTAAGCGTAAATCAAGATGTAATCAAGTCTGTATCATCGAATTCCACCTTTGATATGGATTAAAACTCTTCTGATCGACTCGTTTAGGTCGTACAACGATCCTACAAAAAATGATGACACTTTTACATCTTTTAACAAGATTATTTAAACCATCATCACGCCCCGCTTGTGGTATGCGCATATAATGTATATGTGTGTGCCATCGGGGGGCAAAAGTGAAAGTGCACTAATTTTAACGTTATTTTACTAATTTCGTGAAAATAACGTTAAAAGTTGAGGACGGTTAATCATGCATCATGTGGTGGCGTTGATAGCTGAAGACAAAAGGGTACATGCTGAGTGTTATGTGCCTTATGTCCAAGGCTTGATGCAAAACTACTATCGAGCTGGGGGTCTCACTGGAAGCAGCCTCTCTATTTCTACACGGTAGAGGTAAGGCTGTCTACATCTTACCCTCCTCAGACCCTACCTTTGCTTTGCTATTGGTGGGATATACTGAGTATGATGATGATGATGATGATTTAAACCATCATGTTTATTATACTTTATAGCCTTGATCCTTCATTTTAACATCTTGTTTAACTCACTTTTTAAGGCCATTATAATGTAAATCATGGTTTTTAATCTTTATAAAAGCTATATAATTATTAAAAATCACTTTTAAGTTGTAGTAAAGTTAATGGTTCATAAGGATGATGATCTTGTTTAGATTTAAACATCAAGATGTTTAAATCATCACTTTTAATCAAGTTCATACAAGATCATCCACTAAACAACCTACTTTAACAATAATATCAAGAGTATATAAACTAACTAGCACTAAACAACATCATCAACACAAAATGCATCGTATTAGTAGACTTTTTATGTTGAGATTAGTGTTTTAACCTTTGATTAAATTAGGTTCAAGATGATTAACATGTACTTTCATAATCTACACATCATAAGAAGCTTAAAAATGGTAGGAGATGATCTTACAACTTTGCAAAAGATTAATGAGCTTTAGGATGAAGATTGTGAAGGTATAAAAGCTTCCAAGCATCTCCTTCTCCTGATGCTTCTCCATGTGTGTAGCTTCTTAGATCATCTTAAAGTGGGGTTTATAAGCTTGGATGGGGGTGTCTAGTGGTGGATGAATGGTGGTTAGTGGTGGTTAGGTGTTAGCCGAAAGTTAGGGAGCAAGGAAAGGGGTTTTTGAAGTTTTTGTTAAGTGTTGCAATAATGGGGAAAAGATAAACATTTGGTAGGTTATAAAGTGCAAGTTTCTTGTTAGTCAAAGAAGATCTAATCACCAGACTTACAACCATCATTCTTTAACTAGTTGTAGGTTGATGAGTGGGCCAACATGGGGGGTAATGTGTAAATATTAATAATGTAGATATTTTGGTAATTAAATTAATTGGGGTAATTAGGGTATTAAGGGTGATTTAGGGTGTTAAGTAATACTAACTAGTTCACTAGTTTTGTAGGTATCGATTTTGGATGGTACAAATACTACTAGTTCGCTCGTCGGTTTGATATCGGGTGTTATATGAAAGGTAGGATATAATACTGGGAGCGATGGTTTTAATTTACCATCGATACTATGGCATTTATTCAAGGTGATTATGACGCCAAAATATGGTTAACTAGTTCGCCAGGCTACTAGGTTAGGCAATTGGATGGTAGATATATAATTTGTTCACCTATCGACTCGATTTCGGACAAGGTGTGACCAATGCAGCGTAGCATCGGGAGTTTATGTTTCGGGTATCTCATTGATATCCCTAAGATTATTTATGATGTATAACCTTATATACAAGTCTTACGAGCATTAAAATGCTGAATTTTAGCGTTGCGTACAATTTATTTTTGTTACAGTTTGACGCGAATCGACACTTTATGTTTATTCACATTTTCCGGAAAGTTAAAGTGTTTTATCATTCGGTGCCCCTAATTAGGGGTTTTATTTGTATTTCAACTATAAAATGCTTTCATGCCATTCGTTGCTCGTTCGTACACTTTTCGGAACTACCTGCCATGAATAGTGTGTTCCGGTGAATAGTGTTTTGAACATTTGGCCAACATATTTGGACATAGTTTGTAGTTTCTCGCGACGCGACGAATATAACAATATTATTTGAAATATTTAACCATCTCCTATGATTTCTAGACTTTACGTGACCTAATCATGCAGAAATTAAGTCGTAACGGAACGCAACTAGGCGTATAATTACTTGTTAAGTTGTACGGAATCACCATTATTTTTTTCGGTTTTCACATTCCTCTCACATCTGAGGCATGAAACTGGAGGTTCAATCCACCGAAGCAAACCACATCCGTCGGTTTGGAATGTGATAAGAAAACATAACACACTACTTATCATACATAAAAGTCACTGAAATCGACAATCAACAAACAAATAAACCCTTACACAACAAAGAAAACATCTCCCGGGAGTAACTTCAATCCTGGATGTTCTAATGCAAGTCGCAACACCACATGAACATACTGCATTTGAGCGAACTGTAGCATTGCTTGTCCACAATGAACCTGATGACATTTTTAGGTTACCTTGGCTTGTTTGATATTGGTGAAAATAGTTGCAGACTTTATAAAGAAGACAACATCGAGTTGTAATTTCGTTCCTTGAGGGGAATTCTAGTCATTTAACACAAAAGGTAACAACAGACTAACGAAATATTGGAGCAAGGACCTGATTGAACGCAATCAACAACCCCAGGGACGGGATTGTTGCGTTTTTTTTTCAAATGAGGGTTGGTACTGCGTTTTGGTGTAAACCACAGGGACGTAAATTGACATTTACTCAAAAAAAAAAAGGAAAATATGTTGGTTCAGGCCCCTCTCAACTCACACACAATACAATTCACGTAAAGATGAAAAATGCAGAAAGTGAAGAAAATAATAAAAACTTGCTTTTTCACTGATACTTTATTAATGAACTTTATGAAGCCTTAAATAGGCATACATACATGCAAAGGACTCAAAGAATTATTCAACTAAAAACAAACAGACTAGACCCACATGCTCCTAAATTTAAGCCACTACCCAACGTTCCTATCCCTCAAACTCGGTCAAACCTTAAACCCACTAGGCTACTGGCCCGTTACTCCATGGATTGATCCATACTCATTTGACCCATCAAGATTACCCAACATTCACCCCCGTAATCTTGATAATCTTGATCCGTTTCACTTTCTATCTGAATCTCTATGATCCAGTCTTCCACTTTCTACATGAACCACACAGGTTCGGTCTTTCTCATTCTAACGTGAACACTTTCGGTCTACGGTTCACGACTCGGTCTAATGTGAACTCTCAGTCTTTGTTCACAATCACGGTCTTTCTTTCGATCATTCGGTCTAAGCTTTCTTTCCATAAAAGCTTCTTTCGGTCTACGATCTTTCTCGGTCTATCTTGGTGTGAACCTTCGGTCATGGTCACACTTACGGTCTCGATTTTTCAAGCCGCCGGTCTTTTGCAGCTTTGTTGGTCTTCTCTGTCTCCCATCGGAATTCTTCCGACAGCGGTCACGGTCTTTCTTTCCGGATGAAGAACTGGTTCGGTCTCCGTCGTTCGGTCTATCACGGCATTGGTTCTTCTCCGGTAACGGTCTTACAGTCACCGGTGCTTTCTTTCGGTGAGGCAGCGGTCTTCTTCTCGGTCTTCACGGTCTTGTCACCGGCGAGTTCTTCGGTCTTTCTTTCAATCCGTTCGGTCTATTACGGCTTCGATCTTTTCTCGCATGTTTTCTTTCTATACGTCGGTATCTCCTTCCGGCTACGGTCTCTTTCTTCACTTTCCGGTTACTTTCTTCTGCTCGTTCTCACCCCTACAGCCAAAAAGGGATGCGCCTTTCACATCTGCTATGGTTAGCTTTCACTTGCGACTTGGTTTCGGTGACATTTTTCCTTGCAACAGCAGCTGCCTTACTTTCTAATCTTCTTTAGACTATCAAAAACAGCCTCACGGTTTTCACCTCGGTTCCTCCTACTGTTGCGTTTTGCCCTGCAGCGAAAAGGGATGCACTCTTTCTCGCCACCGACTCTCAAAACGGCCCTCGTTTCTCGACCCTCGCTCTGATACCAAATGTTGGTTCAGGCCCCTCTCAACTCACACACAATACAATTCACGTAAAGATGAAAAATGCAGTAAGTGAAGAAAATAAAAAAAAAAACTTGCTTTTTCACTTATACTTTATTAATGAACTTTATGAAGCCTTAAATAGGCATACATACATGCAACGGACTTAAAGAATTATTCAACTAAAAACAAATAGACTAGACCCACATGCTTCTAAATTTAAGCCACTATCCAAGGTTCCTATCCCTCAAACTCGGTCAAATCTTAAACCCACTAGGCTACTGACCCGTTACTCCACGGATTGATCCACACCCATTTGACCCATCAAGATTACCCAACAAAATAGATTACAAAAAAAATGTTAAATAATTTTTATCAAATATCATTTTACATATGCATACAACTAAATTATGATATGAGATTTTACCTCCATTAAATATAAACTATTAAGCTTATCATTTGTGTATGATAATGGGGAAGTGACACTAATTTCCCTTTATACAAAGGACCACAAATGAAAATTTTAATTTAGCATGTAAGTTAACAATTTGACGATTGTCAAGTTGCAGCAAGCGTCCCATGCCATCTCCAGTAACAGAAGGATCTGCATCATTCATGTACATGTCATCATTAATCCAAAATTATAGGGTCAACTATACCTATAGTGAACCGTATTTGTACTAAAAGATAATAAAGAATATATACTACACTCAAGCTCAACGAATTTACTAGATAATAACAATCAAAACCCCATGAATCACTTGGCATAACTTGTATACTAGTGGGAATGCCCGCGCGTTGCCGCGGATACGTATGTTTTTTTTTGCGCACGTTGTGTGACGGATTTCACGTAATTTATTTTTTATACCTGTTTGCTAGCTAAGACAAGAGCGATTGACATATGGATAAACAAAAAAATTGACATAAAAAACTAACAAGTAACTTGTAGATGACATATGGATAAACAAAAAAGGTTTAGCTAAGTCAAACAAGTTGAAGTTCAACTCAAAAAAGAACAGTACCTGATTCAAAGAACTTGAACAACGATGGGTGCGCATCTAACAAAAAATATTATAAAAATCTTCACATACTGTAAAGACGCATCTAATACATCAACAAAAATAAGTAGACCTGGCAAACAGGCCGGGTCGGTTCACGGGTCAAGAGGGTTTCGGATCAAAACAGGTTCGGGTCGGAACGGGTTCGGGTCAGAACGGGTTCGTGTTGAAACGGGTCTGGGTCATAACGGGTTTCGGGTTGGGTCGGTTTGGTTAAAAATGCTTTTTTTTAAAAGAGAGCTTGTAGATCAAGTGGCAATTTTATCGGGTTGAAACGGGCCGCTAGGTTCGGGTTGAAATGGGTCCGGGTCGGCTATGTGACTCTAATCATAACTGATAAGAACACCATGAAATTGCATTTAATACTACAAAGACTGCAATGAATAGTCCTACACCTGGCAAAACGGGTGGGTTGGGTCGGGTGGCATGCCGGGTCAATACGGATTTGGGTCGGATCAAATCAGGAAAAGGGTTGCTTTGGTTCGGGTTGGAACAGGTTTCGGCCTTCGGGTCAGGTTGGGTTTAAACAACGCTTTTTTTTTTTTGTATAAAAGAAGAAAGATTGTAACAGCAGTGGATCCATCTTTACCTCTTCATAATATCATCTTTGCATCACTGATGAAATATCCACTATAAATTCACTGCAAAGCTCACATCTTGCAATGATTAGAACAAAGCTCATGAAACTTTATTATATCCATTATCTGCAGATAATGGATATAACAAAGTATTGGGAGTTGGGACTTCTTTTGGACAATTTTGGAAATAACATACTAATATGTTACAGGGATTGTAAAATTTTGCTAAAGAAAATTAACTATTATGCTCTTACCTCCTTTTCAGACCAAGTTTTACCGGTTGATCAACTATGCAACATATCGTATTAATTAATAATTGAATATAAAATCCTGCTAGGTATTTTAAGTAGAATAAATTTTTAAACAATTTGAGCCTACTCCAACAAGTTCAGTTCATCAAACACTTGGAGGTCAGGTATTCAATCCTGGCTCCCTCCACAGTCCTGATGTATATTAGTATTATTACCATTCAATTATCCTAATCTATGTTAAACCTTTATATTATCCTAAGAAAGATGATGATTCTCCTTAAGAAAGAGGTAACCTTTGAATTAAACCCTAAATAAGTTTCGCAACTTTAAGTACACTTATCTGAACAATCGATCACCAAATTGATAAATATGATCATGACATAGAGCCAATCAATCAGTAGCCAACCTAGGGTTTGGTTATCAGATAGTAGCTATTAACTGCTTAAATCAACGAATCATCAAAATAACTCAACAATCACCAACTGTAGGTCCCAATTACAAAAACTTACCGTAGTAAAGATAGAGATGTTAGTCGGCACTGTCTTCGGTGGATGGAAGAACAAGGGTAACCAAAACCAAGTGCCTGCATTTTTTTTCTCTCATCCCAACTACCATTACAGGCAACAAACATCAAAATACACTTTTTATATGACAAACCAAACATTGAAGATTAAAGGAGGATACTAATATTATATTTTTATAACGTACAGTATAAAGCTCTATAGAAAACAATTAAAATAAGCTCACTAACCAAAAAAATGCGGGCTTTGTTGAGTGGCTGTAATCACTACAACAAGCTTAAAATCTGAACCATAGTCTTCAACATCTTTTAATCTGGTACAGTAAACCAAGGAGACTCAAAATCGATTGAGAGTCCAGACCCCAGGGCTCCCTATTTCACGCAGCCTAGATGCTCCTAGGGCTGTTCACGAGCCGAGCAGAACCGAGCAAGGCTCTGCTCGAACTCGGCTCGAATTTAAACCGAGCGGCTCTGATCGGATCGAATTTAATGAAACGAGCAAAAATCGTTGCTCGAACTCGCTTGGTTTACAACCGAGCAGCTCGATTTTGCTCAGTTTCGCTCAGTTTCAGTTTCAAATTAAAAAAATGGTATAAAGATTTCAAATTTTAAAGGTCATTACCGTGAATCATTCACCAAAATCCAAACAAGTTACATAATAAGTTCACCAAAATACGAACATAAAACTGATTATTTCAAATACAAAAAAAAAAAAACATCTTAACACTAAAGCAACATATAGCGTCTTCATCAGCAAAATCCCATCTTCATTAGCAAAATCCTTCTAAAAGATTGACAAATATAACCTGTCAAACCAACCAATTAAACACAACTAGTCAAAATATTTTAAAACGGGTCAAATAATAAAATATGGACAAAATACGTTATAATCAAGGCTGTAAATTGTTCATAATCTAGATATATATTACAGAAAAAAGGTAAAAAAATACCATTCTATTCAAGTGTTTGTACCACATCCATCTGGAATCAACACTTCAATCTCCAAATTTTCTTCTTCGTCCACACATTGCTACGCATTAAAAGTAGATAAAACTTAAGTGCATAAAGTATAAGAATATAAATGAAAAAATAATATAATAAAAAGGTTACCTTTAATGTTTTAATGGTTGCTTTTGAGCCGGACTTTAACCAATCACTTCCACAAACAAGAAGTTCCACCATGTCCTTTGAAAGAGAGCTCCGATAGTCGTCCAATATGCGTCCACCAGCACTGAAAGCTGATTCCGATGCAACAGTTGTGATCAGAATGCTAAATATATCTTTAGCCATCCTGCTCAATACGACACTTCATTTGATCATAAGCCCTTTTTGTCTCAGTCCTGAATAAACTATTTTCACCATCTTTAGCAACTGGCTCAAAGTTGATGAACCCTGTTTTTTTACCTGTCAATCTTTTGTATACAGGACAATCATTTCGAAGATGTCGCACCAAACTTGATGTGGTGCTCGTGTCGCCTTTTACGAAAGTATGCTTACAATGTATGCATTCATGTTTTTTTACCATTTTTCCTCTATACAAACCTTCAACGTCAACAAAATGTGGATGCACATCAGAAGCATTCTTTCGCTTTCGTTTTTTACCTACGGGCGACGCTCCATCGTCCTTATCTAATAACCCATCATCTAGCTCAATATTATCTTCATAATCTAAATCAACATCAACAGTCTCCATTACATCTGGTTCCTTATTCCTCGACATTCTACAAACATGATACATAAATTAAGTTAAACAAAGATTAAGTACTAACAAACTGAAAATTATAACCTAATCAAAAAAACTGAAAATATGAATCACAAAATATGAAATCCAAATTCAAAATGGATCACAAAATACCCCCACTCCACAAAAACATACATCACCAATAACAAAAACAGAGGTTGCAAAAGGTTATAAGATGGTCATTAAAGTAACATTCCAGGTGCGGTTTCTCCGACCCTTGCAGATCGCTCACCCTCGAGTTGGCTCAGGTTACCCTCGAGTTGGCTCAGGTTACCCTCGATGGGCTGATTGTACAACCTCCATGGCTACATTTAAAGCAACTTTTGTGGTATGCAGTTCCGTTCACAGAAACCTAATTCAGTTCGATGTAGACAAATCTAGCATATAGAAAAACGGATGAACCTGTTTTCAGCTCGAAAGATCTTACCTTTTCGGTTTAGGGTGGAGCCGTGGAGGTGGACTATGGAGTATGGCTGTATGGACAGAAAGAACGCTGCTCTTTTGTTTAAAATTAGGGCAAAAGAAGTTTTATGAATTAGGGGAGGGGTGGAGTGGTGGGCTTTATATTTTGGGCTAACTATTATTCAATAAAATAATAATTACAAGAAATAATTTATTATATATATATATATATTAAAATATAAAGTATAAAAAATTCGAGCCGAGCGGACCTTTGCTCATACTTGGCTCGTTTTTAAATCGAACCGAGCGGCTTGGCTCGCTTACAATCGAGCCTAAAACTGAGCGAGCATTTACCGAGCAAATGTGAGCGAGCGACGAGCGAGCGGCGAGCAGTTTGCCCAGCCCTAGACGCTCCCCATAACCCACGTTCATTGAGATTGGTGCCAAAACCTAACAAAGAAACAAACCACAATTCAACCACATGAACCAAAAATTAACCTTCAACATGCAGAGGAAAAAATTCCAAGATAAAAGAAGAACTTACCTTCAATTTACAAATGCAGTCACCTGAGATCAATCCGCAAATAAAATTAGAACCCTAAATCAATTTATACAGATCAGAACAGAACCTGCGATGCTTCTGAAATATGTTAATGGAACCCTAATTTAATATATACCATTAGGGATGATTGGAAACTAAAAGCATTTCTAGATTTGATTGCTACATTAAATCTGAATGAAAGCACATTCATTACACGAATATGAATGGTTATCAGTTTCAAAAGAAACATTCAAGTTGGGGATGAAGGATTCAATTTTTACATTGCTGAAGGAAGGAACTGGCGTTTCAACAGGGTATGGATGAAATCTCTATATTGCCATCAAAGTGTCTTAAAACTTTGGACAATGTCTAAGTTTTCCCCCTCTAAAATGGCTTAACATTCAAGTTGGGGATGAAAGATTCAATTTTTACATTGATGAAGGAAGGAACTGGCGTTTCAACAGGGTATGGATGAAATCTCTATATTACCCTCAAAGTGTCTTAAAACTTTGGACAATGTCTAAGTTTCCCCCTTCTAAAATGGCTTGCTTCATTTGTACATGGTGCTTTAAGATTTGTACGTATGGCAAAATTACGAAAAGGGTAGAAAACCCAGTTCCCTTAATATAGTATTATAGATATATTTTCTTTTGCTTCACTTATGTGTTCTTAAGTTCCATGTATATTTTGGTATACCAGTAAATACATAGTAAAAAATTTTATTTGCATTTATAATTTTTTAAGTGGTTGTCTAAGGTTGTAAGATTATTTATTCTTAAATACACTATAATTCCTAATGGTTTGATAAATTGATGATTTTTTTTCAGGGTGAGCTAGAAAAGTCTAAAGTGTATTATGGAGGTTTTTGAAATTGTTTTAGTTTCTAGGGACTCCGTTTTTCAGTCGAAGGAACAAACTCGCTTTTTGAGTTTTGCCATGTTGAAGTGAACTCCCTAGATTCCAAAACAATTCCAAAAACCTCCTACAAACACTTATCATTTATCGTTTGTATAAACTTTAATTCACTAGATTCGTCTAGTGCATATAATTGTTTCCTATATATAGAGACGTACATTCAAGAAAAGTCGATCAATTACATAGCGGATACTTACCATAAACAGCTTTCGTAAGATGTTGTTGAGAATGTCTCTTCCTCACACTCCTCCATAGTTTCTGTGTAAAATGTGTCATCCTCACATTGATTCAATGTTGCTGTGTAGAATGTCTCATCGTCACGATCTTCTAATGTTGCTGTGTATAATGTCTCGTCAGGACATGCTGGAATTTCGTCGTACTCTTTTAAAAATTCCAGCATCTGTAATTCAGATTCTACAGTATAGGAGCTTCTAAAACACAATTCTGCAATCTGTCGCATTGACATTTTTCCATGTTGGAGCAACTTAGCATCAACTATATCGAGCTCCGTTTTATTGAAGATGCGTCTCCCTGTTACCACCTCAGCAAAGATCACTCTAAAACCTGATAGACCCATTTGAAGGAATTCCCCTTCAAACAAAGTGACTTCATTCAGATGTGTCCGAACTATATATGACAAATATTATATCATATGTATGTGTAGGGGATGGGGGTTATTTTATTATAATAATGGGACCGTTATATAATCTTGTGTTTTTATTTCAAGATGTGAAGATTGTTTTCTCTTCTGTAAAAAAAAAAAGTAGGAATCCTATTCTCGAAGTAAAAGCATTCGTATAATCAGTTTTAAATTGCATGTTGGAATTAACTGTTTAATTGATGCAGAAACTGTCATACTAAAAAAAAAAAAAAAAACCAATGAGGGAATCATCGTTTGATCTCACCCAATTTAATTTGGTTAATGATATTTCTCGAGTCAGAAAATCTTGGTTGTTTTCTCATTTGTTTATACAGAACAAACCTAAAAACTAATTCAGACCACGTGTGATCAGTTCAAACAAAGAAGAAAAAGGAGAGCATTGAAAAAAGATCAAGAAAATAAGACTCAAAGAAGAAAGGGGGTGACGATGCGAATTGATTTATTGATACACGTTTGAATTTAGTTACGGGTTGATGATGTAATTTATCTAAATTTAGTTTAGAGTCTAAATTGTAATGTTTATCTAGAGCAATTAGTGTTTATCAAAATCATTTTATACTTTTTCACATGGTGATAACACTGTTTTAAAAACCGGTTTGGCCGGTTGGTTATACCGGTTGAACCGCGTACTGGTGGTGAGTCCGGTACAACACACCGGTTTAAATGGGGTATTCAGTCTTGGATTGAATCGACGGTTTTTCCAATATAATAGGTTTTAACCAACGAACCAGTTTCGTTTAGCCCAATGTTGCACCTATGAACAAGTTGCAAAGCATAATTTTGCACCATAAAAATAAAAAAATAATTATAAAAAATTTGTGACTAATCATGACAAGTCATTGTTTAGACCAAATTCAACATGTATAAGTATAATAACTTACATACTTTAACATGAAACATTGCAAAAGTTTGTACTAAGTTTGCTAATTGTTACAGTTACATCATTTGTTGAAGATGACTTTTTTTTTTCATTTTGATCATCACATACTGATCATGTGTACCAGTGCATCCAAGAACAACTTAAATAATACAAAAATGTGAACGGTTTGTTAACATCTATTTAGGATTAAGATGAGTGTTGAATATCCAAAGTATGAGGATGACGATGATAGTAAATTCATCTTTTAAGCAATTGTGAACTTGATGCATTCAACACTATAATGCCATAAACCTATCATAAACTTCTATTCAATAGAATTTTGTTGGAAACTTATTATTTATCATGGAATTATGTAATTTATATTATTTTTTGAGTTGAAGTAATATTTTTTTTATGAATTATAGGGTTAATTGGTTTGCCGGTTGAACCTTCCGGCATAACCCGGTACAACCAGTTAAACCATTTCTAAGCCCAACCCGGTATGATTAAAAAACCGGTTTTTAAAACATTGGTGATAAATCCACATAATTTAATTACATACCTAATATAAAGAGGGGTATTCATTTGCTATGACTGAATAAAACCGCGTAACATCAAACATCATTAAACTGACAAGCTGGGGCTTTGGGCCCCCACTTGAGAAGCACCCTGAATTTCTAAAAGAAAAACAAAACTTTGTATAGGGGTAATTATGGCTTGGAAAATAAAAGAGTTTTGAGCAGACAGTGGGTTTTAATGGCGACGTTCATGAATCCAGGCGTGAGACATATAAAACTGATGTAAAAACTAGAGAAACAATAAAAAAGCCAATGGAGAGAGAGAGAGAGAGAATAGGGCGAAAAAGGGGAGATATCCGACGAATATTCCAGAGAAGACAAAAATGATAATGAAGAATTCAAGAAGGAGAACGCGACAACATTCTATATTTCGAACATCTATCCTCACATTTCTGATGGTGAGTTATGGACGGAGTGTAGGAATTATGTTAGGCCTTTGTACAGGATCTGTTCGTCACGAACGTGGATGAATCGACCTCGATCAATGTGCGGAATCCATGGATCAAGTCACAGAATCACGACAAAGTATTCAACCTTTAACACCGTCTGATCTTTCTATTCAAATAATGTGAAAGTACACAAGAGCCAGTAGAGAGTCAGACTTGACAGAGTTTCCCAACAGAATGAGCAAAAAGTCTTAAATGACATACCCTAGCCGGGTATTTATAGACAAACTCAGGGACTTAGTAAGTGTTGTCCGATCGGGTGGCTGTCCGATCGGGTGGCAATCCGATCGGATGGCCATCCGATCGGGTGACACAAGTCATCCTTCGGACATCACTTTTACATATAAGTGCCATTCCCTGAGCTGTCGATCTACACAAATATATACATAAACATACTAGTTCACAAAAGACATATTTAGTTACAAAATAAGACTCTATACTGACGGAAGCTACAGACGCATGAACTAACAGACTCCCCCTCGGATGTAGTTGCAGTTCCTTCCAGCATAGTCTTCATTCCTTTCTCTTATGTCTTCGTTCCCTGGCCCTCTGTCTCCTCTTTTCGGCTTTTTTTCTAACATTTTACGTCTCAGAAGCCTTCCTTCCTCTATCCACCATTTCCTGTACACCGGATCACCATCACGCTTTCTGTCTCACTTGGGAATCTTGTTTTCTTCCTTTTCTATCGGTGTTTGATCTGTTGGCGGTGGTCTCATCAGCTTACGCTTTCCAATTTCAGCTACTCTATCAGTAATCTCTTTAAACTTCTTACTGCGCTTGTATCTTTTCAAAAATTCATCAATCTCCCAATCTCTCCAGTTAGTATTCCAATACCTGCCGGAGTTGATGTCTTTCGCATAACACACATCCACAATCTTTTGATATTGCATTGCTTGCACTTTATCAGGCTTCTCGTAGACAATTTTGTTGTAGAACAAGCAATCTATGTCTTTCTTTGAACAATTAACAAGCCACATTGGATCTAACACGCAAATCCTTCTTGATTCACCAGTGGTCTTGTTGAATAGAGAGATTAGTGCTTCAGCCGTTCTTTGATTATATAGCCAACCTTCAAATTCTTCATGGAAATCTTGTTCCATTGCCCGTAAAGGCATGTTCTTTAAGCATCGTGGAGGCTTGATATCCAAAGTAATATCTTTCTCCCCATTCTCCAGAATAGTAACAATCTGCTTTGGGTAATGAGGTTTCCAATCAGGATATCTTGCTTTTGACTGCAGCTTCACATAATCCCACAGATGTTGGTCATGTTGTTTCACATCCAAACCATGATAAAATTCTTTAATGTTCTTCATCTGGACCAACTCATCAATATCCCACCACGGGAGGGTCTTTATGTCTGATAGAAATTCGAAATACTGCACACCCTGCTCCCGTCGAATAGCATATACCTACAAGTCTTCCAGATAACCCCAAGATAATATGTCGCCCCAAGAGATCTTTGCATCGTGTGTGAAATACTGTAACGCCCTGATAGACTTTCTCTCTTTTGGCATCACTTTAAACCATTTCTTTCTTTCTTCAGCAAGATTCTCTCTGGGTATGGTCTTTGGAACACCTTCAGTGGTTATCTTTTCAACTATCTCTCTCCTGATCTTTGAACATTTCCGCCAGAGAAGGAAATGTCTCATCAACCCTAGAGTAATGAAAATCAGTTTCTTCATCACAGGAATCTGAAGCTTCTTCAACAATCACATCATTATAATTATCAGCTTCCTGAGCATACCTAAACTCATACTCCCTTTCAAGTGACGGAGGTATCTCATCTTCAATATCGAAGTTAAATTTCCCATCCTCTAAACCCAACTCCTCCAACATCTCTGCCCTAGACCTAGGTGCCTCTAGCTCTCCCTCATGACGAGTATGCAAATATATGACAGTTGGATTTGTGAGGAATACCTGGTCAACATGTTGCTTTCCTGATGTAGAGGCTTCTTGATGTTGACATCTTCTTGTTCATTTATCTCATCATTCATGAAGTCTTCTATTCTTTGTTGAACATTAGGATTCACTATCAGCAATCCAGACGAACCTTGATCTTCATCATCATCCTTTTTATCAATAAATTCATCCCATGAGGGATCATAGTTCTCAACCGCGTCAAGTTCTTCTTCTAATTCCTTATTGACAACTACTTCCTCTACTTCTTCTTCATCTTTCCATTTCAACATAACACTTCCTTTGCTTTCTTTTTCTTTTGAATAACATGCACTCGGCGAAGGATATCATTAATATCGAAGGATTCAGAAGACTCACCAATAAGTATGAATTCTTGATCCTGTTCAACATCTTCAACATCAACCATTTCAACATCTGCTAGACTTGAAGAACCTGCAGCTTCAGGTTGACTTGAAGACCCAAGAATTTCTTCTGTATCAACTACCAACCCTTTTCTTCTTTGATTTGCTTCTTGAGACAACTCTCTTTCTCGTTCAATCCTATGCTCTTCAGCTCGTTTGACTTCTATGTTGTTGAAAGCAGCATGGACATCAATATTCAGATGACTTTCCATGACAGTGTATAACATATAGAGTTGTTCATCTTTCATGACTTTATCAGCCTTCATCGCTTCCATCTCCAACTTCATCGCTTTCATTTCATTTGACGAAGCTTCATTGATTTCGCTCAAAAGTTGATTTAGTGTTTGATTCACCTCTTCCAACTTCTTCATTTTCAAACTCATTGTAACATTCTCTACTGAAAGAAGTTCAAACAGTTGTGTGTTATCATGAACATCATCCTTCGTTTTCTTCAACTTTTCTTGTTGCTTTATCATGACAGTTTTTATTTCTTCGTTTAATTTCGTTAACTCCTCAACCTGCTTCTTTAATACATCCCTTTCAGCTTCAGCTTTAGCTTTGTCTTTCTCTAGTTCACCAACTTTCTTCGTCAATTCTTTCACAGCTTCATTGTTGAACATATCATAATCTTCATCTGGAATATCATCTCTATATACCCCAGTTGCATGAGGAAGCTCTCCAAATAGATCAGCAAAGATGTATTCTTTGGTTGTGATGATTCAGGATCTTCAGGAATAGGTTGATCTTGTGGTGGAGGTGGTGGTGGTGTAGCTTCTTTAAACCCCGTGATTTCAACATAATCATCAGCACCTATTTTCTTTTGAATGTCAACTACTGAAACACTTTGTGTTTGAACCTCTGGAGCTTTTGGAGCTTCAACACTTTGAACTTTTTCTGCTTCTTGAACCTTTGAAGTTGTAACATGCTTCTCGCTCTTTTCATCTTTATCTTTAGGCAATGTAGCACCAGTTTTCTTTGCGCGAACATTTCTTGGAATCACTCCAGTCTGAAAAGCTTTACGCTTTGCTCTTAGCTTCTTTGGCTCATCGACTGATGGAGTGTAAGTAGAATCCTCTTCATCTGATCCGTTCGTTTTCTTTGTCGGCTTCTTTTTCAGCTGAGCTTTACCTGTTCCAAGTGTTGTAGGATCCAGTTCTGACTCTGTCTCAGTAGACTCATCATCTGATTCGCTTGAATCATCACGAGCAACACCTTCAGGCTCTTTGTCTTTAACACTCTCACCTTGAACACTTGAACTTTGGTCTTTCTGAGCAGCAACTTCCTCATTCCTTTTTAGAAAGCTTTCAAGTGAATGTTTTAGAAGATCAGCTCCTTGTTGAACAACTTCTGAAGGATCTAACACTGGTTCGTCCACTAATCTTTGTTGTGGTTCTTTCGAAGACCCTACAAAACAAATTTTGACAAATTCATTAGAAACATATAACAATTTAAAGTTCTAACTACCTTATGACTCCCCCTTTCACTATACCCTTAACAACTATCTTCAGTGTCGGTTCCTTAGGAATAGGAACTATAGGGGATGTCTTCGGCGTTCTCTTTCTCTTTCCATCTCTCACAAACCACCAACGGGTTTTCTTTTCAATCATCTGATTCATCTTTTCATCTTCATTATCAGAATCACTATTTTCATGTCTCCACCTATCACTCTCTGGAGCAACATATGCTGGATTATTGATTCTGCATATCTTTCCCTTAACTCTTGTTTCAGATCCTTTAATCAATCTGGTAATTGTTTCAGATGTCATGTTCCTAAGACCTAGAATATCACCCTTATCCTTCTGAATGTCTGTGAATTGATTATCAATCATCATCATGATGAACCTTGGATACATGATGTATTTATTACTTCCTGCTCTTATGTTTTCTTTTAAGTATTCAAAAATCACATGTGAAACATTGTATGGCCTATTCAATACCAGACATGTGATTATGTTCATGATGTAGTCAGATGTTTCGTCGTATGCTCCTTTCCTGTGTGATATGGCATGAACTACACAATGAATCATGAATTTGTAAGCATGACAGAACAATATCTTTCCCATTTTCCCATTCAAATGACCTGTGAATCCCATCCTGCACCATAATCCTTTGCATAAACGTTCTGGAATAATGGTAGGATCGTCATCAGAATCACCTAACTCTAATACACGTCTCAAATCACCAACATTGAACTTCATTTCCAGATCCACATCCTTTCCTTTTTCATCCTTCTTTCTCACAGCAGAACAAATCATCTTATCTTTCTCTTCATATCTCGCTGAGTTCCAAAACCGTCTCACATGAGTTTCATAAACAATGGTTTTATCAGTTAAAGCTTTGGCAATCTTGCTTTCTCTCAAAAACTTTGCAATATCTTCAACAATCTTTGTATCTGTATAAAGAGCATCTAGTAGACAGTATATGTTGTGAGACTTGTCCCAATCTGAACCCTTTCCCTGCAAAAATATTCATTATTAATCATTTGCACAAAGTTCGAGACAAAAAGATGAATGATGAAAATTTTGAACACCTCAAAATTTTCTAACTCTGGAATAATCTCTATGTGCTAGTACTGAGGATCGGATGGCTGTCCGATCGGATTGCCATTATGTGCAATGATAATTCAACATAGACAACATGCATTTGATTCGGATGTCCACTCGATCGGATTGCCACCCGATCGAGTTGCCACTCGATTCATGTGACAAGCAATTGGAAATTTTTGACCAGTCAGCTCTTTGAGAATGAATGTTTTGAATCGGATGACCACCCGATCGGATTGCCACCCGATTGGGTTGCCATTTGATTCTTGGTAATTTTGAAACAATTGAAATGTTTTGTCGTTTAGTGGTTGTCCGATCGGATTGCCGCCCGATCGGATTGCCACTCGATCAATGACAATGAATGCACATATTTCAAAACATAGTAATGTGGATAAGAGGGTTGTCCGATCGGATTGTTGTCCGATCGGATTGCCACTCTATCCATTGAATAGTGAATGAATGTCTTTGGAACGAGTTGCCACCCGATCGGATTGCCACCCGATCGGGTTGCCAAACTTTAAAAAAAAAACTGTTTAACATTTGAAGGCATAAATTTCAAGGCAACTTATCTAACAAACAAGGCACAGATTCCTAGGCACATACTTAGAAAATTATTCAACATAAGCATACATTGAATCGGGTGGTCTCCCGATCGGATTGCCACCCGATCGGGTTGCACCTTCTTCAAGAACATTGTAGAACAACGTGAACATTCAAAGTATCATCAAAATTTTCTAAGTCAAAATATCAAATTGAACATAGATCTATGTAGAGAATCTAAGCGCGATCAAAACCCTATGTTCATCATGTTCTAATTCGGCCTAAATAGTGACTAATTTGACAAAAACCTCTCCGACTGCAGACACGTTCTAACTACAGATCTGTGAATTCTAACAAGCTATGCCATAAATTAAGATGGTAAACTTGTAGATCTAACACTTGTGATCAAAACCTCATGCTTAGATTTCATCAAAACAACCTAAAATGTCTAGATCTGAGTTTATCTCTCCGAACAGACGCCGACATTCAAGAACAGTCAATAAACATCAATTTTTAACAGTTTTTGATCAAGAAATCATACCTTTTCCATTGAGAAGGTTGTGCAAACCAACAATCCAATGTCTTGTGCAAAGAGAAAGTGAAGAAATCAGATCAAAAGTGAGAGTGTGTGAGAGAGAATAGGTTGGTTGATCGAGTGAAAGATTTGACTGAACCATTGACAACCTATTTATAGTGAACCTTGAATTGAATTGTTGTCCGATCGAGCTGCCGTCCGAGCCAAGTACACATCTCTTTGACTTTTTGAACTTTGACCTTTGACTTTTTGACCTTTTGTTGTGTTTATCAGTTTTAAGAATCCACTTAAGTATCTAGGTCCAAGATAATGACCCTAGGCACTTAATTTGCCGACCAAGTCCAACTTAATGACCTTTGTTGACCCGAGACCGAACAAACTGACATTTTGTTTCAACTTTTTTTTTCAAAACATTCTTTTCTGAAAATTACAAGTTTCAAATTAATGAACTTGCTTTTACTTTTCTTTTTGCTGAATTTTTTATGATAAGCTCCCAACCCATCTGTCCAGCTCAAAAACTTCCTGCATCTGCTTCAAGACTGCGAGTCTGAAGATCAGCTTTCCACCTTGGTTTGTCGATAAAACAAAGTAGAAATATAAAATCTTTTTGAAAATTTTAAGAAAGTTTTTGGACTAGAAAGCTATGAAATCTTTTTGGGTTTAAGATGCTGAACTGAAATAAAATGAAATACAGTAAACGTAAACTATTTACAACATATTTTTGGTGAGCGTGTTAGGGGATTATATCATCTGCTGACAAGCTACTAGTACCGTTAAGCTTGATAACATACTCAACATTAAACAATTCACAGTGATTGCCGATATACTGATCCAATTTAAATTTTCACACAAATTTCAATCTGTTCAGGATATGAATTAGTGTTTTAAGGCTTAACTTATATGCGTGTCCCACCTCAGAATATACTCCCATATCCAGACTTTCTATATTCAGTCTTACAGGTGAACGTACAACAATGATATCTGTAAACGGGTAATGCGAGGCCATGAGAGCTCAGGTTAGAACTTCCGTTCAGACAGAGAGATGATGGCTCGACTTTTGGTGTGTCCCGTTTTGGGGATCTTTTCTTCAACAGCACATGATTAGCATTTTTCAATGTTTCATCATTTTTTTTGCTGAGGGTGAGCTTTAAGAATAAAGCGGTGCAGAGTATTATACGAGGACTAGGCTATTGCTTCCGCAAAATCAGAAGTCCTGGTATAATACCCCATATATCATTACGCACATAGACCTCGTATGTCAGAAATAGAAAAATCTTTCAAACAGGATTTCAGGGGTTACCTATATATCCGAGAGATGTTCCCCACATAATAAGCAAGAAATGATTTAGGTTTATATCCCGAACAAACTTACTAAATGTATAAAAACCTATCGGCATATCATCAGCGAGACTGTTTAAAACTTTAATCTTTACATTTCTTTAGCGTACTGCAACTGTCAAGCTGATGTACTATCATATCCCCTTTTTACACAAACTCTTTTTCGGTTTTCTATTGTTTTTGGATTTTGAAATATCTCATGTTTTTGGGTTTTTGCATTTTTTTTTGTTTTTGTATTTTCTGAAAATATTACCTATCTCCCCCGAAATACCAAAACAACTAAAAAATCGACAAACCATTGCAGATTGCTTTTCAACATCATTTATAGTGGTACCTTCATCTACGCCAAGAATCCCCTCCGCAACCGACAATAGCTTCATACCATTAAGTTTTAAAAGATATTGAAAACGTGTTTTATTAAACGCTTTGGGATGTAACTCAGCTTTTTATTCATCGGTGTGGATTTTCTCAATTCATATCAGCTTCTTCTCAAAATAGTCTCGAATGAAGTGATGACGAATTTCAATGTGTTTGGTTTTAGCGTGATGAACAGGATTTTTTGTTATGTAATTAATGGCTGCCACATCCTGGTGTTTCGTCGACCATGGTTTTTCGTCAAGGCCCATTATGTATTTCGTCAACATTGGGCTGGGCTGCCTATATAAACCACACTTGGTTTCTGTGTGAAACTATGAGAGCATATCCAACTGTGAGGTTTACATTCAAGCATTGTGTGTATGTGTTTGATGTTTGTTCTCATCCGTTTAATCAATAGAGTGTGAATGTTTGATTACTTCGTGTTCTTGATATTCTGTGTTTGGTTTGGATCTTCACGGGGATTCCGCACTCGTGATTGTGTTTGATATAAAAAAGGGTTTGGTTTCGTGATCGATCCTCTGAAAACGGACCTACAACAAGTATGAAGACTTGTATAATATGGGTAAACTAAATACATTCTGGATTTTGAAGTAAAAATGATAAGGTTTGACCCGTTTCGGTTAATTTATGCAAACTAGTTACATAACCGTACCGAACGCGTATAAGCATAACGGGTAACCGGATGAGTCAAGTACAAGTTCCATAAGTTATTATGCTTAAAATATGTTGTGATATCAGTAGGATATCTTCAATTATGCACAACACGAATTTAAAACCAATTTAAGCCCCGTTAGGGTATTTTGGTAATTTTAAATTTTTTAAAAGAGATTTAATAGTAAACTGAGGTTCTGGTCTAAAACATTCAGTAAAAATTTTTATTTTATCATGTTACATCAGTAAGATATCATACATATGTGAGGTTTATCATTTATGGCCAAACTATGCACCGTAGGGGCATTTTGGTCATTTCACATATGCTTTTAAGGTCAAATCTGGAAGTCTGAGTTCAAGACTTATACTTACTGTTAAAGTATTAAAATTTATTTTTAAAATCAGTAGGTAACAAGTCTTAGGTGTTAAATATGGTTTTAAACCATACTATGCACCTAATTGTCGTAAAAGTCGGTAATTGACGATATTTGAGATGTTTATGAAATCCTGAGATTTTTATCAGCCTCTACTGTTTAAAATATCTTATATAACATGTAACATCAGTAGGAAAAGGTTTGGTATGCAAATCATATGTTAAACTCATTTTATTAACAAAAAGGGTATTATCGTCGTTTGCCGATTTATACGAGAACTCAATGATATGGTCAGTTTAAAATTTGACCAAAAATTCCAAAAATCCCTAAAAATAATATCAAAACAGTAGGTAATGAGTTTGGTGTTAAAATTTGGGTTTAAACCTGATTTATGCCAAAAATTGTAATTTAATTAATAAAAAAGTTTCGTTTTACGATATCTTGCATAACTTTAGTTTGAGACCAGAAAATCATGTCAAATTTTTGTGACATGCTTAAATATCAGTAATAAAACTTTTTGTCCTCTCACATTTTCAAAAATCTCGTTTTTATAACATAAGGGCATAATAGTCAATTTTTAAGTATCTAACGGAAACATGCAAATGAACTACGATTTCTAAAGGACCATGTAGTATGACCTGAGAGGGTTATACTAACATATAATATGGTCACAAAGAAACTAAGCTAAATCGGGTCAGAACTGAAAGTAACATTGAATACATTTAAACCTGTGTGACTCGTCCTACTCGTTCAACTCGTTTGAACTATTTGAACCGATGGAACTATCCAAACTATGTGAACGATTTGAACTATTGAACCACTGGAACTGTTGAACTACATGAAGTATTTGAACTGTTTGAACCATTGGAACTATTTGATCTATGTGAACTATTTGAACGATTGGAACTATTTGAACTATTGAACGATTGGGTTATGGTAAGTGATTAGGTAACGGGGCGGGTGTAATGTGATAAAAGCATGGTGGATACGCCGCTGGTACTTCCTATATATAAGTGCTTTTAACACATCACATATCATTGCGTTATCTAGATCACTTGGACGAATGTTTTCAAAATGAAGTTACACTACAAGGTTTTCTTAACGATCTAAAACATACAATGTTTACTTTCAACAATGATTTACTACTTGGTTTACAAAGACAAATGTTTTCAGTTAAGATTCATGGCTACAATGGTTTTGGTTGCACCTAAAGATAGGCGACGATATTGTTTTAAGACTAAACACAAGATAACTTGTGTTAGGGTCCTAGGAAGGTTATAGTCTAGGTCAAAGCATTAATAATAACCTAATTCCCTAAAACCATGAGCTCTGATACCAACTTTTCTGTCACACCCCGACCGCGTAAAACAACAAACCGTGGCGGAAACGTCGGGGAGTGTCATAACAGAATCATTGTTTCACAACATATGGTGGTTAATATGACACCTGTGTCACTACAACCTTCATACACATACCAAACCAATGAAATATTGTATTTCATACTTGGGATTTGTATAAATATGTGTATCGTTTGCACAGATCGCTTTCTGGGAAGTTATACGCGAACTGATGCGTAAACGTAATCAGTTTAATGCAAAAAACACCCCGGAATAGTGACATAGGCTTAACATACCTTAAATAACCTTCACATAACTTAGAAATAAGTTTTGGATGGTTTGGTGTGTGAAAACAAGTTTGTTCGATCGCAGGGACTATTTGTGTCAAACTGCGAAACTATGCCGATTTGCATAGTAACGAACATTCTGGAACTTGATCATAAGTTAAACATACCTTAAATATCCTTTATATATCTTAGAAATAGGCTTTGAGGGGTTCGGTATGCTAAAATAAACTTATTAGTCATTCAGGGACTAAAAGCGTCAAAAAGTGCATAAGTTTGCATTTTCGCGCATATCTTACATTCTGAATATATCCAGACATCCAAAAAATTTATGTAATCATTAAAATATTTTATTTTAGTGATTGGCATGATAAAATTTCATTCGTCGCTTAATTTGGATCGTTTTTGCGTTCGTTACGACTTCCGTCGTAATTACCCGAATAACGCAACCGTACGACCAAACGAACCGACATCTGAGATATTTTTGTGCACATTTCATGTTCCCTATACCTTAACTTCATTTTAGAGCCTTGAAATGGGGTTAACGGGGCTTGAACGTGCCGAAAACTGACTTTTTAACATGCATGGACCATTTTTGACATTTCTGGAAACTCAGTTCGGATTCATTGAATCTGGTCCATTTTTGAAGTTTTGATGGGTTTTAATGGCTGATTTTGGATACTATGGGCTGTTATTTGATGGTTTTTAACATTCCCATGGTTTTGAAAACCATGTGCCCACATGGAGGGCTTAGATCGAAGCACGGTTTTCGATAAACGATCTTAACGGTTGTCCGAATCCTATATATGCCCAACCCCATTCATTTGAAACTCACCATGATCTGATCAAAATTCTCTAAGTTAGAGTTTATACACTTCATACCTGAGAATTTAGATCAAGATCTTCTAGCTTGGACCCTTTGTAAGTATTCTTTCGTGCTTTTATGCGTTTTTCAAGCGAAAGTCAAACAGTGTTTGACTTTCTGCTTTGACCAGGTTACGGTCAACACAAAGTTCGTTTGAACTTTGCAATGTGAGCGTAATCACGATGGTTATAGTCCCGTGTGACTATACCTACTGATTACCACGTTGATTAGGCGTAGTGACGAGTCATAGATTCGGTCAAAATGTGTATTCATGCGTATTTTGTAACCAAACTATTTTTGCATATCAATACCCTTTGTCTTGATATCAAACTTGTTTTCAAACTTCGTTAAACATGTTTAACTAGTCAGTTTTAGATTAGTGCTTATGTTGGGTCGTAAGATAAGCGGTCTAAACAACCGCTTAGACTTTCGAACCCGACCCGTTTGGTCGATCTTTAGGATCCGACCAAGCATGTTTAGTGACCATAGTTGTATAGGGAATAACCTTCTGAGGTTATACCTTATGGTCACTTCGTTTAGTTAGTTGTATGATAGGTAGTTTATATGCCTTAGGTAAATGACCAAAATGCCCTTTTCATGCATAATTGATATTTAAGCATATGTAACTTAAACTTTTGTCACTTAACTGATTATGAAACATATTTAAACATGTTTAGGCATATAATACTTGTCATAGGACTAGTTAGGCGTTCCGAACGTGTTTTACGCAAACGACGCGTTAAAGTAGCGTAAGCTACCTGAACGGGTCGTAATGGGTCGTAAGCATTTAGGTTAGGTTTCATTTTAGTATGTAGGCTTTGTTAAACCATATCATATGAGTTCCAATACTCATTTGGTTTACGAAACCTCATCCTATCCGATCCTCCGATTTAGGTCCGGTTATTAACATAGTTAACTATATTAGGTGCTGTTTGATTTCCGTGATCCCTCTAGCTTTGCTTGGTTGTTGTTCTAGACTTCTAAGCATTCTCAGGTGAGTACATAGTCCCCTCTTTTACTTTTTTCAACTGTTTTGGGGTGAAAGATGTGTACCTATTTGTTATGTTCATGATTTCAAAAGTATAAATTGATTATACATGTTGGTACTTATCTTTTGACAAACTGAATGATTATCTATGGTTTAAACACTAATTTTTCAAAGATTATAAAATTAATTGTTGGATTGTACTTATTTTATACATTCACCAGACCGATTGGTAGTATGATATAGCGCTATAGGATTTGACACCCCATTCCTGTTGTATGGAATGTCAGAAACCGATTTTTATCCAAATAGAGATTGCCTTTATGGTATTTCTATAGTCTCAAAGGTGTAGTTTGATACACTAAGGTTTGAATGAATTCTAAATCACGTTTTTTGTATATTGTGTTATACTTCCAAAGTATGGTTTGATATGCTCTCATATGTGATAATGTACAAACGAACATATATTTTGTTAATAACTAAAGCATAGTTTAATATGTTACTTATAAAACCAAAGTATACTTATGATATACTACTGAAAACTATTATTTTGACAACTGAAGTATATTTGATATACTATCTGTTTAACTATTTTCGAACCAAAAATATATTTTAATATATTACTTATTCGACTCTCTTAAAACCAAGGTATATTTTTATATATACTACAAACCTTTTTATCAAAACATTGTTTTACAAACAACATATTTTATACAAACTCATTTTACTTAGTTATTTATTTATGCATCTTTCTTTTATATATCATCAGATTTTCTTATCACTTTTATATGATTTATAAAAGAAAACACTTTACAAGATTCATGACTAACTTTTATTAAACATTTCTTTAAACTTAAGTCATGAATCCTATTTTAACAAAACCTATGTATCTCACAGGCATTTTTATGCTGACGTACCTATTTTTACACATGTTTCAGGTGCTGCTATATAATGATTGTTGATACATGCCATACATAGGACGGACTCGTGCCTTAGCGACTTTAAAACTTGAAAGACAATACTTGTATTTACTTGATTTGTAATAAAACAATGAGTTCAATAATGCAATAAAACAAAATTATTTAATCCATGGATGTGAAACAATGATTCTGTTGCGACACTCCCCGACGTTTCCGCCACGATTTGTTGTTTTACGTGGTCGGGGTGTGACAGAAAAGTTGATATCAGAGCCAATGGTTATAGGGAATTAGGTTATTAGTAATGCTTTGACCTAGACTATAACCTTCCTAGGACCCTAACACAAGTTATCTTGTGTTTAGATTTAAAACAATACCGTCGCCTATCTTTAGGTGACAACCAAAATAAGAACACAAATTTCGAATCCGCTTTGAAAACCAATCATCTGTTCTAGGATGATTGATTACTAGGTTTTGAACCCTCTAAGTTTTCAAAATCTCGTCAAAGTTTGGGTCTTATAATGTGAACACGTGCAATCTGGAAGGGTGGATGCCTGTATCCTGAGTTTTCTGTCTAAGGATAGAGTGTTCATACAAATCCACATAATCGGACCAGTCACTCTTACCTGGGAACTCTTGGGGTGAGTGTCCACTTATAGGCTAAAGCATGTCTTCGCGATACATTATGAGGACCTATTTACTTTGATTCAGCCTTTGTGTGTCATTTGTTTGCTGCGTGGTTCGAACAAATGACCATCACCCATGCTTTTTGGTCGGTAATTGTAACATCCTATTCTTACCCAGTGCCATTTCACTTGTTTTATCTCATGTTTCCTTGTTCTTCTTAGACAATGCCTCCTCGACAAGAAGCACAACCCCAAACTAATGAGGAAGTCGCAACCCTTGTCGCTCAGCAAATGGCTGCTGTGCTTCCGGGCATAGTAACCCAGATCCACCAGTTATACAACAACAATAACAACAACAACGCTTCGTCTAGTTTCAAGACCTTCAATTCTGCTAAACCTTTGATATTTTCTGGGTCTCAAGGAGCAACCGTGCTCCTTCAATGGTTCAAAAGTTTGGAGAGCACATTCAGACATGTGCAATATCCGAATGAGCGTAAGGTTGAGTTTGCATCCAGTGCATTCGAGAAGCGTGCCATTACCTGGTGGAACGGTGTGATGCGTGATAGGGGTGCCGATGTGGCACTAGCTCAAACTTGGGAAGAGCTTCGAGCCCTAATGATGAAGGAGTTCTGTCCTAGTCATGAGCTTAGAGCGTTGGAAAGGGAATTCGACGATTTAAAGCAAGACAGTGGTGAGCATCGAGCCTACACTGACCGTTATGAGGAATTGAGCCTGTTATGTCCTGCCATGGTTACGCTTGTGGATAAGGCGATTGAGAAGTACATTGATGGTCTTCCTGACCTAGTTCAGGATATCGTTACTGGCAGCAACCCTACTACCATCAGACATGCCATTGAATTGTCTGCTACCCTGACTGAATCCCAGATCAGGAAAGGTAAGCTTTTTCGAAAGGGCGACCCGAGACCATCTGACAAGTCTGCACAAGATGAACCAAAGGATAAACAGGCCGAGACACCCAAGAAGAAGAAGCGCAAGGCTTCTCAAAACTGCGCCATAACTGCTCAGAACAATCAGGTTGAACAAAACCAGCCAGCACAACCTCGTAAAAGGAAAAATTAAGTTGGTACCGCACCTTTGTGCAACAAATTCAACCGTCATCATCTAGAGCAAGTGCAGTGTCACAAATGTACCCATTGTGGACGTTTGGGACATTTGGTCGATACCTGCCGTTATGCAAACCAAGCTGCTGCAAATCCTGCTGCTGTTTAAGAACGATTTCCACCTGGGTCGTGTTATAACTGTGGTGACCTTACTCACTACAGAAACATTTGCCCAAGACTTGTTAACACAAATCCAGCGCGTGGACGAGTGTTTAACATAAATGAGGCAAACGCGAACGACAATGCAGCAGTGAATAATTAGTCTTTTGTATTTCCTTGAATGTTATCTTTTGGATATTTGAATCAACACAGTTGTGATATAAATAAAATTTGTTGTTTCAATTTTATTTTACGAAACTGTTATGTTTGTGTGTATGGTTGATACAACCCTACGATGCCGACACCAAGGAACTGTGTTCCTTATAAGACAAACTACTCGTGTGGTTCTGTCATTTTTATGATCACTTGTGATCTCCCCGGAAATCTTAAGTACTCGTTTTTTTAAGAAACAAAGCCAAATTCCTATTAAGATCTTCCTAGCTTCATAGTTAGATTCTTGAAGATGTTTAAAGTGCCAAATGGAATCCACAGATTGAATTCCTGGTGTGCTTTGAATACTCATGTGCACAAAATCAACAACAAATTAATAAAATGAAGATCAAGGTTAAACGATTATGTGATTATGTGCTTATGTGATTTTTTTTATATCTTGTGTTTTTGTGTAATCCGAATATTCATTATCCAAATCCTCGTAGAATCCTCCATATCTCCATGTGAGGGATTCGTAGTAGGATATCCAAAGGTACTACCTTAAAAATCCTTAATGGGCTTCTACGTAATAGTTAAGACCCTTGGATTATAAAGTACTATTCCATAATTGGACCCCTTGGGTGGTCTAGTTAAAAAGGATTGATTCAAAAATCTGGTTAGGAATATCATGTGATGATATAGCTGAAAAGATCCCTTAAGTGGTCTATTTAAGAAGATCGTACGATAGTCTGGATAAGGAGATCATGTGTTGATCTAGTTAAAAAGATCATTCGTTGATCCAGTTAAAAAGATCCTTTGGTGGTCTAGTCAAGTCACTTCATGTTTATTCGATAGATTTTTTTTCCTACGCATTATGAAATGAACTGTGCAGACTGTGCAAGGAATTACGTAATGTTGGATGCATACATAATTATGAAATTCAGTGCACAGAAACCACAGCAAGTTTTGTCATGTGTTAAGGCCTATAGTGATGAAAATAATGAAACGGGAACAATGTAGAAAGGGCATGGTGGATACGCCGCTGGTACTTCCTATATATAAGTGTTCCTTATTACATTGTGAACGTAGCATTATTTAAGTTACTAGAAGTCCTGGACCTTGACCAATGTTATTTTATCTTATACTCTCCGACTCTGTTTTCGAGCACACACAAGTTTCCTATAATAATCTTTATAGGAAACATTCTCCTATCCATTGTTCAAAGCTCCATGCTTTTGTAACAACAACGGCATCACTTTGACAGTTGAAAAATTCGCTAAGGATCCAAACATGGCCCAGAGTTTTACTTAGGGTATGAAGGATTCATTCAAAAGCGAAACAATCACAGTTGTCTTCACAGGTTTCCTCTATAATCAATTTCGGGATGAAATTTCCTAAAGTAGGGGAGACTGTGACACCTGTGTCACTACAACCGCCATACACATACCAAACCAATAAAATATTGTATTTCATACTTGGGATTTGTATAAATATGTGTATCGTTTGCACATATCGATTCTTGTTCAATTTCGAGCTCTAAATCGCTTTCTGGGAAGTTATACGCGAACTGATGCGTAAACGTAATCAGTTTAATGCAACAAACACCCCAGAATAGTGACATAGGCTTAACATACCTTAAATAACCTTCACATAACTTAGAAATAAGTTTTGGATGGTTTGGTGTGTGAAAACAAGTTTGTTCAATCGCAGGGACTATTTGTGTCAAACTGCGAAACTATGCCGATTTGCATAGTAACAAACATTCCGGAACTTGATCATAAGTTAAACATACCTTAAATATCCTTTATATAGCTTAGAAATAGGCTTTGAGGGGTTCGGTATGCTAAAATAAACTTATTGGTCATTCAGGGACTAAAAGCGTCAAAAAGTGCATAAGTTTGCATTTTCGCGCATATCTTACGTTCTGAATATATCCGGACATCCAAAAAATTTATGTGATCATTAAAATATTTTATTTTAGTGATTGGCATGATAAAATTCCATTCGTCGCTTAATATGGATCGTTTTTGCGTTCGTTATGACTTCCGTCGTAATTACCCGAATAACGCAACCGTACGACCAAACAAACCGACATCCGAGATATTTTTGAGCACATTTCATGTTCCCTATACCTTAACTTCATTTTAGAGCCTTAAAATGGGGTTAACGGGGCTTGAACGTGCCGAAAACTGACTTTTTAACATGCAGGGACCATTTTTGACATTTCTGGAAACTCAGTTCAGATTCATTGAATCTGGTCCATTTTTGAAGTTTTGATGGGTTTTAATGGCTGATTTTGGATACTATGGGCTGTTATTTGATGGTTTTTAACATTCCCATGGTTTTGAAAACCATGTGCCCACATGGAGGGCTTAGATCGAAGCACGGTTTTCGATAAAACGATCTTAACGGTTGTCCGAATCCTATATATACCCAACCCCATTCATTTGCAACTCACCATGATCTGATCAAAATTCTAGCTTGGACCCTTTGTAAGTATTCTTTCGTGCTTTTATGTGTTTTTCAAGCGAAAGTCAAACAGTGTTTGACTTTCTGCTTTGACCAGGTTATGGTCAGCACAAAGTTCGTTTGAACTTTGCAATGTGAGCGTAATCATGATGGTTATAGTCCCGTGTGACTATACCCACTGATTACCACGTTGATTAGGCGTAGTGACGAGTCATAGTTTCGGTCAAAATACGTATTCATGCGTATTTTGTAACCAAACTATTTTTTGGTATCAAGACCCTTTGTCTTGATATCAAACTTGTTTTCAAACTTCGTTAAACATGTTTTAACATGTTTAACTCGTCACTTTTAGATTAGTTCTTATGTAGGGTCGTAAGATAAGCGGTCTAAACAACCGCTTAGACTTTCAAACCCGACCCGTTTGGTCGATCTTTAGGATCCGACCAAGCATGTTTAGTGACCATAGTTGTATAGGGAATAACCTTCCGAGGTTATACCTTATGGTCACTTCGTTTAGTTAGTTGTACGATAGGTAGTTTATACGCCTTATGTAAATGACCAAAATGCCCTTTTCATGCATAATTGATATTTAAGCATATGTAACTTAAACTTTTGTCACTTAACTGATTATGCAACATATTTAAACATGTTTAGGCATATAATACTTGTCATAGTCAAGGTCAAGGTCAAAGTCAACGACCGATCGCGCGACTTGACTTGTAGAGATCTTCTTTTATGTGTTTATTTTAGTGGTATTATGCGGGGTAATTATCAATAATCGCAGTAATCGACGTGTGTTATACGCTATTTAATCGAGTTACGACTGTGAACTCTAGGAAGTAACAATGCGATAAAGTTAACTAAACGATAATCAAACTATTCTAATCAAATCGGCATCGAATCGTAATACGAATCACAACTCGAATTATGCGTTCTGGTTATTGTTTTATGTGTGTGCTAATTATGTGTTACTTATGCATGTTTATTTATGTTATATGTGGTGATACATCGAAACGCAATCGTAAATCGCAATCGAATCGCAAACGCTAAACGAAGGAAATGTAGGATGATTGTATGTTAGATATAGTGGTTGGGATTAAAAGTAATTTGATAAGCAATTCTATCGCATCGCTCGCTCGAATCGCGTCGCAACGCGCTATGCACGAATCGAAACGACAAAACTCATTGCGCCGAGCACTCGAACTAGGTGCCAGCCGACCGAGTTGCCACCCGATCGAGGTGCCACTCGACCGAGCTGCCACCCGGGCGAGTTGTCGCTCGACCGACCAGCACACTTCTCCCCTTTCTACTTTGGGAAACCCTATAAATACCCCTTCATTTCCACTTTGGGAAAATGTCAGCTCTCCTTTTCTTTCCACTCGTTCCAGCCTTCATTTCTTCAGATTTCTCGCGATTCTTGTAAGTATCCAACCTAAATCTTGTACTTTCTTGATCTACAAGCACTCCTACACCTTTCTATCTTTTGATTCTTAACTTTTAACCGTGAAATCACTAGATTTGAGGTGTTCAAGGGTGATGTCATCATGGTGTTCTTAGGAACTTCATGTTTTGGCTTCAATCCACCAAGAACAACCTGAATCTGAACGATTTTCACACAAATGAACAAAGATCTTGCATAGATCTGAACATATTCACGGTGAAAAGGATTGAAAGATGATTTTTCTAACTTTCTTTCAACTCTTTTACACTCAATGCACTCAAACCCGATGGAATCAGAGCTAATATTGATTGTCTACTCGTTCTTACTGATGTATCAGTGCTAGATCCAAATTCCATCTGAGAGTTAGTGATTTCGGGTTTGGACATGAACAACCGTCTTGGACCGTGCACTGTCGGACTAGGGTGATCCCTGTTCGGTCAGGTCATTGGGGACGAGATGGGGTTCCTATTGTTTAAACAAGTTATCACAACGCCTCGTTCAAGTTACAACACTTCAAGCGAAATTAAGTAACAAAACGATCAGACCGTTGGGGTGAGTTGCCGTCCGATCGAACTGCTGTCCGACCGGGTTGCCATCCGCTCGACCCATTGTCCGATCGGGTTGCATTTTGATTCAAAACTTAAACACTTTTCAACATGTTCAATAATAGGGTTGCCACCCGATCGGATGGACATCCGATCGAGTGACCGCCCTTCTGTGAACTTGTTCTCACTGAGAAACCTCACCATTCGAGTCGCCGCCCGATCGAACGACCGTTTGATCGACCGACCTGAAAGGTAGAGATACTTCTCTGTCTTCTAAATAATACAACAAAAACTTCAAAAGTCAAACCATCATAAACAAACACATCCATGCCAAAGGATGCCCGTCCGAACGAGTGACCGTCCGAACAGACAACCATCCGAACGAGTCGACATCCACACAAGTGGCCGACCGGCCGGATTGCCATCCGACCGGATCACCATTCTGCACTTGGTAACTTTTTGTTTTACGCGCCGCTTATCATTTATGCTATCGTTAACTGTTCAGGCTAACCTTGCTCTACGCGCTCCCTTCAATCCATCAACGCTGTGAGTATACTCGAACCCTTTTTGCTTTGCGCACTTTTGGGTGTTACATACGTTACGAATATTCAAATCACATCGAACACACTACTCAACACTTTAACGCTAACCGTTATTGCATGTATTACGTGGCTTAATGAATGCTTGTTTGTTATGTTTTCACATGGAATGTTGTCTACCTGCCTTAGCAACGATAGTACTATAGTTTGGACTCAGCACCTGTTCGCAGGGGTTGTTAAGGACTATTATTTGCATGGATCACAGTGGTGATTATGTATTACGAACTGCCCCGGGCAGTCAACCCGCAGTCATTGGCATCGATAGGTTCATGTCGATAACTAACGTGCTTCATTTCACTATGCGTACGTGCTGGTTGTGCGTAAACGAATTCCGAACTTTATTATATCTATCAAACTTGTATGCTCACCTTTACACTATGTGTATTGACTTTTACTTTAACGTATGTGGCATGTGCTTAAGTTGTTTATATGCTTAGCTTGCTGTGAAATCGAGGCGAGGAAAGACCTAGGACGCCTTGTTTGCTAGGTGATGAAATCGAAGCTAGGATAGGGTCCTTGGAACCAATAAACAAACTATCTATATGTAAATCTGAGTTGTCGGAACATACTTTGTTTTGAGATATCGTTATCTGTAATAATTTAATTTGCTTGATAGGTTATGGTATGGGACATAATATTAACTATCCGGTAATGTAGTTGTTATGGAATTTCTCTTGAACAATCTGTTTCGCTCAGTGCCACGCCCCGATGTTTCCACCATCGGTTGGGGTGTGACAGATTGGTATCAGAGCCATAACTATAGGGAATTAGGCAAGACTCGACCTAGTCCGGGTTGATGTCTTAGAAATGACCTAGTCTATAGTTAAGTACCAACAGACTGACTTGTGCATACCCGGTAGGGGTTTTGTATGAGCTTACCTACTATTTCTCGCTATTCTCGCTTACACTACACTATCACTGCATTCGAATTTTCAAGAACGAATGAGGGATTGGGTCGAGATTAGGTGTGAAAACCGCAAACTCTCGACTAAATTGCTTGTTCAACCCGTATCTTTATCTTCAAACAGGGGAAATTGCGCTGAATCAGGAGTGAAATCCGTACTTCGACGCAAAATTTCCTCTCTATTTTTATCAAAACATGAATAAAGTTACTGAGTCAGGGGTGAAACCCGAATCTTGGTAACTTGATCCGTGTTCTATTTTGTTTTAACAAGACTCTCACCAAAGTCTCGACGGACTCCATCGACTTGAAGTCACACTATCACTAGAAGGACGCGTGCCGATTGCCCAGAATCGAAGCAAGAGCACAATCCAGAAGGCCAAAGTGTGTACCAAAGTCCTTAAGAATAGTCGAATCACTTTGGGTAGTCTATGTCTAACAGCCGCAGACAATCCATCCTCGATTTTTATGTGTTACGATTCTGAGCCCGCAACTGCGACTCTGATACTTGTCGCTTTTACATGGATTTTATTTTAAATGTTATTTATTGGCGTTTTGAGGTAAACAGTACAGTGGTACTGATGGTTATGATTACTCGCTTCTCGCTCCACCTAAACACACACAACTCACACCACGCCGAAAAATCGCGAATACTTGTGGATGGCCGCCTGATACGATAGACGCTATGCTATACTACTCGCTGTGTATTTGATGATCACAATCGCTATTTATGAACGCTCGTGGACTGTGAATGATGGGTTTCTGTATTCTGACAGTCTTCTGTGCTTCTGTGCTTTACCTGCTCATGTGTTTTTGTTTTTATGTGCTTATGTGCCCATGTGAATCTATGATAATGTAAATACGTGTTCCTGAGCTTTATGGTAAATCGCTAGACTACTCTAGGAATACTCGAAATTGTGCTTGAGTCCTGTGACGATGTCTGTTGCAGACAACTTCGTCATCTGGATCCCGTCACTCACGCGATGCACGCCGAAAGCAGGCGGATAAACGACTCGCCTCTATGCTCACTAAACAAATGGCGAAGGTTGTCCCTCAAATCGTCAGCGAATTGTACAAAAACATGAGCAAATCTTCTGAGGAGTCGCGGACTGAAACTCCTTAAGCTGCCTTTAGCCTCAAACAGTTTAAGGCTTGCGGACCAAAAGAATTCACTGGAGAAGAAGGTCCTACTGCTTTATTTCAATGGTTAGATTCAATCGAGGTCACACTACGCCAGAGTGGCTGTCCTGATGATCTCCGCACCCTGAATGCTACCGGTGTTTTCCAGTCTCGCGCTTTAGACTGGTGGACGGCCGAGAGGAATGATGCGTGTGAAGTGTTATATATATTAGGTGTATATTTTAAGCCCCTTTAACACTTATTTTTAGCCAAGTTTTAAATTTATAAAACACGATATTTTACTAACACTAAACACACATATGGGCAAGTGCACCCATCGTGAGCGTAGTATAGTGTTGGCAAGATACCGAGGTCGTCCAAGGACACAAGAGCTTTTAGTACCGGTTTATCCTCAACGTCTAATCAAAATAAAAAGTTTAGAAAAATGTTTTAAACTAAGAAAAATAAAAACTAACTAAAATGCTGAAAAATAAAAATAAAAGAAAAACAGATAGACAAGATGAATCACTTGGTTCCGACTCGTATCTAGTATAACCTTTGATTATTTCCGCACTTTTGCACATATTTAAGAGATTATCTTAGTTATTATAGTAGGCCCCTCTTTTGAAGGTGACGTTACCCTCACCCTAGTAGTTTGAGTCAGCAAGGATACAATCCTAAAAGGGTGGATTATTGGAAGATAATTAATTAAGTTATTCATGCAATATTATGGTAGGCCCCGCTTTTGGCGGTGACGTTACCCTCGGCTAAGTAGTCTGAGTCAGCAGGGATACAGTCCTAAATAGCCGGGTTATAGTATTAATAGTAGTTAACTTATGAGGGGATCAAAGAGTTTGGACCCCCGCCATCCAATACCGTGAAGCATTGAAGGAGGTCCTACTAAATTTGACCCAGGTCCATTGCAGGACCTCTAAACGATGAACAATGGCAAGACCTTTACCAAACCGTTCCCTTAACCCCCGACCAGGTAGCCAACATACCTCCAAATAGACCGTGGAGATATGAATGGTGAAAATCTTTTATTTTATATAGACAGTAAAATAATGCCAAGACACCACGGACAAACGATAAGGAAAGATCACCTTCAACATAAGTAACTAGTTATTAAAGTCATTAATACAAAACCAAATAAAAAGTGCAAAAGATTAGAAATAAAAAGTATTAAACTAGACACTTTGTCTTCACCAAGTGATGTAAGAGACTTAGGCAAACATGGCCTTGATTGTCAAGAACTCTTACGATCAATCTTGGATCCCGAGACGACTCACACACTCTACGATGGACAATGGATGACGGTGGTGGATGATGGTGTTATGGTGGTGGTGGATGGTGGGTGAAGTGTGAGAGAGGTGGTGTGCCAAGGGATGAGTTGAAATGAAACCAAGCACTCCTATTTATAGGCTGAACAGAAGGCTGGGCACGCCCCCGTGCCTGTCTGACACTCTCTCTCTTCATTAATTGTAATTCGCAATTACAATTAATGCGCCTGCTGTACTTTCGCCACGCCCCCGTGTTCAATGGACACGGCCCGTGGTGGGCAATAGAAGCTTCTATAGGTTTGTCTTTTCTGCTGCTTCTTGGGCACGGCCCCGTGCTGGCTGAGCACGGGGCGTGTTCAGTCTTCTGCCTTCTCTATTTTGCTTGGGAAGATGCTGTTGAGGGGTCGGGCAGTCCACTTATGTTCCTTTTCTTGTATTTATGTTAGATTTAGCTGTCTTTTTGCTTCTTTTGTGAATTTGAGCTCATTTAATCCTGAAAATACAAAAGGAAGACAAAAACACTCTTTTTCCAACATTAGTACTTAAAAAGGGTTAGTTTTATGCCTCATTTGATGTAATTTATATGTTGCATTTTACACACATCAAATACCCCTACACTTGAACTTTTTCTTGTCCTCAAGAAAAACTCTTTAATATGTGGCTTACACTCCCAAATGGAATGGGTAGAAGAGAAGGTTTTGGGCTTGTCATAGAGTGTTGGGAATACAAGATCTTTTTGGGTTTTATTTTTATCTATTTACAATCCTATTCGTTATGATTTGTTTAGAACGTTTCATAGGAGAAATTACTAATTTGGGCATAACATGCCTTTTTAAAATTCCATTTATACACAAGTTCACATACCTCACGGGAGAATCACTCACACTCGGCCGAAGGTGTATTTTTAGTGAATCACTCGAGAGCGGCATGGAACTTACTCCTACCATAGGCTTGCCAAGCAATCAATCCTCCTCCTTTTTAACTTTTATACCTTTGTAAATATTAAGAGGACTTTGTGGGTGAAGGGTTAGGCTTGGGTTAAAGGTAGGTGGTTGGGTTAGTGGTTAGTGGTTAGTAGAAAAAGGGTGAAAAAGCGTAACAAGTGTCGGTTTTCGTAGGACTTTCTATTTTTGTAACGTTTTATTTTGATGAAGCTATTATTCAAACAAAGTTATTTTTGATGAACTTGTTTCTTTTGCTTCATCATCAACACATTTTTTTTGAACGATCATACGAAAAACCGAACTTGTTACTAAAATAAAGGGTTAAAAATGAAAAAGGTTTTGGTGGGTAAAAGGGTGTTTGGTTTGGGTTATGAAATGAAAAAGGTTTAGGCTCAAAGGGGCTAACTAGGGGGATTTTATTTTTGGGTAGGTGGTAAAAGAAAAAGAAAAATAATGGTGTAGAAGAAAAAAGGGTTAGTCCTAATGCCTCTATCATTTACTTACTCGGGTTTAAGTTGATAAGGACCGGGAATGTATCGTCATGGCAAGTTCTAGAGTCGTAAGAACCAAGCGGCTATTCACACAAGAAACGAAAAATGAGCATTTAGTCTAAAGATGTAAATTTGTATGCTCAATAAAGGCTCAAAACTCACTTTTGTGGGAATGAGTTTTTATGTGATCAAGTATATATAATCAAATTTTAACTAAGCTTGTCATGCCGTTTCATAATTTTCTTATGTTGGTTCTTGTTATCACGACGCTCTCGGTTGTAAATTTGTAAAAATATAACCTTATTAATCTTATGATTCCAAACTTAAACTTTAGACAAGTAAAAAAATGAAAATTTTTGAAAAAAATTGGGGTGTTTAGCGATTCCAATAGAGTTTTGTGTAAGGCTTGTTATTAGGACTTGCAAAATTTCAAGGTTTTAGCACCCCCCCCCCCACACTTAAATTACACATTGTCCTCAATGTGTCCCAAAAATAAATTTTTAGGTTGATTAGATGTGTAAAATGGTGTAAAAAGCAAAAAAAAAAAAATTGTGTTACTGGCAACCTGGACACGACCCCGTGTTGAGTGGACACGACCCCGTGTTCAGGTGCCAGTAACGAGAACTTACAGAAGGTGAACACGGGGGCGTGTTGGCTGGACACGACCCCGTGTTTGTCAAGGTCTGCAGAATCTAAACAAACAGCAGGTTCAGGGGAATGGGCACGGGGGCGTGTCGGCTGGACACGACCCCGTGTGGACAGTCTGCAAATTAGAAAAACAGGTTTCTTTCTTCGTTTTTCCAGTCCTGGCTTTAAGAGTACTAATGCTTAGTACTTTAAGCCTCGAATGTACCTGCTTACCCAATAAACACTCCACCAAAACATAGCAAACATCCTACTTTTACCAAAGTTAACATCCAAGTCAAAGTTCAAATAAATGCAGAAAATAAAAGAAGTTAGGAAAAGTAAATTGTTCAACATTTGGCACGCAGGCCATTAATTGTTCAAGATTAAAAAGGGTTAACCTGGGGAGTCATCAATCAACCGTTTCCTCATCTGCTCCGCTCGCCTACTCCATAGCATCGTCATCATCATCATCGTCATCATCCCCTCCATGGCGTGCAATGTGGTCTCGTATGTATCCAACATCGTCTTGGATCTCGGATAGGTTTCTCTCGATAGCTCCGACCCGGTGGTAGGTGTTGCTCGCCATGTTATAGGTGTTCCTAGTACACATAAGGTTTTCCTGCAATAAATCATGCAAACTTTGAAAGTTAGGAAAACCGCCTCCCGAGGAGGATGATTGGCCCGGATCACCGTGGGGTTGGTATTGGTACTGATGATGTTGCGGAGCTGGGAGGACAAGCGCTTCTTGCGGGTTCCATGCATGACCTTGCATCCTTTGAAAGGTTACCGTCCCGTCTTCTGCCTCATAAATCAGGTTCATTGAGCGGCATATGTGAATATCCACCGTACCCGACCATGGGCTCCTCTCAAATGACCTAGGTATGTGGGCGAAGTGCTTGAAGAGACGGTACACCCATCCCCCAAAGAAAATAGGCGTCGGTGCACTAGCAAGGCGGTTGTGATGCATGTTTCGGAGCATGAGGAACGGAACATCGAGCGGCCTGCGGTTGTGAATGCAGTGGAGGACAACCAAATCTCTTAACCCAACGACGCCACTACTGTCATGCCTTTGGCTAAGAGAGTAGCCGAGGAGCCTATGAATGTATCTGTATAGCGGATCCCTCAGCTTTGTACTCTTAGTGCTGCTCGGATTGTAGAACCCTTCTCCAATCTGAGCCCACATGGCTTGGCGTTCGTTGTCACCTATCTCTCTCATTCCCCCAGTATTTTCTTCGTTTCCTGCATCCTCTTCCGCATACAACCCGATAATCAACCCAAATTGTGCCATAGAGATCGAATACTTCGTTCCGCCACATCGGAAAGCTACCCCGTCATTGTCGAACGGGTCGCACCTCGAGTTGAATGTGAAAGTGCTATAGAATTCCAACGTGCATTCGTGGACGGAACGGAGCCGAGTTGTTAGGGCGACTCTGAGTGGTCCCGTGACAATGTTGTTGAAACGGTCAATTTGATTCACCATGGTTAGCAAGTCCGTGCAAGCTTGCCTCGGGTATTCCTCCGGCCTTGTTTGAAGAATTTCGTATCGAGCTCTTGCATCGAGCTCATTGGCGTTAAATCTTGTGAACTTCCTGGCCATCTGCAAGAATACACCAAAAGTTAGCACGAAACAGAAATACTTTCGGACAAAACTGCAAACAGCGGTCTGGACACGACCCCGTGTTCAGCGGACACGGCCCCGTGTCCAGGGGTCTGTTACTCAAAAATCCCATTTTTCGACCCGGTTTCAAAAACTTGAAAATTTTTGGTCCAATAGGTGCGGTTTCCCCCGAAAATGAAACCCTAAGCATCGTTTTCCCCAAAATATCCCGTTTACCCCATCAATTTTTATCTTTTTTTCGATTCAAGAACAAGGGTTTGGGGTTTTTGTGCGAAATTGGATGAATCTATGAACAATACAAGTGTATCTACTTCCCTTAACACTAATCTAACTAAATGCAAACAGATCTAAACAAAAATTTGAGGTTCGATCCGGATGAACTTCAAGAACCCTAGATTTTCCCCAAATTTTTGGTGTTCTAACTACATGCAAGTAACTAATCTAACTACTAAAAGTGATAGAATCATACCTTGATGTTGTTAGAGCGATAGAAGACGTTGAAATTCTACGAAAAATCGCCTGAAACCAGAGCTTTTTTCGGGGAAACGGGGCGTGTGGAATGAAGTAACTGTTTTGAAAAAGGGGATTTATCCCGACTGCAGCGCGGACACGGCCCCGTGTCCAACGGACACGGCCTCGTGCCGAGCGTGGTTTTGAAAATATTTTTTTTAAGTGCTCGTGTGAGTGCCCTCTTTTTCCCATAAGCTATGGTTAGAAAACTTACCGCTTTATTTTGTTGTCTCAATCGTTCGTAACTTACCAGGCATGATGTTTTTATTCTTCCACCGTTTGAAGCGATATCTCTTCTTCTTCATCCTCAATGAATCCTTGATAGAGTTTCAGCCGTTGGCAATTGACTTTAAATGGGGGCCCATTTCGAGATTTAATTTCTACTGCACCGTGTGGAAAAATATGGGTGATGGAAAAAGGTCCTGACCACCTAGACTTTAATTTACCAGGAAACAATCGAAGTCGTGAATTAAACAAAAGAACTAAATCTCCTACCCGAAATTCATTAGGTTTAATATGTTTGTCATGCAAATTTTTCATTCGTTCCTTATAAATTTCAGAGTTTGAGTATGCATAATTCCTAAGCTCGTCTAATTCATTTAATTGACAAAATCGATTTTTACCGGCAAATTCTAAGTCTAAGTTTACATTTTTTATTGCCCAGTAGGCTTTGTGTGCAATTTCTACTGGCAAATGACAACTTTTTCCATAGACTAGCTTATACGGGGTTGTACCTATTGTTGTTTTATAAGCAGTTCGAAAAGCCCATAAAGCATCGTCTAATTTATCTGCCCATTTCTTTTTATTTAACCCTACGGTTTTTTCGAGTATTCGTTTTAAACCTCTGTTAGTCACTTCGGCTTGTCCGTTTGTCTGAGGGTGATATGCTGTTGAGACCCGGTGATAGACCCCATATCTTGTTAAAATTTTTCCGAGTTGATGGTTGCAAAAATGGGTACCTCTATCACTTATTAAAGCTTTAGGTGTGCCAAAACGAGAGAATAATTTTTTCAGAAATCTTACCACAACTCTTCCATCATTTGTTGGAAGTGCCTCGGCCTCGGCCCATTTAGACAAGTAATCTACTGCCACAAGTATATATTTGTTTCCTTTCGATGGTGGGAAAGGTCCCATAAAGTCGAGTCCCCACACATAAAAAATTTCACAAACAAGAATGCCATTTTGTGGCATTTCGTTTTTGGAAGAAATATTACATGTTCTTTGGCAAGCATCACATGTCTTGACAAGACTTTGGGCGTCTTTGTAAATGGTTGGCCAATAAAATCCTGAATCAAATACCTTTCGTGCGGTACTAGCAGCACCATGATGTCCTCCGTATGGACCTTCATGACAATGGCGGAGAATTCTTCGTGCTTCACTACCATGTACGCATCGTCGGACGAGTTGGTCGGCACACATTTTGAAAAGATATGGATCTTCCCAAAAGTAGTGTTTCACATTGGCAAAGAATTTTTTTTCTTTGATGATGTGGCCACCCTTTTGCGACTATACCGCTAGCTAGGTAGTTAGCATAGTCGGCGTACCATGGTTCTTCCCTGTATTCCACCATTTCCAGGGACTCAGTTGGGAATTTTTCGTTGATTTGCTCGTCCCTGGTTGCTTCCAAAGCTGGGTCTTCTAAGCGCGAAAGATGATCTGCAGCGGTGTTTTCTGCTCCTCTTTTGTCCTTGATTTCAATGTCAAATTCTTGGAGGAGTAGAATCCACCGAATCAAACGTGGTTTTGCATCTTGCTTTTTGAAAAGATATCGGATAGCTGCATGATCTGTATAAACTATAGTTTTAGAAAGAACAAGATAAGAACGGAATTTATCAAAAGCAAATACCACAGCTAGTAATTCTTTTTCAGTTGTTGTGTAATTTTCTTGTACATCATTAAGTGTTTTACTAGCATAATAAATTGGGTGGAAATGCTTTTCTTTTCTTTGTCCCAAGACAGCTCCAACTGCAAAGTCACTAGCATCACACATGATTTCGAAAGGAAATTTCCAATCAGGCGCTATCATGATAGGTGCATTGACTAACATTTCTTTTAAGGTGAGAAATGCTTGATTGCAATCATTGTCAAAGATGAAAGGAGCATCTTTTTCAAGTAATTTTGTTAGAGGTCTAGAAATTTTAGAAAAGTCTTTGATAAACCGCCTATAGAATCCGGCATGCCCTAGGAAACTTCTGATAGCTCGTACGGAGGATGGAGGTGGTAATCTAGAAATGGTATCTATTTTGGCTCGATCCACCTCCATTCCTTCGCTTGAGATCTTGTGACCGAGTACTATTCCCTCCGTTACCATGAAATGGCATTTTTCCCAATTAAGGGCGAGGTTAGTTTCCTCACATCGGGATAGCATTCGTTCAAGGTTATCGAGACATTGGTCATATGAATCCCCAAAGATAGAAAAGTCATCCATGAAGACTTCCATTGTCTTTTCTATCATGTCATGGAAGATGGCTACCATGCAACGTTGGAATGTTGCTGGGGCATTACATAGACCAAACGGCATGCGTCGATAAGCAAAAGTTCCATAGGGACATGTGAAAGTTGTATTTTCTTGGTCTTCGGGTGCTATCGGGATTTGAAAGTAACCTAAAAAACCATCCAAGAAACAATAAAATTTATGACCAGATAGTCTTTCTAACATTTGATCAATGAAGGGTAAAGGAAAGTGATCCTTTCTTGTTGCTTCATTTAATCGTCTATAATCTATACCTACTCTCCATCCTGTGACGGTTCTTGTTGGTATTAATTCATTTTTTTCGTTAGTTATTACCGTCATACCTCCTTTCTTTGGAACTACTTGGACGGGACTCACCCAAGGACTATCGGAGATAGGATAGATAAGTCCGGCGTCAAGTAATTTGATGACTTCGTTTTTAACCACTTCTTGAACATTTGGATTTACTCGACGTTGTGGTTGTATGACCGATTTGTAGTCATCATTCATCAAAATTTTGTGTGTGCACATAGAAGGACTAATTCCTTTTATGTCTACAAGTTTCCAAGCTATTGCATTTTTTTATGTTTTTTCAAAAGATTAATTAATTTTTCCTTTTCTAAGTTATCTAATTTAGACGAAATAATTACAGGTAAATTACCATCTTTGTCTAGAAAAGCATATTCCAAACCTTTTGGAAGTTCTTTGAGCTCAAGTAGTGGGTCTTTGGGAGACTCCTTATTTGGTTGCTCATTTCGATCAAGAACCTTAAAAGTTTGTTCTATGGCGACCTCTTCTTCAACAAAGTGGTAAATCTCTTCACTTGTATCGGGTGGTTCATCTTCATCTTCAATTAGGGGGTCATTATTGCCGAAAGGATATTTCATTGACCGTTCGAGATCGACACTTCTTTTAAATGCCCCTAATTGAAGAGGTAGATTTTTAAACTTCCGGTTTTTCAAAGCTTCGTGAGTTTTTACAAATGGTCGCCCCAACACTAGAGGAGCGTTATCGAGGATGACAAAGTCGGTCGGGATTACCATTTGATTTGCTTGAACCAAGACATCTTCAACTATACCGATTGATTTTATTACTTTCCGATTGGATAGAAAAATGGGTATTTGAAGTGGAGAAAAATCACTAATACTTAATCTTTCGAAAATGTAGTTAGGCATTATGTTAACACAAAGATCTTTATCGATTGTGACATTACTAATAAACGAATTTTGAAAGAAACATGGAACCGGTGTAATGTTAATTTCAAATGGGTCTTCTTTTATTAGTGAGGTTTGATCATTAGTTAACTTAACACTTACCGTTTCGTCAATTTTAGTGTTAGTGCTTAACTCTTTTAAAAACTTAGCATGAGGGGGTACTAAACAATGATTTTCAAAAGAAGGTGACAAGAGATTAATTTTTTCAAAATTAGACTCGTCTTGAATTTTAACGTTGTTGGACTCACCTTTTTTGTTGTTTAACTCATGTGTCGGTTTTTCACTTATTTGTTCTTCCATTTTTACACTTTCAGTTATCTCTTCCTTTTTTAATTCTTCTCTTGCGCGGGACTCCTCTTCCCTTGCGCGAGCTTCTTTTATACATCGATCGATAACTCTAATGTGTTCTAATATCCTATCGGTCACTTCGGTTATAGAAAAAGAGTCAATATTTTCTAAGCTTGAATCCGGTTGTTCGACCCTTTGTTCCTCATAATACCCATATGAAGTCGATGGTTCGCACCATTGTTCTTCATTGTAAGCATATGATGGATAAGGTTCAAAATTTTGTTCTTCATAATACTCATATGAGGTGGGTTGTTCACGCCATGGTTCCTCATAATAAGCATATGAAGGTGGTGGCTCATATCTTGGTTCCTCAAAGTATGAGTATGAAGGCTCATACCTTGGTTCATCAAAATATGAGTATGAGGGAGGAGGTTCATACCTTTGGTCTTCATAGGATGTGTATGAAGTTGATGGCTCGTACCTGGGCTCCTCATAGTAGGTGTATGAATTGGATGGTTGATATGAGTGATTGTATTGAACCGAGCGTGTGTTACGACAATTAGTGCAATAATTACCCCTATAATCATCCTCCTCATAGGTGTAGCTGTAACCTCCTGAGTATTGATCCATAAGAATCACTCAGCAGACCACAACCAAGTCTCGAGATCAGAAAGCAAAAATAAAAAAACGGAAACAGAAGGCTGGACACGGCCCCGTGTTCAATGAGCACGGCCCCGTGTTCAGGATCTGTATCTGGGCGTTTTAATTAAATTTACTGATTTCGTTAAGCACGGGGCGTGTTCAGACTCTGTATCTGGGTATCTAACAAAAAATATGCAGCACGGGGGCGTGTTCAGTGAGCACGGCCCCGTGTTCAGGCTACTGTAAATACAAACTAAACTAAAATGCAGAAAAATGTGCGCGCGTTTTAAAAAGGTTTTGAAAAACTGATTAGGCCGTCGATTTTAAGCTTTCTTAAAATCCTTGTGTCCCCGGCAACGGCGCCAAAAACTTGATGCGTGTGAAGTGTTATATATATTAGGTGTATATTTTAAGCCCCTTTAACACTTATTTTTAGCCAAGTTTTAAATTTATAAAACACGATATTTTACTAACACTAAACACACATATGGGCAAGTGCACCCATCGTGAGCGTAGTATAGTGTTGGCAAGATACCGAGGTCGTCCAAGGACACAAGAGCTTTTAGTACCGGTTTATCCTCAACGTCTAATCAAAATAAAAAGTTTAGAAAAATGTTTTAAACTAAGAAAAATAAAAACTAACTAAAATGCTGAAAATAAAAATAAAAGAAAAACAGATAGACAAGATGAATCACTTGGTTCCGACTCGTATCTAGTATAACCTTTGATTATTTCCGCACTTTTACACATATTTAAGAGATTATCTTAGTTATTGTAGTAGGCCCCTCTTTTGAAGGTGACGTTACCCTCACCCCAGTAGTTTGAGTCAGCAAGGATACAATCCTAAAAGGGTGGATTATTGGAAGATAATTAATTAAGTTATTAATGCAATATTATGGTAGGCCCCGCTTTTGGCGGTGACGTTACCCTCGGCTAAGTAGTCTGAGTCAGCAGGGATACAGTCCTAAATAGCCGGGTTATAGTATTAATAGTAGTTAACTTATGAGGGGATCAAAGAGTTTGGACCCCCGCCATCCAATACCGTGAAGCATTGAAGGAGGTCCTACTAAATTTGACCCAGGTCCATTGCAGGACCTCTAAACGCTGAACAATGGCAAGACCTTTACCAAACCGTTCCCTTAACCCCCGACCAGGTAGCCAACATACCTCCATATAGACCGTGGAGATATGAATGGTGAAAATCTTTTATTTTATATAGACAGTAAAATAATGCCAAGACACCACGGACAAACGATAAGGAAAGATCACCTTCAACATAAGTAACTAGTTATTAAAGTCATTAATACAAAACCAAATAAAAAGTGCAAAAGATTAGAAATAAAAAGTATTAAACTAGACACTTTGTCTTCACCAAGTGATGTAAGAGACTTAGGCAAACATGGCCTTGATTGTCAAGAACTCTTACGATCAATCTTGGATCCCGAGACGACTCACACACTCTACGATGGACAATGGATGATGGTGGTGGATGATGGTGTTATGGTGGTGGTGGATGGTGGGTGAAGTGTGAGAGAGGTGGTGTGCCAAGGGATGAGTTGAAATGAAACCAAGCACTCCTATTTATAGGCTGAACAGAAGGCTGGGCACGGCCCCGTGTCCGCTGGACACGCCCCCGTGCCTGTCTGACACTCTCTCTCTTCATTAATTGTAATTCGCAATTACAATTAATGCGCATGCTGTACTTTCGCCACGCCCCCGTGTTCAATGGACACGGCCCGTGGTGGGCAATAGAAGCTTCTATAGGTTTGTCTTTTCTGCTGCTTCTTGGGCACGGCCCCGTGCTGGCTGAGCACGGGGCGTGTTCAGTCTTCTGCCTTCTCTATTTTGCTTAGGAAGATGCTGTTGAGGGGTCGGGCAGTCCACTTATGTTCCTTTTCTTGTATTTATGTTAGATTTAGCTGTCTTTTTGCTTCTTTTGTGAATTTGAGCTCATTTAATCCTGAAAATACAAAAGGAAGACAAAAACACTCTTTTTCCAACATTAGTACTTAAAAAGAGTTAGTTTTATGCCTCATTTGATGTAATTTATATGTTGCATTTTACACACATCAAGGAACAAACGCGGAAATGATGTGGCTTATGGTCTAACATGGGATGAGTTGAAGAATGTCATGCTCGAAGAATTATGCCCTCTCCGTGAGCGCCAAAAGTTGGAGGATGAATTCTGGCACATAAAGAAGAAGGATGGTGAAAACGCTGCTTTAACTGCTCGCTTTAAGCAGCTTAGTATCATCTGTCCCGATCAAGTCAAGACTTCTGAGATCGCAATCAAGAAGTACATCCTTGCTCTGCTGGATTGTGTTGCAGATTTAGTTCAAGCTGCCAAAACCGCAACAATCGAAGAGACTTATCTGCTGGCCGTTGAGATCAACGACAAGCGGGTCAAGTCTGGTTTCTGGGATAAAGCTCCCAAGAATCTGCACCAAGCTACCACCGCACCAACTGCTGAGAATACCACCACCACACTGCAATCGTCAAAGCTCTCCCGCCGCAAGCGCAAGAACAACAACTCCAGCAACAAGAACTGTGCGATCACTGCTGCACCGATTCAACCCGTACCTGCTCAACAACAACAGCGTCAAGTAGCGACGCCCGTGGCAAATGCACCTCTTGCTAAGTGTGCATATACTGGGCCACACCCGCTCTGCCCTACTTGCACCTACCACCACCTGACTACCATTGCTTGCCGTTTCTGTGCAAATTGCAATATGTACGGCCACTTCACCACCAACTGCCTTGGTCGTCAAGCTCAATCTACAGCTCAAGCTATTGCTCATCAAGCTCTACTTCCCGCTCCTCCAGGCCGACAAGCGGCTCAGGCACCCACGATCAATGCTAGAGTCTGCTTTGCATGTGGCGATCCAAACCACTTCGGAAACATGTGCTCCAATCGGGTTGTGAAGCAAGAGCCTCAACAACAGCAGCCTCAGCACAGCAAAAACAGCAGCAGCAACAGCAGAAACAAGCAGCAGGCGCTCGAACCTTCAACATCAATGTGCGCCAGGCTCAAGCCGACAACAACGTCGTCAATGGTACGTTCCTTGTGAATGGTATTTATTCTTCGTTTTTGTTTAATACTTGAGCCGGTAACTGTTTTGTATCGTTTGAGTTTGAAAAGCTACTTGATCGTAAGTGCGCCCATCTCCCCACGACGTTCGATATTGAGATCGCCATCGGAAGAACTGTCGCCGTTAACTCCGTTCTCCGTTATTGTACTCTTGAGCTCAACAATCACATCTTTTCTATCGACCTTATTCCGATAAAACTCGATAGTTTTGATGTCATAGTAGGCATGGAATTTCTTCGCGAAAACCATGCTGAAGTTATGTGCTTCGACAATATGATTCGTTTCTCGCTCGCTAATGGAGATTAGTTATGTGTTTACGGAGAAGTCACTTCGAAGAAATTGCAACTCATGTCATGTATCCAAGCTAGTAAGTATCTCCGCAAGGAATACAGAGCTTTCTTGGCCAACATTGTAGTAGCGGAAGAGGAAAACAAAAGAAAGACAGAAGTTAAAGATGTTCCTGTTGTTCGAGATTTTCCTAACGTTTTTCCTAAAGATCTTCCAGATTTACCTCCGAGTCATGATATCGACTTTCGCATCGACCTCATTCCTGGAGCAAACCCTGTTGCCAGAGCTCCTTATCGACTCGCTCCGTCAGAAATGCGCGAACTCGCGAGTCAACTCCAGGAATTGCTTGACAAAGGCTTTATTTGCCCTACCACCTCTCCTTGGGGCGCACCAGTCCTTTTCTTCAAAAAGAAGGATGGGTCGTTTCGGATGTGCTTTGACTATAAGGAGTTGAATAAGCTGACAATCAAGAATCGCTATCCACTGCCCCGCATTGACGATTTGTTCTACCAGTTACAAGGTGCTACGTGTTTTTCTAAGATCGATCTACGTTCAGGCTACCACCAACTATGCATTCAAGAGGAGGATATACCCAAGACCACTTTTCGCACTCATTACGGCCACTATGAGTTCGTTGTTATGCCTTTTGGTCTAACTAACGCACCCGCGATTTTCATGGATCTAATGAATCGGGTGTGTAAACCTTTTCTCGACCGTTTCATCATCGTGTTCATTGATGATATCCTGATCTATTCCAAATCGAAGACCGAACACGCGCAACATCTCAGTTTTGTTCTCGAGTTACTCCGGGGAAACCGTCTCTATGCCAAGTTCTCCAAGTGTGAATTTTGGCTTGAGGAGGTCCAATTCTTGGGTCACATTGTCAATAGTCAAGGTATTCACGTCGACCCCGCGAAGATTGTTGCTGTCAAGAGTTGGGTTACACCCAAGAACCCGTCTGAAGTCTATTCTTTTCTCGGATTAGCGGGTTATTATCGTCAATTCATCGAAGGGTTCTCAAAAATCGTCGTGCCGCTTACCGCTCTCACGCAGAAAGACAAGCCTTTTGTTTGGGGAACTGGACAAGAGACTGCCTTTCAAACCCTCAAGTATATGCTTTGCAATCCTCCCGTTCTTACTCTACCCGACGGAAACGACGACTTTATAGTCTACTGCGATGCCTCGAACCTTGGTCTCGGTTGTGTCCTCATGCAACGAGACAAGGTTATCGCTTACGCGTCTCGACAGCTCAAGATCCACGAGAAGAACTACACAACCCACGACCTCGAGCTAGGCGTAGTTGTTTTTGCGTTAAAGATTTGTCGACACTACCTTTACGGTACCAAGTGTATGATCTTCACCGATCATAGGAGCCTACAACATATCTTTGACCAGAAGGAACTTAATATGCGTCAACGCCGGTGGGTAGAACTTCTCAACGACTACGATTGTGATATTAGTTATCATCCTGGTAAAGCGAATGTTGTTGCTGACGCACTCAGCAGACGAAGCTACTTGCACAGCGCCCGTAATATTCAAGCCCAATTTGATCTCGAAACCCTTATCCGCGAAGCCCAACATGCTTGTTTCACCGAACGCACATTGATGAAGGAAAGGATTTACAACAATGGAGCTCAGCTAGTGAATAAATCGAACGGGATATTCCATTATCTAGACCGAATTTGGATCCCGAAACGAACCAATTTGCGACAGATTTTGATGGACGAAGCCCACAAGTCCCGGTATTCTATTCATCCTGGTGCCGACAAAATGTACCAGGACCTTCGCTATAAGTACTGGTGGCCGGGCATGAAGAGAGATATCGCTCTCTATGTTTCGAAGTGCCTGACTTGTTTGAAAGTCAAGGCCGAGCATCAAAGACCCTCTGGCTTACTAGTACAATCCGAGATCCCTATGTGGAAGTGGGAGAGCATAGCCATGGACTTCATAACGAAACTTCCGCGCACGCCATCAGGTCACGACAGCATTTGGGTATCATTGACCGTTTGACTAAATCAGCGCACTTTTTGCCGATACGAGAAGACTATAAGGTGGAACGATTAGCCCGAATCGACACCGACGAGGTTATCTGTTGAAACATGGGACACCTCGTGACATCATCTCTGACCGCGATGGTCGGTTTACTTCGCGTCTTTGGGAAACTTTTCAAGCTGCTCTCGGTACTACGCTTAATCTAAGTACCGCTTTCCATCCCCAAACCGATGGTCAGACTGAAAGAACGATTCGTACCCTCGAAGAAATGCTTCGTTCGTGTGTAGTGGATATCGGTGATAATTGGGACACATACTTACCTTTAGTCGAATTCTCGTACAATAACAGTTATCATTCCAGCATTCAAATGGCACCGTTTGAGGCGCTATATGGGAGAAGATGTCGATCGCCTATTGTATGGCACGAGATCGGGCACTCGCAATTAACCGGTCCTGAGCTATTGCAAGAAACGACAGACAAAATCTTCCAAATTCGAGACAATCTAGTGAAGGCTCGGGATCGTCAGAAGAGTTACTCCGATAAACGACGCAAGCCCCTTGAATTTGACGTTGGCGACCACGTACTCTTAAAGGATTCACCTTGGAAGGGTATGGTCAGATTCGCCAAGAAAGGAAAGCTCGCACCTCGATATGTGGGACCCTTTAAGATTCTGGAAAGGATCGGCAAAGTGGCTTACAGACTCGAACTACCGGAGGAACTTAGCAACATTCACCCAACTTTCCATGTTTCGAACCTCAGAAAGTGCCTGGCTGTTTATGATTTACACGTACCTCTTGAGGACCTTCAAGTGAACGAAACATTACACTTCGTGGAAAAGCCTGTTGAGATCATGGACCGACAAACCTAGCAGCTCAGGCGCTCACGCATTCCCATTGTGAAGGTTCGCTGGGAAGGCAAACGAGGCGCAGAGTTCACTTGGGAACTTGAAAGTGACATGAAGGCGAAGTACCCGCAGTTGTTTGTTACGGCTTCAGCCTAATTTCGGGACGAAATTCCCTCAATAAGGGGAGGCTGTAACACCTCGTGTTCTCAAGAAGTCAAAGTCAAGGTCAAAGTCAACGACCGATCCCGCGACTTGACTTGTAGAGATCTTCTTTTATGTGTTTATTTTAGTGGTATTATGCGAAGTAGTTATCAATAATCACAGTAATCGACGTGTGTTATACGCTATTTAATCGACTTACGAATGTGAACTATAGGAAGTAACAATGCGATAAAGTTAACTAAACGATAATCAAACTATTCTAATAAAATCGGCAAAGAATCGTAATACGAATCACAACTCGAATTATGCGTTCTGGTTATTGTTTTATGTGTGTGCTAATTATGAGTTACTTGTGCATGTTTATTTATGTTATATGTGGTGATCAATCGAAATGCAATCGCAAATCGCAATCGAATCGCAAATGCTAAACGAAGGAAATGTAGGATGATTGTATGTTAGATATAGTGGTTGGGATCAAAAGTAACTTGATAAGCAATTCTATCGCATCGCTAGCTCGAATCGTGTCACAACGCGCTACACGCGAATCGAAACGACAAAACTCATCGCGCCGAGCACTCGAACCAGGTGCCAGCCGACCGAGCTGCCACCCAATCGGGCAGCCACCCGGGCGAGTTGTCGCTCGACCGACCAACACACTTCTCCCCTTTCTACTTTGGGAAACCCTATAAATACCCCTTCATTTCCACTTTAGGAAAGTGTCAGCTCTCCTTTTCTCTCCACTCGTTCCAGCCTTCATTTCTTCAGATTTCTCGCGATTCTTGTAAGTATCCAACCTAAATCTTGTATTATCTTGATCTACACGCACTCCTACACCTTTCTATCTTTTGATTCTTAACTTTTAACCGTGAAATCACTAGATTTGAGGTGTTCAAGGGTGATGTCATCATGGTGTTCTTAGGAACTTCATGTTTTGGCTTCAATCCACCATGAACAACTTGAATCTGAACGAATTCCACACAAAGGAACAAAGATCTTGCATAGATCTGAACATATTCACGATGAAAAGGATTGAAAGATGATTTTTCTAACTTTCGTTCAACTCTTTTACACTCAATGCACTCAAACCCGATGGAATCGGAGCTAATACTGATCGTCTACTCGTCTTGGACCGTGCACTGTTGGACTAGGGTGATCCCTGTTTGGTAAGGTCATTGGGGACGAAATGGGGTTCCTATTGTTTAAACAAGCTATCACAACGCCTCGTTAAAGTTACAACACTTCAAACGAAATCAAGTAACAAAACGATCACACCGTTGGGCCGAGTTACCGTCCGATCGGACTGCTGTCCGACCGGGTTGCTATCCGCTCGACCCACTGTCCGATCGGGTTGCATTTTTATTCAAAACTTAAACTATTTTCAACATGTTCAATAATAGGGTTGCCACCCGATCGGATGGACATCCGACCGAGTGACCGCCCTGCTGTGAACTTGTTCTCACTGAGAAACCTCGCCATTCGAGTCGCCGCCCGATCGAACGACCGTTCTATTGACCGACCTGAAAGGTAGAGATACTTCTCTGTCTTCTAAATACTACAACGAAAACTTCAAAAGTCAAACCATTATACACAAACACATCCATGGCAAAGAATGCCCGTCCGACCGAGTGACCGTCCGAACAGACAACCATCCGAACGAGTCGACATCCACGCGAGTGGCCGACCGGCCGGATTGCCATCCGACCGGATCACCATTCTGCACTTGGTAACTTTTCATTTTACGCGCCGCTTTTCGTTTATGCTATCGTTAACTGTTCAGGCTAACCTTGCTCTACGCGCTCCCTTCAGTCGCGGACTGAAACTCCTTAAGCTTCCTTTAGCTTCAAACAGTTTAAGGCTTGCGGACCAAAATAATTCACTGGCGAAGAAGGTCCTACTGCTTTATTTCAATGGTTCGATTCAATCGAGGTCACACTACGCTAGAGTGGCTATCCTGATGATCTCCGCACCCTGAATGCTACCGGCGTTTTCCAGTCCCGCGCTTTAGACTGGTGGACGACCGAGAGGAACAAACACGGAAACGTTGCGGTATATGGTCTAACATGGGATGAGTTGAAGAATGTCATGCTCGAAGAATTTTGCCCTCCCCGTGAGCGCCAAAAGTTGGAGGATGAATTCTGGCACATAAAGAAGAAGGATGGTGAAAACGCTGCTTTAACTGCTCGCTTTAAGCAGCTTAGTATCATCTGTCCCGATCAAGTCAAGACTCCTGAGATCGCAATCAAGAAGTACATCCGCGCTCTGTCGGATTGTGTTGCGGATTTTGTTCAAGCTGCCAAAACCGCAACAATCGAAGAGACTTATCTGCTGGCCGCTGAGATCAACGACAAGCGGATCAAGTCTGGTTTCTGGGATAAAGCTCCCAAGAATCTGCACCAAGCTACCACCGCACCAACCGCTGAGACTACCACCACCACACCGCAATCGTCAAAGCTCTCCCACCGCAAGCGCAAGAACAGCAACTCCAGCAACAAGAACTGTGCGATCACTACTGCACTGATTCAAGCCGTAGCTGTTCAACAACAACAGCGTCAAGTAGCGGCGCCCGTGGAAAATGCAGCTCTTGCTAAGCGTGCATATACTGGGCCACACCTGCTCTGCCCTACTTGCACCTACCACCACCCGACTACCATTGCTTGCTGTTTCTGTGCAAATTGCAATATGTACGGCCACTTCACCACCAACTATCGTGGTTGTCAAGCTCAAGCTCCAGCTCAAGCTACTGCTCATCGAGCTCTACTTCCCGCTCCTCAAGGCCAACAAGCGGCTCAGGCACCCGCGATCAATGCTAGAGTCTGCTTTGCGTGTGGTGATCCAAACCACTTCGTAAACATGTGCCCCAATCGGGTTGTGAAGCAAGAGCCTCAACAACAGCAGCCTCAGCAACAGCAACAGCAACAACAGCAGTAGCAGCAGCAACAAGCAGCACGCGCTCGAACCTTTAACGTCAATGTGCGCCAGGCTCAAGCCAACAACAACGTCGTCAATGGTACGTTCCTTGTGAATGGTATTTACACTTCGTGTTTGTTTGATACTGGAGCCGATAACTGTTTTGTATCGTTTGACTTCGAAAAGCTACTTGATCGTAAGTGCGCCCATCTCCCCACGACGTTCGATGTTAAGATCGCCACCGGAAGAACTGTCGCCGTTAACTCCGTTCTCTGTGATTGTACTCTTGAGCTCAACAATCACATCTTTCCTATCGACCTTATTCCGATGCAACTCGGTAGTTTTGATGTCATAGTAGGCATGGACTTTCTTCGCGAAAACCATGCTGAAGTTGTGTGCTTCGACAAGATGATTCGTTTCTCGCTCGCTAATAGAGATCAGTTATGTGTTTACGGAGAAGTCGCTTCGAAGAAATTGCAACTCATGTCATGTATCCAAGCTTGTAAGTATCTCCGCAAGGAATTAAGAGCTTTCTTGGCCAACATTGTAGTAGCGGAAGAGGAAAAGAAAAGAAAGACAGAAGTGAAAGACGTTCCTATTGTTCGAGATTTTCCTAACATTTTTCCGGAAGATCTTCCAGGTTTACCTCCGAGTCGTGATATCGACTTTCGCATCGACCTCATTCCTGGAGCAAACCCCGTTGCCAGAGCTCCTTATCGACTCGCTCCGTCAGAAATGCGCGAACTCGCGAGTCAACTCCAGGAATTGCTTGAAAAAGGATTTATTCGCCCTAGCACCTCTCCTTGGGGCGCACCAGTCCTTTTCTTCAAAAAGAAGGATGGGTCGTTTCGGATGTGCATCGTCTATAGGGAGTTGAATAAGCTGACAATCAAGAATCGCTACCCACTGCCCCGCATTGACGATTTGTTCGAACAGTTACAAGGTGCTACATGTTTTTCTAAGATCGATCTACATTCAGGCTACCACCAACTATGCATTCAAGAGGAGGATATAGCCAAGACCGCTTTTCGCACTCGTTACGGCCACTATGAGTTCGTTGCTATGCCTTTTGGTCTAACTAACGCACCCGCGGTTTTCATGGATCTGATGAATCGGGTGTGTAAACCTTTTCTCGACCGTTTCATCATCGTGTTCATCGATGATATCCTGATCTATTCCAAATCGAGGACCGAACACGCTCAACATCTCAGTTTGGTTCTCGAGTTACTTCGGGGAAACCGTCTCTATGCCAAGTTCTCCAAGTGTGAATTTTGGCTTGAGGAGGTCCAATTCTTGGGTCACATTGTCATATGTAAAGGTTATTTAAGGTATGTTAAGCCTATGTCACTATTCCGGAGTGTTTGTCGCGTTAAACTGATTTCGTTTACGCATCAGTTCGCGTATAACTTTCCAGAAAGCGATTTAAAGCTTGAAATTGAACTAGGATTGTAATAAAACAATGAGTTCAATAATACAATAAAACAAAATTATTTAATCCATGGTTGTGAAACAATGATTCGGTTGCGACACTCCCCGACGTTTCCACCACGATTTGTTGTTTTACGTGGTCGGGGTGTGACAGTTAAAGATTGGTTTTATTTCATTAATGAACTCATTGTTTTATTACAATTCAGATAAATACAAATAATTGTCTTTCAAGTTTTAAAGTCGCTAAGGCACGAGTCCATCCTATGTGTAGAATGCATCAACAATCATCACGTAGCAGCACCTGAAACATATGTGAAAATAGGTATGTCAGCATAAAAATGCCTCTGAGTAACATAGGATTTGTGAATTTGATTCATGGATTTGGATAACACAAGAGAAGGTTTTACGTTTTCAAAAATAGCCATAAATCCTTGTAAAAGTTTTGTTTCTAAAATGCGTCGTTTTGGTAAAAGGTTTATAGTATATACAAAAATATACTTTGGTTTTGAGATAAGTGGATAAGTAGTATATCTAAATATACTTTAGTTATAAAATAGTTAAACAGATAGTATATCAAAATATACTTTGGTTTCTGAAATAATAGACTTGGTAGTATATCAAAAGTATACTTTGGTTTAAGAATATAAGCATTGGTAGTATATCAAATCATACTTTGGTTTTAGAAGTAGCATATCAACTATGCTTTGGTAGTATATCAACTAATACTTTAGTAAATAATAGCATATCAAATTATGCTTTAGCAAAACAGTATCACGTTGGTAGTATATCGAAATATACCATATATCGCGATTTGGTAATACATTAAAACCTTAGTACATCAAACTACACTTTAGAGACTATAGAAATACCACAAAGCTAAATTCTATTTGGTTAAAATTTTGGTTTCCGACATTCCATACAACAGGAATGAGGTGTCTAGTCCTATAGCGCTATATCGTACTACCAATCGGCTTGATCATTGTTAATGAATGTATAATTAATAGTATAAATGAACAAATAGTTCTAACAAACTTTGGAAATCAGTGTTTAAGCCATTGATAATAGTTCAATTCGTCAAAAGATAGTACTATGCATGTGTAATCATATAGTTGAAATCATGAAAATTGCGTATCGGCACATATGAATCACCCCAAAACATTTGAAAACCTAAAAGAGGGGACTATGTACTCACATTGAATGCAAAGTATCCTCGATTAAATGAATTTAACAAAGCTCGGGCAAACCAAGGAAATCAAGTAGCACCTAGTAATCAGATCGCTATGTTAATAAATCGACACCTAAATCGGAAGATTGGGTAGAATGAGGTCTCGTAAACCAAATGAGTATTGGAACTCATGTGATACGGTTTAACAAAGCCTACATTCTAAATCAGAATATATCCTAAGTGCTTACAACCCGTTACGACCCATTAAGGTAGCTTATGCTACTTTAACGCGTCGTTCGCGCGAATGCGCGTTCGAGACGCCTAACTAGTCCTATGACAAGTATTATATGCCCTAACATGTTTAAATATGTTGCATAATCAGTTTAAGTGGCAAAAATTAAGTTTCATATGCTTAAAATCAAATTATGCATGAAGAGGGCATTTTGGTCATTTACCTAAGGCATATAAACTACCTATCATACAACTAATTAAACTAAGTGACCATAAGGTATAACCTCGGAAGGTTATTCCCTATACAACTATGGTCACAAATTATGCTTGGTCGGATCCGAACGATCGACCAAACGGGTCGGGTTCGAAAGTCTAAGCGGTTGTCAAGATAGCTGAGTATGTGCAGAGATTTCACGATTTATCACAAGTTGCTCTGCGTCTGGTGGAACCAGAGTTTAAGAGGATCGAACGCTTCATCTGGGGGTTGGCACCTCAGATTCTAAGCATGGTAACAACATCTAAACCCCCGACGATTACCGATGCTATCGACTTAAGTGTGGCGCTCACTGAAGAAGCGGTTAGACTGGGAAAATTTTCCACCTCAGAGGAGAAAAAGGAGACTCCTGTGGAGCCATCTGGAGATAACAAGAAGAAGTTTGCAAATTTCAAGAAGGGTACTCGGGCGAGTAACAAGAACAAAGCCAAAAAGGGAAAAGAGTACATGGGTATCCTACCTAAGTGCGACAATTGTCTACATTATCATGTCGGGCAATGCAAATATGAAAATTGCGGTAACTGTGGCAAAAGGGGGCATGTCAAGGGGACTTGTAGGTAAGGTACTGAACGTGGAAATGAAGGCAAATATGGAATGACCTGCATTATTGTAACTGTTGGCTCCTTTGCTATCAAGTCAAGACACTTTCTTGAAACTTCTTTTCTTTCAGTTACATACATGGTTTATCATCGCAACCATGCCAAAATCCCCTTGTCGATACATATGTTTATTGTCAGATTGCGCTGAAACCAAGATTCAATTTCTTGAACTTGTCCATTTCATATATTCAATTCAGGACACCATATGATGTGTTGATAACATCATATTCAATTTCATTTTTGCAAATGCTCCTTTTGTTCCGAGTCGTAGTAGATTTGTTTGGTCTACGGCTCCATTAAAATCGTTTGTTTCGACACCTTGTGGTGATGCTTTCACTAAATTGAAGCTTACGCTAATCTCATTCACGCATCTCATACACGGATTTACTTGTTTATTTATTGACTAGCTCTAAATCCGTTTTGGTTTATCATAAATAAAGCAGTCTTAACACAATCGTGTGCTAAGACAATGGTACATGAATTCATTTTGTATTCCAGTGTACCTCCTAACGGTTCTTTCATTATCGATCGAATGCCTTGCAATATTCATTATACTTCATCATTCGATCGGAAACAGTAGTTCTTTGATTTTCTATATTCAATTGAAAAATCATACGATGCCATTTGAATCCAATTTCCAGGATTGCTTCATTACACTTTCATTCGATTTCAAACACAGTAAACTTGTCCAGTCACCGCTATTGTTGAATTATGCCATTACGACACCTTATGGTATCGGTACAACTTGTAGCTTGTGCTAATCATGGTCAACCGTTTCACTCGAAACTACATATGCTTTTCATTTGACTCGTCAATTAAACATTCTTAATGCAACTACGAATCAAGACAATGATACACCGGATTCTATTGTATTTCATTTCGGTGTATTTTCGCAATTCAAGAATGTCAACACACTAATCTTAACCATTTATGGGTTCGAAAGTTGACAGATCATTTTCCTGTTACTACCACGTTTGAGTTGTTGGTTCTAAATTCATCTAGCGGATGCTATTGTTTCTGAAAAACTCATTTGCATGTTGTAAACGATCGTTTGGAATTCTATTGGTCGAAACTCCTCTTTTATTGAACCCCTGTTAACTAAGTTACACTAGATTATACATCTATACGCCACGTGTCCTTTGACATCAAATTTTGGAACACATACCTGTTAACCATTGGGTTCTGGTTGTAGTAATAAGTCCTTGGATTCATCTGAATTGAATAAGAGTTGATTCGGTTTCGTGGTTAAGCAATTTGGTATTATTCATATCCATGCACATATAACGTAACCCTAAGGTGTTAATGTAGTATAAATTTCGAGGACAAAATTTTCTTAACAGGGGGAGAATGTGATAATTGTCAAATTTGCATGCATCCGTACAATTATTAAACAATGATTAGTACTTAATGACTGTGCTGAGTTACAATTAATTACTTGAATTGCTTCCTGATTATTGCCTTATACATATATGTGCATCACATATTGCAAATAACATATCATTATTGCATGCAAACATTTATTGATTCATATGATGCACGAAACAAAACTAACACAGTTACCAGACAAATCAGAAAAATGCTGACGGAGTTCAGTAGAGAGACAGACATAGTATTGAGACACATAATGAGCCATAAATCAAGAGTTACACTAGTATAGTGTGTAGGAAAGTAAGGATCACAAAATTGCCTTCCTAGTGATAGTTTAAGTGCCGGAAAGTGCCTAAAACTCACATAAACTGCAGAATTCTGCAGAAAATCAGCAAATTCAGCATTTAAACAATCTAATATCATGCAGAAATATGGTTAAATGGTCCTGAATGTTTTTCTAAGTGTCGGGAATTAAAAGTGTCACAAAAGGTAACATAAAGCACACTAAACTGCATAGTTTAGCACCTTAACGAACCGGTAACCAACCGAACAACCGGACACTACCCGAAACACCAAATTTTCACTAGAAGCACCGTTTTAACTTTACCAAGCTAGTTATGATCCCCAAACATCATAACACATCATATAAATACCTAATAACTAATCACCTAACTAAATACTTGATTTCCAACTAACTTAAATACCTATTAGTTACAACCTACTCTAGACCCCCCCCCCACCTATGACCGTCCAACATGGTGGCCCCACCATAGATTTTATTTGGTTATAAAAATAGATCTTGTTCTCCTTTTTTGAGCATAATACACAATAGATTAAGTTGTGGATGAAAGTTTATAAATAAACCCATTAGATCATCATTTCCATTCTCACACCCACACTTGAAACTTCTTCCTCCCTTGTCTACTCTTGGCCCAAACAACAACCACAACACCACCATCAATCATTCATCCTACATACATTCCAAGCATACACAAAGGTGTAAGAGGCCATACAAAGAAGCTAGGAGCTTTCGGAAGTTGAAGGACCATCACCGTTTGCTTTTATCCACTTCATTCCTTCTCTTGATCATCCCTAGCCTTGAGCTAGTAGTAAGAACCTTGATCTTGCTATTTTACTTCTATTTTAAGTGGTTAAAAGAAGGTTCATAATCATAATCTTGAAGAACACTAAGAACCACAAGATGTAAACTTGAACATAAGCTAAAAATATGATGAAATCTTGATGAATATGAGTTGTTATGCTTGATGATTGTTGATTGCTTATGAAAATGATGTTGATCATCATATGATCTTGCTAGATCATGATTAGAAACATAATCTAGCAAGATGAGAGAATAAAAATGTTGTAGGATGATAGATCATCCACACATAAAGCATGAACTTGAAAGAACAAAATGTTTTCTTGAAAAATAATGATCAAAGTGAGTAGTAATATTTATAGATCTAAAGATTTATGGATGATTTCTAAAGAAACCAAGTTAAAAATATAAGTTTTACTAAATCTTGGTTCTTAAACAAACAAACCTTGTTTTTGGTGGTTAAACAAGTGTAGAAACACTTGTGTAACAAGAAGAATTCATAAAGAATCATTTTTAGAAAACATAATCATAAGTTGTAAACATCTATATTCTTTAAAAATGAAGTTTTTGAAGAATCACTCACACTTTAAAGGATAACAAGGCTTACTAATAACACTAGTAAGTTACTACCAAATTTTGTGAAATTTCAAGTTCATGAAGTAGTAGATTATGCTTGTTTTTGGTAAAATTGGTAAGTAAAGGTTGTTTATTGTTGATTGTGGATTGATTGTGATGATTTTTACAAAAGAAAATGATATGCTTGAAAGCATGGAAACCTCCATTTTTAGGGGAAACTATGGCAAAATTTTCTAAAAATCTAAACACTTAGAAAAATATTTTTAACAAATGTTTACACGTGTATTTTAGGCTATAAATGCTACATAAAGTTTGCCATAATTTTTGTTACAAAAATTATAATTATTGGAGGTTGGTTTTTACAAATAAAAGTGACTAAATATGTATTTAGGAAAATATATATTTAGAAGACACCATGTGTGTGATTATTTGTATACTTTGTGTATTAGTTATATTATTTTAGGACTTGAAATAATACAACAGATCAAAATACCAAGAATTACAATCCAAAATATTACCAACATCCCAAGAATAAATATACAAAGAATACACAAAATATCGGTGAAACCGAACAAAGGATTATAACTCACAAAATATTCCGGAAATATTATTCATGTGTATATTTTGGTAAATAATATTTTGGACATCAAAGGAATGAAAATGGAATTTTCATAATTACTACGAAATATATCATATTTTTGACAAGAAGGAAATGCATTATTTTTTAGCAAGTAAAAATATATATTTTTCTTGGAATTATTAGAAGATATATTATTTTTGAAGGAAATATATATATTTTCTCAAACAAACATGAGATAAATTATTTTTGGATGAAAAATGGAATTATATACATTTTCCAAGTTAGACTTGAAAATATATTATTTTTGGGACTTATACGAAAATACAAATATTTTTGCCAAGGGAAAAATTTCAAATAATTTTTCTAAGTAAATATTCCTTAAAATATATATTTTGGAAATATATATGAATTTTTGTTAAGGATATTATTCCGAAGAAGTTAATATAACATTAAGTATAAGGATATTTAATAATTACAAGAAAATACATAGTCTCGTACGTATAAACACACTCCGGAATACGACACCAATACATGGCAAAAATATACAAGTATAAGAATACGAATACAAATACACCCATCTTTGGGAAGGATATACATATACAATACATAAGTGTGTCAAGTTAAAATATATTATTTTAACTAATATTCCAAAATGTAATAAATATAATTTAAGTTAAAATATTTATTATTTTGATAAATAATTATATAACTCAGAATAATATTGAAGACACGAAGAAACATAACTCAAAGACACTAATTTATACTAAGTCAAGGCACGACTCGCTCGTCTAATGGACCGTAGTACGCATGTAGGTAGTTGTGCGTTCTAGAGGAAGCTTTGAGTTACATTGGATACGAAGAACGCAAAACTGTGAGTTCATGTCCCCCCTCTTCTTTTACTCTTTTCAGTTTTATAATTTCGGCGGTGGAATACATGTTTCAAATGTTTACAAATGTTTATAAACAATTACAAATGGTATGGTTAGCTAAGGAAAATACTGTTAAATCATGTGAATGGGTAGGCGTACTCTTAAGACCATTAATCCTCGTATTAGGACCGAGGGGCATGAGTGATAGATCTATTTCGGTGTAGCAAGCCCACACCCATATGGACCGGGGTTTGGGCGCATGAGGTGACTATGACTTACAGCCGGAGGCCCGGTACAAAATCTACTAGGTTTGAGCCTTCCTACGCCGTTTCACACATGTTAATGTATTAGCTATACATTAATTGATCTGTTCCTTGTTGCTTCATACAAGTTTACAAGTACATACATACATACATACATACATACTTACAAATGTTTTCAAGGATGATTTGTGCACACATACAACACACATGAACTCGCTCAACTTTTGTTGATGTTTTTCAAACTACATGTATTTCAGGAAATTAAGTATGGATCTGGCGGGCGTTGAAGTTACAAGTCATGTCTCTAATAATAAAAGGTGTCATCCGAAGTCGAAGGGTTTGGGTTATGTATTTTATCTTGGGTAAGACACTTGAACTCGCTCAACTTTTGGTCGGTTCCTTGTTGCTTCACACATGTATTTTATCTTGGGCGTTGAAGTTGCTACAATCTTGGATGGATCCACATGAATACCTTACTCGTTGACAATATGTCCCAAAAATTGAACTTCTTTAAGCCAAAATTCACACTTGGAGAATTTAGCAAAAAGTTGTTCCTTCTTCAAGAGTTCCAGTGTCAAACGAAGGTGTTGCTCGTGATCGGCTCGAGACTTCGAATAAATGAGAATGTCGTCGATAAACACAATGATGAACTTGTCTAAATAAGGTTTATAGACCATATTCATTAAGTCCATAAAATAGCTGGGGCATTCATCAAACCAAAAGGCATGACAGTAAACTCGTAATGCCCATATCTCGTGCGGAATGCAGTTTTGGGAATATCTTCTTCGAATACACGAAGTTGATGATACCCAGAGCGCAGATCGATCTTGGAAAAACAGGTAGCACCTTGCAGCTGATCAAAGAGATCATCGATTCGGGGTAGGGGATATTGATTCTTGATGGTAAGCTTATTAAGCTCACGATAATCGATACACATTCAAAAAGATCCATCTTTCTTTTTCACAAAGAGGACAGAAGCGCCCCAAGGTGAATAACTCGGACGGATGAATCCTTTATCAGACAACTCTTGAAGCTGTTTCGATAACTCTTGCATCTCAGACGGTGCAAGACAATACGGTGCTTTCGCAATCGGGTTGGCATTGGGTACAAGATCAATATGAAACTCGACTTGACGAACTGGAGGCAAACCAGGAAGTTCATCAGGAAACACCTCTGGATAATCCCGAACAATCAGAATATCTTGAATACTTTTGTTCTTGCCTTTCTCCTCGGTGACATGTGCCAGAAAAGCAACATATCCTTTTCGTAGATAGCTTTGGGCTTTCGTGCACGACATGAGTTTCAATCCACCAGATGGTTTCTTGCCACGTACTTCCAGAACATCACCAGACGAAAAAGGAATACGAATGATTTTATCGAAACAAACCACCTCAGCATGGTGTTTGGTTAACCAATCCATCCCCACGATAATGTCGAAACTCCCAAGTTGCATTGGTACGAGGTCAATGGAAAAAAGATGGTTATCGAGGTTCAATTGACAACCATGAAGAACAAAATCGAGAACAAGAGGTTTACCAGTAGCAACTTCGACAGATAAGGGCTTCCTTAGTTTAGTTCTAGGTATCGCAAGTAAAGGCTCAAAGGATAACGAAACAAAACTCCTATCGGCACCAGAATCGAAAAGAACAGACGCAAGTTGATTGTTAACAAGGAACGTACCGTTAACAACCTCGTTGTCTGCCCTCGCCTCGTTCGCGTTCAGATTGAATGCTCGTCCACGGGTGGGATTCACATTCGCGTTTGCGTTGGCATTCGGATTTGCATTCGCATTCGCATTAACCAATCTTGGGCAGTTGTTGCGGAAATGACCCATTTCTCCGCAATTAAAACACGAACCAGGTGGGAATCTCGCAGCATTCCCTTGAGCTTGTGCTGGAACCTGAGCAGCTTGATTTTGACCAAAACGACAAATGTTGGCCAAATGCCCAAGTCTACCACACGTAGCACACTGTTTACAGGCCTGTTGGGAAACATGGTGACCATTACATCGAGTACAGTGAGGTGCGGTACCAGCATATGCTTTCTTTGCAGGAGGTTGAGTCGGTGGGTTTTGAGGGTTCTGGTTGGTGACGGCAAAGTTCTGGGAAGCCTTGCGCTTCCTTGACTTTTTAGAAGACTCACCCTGCTTCTTACCCTTACCCTTTTCCTTGTCAGAATCGGTCGACTTCTTTTTATCACCCTTGCGGGTGAGCTTCCCCTTCCTGACTTGGGACTCAGTCAGGGTAGCCGACAACTCGATCGCTTGACGGACGGTAGTAGGAATAACGCCAGTCACAATATCCTGAATGGAATCGGGTAAACCATCGATATACCTCTCAATTGCTTTCTCCAGAGGGGTAACCATCGTAGGACACAACAAACTAAGCTCCTCAAATCGATCCGTATAAGCACGGTGTTCTCCCCCGTCTTGTTTCAAATCATCAAACTCTCATTCCAAAGCTCGAATCTCGTGACGGGGACCGAACTCTCTCATCATGAGAGCTCAGAGCTCTTCCCAAGTTTGTGCTAATGCCACTTCGGCACCCCTATCGCGCATCACTCCGTTCCACCATGTAAGAGCTCGCTTCTCAAACACACTAGATGCAAACTCAACCTTACGCGCATTCGGACACTGCACATGTCTGATTGTGCTCTCGATACTCTCGAACCACTGCAGGAGAGCAGTTGCTCCTTGTGACCCAGAAAACTTAAGCGGCTTCGCAGAATTGAAATTCTTGAAACTACATTGTGCATTATTGTTGTTATTATTGTTGTTGTTGTATAACTCATGGATTTGGGTCACAACGCCTTGTAGTACAGCAACCATTTGCTGAGAAACGAGTGAGGTCGACATTTGGAGAAACAAAAGAGGTATTGAGAATATCGACAAAACACAAGGAGTGTGATCATTTGTTCATTACCTCGAACAAACAAACGACACGCAGTGACTAATCAAAGTAAATAGGTCATAATAATGTATCACCGAAGACATGCTCGCCTATAAGTGAACACTCACCCCAAGAGTTCCCAGGTAAGAGTGACTGGTCCGATACTGCGGATTTATACGAACACTCTAGCCTTAGACAGAAAACTCAGGGTACAGGCATTTACTCTTCCAGTTTGCACGTGTTCACATTATTTAGACCCAAACTTTGACGAGATTTTGAAAACTGAGAGGGTTCAAAACCTTACAATCAATCATCCAAGGATAGATGATTAAATTTCGAAGCGGATTGGTTATTGTGTTCTCGTTGTGGTTATCACCTAAGGATAGGTGACAGTATTGTTTTAAAATCTAAACACAAGTAAACTTGCGTTAGGGTCCTAGAAAGTTATAGTCTAGGTCAAAGCAATACTAATAACCTAATTCCCTATAACCATTGGCTCTGATACCAACTCTTCTGTCATACCCCGACCACGTTAAAACAACAAAACCGTGGCGGAAACGTCGGGGAGTGTTGTAACAGAATCATCGTTTCAACAACCATGGTAATTAAAAGTTTCGTTTTATTGAATTATCAAATATTGTACATTGTCTTAAAACCAAATAAACAAATTAAACATCGTCTACTATTGTTTTTATGTCACTAAGGCCACGTCCAGATCCTAAGTGAACATGCTCCCTAGCAATCATCACGCAACATCACCTGAAACATATGTAAAAACAAAGTCAGCAAAGAAATGCTGGCGAGTACATAGGTTTTATAAGAGTATCGGAATCATGGCTCATTTATATATATATATATATATATATATATATATATATATATTGCAATACCTCAAAAACCTTGTTTTGAAAAGTATATAATATTGCAACATGATTAACCAACTCAAATCAAGATGGTTATAGTTTATAAAATCTCGTAGCCATGACTCTTAACCCCAAAACATTTGTTTTAGTAAACCAATTCGTAAAATATCTCGTGAAAAACTCGTTAATAAAACTCGTATGGTTTATATCATTTCGAAAACCTCGTTGTGTGACATCATTTCAAATCGTTTCCCAAGTGAACTAAATAATGACACGCAATGTAATATGATAGAAGCACTTATATATAAGATGTACCAGCGGCGTATCTACCATGATTCTATCATGCTACACCCGTCCCATTATCTAATCACTACCCAAAACCAATAGTTCATTCAAATCGTTTATTTCGTTTAGGTCGTTCCAAATCGTTTAATTCGTCCCAAAATCGCATTTGTTTTAATTGTGAAACTACTTTTGGTCGTCTCGTTAATAACATTCAAACCTTCGTGACTCGACTACCTTGTTCCTCGTATTAACAAACCACCAAAGGGTAAGTTAACAATCATCATATTCGGTCATTACCTACATAACCCCCCACACATAACCATGGGTGTAGTCTGATAACGGGATTTGTCAAATCCTATGGTACCATAACCTGATACTGGTTGGTTTGGCCAAAATTAATGAATGTCATTCGTTATGTAACTACAACCAACAAGTTCATTCACATTATCGAAAATCGTTATTAGTTTAGTGTAAACCATCTTAATCATTTTGAAACCATCGTTAAAATATCGAAAATCGTTTTGATACATATGAATCACCCCAAAACAGTTGAAAATAGTAAAATAGGGGAATTATGTACTCACATTGAATAGAAGGGTATCCTTGATCTAAAGAACTTAGCGAAGCTCAGACAAACCAAGGAAATTCAAGTAGTACCTAGTAATCGGATCACTAGTAAATAAATCGACACCTAAATCGGAGGATCGGATAGAATGAGGTCTTGTAAACCAATGAGTGTGGAACTCATGTGATATGGTTTAACAAAGCCTACATCCTAAATTGGAACTTAGCCTAAGTGCTTTTGACCCGTTACGACCCATTAAGGTAGCTTATGCTACTTTAACACGTCGTTCGTGTGAAACTATGCTCGGATGGTTAACTATATGCTATGTCAAGTCTTATATGCCCAATAATACCTAAACATGTTACTAAAACAGATTATATGTCACAAACATGTTCACATATGTAAAATATGGATTTATGCTTTAAAAGGGCGTTTTGGTCATTTTCTATGGGCATACAAGCTACTTAACAAATAACCAACCAATCCTATGTGATCATAAGGTATAACCTCAGGGGTTATTCCCTATGTAACTATGATCACTAATCAAGCTTAGTCGGATCCTAACGATCGACCAAACAGGTCGGGTTCGAAAGTTTAAGCGGTTGTTTAGACCGCTTAACTTACGACCTTAAACAAGCACTATACTAATAGTGACGAGTTAAACATGTCAAAACATGTTTAACCTACTTAGAAAACTGATTTGGTATCAAAACAATGGGTTTTGATACCCGAAAATAGTTCCGTTGCAAAATGCGTGCTAAACGCATTTTGACCGAAACTTTAAACTCGTCACTACGCCTAGTTAACGTGGTAATCAGTAGGTATAATCGCTAAGGATTATAACCATCGTGATTACAATCACGTTACAAAGTTCAATTGAACTTTGATGTCACACCCCAACCGATGGCGGAAACATCGGAGTGAGACGAAGAAAGATTGCTCATCACACATAACGCTAAATTATGACAATAGGATTAAAGATAAATTGATTTCTTTCATAAATAAATGTTACAATACATGAAATTTGAAATAAAACATGTTAAATACAAGAAGAACAATACGACAACAAATATGACATTTATACAACGTATTTAATCTAAACGTCTATATGTGTATCTAGGTATCAACGCTACTTCATTTCATAGCATCATCATCCTCAACCTGTAACATGTTTAAAATAAAGTTCAATGCAAAAGCAAAGTCGAGTATACAAGTTTGGTACGTACATAACAAAAGATAAGTTTTAAACAATTCCTCATAGCAAGCATGTGATTCAAGATAAACAATAAATATGGCATGTGTCCAACATATCAAACCAAGAAAACGCAACATGCTCATGACATAACCTCAAGTTTACGGGCGGGTCGTTAATCCTATAGCGCTACATATGTCACGGTTTGGCTCGTACGAAGTTAATGATAAGTTCAACACATAAGTTTCACCCAAGTTTAAAGTATCAAGCAATCACGTATACAAGCATGTTATAGGAATGTCATGTGTTTACGCAAAAGGCCCTTTTCATAGCACATGTCGTCATTTCGTTGCTATGAAAAGTCCATAAGTTTATAGTTCATGTGTAAGTTTTTGATAAGTAAACATGTTACACCCCAAAAGTGGTAAAAGTAAAAAGGGGAAATACGAGTATACTCACAAGGCTTGCATATGCTTTCCGATTAACCAATTGTTGACGAGTAGAGATTTAGAGTCCGAATGTATAAGGGTTAAAGTTCAAATATGCTTAGAGTCGAGATTCGGGATAAAACAACATGAAAGTATTGTATCAACATAATCATCTTTAATGCACAACACTTGTATGACACTTGGTAACCACAAGGGTTATAATGATTTCATGAGTTGAACGCTCATAAGAATCATAACAAAGTTTAGCCTTAGATGATGTTCTACTACTTTGACAAAGGAATATGAATTCAACATCAAAGTTTCGAATATTCATAGATATTATTTAAGTTATATAGTATATATTATTAAGTCCAAATGTTCAAGTATTTCAAGCAAGAGGTAGGAGATTATATCATCATTTAGGTACCTCAAAATGTGTCATAGAAGTCATGTAGGAGGTAGGAAGAACAAGCTTCCATTTAGGCACCTCGTATGTGTTCACCACTACACTTGTTGTAAGAACAAACAAGGAGGGTCATGAACTAGGACTAGTACAATAATATAAACAATCTAAGCTATGAGAAATCATCAAATCATGTGGGGATTTTATGTTGGAAAAACCCAAGTTGTTCCATAATCACTCCTATATCAAGTTTGAAGCTTGAACATGACTTGTGGGTTAAAAACCCTAAACAAAACAGAATTTATTTGAGGTTTAACCTCTGATGTTGTTTGTCTCAACCTTGTTTTTAAGCTTAACCAACCACAAGATAGGTTGTAAGCATTAGGACATAGGTTTGAGTGAGCTAAACTCATGTTTAAGCAAAGATTAATGAAAAACAATTTAAACAGTAGACTTTGAAGCCTTTTTGCCGGAGTTCCAGGGATTTGTTTGCTGTGAAACACCCCTAGAATCGAAGCCAAGGTCAAGCCAAGCATTCTGGAAAAAGAATGGACCAAAACGGATAAGAAATGAAGAAGTTATGCCCATTTTCGTAAAGCTTGATGAATCTGTCCGAACCTGAACTTTCAGTAACGTTTTTGAGTGATTGAGAGAGATTTGGGAGTGTTTGTAAAGTGTTTTGAGCTTGGAGATGGCTTGGTATTTATAGGGAAGGGTTAGGGTGGTTTGTAGTTGGGTAATCAATGTTAAAACATGTTTAAACTCAAAAAAAACATCAAAACCGCGCCTAAATTGCGAGCTGGGAAGGTTTCTGCGCGCTGGCTTCTTTGGCGGGCCGAGAGTATAAGGATTTGTCAGTTGGGTTATGAACAATGTGAAGGTTGTGGTGGAACGGTTGTGCGCGTGTGCGTTGAGGGGAGTGACCCGGGTTCGAGTCCCAGCCATGCCCTTTTTATTGTTTTGATTTTTATTAGTTTCCAAACATTGCACATTCAGTCCCTGATGTTTAGTTTAGCGAATTTGCACAAACAACCCCCGAATTTAATTAACCAAGTTATATTATAAAAGAAAACTAACTTTATAGGTTAACTAACTAAGTTAGTCTACTAACTTTAATACTTAACGGGACTAACTAGATGTTATAAAATATTTTTTTATATATAATAATATTAATTAATTTAATTAACTAATTAAAATAGGATCGATAAATGACCATATTTATGAATTAAAATCAGGATAAAACTCCTTCAGCGATTACTTATTTTACGAAGCTTCCGAGTCTCATTATTTTAAGAGTTTTAACTAGCTTAACGAGTAACTAGTTTTGTTGATTAATAACAAACCAAAAGTCTTGGATAATATACTGGTTGCAACGAAAGATGGCATACGAGAGTACAAAGTTTCCAAAAATAGGATTTCAAGCAAGGGTTCCCAAATATAGGGAGTACGAAAACGCAGGGCGTTACATTTGACTTGACCAATTGATGGTCAAAACCGAAAGTCAAACTGTTGGCCAAACTGTTTGACTTTCTGCACTAACATAAATAAAAAGAATGAAAGAATGCTCACTAAGGGTCCTTGCTATCTTTTCTACAAAAAATATTCAGATTAGAAAGCTCCAAACACTTGGGAGAGAGCTCCAAATCAGATGTAGAAGAGAAGAGAAGGAAATGAGCAAATGAAATGGAAGAGAGCTTGGCTATTTATAGTTGTTGCAACTTAACAAGATCATTACACATGGATTGTGTAGCCTCCAAGCATGAAATCCCATCCATACACTTGTTTGATGCAGGTACAAAGCCTTGGGGAAGAGATAACTTGGCTACCACACAAAGAAATTGCATAAACAGCCCCTGAAGTTGCAACAGTTTGCAAAAATCAACTTTCTGGTCTCTGGGCAACTCACACGGCCCGCGTAAGGATAGGCAGGGGGCTTACACGGCCCGCCTGGCCTCCCAGATCAGCCAAAGTTTGAATATTGACAGTTCAGGTCCCTGCATGTGTTTTAAGCCTATTTCAGCCCCTTTTGACCCCCGTTAAGCCATTTTCAAGGCTCTACAAGGTCAATAAAGTTTAGAGGACTCAAAATATGCTTGGAACACTCTCGGATGTCGGCTCGTTTGGTCGTACGGTCGCGTTGTTCGTTAAATTACGATGAAACTCAAAAGGACGCGAAAACGAAACAAATTAAGCAACGAATGGAATTTTTGCATGCTGATCACTAAAATAAAAATATTTTAGTGTGTACAAAAATTTTGGGTGTCCAGATGTGGTCAGAACGTAAGATATGCGCGAAAATGCAAACTTACGTCGTTTTTGACACTTTTAGTCCCTGTAAGATCAAATAAGCATGTTTTCGCACACCGAACCACTCAAAGCTTATTTCTAAGCTATTTTTAGGTTATTTATGATATGTTTAGCTTATGATCAAGTTCCGGACTCTTCGATACCATAAGAATCGGTATAGTTTCGCAGTTTGACATAAATAGTCCCTGCGATCGGATAGACTTGTTTTCAACACACCAAACCATCCAAAACTTATTTCTAAGTTATGTGAAGGTTATTTTAGGTATGTTAAGCCTATGTCACTATTCCGGAGTGTTTGTCGCATTAAACTGACTGCGTTTACGCATCAGTTTGCGTATAACTTTCCAGAAAGCGATTTAAAGCTTGAAATCGGAATCGAATTGAATTGTAAAATCATCAAACACAAATACACATATAGTAACACCAAAACACATTGTTTTATTGATAACTAACATTGTTTTGTATTGTTCATCGATTAAAGAGCACAATTGTCATACACCAACAGTTGCAGACCAAATTAGCCTCAAAATACTTACCATTGCCGTTCATCTAACCACTGCTGATAGAAGTCCATCAAAAATGGATAAAAATCAAATGCAATTGCTAGAAGCATGGTTGACAAGATTTATTGTGCTCAAACAAGAACAGACATCACACTGTGAAGGTTTGCTATGAAAAAGGTTTGATTTCTCTGACTCATAGTCAATCTATGGAGCCAACTGGTAGATGTGCTAAACATTGGACATATTTACCCCTGAAAAGTTGTTTCCTAGATCTGATATGCCTCACATGGATAAACAAGCAAAAACTTGTTTAAACATGAATTTTAAGCATCAAAATGTTTTCAGGAAATCAAAAATCTATAGCAAACCTTTCATCAGAGGTTGGCACATGGTCAGTACTTATCCGTCAAATCTTTGTAACCGCTGCCACGTCAGCATTTACTTTTTCACTTTATAAAACCCTGCCCTAACCCCCAAACAGGGTTTTCACTATCGAATCGAATTCAAAATTCCTTTCTCAAAACAGTTTTCATCCCTCCTTCTCAAATCATTCATCGATCTTCCTCGTCAAAATGACAAAATCAAAATCAAAATCTTCATCATCTTCTAAAAAGGTTACTAAAGTAGCCACTGAACCCACTAAGATTCCTTACAAATCCCCTCACAATTATTTGGGTCTACTTACAAAACCCACCACCACCCAAACCTTCGATTCTATCATTGACGCCCTTGCAGCTTCAAAGTACAAAACCTTGTTAACTGCTGATGCTCCAATTTACGTACAGACCCAGAGAGAATTTTGGAAAAATGTCACACTTGAGTCTCAAGGTGACAAAGTTATTGCCATAAATTCTTCCGTAAAGGGTAAAAAGATTCAAATCACCCCACAATCCATTTCAGAAGTGTTTAAACTCGATGATCAGCAAGGTAAAAATTCTTTTCCAAAACACGAGTATCAAAATGATTTTCTGGAAAGAGGGTATGGTGCAAAAAATGAAAAGGGACACCTTACAAAAAGGCTTCTTCCCTTCTACACCTAGGTTTTTATTCCATACCCTTTTGATGTGTGTTTCAAATAAAACCACTGCTTTTAACGAAATACCATTAAAGATCCAATACCTGGGTTTTGCTATTTTACATGATGAAACTTTTAACTATTCCCAGGAGATCTTTGATGACTTGGTAAAAAATGTTGATAGCAAATCATTTTTACTTTTCCCAAGGTTCTTAAGCTACTATTTTAAACAAAAATTTGGAAAGAAACATGAAAATTTGCTCATTCAAGGTGAATCTTTTCAAGTAAATAGTTTAACATCTGAAACATTCACTAGAATGTTAACACCTGCAAAAACACAAGCAGAGGTGCCTGAGCAGACTTTAGCAGCTACCACTGCTCCTCAGACATCTGCTGCTGAGCCCACTGCTCCAGGTGATCATGGTAGCACACCCACTGCTATGAAACCCACGCCTACCACCACCAAAAAGCCTAAAAAGAAATTATCCAAAAGGCCCCCCAAACCCACCAAAAAGGCAAATCTGGAAGATGAGATCCCAGAGCTACTGCCAGTGACAACACAAATGTCACCAACAGCCACTGCTGCTACTCCCTCACAGCAGATGGTAGAGAGATCTCAACCCATGCCTCAAACTCCTCCTGCTTCTTCTCAAAAAGAACAGATTGTAAACCAAGGGACACCACAATATGAAACATTTGATTCACTTGAATCTATGTTCAATAGCCCACCTCCCGGGGCAAATTCATTTTCCACATCCATACTCACTGCCACAATTCCACAATCAATAAAACCTTTGTTGGATGCTATTGATTTGAACCAGACACAAACCAGTCCTTCTCACTCACCTATCAATGAGAATATGCCTCAACAAGTGACTGGGTCTGGTGTTTCAATCATTGCTAACCCACCAACAACAGCTGAGGAGGTTACACCCCCTGAGTTACAAGTAACTCTCGGTGGTAGTTCAAGTGAAGCAGCTACTACAAGTGCTGAACCCACTGGTCTGCATTTGGATAGTAGTTCCATCAATCAGACTTCCTTAAAGGCAATTCCTTCTATGGGAACACTAGAGTATCCAGTATTCACTGGTTCACTAAAAAGTGTTACTCAGGTTATAGGAAGAAGTCCCCAGTACCAAGACAAAGGGGCAACAATGGATGATTTTTGGAATACAATTCCTCAATCAACCACTGTTACAACCACTGCTAGTGGGAAATCAGATGATCCCATTAAGTTGGGTGATGGTTTAATGTACCAAGAATTGACGGCTAGAGTTGATAAACTGGATACATCTGTTGCAGAAATCAAAGAAATGCTGCAACAGGTGTTGAAAGTACAAAAGGCATAATCCACTGCTGCACCACCTCCAACAGCTGCTTCTTCATCTACTTTTACTGCAAATGAACTGTGGAGTTTATTTGAACCACTGCTCCATCATCAAAGAGAGTTAGCTGATCAGCAACATGAGATACAAGTTCAAAAGATCAGAAATCTCATGGAAGCAAGGTATAAAGATACCCAGGCAGATATCAAGGCTATTAAAGCCCAATTGATGTAAACCACTGGTTCAGCCCCTTCAACTGTAATCTTTCTTGATACTCCTCCTCCAGCTGATGCCAAAAAGGGGGAGAAATTAAAGCAAAGGGATTTGGAAACAAAGGATAAAGCAAGGGTTGAACAGGAGAAAAGAGTTTTCATGGAGCTAAATGAGCAGGGTATTTCTGAGCAAAAGGTTGATAAAAATCCTGAGCCAAAAAGAAACAAACCCAAACACACACCATCCAGACCCAGAAAACATTCTCCCAAACTTCCTAAAAGCTCCACACGTCAATCTCCCAAAACAACAGCTGTTGTAACACCTGCTATATCAACAACTGTTGGTACTTCAGTGGTTTCAGCAGTTGTTAAGCCAACAACCACCAACTCAATAACAACAACTGCTCTCACTCAAACCACTGCCTCACCAGAAATACTTTCATCACCAAAAACCACTTCACCACCAGCACCTCCTGCTAAAAAGCAGAAGACATCTACTGACACATCAGTAGTTGTGATGACAACAGTGGTTGAAGCACCTGTTAGTCAAAACACCATCACTACACTTCAAGCCATTTTCACTCCAATCAACAAACCACCAAGAAACACTCCTTCACCAAAGAAGACTTACACCAGAAAAAGAAAAAATCAGGTGAATGATGAAGATATACCAGCACCTGAACCTCTTTCATCTATACCATACAATGTGATTCCACCACAACCTTTCATCCCACCAACTATTGCCAAACCAATAAAAGATCCAGAAATCCTTGTAGGCTATGATCCTGCTGATGTTGTACCTATTGCTGCAAGTTATCCACTGGAACTGGAAGCTGTAAAAAATGAGATGAGACAATTCTACACAGAAGATGATCCTTCAAAAAGAAGATTTTCTTCTCTCATAGGCTTCAGAGATCCAGCAAATATGGATGAATATCTCAAACTTAAAGTAAGGCAGGCTAAGATAAGAGCCAAGATTGAATGTAAAGAACAAGGTGACAAAGCCATCCCTGAGAGAATGCAATTCTTGCTCACTAAAGTCAAACAAATGGAAGATTATGCAAGAGACCTGAGCAAAGAAGGGTCTAATCTGCCACCTAAATCTGATCTACGAAAGGAAATGAGAAAGGATTATCTTGCATTCATCATGAAAGAAAAATTATATCCAGCTAAAGAAGAACAATTCAAAGAATGGCCACTCATTGCATTAAAGCATGAGGCAAACAGAATTGAAAGGATCAAGAATGATCCAAGTAAGAAGAGGACAGCTCCAAACTGGAGCAAATACAAAAAGCTCATTGCTGATCTTACCTCTGAGTACAAAAGGAAGAAACAAGAGCTAATGGATGCAAAGGTTGGATCTGCCAAAGCCATAGCAAAGTGGACAAGGAAATATACAGATGAGGCTTATGAAATGTTAAAGAAAAGAAGGATGACTAATTCAAACATATCAAAGAAGCCTGACCACATTGAGCCTAAACAGCAGATCAATACTTCTGAACCACTGTTCACATCAGCAGATATCTCGGTCATTGAATTAAATCAAAGAAAGAGACAAGAGCAGATTGATAAGGAAATAGCAGAAGATATTGCTGTGGCAAATGATATCATAAAAAGGGCTTTCAAACAAATGACAGCTGAAAATTATGAACTGGTAAAAGCTCAGGATGCTGCTCAACAAATTTTCACAAGGCCAAAATCTCCAAAGTCATCAGTTAATAAACCTCTCCCAAGAAACCCATTGGGTTCAAAAATACTAAAATGGATGTCTGATCAAAAGACCCATATATTGACTATGTTCAGATCCAATGGTGAAGTGAAGTACATATCAAGGGAACAAGCACTGGGCCTGGGTGTTGAAGATCTACAAGATCTCCTTGAACTTACACTGTGTAGGGATGAGAATGACACAAGTTCCATGGACTTTGAATTGAAATTTAAAAGACAAGCTAAGGAACTTCTGATGAGAAAATAAAGGTCCAGAATAATGAAAGGTTTTGGCATCATCTGTTCCAGGGGGAGATTGTTGGGATTGAACCCTACCAGAGGAACAGATGATGTAAAGCCAAAACTGGTTCACTACAGTGGATTCATAATAAACAGTAGTTTGCACTAGACTTTCCCCTTAAAAGTGATTCATAACAGCTGCTGAACTCTAAGCACTGATCAGCTACAACAACTGTTGTCCTTAACAACTGATGAAGACTTAAAGACTGTTGAAGTTTAAACACTGTTGCTCTATCTACTGCTATTCTCTAAGTGATGTTGAAGACTCAAAGTACTGACCATTCAAAGACTGATCACCTTTGAAGAATGCACTGAAGTTTGACATCATTGCTTAGCCTATAACAGTTGAAAGCTGGAACAGTTGTTTGCCTTTGCTTTGTATTTTCTTGTTATCAGTGGTTCTAGTCATCAGTAGTTATGTAGATCAGTAGTTAGAATTTGTTAGGTTGTTAAACGTCACTTTCATGGTAACGTCAGCAAAGATACTTCAGTGGTTTGATTTGCCTATAAATGGGATAGTACCCTATACTGTTTCATTTGATTGTCCGGGAGATTCCATCTCCTCCAATCCTTTCATCCTGTGCAATCAACCAGTGAGCATCATGCTGAGGGGGAGTTTTAGTATGTAAGCACAGCTTTAATCATTCTTGTACTTTAATCATTCAACTCAATGAGAAGCATGTGTTTACTAAAACTATTTTCCTTTTGATTGTGTTTGCAAAGTTTGTTTTCTATTTCCGCTGCACTTTATATTGATTCATATCCATTCATTTGATTCAAATTATAACAAACAAACACAATCATGAGACCCTCCGATCCTAATAAAACCACTGTTGGATTAAAAGAACGTTTTGTCAAGAAAACAATGGTTGAAACCACTGTTGGTTTAAAACACCGTTGGGTTAAAACAGTGGTTGAAACCAATGTTGGGTTAAAACAGTGGTTGAAATCACCCTGGCATAAGAAAAGCTAAGGTGGCAGCCATAGAAGTTAAAACCAACAGTGGTTGAAACCAACGGTGGTTTGAAACCACTGTTGGGTTAAAACAGTGGTTGAAATCACTGTTGGGAAAACAGTGGTTGGAGCTGTTTACGTTTATCGAAGCACATTTTCCAAAGATATTAAGTACTCAATTGGACGCCTCGAAAATCATTTGCAGGTACATAATTTTCCTCTTTGCGTTTATCGAAGCACATTTTCCGAAGATATTCAGTACTCAGAAACAAACGAAGAGATTTCCGGCGTACTTTCATTTATTTTCTGGACTTTGACACTCGCCCCACTTTACAAATACGTGTTCATAGTTCCCAGAGCAGATTACCTGGAATATATGTTGTTTCAGTTTCCAACCAATGTCACAGGATGGGTCTTTCACACTTTGGTCACTTCAAGCCTTCTAAAGGCAGGTCAGTTCTTATTCTTCATTTTGTTAATATCATGATATGTTTTTGCTATAATTTTAGTACTTACAGTTGCAGCTGTTTTTTTTAATATATATGGATATAGATTATACAGAGAGAAAACAAAGCTGAATATGATAAAAGTTATTTGACCATAGGTCGTAATGTTTTCCATTTTACACCTTTTATAAACCTATGAATCAATGTACAGGATGTTGGTTTAGACTATTCTTCTACAACTACGGCCACCGCTTCTGCTGCTGCTGCCATCAGGTGATTTTCTTTCAACTCCCTCCATACTGACATAATTGCAACAATTTACTTATAAGATTATGCCAAAATATTTGTGACATTTTCTAAACTTTTCTCTGTTTGGCATTAATCCAAATTTGACATTACCTGTCAGTAACCATTACCGTTACATTTGATTTTGGTTCACAAGATTACTCTGTTTGTGTTTCATTTCTTGGTGAATTTTAGATAATTAACTCATTTTGATGGGTTCGACATATTTACGAAAACATGCAGATGGGTGTCGAAAGATGGAATTGGTGCCGTTTGTCATTTTTTCGAAGGTACATTTCATCAAATTCTCACAAATGATGACACTTAACACCAGATCTTTGCATTAATTAATTCTGATCACCTTCATCAGGTAGGCGATTTGGAAATCTTTTTGATGATGATCCAAAACAATGGCGAATGTATGCCGGATTCATAGGCAGTGCTGGAAGGTGATTCAGAGGTGGAAGGTGATCTAGATTGTGTGTTAATTGTGTATCTATTCTTTTGGCTCATAATAGCTAAAAGAACTATAACATCAACTTGCTTGCAAAGATGCTTTGCTGAAAACCATGAATTCCAAGTTTCAGGTAACTCTTTTTATGCTATGTTAAATTTAAGTAGATTTATTTTTTGCTATGTGAATCTAAGGTGGTTTACTAGATTATCAATTTATAACATCTGTTAACTTATAGCATGCATTTTAAAAATCAATTTATAACATATGTTAACTTATTAGTAATATTTCCAAAGTTTGGATTATTAGGTGAAGCATGAGACGATTGTCCAATGGTCTTATTAGTAATATTTCCAGATGTTTTTAAGTTATCGTACAATAAAACACTACATAATAGGTCTTTTTAATTTCTTATTATATGAATTGGAGTTACGTATTCGAGTCACATTGCACAATATATTGCACAAATATATTCACATTGCACAAAAATCTGTTAACACATAGTTCAAACAAGGTATAGCTTGTAGGTTTCGGTTGATTGGCATTTTGATTATATGGATCAAGTGTAATCGGGTCAGTGGTAATCGGTAATCGCCGTTTTTCGCTTTTTTATCATTCGGATTGAAAGGTACTATGAGGATCTTGATTAGTGATATGTACCTTAATTAGCTAACTAGATATCCAACAAGCTAATATTATGGAGCTTAAGGGTTGGTTGGTGTTCATGTATATGTAAATCTTATAATTGAATTATGTGCAATGAAAAATCAAAGTTTCTTTGTAACGAGTAAAACAACAAATGTAGTCTACAGGGAAGTTTTTTCCGGCATTTGAATAGTTTTCTGTTTTTTTCTTCCAATGTATGTATTTGTACAGAATATTTCATTTCAAAGTAAATAATATGGTTTTGGTTGAAACCAGCGTATTACGTGGGCATTAACCTATATATCTATACTATATAATAAAAGAAACCAATAGAGGGACACTTGTCATTATTCTAGACCATCCTTAATTATAGATAATTATTATTAAATATAATATATTTATTTCAAATATTTAAGAAATCATGGATACCGATAAATTTCCATACGTCTAAAAGTAAGTACTAAGTTTGCGGATCAAGGAAGTTCATTTAAATATAATATCTATACATATAATAAAAGAAACCAATTAATGGACACGTGTCGATACGAGAGACATCTATTTTTTAGTTTTCTTGCCTTATATTTATATTTATTTTTATCTTAAAAATTACAAGTTTTAAAATAATTTATCAAGTTATCCCATATTTTAAGTCAACGTTTATCTATAACTATATCTCTATATTTATATTTATCTTCTAATATAATCTTTATGCTTATCTTTAGTTTATTATTTTGCGAGTAAATTGCACAAAACTTCTTTTATGTTTACTCAAACTTGCAGGTTCCAACCTTAATGTTTAAACTTGCTAAAAACAACATGTAAGTTTATTTTTGTTGCTGGTTTAATCCTTTATGACTAACCAAGTTAATTATCTCAGTTTATTTCCCTCACATGCCTAACATGTGAGGATCCCACTATCGTTTGATGACCGACATTAACTTACTAGCAAAATGGAATGGGGATGTGGTACAAACGCAAAACTGCCTAAAATCCAAGCAAAATTGCCGCTGTTTTCACCGGAGATGTATTTCAAACACAATTGAATCTCTTAAATTTATGGGGCAATTCACATGGAGCAAGCCCCTTTTCATTCCGAGCTATCAAATCCACTCGGAGGAGAGATCCAGCCCGTGTTTCGCTGACTAAATGCCAAACAAACCATATTTGCAGGTTAATAGTCTCATGTTAGTTCTGTATGTGAATTCAAATTGAAAAGTACATATCATTTTTGTAGTTGTTTTCCTCTTTAGTTTTGATTACTTGATTGAGATAACATGTATTAAGTAGGGAAGGATAAAAACTAATAGTTAAATACAAAGCAATGGGTCATGAATAGGGAAAGAAGAAATAAGTGAATTTAATGGACTTTTGTAATACACAAGTTGATAACTTAATAATAGAAAAATTAAAAAAAAGCAGAGTAAAATGTTCTAATCTATAATACTATATAAAGCATCTTTCATGGACATAATGGTAATTTCAAGCATTTTTTTTAAGATGGCATATGAAAAGTCATTTAAAATCCCTAACCTTTTTCCCATTTTCTCCCATTATTGCCCCTCCCCCTAACACACCGGCCTCTCTCTTTTCCCATGAAAACCCTAGCCTTCACTCTTCAGTTGCAGATGAAGCGTCTGGACTTCCGGCGGTTTCCATCGCCCCCTCCACTCTATAATTACTATATAAACCAGAGAAAAGTAGAGAGTTGGAGAGAGAGAGAGATGGAGCTACAGATGGAGCTACAGATGGAGAACAGGAGAATATGAGGGATCCAGTCGGTGGTTCCGACGACCGTTGTACGGCGGCATAGCCACCATCACCACCGTTGGGGTGTTCGTTGATGAAGCGTCGTTGGATGCTCGTGCTTCTCTTGGTTAAATTATCCCCGTCTTCGTCAGTCCACTGCCCTGCTGTTCGCCATCATCGTCTCTTCCTCAATCGATTCATCAACCCTTGGCTTCAAAAAATCCCAAAACTCCAAAAGGTAAACCTAAAACCTTTTTATACAATTAATATTGATTAGTGCTACTTAAAATGGATTGTTTGGGTTTATCATTTTAGGGTTTTAGGAATTGACTAGGAATTAAATAGGTTTGGAACGGGGCTTTATGGTAATGGATTTTTCAATGGAAACTGTCATCATATATGCAGTGATTACCTCATTTTATCTACTTCTGTAATTAACAGAGGAGCATAAAATCATTAATTAAATAATTGACAGTTGTTTAGGTGTTTCAACTGTATGTTTGCTTGTATGTTTGTGACCAATTTCTTATGTTTAGAACCTTACATAGGTAGTTTAGAGATGCTTTATTGGATAATTTAAGATTTTGATACTTGTGTAGTTGTGTTTCATACTTGAATTTCAAACAAACCGCTAAGTCACATTCAGTGGATACATGGTGAATTTCTCACAATGCTTGAAAAAGAGGTTTCATTAACAAGTCGATATGCAGAAAGTTTCATCACAAAGTCATTTTTTTCTATATTTTCTGATCACCAAGTGTTCGATGAAAATCCCCTTTAAGAAATGATGATGTCTAGCTATGAATTTAAGTTTATCACATAGTTATGATATATATGTAGTTAAAGGGGTTATCATTTTTCTAAAAACGACCCTTCTGACCCGTACCTGTCTATACCCGTGGACCTGGACCAAAATAACCATTTTTTGAAACGGCCAGTTCTGACCCACCACCCGAAGACACAGTCTTTTTCTCCATATTCCCCGATTTTTCTCTTTAAGCCGACATTAAACCCCAAACTCCAAAGACAAACCCTCTTATATTCTCACAACTCCAATCTCTCTACCTTCAAATCCTTCAATCCCTATCCTCCTACACCACTAACTACATATGGCAACACGAACCCTTCACTCTCTCTGCCTCCTCCCAATCACCATGTGCCACCTGTAATAGCAAGCGTAGGATTTGAAACACAACTATACCTATCAAAAGTATACCAAGTTCCAATTGGTCATTGGGCGTTTTTTGTATATTGATTTTAAAACCTTTACATATTTGTATTGTTTTTTGTAACAATTTAATGGTGTTGGTGTTATACTAATTTGTGAATACTAACAGTCACATTTCATTGACTTTATATGTACGAATTCAAGGTATTTATATTATAGTTCTTGGAATATGATTCTTGGTGATGAAAAACTATATTAGACTCTTGTTTTTTGGTAGGAAAGAATCTTTGTTCACCAGTACATTAAAAATTGTGGGGACCCATTATTCTTTTTTACTTAAGTAATAGATTTGTGGATGGATCAAAGGGTAACACAAAGTCACCAAGGAATGCCAAAGTATTCACGTTTGACATCGGGGATGTGGAAGTTTTGTTTTATGTATATTGCTTTTTCGAATTTTGCAGTATGGTCCTATCGCTCGCATTGATCTGAAAGTCCCACTAAGACCCCCTGGTTATGCTTTTGTTGAGGTCATCTTTGTCTTTTTTAGTGTTGACAGTTAACACTGCTAATCCCCTTGTGTTTCTTCTTTCTGATTTCACATTTTGTCTTTTTCTATAGTTTGAAGAGGCTCGTGATGCTGAGGATGCTATCCGGGGTCGTGATGGCTATGATTTTGATGGGCATAGATTAAGGGTAGGTCATATATACAAGGCCCATATAAGTTATAATCTAATTTTGTCAAACTTTTTGTTTTTCAGGATCACATGTGTCGAGCTGGAGATGTTTGTTTTTCGCAAGTTTTCAAGGAAGGCGGCGGTAAGCTTTAATCAGCTTAAGAGTTCTTGAATAACCCTGATTATTGAACTTTATGTAGATATTTCTACTTCAGAAGCAACTCTGATATGGTGATGTTGATTATATTTCAGGTACCACAAGGATTGTGGACTATACAAACTATGACGACATGAAATATGCTGTAATTTTTTTTCGATTGTACGCGCTGTGTTGTCATTTGTTTTAAGTTATAACGGCCATCTATGTTATGTAATGCTCACCATTTTTGCTCACAGATACGGGAATTAGATGACTTCGAGTTCCGAAATGCATTCTCTTGTGGATTTATACGCGTATGTCATAAATTAATATGATGATGGTTAATTGTGTTTTGAACACTGTTTTTCTGGGTGTGTTTTACTCTTCACTTAAAAAATATCTACAGGTGAAGTAGTATGATTCAAGTCGCTCTAGGAGCCGCAGTCGTAGCCGCAGCTATAGCCGGCCGTAGTCGCAGGTTCTTGGAATGAGGTCGGGTGGTGGTCGTAGGTTTGTACTAGCTTAGCTGTCTGTCTGATTAGGTCAAGGCCGGGTGGTGGTCGTAGGTTTTTATAGGTTGATTGAAGCGTGTTCACGGGTCAAAATTGCGCACATTGCTGGGCTGATTGAACTTCCAGTAGATCATGTGCAGAAGAAACTGTCACATATGTATTGGACAAGAAATTTGATGGAACACTAGATCATAATGTAAACTTGTATATGAATTTTCAAACATTTTAAGGGTTGAGTTATGTTCTCACTCCGAATTATCGACTCCGCCGCAACGCGCGGGCTCCCCACTATATGTAAATAGTATATCAAAGTTCTTTTTACCAAAACGTATTTTGACGACTGTGTGTGTTAACTGATTACATTATATTTATTCAAGTTGTGTAGTACACGTGCTTATTCAACTCATATTATACACGGGTAATTAAAGATGTAACTTTTTTATTATATAAAAATATATTTAATCAACCCGTGTAATACACGGGGTTCTAACCTAGATAATCAACCTAGATAATCATAAATAAAGTTACAAGTTACATGTCAACTAACAAAAATCATAAGAAACAGAACGATAAATTTATACGTATATATTTAAAATAAGAAAAGAAAACTATAAAACTAAAAAAAGAATAAATCTCTAAATATATATAAGAATAGAAGGATAGATCTTTAAATATAAACTTAAATAGACGAAACAATATATAATAACATAGAAAAATAGATTAATACATTTATTAATGAATACTTAAATAAGCAAAACAAAATGTAAAAAAGACTGTAAAAAAGACAAGTGATATAAATATACATTTACAATTATATAAAGCAATGTTTTTCGCAATAACTTTTTTTTTTTTTATTATTTGGTATATAAAATTATATTTTTCAACCCAAGTAATACATGAAGTTTTTAAAGATATAACTTCTTTTATTGTTTTTTATATAAAGTAAACTTATTCAACCCGTGTAATACACGTGATATTTTAAGATACAACTTTTTATTATTTGGTATATAAAATTAGATTTATTCAACTCGTGCAATACGCACATTTTTTTAAATATAACATTTTTATTATTTGGTATATAAAATTACATTTTATTCAACCCGTATAATACGGTTTTTAAAGATATAACTTTTTTTATTATTTGGTGTATAAAATTACATTTATTCTACCGTACAATACGAGGTTCTTAGAGATAAATTTTTTTATTATTTAATATATAAAATCATTTATTCAATCCGTGTAATAAAAGAGATTTTAAAAGATAAATTATTTTATTATTATTTAGTATATAAAGTTACATTTATTTAACCCGTGTAATACACAGGTTCTAACCTACTAATATAATAAATGAATATAAGATTTGGGACACTTGTCGCGTTCGTTGTGGTGCAACCTCAGTAGGTTTCAAGCGAGAAAATGGATGGGTCAAAGTTGTTTTGTTAACGGGTGAGGTGGGATCCGGATTTTGACCCGGAAAATTTAAATGTTTTAAAAAAACCCTAATTCTCTTATTCGTTTCATTCTCCCTTCCTTACTTTGATTGAAGCCATCATCAGATTAGCATCCCATTTTGGTGGCTCCTTCCTGCTCTGAAAAACCCACGCCATCACCACGCCAAGTGAAAACGACCAAGGTATATATTTTCGATTTACTTTCGGTCCAGATTTTACGGTTTATTTTTTCCCCTTTTTTATAATATGTCGATCTGATTATGTTTAGTTTTGATTTTGATGCATGTCTTTCATTCTCCGATCATTACTGCTAAAGGGGTTAAGGGTTTGTGACTATAGATGAGATAAGTATCTCTTGATCTTGGTTGCTAAAAAAAATTGATCTCTTACACTCTGTTTTTTTTTTTTTTTATTAAAATTGTTTTTCTATTAAATGGTTTTCCATTCTGAAAAGTCATTGTGACGTTCAGATTTGAAGCTATTGTACTGAAACTCTATTTTTTTTTTTTTTATGATTTTGAAGCTAATTCTTGATAATATCCCTTATTTAGGGATGGCAATCAAACCCGAACCCGATGGGTAAATCCGAAACCCGATTTATTTGGGACGAGTTTAGGGTCGGATAATAGGGTTGGGACGGGTTTGGGATTAATTTTTATTTTTTTCGCGGGTTTGGGATTTGGTGATATACCCGTTTACCCGACCCGTTTACCCGATAAAGTGTACGCGTTTACCCGATTGTATACCCGATGTGGTTGAATTTTTTTAACAGTCATTTTGTTTTACAGTCCGATGTTAGATTTCATCATTGAGGCCTATCATTAAAACCTTCTTTGGATCGACACTTAGTTTAATGTCAATATTGATTGATGGATATATAGTATGCTTATCCAAGTTTTCTATAAGTGATAATACCACAAAAATAGTATTTTGCTACACAACGTTCGAACACCCCCAAAAGTTTGAAGTCATTTGGTGTCTTTGTTTACGGGGAAAACAAAGATAAAAGATGTTGCATTTAATGCAATTTCATTCGTTTTTTTTATTGTTTTCTACTATTTTTTAGTTTCTTATCAATTAAAATTGACTAAATTGCACAAATCAACCTTTCTATTATACCTAAACTACACTTCATGCCTTTCACTATGAAATCGGCCAAACCCAACTTTTATGTTCATGTTTTGATACAGGGATCAACCTTTAACTCCACCCCTTTCTTCAAACTAGAAACCAAACCCACAGTCTATTTTGTTAATCAAATGGAATTATTAATGAAGTTAATATCTTTTGTAATTTTCTTATATATAAATTGAACCACCAAGACCCACCGTCACTCCACCTCCTTCTTCAAACTACAAACCCCATCCACAGTCTATTTTGTTAATTAATTGGAATTGTTGATGAAGTTAGTATCTTTTGTAATTTTCTTATATATAAATCGGTCACTGTAATAAAGGTCTGTCATGAGAATTTACACATTCATATGATTTTATTTTATAACTTTTGTTGTATAATTTATTAGGTTCCTGAAATTAAAAGCAAGACTGTAGAGTGTAGAGCTGAATGGTGTACTAGTTAGCCGTTCAGTTGTTTACTCTCCTAAGTTCCAACTCAACAAACCCCTTTTCATAAACACAACATAAACCCTACATCCCCAATTCATTCAATGGACATAATATCCCAATTACAGGAACAAGTAAACACCATCGCTGCAATCGCCTTCAATACCTTCGGAACTTTGCAAAGAGACGCACCACCAGTTCGTCTCTCCCCCAATTACCCGGAACCTCCTCCTCCTGCCGCCGCCGCTGCTGGTGGTACGGCTGCCAACGGTGGCACTACAAACCCTAGCACTGAAGAATCACCTAGTAATAATATTTCGGAAGCGCCGAAGCTTTTGAGTGCTGAACTTGTTAAAGCTGCTAAACAGGTGTGGTTAAATTAACTTAACTGTTGGATTAATTTAGTGTTTGTGTTTTTTGATATTCAAGGGGTGAAGTTTGTTATTTTAATTGGTGTTAAGTTGTTGCTATATATATATATAAATTCTGCATTATATTAAAATTACCGATATCTCAAATATTGGTCCTTGACCGATATCTGATATTTTACATCATTAACTGCACAGGTTATAGTTATAAACTATAGTCAGGATATTAAGTGGTCAAACACGGGTCAGAAGGGTAGCTATGTACCTTCATATAATTGTCATTATACATTTAAATAAGTGTCATTTGTAAGGGTATAAGTTGTAAATAACCGCTTGTACTGACATTTTTAGTGTGCAATATAGTGTGTGCATACTCATCTTATTCATTCTAAATGATCCTAAAGTCATAAACGATCCTGGGCTGACAATTATAAGTTAGAAACTGCAATAATTAGTTTAAGACACATTTAAACACAACCTTGGTTTGTTTAGATCTTTCACTTGTAACATTTTCGACTGTTTTATATAGTTTTGCGGGCTTTGTCGTCATTTCTTTATAGATCATGTAAAAGGTTCCCATACTCCCATAGTTACATCTTCATGTCTTCTCTCATTATATAGAAGTTGCAAAACGAATAGGTTAATTCGCTGAAATGAATTGGACCTAATGGAGATAATTTATTTGCATATTACTTCTTGTCCCAAGGCTTTGAAAGTTTAATTTGATGATACTTCTCTAATAATTGTGTGTAAAAGTATATATTAACTTGTGGCTAAAATTCACGTGTTGTAACATGTGTAGTTTGATGCGTTGGTAGCTGCTCTTCCGTTTTCCGAAGGAGGTGAGGAAGCTCAGCTGAAAAAAATTGAAGAACTTCAGGTATAATGACCATAGTTATTAAAGGCGCGAGGCGCACTCGGGGCGATTTGTTGGGCCCGGGGTTTTATTTGCGCCTAGGCGCACCTGGGCGCTCGCTTTAATAACTATGACATGAACCATAGTTATTAAAGGCGCGGGGCGCACTCAGGGCGATTTGTTGAGCCCGGGGCTTTATTTGCGCCTGGGCGCTCGCTTTAATAACTATGATAATGACGTGGTTACCCTTAGAAACTTGCAGTGTTTATATTGTATGAAAAATAAATAACTTTTACCGTAGTGCGTCCCTGAAATAATTATCATACCCATAAGCCTTAACGCTGACAAACAGAATGACTTAAGAAGGTGAATCAGTATCCATTGTGGTCTTACCAAAAATGAACTTTGTGTGTAGGCTGAAAATGATCTTGTTGGTCAAGAACTTCAAAAGCAACTTGAGGCTGCAGGTAAATTAATTCTATTCTTTTTATTCTACATGTTTCGTTCACTTGATTTATTTCTGTTTTCGTTCTTTTGCCAATGAATGTGGTGCTTGTATTTAGGGTTATTTCTTGGCTCAAATTAGAGTTAAACTTACACTTTAAAAATCAAATATCTCATCTTCGAGTCGAAAATTGTGCCAGTTCTGACGTTTTCGAGAACTAGAATAACTTTTGAGAAAAATTATGTTGCGTTCAAAGTAAATTGATTTGTGATAATATAATAATTTAGAAAATTACATAGGTGGCAAACGAGTGGGTAGGTAGTATTACAAAAAAAAGCATATTTAATATAATTTTACATGTACCCGTAAACATATCAATATTCTTGCATCCGTCTCAAAGTTTAATTATTCTGGCCCTAAAAGCCAGAAATGATAATCAGAAATGGTGTTTACAAATACTGCAAATTGAAACTTTGTCACACTCTTAAAGTTTGTTTTTCACAGTATGAGATACAATCATCTTGCATATTAGCATCCAACATCTGCATCCAAACATCAAGCGTTTGATTGTCAAGCTCATTTACCAACATGATATTTTTATTACTTATGCGGATCAAATGGGTAAAATAGAGAAAATAGCTAAAGGGGACACGGGTCAAAATAGAGAAAAAAATCATGTAGTGTTAGATTAAAAGGTAAACCGACAGTAAAAAAATCACTAGGCTTGAACTCAATGACGGTAAAAAAATGAACTTTCTTTTACAGTATTTTACTTGCATAATAGTAGATAGTAGTTGATGTTTTTTTCTTCTAATGGGGTTGACAATACTTGACATGCTGCTATTGGTGATATCAGAGAAGGAATTGAAACAAGTGCAGGAATTGTTCAACGAAGCCGCAGATAATTGTCTCAACTTGAAGAAACCGGACTAAAGACGCCAATGTAATGGATCACCTTTCATTTGTATCAGTAAATGTTTTAGTTCTAGAAACTGTCAGATCGTCGATCGTCATTGTTGCTCCGAGTGTTCTGCGGCTTTTTTAAGATAAAAATCATTTATCATCGTCTTTTATCACTTATTTTCAAATATTCGTCTATGTTTTCACTGTCGTTTTCTAAACTTGGATATATCGTTAAGGGAGATTTTTGTAAATGAAAAGTACTTGGTCCAAGTTGATCTTAATATCTGATTTTGTATATTAAGATTTGTTTTCTATTGTACCAGATCAATATTAAACAAAGGCTACCTCAAGAAATTCATCTGTCTTTTGGTTTTCAGCTCTACATTTAACATTGATTGTTACAATACATCTGGAAGCCAAAATAATAAGAAACGAGAGTAAAACATAAACCAAAAGAACATTGATTGTTACAATACATCTGGAAGCCAAAATAATAAGAAACGAGAGTAAAACATAAACCAAAAGAATTGTTACTATTTGAGCTTGTGGCCACAAAAATGGGCCTCCAAAACCAAAGATTGTTTAAATTACTAAATTGGGTCATAATTAAAACCTCTTGGGCTTCAAATTGGATCATGATTAAAACCTTTTGGGCTTCAAACTGATTATTTATATACTACCAATTTAGAAAATATTTGTGCAATGATAGTTGTACCCTATACTTTGTTATTTGTTAATGCATTTGTGGGTTTTATTTTAAGCCAATTTGGTTTATTTATATACTATTAATTTTAAATATTTGTGTGCATATTTGGTGGTAAGTTGTGCTTAAATAGTTGTACCTTAATCAAATATAGGTTGTAAGTTGTTCTTAAGTGGTTGTATCTTAATCAAATAATAATGGTTTCATTACCTTACCAAATTCAATCTGTTTTGTATGCATGTATGGTTGTAAATTGTACTTAAGTGGTTGTACCCTAATCAAATAATGGTTTCATTATCTTACCATATTCATTCGGTTTGATCCATTCAAAGCTGTGTTGTTTTATTTGTAAATTATTATTATTTATAATAATCTAATTAATTTAGCCAAAATCTTGTATAAATATAATTTGCAACACATTGATGCAATGGTTTTTGTAATGTATGCATTATTGTTTGTGTAGTAAAATGATATATATTATATATAGATTACGATGAACCTGTCAAACGAGAAAAAATTGACGCGGGTTCATCGTAACGCGCGAGTCCAAGATCAACTTAGTTATTTTATTCTATGTTTTACGTTTCGACGGCCCACCAAACAACAAATGGCCGATGAGATATAGAGATGCAAAAAAAACCCGTACCCGGAACCGGACCCTATAAAAAACCCGAAACCGGTTATTTTTGTACCCGGGTATTGTATACCCATAACCGAACCCGACCATACCCGCAGGGTATGGACAGGGTATACATTTTGAGCTCAATTCCCGTAACCGAAACCGTACCCGATTTATACCCGAAAATACCCGGAACCGGTCATACCCTATACCCGAATCCAGTTATACCCTATACTCGATACCGGTTTTTTTTAATGCCCGATATGATACCTGAATTTTTAAGGTATATTTTTATATTACTTTGCAACTATTTATATTTAAGTTTTTTTTTAAATGCATATTATGAAACAAATAATTTGTATTTGAGTGAATTTATGATATTGTAATTTGTTTTTAATTACTTTTACAAATTACAAACCAAATTTTATTTCTAAACGCATTTTTTGAAGTAAAATAAAAAAAAACATATATATATATATATATTTTAAATAAGTTATTAATACCTTGATCCATACAAGATTTCAATACCCTTTTATACCCAAACCCGATTATACATCTATACCCTACCCGGGTACATAAGGTATGCCTTTTCTCTTCAATACCCGTACCCAAACCTTACCCGGTTTCTCTTAATACCGGATTTTCCAATACCCGATCATACCCGGAACTTGTTTCATACCCGGAACCGGGTATTAACAAAAACTCGATTTGTGCACCTCTAATGAGATATCTCCAATCGAAAACCCCTTTGGGCCCTAAACAATCAAGAAAAAAGAAACACACCGTTCACCTAAGAGTGTACAAACAAACCCGTTCTAACTCAGTACCGGACCGGACCGGCCTGACCCAGTAAAAAGAAATCGGGTCGGCCTAAACCACCAATTGGGCCCAATTCAACCTATCGGTTTGCACTTTGCAACCACTTTCTAATAATTCTTCAATTAGTTGCGAGACAACTTCAAACCTAGGTACAACACGTAATACTTGCCTAATATAAATTGATTTCTTCAATATGTTAAAGGAAGAAAATGCTAAACGGGTGGCAAAAAAATTGAGGCGACGATAAGTAACGACCTCGCAGAGGCAAAGATTAAAGAAATCGAGGAGTAGAGAATGGAAGAAATCAAGGCGGCAATGTCAAAAAATGACCTTGGTGACGAATATTAAAAACTAGTTTATCTTTCTATTGTATTTAAGATTTCAAGTTATTTGTTATTTTGTTTGTATTTGAAATTACAATGGTTAATCTTTTTCTTAAAAGAAATAGGTTTTTATATTTGGATCATTGAAAAAACCCAGTTTTCTTTCTTTTAGGTGATCCTGTTTGGACTGAAGATGAGAAGTACGTCTTGAGCTTTGCTTATGTAAAAACAGTAAGAACTCCTCCCAACGAATCATGTTTTTCCTTTAGATTAAAAAGGTAAGTTGCTAATTGTGCAACCTTTGATTTAGTCATTGATCATTTGGAAAATACTTGAGTCTTCTCATCAATTTGTTACCATCACCATCGACTTCAACTACTTCACACTCCTCCTGTCGATGAGCTCTAACAACATGATTCAGTAGCTGATCACGTATGGGGTAATAAGGTTGAGATTGGAAAGTGAGGGTTGAAGTGATTAACAATAATTATGTTATAGAATTTGTGTAATCTTATTATTGTGTTTTATGTCCTTAACCAAATTAATTCAAGATAATTATCCAGATTTCTATTGCAATGGTGATGTTTGTAGTCTAATGTTGCTCGCGAATTGAAAAAGAAATTAAATTTAGAGTTGTATGATTGTTTCCACTATCCCAAACTAAACATAGGGGATTTTTTTAAAGAAATTTGAAGGCTAGAGTGGTTTTGAACTTTCTAGCATTAGCTTGTCCCGAATTTTGTGTTTTTCTTTGTTAATTTTGGATTTTTTTTTTGGAATATGTATGTGTGTGTGTTAATAATACGAACACGAACTGTTTAACCCCTTCGATGAGGCCAAGTGTTTACAACTTGCCCTTGATGATAGGCGTGGTTAGAGTCGGGGTATTGGGTGAAAATGCGAAATGTAGCCGTCGATGTGTCGTGTGCGTCTAATGTGCAAAATACGGTTTACTAAAATTATCCTAACTTAGACACTTTAGTTTTCCTCTAAACTCTCATAATGCAAGACCACAAGACAACAAGTGTACCTATCAAAATTAGTAAAGCCTAATGAAGTCTGGATTCAACCCACGAGACAGTAGCGATGCGCTAAACTAGACTCTGACTCAACTAATTACTTAATTGGCCTATTTGATTTGAGTTTCGAATTGGATTTTTGATTAACTAATAACCTAAAGTTAAACTAATGGATTTTTGATGTGGCCACTGATAATGAACAAACCACCTAGGCAAAAACAATAAAGACATGTAATGTCTACTAAGTTTGACAATTTTCCAAGTTCTGATTACCAATTCGACCAACCTCCCGTTAAAGATGATTAAGTCCTATAGTAAATATTCAGCTAGGAACAAGAGCCCCACTCAGAAGATCCTAGAAACCGAGCTATGAAGAACAACCAAAATAAATCCTATAGTGATTAGACAACTAAGAATGTGACCTACACTTTAAAGAGCCTAAAAACTGATCTATTAAGAAACAACCAGAACGTGTATGAACTGTTAGATGGAAACATGTTTCCCCACAAATCTCGAACCCCACAACTATTAGATTTGAAAGAGAAACACCCCAAAAATATTTAAGATGTGAAGCTAGTTCTGAGATGAAGCTAGTTTGCTTTGGCGCATTCGGCAACAAGTGTTGCAGCTTTCCCTCCTTTAGGGCTCGTTCAATCTCCAAGCGGAGATTGATGCAATTTTTTCTGGAGTGACCCGAGTCTTTATGATATTCACAATATAGGGTCGTGTCTTGCCCTTTTTTGGATTTCATTGGTAGGGCCGACCGTAAGTACTGTTCCTTTGCAAGAAAAACGTCCCTTGACGACTTTGTGAGCTCGTTCCAATTGCGCTCCCGAGGCTCTTTCTTTGATGCCCGTTGATCTCTCTGGGAATTTATTATTGCCCTGGCGTCGGGCTGGACCCGCGTGGGGCATATGGTTTGGAATCGTGGTCGCGGTTCCACGCATCCCGGTTGCGCTTGTTATTGTTGCGCCTGAGCTCTTGGCGGGAGGATTGTCCCTCCGTCTGGGGACGGGCTTTGCTGGTGCCGAGTCTCAGAGACCGCGTTGTTTGGGCGTACGTTTTAACCGCCGCCATGACGTCGTCCCACTTTTCTGGCAAGCCGTCCCTGCCCGATATGGTCATGATCATTTCGTCATGTTTGACTGCTCGGACGAAATGACCGCGGGCTAGCTGGTCCGCTTCCCCGTCGATTTCGAGACATTCTTTATTTTAGCGGGTAACAAACGCTTCCAACCCTTCGTTCTCCCCACGCCAGATGTTCATGACGTCTACAGGGTCGTGCTTTGTGACGTCTTTGCTGGCTGAAATTGGCAAGAAATTTTCCTTACAGGTCCTCAAATGAGGCCAGTGATCCCACTGGCAAAGAATCGAACCAAGCCATCGCAATTCCAGTGAGGGTCTGGGCAAATAAATGGAAACAGACGGGTTCTGACCAGCTGCCCATGACTCCTGCCCAGTAAAGGCATTCATATGGTCGTCGGGGTCCGACGGACCATTGTATTTGCCCACTGTGAGTGGGGAGTTTGGTCCTGGTGAGTGGGGCCAAGGCAATCTCCTTTGCAAACTTGGAGCTACCAGCGGCGGACCTTGGCCGGTAGGCTGAACCCTGATCGTGCTTTGCAGCGCGATCGTATGTTGTGCGAGGATGTGCTGGGGTATAGTAATTGTAGTCGCTAGACTGGCTGTAGGCCGACTAGGAATCCCTGCGGTATGTGTGGTCGTCTGGGTCGATTCGGTCGTATCCCTCGTAGTTGGGATGCGGTCCCAGACGGCTACGTATGCCGGACCCTTTGCGAGCAGCTGATTCTTGCCTGTGCTCTCCATGCGGGCCAAGGCGGTCTCGCACCGGTGCTCTGACCCGGGACCCATAAGTTGAATCGTCTTCATTAAGCGTATGGACACTTACGTAGTTAGATCCATACGGCCCGCGCCTATCCCGGGATGCGGGATGTGTTGGTGCCCGACCCTCGTAGTATAAAACACGAGCCGCGGGTGTAAATGGCGCTGGTGTGGGCCCTCCGAGTGCTTGCGTACTTTCGTAAGCTCGGGTGTACGCTGCATTTAAAGCAGCCTGTTGTTGCAAGAACCTGGTATGAAGATCCACTACTGGTTTCAGTACTGAATCCTACTGCGAAAAGTCCGGCACGAACACGGGGGGAGTGCCCCCTTATGCGGATGTGCCGACATGGCCTATTGGTTGGACAGGGGGAGTGTTCCCCGTTTGTCCTGCATTTGTTTGGGTAATGTTTTCCTCGGTAGCATGATTTTGACGATCAGACATGATCTTCAAGAAAGAAGAGATGGTAAAAGGTGCTAAGAGTAGCGGTGGGCAACAATGTAACACCCCGACCGCGTAAAACAACAAACCGCGGCGGAAAACGTTGGGGAGTCATGTCACATAATTAATTTGTTTCACAACACATGATATTAGAAGTTTGATTCAAAGATTAAACATTATACGTTGCCTTAAATTAAACAGAAACAAAGTTCAAACATAGTCTTCTTATTTTAAGTTACTAAAGCCCGTGTCCAAATCCTACGTGAAACATGACCAAACCATCAAACAACCGCTCCTGAAACATATGTGAAAATAAAGTCAGCATAAAAAGCCGGCGAGTACATAGGTTTTGTGAGTAAGTCAAATTCATGGCTTTGTATACCTATTGCAACATTTCGACTATCTACGAGAGTCGATATGTGAAAATCATGTATCAAAAAGTGTTTGAATTTTTGCAATATAATTAACCAACCAAAACATATTGGTTAAGGTTTATGAAAAATCTTGTAGCCATGAATCTTGACTAAAACACTTGTCATTTGTTATAAACCATTTTGTTCAATCGTTCGTGTTATAAACCATTTGTTAATCGCCCGTGTCATAAACCATTTGTCAGTCGTCCGTGTATCAAACCATTCGTCAATCGTCCATGTTTCAAACCATTCGTCAATCGTCTGTGTTTTAATTGTGAAAAACCTTTGGTCGTTTGTTAATGAATACATTCAAACCTGTGTTTGACTCGTCTAGACCACCAAAGGGTATCTTTAATAGGTCCTGAAAGACCTCTTTAATATCGACTAACAAACCACCAAAGGGTTTGTTAAAATAACCGTTTATGTCGTTACCCACATTACCCCCATATCCATGGTGATAGTCCGATAACGGGATTTGTCAGATCCTATGGTACCATAACATACTACTGGTCGGCTTGATCATTGTTAATGAATGTCATTCGTGTTATGAACTAACGCACCAATAAGTTCGTTCACATTATTGAAAACGTCGTGTTTATTATACAAACCACAAACATGAAAATAAAAAAGGCACATATGTTTCACCCCAAAACATTTGAAAACATAAAAGAGGGGCTATGTACTTCCAAATTTGCGTTCCAAGCAAATCTCGTTTTGATTTCAAATTCCTCGTTTGTTTCTCAACCTACAAGTGTTCTAACCTTATTAGACACTAAGGTTTATAATCGATCATCGTACAAGTTTCTCATCTTGAATCAGTTATTGTACTTGTATTCGTTTACTTTCTTTGTTTGTGTATGTACATATATATATATATTATATTGTTTAAGTTTAAATGGGCCTAGTCTATGAGTTTGTTATGAAAGTCCAATTCAAGTGTTTAGTACATATGGGCCTAGCCCAATTGACCTTGATTAGTGTGGGCCTAGCCTAAGTAAATTTGTTTAAAAGTGGGTCAAACCCAAATTGATTTTTAAGAGTGGGCATAGCCCAAAATAGTTTTATGATAGTGGGTTTTAGCCCAAGTATTCTTTGTGAAAGTGGGCTTTAGCCCAATTTAACTAAAAGTGTTATGAATATATTATTTATTAGTGACTATCCACATTACCAACTCCCATATCACATTTATGTATGTATTAATATCATAGTGCCTATATATATTCGCATTTGTAAATGATGTACCTCTCAAGGAAGAATAGTTCTTTATTCTATCTTTCTCAATGTGTTCCTTTGATTATGTTCATATACTAGTCGCTAGTAGGCCGTTGTTTTACAACACGTTATCAGCACGAGTTGCTTTTGAACTTGGATCTCATTATCACAAGCTTTAACTTTCTCTAAACGGATCATCAACATCATCGTCGGTAAAGGTACGGTTTAATCATTCATGATTTAATATCGATGTGTTATCTTTTGTTGTAATATTTGCGTGTTTGGTACCATTGTTGGATAACATCAATGGAGGTGGGATGTTGGTTTTTCACAAGATTTAAAGTACTTTTATTTTTGAGATTTAACTAACGAGTTATCACATGAGATGAGATTATTAATATAAATAATATGTAGTTTTCATGATAATCGATAATTCCTAAATCTAAGAGGTTTTATTAATATTAATATAATAGATAAACGGTATCTCTTTTAAATCGTGTGCACCTTAATCGGCATTTTTTTTCGAATACCATAGATCGATTAGAACTGTGTATGTTTAAATGGTTTCATACATATGTTTAATACATGTTTGAGGGGGCGATAACTGTACGTATTTTCGGTAATATTTAACAAATAAGGAAAATGGAATCATCCGCATGAATTTTTGGATGGCCAGTTGGTTAAACAATTCAAGCTTTGAATTTACAAAAATATAATAGTTGTTACTTGATAAGTGTAAGTTTTTCTTTTAAAAATAATTTAAGGATTTTATTTAATCATGTGAAACTAGTTGTGTTAAGATATTAATATATTAGGTGATAATTGTTTATTGCTATGTATACATTTTATTCGTTATTTCTAATCGGATATGGTTTATTGGTACCATCTAGCACCAAATAAATATCATCTAATTAAATTATAATAATCAAATAACATTTACTGCAATTGTTTTTCTAGAGTGTTATAATTTCTAAATCTGATTACAAATAAAGTTCCTATTATCTAAAATGTATGACTGTAAGTTAAAAGTTAAAATGTTGAAAATTGTATAATTGTACTCTGTGTATATGCTTTCTCGATGTTATAATATTATTCTAATACTTTGCTTTTGAATGGTATTAAATAATTTAAGTAGAATATCAAGCTTGTGAGTTCTTTTGATTCTCATATAATCATGTTTATATAATAGTAAAAGATAAGCACTTAATGATATTCAAAAGTAATACATGTATTTTTTTATTTTTTTTAGTTATGATATTTGACATAACCTTTGAGCCAATTACTTGTTAGATATATTTAATGTTAACTTTTTTTTTATGGATAATTGTTTAATCCTTATATGATAAGAACTTGTCATACCATTTATCTATTCTTTAATAAAACAAAATGTTCATTATTAGACAATTTAGGAAAATGTATGATAACGATCAATTTTTTGCCCAAAGTGTTATTTTGTTTGTATATGAGAGAACTGGAACATATATATATATTTATTGATGGGTGTGGATATGTTTAGAGAAAGGGACTCAACTCTTTCCATAAAAAAAAAAAACAAGGTTAGCATATCGGGAAAAGTTTGTTATATATATTCTCTTGTTTCTTAAAGTTATATTTTACCGCGTTTGATAGTGTGACATGTTATAAAGTCGTGCATTTCATGATGTAACTTTATGCATACATTGTGTTCCACATGTTATCAGTATTGAAAAGACCATCAAAACGATTAAAGTTGTGGTATATGATCGCATGCTATAAACACAACTGAATTGTGATCAAGATTCATTTATTATATGATACCCAAAGTGAGAAACTCCCTAAAGCTTATTAAATTTATGGAAGCTTGTAAGACCTTAGACTGATAATAATATCTTAATGATCTAGCCATATATTTTCTTCTCAATTGATGTTATGTGATGAGAAGATTTTTAATGCCAAGTGAACAAAACAAGTTCCATTGTCAAACCTTAAATATGCTCTTGAAGAAGCAAGATTGTTAAAGAATATGTAAGGTTTGAAATGACCACCATGAAATTTGTATGATTCTAATACATTCATGAAGTGAATGTGATGATATAATGACCAATGTAAAGGTCGCGATCATGTATATAATAACTAAGAAAATTGTAATGATGTCACCATGATAGTTGTTTGGTTATAATCCATTCTTTTAACTGAATGTGATGATATAATAATTGGTGTAAAGTTCATAATCATGGTAATTGAGAAAATTGTTATGATGTTCATGTAATGAGATCAACCATGTTAATAATGAGATGACTATACAATGATCGTTATAAAGGTCGTAAGATATAAGATTGATAAATCTTATACGACTCATCTACTTCTCAATTGATGGTAAGCAAAGAGAACATTATTTACAAGGAAAAATCAATTAAATTCTTTTCATTTGTCACACTTGAGACATATGCTCCTAAAGTAGCAATAACATTATAAGAGTTATGAAAAATGAAATGATTTTATACTCATATGACCGAGTAAATAATGAAAAGCTATGAAGCTTGTTTTGGTTCTACTCCATTCCCAAAAGTGAATGTGATTATATATTAATAATTGTAATTGTAACGATGGACCTAATTGAGACATAAGAATTGTAATGATGGTCATTTTAATAATGAGATGGACCACCAAAAGTGGCAAACTAAGGAGTGATTGCATAACGTGATGGTTTTAACTTTGAAGTTATAATATATTCTCTCATATCATACGTTTTGTATTACATATGAGCAAGTAATACACATACGATCATAAACCAGAAGTTTATGGATCATAATTATTTAATTAGTTGGCATGACCGGTTAGACCATACCGAGTCAATGATGATGTGAAACATAATGAAGAACTGAAGATTCTTCAAGATAATAATTAGCATGTGATATTTGCTCTCAAGGGAAATTATATATTTGCAAAATAAACGAGGGTATGTATACCTAAATATTCTGGAAGCGATTAAAGGATATGCATATCCCAATATGATACCATTTAGTTTTTTTTTAAATCGATGCATCGTCTAAATGGTTATCAAATCCACAACCTAAAGCTTGTGTGATTGTGGGTTAGCTAATGTGATAGCAAGCATATTAATCCAGATTAGTATATTTATTTGATAATAGCGAATTTGATTCTCAAGTTATTGACGATCATTGGAATAAGTGTTATTGTTGAGATGATCACTAAACGTCTACTATTGGTTACAAAGCCAATGATCATGAGAGGAGCAAAAGTTCATTTAGGTACATATAATTTTATATATAGTATCATCAATTCACATCAAGCCAATAAGTTATAGTTCTCTCCATACAATTGGTTTTTGGTCAGGAACCAAAGATGTCTCATCAAAGATTTTGGTTGTGCAACATATACTGAAACTCATCCACCACACCGTACAAAGATGGGACTTCTAAAAAAGTTTAAGAATATGTTGGGTATAAATAATCGTTTATGATTGAATACTTAAAGCCATTAGTAAGAAATTTGTTTATGGCTCATTGTTTTTCACTTTAGTGAATGAATGTTCCCAACATTAGGGGGAGATAACAAGCAGTTGGAAAGTGAAAAGTGAAATGAATTATCATGTCATCTTGATCCTCAGACTATAAACTATTAACTAGAAGTTCAAAGGATAATTCATTTACCAATATTAAAGAACAAATTACCAGACAAGTTCACTGACCTAAATCGAGTGACTAAGTAAGTCACATAATCAACTGCTTATGCTCCAGTTATCGTTGTGTCCCAAGAGGACAACCACATATTTTTGTAATGAGTCTATTGCACGCCTATAGCGTGGTAGACTAGTTGATTCCAACAATAAAATTCCTCGAAAATTGGAGCAAGTAATTAAGATGGTCAAGTCGAGGTTACAGTAATAAGATCCCCTGAAGGGACAATAGACATGATGGTTCAAGAAGAACCTCAGGTACCTGAAAATAAAGAGATCTCGATAAGCTGTATCATGTCTAAGATATGTATGGAATCGAAACAAAATCGACGTCGTTATACTTTTGTATATAATATAGCGCTTGAAATGATGTAATGACGAGGATCAAGATTTAAGATCTGCCTATGAATGAATATTAAGAAATGATTCGTCAAAATGGAAAGACGCAAAGTATGGAAGATTTAAATTCTCTAATGAAATGGAAAGTTTTCGGACCAACAGTCCATACAACTGAATTTGTAAAGTATGTTGGATATTAATGGGGCTTTTATGCGAATCATATGAAAATCAAATTAAACGAGATAAGGAAAATACGGTGCACAAGGATTTTCGCAAATACCCATGATTGATTATAATGAGACACATTCTCTAGTGGTGGATGTAATGACTTTCCAATATTTTATTAGTCTGGTAATATAAAGAGAGAATTGATATGCGTCTTATGAATGTTATGTATCACTTGATACTAAAAGTTTACATGAAAGTCCCTCAAGGATTTGAATTATCAAAAATCATGTAAAATGAGTTCTTGAGAACGATATGATCGTTGTATACAATTTCATATTTGAATACGTTGAATATAATTGGAACTCCTTATGAGTATCGTAAAGCATTTAAGTGCTTATAAGGTTAGTTGAAACATCTTAATGATGTAATTCTTGTGCACCAATAACTATACATAGGAATCTTGTGCCTGGTTATTATGGCATCTTAATGTAGAATGTATAAGCATGGTACAATATGGATTAAATATTCAAGACATCCTTGCATATAATATAGAAATCAATGAGGATGAATATATAATAGAACTCCTAAAGAGTGAATACACATACATTGTCTTTCAAAGTTGAAAGAAGTATGTATATGATTGCCAATGTCTGAAACATTGATTTCAAGTCCTCAAGAACGTATCTTTATAAAGTTAAAGATAGTATGAACTAAAATAGTCAAGTTGAGTGTTGTACAACTCATGATATATTCTAATAAAGAGCAATATAAGTTTGATAATATTATCCATCTTTATCAAATGTTCTTTCTTAAAAGTTCACTATAATCGCAATTTACAGTGATGATGCCTGAGCATCATCAAGAGAAATTGGCGAGCTTTTAGAATGAGAATTTTTTTTAATGACCCTAGCACAGTCTAATTATTACTCGACTTGCAGTTCGAATATATTTGTAATCATACTTTTATTCATCTATCAAACTACATCTAGAAGATGTTGGTGGGACATTTTAGTATGTAGAGAGCTCAACCTTATAGTATGTTAAAGGTTGTTCAGACACTTTTTATAAGAAATGATTATTATCATCTCCTTCCAAAGTAGAGATTCTCATTTCAAAAGTACCATGGCTAAAGTGCAATTGTGCATTAACTTAACTTCCTAGCTATGCATGATTATATATATTTTTTATTTGAATTTATCAACATGATATAACACATGTCCAATGTGGAGACATTTGAATGGTAAAGCAGATATATCGATACCCTAAAGGTAAGAATGATATGTGTCTAAATTTTACTAACCCATGAAAGCTAGTTTTGTTAGTCTTGTAGATATAAAGAATTTAACACAAATAGTCTTGGATCTTATGGTATTTGTTCGCAAGAGGAAGCACTAGAAGTCTCACAAGAAGATTTTACAACATTACTCAATATAAAGGATTGCACTTCAAGGCATCAAACGACAAATCATTCTACAAAAGTTTTGAGCAACTTTCGAGGATGATGGACACACTTTACTTAAAGGATACATATTATAATGAGGGGGAGATTTATTCAAGTTGCACTCTTTTTCCCTTAACTAAGTTTTATCCCAATGGGTTTTCTTAGTAAGGTTTTTAATGAGGCAACATACCTGATCCAGAAGTATCAGGGGGAGACAATACGCGCTGCACTCTTTTTCCCTTAGCTGAGGTTTTGTCCCACTGGGTTTTCCTGGCAAGGTTTTTAACGAGGCAGCATATCCAAGCATATTAAAAGGATAATGTACCCCTTGCTTTTATCATATGTGGATAGTCAAGGGGGAGTGTTATGAATATATTATTTATTAGTGACTATCCACATTACCAACTCCCATATCACATTTATGTATGTATTAATATCATAGTGCCTATATATATTGGCATTTGTAAATGATGTACCTCTCAATGAAGAATAGTTCTTTATTCTATCTTTCTCAATGTGTTCCTTTGATTATGTTCATATACTAGTCGCTAGTAGGCCGCTGTTTTACAACAAAAAGAGGTTTTAGTCCAATATTTTTGAAAAAGTGGGCATAGCCCAATTTTATTTAAGAAAGATGGTCTTACAAAAGTGGGCTTGTCCATATGAGCTTACAAAAGAGGGCTTTAGCCCAATATAGTTTTAGAAATGATTTAGCCCGTTTTTATTATTTACTAGTAAAAATAATAATACTTATAACAATTTTTATTCTTTAAAAAAAAAACTAATGAATATTTTGTATAGGTTATTTTTATAATACTAGTAAAAATAAGGTGAGTGTCGACTCGGTTTATTCGTGTCGTCCGTGTCATCCGTCTTGTTTTTACCATTAGTTTTGTTTGTGCCATCTTAGTTTGTCCAAAAGTCCATATTGTCCAATAGTGTCCGAATTTGTCCATTTGTGTTTTCGTGTCCAAGGATGGACATTTTATTTCATTTATCAAGTTCATATATATATTTTTGTAATTTTTTGTAGATGTTTATCAATTTTGCATTTGTTCCTACTTGAAGTAACATAAAATGTACATATAAAAAATATGTACTTATGATACTTAATGAATATTTTTGAAAGCATATATTTTATCCAAAAATATATACTTGTCACTTTTGTTTAAAAATCTTTTTATAAAACATGGATTTATAACTTTGTCCAAAATTTGTTTAACCATGTTCAAAGACCTTAAATAGTTGTTCTAGTTACATACTTCTTTGTTTATCAACTTTTTAAACATATCAAAATTTATAAAAAATTTGCCATAGTTTTGTTTGAAATATGGATTTTTCCCCAAGTTTATACAAAACTCGTTTTCAATTTATTTCAACACAAAACATCATCAAGTATCAATATCCATCAAATATCAATATCCATCAAAATTTCTCAACAAAAGTAGCATGAACATGATATAGTTCTTAACTTTCCCAAAAAGGAAACTTTATTCTTTATTTTTGCCAAAAATTTGTAGAACAAGATTTTATTGAAAATTCTTGTTTTAGATGCCTTACAAGGTCCTTTGAAGCATAAATATGTGTTCAAAACGTTTACTACTAACACAATTCATACTTTTGATTCTTTCTAGAAATGGAAACTTTATTTAAGAAATTTTTCGAAAATTTATTTTCTTGGTTTTAAATGATTTCTCATATTTTACTAGCATGCATGTTCATCAAAACTCATCTTCATCACTTTGTTGATAAATCTTGGTTGATCCTACATGTATGTATGTAGATCATATTTTTGAATAAAAATAACTAAAATTCAAGTTTATTAGTCTAGAATTCTCCAAGTTCATCTCATAATCATAGAAAAATCGTGGTTAAAAATAATGATTTTTAGTGGTTTCTTGTTGTTTTTCATGTGGGTTTATGATTAACTTGTAAAAGAAATAAAAAAAAAAATGAGACTAGTGTGATGTTCTTACAATTTTTACAAGGAAATAAAGATGAAGATAAGAAATCTTGTTGATCTAAAGCTTCAAGTTCCACCAAAAAGGCTCCTAATCGCTTTTCTAAACACCCTAGTAGCTTGTTTCATCCATGGACCTTCATAAGAGCATGAATTCTTGAGTTTGAAAATTGAAATGAAGATGGAGTGAGGGGTGTTTGGCTTGAACGATTTTAGAGAGAGAGAGAGAGAAGAAGAGTTTGATGGTTTTTGGAAAATGGTAAAAGGATGGAGTGTAAAGGAAAGATTTCTTGGATTGTGCAATACACTAATCATGAAATCCTTGTTCCAACACATCATTTTGGGTGAGTGAGCTTGGAGGGGGTCCCACATGACCGAAAATCAGCCATGTAGAAGGGTTTTATTTTTTTTATTAAAATCTTGTTTAAACAATAAACTTTAGGAATTTTTAGAACTTTGACATTTTATATAAAAATATTTTTTTATTAAAATCTTGTTTAAACAATAAACTTTAGGAATTTTTAGAACTTTGACATTTTATATAAAAATATCGACAAGGTTTTAAGCTCTAATATTTTAAAGTAGTGTGACACTAGGTAAAACTAGTTCACCAAAATTTTTAGTTTGCAATTCGGGTGAAAAAGTAGGTTCGGGTCTTGTACAGGGTTAAATACTGACACCGTGTTTCGTTTGGATAAATACATAACAAAAATTATTTTTGCACTTGTTTTATCATCCAAATAATTAATCCAACTTTTTGGACTAAAAATTTTATTATTTTTGACACAGTTCCGGTACAGGCTTTGCTGACTGATAGTTTATAAACTAGCCGTGCAGCTTAACGCATTGAGATTTAAGTGCGGATTTTGTGTCGTTTTTAATACCCGTTATATTATTTATGACAAATAATATTTATTTTTGAGTTTTCGGACAATTACTGTTTCGTTCTACGGAATGCTGTACATTTCGCAGTATTACAGTACTTTTCTGTGGACTTGGACAATTTGGTTTTTAAATGGACTTTTGTTAAATAATATAAGGCGCATGTTATAATACAAATCTTGAATATTACACTAAATGTTTCATTGATTACAAACTTGTTTACAAAGATTGAAAGACACAAATGTTACAGTCTCCCCTACTTTAGGAAATTTCGTCCCGAAATTTATTTAGACGAATCTTGTGGAAACAGATGTGGGTATTTCGCCTTCATTTGATCCTCTCGTTCCCAAGTAAACTCTGGGCCAGGTTTAGATTCCCAGCGAACTTTGACTATCGGTATTCGTTTGCGTTTGAGTTTCTTGACTTCACGGTCCAGTATCCCCACAGGTTTCTCGACAAAGTGCATAGTGTCATCAATGTGAATTTCGTCGAGGGGAATGTGGAGATTTGTATCGGCTAAACACTTTCTCAGATTGGACACGTGGAAAGTTGGGTGAATAGTCCCAAGTTCAGGAGGTAGCTCGAGTCAGTAGGCCACCTTTCCGATTCTTTCAACGATCTAAAATGGTCCGACGTACCGTGTTGCAAGTTTTCCTTTGTTTCCAAATCTAACCACTCCCTTCCAAGGGGATACCTTGAGTAGGACATGATCTCTGACTTGAAATTCCAAGGGCTTGCGTCGCTTATCCGCATAACTCTTTTGACGGCTTCTAGCTGTTAGAAGGTTATCACGAATTTTCTTGACTTTGTCTGTTGTTTCCAGAATGAGTTCAGGTCCAGTAAGTTGGGCTTCACCGATCTCATTCCAACAGATAGGTGAACGACATTTTCGACCGTATAGAGCTTCGAAAGGCGCCATGTTAATGCTGGCATGATAACTATTGTTGTAGGAGAATTCGATCAACGGTAGATGCGAATCCCAATTACCACCAAAGTCGATCACGCAAGTTCTAAGCATATCCTCCAGTGTTTGAATCGTCCTTTCAGATTGACCATCCGTTTGAGGATGATAAGCTGTGCTCAGACTAAGTTTGGTTCCCATGGCAGATTGCATGGTCTCCCAAAAATGAGATGAAAATTGAGCATCACGGTCAGATATGATGTTCAAAGGAACACCATGTCGGGATACGATCTCATCAACATAGATCTTGGCAAGTTTGTCAGCAGAAAAATCCTCACGGATCGGCAAGAAGTGTGCTAACTTTGTTAGGCGATCAACGACTACCCAGATGGCATCATGACCTCTAGACGTGCGTGGTAACTTAGTGATAAGATCTCTCGCAATGTTCTCCCACTTCCACATCGGTATTTCTGGCAGTTCCAATAATCCAGAGGGATGTTGATGTTCTGCCTTAACCTTTAGACAAGTAAGGCATTTGGATACGTATAAGGCAATGTCTTTTGATGTGTGCAAAATGCAACATATAAATTACATCAAATGAGTCATAAAACTAACCCTTTTTAGTACTAATGTTGGAAAAAGTGTGTTTTTGTCTTCTTTTTGTATTTTCAGGATTAAATGAGCTCAAATGAACAAAAGAAGCAAAAAGGCAGCTAAATCTAACATAATTACAAGAGAAGGAATAAACGTGGCATGCCCGACCCCTCGACAGCATCTTCCTAAGCAAAAACAAGAAAACAGAAGCCTGAACACGCCCCGTGCTCAGTGAGCACGGGGGCGTGCCCAAGTGTCTGCAGAAAAGACAAAGCAGTAGAAGCTTCTATTTCCCAACACGGGGCGTGCCCAGCGGACACGGGGCCGTGGTCAAGACAAAGATTCGCAGAATCTTGGCAAATCTTGATAGTACAGATACGCTTCTGCACAAGGGGTCGTGCCCAGTGGACACGGGGGCGTGGTCAACTAATGCAGACAAACTGCAATTAATGAAGAAAGAGATGAAGATGGACACGGGGCCGTGCCCAGCGGACACGGGGTCGTGCCCAAGCTGCTGTTCAGGCTATAAATAGGGGTGCTTGGCTCATTTGCAAACCATCCCTTGGCAAACCACCTCTCTCACACTACACCCACCCTCCACCACCATCACAACACCATCATCCACCACCATCATCCATCATCCATCATAGAGTGTGTGTAGTAGTCTCGGGATCCAAGATTGATCGTAAGAGTTCTTGACAATCAAAGGCCATGTTTGCCTAAGTCTCTTACATCACTTGGTGAAGACAAGTGTCTAGTGTAATACTTTTTATTTTTAATCTTTTCGCACTTTTTATTTGGTTATGTATTAATGACATTAATAACTAGTTTCTTATGTTGAAGGTGAGTCTTCCTTATCGTTTGTCCGTGGTGTCTTGGCATTATTTTACTGTCTATATAAAATAAAAGATTTTCACCATTCATATCTCCACGGTCTATATGGAGGTATGTTAGCTAACTGGTTGCGGGGGTTAAGGGAACGGTTTGGTAAGAGTCTTGCCTTGCTCAGGATATAAATCCTGCAAGGACCTGGGTCAACTTTAGTAGGATCTCCTTCAATACTCACGGGTATTGGATGGCGGGGGTCCGAACTCCTTGATCCCCTCATATGTAAGCTACTATTAATATTTTAACCCGGCTACTTAGGACTGTATCCCTGCTGACTCAGACTACTTAGCCGAGAGTAACGCCACCTTCAGAAGAGGGGCCTACCATAATATGCATTAGTATCTTAATTAATTATCTTTCAACAACTAAGATGATCTCTTAAAAAGTGCATAAGTGCGGAAATAATTAAAGGTTACACTAAACACGAGTCGGATCCAAGTAATTCATCTTGTCTATCTGTTTTTATTTTATTTTTCAGCATTTTAGTTAGTTTTATTTTTCTAGTTAAAAAACCTTTTTCTAAACTTTTGATTTGATTAGACGTTGAGGACAAACCGGTATTAAAAGCTCTTGTGTCCTTGGACGACCTCGGTATCTTACCAACGCTATACTACACTCACGATGGGTGCACTTGCCCATATGTGTATTTAGTGTTAGTAAATATCGTGTTTTATAAATTTAAAACTTGACTAAAAAGTGTTAAAGGGCTTAAAATATACATTAAAACTATACGACACTTCACACGCATCATCTTTCTTCATACCAGACCACCAATACTGGATTCGAAGATCCTTATACATTTTGTCTGCACCAGGATGGATTGAATAACGAGACTTATGAGCTTCATCCATTAATAAGGTGCGGAGTTTGTCTTGAATTAGAACCCATAAACGGTCTATGAAATAATACAACTCATTGTCCTTTAGTTCAAGATGAGGCTTAATATGATATGGTAATTCCTTACCCATCAAGTTCTGTGTAACACAAGTACGTTGAGCTTGAAAAATGCGGGTTTGAATATCAGATCGAACTTGAACACAGTGAAGCTTGACACGTTCTTTACAACTCAATGCATCGGCCACAACATTCGCCTTACCAGGATGGTAGCGAATCTCGCAATCGTAGTCATTTAAGAGTTCAACCCAGCGTCGTTGTCTCATGTTTAGCTCCTTTTGATTAAATATGTGTTGGAGACTTTTGTGGTCTATGAAAACCACACACTTCGTACCATAGAGGTAGTGTCTCCAAATTTTGAGAGCAAAAACTACGACACCTAACTCAAGATCATGAGTTGTGTAGTTATTCTCGTGGATTTTCAATTGTCTCGACGCATAGGCTATGACTTTACCTCGTTGCATGAGAACACAACCAAGGCCTAAATTTGATGCGTCACAATAGACAACGAAATCGTCGTTACCATCAGGTAAAGATAAAATAGGAGCATCACAAAGTTTTTGTTTTAGTGTTTGAAAAGCTTCCTCTTGTTTAGATCCCCACTTAAAAGGTTTATTCTTCTGAGTCAAAGCAGTGAGAGGAACCACGATCTTTGAGAAGTTCGCAATGAATCGTCGGTAATATCCAGCAAGACCAAGAAAAGAGCGAACTTCTGTGGGAGTAGTGGGTCTGTTCCAATCCTTAATAGCAGTGATTTTGGAAGGATCCACATGTATACCTTGGTTGTTGACAATATGACCCAAAAACTGAACTTTCTTAAGCCAAAATTCACACTTGGAGAACTTGGCATAGAATTGTTATTTCTTTAGGAGTTCCATTGTCATACGAAGATGTTGTTCGTGATTGGCTCGAGACTTTGAATAAATCAAAATGTCATCAATGAAAATGATAATGAACTTGTCCAAATAAGGTTTACAAACCCTATTCATCATGTCCATTAAGACGGCAGGAGCATTCATTAGACCGAAAGGCATAACAGTGAACTCATAGTGGCCATAACGTGTGCGGAAAGCAGTCTTGGGAATATCTTCTTCGAGCACACGAAGCTGATGTTACCCAGAACGCAGGTCGATCTTTGAAAAACAAGTGGCACCTTGCAGTTGATCGAAGAGCTCATCAATTCGCGGTAGGGGATATCGATTTTTGATCGTGAGTTTGTTGAGCTGGAAAGATCCATCCTTTTTCTTCACGAATAGAACAGGAGCGCCCCAAGGTGAAAAGATTGGACGGATGAATCCTTTATCAGATAAATCTTGAAGTTGCTTTGACAACTCTTACATTTCAGACGGTGCAAGACCGTAAGGTGATTTAGCAATCGGGTTGGCACCAGGTACCAGATCAATACGGAACTCAACTTGACGTGCTGGAGGTAAACCAGGCAATTCTTCGGGAAACACTTCAGGATAATCCCGAACAATAGGGATATCTTGAATACTCTTGCTCTTGCTTTTTTCTCTACGATATGTGCCAAAAAGGCCAAATATTTCTTTCGTAGGTATTTTTGGGCCTGAGTGCAGGTCATGAGTTTCAAGCTACTAATGGGTTTCTCTCCACGAACCTCTAAGACTTCACCAGACAGAAGAGGTATACGAACAACCTTGTCGAAACAAATCACCTCAGCATGGTGCTTGGTTAACCAATCCATTCCTACTATAATGTCAAAACTCCCAAGTTGCATTAGCGTGAGGTCAATGGGAAAGAGGTGATTATTAAGGTTCAATTGGCAATTACAAATGACAGAGTCGAGTACAAGGGGTTGACCATTAGCAATTTCCACTAATAAAGGCTTTCCTAGTTTAGTTCTAGGCATCAAAAGCAAAGGCTCAAAGGCTAGTGATACAGAACTCCTATCGGCACCAGAATCGAAAAGAACAGAAGCATGCTGATTGTTGACAAGGAACGTACCGTTGACTACTTCATTATCAGCACGAGCCTCGTTGGCGTTGATGTTGAATGCTTGTCCACGAGCTGTATTTGCATTCGCGTTCACTAGTTTCGGACAGTTGTTCTTGAAGTGACCCATTTCGCCACAATTGTAGCATGAACCAGGTGGAAATGGAGGTCTAACAGGATTTCCTTGAGGTTGAACGGGTTTCTGTGCAGCTTGGTTAGGAGCAGATCGGCAAAAGTTGGCCGTGTGGCTAAGTTTCCCACATGTTGTAAATTGACGACAAACCAGATGAGCCTGATGATGACCATTGCACCGATTGCACAACGGTGCAGTACCAGCATATGGTTTCCTGGCTGGAGGTTGTGCTGGCTGGTTCTGAGTGTTCGGGTTGGGTTGCGTAACAACTACAAAATTCTGGGAAGCCTTACGCTTCCTCGACCTCTTCGAAGGCTCAGCTTTGTTTCCCTTAGCCTTTTCTTTTCCCTGAGTGGTCTTGGCTACTTGTTTCTTATCGCCCTTACGGAATAGTTTCCCCTTTCTGACTTGAGACTCAGTCAGGATAGCAGCCAATTCAATCGCCTGACGGAGAGTGGTAGGATTACTTCCAGTAACAATGTCTTGGACGGAGTCAGGCAGACCATCGATGTACCTCTCAATTGCCTTATCCAATGGGGTAACCATGGTGGGACACAGCAAGCTCAACTCTTCATATCGATCTGTATAGGCACGGTGCTCTCCATTGTCTTGTTTCAGATCGTCGAATTCCCTTTCCAGTGCCCTTATTTCATGACGAGGACAGAATTCCCTCATCATTAGAGCTCGAAGCTCTTCCCAAGTTTGAGCCATTGAAACATCGGCACCCCAGTCTCTTATCACACCATTCCACCATGTAAGCGCCCTTTTCTGAAATATACTTGACGCAAATTCAACCTTTCACTCATTTGGGCATTGAACGTGTCGAAACGTGCTTTCTAGACTCCCGAACCATTTTAGGAGCCCAGTAGCTCCTTCAGACCAAGAAAATTGGAGTTGTTTAGCCGAATTGAATGTCTTATTGTTGCACGGAGAAGGTGTATTGTTATTGTTGTTTGCTTGGTTAATCTGAGTTACAAGGTTCGGGAGTACAGCAGCAATTTGCTAAGCGATCATGGCTGCCATTGTGGCATCCTGAGTTTGATCACGTCAAGGAGGCATTCTATAAGAAAAGGAAACACAAGGAAAATGTGTGAGATTGATATTGGATAATCAAAAGAGGTATTGAAACTATCGACAAAACATAAGGAAGGTGGTCATTTGTTTGTTACTCAAAATAAACAAATGACACACAGTGACTAATCAAAGTAAATGGGTCTGTATAATGTATCACGAAGACATGCTTTAGCCTATAAGTGGACACTCACCCCAAGGGTTCCCAGGTAAGAGTGACTGGTCCGATAAAGTGGATTTGTACGAACACTCTAGCCTTAGACAGAAAACTCAGGGTACAGACATCCACCCTTCCGGATTGCACGTGTTCAGATTATTAAAGCCTAAACTTTGACGAGATCTGAAAACTTTGAAGGCATTAAGCCTAAAAACAAATCATCTAAGGATAGATGATTGATTTTCAGAACGGATTTGAAATTTGTGTACTTGTTTTGGTAATCACCTAAGGATAGGTGATAGTATTGTTTTAAGATCTAAACACAAGATAACTTGTGTTAGGGTCCTAGGAAGGTTATAGTCTAGGTCAAAGCATTACTAATAACCTAATTCCCTATAACCATGTGCTCCAATACCAACTTCTCCTGTAACACCCTGACCGCGTAAAACAACAAACCGTGGCGGAAAACGTCGGGGAGTCATGTCATAGAATTAATTTGTTTCACAACACATGATATTAGAAGTTTGATTCAAAGATTAAACATTATACGTTGTCTTAAATTAAACAAAAACAAAGTTCAAACATAGTCTTCTTATTTTAAGTTACTAAAGCCCGCGTCCAAATCCTACGTGAAGCATGACCAAACCATCAAACAACCTGTCACACCCCGTTATTTCCATGTATTACCGGTGGGCCTGGTGGGGAGTATCGTGACGTCGTTGATATCATCATAGTCAAACAACACAATTTATAATGCACAGCGGAAACAAAAGATAGATTTATTTCAACTGAATAAAATTGTAATATTATGTATGACAACATAGCTGAAACAGATCCACAGGCGGATCAAATAAAAAGGAAACTTTGTTCAACAGAGGCATCTAAGCTTGCGAGACTTCTATTTGATGCTTAGGAGAGACCAGCCTATTCCGATTAGTACCTGCACTTAGCCTTTTTAGGAAAATACGTCAGTTTGCACTGGTTAATACAATTTAACTGACTCATTTTGAAAACGTTTAAGAAAATTGATTTGAATGCACATGGCACAAAACTTTTTATAACTTGGGATAATTATTTATATATAAACTTGTAAAAGAATTACATGTTCGTTATACGTTCAGTAGCCTGGGTTGAGAACCGGGTTAAAGATTAATAGACACACCACATGGTATAGTCCCGCAGCGAGTTATTCTCGAAACCGGCGGTTATACCTTATTATTTATATATGCACTGTCGGGTGTACGCCTACACCCGCGTGCTAAAGTCGTGGCCATTCTATGAATGATGCCAAGGATATCCGGGACATGGTCATTAACCCCCCAAAGGTTTTAATCAAACAAAACAATTTAAACGGGTCATTTCAATAAAGTAACCTTCATACGATTAAAAATTCAATGACCGACCAAGCGGTATTTTATATACCGTACCCCAAGCCCGTATAAGGGAAAATAAGTTAAAAGTATTTACCTTTGCAAGTAATAATCACAAATAGCAAGTGCACGTAGCTTTTACTGGGTCTCCTATTCTGGAATGAAGGTTAATAATAACCTATTAGAATCCTAACGGGTCTTTAATTAAGCCTAAACTTAGACCGGTTAGTTTTAAAGGAAGATACGGTTCAAACGCATGAATAAGCGAAGACCGGAATAGAATGTGATTTAGACCCGACAAGTTTGAAGACTTGTATAATATGGGTAAACTAAACATATTCTGGATTTTGAGACAAAAATGATAAGGTTTGACCCGTTTCGGTCAATTTATGCAAACTAGTTACATAAACCGAACCGAACGCGAAAGATGCATAACGGGTAACCATAAGAGTCATATACAGGTTACCTAAGTTAATATGCCTTAAATATGTTGTGACATCAGTAAGATATCTTCTATTATGCCCAAAACGAATTTAAACTCAAACTATGCCCCGTAGGGGCATTTTGGTCATTTTAAAGGTTATAAAAGAGTTTAAATATTAATCTGAGTTATAGGTCTGATATAATCAGTAAAAATACTTAATTTCATAAGTTATATCAGTAGGGTATTACATATATGTGAAATTTACTATTTATAACCAAACTATGCACAGAATGGGCATTTTGGTAATTTCACATAAGCTTATAAGGTCAAATCTGGAATCTGACTTTACAAACCTTTACTTACTGTTAGAATATAAAAATTTACTTAATATATCAGTAGGTATCAAGTCTTATATGTTAAAAAATAGTTGTAATACGTACTATGCGTTAAAAAAGCTTAAAAAGGCGATTATTAGCTATTTCCGGGTTCCTAAAGGAAAGCTGGTATTTTTATTATTCCAGATGGCTCAAAATGTGTTATTTATCATATTAGATCAGTAGAAAAAGGTTTGGTATCAAAAGGTTTTGTAAAACTTATTTTATAGCCCAAAAGGGCAAAACCGACAATAACCGAATCAAGCTTAGAACTTTAAGTTATGCTCAGCCTAAAAATAAATAAAAATCTTTAAAAATCCCAAAATATTATATTACATCAGTGGGTAAAAAGTTTGGTATCAAAAATCGGGTTTAGATAGGCTATATGATAATTACACCGTTTAATTACTAAAAAGCTTTCTAATTACGCTAATGAGCATAACTCTTAATCTAGACCTCAAACTGATGTCAAATTTTAGGTACAAGTTTATAAATCAGTAACTAAGGTTTCTACTCTTTTACATTTTCAAAATTCATGTTTTAAGGTCATATGGGTATAATAGTCAACATTTAGGCATTTAACGGAATTATGCATATGAATCAGATAACTAATGAACCAAGTTGTATACTCACAGAGGGTTATACTTATATGAAACCTGGTCCTAATAAGGCTCTAAGACATTTCTAAACTATGCTCTAATGGGTCAGAATTGAAAGTCAAAGAAAAAGTCTACTTTTGTGACTTTCGGTTCCGAACCGAGCTTAAACTGAAAATTGTTGAGTTGAACATGTATAGACATATTCTTACATTAATTACCAAGTTACATTAATGACAAAACAGGTTGCATAGCTTCTACATTGCTAATTTTGCATTAACTTGAAAATAAACTTTCTGTTGACTTTTTGAGATTAACTTTGACTCGACAATTGACCTACTTAGAGTGGGAATCAGAGGGTGACCTTTTAAGGGTTTATTGCCCACATAATTACCAACTCATAGGTACTTTCAATTTGAAATTTGACTGGACATATTAAGATTAATGACGAAGTTAAATCTTAATGATGACGGTTTGACTTTAAGTTAATAAACTAAGCAAAACTGAATTAAGGAAGGTTAAGGACACGTACCAAGGTCCTAAGCACGACTAGAGATCACTAGGAAGGGTGCTTGAGCTCCAAAACTCTCCAGAAGTGAAGTTGTGAAGTTTGCAAGTGAAGTGCTCAAATGGTGCAACTTTGGGTTTCTTATATAGGAGCTTTGATTCATCAAGATCATGCCAAATAAGTCTATGGGATGATTCCTGATCATCCCAAGTGTCCCTAGGCCTTTATAAACCATCAAACAAGCCCATAGAATCGAAAACAAGCTCCATAAGTCGGTTAAACTTGCTGAAACAGGCAGCTGTCCACATTTTCTGATGCTGGGGTGCTCAAGCGGCCCACGCAAGGTTCTGATCACACCTTACGCGCCCCGTGTGAAGGTCAGAACAGGTTAAACAAGTTTCATTTATTGCACTTTAGGTCCCTGGTCCTTCCAAACGTGGTTGTAACTTTGTTTATTGCATTTTCAGCCCTCTAACTTGACTTTTAAGGGCTCCAAGGCATAACCAAACACCGTTAAGTCCTCGGTTAACTTTATGATCACCCGTAAAGCCTTAAATTTCAATGTTGACGCTTTTAACCCCTCGTATACGAATATTATCATAACTTTCTCATACTTTATCGAAACCTTGTGAAATTTTTATCACTTATTCTAGTGAGCATAATTAATTGTTACAAAGCTTCGGATTTGCTAAAAGGTCACTCAGAGCTATACTTTAAACATGTTGACAAATTTAACCCCTGTAGTTTGTAATCTCTCACTTTCTTCCACAATTAGCTTCGTATGATCCATGATTTATTCGTTTAAAGGTATAAACATCGTGTAGGGTTATTGAAAGATATATTTATCCATTGTTGACATTTTGAATCCTTTTATACACGTAGATTCTTTGTTTGTCAACTTTAGTCCCTCTAACTTAATTCTTTACACGTTTAAAGCTCATGACACGTGTCGATACATTATTGGACATAAATTTTCGAGGTGTTACATCCTCACCCCCTTAAAAGAAATCTCGACCTCGAGATTTGCTAAAATGATGGAAGTACTTTTTGTCGCATAATGGACTTAACTTCTATAGCATATCTGGAGCCTCTCCAAGCTCCCAAGTTGACCTCTATAATAGGTACATGTATCCTTGTTGGAGCTTCTTAACCTGTCGATCCTCAATCGATGCAGGTTTTATATCATAAATCTGCATATCATTATGTGATAATGCTTCTCGACTTATTGGCGAAACACGTCCTTAAATCATTAGTGTGTAATGCATTGCGAGCTCCGCCAAGCTTCTTAAATAGGTTTTAGCTTATAAGCTATTTGATCTTGATACATTCGATTCCCTCGAATGATTCTATATATTCAGAGCTTAATTATCCTGATAAGTTAACAAATTGGCACACCCTTCCTGGGTGATATCTTTTGTTGAACCTTATTCCTTAACAAGAACTTAGGAGGGTTGCTACTTTCATTAGTCCTTGATTTTTTGCCGAATACTGGCAACTTACAGATGATTATGGATTTGTATGGTCTTATTCGTTGTTTCCAAGGCAACTTTCAGATCTTGATAATTGGACTTACCAATCTTTTGTCCAACAATAAATGTTTAACATTTCATCTATACAAGGTATATAGAAAAGCATATTTTAAGGTGAGATGGTTATTCCAACCACTGCTTAAAACTAATCTTAAGGAATAGCTAATCCTTGCCGCTAGTCGAAAAAACGACGATCCTGGGCAGTTGATGGCAAATTCTTGATTGTTGCCTAATTAGGGTTGCGGCAATCAATGCATAAGCAAAATGAACCGTCTATCTTAATTAACTATACCGAATTCCCAGGATATTGAGTTAGGCTATATGAACCTCTATATTTTAAAACTTACTTAATCAGGGTTTCGACTCCTCCAATGATGGTACTAGCCATTTTGGATATTTCATAATAATACAGCCCTAAATGGGGTATAAATCTTAACTTTATTTGCCTCTCAGGAGGTAAACAGGGTAATCTTAGGAGAAGATAATCAAGATATAAGGAGGTTACAGAGACTTTCCAAATCTCAGGCTCCAGTTCATCTATCATAGTCAGATAAGTGACACATTTATGTTATGAGTCCACGAATTCCTTAATCGGGAACATTCACTTGGAAACTTTCATTTTGGATATCTTCTTTGAATACCTTTAGCTGACTTTAGTACCATGTGACCATCGGGATATCTTTATGGTTCCATGCATTAAACCTCCATACTGATCAGGCATGGAAGCAATCTATGGAACATATTAAGATACACCAACCCTCATGTGGCGCTTTTATCATACCATCTGGTATTCGTAATCGATGGTGATTAAGGAGATATCAACTATATATGCTGACGTACTGTCACACCCCCAAAATCCACACGCGGAGTATCACCGCTTGGAGGCGTGACTGACCAGGATCAAGCCACCAATCATATTGAACCATGTTATTAATAAATGTAAATCAACCAAACAATATGAAAGGTGTTCGAAAACCAAAGTATAGTATCAATGTTTAGCGGAAGCATAAATGTAAAACCCAACATAAGTAATAAGTTTAAAGAGTCATAATGTTTTCATCAAAACATCCACAATCCGTGCCCACAACGACCGCGCCTCCCTTGCAAGCTCCATGTGTACCTAAGGTCCTGCAAGGCATGTAACAGAAAGTCAACAACTAGTTGAGCGAGTTCACAGTTGGTTGTTCAGCTATAGTAATCGTATTGTAAACCGTATGTTCATTTAGTGAACCATGTTTCGTATGTATTTGTATCGCGGCCCTCTAGGCATGTTGGCGAAGATTAGTGGGGGTTTCCCATGTTTTCTAGACTAGGTATATTTGTATCCCAGCCCACCCGATATGTGTGCGAAGTTTAGAGTATGGTTCGCAGCCATTCCAGGCATGTGTGCGAAGATTAGAGTATGGTTCGCAGCCATTCCAGGCATGTCTGCGAAGATTAGTTCTATTATCGCTGCCATTCCCGGCGTGTGTGCGAAGAGAAGTATATGTATCACTAGTCTAGCAGTTCCTACCAATAACCTTCCTCTCCTGAGGCCTATGGTATGTAATTCCGATAACAATTTAAGCATTAGTAATCATCCAAACCCATTCCCAACCCCGGGAATCCCATGCCTTGGTAAGAGTGTGAACTTACCATGGTTTGCTCGGTATGCTAAGTTAAGTGCTCACAATTTATCAGTCAAGTCCTATATTTATGCACGTATGTTCAGTCAGTACATGTTTGTAAGGTTTCGCATGCAATGCTCGTCACATAGTGTGTGTGTAACAGTTAACATCAGGCATTACAAACAGTTAATCATCTGCCAACAATTCATGTTTCACATAACGGTCATTCACAGTTTATTCTATCATGGTTATTCCTTAACAACTTAACGAGATTTCTATACATAACAGAGATAATAACTAACAGTGATAGTTAACTAACAGAGTTAATCAAACAAGTAGAGTTAACAGCTTAACCACTTAACATGGGTTTACTTGCTTAACCAAGTTTACATATTTAACAGAGTTAATAACTAACTGGAATAAATAAGCTAACCAGAGTTAATAAACTTAATTGGGTTTATCTTCATAACTTGCATAGCAGAATTTACACACTTAACATGGTTAACACTTAACACAGTTAACATACTTAACTTAGTTAATAGAGTTAACAGGATTAATAAACACTTGGGCCGAAAACACATGGGTGCCGAAATACCTTTATAGCCGAAATCACTTCACAGCCGAAATCACTTGGGCCAACGAAATCCCTTAGGTGATTTCGTTAATATGGGGATTTCGTTGGGTGTCGGATTTCAACATCATCAACACAATCGGATTTAGCAGTTAATTTCTTTGGACATCTTTGGACTCTACGACTAGGTTAAATCATGGACGTCATTTAACATTTATTCAGATCAATCAAATCATACAACATAGTCAAAAGGTTCGGCAATCATTCATTATCAACATATATATATACGGCACATCACATCTGTCACACCCCCAAAATCCACCATGCGGAGTACCACCGCTTGGAGGCGTGACGTGACCAGGATCAAGCCACCAATCATATTGAACAAGCATGTAAGTAGTTTGTAAAATCCAACACAATACAATTGGTGTCTAAACAAAACATAGTTTAAGTTACAAGCGGAAGCATAAAGTTTAAAACCAAATCATAAGTTTAAACGTTTCAAATGTTTAGCATGGTACACAGTTGTCCATGTCCCACAACGACTCTTCCCGCTCCGATGCAAGCTCCATAGATACCTAACGACCTGCAAGGCATGTAACAACGAGTCAACAACAAAGTTGAGTGAATTCACAGTTGGTTGTTTAGTTATAGTGTTCATGAATCATTTGTTTATTTCGTAAACCAAGTATCTTATTTATCTGTATCGCGGTTTCCCAAACATGTTTGCGATGATTAGTGGCCGGATCGCGGTTTCCAAAACATGTGTGCGATGATTAGTGGCCGTATCGCGGTTTCCCAAACATGTGTGCGAAGATTAGTAGGGGCTTCCCATGTGTCGACTAGTCGTGTTTGTACGTGCCCTTCTTGATCCAAGGACCGTAGCGAGTGTGAGTGTACGTAGGTTTTACGTACGTGCCCTTCAATCCGAGGACGGTGAAAAGTAGTTTAATAGTAATGATAGTACGAGTGGTTATTCAATCCCATTCCCAACCCACCGGGAATCCCATGCCTTAGGAGTGTGAACTCACCTCGGTTGCTCGGTTTGACTCTCAAAAGTAGCTAACAGTCAAGGTCGGTCAATCACGTCCTAATATAATTACCAGTTAGTCATTTAGTGATTTTCAAATAGAACACAAAGTTCCTACACGTATCTATCACACAACATGCATCACTTAACGGTTTATGCCCATCTAAGTTTCCCATCCATTCCCCACTCAAAATCAAACATACGATAATGCACATAACATATATAACATGTTAGACCATTCACGGATAGCATACTCGACATTTAGACACGCAAGTCACAACTTACGTCAATTCAGCATTAATATTCAAAACCGGCTGTTTTCGGACATTTAAATAAAATAGTTAAATTATTCCAAAATTCCCAAGTTTTTACAGGATGTCTTAAACGTTCCATATTTTATTGTGTAAAAATATCGGGGTCCGGTTCATTACCAATATTTTATAGAAAATCGTTTACCGAACTGTGATCAGATTTGTCACATTCTGATCACAGTTTACGGAATAATTCGTCTAAAATTCCTCGTAAGTCCGTTTTTCGAAATTCCAGTTGGGGGGTCACAAATACATCAGTGACCATCTTTGATAAAAATTTCAGGGGCTGGTTCGGTTTAGATTTCAAGTTGTGACTGAAAACGTATGACCCATTTTACTGCAGTTAAAATCAGCCTTAGCTGCTGTCACGAAAACAGGCTTTTAAAATAGTAACGGACCTCAGAAAAATACAATTCCAGCGCCATTTTCTTCGTTTTTCGAAAAGACATGATTTAGGCTTCAGAAATTCCGTTTTTCGATTTATTAAAGTCCGTTTACAGCCTGTTGAAGGCGGCTGGAAAAGTACATCAGCATGTTATTTTAAAGTTTAAATGTTATTAATCGTGTTACAAGTGTCCGATTAACGGGTTTAACAAGAAAACAACTTTTAAACATCAAGTATGATTTAACCAACCTTCAAACCGACAAGATTCCGCTTCATAATTCAGACACAAGTAAACTTTTATGTAACTTTTATATTCTTTACTATTGTTTAACATCTTCTAATCTTTTTGATCTTTAGTGATTTAAACAACAACACATCATACTACAAATCATAAATTTGAACAAGATGAACCAAGGCAAAATGAGACTTACTACTAGCCTCTAGCTAGGGATGAAATCTAGTGAAGAAATGTGGCGAAAAAGATGGTGAAAAGCTAGAAACAAGTTCCTTTGATGGTCCTTCAAGATGCAACCTCCATTGATGGACTTCAAGCTTTGTATGGAATGTGTAAATGAAGAAGATGAATGTGTATGGTGATGGTGGTGGATTCGGTTGGGGTGAACTGAATAGAGAGAGAGAGAGATAAGTGAGGTGGGATGAGTGAAATCTTGGTGAAATGATATGTGATCTAGGAGACCATACTTATATCATCATTCTACAATTTTATGCTTACAAGATCAAGTCACCCTCTAATAAAATATATAACAAATCAAGTTAGGAGATTTGAGGTATGGCAAGAATGTTGTGGGGGTCCCACTTGGGAACTAAAATCGTTGGGGGGGGGGGGTATGCTTGCAAAAATTGTAACTAGAATGGTAAATAATAGTTAGATGTAAGAAATGTGGTGATATAAGTTAGTTTGTTTATTTTTAGCGGGTGTTATGGCATACGGGGATCATGACAAGCCAAAAATAATAAGACGAGGTATTTGACAAAAAATTGATGTCCCGGGTAATGTCCGGTTGTTCGGTCGGACACTGTTCCGTTAAATTGTTTAATTGTTCCGTAAGGCGTCTTATTTATATATTTTCGTAACACGGTTAATTCCTAACACTCAGGAAAATATACCGGACTATTCAGTAACTTTTCTGTATACTTCTAGTATGTTAACACGCACATGTAAGTATAACACAGAAATCAGAGAGCAATTAAATGATTCAGCACAGTCATCAAGCACTTTCATTATCACTAATTAATTGTACGGAATACATGTAAATTGAGGGTTGTCACAACATCGGTCCAATAGAAAGCTTTCAAAATTTTTTTTCCATTCTTTCAATATTAAAGGATTCACATGCTTCCTAACAATACACATGCAACTTGAAACATATGGCAGACAACATGAAGTGCTCATTATTAAATCACTATACAAGCTCTTGGATCTCAACAGTTTATCTATTATTATGAATATCAGTCATGCTTCGATTATGAGCAAAATAGTCAAACACATCAGATCTATTCATTATTACCTACACAATACGAGCATATAATAAGCACACGGCATCGTCATACGTCCACATATACATAACTCGTTACATCAGATTGCACGTACACAAGGTCAAGAAATAAGAATCATTATACCGAAAATCAGTCACATATATACAAGAATCAAAGCACGAATTTACTAACCACAATCAATAAACTGGGATGATGTCTTCGAATACAAGATCACTTCGATGGGAAGGGGGGTCTGCCGCACGTACGTAGGGGATGTAGGGTTTGCTTTGTTAAATTAGGGATTAGGCAAACTCAATATACACTAGCTTTCGCATACAAATAAAATTAATACTGGGCCAATCTGATTAAAGTGGGAAAGGGTTGGGCCGAGAAGTAGGTTTAACATGTAACCCAAAAGCAAAAACACAAGTAAACTGGGCCGAATTGATTCACATATGTGTGGTGGCCCAAATACATAACCATGTAGCGTTTTAACGGAGTTAACATATCACAAGATGAGACGTCACTAACCTTGCGAGTTCAGGTTGTCACATTATCCCCAACTTGAAAGAAATTTCGTCCCGAAATTTAGCACGTACTCACTGAGGAAGCTATTTAAGTTGCACGGTTTTCCTGGGGTGTCACATCCTCCCCCCGTTCATCTGGAATTTCGTCCCGAAATTCCGTAGTAGCTTCAGCCTCAGTAGTGGTTGTACTGTTTGCGAATAGTTGGGGATACTTTTGTTTCATTTGATCTTCGCGTTCCCAGGTGAACTCTGGGCCACGACGGGAGTTCCAACGAACTCGAACGAGAGGTATTCTAGTGCTCTTGAGGACCTTAACATCCCGGTCCGTGATTTCAACTGGTTCCTCGACAAATCGTAACTGTTCGTCGATAGTGAGCTCCTTCAAAGGAACTATGAGGGTCTCATCTGACAGACACTTCTTCAGATTTGACACGTGAAAGACGTTGTGAACTGCACTGAGTTCAGCTGGTAAATTCAGTCTGTAGGCCACTTTGCCTATTTTCTCTATGACTTCGAATGGTCCAACGTATCGTGGGTTAAGTTTGCCTCGTTTGCCAAAACGAACAACACCCTTCCAGGGTGAGACTTTGAGTAGTACTCGATCCCCAACCTGGAACTCGAGTACTTTCCTGTCTTTATTGACGTATGCTTTCTGACGGTCACGAGCTGCCGCCATGCGTTGTCGTATTTGAGCAATCTTTTCTGTTGTGTCTACTACCAGTTCTGGACCTGTGATCTGCCTATCTCCCACCTCTGCCCAACAAAGAGGTGACCGGCATTTACGCCCGTACAATGCCTCAAACGGAGCAGCTTTAATGCTGGTGTGGTAGCTGTTATTGTACGAAAATTCCACAAGTGGCAGATGCTTTTCCCAGCCATTGCCAAAGTCAATCACACATGCTCTAAGCATGTCTTCAAGAGTCTGGATGGTGCGTTCAGACTGCCAATCCGTTTGCGGGTGATAAGCTGTACTCATGTCTAATCGTGAGCCGAAGGATTTGTGCATCGCTTGCCAAAGTTCTGAAGTGAAACGTGCATCACGATCGGAAAAAATAGAGGTAGGCACCCCGTGTCTCGAAACCACTTCCTTCAAGTACACGTCTGCTAAAGTAGAGAACTTGTCTGTTTCTTTGATAGCCAAGAAGTGTGCAGACTTTGTGAGTCGATCCACGATCACCCAAATAGTGTCATTTCCGCGCTGAGATCTAGGTAGGCCAGTAACAAAATCCATGGAAATTTGTTCCCATTTCCATTGTGGTAACTCAGGTTGTTGGAGTGGGCATGAAGGTTTCTGATATTCGGCTTTGACTCTCGCACAAGTCAAACACTTGCTGACGTAAGTTGCTATGTGAGCCTTCATGCTAGGCCACCAATATGTGGTTTTCAAGTCGTGGTACATCTTATCTGAACCAGGATGTATTGAGTAGCGAGACTTATGAGCTTCATCCATTACAAGCTCGCGTAAGTTGCCATAAAGTGGGACCCAAATGCGTCCTCTTACATAGTAGGCGCCGTCTGCCTTTTGTTCTAACCGTTGCCTTGAGCCGCGTAGGGCTTCAGCCTTGACGTTTTCTGGTTTCAATGCTTCTACCTGAGCATCTCGTATCTGTGAAGGAAGACTAGACTGAATAGTGAGTTGTAACGCTCGTACACGCCTAGGTGTAGTATCATTTCGACTAAGAGCGTCAGCCACTACATTGGCTTTGCCCGGATGGTACTTTATAGAACATTCGTAATCGTTCAGTAGTTCGACCCATCTACGTTGTCGCATGTTCAATTCTTTCTGCTTGAAGATATGCTCGAGACTCCTGTGATCTGTGTCGATGGTGCACTTGGTGCCATACAGTTAATGTCGCCATATCTTGAGCGCGAAAACAACAGCTCCCAGCTCTAAATCATGTGTAGTGTAATTCCGTTCGTGAATCTTAAGTTGGCGCGAAGCATAAGCAATGACTTTATCCCGTTGCATCAACACACATCCAAGACCTTGGATGGATGCGTCGCAGTAGACTACAAAATCGTCCGTGCCTTCAGGCAATGAGAGGATAGGTGCGCTACAAAGTCTATCCTTTAAGTGCTGAAACGCTGTTTCCTGTGTATTACCCCAACGATAAGCAACACCTTTCTGTGTCAGTAGTGTAAGCGGCTGTGCAATCTTTAAGGAGTCTTTGATGAACCGTCTGTAATAACCCGCCAAACCCAAGAATTGGCGTATTTCAGTTGGTGTGCGAGGTGCAGGCCAGTTCTTGATCGAATCTACCTTGGATGGATCGACATGAATCCCATCCTTGTTTACCACGTGGCCTAGAAAGTGGACTTCACGAAGCCAGAAGTCGCATTTCGAAAACTTAGCGTACCGCTGTTCTGTTCGAAGGAGTTCCAAAATAAGTCGTAGATGCTGCTCGCGTTCCTCCTGACTCTTCGAATAGATCAGGATGTCGTCAATGAAAACAATAACGAATTTGTCAAGATAAGGCTTGCCCACTCTGTTCATAAGATCCATGAAGACTGCAGGCGCATTTGTTAGCCCGAATGGCATGACCAAAAACTCGTAATGGCCGTAGCGAGTTCTGAATGCTGTTTTGGAGACGTCCTCATCCCGGACTCTCAGTTGGTGATAGCCTGACCTCAGGTCAATCTTCGAGTAATAGCTCGACCCTTGAAACTGGTCGAATAAGTCATCGATACGTGGAAGAGGATAGCGATTCTTCACAGTCACCTTGTTCAGCTCGCGGTAATCTATGCACATGCGGAAGGTACCGTCTTTCTTCTTCACGAATAATACTGGAGCTCCCCAGGGCGAACAGCTAGGACGTATGAAACCCCTTTCCAAGAGTTCTTGCAATTGCTTCGATAGTTCTTCCAGTTCGGTTGGAGCTAAGCGATAAGGTGCTCGAGCTATTGGGGCTGCTCCTGGAGTTAGCTCGATCTGAAATTCGACCTGGCGATGAGGCGGTAACCCAGGTAACTCTTCAGGAAACACTTGAGGAAAGTCGCGTACAACAGGAATATCCTCTAACTTCTTCTCTTTCGTCGATGTATCTGTAACAAGTGCTAAAATAGCTCTGTGGCCCTTTCGCAAACGCTTCTGAGCCTTCAAGAAGGAGATGATGCCACTCACGACACCACTCTTGTCGCCTTGAACTTCGAGAGGTTCTTTGCCAGAACGGGGAATACGAATGACCTTCTCCTTGCATAGGATCTCTGTTTGCTGTTGGGATAACCAATTCATCCCAATGACGATGTCGAAACTACCCAAAACTATAGGAATGAGATCGATAGAGAAAGTCTGACCAGCTAAGACGAGGTTACAACCCTAGACTATGTGACCAGTGTGGTGTCTGTTGCATCTATTGCACTTTGGGTGATTTCCTTGACATCCACCCTGCCTTTGACTACCAGAAGACTGCTGACTGGGGCTCTGGTAATTATCTGTCTTTCGCTGTTGTGCCTGGGATTGATCTTTCGCTGTTGTGCCTGGGATTGAACCGAAGTTGAACCCTTGCTAGAGGTTCCATCCCATTTTCGTTTGTTGTCACTGGGAGTGGCAGAAGTAGTAATAGTAGTAGCACCAATACGTTTAGGCAGCTTGTTCTGTTCCACTGCCTGGTCTGTGAGACGATGAGCAAGACGAGTAACATCCTGGATAGTAGCAAGGTTAGCAGCAGTCACTTGGCCTTGAATCTCTGGTACTAAGCCTTTGAGGTACAGCTCAATGCGCTTGATGGGAGGATCCACCATAGTTGGACACAATACTGCCAGTCCGTTGGATCGTTTCGTGTACGCTTCTATCTCTGACCCCGTCATCTTCAGGTTAAAGAACTCCACTTCCAGCTTGTGGATGTCATCACGACTACAGTATTCACGTTTGATCAGTTCCTTGAAATCATTCCATGGGGTGGCATTAGCAGCCGCCAGCCCCAGCATCTAAACTTGCACGTTCCACCAAGTTAGCGCAATGCCTTCTAGAGTACCAGTGGCATATTTCACCCTACGAGCCTCAGGGCACTCACACATCTCGAAGACGGATTTGAGCTTCTCGAACCAGTGGAGGAGTCAAACGGCCCCTTCAGTGCCACCGAAAATAGTAGGACGACAGTCCATGAAAGTTTTGAACGTGCACACAGGTGGCTGAGCGTGTTGACCTATCGTGTGCGTAAGAGTAAACATACTTGAGCACGAGTGTTGGTTTACGAGAGTAGGATCTAAAGATCCTAGAGTAAGTGGTGATGGCAGGTTACACCTCCTGCCTGGGCAGCTGCGAGTGCTGCAGTAACTTGTTCAGTGATCGAAGCCGCCAACTGGGCTTGAGTTAGGTTAACGCGTCCACTCATGATCTTGATATCAAGGAGAACATGAGTAAGAGAGGTTCGCGAATAGTGCGATGACAGAAGAGAGTGAGCACACAAGTATTCTCAAGCAATAGGGGTTATGTGCATCTAAGCATACCATGAGCAAAGTTCTATGTAATTCTAGCAAGTAGGCAATAAAACATATACCATATTACCTAGAATGTTGAGTCTTGCACGTGGAGCGAAGCGTCGTTGTGGATCATTGAGCACTGTTCAGGTTATAGTCTGGTTTTAACAAAACTTTTTCCCCTTATTAAAACCGAGTTCTCTATAACCAATGGCTCTGATACCAATCTGTCACACCCCCAAAATCCACACGCGGAGTATCACCGCTTGGAGGCGTGACTGACCAGGATCAAGCCACCAATCATATTGAACCATGTTATTAATAAATGTAAATCAACCAAACAATATGAAAGGTGTTCGAAAACCAAAGTATAGTATCAATGTTTAGCGGAAGCATAAATGTAAAACCCAACATAAGTTATAAGTTTAAAGAGTCATAATGTTTTCATCAAAACATCCACAATCCGTGCCCACAACGACCGCGCCTCCCGTGCAAGCTCCATCTGTACCTAAGGTCCTGCAAGGCATGTAACAAAAAGTCAACAACTAGTTGAGCGAGTTCACAGTTGGTTGTTCAGCTATAGTAATCGTATTGTAAACCGTATGTTCATTTAGTGAACCATGTTTCGTATGTATTTGTATTGCGGCCCTCTAGGCATGTTGGGGAAGATTAGTGGGGGTTTCCCATGTTTTCTAGACTAGGTATATTTGTATCGCAGCCCACCCGGCATGTGTGCGAAGTTTAGAGTATGGTTCACAGCCATTCAAGGCATGTGTGCGAAGATTAGAGTATGGTTCGCAGCCATTCCAGGCATGTGTGCGAAGATTAGTTCTATTATCGCAGCCATTCCCGGCGTGTGTGCGAAGAGAAGTATATGTATCACTAGTCTAGCAGTTCCTACCAATAACCTTCCTCTCCCGAGGCCTATGGTATGTAATTCCGATAACAATTTAAGCATAAGTAATCATCCAAACCCATTCCCAACCCCGGGAATCCCATGCCTTGGTAAGAGTGTGAACTCACCTTGGTTTGCTCGGTATGCTAAGTTAAGTGCTCACAATTTATCAGTCAAGTCCTATATTTATGCACGTATGTTCAGTCAGTACATGTTTGTAAGGTTTCGCATGCAATGTTCGTCACATAGTGTGTGTGTAACAGTTAACATCAGGCATTACAAACAGTTAATCATCTGCCAACAATTCATGTTTCACATAACGGTCATTCATAGTTTATTCTATCATGGTTATTCCTTAACAACTTAACGAGATTTCTATACATAACAGAGATAATAACTAACAGTGATAGTTAACTAACAGAGTTAATCAAACAAGTAGAGTTAACAGCTTAACCACTTAACAGGGGTTTACTTGCTTAACCAAGTTTACATATTTAACAGAGTTAATAACTAACTGGAATAAATAAGCTAACCAGAGTTAATAAACTTAACTGGGTTTATCTTCATAACATGCATAGCAGAATTTACACACTTAACATGGTTAACACTTAACACAGTTAACATACTTAACTTAGTTAACAGAGTTAACAGGATTAATAAACACTTGGGCCGAAATCCAAGCTTGGGCCGAAAACACACGGGTGCCGAAATCCCTTTATAGCCGAAATCACTTCACAGCCGAAATCACTTGGGCCAACGAAATCCCTTAGGTGATTTCGTTAATATGGGGATTTCGTTGGGTGTCGGATTTTAACATCATCAACACAATCGGATTTAGCAGTTAATTTCTTTGGACATCTTTGGACTCTACGACTAGGTTAAATCATGGACATCATTTAACATTTATTCAGATCAATCAAATCATACAACATAGTCAAAAGGTTCGGCAATCATTCATTATCAACATATATATATACGGCACATCACATCGGTCCAATAGAAAGCTTTCAAAAAACAATTTCCATTCTTTCAATATTAAAGGATTCACATGCTTCCTGACAATACACATGCAACTTGAAACATATGGCAGACAACATGAAGTGCTCATTATTAAATCACTATACAAGCTCTTGGATCTCAACAGTTTATCTATTATTATGAATATCAGTCATGCTTCGATTATGAGCAACATAGTCAAACACATCAGATCTATTCATTATTACCTACACAATACGAGCACATAACAAGCACACGGCATCGTCATACGTCCACATATACATAACTCGTTACATCAGATTGCACGTACACAAGGTCAAGAAATAAGAATCATTATACCGAAAATCAGTCACATATATACAAGAATCAAAGCACGAATTTACTAACCACAATCAATAAACTGGGATGATGTCTTCGAATACAAGATCACTTCGATGGGAAGGGGGTCTGCCGCACGTACATAGGGGATGTAGGGTTTGCTTTGTTAAATTAGGGATTAGGCAAACTCAATATACACTAGCTTACGCATACAAATAAGATTAATACTGGGCCAATCTGATTAAAGTGGGAAAGGGTTGGGCCGAGAAGTAGGTTTAACATGTAACCCAAAAGCAAAAACACAAGTAAACTGGGCCGAATTGATTCACATATGTGTGGTGGCCCAAATACATAACCATGCAGCGTTTTAACGGAGTTAACATATCACAAGATGAGACGTCACTAACCTTGCGAGTTCAGGTTGTCACATTATCCCCAACTTGAAAGAAATTTCGTCCCGAAATTTAGCACGTACTCACTGGGGAAGCTAGTTAAGTTGCATGGTTTTCCTAGGGTGTCACATCCTCCCCCCGTTGATCTGGAATTTCGTCCCGAAATTCTGTAGTAGCTTCAGCCTCAGTAGTGGTTGTACTGTTTGCGAATAGTTGGGGATACTTTTGTTTCATTTGATCTTCGCGTTCCCAGGTGAACTCTGGGCCACGACGGGAGTTCCAACGAACTCGAACGAGAGGTATTCTAGTGCTCTTGAGGACCTTAACATCCCGGTCCGTGATTTCAACTGGTTCCTCGACAAATCGTAACTGTTCGTCGATAGTGAGCTCCTTCAAAGGAACTATGAGGGTCTCATCTGACAGACACTTCTTCAGATTTGACACGTGAAAGACGTTGTGAACTACACTGAGTTTAGCTGGTAAGTTCAGTCTGTAGGCCACTTTGCCTATTTTCTCTATGACTTCGAATGGTCCAACGTATCGTGGGTTAAGTTTGCCTCGTTTTCCAAAACGAACAACACCCTTTCAGGGTGAGACTTTGAGTAGCACTCGATCCCCAACCTGGAACTCGAGTAGTTTCCTGTCTTTATCGGCGTATGCTTTCTGACGGTCACGAGTTGCCGCCATGCGTTGTCGTATTTGAGCAATCTTTTCTGTTGTGTCTACTACCAGTTCTGGACCTGTGATCTGGCTATCTCCCACCTCTGCCCAACAAAGAGGTGACCGGCATTTACGCCCGTACAATTCCTCAAACGGAGCAGCTTTAATGCTGGTGTGGTAGCTGTTATTGTACGAAAATTCCACAAGTGGCAGATGCTTTTCCCAGCCATTGCCAAAGTCAATCACACATGCTCTAAGCATGTCTTCAAGAGTCTGGATGGTGCGTTCAGACTGCCCATCCGTTTGCGGGTGATAAGCTGTACTCATGTCTAATCGTGAGCTGAAGGATTTGTGCATCGCTTGCCAAAGTTCTGAAGTGAAACGTGCATCACGATCGGAAATAATAGAGGTGGGCACCCCGTGCCTCGAAACCACTTCCTTCAAGTACACGTCTGCTAAAGTAGAGAACTTGTCTGTTTCTTTGATAGCCAAGAAGTGTGCAGACTTTGTGAGTCGATCCACGATCACCCAAATAGTGTCATTTCCGCGCTGAGATCTAGGTAGGCCAGTAACAAAATCCATGGAAATTTGTTCCCATTTCCATTGTGGTATCTCAGGTTGTTGGAGTGGGCATGAAGGTTTCTGATATTCGGCTTTGACTCTCGCACAAGTCAAACACTTGCTGACGTAAGTTGCTATGTTCGCCTTCATGCTAGGCCACCAATATGTGGTTTTCAAGTCGTGGTACATCTTATCTGAACCAGGATGTACTGAGTAGCGAGACTTATGAGCTTCATCCATTACAAGCTCGCGTAAGTTGCCATAAAGTGGGACCCAAATGCGTCCTCTTACATAGTAGGCGCCGTCTGCCTTTTGTTCTAACCGTTGCCTTGAGCCGCGTAGGGCTTCAGCCCTGACGTTTTCTGGTTTCAATGCTTCTACCTGAGCATCTCGTATCTGTGAAGGAAGACTAGACTGAATAGTGAGTTGTAACGCTCGTACACGCCTAGGTGTAGTATCCTTTCGACTAAGAGCGTCAGCCACTACATTGGCTTTGCCCGGATGGTACTTTATAGCACATTCGTACTCGTTCAGTATTTCGACCTATCTACGTTGTCGCATGTTCAATTCTTTCTGCTTGAAGATATGCTCGAGACTCCTGTGATCTGTGTAGATGGTGCACTTGGTGCCATACAGGTAATGCCGCCATATCTTGAGCACGAAAACAACAGCTCCCAGCTCTAAATCATGTGTAGTGTAATTCCGTTCGTGAATCTTAAGTTGGCGCGAAGCATAAGCAATGACTTTATCCCATTGCATCAACACACATCCAAGACCTTGGATGGATGCGTCGCAGTAGACTACAAAATCGTCCGTGCCTTCAGGCAATGAGAGGATAGGTGCGCTACAAAGTCTATCCTTTAAGTGCTGAAACGCTGTTTCCTGTGTATTACCCCAACGATAAGCAACACCTTTCTGTGTCAGTAGTGTAAGCGGCTGTGCAATCTTTGAGACGTCTTTGATGAACCGTCTGTAATAACCCGCCAAACCCAAGAATTGGCGTATTTCAGTTGGTGTGCGAGGTGCAGGCCAGTTCTTGATCGAATCTACCTTGGATGGATCGACATGAATCCCATCCTTGTTTACCACGTGGCCTAGAAAGTGGACTTCACGAAGCCAGAAGTCGCATTTCGAAAACTTAGCGTACCGCTGTTCTGTTCGAAGGAGTTCCAAAATAAGTCGTAGATGCTGCTCGAGTTCCTCCTGACTCTTCGAATAGACCAGGATGTCGTCAATAAAACAATAACGAATTTGTCAAGATAAGGCTTGCCCACTCTGTTCATAAGATCCATGAAGACTGCAGGCGCGTTTGTTAGCCCGAATGGCATGACCAAAAACTCGTAATGGCCGTAGCGAGTTCTGAATGCTGTTTTGGAGGCGTCCTCGTCCCGGAATCTCAGTTGGTGATAGCCTGACCTCAGGTCAATCTTCGAGTAATAGCTCGACCCTTGCAACTGGTCGAATAAGTCATCGATACGTGGAAGAGGATAGCGATTCTTCACAGTCACCTTGTTCAGCTCGCGGTAATCTATGCACATGCGGAAGGTACCGTCTTTCTTCTTCACGAATAATACTGGAGCTCCCCAGGGCGAACAGCTAGGACGTATGAAACCACTTTCCAAGAGTTCTTGCAATTGCTTCGATAGTTCTTCCAGTTCGGTTGGAGCTAAGCGATAAGGTGCTCGAGCTATTGGGGCTGCTCCTGGAGTTAGCTCGATCTGAAATTCGACCTGGCGATGAGGCGGTAACCCAGGTAACTCTTCAGGAAACACTTGAGGAAAGTCGCGTACAACAGGAATATCCTCTAACTTCTTCTCTTTCGTCGATGTATCTGTAACGAGTGCTAAAATAGCTCTGTGGCCCTTTCGCAAACGCTTCTGAGCCTTCAAGAAGGAGATGATGCCACTCACGACACCACTCTTGTCGCCTTGAACTTCGAGAGGTTCTTTGCCAGAACGGGGAATACGAATGACCTTCTCCTTGCATAGGATCTCTGTTTGCTGTTGGGATAACCAATTCATCCCAATGACGATGTTGAAACTACCCAAAACTATAGGAATGAGATCGATAGAGAAAGTCTGACCAGCTAAGACGAGGTTACAACCCTAGACTATGTGACCACTGTGGTGTCTGTTGCATCTATTACACTTTGGGTGATTTCCTCGATATCCACCCTGCCTTTGACTACCAGAAGACTGCTGCTGACAATCTAGATCCTTTATGGCAAGAGTCCGAAAATTCTTATTTCATCTTTTTCCATTTCGTGAAGCGGATAATAGGTCTTTCTAATAAGGTCCTTAAAACTTGGATCATCCCATAATGTATAAGAGGATCTTTCTTGTGGACTTCATTAATGTCCTCACTAATTAAGGGCATTGCCATCGAATGACTTTGATGCATACCTCACCGTGTCCTTTCTGGCATAACCGCTGATACACCTAATGGTTTCTATTTCATCCATCAACTTCCTGCAATCGATGGCCCCTTTTTACTATTGAAGTCTATTGACTTCTAAGAGACGAAGTACTTTTAAGTATATCCTAAAAGGAATGGGCTCTTTGCCACATATGATTTTTGTTTGGATTATTCTTCACATTTGAAGTATACATAAAGCTCCTCTCATGAGCAGCGACATGTGTTTTAGAGCGAGCAGCATCTGGCTTTTTGAACCTTTTCATGACTTTTCTCATAGCCTTTCTCATAGCTGCGTTAATTACAGTTTTGGAGATTAATTCCATTAACATTGAGGTTCACATTGGATGCACCATTTAACATTTGTCGCATCTCTAGCATTGCGACTGTTGTTTGTCTCTTCTGAGTTTTCCATACTCGATTCTTTGATATTAAATACCATATTCAACAAGTGCTTAGGAAATCCATACCTAGTGTCTCCTTGAATTGTCAAGGCTTACCATAAGGAGTCTCGATATCTATTTGCTCCTTATCACACACAATATGGGCTTGATTTTTAAGACGACCAATTCATTCCTATCACTATATCGAGTCCCTCTTATTTTAATGGAAACAAGGACAACGGAAAAGAATGATCCCAAATGGATATAAAACATCCATCTAATATTGCTGAAGAAGTCTCTGAGGTACTATCGGCCAATTCTACTTTATACTTAACGCTTAGAGTTTTAACAGGCAGATTTAATGATTTACAAAATCTATTGTCTACGAAAGACTTCTCTGAACCTGAATCAAATAATACTCTAGCATAAATGTCATTGACAAGGAAAAATTCTTGTCATGACATTGTCATCTTGAGCGGCCTCTTGAGCATTCATTTGAAAGACTCCAGCTTTGGTCTTATTAGCCTATCCGGGCTTCTTGGTTTTATTTGGGCAATTAGTTTTGATGTGCCCTATTTCATTACAACCATAGCAGGTTGTGTCCTTTATGTCTTGGCACTCCAAGGTCTTGTGCCCTTCTTTATTACAGATTCCGCAAGGCTTAGCTTGTGAATATATAGTACCTTTCCCTTTAGTCGCCTTCTTTGGGCAGCGGTTCTTTATGTTCCCCTTCTCGCTACAACCATAGCATGTGGCGTCCTTCAAGTCCTTTCATTCATGGGTCATGTGATCCATCTCTTTACAGATGACACATCCCCTGGTCTGTTCATAGAAACATTTTCCGAAGTGCTTCTTCCAGCAGGTTTTACATTTGGGGTTTTGCCTCATTTGGCTTGGACTGGTTTGAACCGGCCTTACCCTTTTTGTAACCCTTATTTGGGGTATTATCGCACTCTCGCTTATGATTCTTTAATATACGGTCTACGACTTTGTTTACGGCTGTATCTAACATAGCCTGTAACTCAGTGCCTGGTAAGTTCAGTCTTGCATTATCATGCTGATCGACTGGATGATTGTGGGCTTCATATGAATCAGCCATGGTGAAGCTTTGAAGGCTACAGACCAGGTAGTAATAATTTGTTTAATTATATAGAGAATTGTCGAATTTGATGATTAAATAGCCATGGTGTAAACAAACCATATAGGCCAATAGATAGTATTAAATTTATTTGATTTTGTTTTGCCTAGGTTTTTAAATAAACCATCTTTGGCGTTTAAACGGAATATTATCCTTCATATTTATTAGACAAGGGACATAAGTCACAACTGTCAATGTCGTACCGACATTTTATATAGCACAAGGGCTTGTTCCAAAGGACTTTTTGATGGCACAAATGCCTTGTCACTAGGGAAATTTTAAAACACAATCAATGATTCCTTTGGATCTGAAAATTTCATAGTTCATTGTCTTGACAAGAAGTTATGAAATAAAACTATCTTTTTCATGCATACATCTTTGCCCGAAGGTATTCATCCCAATGGATGTTTTGATGTGTACATCATGTTCGACGTTTATTAGCCATGATTCCTATTAATCCTTTTGGCTGAATAAAGGGTTTGGAAAAATTCCTAATATAAGGATGACAAGTGTGATTTTATCGCATCGCAGTTGTCGGGAGTGTTAACATGTTTTCAGATGCTAACAAGGATCTGAATCTCTTTTTAAACAGGTTTTACCATCTTAGCTAGGTCTTTAATGACATTCAAGCTAGGTTATACCTTTTAAGATTCTTTTTAATACGTATACTGGCAGAAAAGGAATGATATTTTATTTTTTTTATTTTTTTTAAAGATTTTTTTTATAATTACCCTAAATTTAATTAAAATATAACTATGGCACAAAGGGCCAAGTCACAAGGGCAACTTTAATTTATAAACCATGATTTTGTAGAATCAAGGTATTTAGGCTTGAACGCTGTTCATGCCTTTTCTTGACAGGGAGTTGTATGCTACGAATGTCTTTTGTCTTATATGACAATGAGTATAGCCCGTAGGCATTATATCCCTAGTTATAATTTAATAATAGCTCAACAGCCTAGTCACATGGACAGATTTAATTTATAAACCAGGATTTTACAGAATCGAGGTATTAAGGCTTGAATAAAAGTTCGTTACCTTTTCTTGACAGGGAGTTGTAGGCTACCACTGTCTTTAGTCTCAGAGGACGTTAATTATAGCCCGTAGGCACTTCATCTTTAGAGGGATGATTATTTTAATAAGGAAAATTGGAATAATCCAATTTAAGGAGGACTTATGCGATTTTATCGAATCATATTTTTGCCACCAATGTTAACATGTCTTTAGATGTTAACAAGGATTTGAATCTTTTGATAGGTTTTACCATCTTGGCCATGTCTGCAACGACATTTAGGCTAGGTTTTACCTTTAAGATTCTTTTTAATATTTAACGCAGAACAATCCTAAATTGAGATGTTAACAAGGATTTGAATCTAATTGAGGAACTACCATCTTGGCCCTGTCTTAAGATGACACATGAGCTAGGTCTTGTCCTTTTTAGATTTTGCCATTTTATTATAATGGTAGATCTTATAAAAGGAGTGATATTTTAAATCTAACCGCTCCACTAAAATTTAGACAAGTACATGGTTGCCCTAAACGGGACTTCTAACTGAAAAGACTTGCCCATGCAGGGGCTAAACAGAAAATAACAAGGAAACAAATAAAGGACAAAATAAAACGAATTAGGATTAGTCCTAAGTTCTTTGTCTAGACTCAAGAATCGGGAAATGTGCAACTGTGTAACTGAGATTAAACACAAAAGGCTAGTGTTTAATTCACTTAGTGTTGGCTCTGATACCAACCTGTCACACCCCGATATTTCCACGTATTACCGGTGGGCCCGGTGGGGAGTATCGTGACGTCGTTGATATCATCATAGTCAAACAACACAATTTATAATGCACAACGGAAGCAAAAGATAGATTTATTTCAACTGGATAAAATTGTAATATTAAGTATCACAACATAGTTGAAACAGATCCACAGGCGGATCAAATAAAAAGGAAACTTTGTTCAACAGAGGCATCTAAGCTTGCGAGACTTCTATTTGATGCTTAGGAGAGACCAGCCTATTCCGATTAGTACCTGCACTTAGCCTTTTTGGGAAAATACGTCAGTTTGCACTGGTGAATACAATTTAACTGACTCATTTTGAAAACGTTTAAGAAAATTGATTTGAATGCACATGGCACAAAACTTTTTATAACTTGGGATAATTATTTATATATAAACTTGTAAAAGAATTACATGTTCGTTATACGTTCATTAGCCCGGGTTGAGTACCGGGTTAAAGATTAATAGACACACCACATGGCATAGTCCCGCGGCGAGTTATTCTCGTAACCGGCGGTTATACCTTATTATTTATATATGCACTGTCGGGTGTACGCCTACACCCGCGTGCTAAGGTCGTGGCCATTCTATGAATGATGCCAAGGATATCCGGGACATGGTCATTAACCCCCCAAATGTTTTAATCAAACAAAACAATTTAAACGGGTCATTTCAATAAAGTAACCTTCATACGACTAAAAATTCAATGCCCGACCAAGCGGTATTTTATATACCGTACCCCAAGCCCGTATAAGGGAAAATAAGTTAAAAGTATTTACCTTTGCAAGTAATAATCACAAATAGCAAGTGCACGTAGCTTTTACCGGGTCTCCTATTCTGGAACGAAGGTTAATAATAACCTATTAGAATCCTAACGGGTCTTTAATTAAGCCTAAACTTAGACCGGTTAGTTTTAAAGGAAGATACGGTTCAAACGCATGAATAAGCGAAGACCGGAATATAATGTGATTTAGACCCGACAAGTTTGAAGACTTGTATAATATGGGTAAACTAAACATATTCTGGATTTTGAGACAAAGATGATAAGGTTTGACCCGTTTCGGTCAATTTATGAAAACTAGTTACATAAACCGAACTGAACGCGAAAGATGCATAACGGGTAACCATAAGAGTCATATAAAGGTTTCCTAAGTTAATATGTCTTAAATACGTTGTGACATCAGTAAGATATCTTCTATTATGCCCAAAACGCATTTAAACCCAAACTATGCCCCGTAGGGGCATTTTGGTCATTTTAAAGGTTATAAAAGAGTTTAAATATTAATCTGAGTTATAGGTCTGATATAATCAGTAAAAATACTTAATTTCATAAGTTATATCAGTAGGGTATTACATATATGTGAAATTTACTATTTATAACCAAACTATGCACTGAAGGGGCATTTTGGTAATATCACATAAGCTTATAAGGTCAAATCTGGAATCTGACTTTACAAACCTTTACTTACTGTTAGAATATAAAAATCTACTTAATATATCAGTAGGTATCAAGTCTTATATGTTAAAAAATAGTTTTAATACGTACTATGCGTTAAAAACGCTTAAAAAGGCGATTATGAGCTATTTCCGGGTTCCTAAAGGAAAGCTGGTATTTTTATTATTCTAGACAGCTCAAAATGTGTTATTTATCATATTAGATCAGTAGAAAAAGGTTTGGTATCAAAAGGTTTTGTAAAACTCATTTTATAGCCCAAAAGGGCAAAACCGACAATAACCGAATCAAGCTTAGAACTCTAAGTTATGCTCAGCCTAAAAATAAATAAAAATCTTCAAAAATCCCAAAATATTATATTACATCAGTTGGTAAAAAGTTTGGTATCAAAAATTGGGTTTAGATAGGCTATATGATAATTACACCGTTTAATTACTAAAAAACTTTCTAATTACGCTAAGGAGCATAACTCTTAATCTTGACCTCAAACTGATGCCAAATTTTAGGTACAAGTTTATAAATCAGTAACTAAGGTTTCTACTCTTTTACATTTTCAAAATTCATGTTTTAAGGTCATATGGGTATAATAGTCAACATTTAGGCATTTAACGGAATTATGCATATGAATCGGATAACTAATGAACCAAGTTGTATAATCACAGAGGGTTATAGTTATATGAAACCTGGTCCTAATAAGGCTCTAAGACATTTCTAAACTATGCTCTAATGGATCAGAACTGAAAGTCAAAGCAAAAGTCTACTTTTGCGACTTTCGGTTCCGAACCGAGCTTAAACTGAAAATTGTCGAGTTGAACATGTATAGACATGTTCTTACATTAATTACCAAGTTATATTAATGACAAAACAGGTTGCATAGCTTCTACATTGCTAATTTTGCATTAACTTGAAAATAAGCTTTCTGTTGACTTTTTGAGATTAACTTTGACTCGACAATTGACCTAGTTAGAGTGGGAATCAGAGGGTGCCCTTTTAAGGGTTTATTGCCCACATAATTACCCACTCATAGGTACTTTCAATTTGAAATTTGACTGGACAAATTAAGATTAATGATGAAGTCAAATCTTAATTACGATGGTTTGACTTTAAGCTAATAAACTAAGCAAAACTGAATTAAGGAAGGTTAAGGACACTTACCAAGGTCCTAAGCTCCAAAACTCTCCAGAAGTGAAGTTGTGAAGTTTGCAAGTGAAGTGCTCAAATGGTGCAACTTTGGGTTTCTTATAAAGGAGATTTGATTCATCAAGATCATGCCAAATAAGTCTATGGGATGATTCCTGATCATCCCAAGTGTCCCTAGGCCTTTATAAACCATCAAACAAGCCCATAGAATCGAAAATAAGCTCCATAAGTCGGTTAAACTTGCTGAAACAGGCAGCTGTCCACATTTTCTGATGCTGGGGTGCTCAGGCGGCCCGCGTAAGGTTCTGATCACACCTTACGCGCCCCGTGTGAAGGTCAGAACAGGTTAAACAAGTTTCATTTATTGCACTTTAGGTCCCTGGTCCTTCCAAACGTGGTTTTAACTTTGTTTATTGCATTTTCAGCCCTCTAATTTGACTTTTAAGGGCTCCAAGGCATAACCAAACACCGTTAAGTCCTCGGTTAACTTTATGATCACCCGTAAAGCCTTAAATTTCAATATTGACGCTTTTAACCCCTCGTATACGAATATTATCATAACTTTCTCATACTTTATCGAAACCTTGTGAAATTTTTATCACTTATTCTAGTGAGCATAATTAATTGTTTCAAAGCTTTGGATTTGCTAAAAGGTCACTCAGAGGTATACTTTAAACATGTTGGCACATTTAACCCCTGTAGTTTGTAATCTCTCACTTTCTTCCACAATTAGCTTCGTATGATCCATGATTTATTCGTTTAAAGGTATAAACATCGTGTAGGGTTATTGAAAGATATATTTATCCATTGTTGACATTTTGAATCCTTTTATACACGTAGATTCTTTGTTTGTCAACTTTAGTCCCTCTAACTTAATTCTTTACACGTTTAAAGCTCATGACACGTGTCGAGACATTATTGGACATAAATTTTCGAGGTGTTACACAACCACTCCTGAAACATATGTGAAAATAAAGTCAGCATAAAAAGCCGACGAGTACATAGGTTTTGTGAGTAAGTCAAATTCATGGCTTTGTATACCTATTGCAACACTTCGACTATCTACGAGAGTCGATATGTGAAAATCATGTATCAAAAAGTGTTTGAATTGTTGCAATATAATTAACCAACCAAAACATATTGGTTACGGTTTATGAAAAATATTGTAGCCATGAATCTTGACTAAAACACTTGTCATTAGTTATAAACCATTTTGTTCAATCGTTCGTGTTATAAACCATTTGTCAATCACCCGTGTTATAAACCATTTGTCAGTCGTCCGTGTGTCAAACCATTCGTCAATCGTCCATGTTTCAAACCATTCGTCAATCGTCTGTGTTTTAATTGTGAAAAACTTTTGGTCGTTCTTTAATGAATACATTCAAACCTGTGTTTGACTCGTTTAGACCACCAAAGGGTCTCTTTAATTGGTCCTGAAAGACCTCTTTAATATCGACTGACAAACCACTAAAGGGTTTGTTAAAATAACAGTTTCTGTCGTTACCCACATTAACCCCATATCCATGGTGATAGTCCGATAACGGGATTTGTCAGATCCTATGGTACCATAACATACTACTGGTCGGCATGATCATTGTTAATGAATGTCATTCGTGTTATGAACTAACACACCAATAAGTTCGTTCACATTATCAAAAACGTCGTGTTTATTATACAAACCACAAACATGAAAATAAAAACAGGCACATATGTTTCACCCCAAAACATTTGAAAACATAAAAGAGGGGACTATGTATTCACAAATTTTCGTTCCAAGCAAATCTCGTTTTGATTTCAAATTCCTCGTTTGTTTCTCAACCTACAAGTGCTCTAACCTTATTAGACACTAAGGTTTATAATCGTTCATCGTACAAGTTTCTCATCTTGAATCAGTTATTGTACTTGTATTCGTTTACTTTCTTTGTTTGTGTATGCACATATATATGTTATATTGTTTAAGTTTAAATGGGCCTAGTCTATGAGTTAGTTATGAAAGTCCAATTCAAGTGTTTAGTACATATGGGCCTAGCCCAATTGACCTTGATTAGTGTGGGCCTAGCCTAAGTAAATTTGTTTAAAAGTGGGTCAAACCCAAATTGATTTTTAAGAGTGGGCCTAGCCCAAAATAGTTTTATGAAAGTGGGTTTTAGCCCAAGTATTATTTGTGAAAGTGGGTTTTAGCCCAAGTATTATTTGTGAAAGTGGGTTTTAGTCCAATATTTTTGAAAAAGTGGGCCTAGCCCAATTTTATTTAAGAAAGATGGATTTACAAAAGTGGGCTTGTCTATATAGGCTTACAAAAGTGGGCTTTAGCCCAATTTAGTTTTAGAAATGATTTAGCCCGTTTTTATTATTTACAAGTAAAAATAATAATACTTATAACAATTTTTGTTCTTTAAAAGAAAACTACTGAATATTTTGTATAGGTTATTTTTATAATACTAATAAAAATAAGGTGAGTGTCAACTCGGTTTATTCGTGTCGTCCGTCTTGTTTTTACCATTAGTTTTGTTTGTGCCATCTTAGTTTGTCCAAAAGTCCATATTGTCCAATAGTGTCCGAATTTGTCCATTTGTGTTTTCGTGTCCAAGGATGGACATTTTATTTCATTTATCAAGTTCATATATATATTTTTGTAATTTTTTTGTGGATGTGTATCCATTTTGCATTTGTTCCTACTTGAACTAACATATAATGTACATATCAAAAATATGTACTTATGATACTTGACGAATATTTTTGAAAGCATATATTTTATCCAAAAATATATACTTGTCACTTTTGTTAAAAATCTTTTTATAAAACATGGATTTATAACTTTGTCCAAAATTTGTTTAACCATGTTCAAAGACCTCAAATAGTTGTTCTAGTTACATACTTCTTTGTTTAACAACTTTTTAAACATATCTGTGACACCCATATCACGATTTATCTATACAGATGCGGCAGAAAATAGAGACTTAAAATTTCTTTCGTTATTACTCATTTAACATACTTGAAGGTTCGTTTCTGAAATAATCAACACTTTATTAAAAGATTTACAACATTCATCCTTTATTATCGCATCAAATGAATTATAAAATCTCCAGTTGTGTGACTACTCTTCCCGTACAATCCTTGCTCTTGACTCGATCTCCAATCCTCCCATGCTTCATAACGACATTAAGTCCGTACAACCTGCAATCACCACATATATGCGCATCATTAAAATTAGGTGACGTCGTTCATAAACTAAATATACGTAATCAAATAACCACTCCGTATTCCTTCTTCTCATGCTAATCCTTTCAAATCCTCTTTCCGTGTACAATCTTGCATTCCAATTCCTTAAACCTTCATAAGAACATTAATAGATTACCTGCATTCTCATTTCATACTCAAGACACCGGTTTAGTAACATAACACTCAAACGTGTTGAAACTATGTAAACACATATATAGAAAAGTCCCATTCATTTGTGTATAATAAACTCTACATTGTGCACAGGTACATATATACATGTATTCGTAGACATATACTTATCACACATGATTACGTACATATCTACAAACGTACAAGCTCTTACATACACTTAAATCATTCCAAAAGGTTTGCTAATGCATCCTAATTACAACCTCCATATAAATAAGACACATACGTACAGACTTATGTAGATACTTACTCCTATTTATGATTACTTACAAATTTCAGCTATTGAAATGAAATTAAATCTATACATACTGGCCTACATACTCAATTCATTTCCCCGCATACTCGCTTGCACATCCCATACTTACTCACGCTTCATTAACGCTTTTTAGTGACTTACGGGTACATTTTGGATCTTATAAAAATGAGTTCTATACTCACCCGTAGCTTAACAAGCTGTAACGCCTCGTATTTTCCTATTTGTATTTTACTTTTCGAGGCGTTAATCATAATGGTAATACATTTTTTTTTATCACATTGTTAATGGATAAACACAATATTTTTTTAATAATTTTTAGCGTAAAACTTTACAAAATGATTTTTAATAATTTTTAGAAATTGTTTTAGCATAGGTCCCTTTTATAAAAAGTGTTTGTTTTAATCCATAGTATTCAAAAAAAAAAAAAAAAAAAAACGGTTGAATAGTGTGAACAGTGCCCTGCGGACACTATTCCTTCAGCAACTACATGCATGAAACTTATATCCTCCAAACTTCTAATCAAAACCATGTTTATGACACTTATGAATGATTAATTCTCATGAGTTTAGAGGTGTGAAAACCCTCTTAACTTTCTGTTATTAATGACTAACATAACTACAAATATTAAAACCATCCAAATCTATCATAGTTCTTGTGGTGGCAAGTGTTTTGGTTTTCCAACCGAGTCTACCATAATTCTTGTGATAAGATTAGTGTTTTGGTTAAGCTAACTTAATTATTATGTTATTATTTTCCTTTCAATCCGATCATGCTTGTATTGATAAGAGATGAGTAATTTATACCGTCCTGTCATACTTGTATTGATATGTGATTCAATCCGATCATACTCATGGTGATAGGAGATGGTAAATCATACCGTCCGATCATCTTTGTATTGATATGTGATTTTGGACATTAACATAACAATTTAACTCTTGGACTTAACTTACAAGGACTTAACTTATAAACTATATATATATTCCCATACATAATATATACTTACACCTAATTCATATTTATATATTTTACATCTTAAATTCCAATCCGAATCCACCATAAACACTCCAATAATCACATCTCCGTTTACCCCATATAGGGTGACCACGGTGTTCCAACCTTCAATTCTCAAACTCTTCACAGGATTTCCAAAGGAACTTCTTTGAGAAACTGTGAGTACACTTGACCCATTTTCCTTTTAACACACTTTGGGTGCAACATGTTTACTTGTTAAAATGCACAATTTACAAACATGCTTTTATTCATTTGATCCGTATACATGCTTTGTTATGCTTAAGCTCCTACTAAAATACATACTACTTGTTAACTCGGCTTACACAATTATAGCGCTATAGGAGTAGCACACCACCCGACGGGGTTTTGTTAAGTCTTATACTATACGGTCTCGATTACTTCGGTATCGAGGGATGCTATCTATTATACATAACAGTCTCGTCACCTTCGTGGTGAGGGATGCCAAATACTAAATACTAGTGGACACAAGAGTTGACATATTGTATTGCATGATAGTTTGAATTGTATATCAAATGCTATGTTGGATTGAAAATACTTTTATATACACAACACTCGTCTAAAACTTGTGTACTCGCCAATACCTTTGTATTGAACTATGCTTTTAAAACATGTTGCAGGTTTAGCGGTGATGCTTGGAATCTAGTAGGATGCTTAGATACGCACATTAAATTTTGTATTCTTATTGGATTGTATTTCATCATTCATGTTGTATTTGTTTAAATCTGTGTAATTGATTCTTTAGAAATGAAATGAAATTTTATTATTTAAATACTTGTCACAAATAGTGTTATGAAGTCTCGAGCAATCTTCACACTTCGTCTCATCCCGATGTTTCCGCCATTGGTTGGGGTGTGACAGATTGGTATCAGAGCCATAACTATAGGGAATTAGGTAAAATTGCCATGCTTTTGACCTAGTCTATAGTTAAGCACCAAATTCGACCATACTTGCTTCACATGCTACTCTTATGGAACATCCTTATGTACTAATTTTAAAACTCCTCTTATGTGTTAATACCTGAAATGATATTCTTATGTATCAATACTTGTTTTATCATGTGTTAAATGCTTGTTTTAGGGTTCTATACCTTATATGCTATTCATGAAATGTCTTTACATGTTATGTTCTTGAGATGTTTTATGTTCTTATACTTGTTATTATTATTTTGAACATATGTCATTTACTCATTTTCCGTACAATTAATTAATATTAAACAATATATGAATTATACCTTACATACCTCAAGTGTATAAAAAAAATGGTGAAATCGGCCAAAAATGGTGAAATCGGCCGTCCCCGGAATCGAACCCGGGTCTAGGCCGCACCCTTTCGCGCGCCTAGCCAACTGGGCTAGGTGCCTAGTTTGTGAAATTTCCGTTTTGGTTAAATATAAGCACATGTACAATAACTTCCTTACTTATTACTATAAGTCATCTACTTATCCTCCTTATGTTGTTAATAATTGTTTTATTATCCCATTAATTATGTGCTATTCTTGACATGTTTATACTTGTTTATTAACATTCAACATACGTTTTCCTCATACATTTTACTCAACTATTCTAAATCCAACAACACTCATATTGTACCAACGAGACGAGTTTACCAAAATAGGCGTGAAACCCACAATTTGGCAAACGACTCTCAATCCACCTATTCTTTTTACAAGAAATTCGCCACCAAGTTAGGAGTAAAATCCTCACCTTGTTGGAGAAATTTTCATTTCAAATTCTAGTGGACCCTCGTCAAAGTGTCGAAATTAAATTTGACCCGACGAGTACCAACAACACTTAGGATACGAAATCGTCAAGTTAGGGGTGAAACTCGCACCTTGTTGACTAGTTCCACTCCTCGATCTTTGTTTTCATAATTCCCGCCAAGTCTCGAGATTTCGATCAATTTGTGACATGTAGTAACTGGAAGGGTAAATACCGTTAACCGACTTGTCGGCAAGAGTATTTCACCTATTAGGCCAAAGCATGCTCCTCAAACTCGAAAGACTTTTCGACTACTTTGGTTAGTCAACGTTCCGTTTTGGAACCATCCTAAACCTTGATCAAACATATATAACATTATTTATTTTGTATGATGTAATCTTTCACATACGAATGTACTTTTGGTATTTTCTCCTCACACACACAACATATTGAATCCTTTTCATACATTTATACATCTGCATGATCTCATATAATTTAAATTTGTATTTCTAGTAACGACAAGTGGGGACTTATCATCGAGATAGGAGTGATTTCCTAACCTTGACGATTAACTTCACTCCCTTTTTTTTTAAACGACCTCACCAACGAGTTAGGGGTGATTCCTTTACCTAGGTGATCGTTACCAAAACGTCTCTTCTAAATATCTTATTATGAAAACTCGATCATGTTTTATACCTAAATTATTATTCAAAATATATACGTATACGATTTCAAAATACATTGTTTTATCAAGCGTACTTTCTATCCTACAACCTATTTTCACTTAACTCATTTACACGAGATTCTTAAACATATCTTAAACGTTTAACCACACGATATAGTTTTATACTTAAATCTTTAGTCATTTTGTCAAATATATATATATATATATATATATAACGGTTATGTAGCCGTTGCCAAACGACTATATTTCCCCCTATAAATACCCAATCAACAAATCTCATTTTATTCATAACAAAACACTCTCCCTTCTCACTCTCTTCAAGTTTTTGAAAATAATATAAAGGATGATTCATCCGGCTCTTGTGTTTGCTGGGGGTACTGATCGTGATACTGCACTACTTGATTTTTAACCTTCCATTAGAAGAAACTGGTTCATATTTATTTTTGGAGAGTTTCGTTGTTTTACCATTGTATTTTATTTGTTTGATGATAAGGGTATGATTTGTCATGTTTATTGTACTCATTTCAGAAATAAAATTTTAAGTGAACCATAGTAGGAATAAAATCATTACATTACCCTACCAACTATTTTACATACATCATCATACACATTTCAACTCGTGCAGTCAAATATCGTGACAAATTCACACATACTATCATTATACTTCGTTTTTTTTTTCACACCCGAAATTTCATAATTGTTTTACATGCTTAAATTTGTCATGTTTCAATTAATACTATATACGCAATCATTAGTATTCGTACTCACACTCATGCTCATACTCATAACAATACATTTTATACTTATGATCGTATTTATATTTATATTCGTATGTTTCATGCTTATACTTATATTCATACGTTTCATGCTTATACGTATACTCATACTACTCATACGTTTTATGTCTATGCTCATACTTACGTGAATAATTATATTTATGCTCATACTTCCATTCATATTCATGATTCATATATTCGTACCAGTACGCAAGCGTAATCCGAGGGATTTGCTTACGTGGGTCCTATACACCCTTAAGCATGGACTTGCTTACATACCTTATTCTTATACACACATATTCTTATTTTCTTTGTGTACCTACCCAAATTCATACATAACTAGTACAAGCTATGCGGATCATGCGACGATCAATATAATCACGGGTGCACACGGGATTATAGTGATAGGCGTATGAGAACCACAGAGTGTACTACTGTGTATGATAAAACACAGAACGTAACACGACACCGAATACGAAACGGACATAACATGGTCAAAACATGGTGGATACGCCACTGGTACTTCCTGTATATAAGTGTTTTCACCATGTTATCAAACTTTCGTAAAACGTGCCATGAGAAATTTGGTGCTTTACAGACCTATTTAGACCCGATACAGACTTCAACAATTCACAAACGCATTGCTAAGCGCATTATATCCGATTATCCACAACGAGACTTCAATCTTAAACACATCACCCTCGTCTATCCAATACTTATGCTATTCTTATACTCACATTCGTGTAATCAATCATTCACCTTTATACTCCTATTATTCTCCATTATTCTTTCCTTTTATACGGACCTCGTTCACAATCAAGTCTGTTTAAACGTTCGAATCTCAACCTACCTCCTTACCTTATAAAACGACCTTGCTAATCTTTATTCATTTTACAACCACCGTAGTGGTCGTTACTTCCAAAACCGTTTTATGTAAAACGTCAAACCTTCTCATTCCTCTTAATAAAACAAATTTTTACGAATATGCGATTTTGTACCATTCTTAAACTTTCCATACAAACTACCTCACTTTTCATCAAAATACATACCGTTTTATACGAAAGCTTCCTTCTTAGGTAACACATTTTAAAATACCCCATCATTGAGTTATTCAAACTTATTTAAACTCGCTTGTCTATACACATACATGCACATTTTACTAATGCTCAATGCCTCGAAACATTTTAGACAAACAAACCCTGTTCACAAACCTATCTTTTCGTTTCTCGAAACTTCATACTTTTCAACATACTTCAGAAACTTCCAAGTCTCGATTTTAGACAATCATTCTTTTAGCCAAAATGCTTTTTCTCCAAGGTCTTCCTCTTAAATAAATTTCGGGACGAAATTCCCTAAAGTAGGGGAGATTGTAACGCCTCGTATTTTCATATTTGTATTTTACTTTTCAAGGCGTTAATCATAATGGTAATACATTTTTTATCACATTGTTAATGGATAAACACAATATTTTTCTAATAATTTTTAGCGTAAAACTTTACAAAATGATTTTTAATAATTTTTAGAAATTGTTTTAGCATAGGTCCCTTTTATAAAAAGTGTTTGTTTTAATCCATAGTATTCAAAAAAAAAAAAAAAAAACGGGTGAATAGTGTGAACAGTGCCCTGCGGACACTATTCCTTCAGCAACTACATTTGACGAAAATTGCAGAATTTTTCCAACTTGTTTTCATATTTTGCAGCCATTTGACCCATTTAGATCACCACCTACCCCCTTCCATCTATAAATACACCTTCTTAGGCCTTCATTACACTTGCCAAACACCTAATAATCATCACAAATCCTCTCAAATTCTTGGAAATTCAAGAACAATGTAGTTTTCTTTCAAGAACCAAAGTGTGTTCAAACTCACTTTTCTTCATCAAATCTTCTTCTACAAAGCTTGGATCTTCTCTAGGATTGTTTCCCTCAGTTTATCTTATCAAACTAAGGTATAACAACATCATTTCATGATCCATATTTTCTATTTTTGATAATTTAATCTTATACTTTATCTATATTCATACTAACATGCATGAAACTTATATCCTCCAAACTTCTAATCAAAACCATGTTTATGACACTTATGAATGATTAATTCTCATGAGTTTAGAGGTGTGAAAACCCTCTTAACTTTCTGTTATTAATGACTAACATAACTACAAATATTAAAACCATCCAAATCTATCATAGTTCTTGTGGTGGCAAGTGTTTTGGTTTTCCAACCGAGTCTACCATAATTCTTGTGATAAGATTAGTGTTTTGGTTAAGCTAACTTAATTATTATGTTATTATTTTCCTTTCAATCCGATCATGCTTGTATTGATAAGAGATGAGTAATTTATACCGTCCTGTCATACTTGTATTGATATGTGATTCAATCCGATCATACTCATGGTGATAGGAGATGGTAAATCATACCGTCCGATCATCTTTGTATTGATATGTGATTTTGGACATTAACATAACAATTTAACTCTTGGACTTAACTTACAAGGACTTAACTTATAAACTATATATATATTCCCATACATAATATATACTTACACCTAATTCATATTTATATATTTTACATCTTAAATTCCAATCCGAATCCACCATAAACACTCCAATAATCACATCTCCGTTTACCCCATATAGGGTGACCACGGTGTTCCAACCTTCAATTCTCAAACTCTTCACAGGATTTCCAAAGGAACTTCTTTGAGAAACTGTGAGTACACTTGACCCATTTTCCTTTTAACACACTTTGGGTGCAACATGTTTACTTGTTAAAATGCACAATTTACAAACATGCTTTTATTCATTTGATCCGTATACATGCTTTGTTATGCTTAAGCTCCTACTAAAACACATACTACTTGTTAACTTGGCTTACACAATTATAGCGCTATAGGAGTAGCACACCACCCGACGGGGTTTTGTTAAGTCTTATACTATACGGTCTCGATTACTTCGGTATCGAGGGATGCTATCTATTATACATAACAGTCTCGTCACCTTCATGGTGAGGGATGCCAAATACTAAATACTAGTGGACACAAGAGTTGACATATTGTATTGCATGCTAGTTTGACTTGTATATCAAATGCTACGTTGGATTGAAAATACTTTTATATACACAACACGCGTCTAAAACTTGTGTACTCGCCAATACCTTTGTATTGAACTATGCTTTTAAAACATGTTGCATGTTTAGCGATGATGCTTGGAATCTAGTAGGATGCTTAGATACGCACATTAAATTTTGTATTCTTATTGGATTGTATTTCATCATTCATGTTGTATTTGTTTAAATCTGTGTAATTGATTCTTTAGAAATGAAATGAAATTTTATTATTTAAATACTTGTCACAAATAGTGTTATGAAGTCTCGAGCAATCTTCACACTTCGTCTCATCCCGATGTTTCCGCCATTGGTTGGGGTGTGACACAAGCCATTTGGTAGGGCTGAGGTACAATATGGAAGCTTATCGGGGCTTGGGATGGGTTCACGGGGTCCGAAATCAAAGAAAAATGAAGAAATACATAACTTTACATTTTGCACCTGACCTCCATCGTAAGCTAAGGTGGCTGCAGTAGCCTACGGTGGCCCTTAAAGTGGCTACGGTGAGAAGGGACTGCCCTACGGTGGAAGAAAAGCTTCAGTACCCACCGTAGTCTACGGTGGGCACCGTAAGCTACGGTGGTGCCCAGATCAGCTTTCCATTTTAATACCAAAACTCTCATAACTTGTTTGTTTTGCATCCGTTTCACTTGAAACTTTTTTCTAATTGTCCGTAAAACATTTCCCTACATAATTGATTAAAAATCCTTACCCCGGGTCCTTAATCTTTACGAATTTCAATATCGTTAAAATACCTTTGCGCATTTATTCGACCCGTTTAATTCCACCAACTTACCTTTGCCTTAGATAACTACCTTTGTCTCACTAAATCAATACTTATCTTAGTACTCTCATTCATTACATAACCGTACATGATTTCCCCATATTCATAAATATCAGAATTCTTTATACAAACTAAGAAGTGAATCAGAATCACTTACCTATCTGCATCCGTATTCGCGTTCGCTTCCTTGTGTCCTTTTGACCCGTGAGCCTTCCATGCTTGCATCACTTTGACCAAATGCTTATCCATACATGTCACCATATTTACATTCTTGTTAGCATATGAGATATTACATATCAACGATCATAACAAATGCATATCTCACATTTGACCTTCATTAGTCAATTCTAACAAACGTAAGTCATATATTCAAAATCACATCCTTTTAAACTCATACAATTCATCATGTCATTCTATATAGCACATAATGATATAACATATACCATATGACTTTTTAAAATCTTACAATTATGACAACAAGTCTAGTTATGCTTTTTATGCGTAGTTGACTTTCAGAAGTCAACGGTTTATCAAGTGAACTTTCGACTTAACCTCATATATCCGTGTCGTCATATTAGGCTATAACAATAACATTATATACACTTCATACTCATGATGTAATATGCTTACACCCACATGATCAATCAATTACATACATACACACATTTATATAATCAATACAACATATACTAATGCTTTCGTGATCCCATAATAGACGACCGTATTTGGAGTAAATAATCAACATGACTTTACCATCCTTACTTGCTATATATTAACACCAATTTCATTTCGTAATCCCAACTAAACCATCAACTAAGCACATAATGTGTACAATACAATGTGAGTGAACAATGCAAGACACTAGTGCATATTTCTACCTGAACTAGAAATCAACAAAACCTCCACATGGATTCAATCTTACACATGTTCCTTGTGTAAGTTTACTAACAATTTAATCATTTACACATTATATGTATGTTCATCCACTATTTGTGTCACGGCCCCCGTCCCAGTTTTTACCCGGTTCAGAAGCCGCGGGATAGAAAACCCGTGGTAATGGTGTTTAATTTGGCAGCGGATATTTTAACAGGATCGTTTAACTGAAAACACCCATTTATTTTATTTAGAAATTCGGGACAAACCGCGTTATTTACAATAAAGGAATTTCACTTGGAAATCCCCTGATTTCAAAAACATGTTTATTTATTTACTGAGCCACTTTATCCAAGCTGGTAGTGCTACGCGACACTTTTCCTTGTTCACAGTAAATCACCTGAAACATGTTTAAAAAGATTTTATCAGCGGGGAAATACTGGCGAGTCATTCCATTTGTACAAAACGACACATTGTTATGATGTACAGTATTAAGGGCGATTACAATGTTTATATATTAACCAATTACCCCAAATCGGTATTTATCACTCGACCGGATCTGTGACTATCGTCATATCACCCATTGGCTAACCCGTTGTCCAATGGTGAAGATTATCAAGTAGTGTATACAAAACCCCACATACCGGCAGTAATTGAAGATTACAAAGACTTAATCCCTCTAATTATAACTTTGGAAACAAATAGGGTTTTTGGAAACAATTTGGTAAAAAGAGAATGACTCACATTACAAGTTTAGACGGGCAGAGTTTTTCCTACTGATTAAACCTGGTAACCTAGTTAAATAATACAATCGAAACTAGGTTAATAACTTAATACAACATTTACGATAAACTCACGAAATCAAAACCCTCACGACGAATGACAAAGTATAGCCCGAATTCGGGCAACACTTAAACATCCATCGGATCGGTTTCAATCGATCGGACATTGTATCGTAGCAGTGCTCGAGTTATTACCATGTGATCGTAGCAGCGTTTCACCACTAAAATGTGAAATTCGTACAGTATGGAAGCTGTTTTGATAAGAATTTTCGAGCAGACAGAAATGGCCATGCAACGTACAATTTATAGCTGAAAATTAGGGTCTTCGCGGCCCGTGTAAACTCGAGGGACAATCCTTCGCGGCCCGCGAGGGCCACCCTAGCTACTGCTAGGGCTGCCGTGTCACACTCTAGGAATACCACGTGTACAACATGTGGCCCTAAAGCTATCCAGAGTTTTGCCTTGCTGTCGCTCCCTGCGTAGACTCCCCGTTGGATCTTACGCGGCCCGTGATCAAGTGATAAAACTTAGTTTTCTTGATTTTTCATGCAGATTAGGGTTTTAGGGGTTCAGGCTTTCACTTACGGAGTGTTCTTGGTCATTTTCGTGCAGATCCTTACATCCTCCCCACCTTATTTAAAATCTCGTCCTCGAGATTTACTGGAACAAGTACGGATATTTTCGCTTCATTTCCGATTCCAATTCCCAAGTGTATTTCGGTCCTCTTTTCGAATCCCACTTTACTTTGACTAGCACCAATCTTTTGTGCTTGAGGAACTTGACCTTTCTGTCTTCTATTTGGAGAGGTTTCTCTACAAATTTTAACTTTTCATTTACCTCTATATCTTGAAGAGGTACTACCAGGGATTCCTCAGACAAACACTTCTTGAGATTAGATACATGAAACACGTCATGTAACCCGGCTAACTCTTCTGGTAGTTGTAATTTATAGGCCACTGGTCCTATTCGTTGGGTTACTGTAAATGGTCCTATGTACCTTGGACTTAGCTTTCCTTTCTTACCGAACCGAACTACCCCTTTCCACGGTGAAACTTTCAAGAGTACCTTGTCTCCAATTTGAAATTCTAACGGCTTGCGTCGATTGTCTGCATAACTTTTCTGACGGTCTTGAGCCGTTTTCAGTCTTTCCTTTATTTGAGTTATCTTGTCGGTGGTTTCTTGTACAATCTCGGGACCTGATAATTGACTTTCTCCTATTTCTGCCCAACAAACTGGAGTTCGACACTTTCGTCCATATAGTGCTTCAAACGGGGCAACACTGATGCTTGTATGATAACTATTGTTATAGGAGAATTCTATTAAGGGTAGGTGGTCATCCCAGTTTCCACCGAAGTCGATTACACATGCCCTGAGCATGTCTTCAAGGGTTTGGATCATCCTTTCACTTTGTCCATACGTTTGGGGATGGTATGCAGTACTTAAATTTAATCGTGTCCCCATTGCTTCTTGGAAGCTTGTCCAGAAATGCGAAGTGAAGTGACTATCTCTATCTGACACAATGGAAAGCGGGACCCCATGTAGGGATACTACTTCGTCTACGTATAACTTAGCCAATCTTTCCATGCTAAAGGTTTCCTTCATTGGTAGGAAATGAGATGATTTGGTTAGTCGATCTACAATCACCCAGATTGCATCGTTACCTTTCCTTGTTTTGGGTAGCTTAGTAACAAAATCCATTGTTATTAGTTCCCACTTCCATATAGGCATTTCTAATTGTTGAAGTAAACCTGAAGGTTTCTGGTGTTCTGCCTTAACTTGCGAACAAGTTAGACACTTAGAAACGTATCTAGCTATGTCCTTTTTCATTCCTATCCACCAGAAGTTATTCCTTAAATCTTGATACATCTTGTTATTACCAGGATGTATCGTATACCTAGATTTATGAGCTTCCTCTAAAATCTTGTCTCTTAATTCTCCTTGCCTAGGTACCCAAATCCTTTTCTCATGGAATTTCCAAATTCCATCAGTCCCTTACTCTAATTCTTTTATCCGTCCTTTCATTCCTTCAGCATCATCCTTGATTGCTGTTTCTTGAACGTTCTTCAGTTGTTTCATTAAATCTAACTGTAGATTTAATCTAAGAGCATGAACTCATCTTTGCTTCTCATGATACTTACGACTTAGGGCATCTGCTACTACATTTGCCTTTCCTTCATGATATAGGATATCACAGTCGTAATCACTTAAAATTTCCATCCATCTTCTTTGCCTTATGTTCAATTCTTTTTGCCCAAACATGTATCTTAAACTCTTATGATCTGTATAAATAGTAAACTTACTTTCATACAGATAATGTCTTCAAATCTTAAGGGAAAAAATTATTGCTCCTAATTCTAAGTCATGAGTCGAATAATTTTCCTCATGCTTTTTCAACTGCCTTGATGCATACGCAATTACCTTTTTACGTTGCATTAGCACACATCCTAATCCTAGTTTAGAAGCATCACAGTAAAATTCAAAATCTTCTGTTCCAATAGGTAAGGCAAGGATTGGGGCATTTGTTAACCTTTGCTTTAAAATCCTAAAGGCCTCTTCTTGCTTAGATCCCTATTCAAACTTAATTGTTTTACAGGTTAGCTTAGTTAATGGAATAGCTATCTTAGAGAAGTCTTGGATAAAGCGCCTATAATATACAGCTAATCCTAGAAAACTTCTAACTTTGGTAGCTGATTGCGGGACTTTCCAATTCGTGATTGCTTCTATCTTAGAGGGATCTACGTGAATGCCTTCGTGATTTACCATGTGTCCTAAAAGTTGCATCTCTTGTAGCCAAAATTCACATTTTGAAAATTTGGTGTAAAGCTTTTCTTTTCTTAACAAGGTTAAGAGTGCATGCAGGTGTTCACAATGTTCGTCCTGGCTTTTGGAGTAAATAAGTATATCGTCGATGAAGACAATTATAAATTTATCCAAGTACGGCTTACAGATCCTATTCATCATGTCCATAAATGTTGCAGGAGCATTCGTTAGTCCAAATGGCATGACTGTAAACTCGTAGTGACCATACCTAGTTCTGAAAGCAGTTTTAGGTATGTCTTCTTCCTACACTCTCAACTAATGGTATCCGAAACGTAAATCTATTTTAGAGAAATATCTAGCTCCCTGAAGTTGATAAAAAAGATCATCAATCCTAGGTAATGGGTATCGATTCTTAATTGTAACCTTATTCAATTCCCTATAATCGATACACATCCGCATCAAACCATCCTTCTTTTTCATAAATAACACAGGTACTCCCCAAGGGGATGAACTGGGTTGTATAAATCCTTTGCTTAATAATTCATCTAACTGCTTTTTCAGTTCTAGCATTTCTGTGGGTGCTAACCGATAAGGTGCCTTAGCTATCGGTGTAGTTCGAGGAATTAGATGAATCCTAAACTCTACTTCCCTATCTGGTGGTAACCCAGGTAGTTCTTTTGGGAATACATCAGGGTATTCTGACACTACTAGAATTTCCTTAAGTTCCTTGCCTTTAGTGTTAATGATAACCGAAATCATATACACTATTCCTTGTTTTGGTTCATAACTAGCAGCTTTCATTATTGAAATGAACTTCATTGGTTTACGCAGCTTATCTCCTATAACCAAAATTACTTCTCCTACTGGTGTATGTACTTCTGTGGAATTCTTATCACATAGGATTCGAGCATGGTTGGCTACTAACCAATCCATTCCTAACACTACATCGAATCTGGCTAAATTCATAGGTAGCAGGTTTGCCGAAAATTCATGGCCTGAGAGTTCTATCTTTCCTCCTTGAAGAATCTTATCTATACTAACAGAATTTCCTTCGGCCGTTTCTACCGTATAAATTTGCCTAAGTTCGGTTAAAGGTTGATTAAGAGCTTGGCAGAATGAAGTATTTATAAAACTTTGGTTTGCACCAGAGTCAAATAATACTTTTGCGTAAACGTCATGTACAGGAAACGTACCAGCTATTACATCAGGAATCAGATCGGCTTCTTGCGTTGTCAGCTAAAAGGCCCTTACATTCTTTTTAGTAGCTCCATCCGTCGCTTTTGCCTTATTGTCAGCTGGTTGGATAAATTTAGGGCATTCTGGTCTAAAATGCCCAGCTTCTCCGCAATTGTAGCAGATCTTTGTTTTCTTTCTGCACTACCCCTCCCGGTGCCCCTGTGCTTTGCAAAAATTGCAATTTTCATTACATTTTCCAAAATGTTTCTTTTTACAAGTTCTGCAAAATGGAGCAGTGGAGGACTGTCCGGTCCCCTTTTTCCTGAAGTTATTACCCCCACGGAAACGTTGGGTAATCTTTTGAGCTAACTCCCTTTTCCGGTTTTCTTCTCTCGTACACACCAATCCGTCGGTCAGGGTGTTGGCCAATTCGACCGCATCATCAATTGTTCGGGGTCTTGCAGCTTTGACTATATCGCGAATTTCGCTAATTAATCCCCAAATATAGCAAGAAATAAGCACCGGTTCTGGCGAAGCCAGAGTTGGCACAATTCTAGCATACTAGAAAAATTTCGAAGTATACCCTCGACAATCAACGTCCACCATCCGGTGGTTTAGTAACTTTTTTGTCATTTGTTCCTTTTCATAGTCGGGACAAAATTTTCTTTCCACCAATTCCTTAAATTCCTCCCAACTCATGGCATAAGCCACGTCACTTCCTTTGGCTTGCAGCACTGTGTTCCACTATTCCAACGCCTCTTCTTTGAAAAGGTGGGATGCATACATCACCCTATCTTCCACTACGCACTTACTTATTTTAATTACTGCTTCGGTCTTTTCCAACCAACGTAGTGCGGCAGTCGCCCCTTCATTGCCTGCGAATTCGACTGGCTTACTGGCAGGAAATTCTTTATAAGTGCAACCAGGTGTTGCAACCTTCATTTTCTTAAGAAATAGGGCTTGAACCACGTTATTATTATTATGGCCGCCCCCGTTGACACTGTTACTGGAACTATCATCGCGGGTGCGTTTGCTGTGGTTAGCTTGGGAAGGTTCCACGGGATTTCTAACAGTAGCGACAATTGCTGGGATAGCGTTGGCTATTCCCTGAGCAATGATATTTTCAATATCTTGCCTATTAAGAAATTGTTGTTCATTATTCGGTTCAGATTGGTTAACTTCGGTTGCTGGTTGGTTTACTGCATTTTCCATCTGAATAATTAACAAGATGTATAAATTATTGTCACAAAATGGATGGCAATTAAACACAATTAGGGCAATCACAACATACATAAATCAACACATATAGCCAAAACCATCGATCTTACGACATTTAGATTTTTATATATTATTATGCATCCATACAAACCAAATATTTTACAGACATTTTATTTTATTATTATTATACAATATTATATTTTATAGGTTATATCATATAATATTTTACATATTATTATTATACAAAATATTCAGTCCCCGTTAGCTGGCTTCTTCAGAAACGACGCTCCCTCTCGTCGTATTTCCATGAGATGTTTTCCCCCTCTTCTCGAATCCGGTTTCCCGCATCCACCAGTTCCTCGCCATAGCGGCGTAACTCGGCAACATTCTTCGTGCTCATAGGTGGGAAAGGTGCAGGTTCAGGATCAAACTGGGGAAAATAAACATTTGGGTTATTCATGAAATTCTGAAATTGCCAGTCGCTCGTCCACCAATCTTCCAACTGCCCTGTAACAAGTTGCGAGTTGACAATAGGGTCTGGAATAGCAGGTTCCAAATTAATTGGATGTTCTGATTGGGTAGGGAAATTGAAAAGGGTTTCGTCAGCAGGTCTGATGAGGTCACAGTTTGCAAGTTTTCTATCCAATTCTTCCTAAGGTAGCAACTCTTGGGCTTGACCGGAGCTCTCCCCTATCTCTTTTCCCTTGCCTTTTGGATCCTCCGTCTTTTTCACCTTTTGGGCACTGGGCTTCTTCCTTCATCCTCGTTTCCAGTCCAGAATCCTCCTCCTTTTCTTAGGCTTGGGTTTCTCCTGTGAATGAGCCTAAAACACTGGTGGTTCCTTGATATCCGCTTGATAACCGGATTGGATTCCTGTTGTATCCATATCAGTGGTATGGATTGTAAAGTTTCGAAGTGCTTCCGACAGTTCATTCATGCTGTTAGCACACATGAAGACACACACAAAATTCAAATTAAATTTGTAAATTTAATTTTCATAGAATCATAGAATAACAAGTTGAAAAATTAAGTATTTTCTAAATACTCAATTGGCTTAAATCAGTGGCTCTGATACCACCTTTTTCTGTCACCGCCCCCGACCCGGTTTTTACCCGGTTCAGAACCGTGGGACAGAAAACCCGTGGTATTGGTGTTTAAATTGGCAGCGGATATTTTAACAGGATCGTTTAACTGAAAACACCCATTTATTCTATTTAGAAATTCGGGACAAACCCCGTAATTTACAATAAAGGAATTTCACTTGGAAATCCCCTGATTTCAAAAACATGTTTATTTATTTACTGAGCCACTTTATCCAAGCTGGTAGTGCTACGCGACACTTTTCCTTGTTCACAGTAAATCACCTGAAACATGTTTAAAAAGATTTTATCAGCGGGGAAATACCGGCGAGTCATTCCATTTGTACAAAATGACACATTGTTATAATGTATAGTATTAAGGGCGATTACAATGTTTATATATCAACCAATTATCCCAAATCGGTATTTGTCACTCGACCGGATTTCTGACTATGGTCATATCACCCATTGGCTAACCCGTTGTCCAATGGTGAAGATTATCAAGTAGTGTATACAAAACCCCACATACCGGCAGTAATTGAAGATTACAAAGACTTAATCCCTTTAATTATAACTTTGGAAACAAATAGGGTTTTTGGAAACAATTTGGTAAAAAGAAAATGACTGACATTGCAAGTTTAGACGGGCAGAGTTTTGCTTACTGATTAAGCCTGGTAACCTAGTTAAATAATGCAAACGAAACTAGGTTAATAACTTAATACAACATTTACGATAAACTCATGAAATCAAAACCCTCATGAAGAATGACAAAGTATAGCCCGAATTCGGGCAGCACTTAAACATCCATCGGATCGGTTACAATCGATCGGACATTGTATCGTAGCAGTGATCGAGTTCTTACCCTGTGATCATAGCAGTGTTTCACCACTGAAATGTGAAATTCGTACAATATGGAAGCTGTTTTGATAAGAATTTTCAAGCAGACGGAAATGGCCATGCAACGTACAATTTATAGCTGAAAATTAGGGTCTTCGCGGCCCGCGTAAACTCCAGGGACAATCCTTCGCGGCCCGCAAGGGTAACCCTAGCTACTGCTAGGGCTGTCGTGTCACACCCTAGGTCTGCCACGTGTATGACACGTGGCCCTAAAGCTTATCCGGAGTTTTGCCTTGCTGTCGCGCCCCGCGTAGACTCCCCCTTGGATCTTACGCGGCCCGCGATCAAGTGATAAAACTTAGTTTTCTTGATTTTTCATGCAGATTAGGGTTTTAGGGGTTCGGGCTTTCACTTACGGAGTGTTCTAGGTCATTTTCGTGCAGGTCCTTACAACTTGCATACATTTTCACATAATAACGTCATTTAGTCATTTCATCAAACACTTGGCATGCGTACTACTATCTAACCATAATGTACAAGTAGTTCATACCTAATCTTCCTATTTCATACACAATTCATCGAATATTCTTACTAATCAACAAGTATCATTCACACATAAACATCAACATGGCAAAATCTCTAGTTCATCCAACTTATTCATATTAAACCATAAACCATCAAAATCCCTAGTTCTTGAACCTGGTTTCTTTCTTAAAAACTTCTAATTGAGATGGTTTAATCATTACTAACACTAAATTAAGTGCCTCTAAACCCAAATTTAACCATCTCATTCTTTCAATTCATCCGATTAAGGGAATTTCCTCAAAACCCAACAAGAGCTTCATTCAAAAGATTCAAGAGATGATTTGGGTACTTACTAAATGCTTAAGAGATGATGAACACTTCCAAACCCATGGATCATCCATGCAAACATCTGAATTCCTTCTCTTCTTCTTCTTGCATGATTCACACAAGAACACACACACACACACACACACACACACACACACACACACACACACACACTATGTGTGTGTGTCGACCATGCTCCCCCCCAAAAAAACTACTGACTAAGTGTTTTTATAACAAATGTTACACATTAAGCCCTCCTAAATTGATGAATTCCTCCTTTTTATTATAAATTTCTATTTCTTTCTATTTAGCAAATATTTTAAGTAAGTTAATTAGACTAGTTGGACCACTTCATGCCATGTACAAGAAACTTACTAATAAACCAAACATTCGGGTTTTTGGGGCGTTACAAGTCTACCCCCTTAAAGGAGGTTTCGTTCCGGAACCTTTCTCATTCCTACTTTTGCCTTTTCATTGTACTCATTCAAGGTACATACCGCAACATGTATACATTCAGGACCTTGGCAAAAAGTTTTATTCATGGATAAACATAATCACACGTATTGTCCTTACCATATTGAATTAAGAAAAATACTTTCATGCATTCATTTGATAATGGCAATTCGACTACTTCTACTTTTACCCATGAATCATGCTTGATATTTCACTCTTAATAACAATTATGGGTTAAAATTTCCTCCTAAATTGACCTTTAAAGGTCATACATTCTATATTATACCGTACTTATCCTACCATTTGTTTATTTGTGGGTAATCTTCTATCTACCAATTCTTACTTATCAATCATGAGCTAAACGTTTTACTGATCTCTACTTCATTGCATAAATCAATGATCCGTAAGCCGGATCGATCCGCTTCTTCATAAGTACATTTCGTACTAGAATTGATTTCATTCATTCGTGTAATATGCTCCCACTCGTGAGCATCCTTTTATCAGCTCTACTACTTTCATCACGCCAAAAATTCCACCATTCACATCTGTAAAATTAACAGTTAGCACATATCATTTCATATTTGCGTTCTACATGGTGTTTATTCACCCATGATTCTTTCACGAATTTACCGTTCGTGTGTTATACTGTACCTTATATTTCACTTGCTAGTTATACAATTTCTGCAGTTACAATCATTCAGGTACAGTACCATTCGATGATCATTGTGAATATTTTCTTGAAATTTATTTCACCTAAATATTCATACATTTCCATGGTTATTCACCTATAACCCCTTTCACAATTTCCCTACATGCATACTATACCATATTACCCATTCCATTCATACATATAAATCTTTCATTTAATTAATTATGTTACGAACTTTTGCATTTTGACCTTTAAAATCAAGTGCCACTCCTCACCTATCGTATGTGCATTGAAGTACACATTGGTACTCCTTTCCAATTCAAGCATACTTACAAAAACATTACCTTAGCTTTTCTTATGAAAGTTTTTCATTCCTTGTAAATTACATAATAGCCCTTCATTCATTTTGACTCTCATGGGTCAATTACTAACATACCACACACGTAACTTAATCAAAGCTTATTTCTTTCAACTAAGGTTTCCTGCTACTACAATAACTTTCTTTGGTTTTACTTATTTAATGAATCAAATATTTCATGCTATTTTACTATTACTTGCTTATTAATTACCATCTTACTTCGTTTGACTTTTCGGAAGTCCAGTTGTAATTATATTCTTACCTATGTTTATCAGTTACCTAATTCTGACACATCCCTCTCTAGTCGAGCCATAAGCTCCTATTGAAAGTATAACCTTTTATACATACCTGGCGTGAGTTAAAACCACTGACTCCTTATCCATACCTTGCGATGGTTATATCTTTCCAATTTGTAAAAATGCATGCCCATACATTATGCTCACCTATAAGTATAAAACTTGACAAATCAAAACATTAAGTACCGAGTTCAAATGGCGATCATCATTTGACCCGTATAACTCATTTGTCCTTTTAACCATTCTTGCATACAAACATATTTGCATATACATATACGCATATATATGTAAATATTTAGAACATAGTTTGGATAATATTCGCTTTAAAGAATATTTACTTGTTTGGTCCATACTTACTTACGAATTCGGACTTTTCATTCTTATCATTCATTCTTATTTGTTTGATCCGTACTTACTTACGGATTCAAACTTTTCATTCTACTTTTCATTCCTTTCATGTTTGAACCCATTTCACGGATTCAAACATTTTTTTTATTACTTCAGTTCTTTCCTTCATCGCATCATATTCCATCTCACTTCCTATGATATATTTCGTAACAACATTCTACATTAAACTTCATGTGTTAGGTTCCAACACTACATTCCACATTTTATATCATGCGTCGCGTCTAAACGCATTATTCTACATTCAATTTCAAGAAATGTTTCCACCATCCTTTCTTAGGTTGATTTGCGTACAACTACACGTTCGACTTTTTCATTCTCATTTTTCTTTCTTAAGTTAATCCGATTCTTAAAGAATCGTTGAACCCCTTCTATTCCCATACGACCCCTATTTCCCCATTGCGGTCAGATATATGGGTGGTGATTCTCATGGTTTCACGAGCGTCCTATGCTTCTTGCACACTGGCCAGGCGTGCAATCCACATACTAGTCTCGTGTCTCCGTGAAAATCATCACTTTATATCCAAGGAACCGGTCTTCAGTTCGTGTACCTGGGGTCCATTTGCCTGCCTTATTGTCACACCCCAACCGATAGCGGAATCATCAGGGCGCGGCACTGAGGGAAACAGATTGTTCAAGAGAAATTCCATAACAGCTACATTACCGGATAGTTAATATTATGTCCCATACCATAACCCATCAAGCAAAATAAGTTATTACAGATAGCGACATCTCAAAAACAATAACATGTTCCGACAACTCAGGTTTACAAATAGATAATTCGTTTATTGGTTTCTAGGACTCTTTCCTAGCCTCGATTTCATCACACAGCAAACAAGGCGTCCTAGCATCTTAAGCACCTGCCACATACGTTAAAGTAAAAGTCAATACACATAGTGTAAAGGTGAGCATACAAGTTTAATAATAGCATAATAGAGTTTGAAATCGTTTACGCATAACCAACACGTACAACATGTAATGTGAAGCCATAAGTTATCGACAAAGATCCTGTCAATACCAATGACTATGGGTTGACTGCGTAAGGCAGTTCACAACATATTTCGCCACTGCGATCATGTGAGTAATGGTCCTTAACAACCCCTGAGTAAACAAGTGCTGAGTCTAAACTATAGTACTATCGTTGCTAAGGCAGGTAGACAGCAATCTATGTGTAAACATAACAAACAAGCATTCATCGAGTCATGTATACATGCAGTAGCGGTTAGCGTTAAAGTATAGTGTAGTGTGTTTGATGTGATTTAGAATAAGTAACGAATGTAACACCCAAAAGTGCATAAAGCAAAAAGGGTTCGAGTATACTCACAGCGATGATGGATTGAAGGGAGCGCTTAGAGCGAGATTCACGTGATCAGAACGATAGCATAAACGACAAGCGATGTGTAAAACGGTGTATGGAACCAAGTGTCGAACAGCAACCCGATCGGATGTCAATCCGTTCGGATGGTCATCCGATCGGATGTTAATCCGTTCGGATGGTCATCCGATCGGATGGCCATTCGGTCGGACTGACACCTTACTTGGGTGGAATGTGTTTGTGTATGATGGTTCGACTTTTAAAGTTTTCGTTGTAGTATTTTGTAAACAGAGAAGTATCTCTACCCTTCAGGTCGGTCGATCGAACGGCGACCCGTTTGGTGAGACTTTTCTCAGAGAACAAGTTCGCAGCAGTCTTATCATCCCATCAGTTAGTCTACCGATCGGGTGGCAATCTGCTAGAACTGGTAATGCATTGAACATGTTGAAAATTGTTAAGTGCTAAACCCCAAGCGTCACCCGATCGGATTGCGGGTCGATCGAATGACAGTCCGACCGGATAGCAATCCGATCGGACGATGGTCCGTCCCGCTATCTGATCGTGTTGTTACTCAGTGTTTTGCTAAGTTTGCGGTTTAATCGAGACGGTATGACGACGTCTTAGACAACAGAAACTCTCCCATCAGAACCAAGCAACCCGATCGGACAGGAACCACCCTGACCAGGTCGGTTCATGGTTCATGACGGTTGATCTTGTCTAACTCGTAATCATCATCTCTTGGATAGAATGCAGATCTGGAACTGATTCATCACTAAGAATGAGTAGAAGATCAGAACCAGGTCCGATTCCATCGGGTTTGAGTGCATTGAGTGTAAAAGATTTGAAAAGTTAGGATAGACATTCCTTTCAATTCTTTTATACTTGAAAACACTTAGATTTGTATGAAAACATTGTTTAATCATGTGGAAATCGCTCAGATTCAAGTTGTTCTTGGTGGAATGAAGCAAAAACATGAAGTTCATGGTGACATCATCCTAGAACACCTCAAATCCACTGATTTCACGGTTAAAAGTTGAGATTCAAAAGATAGAAAGGTGTAGCAATGCGTGTAGATCGAGAAAGTACAAGATTTAGGTTGGAAACTTACAAGATTTGAGAGAAATCGAGAGAAAGGAACTTGAGAGCGGCTGGATCGAGTAAGGAGTTGTCACCATCAAATGAGGTAACAAATGGGGTATTTATAGGGTTTCCCAAAATGGCAAAAAGGCAAACGGATCGAGTGGGTCACCGATCGGGTGGCACTCCGATCGGGTGGCGACCAGGTCGACTGGCCATCCGATGGAGTGGTCAATCGATCGAGTGGGTTGGTTTTCGCGTTTCGTTTTCGTGCGTTGAGCGTTGCGGTTCGATTCGAGTGAGCGATGCGATAGAATTAACTACTAGATTTCACCATTAATCCCAACTACTATATCTAACATACAATCACTATAATTAACTTGCGTTTAGCGTCTGCGATTCGATTTCGATTGAGTTGCGATTGCGTTTCGATTAATTAAACATTCACAAGTAACACATAAGTAACACACACACGTAAAACAATATCCAGAACTCGTAAATTCACTGCGTTTCGTATTGAGATTCGATGTCGATTCGATTAGCATTAGGTTGATTTAGCGTTTAGTTAACTTTATCGCATTGTTACTTCCTATTGTTCACAGTCGTAGGGCGATTAATAGCAAAAAACATACGTCGATTACTGCGATTATTGGTAAGTACTCCACATAATACAACTAAATTAAACACATAAAAGAAGTAGATTACAAGTCAAGTCGCGCGATCGGTCGTTGACTTTGATCTTGACTTTGACTTTCGAAACACGGGGTGTTACAACCTCCCCTTCTTAAGGGAATTTCGTCCCGAAATTAGGCCGAAGCCGTAACAAACAACTGCAGGTACTTCGCCTTCATGTCACTTTCGAGTTCCCAAGTGAACTCTGCGCCTCGTTTGCCTTCCCAGCGGACTTTCACAATGGGAATGCATGAGCGCCTGAGCTGCTTGGTTTGTCGGTCCATGTTCTCGATAGGATTTTCCACTAAGTGTAATGTTTCGTTCACTTGAAGATCTTCGAGTGGAATGTGTAAATCATGCTCAGCCAGACACTTTCTGAGGTTCGAAACGTGGAAGGTCGGGTGGACGTTGCTAAGCTCCTCCGGTAGTTCGTGTCTGTAAGCCACTTTGCCGATCCTTTCCAGAATCTTAAAGGGTCCAACATATCGAGGCGCGACCTTTCCTTTCTTGCCGAATCTGACCACACTCTTCCAAGGTGAAACCTTTAGGAGTACGTAGTCGCCAACGTCAAATTCAAGGGGCTTGCGTCATCTATCGGCATAACTTTTCTGATGACTCCGAGCTTTCAGCAGATTGTCCTGAATCTGGAGGATTTTGTCAGTCGTTTCTTGTAATAACTCAGGATCGGTTAATTGCGAGTGCCCGATCTCGTGCCATACAATAGGCGATCGACATCTTCTTCCATACAATGCCTCGAATGGTGCCATTTGAATGCTGGAATGATAACTATTATTGTACGAGAATTCGACTAAAGGTAAGTATGCGTCCCAATTACCACCGAAATCTATGACACACGAACGGAGCATGTCTTCAAGGGTACGAATCGTTCTTTTAGTTTAACCGTCAGTTTGGGGATGGAAAGCGGTACTTAGAATAAGCGTAGTACCGAGAGCCGATTGAAACGTTTCCCAAAGACACGAGGTAAACTGACCATCGCGGTCAGAGATGATGTCGCGAGGCGTCCCATGTCGACAAATGATCTCGTCGGTGTAGATTCGTGCTAATCGTTCTACCTTATAGTCTTCTCGTATCGGCAGAAAATGAGCAGATTTAGTCAAGCGGTCAACGACAACCCAGATGCTGTCGTGACTTGATGGCGTGTGTGGAAGTTTCATTATGAAATCCATAGCTATACTCTCCCATTTCCGCATAGGTATCTCGGGTTGAACGAGTAAGCCAGAGGGTCTTTGGTGCTCAGCCTTGACTTTCGAGTAAGTCACGCACTTCGAGACATAGAGAGCGATATCCCTTTTCATACCCGGCCACCAGTACTTGTAGCGTAGGTCCTGGTACATCTTGTCAGCACCGGGATGTATAGAATATCGAGATTTGTGAGCTTCAACCATCAGGAACTTTCGTAGGTCGGTGCGCTTGGGAATCCAAATCCGATCCAGATAATGGAAAATCCCATTCAACTTATTTTCTAGCTGGGCTCCGTCGTTGAGAATCCTTTCCTTCTTCAAAGTGCGTTCGGTGAAACATGCATGTTGGGCTTCGCGGATAAGGGTTTTGAGATCATATTGGGCTTGAACATTACGGGCGCTGTGCAAGTAGCTCCATCTGCTGAGGGCGTCGGCAACGACATTAGCTTTGCCAGGATGATAACGAATCTCACAGTCGTAATCGTTGAGAAGTTCTACCCACTGGCGTTGACGCATATTTAGTTCCTTCTGGTCAAAGATATGTTGTAGGCTTCTATGATCGGTGAAGATCGTACACTTGGTACCATAAAAGTAGTATCGGCAAATCTTAAACGCAAAACCAACTGCGCCTAGCTCGAGGTCGTGGGTTGTATAGTTCTTCTCATGGATCTTGAGCTGACGAGACACGTAAGCGATAGCCTTGTCTCGTTGCATAAGGACACAACCAAGACCAAGGTTCGAGGCATCGCAATAGACTATAAATTCATCGTTTCCGTCAGGTAGCGTAAGGACGGGATAATTACAAAGCATATTCTTGAGGGTTTGAAAGGCAGTCTCTTGTCCGGTTCCCCAAACAAAAGGCTTGTCTTTATGTGTTAGAGCAGTAAGCGGTACAGCGATTTTAGAGAATCCTTCGATGAATCGGTGATAATAGCCCGCTAATCCGAGAAAAGAACGGACTTCAGACGGGTTCTTAGGTATAACCCAACTCTTGACAGCTTCGATCTTCACGGGGTCGACGTGAATACCTTGACTATTGACAATGTGACCGAGGAATTGAACCTCCTCTATCAAGAATTCACACTTGGAGAACTTGGCACAGAGTCGTCTCCCTTGGAGTAGCTCGAGGACCAAACGTAGATGTTACGCGTGTTCGGTTTTCGACTTGGAATAGATTAGGATATCATCGATGAACACGATGACGAAGCGGTCAAGAAAAGGTTTACACAGGCGATTCATCAGATCCATGAAAACCACGGGTGCGTTAGTTAAACCAAAAGGCATAACAACGAACTCATAGTGGCCGTACCGAGTGCGAAAAGCGGTTTTGGGTATATCCTCCTCTTGAATGCGTAACTGGTGGTAGCCTGAGCGTAGGTCGTTCTTGGAAAAACACGTAGCACCTTGTAACTGGTCAAATAAATCGTCAATGCGGGGCAGGGGATAGCGATTCTTGATTGTCAGCTTATTCAACTCCCTATAGTCGATGCACATCTGGAACTACCCGTCCTTCTTTTTGACGAAGAGAACTGGTGCGCCCCAAGGCGAGGTGCTAGGGCGAATAAAGCCTTTGTCAAGCAATTCCTGGAGCTGACTCGAGAGTTCGCGCATTTCTGACGGAGCGAGTCAATAAGGAGCTCTAGCAACAGGGTTTACTCCAGGAATGAGGTCGATGCGAAAGTCGATATCACGACTCGGCGGTAAGCCTGGAAGATCTTCAGGAAAAACGTTAGGAAATTCACAGACAACGGGAACGTCTTTCACTTCTTTCTTTTCCTTCTCCGCTACTACAATGTTGGCCAAGAAAGCTCTGTATTCCTTGCGGAGATACTTGCTAGCTTGGATGCATGACATGAGTTGTAATCTTTTCGAAGCGACTTCTCCATAAACACATAATTGGTCTTCATTAGCGAGCAGAATCGAATCATCTTGTCAAACGATAGACAGTTAGCGGGTTTAGCTTTGTATTAGTGGTATAATAGAGTTTGGGCTAAACAAAACCCAGTTTGGGTCATAGGTGGATGAATTGGCCTTTGCCCATGTAGGAGACCTTAGCCCATGTAGCAACCTTGTGTTATATAAACAATGTTATGCTTTAGGGTTTAGGTTAATCGGCCAAAACAGAGTTTGTGAGGATTTCGTGAGAGCATTTAGAGCTTGGACAAAATTGAGTGTGTGAGGGGTTTGATTGAATGTAATTCTTGTAATTGATAATCAATAGAAACCCGGGTTGATTGTGAATTGCTTTCTACTAGTTTCTGTGACATTCTGATCAAGAGGATTCCGCACTCTTGCTTGGATTGACAATTCTCTGAAAGTTCCATACATCAAGGGGACCTACAATTGGTATCAGAGCATTAGGCTCTTGAAGGCTCGGTTCAGAATTGTGTTCTGCAGAATCAGGAAGTTTTTTGAAAATTTTGAAACCTGAAAAATTAGGGTTTCGAAATTTTTTGTTGGTTTGATAAATTTTCGAAATTGTTGGCTGTTTTTGATCTTCTGTTTTGTTTTATTGCTGTTTTGCAGGTTTCAGGGTTTCCAGGACAGTTTTTGGTTGATTGTTTTGAAGAATTTTGGCTGAAAGACTTGAAGATTCGAAGACTGTTCTTCGTGTTCTTCGTGTTCTTCGTGGTTTTCCATCTGTTCTTCATATTTTTCAAAAATTTTGAGCTGATTAGGTTGTTTGATTTTGCAGATTTGTGTTGGAGAATCTTCAGAATTTGGAACAGATTAAGTTTCCAAAGTTACTGGACGATTTTAACAAATTCGCAGACTGATAGAATTTGAGACTTGATATCTCGGTGAACGGCGAAGTTAAATCCAAAGGCGACTTTGGTAACCGTGTAATTATCCACAGCGAAATTACTACGGTTTTCGGTGACTTTACTGGTCATCGTAATAGTGAAAACAGACCGCGAATTTGACCAGCGAACTTGAACAGTGAATTTGACCTGCGAACTTGTGAACTTGACCAGCGTAGTTAACTTAACTGATTAGCGAAATTAAAGTTGACTGGCTAGCGAAATTATCAGCATAATTAAAAAGGTGGAAGTTTTTTTAGCAAGCGTAACTAAAAATTCACGTTTTTGAAAATAGAAAGTGAACCGTAAGTCATCTGAAGAAACCGCCTGCATCGTTGAACTCTGGAAAATCTCGAATTCGGTTTTCGACATTATATATCATTGGATTCGTCTTTTCGAGACAATTCTAACGGTGTAATTTGATAACCACTGTTTTCGGAATTATTTTGTACGGTTTTATCAGTCTGCAACGTTTAAAATGTCGAACATGACTAAGTTGAATGAGCTTTTGAGAATGGAGCATGAGGTTTGCACTACCAACAAACCGCCTAAGATGATGAAGGTGGAAAATTATTTGACATGGAAGGATCGTTTTCAATCCTTCGTTGAATATCAGGACACACGAATGTGGATTTGTATTGAAGATGGGTACACAAACCCAACACACGACTTTGAGGGCAGACCACGTAGAACTGCCTATGTGAACATGGAAGAGGTTGATAAAAAGATGTATGAGGCTGAAAAGAGAGCCCTGGCTACAATAAAGATGTCCTTACCTGATAGCATCAAGCATACCTTCAAAAAGTACACTAATTCAAAGGATATGTGGGATGCATTAGAAAAGCGATATTCGGGAAATGAAGATGTTAAGAAAAACAAATTTGATCTACTGAAAAAGCAGTTTGCTGTTTTCAAGTACATGAAACATGAGTCACTTGAGGACATCATCACTCGATACTACCATCTGATGTCGGAAATGGACAATTATGAGATAGAGTGTTATACTGACGTAGAAAAGAATGACAATCTGCTTGATGCCTTACCTACCAAGTGGGATATCTACACTCTCATGATCAAGGGAGACGCAGATTAATGGACAAAAGAGCTTGAAGAAGTAGTTGGCAAGCTGAGAGCTTATGAGCTCAGTATGAAGAAGAAAGATACTGGATATGATCAGGTTCAAGATCCGGCGATTTACAATGGGCTTACATCTTCTTCATCTCACAACGCTTCTAGCGACTCTGCTACTGCGTTTCTATCGTGTGAGAATGAGCAAGTTACAGTGAATGAGGATGGTGATGTGTGTTTTGTAGCTGCTTCAGGAGGATCAACAGGAGTCAAGAAAACATCAGCTTCTAAGCAAAGTAGTAGTGCAAAATCGATGCCTATGAGTGTGAAGTCTGCTGAAGAATATTTGGCTCTACTTGCTTCGTTTGTTGCTTCTTATGAGAACTATATTCAGGGGAAGATATCTAATCCTGCTACTTTAGATGAAGATTTTGATCAGATTAACCCTGATGACTTGGAAGAGATGGATTTTCAATGGCAAATGGCCATGATTTCTAGGCGAGTGAAGAGGTTCATGAACAGAACAGGAAGGAAGTTTGTAGGGAGGACTGTTGGTTTCGACAAGACCAAAGTGAGGTGCTTTAACTGTTAAAGTTATGCGCATTTCGCTAGGGAATGTCAAAAACAAAAGCAAGAGACTTCGATTCAGAATTCAAACAACAGGAATGCATCAAACAATTCTCGCTCAAAGGCTTTGATCTCTATAGCACGAGAAGGCTCATATGATTGGAGTATTTATCTAGAAGATAATGAGAATGCCACTCAGGCATTCATGGCAGAGATCGTGCCAGTTGAGGACGATGAAACTGCTGTAGGAGATACTCAAACAAAAGTGGATGCTGAGGCTGAGGTGAGGATGGAGAGTAAAGCTGAAGAAGAGAAGGGTGATCAGACAACAGATGCTGAAGAGGAAAAGCAAAAGTCTGACCATGAAAGGGAAGCTGAAGAAAAAGATGCAAAATATAAGAGAATGGAAGCTTAGCTTGCGGCTCTCATGGCTAATCTTGACAAACAAACAGGAGAGGTAAAGTCTAATTCTGTGTGTTTAAAATGTCGTGAACTACAGGGTGAGGTTGACAGGTTGTCTACGCAAAACAAAAAGTTTGGTAAGCGAGATGTCTAACGTTAAATAATCAAACTTTTTTGCTAAAAGAAACGAATCTTTATACTTGAAGAAAATAAAAGGTTATGAAAGTAAAATTGAAGCATTAACCTGCAAATTAAACGAAAAACTTCAAGTCATAGACTTAGCTCATTAAATGATGGCTGAGAAAACAAAAGAGATTTCTGATAAATGCAAAGAGTTGTCAGATGCACAACTCAAAATTGTTGAACTTGAAAAGAAATTAGGTCAATTCAGGGACTCTACTTTTGTTATGAAACACATGATGGGTGGGTTAAAGAAGAGTAATGACAAGACTAGTGTGGGATTCATGGGCTTTAATGAAGTCCCACCTCCTCTTAGTCATGATTATTCATTCCTACCTGATGAAGATGAGCTAACAAATTTTATGTCAACAGCACCAAGTAGTTCCACATCAAGGCAAGGTGATGAGTCTGCGTGTGATGATGCTAAGAAGAATGATAACAGCAAACCAGTTTTGAAAAAGAAAACTTCACATCCTAAGAATAAGAATCCAACTGTTGTTAAACAGATTAATTTTGTTCAAGGAAGTGACATGAAAAATGAAACAGCTGTTATTGAAAATGAATCTAATGTAGAGTTTGCTAAAAACAAGAATAAAGAAAATTCTGAAACTAAGCAAACTGAACCAAATTCTTCTAATGCATCATCATCAAAACCTGAATCTAGTTCAAAGGCTTCAGATAAGAAGTCTTCGAAAAAGAGATCGTGCTTCAAATGTCACACCAAGGGACATGTAGCTAGTTGCTGTCCTAACAAAAAGAGTGAAGCACAAATTAGTGAGAAACAGAGAGGGAAATCACCTGAGAAGAAAGGTGATAATGAGGAGAAAGTTGCAAATTCTCCAAAGAAATCTGCTCCTAAGCAACCAGAGAATGTTGCTGTTGGTGAAGATAAGGCTGAAAAAGGAACTCCACAAGTTCCTCGTTTTCAAAGAAATCAACCAAGATTTCAGCCTAGATCTCCACCAGGCAGATATGAGATTCCTAGAAGCAGTTCACCAAGAATGAACAATTATAATTCTAATAATTTCAGAAGTCAAGGTCAATATCAAAATCGATACCAAAACAATGGTGGTCGAACTTTTTATAACAATGGCTTTAGAAATTACAACAATAATGCTTCTTGGAATCAGAATTCAAGGTACCAAAATCAAAATTTTCAAAGGTCAAATAGTCCAAACACATATAGGAACCCTCAAGACCATAGACCTAGTGGAAATCGAAATCAAATTCCATCAACAGGTCTGAGATCCAAGACTCCAGTTAGGAGTAATGGATATTGGATGGACGTTCCAGCAGTTGGTGAATTTGGACGACCCAAGACCCTTAAGGCTTGGGTCCCCCAATCTAACTAATTTCTTGGTTGGTGTGTGCAGGAGCTGCTAAGGAGGATTATCAACTTATGGTATGTTGATAGTGGCTGCTCCAGGCACATGACGGGGGATGAGAGATTGTTGACTGAGTTTGAAGATTATGATGGTGGACATGTGAATTTTGCGGGTGCTAAAGGTGGTAGAATTACAGGACGAGGAAAAGTGACCAATGGGAAGATCACACTGGACAAAGTGAACTATGTGGAGCAGCTTAAACACAATCTGATGAGCGTGTCACAAGTCTGCGACAAGGGTCACTCGGTCCATTTTACCAAGAATGAAGCATTAGTGTTGAAACCAGGTTTGGAGATTCCGGACGATTGGATAGTGATGCGAGCACCAAGGAGAAATGACACTTATGTCATGGACATGGGTGCTAAGGATCCAACTGCAGTGGTGGCGTGTTTACTATCAAAAGCATTTGAAGCTGAATCGATGTTGTGGCACAGACGCATGGCCCATATTCACTATCGAAAAATGAATTACCTTGTTAAAAATGAGCTAGAAAGGGGTTCCAATGCAGAGGTTTCACGTGGAAGATAAATGTCTTCCATGTCAAAAAGGAAAACAACATAAGAAACCTCACAAATCTAAAATAGTAAATTCCACAGATGCCCCTTATGAATTACTTCACATGGATTTATTTGGTCCAGTGAACGTGAGGAGCATAGGTGGAAAGTACTATTGTCTTGTTGTAACTGATGATTACTCACGATATTCATGGGTTTTCTTTTTAGGTACAAAAGATGAGACGGCGGAGATGCTGATAGATCTTTTTACGAAATTGGAAAACGTTCATGAAGCAAGGATCAAGAGGATAAGGAGTGATAATGGCACGGAGTCCAAGAATCGGATTCTGGATCTCTATTGTCTTCGCAAGGGAATTGAACATCAATATTCTGCTCCTTAGACACCTCAACAAAATGGAGTAGCTGAGAGGAAAAACAGGACGCTGATTGAAGCTGCTAGAACAATGCTTTCAGATTCAAAGCTACCAGTTCTTTTCTGGGGAGAAGCTGTGAATACAGCTTGCTATGTCCTAAATAAAGTTTTGACCGTTAAGCGTTTTAACAAAACTTGTCATGAATTAATGTTTAACGAGAAACCAAACTTAAAAGGCTTTGAACCATTTGGATTACCCTGCACCATTGTGCGAAATAAAGATAAACAAAAATTCGGTGAGGTGGCTGACGATGGCTACTTTCTAGGATATGTGCCTGGCACACCGAATAAAAGGGTTTTTAATCTAAAAACTGGTAAAATTGAGGTTGTTTACAATGTTGAAATTACTACATACAAACCTCAACAATCAACGAGTGGTCCACCTATATTATATGATTATGATAGTGTTTTTAAATCATTTAATATTCCTGAGTTTCCAAATGCAGATGATTCTCAGTTGATTCAGACAATGATTAGTGAAGATGATGAAGGCGGGTTCATGCCTAGATCGAATGTTGATATGACAGATGCTCTAGAAACTTCCCAAGGTGCTGCTAATACTGATTCAAGCGATAGTGAACCTGAACCCATTCAGGGGGAGGATTTCATTAATCTGTTTGCAAATTAGAATGTTCAGGAGATTGGTTCAAACCTGGGTGATAATTTAGAACTTGATGCCGTTGCTACAACACGAGTTAACAGAGATCATCCAGTTGACATGATACTTGGAGATCCTACTGCATGTGTTCAGACAAGGAGAAGCATAGTAGCGAATTCTGGTTTATTTGTTTCGATTGAGAAGACTGGGATTGTGAACGAGTGCTTGTATAGTTTTTTTATTTCCCAAGAGGAGCCGAGGAACATTCACATGGACAATTCATGGGTTGAAGCTATGCAAGAGGAATTGGCCCAGTTTGCAAAGTTGAAGGTTTGGGAGTTAGTTGACCTACCTAAAGGTGAAAAGGAAATAGGCACTAAGTGGGTGTTTAAGTGCAAGAAAGATGACAGAGGAATTGTGACGCGAAACAAGGCTCGATTGATTGTCAAAGGTTTCAATCAGCAAGAAGGGATAGATTACAATGAAGTGTTTGCACCAGTGGCAAGGTTGGAAGCAATTCGTTTGTTTCTAGCTTTTGCTTCATTTAAGGGCTTCAAAGTTTTTCAACTAGACGTGAAGAGTGCATTTCTTTACGGGAAAGTCCAAGAAGTGGTGTATGTCTCACAACCAGATGGGTTCATTGATCCATATTATCCAGATCGAGTTTACAAACTTGATAAGGCTTTGTATGGACTACATCAAGCACCTAGGGCGTGGTACGAGACACTGTCAACACATCTGATCAAGAATGGTTTTGAAAGAGGTCAGATTGACAGTACACTGTTCATTAAGAGGAAGAAGGAAGATTTTCTGCTGGTACAGGTGTACGTGGATGACATCATTTTTGGGTCATCAGATGAAAACATGTGTCAAGAGTTCGAGAAGGTGATGAAGAGCAAGTTCGAAATGAGCGCTATGGGTGAGTTGTCTTACTTTCTGGGATTACAAGTTGAACAGAAGGAGGATGGGATGTTTATTCATCAAACAAAGTATGTGTATGACATTTTGAGTCGGTTCAAAATGAATGATTGCTCTACTTTCAACACACCCATTTGCGAAAATCACAATCTTGTCCTAGATCACGAAAGTACTGAAGACGTTGATCCAACACAATACAGGGCAATGATTGGTTCTCTAATGTACTTGACTGCTTCAAGACCCGACATCATGTTTGCAGTATGCTTGTGTGCCAGATATCAGGCAAATCCAAAAGAATCACACATGAAAGCAGTGAAGCGGATTCTTCGTTACTTGAAGGGGAAACCTAAACTTGGGTTGTGGTATCCAGCTGATAGTGATATGAATTTTGTTGCTTACACTGACTCAGACTTTGGAGGATGCAAGTCAAACAGAAAGTCTACAACAGGTGGTTGTCAGTTCTTAGGAGGCAGGATTGTGTCTTGGCAATGCAAGAAGCAATCTTGTGTGTCTACCTCTACATGTGAAGCTGAATATATTGCTGCGGGTAGCTGCTGTTCTCAAGTTCTCCGGATACAACAGCAGATGCACGATTACGGTTTGGATTTCACTCGTACTCCTATTATGATAGACAATAATGCCACAATTTCAATAACAAATAATCCCGTGAAACACAGTCGCACAAAACATATTGACATACGTCATCATTTTATACGGGATTGTGCTGAAAAGAGACTAATTGAATTACATCGAGTCGACACACTAGATAACCTGGCAGATCTTTATACTAAAGCTTTTGACAGGGCTCGCTTTGAACATTTAGTCGAACTCAACGGGATGAGGAATCATGAATAACTGGTTTTTCATAAGAATTTTGTAAAGAGTTTACTGCTTTTCTTAAAAATCAAAAATACAAAAACATTGAAAAATCAAAAACATAAAAAAATAGAAAATAAAAAATGAGTTATCACTGTGTGAAAAAGAAGAAATGATAGTAAATCAGCAAGTTAGACTGTCACACTGAAAATGAATTAAATTGCTTAAGTGTGATAGCAGCTTCATCATATGATGTACCAGTAGGCAAAAGCATGAAATAATCAACTTACCAATGTGATATAAACTTAAATGAACTGTGTATGAGTGGGGAACACATCAGTGGTGTATGGTTTAATGACCTTAAATCTTGCGTTGATAGATTGCCAAAATCTGAGGTTTTGGGTCTTTATACTGTTTATTTCATCCAAGGATATCAGGGTTGTCCTTCTGCTGCATCCAGATACATGTTGACCTAGGCACAACTAGGATATCTTAAAAGAGCTAAAAATGCCAAAACCCCGAAAATGAAGAAGCTCTCCTAGAGAGTCATTCAAATGTGCAAAATGCATAATTCGTATCAAAAATGGGATTTGTCTTAGCCCTCGTTAGATATTTTGGTCTCTTTGTTGTACGGAAGTACTGACCTGATCACCAATTATCTAAACGTTGAAAAACAAAACGGATGAATTCAGTATACTCACCTACTACGATGAATCTTTGTGCATACCTTGATCGCGGGGGTATATCCTAAAGTGGGACACGCTAGTATATCAGTAATAAAATTACCTTAACGTATCATAGGGTAATGGTACTTGAAATGTTCATGCATTTTGCTTAAGAGGACAAATATACTGGTAATCGTTTTGGACTGCTTTTCACGAAAAATTAAATAAAGAATTATCTAATAGTGTGAAAATAGTTTGATTGTGCTGATATGATCTTCTTACCAGTGATTCTCAGAAAAACAGAGTGTTTATTACTTTTGTTATTTACTTGCTTTTAGAAAAATATAAAAATCCAAAAATAGTGTTTTTTTCTGTTAAAAATTCTTAATGTACGGAAAACTGTTATTCTTGGAGGAATTGTTACTGATAGGGGGAGACGGTGTTAGAAAGTGAGTTAAAAATTTTAAATCATGCGGGTTATAGGGTGTGTGATTAAAAAGTTTTGCGTGTTGGTGATAACTTGAAAATGCTTAATCTGTGATACAGTTTAACTATCTCTTGAAATATAATAATTTATTTAACTTTGTTGAAAAATTCTTATGGTTTCTCGAGATGTTTGTTTTATAGTATACAGATTGAAGCGGTATGTTGCTGAGAAGTTCCTGAGTTTTGAAGAGATGCGAGTTTGATTGGATGCATGGTAGATCCTCCTTTCTACATTGCAAACAAGTTGAAGAGTTTGAAGATTGCTATACATATGCTGAACTTGAGTTTACTCAAACGCTAAAGTTTTTGAAGATTTGGTGATTGGATGCATCAGCTTAGGGGGAGTCTGTTGCTGACAGAAGCTATTAAAGCTGAAGCTATCCAAAAGACCAAAGACATTGCAAGATTACATGAAGATTGCAAGATGACTGAAGACAAAGTTATTTTATGAAGCTATTGTCAAGGGGGAGTTTGTTGGTGCATATTTGTGACAACAGCTTAGATTTGGTCTTTGGATATCTTGTAATTAGTTAAACGATAGATAGTTAGCGGGTTTAGCTTTGTATTAGTGGTATAATAGAGTTTGGGCTAAACAAAACCCAGTTTGGGTCATAGGTGGACGAATTAGGCTTTGCCCATGTAGGAAACCTTAGCCCAAGTAGCAACCTTGTGTTATATAAACAAGGTTATGCTTTAGGGTTTAGGTTAATCAGCCAAAACAAAGTTTGTGAGGATTTCGTGAGAGCATTTAGAGCTTGGACGAAATTGAGTGTGTGAGGGGTTTGATTGATTGTAATTCTTGTAATTGATAATCAATAGAAACCCGGGTTGATTGTGAATTGCTTTCTACTAGTTTCTATGACATTCTGATCAAGAGGATTCCACACTCTTGATTGGATTGACAATTCTGTGAAAGATCCATACATCAAGGGGACCTACAAAAGCAAACAACTTCAGCATGGTTTTCGCGAAGAAAGTCCATGCCTACTATGATATCAAAACTACCGAGCTGCATCGGAATAAGGTCGATTAGAAAGATGTGATTGTTAAGTTCGAGGGTACAATCACGAAGAACAGAATTGACAGCGACGGTTCTTCCGGTGGCAACTTCAACATCGAACGTCGAGGGGAGATGGGCGCGCTTACGATTAAGGAGCTTTTGGAACTCAAACGATACAAAACAGTTATCGGCTCCAGTATCAAATAAACACGAAGCATAAATACCATTCACAAGGAACGTACCATTGACCACGTTGTTGTCAGCTTGGGCTTGGCGCACATTAATGTTGAAAGTTCGAGCGCGTGCTGCTTGTTGCTGTTGTTGCTGAGGCTGTTGCTGCTGCTGCTGCTGCTGTTGCTGTTGCTGCTGAGGCTCTTGCTTCACAACCCGATTGGGGCACATGTTTGCGAAGTGGTTGGGATCACCACACGCAAAGCAGACTCTAGCATTGATCGCGGGTGTCTGAGCCGCTTGTTGGCCTGGAGGAGCAAGAAGCAGAGCTTGATGAGCAGTAGCTGGAGCTGGAGCTTGACGAGCACGGCAGTCGGTGGTGAAATGACCGTACATGTTGCAATTCGCACAGAATCGGCAAGCGATACCAGTCGGGTGGTGGTGTAGGTGCAAATAGGGCAAAGCGGGTGTGGCCCAGTATATGCACGCTTAGCAAGCGGTGCATTTGCCACAGGCGCCGCTACTTGACGCTGTGATCGCACAGTTCTTGTTGCTGGAGCTGTTGTTGATCTCCTCTTGCGACGAGAGGCCTTTGAAGACTGAGGAATGGCGGTGGTTTCAGCGGTTGGTGCGGTGGTAGCTTGGTGCAGATTCTTGGGGACTTTATCCCAGAAGCCAGCCCTGACTCGTTTGTCGTTGATTTCAGCGGCAAGCAGATAAGTTTCTTCGATTGTTGCTGGTTTGTTAGCTTGCACAAAATCTGCGACACAATCCGGCAGAGCTCGGATATACTTCTTGATCGTTATCTCAGGAGTCTTGACTTGATCAGGACAGATTATACTAAGCTGCTTGAAGCGAGCAATTAAAGCAGCGTTTTCACCATCCTTCTGCTTGATATGCCAGAATTCGTCCTCCAACTTTTGGCGCTCGTGGGGAGGGCAGAGCTCTTCCAGCATGACATCCTTCAACTCATCCCACGTCAAACCATAAGCTGCATCATTTTCGCGTTTGTTTCTCTCGGCCGTCCACCAATCTAAGGCTCGGGATTGGAAGACGCCGGTCGCGTTGAGAGTGTGGAGATTATTGGGACAGCCACTCTGGCGCAAGGTAACCTCGATCGAATCGAACCATTGGAATAAGGCCGTAGCACCATCTTTGCCAGTGAATTCGAACGGTCCGCAAGCTTTAAACTGCTTGAAACTAAAGGCAGCCTTAGGAGTTTCAGTCCTTGACTCCTCAGAAGATTTGCTAGCATTCTCGTTTATCTCGCTGAAAATATGCGAAACGACTTTTGCTACCGAATCAGCGATGAGTGCCGCAAGGCGTTTGTCTCTCTGTTCTCGGCGAGCATGTCGATAGTAACGGGGTCAAGATGTCGACATTGTCTGCAACAGACATCGTCATGGGACTCAGACATAACATAATCAAATCTCACCTCACACGCCTAATGTTACTAAAGCTCAGGAACGCGTTCACGTATCTCTTAAACATATAGGCACATAAACACAGATTCACATAAGCACATAAGCACAGAAGCACATAAGCATGTAAAGCACAGAAGCACAAGAGGCAGTCAGAATACAGAAACCTATCATTCACAGTCCGCGAGCGTTTGTGAATAGCGATCACGATTAGCGAGCACACAGCGAGTAGTATAGCACAGCGTATAACGTAACATGCGATCATCCACAAGTATCAGTGATTTGTCAGTGTTTTGAGGTAGATGTGTAGTGCGGTTCATACGTGTTGATCGAAACAAAGTGTGAAAAGCGAAAAATCCACCAAAATCGAAACATGAAACAGATAAAATCACATAAGGCACATAATATCCATGTAAGATATCAGAGTCGGCAGTTGCGAGCTCAGAATCGAAACACATAAAAATCGAGAATGGATTGTCTGCGGCTGTTAGACGTCGACTACCCAAAGCGTTTCGACTATTCATAAGGGCTTTTGGTACGCACTTTGGCCTTCTGGACTGTGTTCTTGCCTCAATCCGGGCAGTCGGCACGCGTCCTTCCAGTGATTGTGTGACTTCAAGTCGTTGAAGTCCGTCGAGACTTTGGTGAGAGTCTTGTTAAAACAAAATAGAACACGGATCAAGTTACCAAGATTCGGGTTTCACCCCTAACTTAATAACTTTGTTCCTATTTTGATAAAATAGAGAGGAAATTTGGGTCGAAGTACGGATTTCACTCCTGATTCAGCGCAAATTCTCCTGTTTATAGGTAAAAACGCGGGTCGAACAAGCGATTTAGTCGAGAGTTTGCGGTTTTCACACCTAATCTCAACCTAATCACATTTGCATACAGTGATAGTGTAGTGTAAGCGAGAATATCGAGAAATAATAGGTGAGCTTGTACAAAACCCCTAGCGGGTGTGCACAAGTCTGTCTATTAGTACTTAACTATAGTCTAGGTCATTTCTAAGACATCAACCCGGACTAGGTCGAGTCTTGCCTAATTCCCTATAGTTATGGCTCTGATACCAATCTGTCACACCCCAACCGATAGCGGAATCATCGGGGCGCGGCACTGAGTGAAACAGATTGTTCAAGAGAAATTCCATAACAACTACATTACCGGATAGTTAATATTATGTCCCATACCATAACCCATCAAGCAAAATAGGTTATTACAGATAGCGATATCTCAAAAACAATAACATGTTCCGACAACTCAGGTTTACAAATAGATAATTCGTTTATTGGTTTCTAGGACTCTTTCCTAGCCTCGATTTCATCACACAGCAAACAAGGCGTCCTATCATCTTAAGCACCTGCCACATACGTTAAAGTAAAAGTCAATACACATAGTGTAAAGGTCAGCATACAAGTTTAATAATAGCATAATAGAGTTCGAAATCGTTTACGCATAACCAGCACGTACAACGTGTAATGTGATGCCATAAGTTATCGACAAAGATCCTATCAATACCAAAGACTGCGGGTTGACTGCGTAAGGCAGTTCGCAACACATTTCGCCACTGCGATCATGTGAGTAATGGTCCTTAACAACCCCTGAGTAAACAGGTGCTGAGTCCAAACTATAGTACTATCGTTGCTAAGGTAGGTAGCCAGTAATCTATGTGTAAACATAACAAACAAGCATTCATCGAGTCACGTATACATGCAGTAGTGGTTAGCATTAAAGTATAGCGTAGTGTGTTTGATGTGATTTAGAATAAGTAACGTATGTAACACCCAAAAGTGCATAAAGCAAAAAGGGTTCGAGTATACTCACAGCGATGATGGATTGAAGGGAGCGCTTAGAGCGAGATTAGCCTGATCAGAACGATAGCATAAACGATAAGCGACGTGTAAAACGGTGTAAGGAACCAAGTGTCAAACAGCAACCCGATCGGAGGGCAATCCGATCGGACGGTCATTCGATCGGATGGCCATTCGGTCGGACTGACACCTTACTTGGGTGGAACGTGTTTGTGTATGACGGTTTGACTTTTAAAGTATTCGTTGTAGTATTTTGTAAACAGAGAAGTATCTCTACCCTTCAGGTCGGTCGATCGAACGGCAGTCCGATCGGACGGCGACCCGTTTGGTGAGACTTTTCTCAGAGAACAAGTTCGCAGCAGTCTTATCATCCCATCAGAAAGTCTACCGATCGGGTGGCAATCAACTAGAACTGGTTATGCATTGAACATGTTGAAAATTGTTAAGTGCTAAACCCCAAGCGTCACCCGATCGGATTGCGGGTCGATCGGATGACAGTCCGACCGGATAGCAATCCGATCGGACGGTGGTCCATCCCGCGATCTGATCGTGTTGTTGCTCGGTGTTTTGCTTAGTTTTGCGGTTTAATCGAGATGGTATGACGACGTCTTAGACAACAGAAACTCTCCCATCAGAACCAAGCAACCCGATCGGACAGGAACCACCCTGACCAGGTCGGTTAATGGTTCATGACGGTTGATCATGTCTAACTCGTAATCATCATCTCTTGGATAGAATGCAGATCTGGAACTGATTCATCACTAAGAATGAGTAGAAGATCAGAACCAGGTCCGATTCCATCGGGTTTGAGTGCATTGAGTGTAAAAGATGTGAAAAGTTAGGATAGACATTCCTTTCAACTTTTTTATACTTGAAAACACTTAGATTTGTATGAAAACATTGTTTAATCATGTGGAAATCGCTCAGATTCAAGTTGTTCTTGGTGGAATGAAGCCAAAACATGAAGTTCATAAGAACACCATGGTGACATCATCTTAGAACACCTCAAATCCACTGATTTCACGGTTAAAAGTTGAGATTCAAAAGATAGAAAGGTGTAGGGATGCGTGTAGATCGAGAAAGTACAAGATTTAGTGTTAGGATCTGAGTTTGGTTTTGATTGTGTTTTACGTTTGAATTAAAATGGAATATGAATGAGTAATGCAGCGAAATATAAATGGAAACAAACTTTGCACACAATCAAACAGGAGAATTGCTTTCAACACACATTTTCAACAAATAACCGAATGATTGAATTTATTTCATCAACGATTACAATTGCATGCATGTAACACCTCAGCCTGAGCTCATAGTGATTTGTTCGTACAGGAAGAAAGATGGTGAAGAGCTAATAGAACAGTACAGGGTACTGTTCTATTTATAGGCATGGACAAACCACTATGGCATCTATGCTGACGTCACCATGAAAGTGACATCTAACCTCCTAACAAACTCTAACAACTGATCTATACAAACACTGCTTATGCTAACAACTGCTATACAATACATTTCATAATTAAACTAAACTACTCCTGAGTCCTTCAACTGGTGTGAACCCAACAGTACTTGTTGTGACCCAGCAGAGCTTATAGCAGTAGATTGAACAACATGGCTTTAGTCTTTATCAGTCTTAGACTTGATCAGCAGTTGTAGGTCAGCAGTTGTACCGATCAGTGGATTGGAGTTCATCAGATGTTGAAACCACTTTCAAGGGGAGAGACTTGTATACATAACTTCTGCTTATTCTGGATCTACTGCCCTGATCCAGTTTTGGCTTTAATTATCTGTTCCTCTAATAGGGTTCAATCCCAACAATCTCCCCCTGGAACAGATAATGCCAAAACCTTTCATTATTTGTAGATCTTTATTGCCTCATCAGCAGTTCCCTTATTTTCCCTTTGAGTTGTAACACAAAGTTTAAGGCATCCGTGTCATCTTCATCCCTGCTAAGTGGAAGATCAAGGAGATCCTGCAAATCTTCAAGACTTAGGCCAAGTGCTTGTTCCCTTGTTGTAAGGACCTTCAAAAATATCCCAAAAATGACCCACAAGTGAAAACCCGGACCCCTGAAACCCTAATGTGCATGAAAAGTCAAGAAATCAAGGTTCTTGAGTTTCAGGCGGGCCGCATAAAGGTTAGCTTATCCTTACGCGGGCCGCGACAACTCATAATATCTCCGGAACAGCAAACAGGCCACGTGTCGCACACGTGGCAGCCCTAGGTGTGACACGCTAGCCCTAGTCTACGATTAGGAGGCCCTCGCGGGCCGCGTAAAGATTGGCTTATGGTTCACGCGGGCCGCGACAGAACCAAATTTCACCTATAAATTGAAATGGCCATGAGCAGTTCACTGATGTCGAAACCAAAACTCAAAAACGAAGTTTGGCTGCTCAAATTCGAAATTTACTTTTACAATAGCGAGGCGCTGCTACGATACAGGGTATTAACTCGATCGCTGCAACGATTCAATGTCCGATCGATTGAAACTATCAGATGGATGTTTAAGTGCTGCCCACATTAGGGCCATACTTTGTCATTAGTCGTGAATTCTACGGATGTTTAAGTATAGTACTTTGTCATTAATCGTGAGGGTTTTAGTCTCGTGAGTTAACGTAAATGCTGTATTAGTTACTGACCTAGTTCGTATGCATTGTTATTTAAATTAGGTTACAAGGCTAATCAGTAGGCTAAACTCTGCCTGTATAAACCTGCAATGTGAGTCATTCTCTTTTTATCAACATATTTTTACAATACTCCAATCATTTTCAAAAGTTATAATTACAGGGATTAAGTCATGGTTATCTTAAATCACTGGCTAGTGGGGTATTGTGCACATTACTAATTTCTCACGGTTAGGCTAATAAATCCTAACAGTGATAATCATCACTACTTGGGGAAGGACCCAATAGTGGTATGACCATCGTCACCAGGTGACACAGCACCAGATAAAAATAAGATAGAAGCCATTGTAATCGCTCTTATGCTGTAAATTAATAACTAATGTGTCATTTTACATACCTGAATGACTCGCCAGCATTTCCCGCTGATAAAATATTTTTAAAACATGTTTCAGGCGACCTGCTGTGAATCAAGAAAAACGTGTTACGGAGCACTAACCAGCTTGAAGGGGTGGCTCAGTTAAAATGAATAAACATGCTTTATAAATCAGGGAATTTACTTGTGAAATTCCTCTTTTGTAAATTACGGGGTTTATCCCGAATTATGGAATAAAATAATCGGGCATTTTCGAGTTTTAAAAAGAACCTGGTAAAATCTTCCGCTGTCAAACTCAATTAATAAATACCACGGGAGTTTCTGTCCCGCGGCTTTCGGCCCGGGTAAAACCGGGGGTGGGGGCCATGATAGAAAAGGTGGTATCAGAGCCACTGATTTAAGCCAATTAAGTATTTAAAATACTTAATTTTCCTGATTGCCATCCTGTGATTCTTGACTATCTGTTAATTTACAATATGGGTAAGCAAAGAATTTCGGACATCTATCATAAATTAGATAGTTCACCGAAAGATAAGGGAACTTCATCCCAATCAAATTCCTCAAGATACTCAGCAGATACTGAGGAAGGAATATTTGTTCGTAAGGCACAGTTTGAAAAACCACTTACCCCTAATAAAAGAAGTTGGATTATTAGAAAAAGTCAAGAGAAATACAGAAGTCACAACCAAAAGGAATGATAAGGGATAAGGAAACCTAGGAAATAGGCAGTAAACCACCATGGGAAGATGAATTAGACCAACAATGGGAAAATCTCTACATGTTAGCCACTACCGCAGTAAATGCTAACTTCTAGTTAAATTACCAAACCAGTACCAGCACCTACGACACCTACGAGCCAGAAACTTTAAACTATTAAATAACCACTAGTATATTTCAGTTGTAATAAATATCTAGCAGTAGTTCGTTTTAATCAAATAAATTGTATTTAAGTTTTCTAAATTGCCATTCTGTGATTATGTGAATGACAAAATTTTAACCTAGAATTTTGTGTGTTTCTTCATAACTGCTAAACAGCATGAATGAATTATCCGAAGCTCTTGAGAATCTCAATCTCTATTCTGTTAATGTGGAAGTTTCTAGAGACTTTACCGGTTATCGTGCCGACGTAGAGGAACCTATGGAATTTCAAACTCAACCACCGGAGAAACCCAAGCCAAAGAAGAGAAGAAGAATTGTGGGTTGGAGACGTGTGCACAGGAAGAAACCAGCGACACAGAAAGTTACCAAGACAGAAGATCCTAAAGGAAAAGGCATGAAAATAGAGATTGGGGAAAGTTCCAGGCAAGGCCAGGAAATGCCACCCTGGGAAGAACTGGATCATAAACTAGCACTTAGTGATCTCATCGGACCTGCCGGTGAAAACCTTTTTAACTACCCAGCAGAAGCACAACTTCCAGTTGATTTAGAGCCTGAAATACTAGATCCTATTATCCACTCCCAACCTCTACCAGCAGAGTTAGAAGAATGGTGGACCACCGACTAGCAGTTCCAGAATCTCCTGAACAACCCTGATACCTTTTTCCCTCAGTTTGACCCCGAGCCTCCACTACACCCACCAATGAGCAATGAGAAGTTAGCTGAACTTCGCCATTTTGGGGAAGAGCTGATGGATGCAGGGAACATAATCCGAGAGGTAGGGGAGAGAATCTCCTGGAAGTACGACGAAAGGGAGCGTCGTTTCTGAAAAGCCAGCTGACGGGATAGAATGTGGTTGTAGGAATGTGCGTTTAATAATAATAATACAATCATAAAAATATAATTATGTGTAATAACTTAAAAATAAAACTTTTGTAAGATAACAAGTGTGTACGGATGCCTATTATAAGATATAAAATATCGAAAGTCGAAAGATCGACAATTTTGGCTATACGTGTTGACATGATTATATGCAATTGTTTTGTTATATTTAGTTATTAATTATTTTATGCTAATCACTTATATAAATTAATTACCAGATGGCAAACGCTGGTAATGAACCCGTTAACGAAGTGAATCAATCTGAGCAAAACAATGAAGATCAGTTTCTGAATAGGCAAGATATCGAGAATATCGTTGCTCAGGGAATAGCCAATGCTATTCCAGCAATACTTGTTGCTGCTCGAAATCCAGTTGAACCTCAAATTATTCCGAGTAAACGTACTCATGAGGACAACTTCAGTAATAGTGTAAACGGAGGCGGCAACAACAATAATAACAATAACGATGATGTACTGCAAGCCCCAATTCTCAAAAGAATGAAAGCTGCAACGCCTGGTTGCACGTATAAGGAATTTCTTGCCTGTAAACCAGCTGAATTTGCAGGCAATGAAGGGGCGACTGCGGCGCTGCGTTGGTTAGAGAAAACCGAAGCAGTAATTACAATAAGTAAATGTGCTGAAGAAGACAAGGTCATGTACTCGTTGCATCTTTTTAAAGAAGGAGCGTTAGAATGGTGGAACACCGATCTACAAGCTAAAGGAAGGAATGTGGCGTATGCTATGAACTGGGAAGAATTTAAGAGTCTCGTAGAAAGAACATTCTGTCCCGCGTATGAAAAGGAACAAATGATGAATAAGTTCCTGAATCACCGGATGGTAAGTGTTGATTGTAGAGGGTATACTTCAACTTTCTTCTTCTATGCTAGAGTGGTACCAACCCTGGCTTCGCCAGAACCGGTACTTATTTCTCGCTATATTTGGGGCTTAATTAGCGAGATCCGTAATATTGTCAAAGCGGCGAGACCCCGCACGATCGATGATGCGGTGGAATTAGCCAATACTCTGACTGACGAATTGGTGTGGACAAGAGAAGAAACCCGAAAAAAGGAAGTAGCCCAAAAGATTACCCAGGGATTCCGTATGGGTAACCGTAGCAATTTCAAGAGAAAGGGAACTGGGCAATCTTCCACTGTTCCATTTTGTAATACCTATAAAAGAAAGCATTTTGGTAGATGCAAAGGGTATTGCAATTTCTGCAAAATTCCGGAGCATCAAGAAGAAGATTGCAGGAAGAAGAAAGCAACAGTCTGCTACAATTGTGGAGAAGCTGGACATTTTAGGCCAGAATGCCCGAAATTAGTCAAACCAGCTGATAACAAAGCTAAACCTACAGAAGGAACTACCAAGAAAAATGTAAGAGCCTTCCAACTGACTACTCAGGAAGCAGAGCTAATCCCTGATGTGATAGCTGGTACGTTCCTAGTTCATGAAGTTTATGCAAAAGTATTATTTGACTCTGGTGCAAACCAAAGTTTTATAAATACTTCATTCTGCCAAGCTTTTAATTTACCCTTAACCAACCTTAGGCAGATTTTTATAGTCGAAATGGCAGATTGGAATTCTGTTAACATAGATAAAGTTTTGCGAGAAGGAAAAATAGAACTCGTAGGCCATAAATTTTCAGCAAACCTGTTACCTATGAAATTAGCTGAATTCGATGTGGTGTTAGGAATGGATTGGTTAGTAGCCAACCATGCTCGAATTCTTTGTGATAAAAATTCCATAGAGATTCATACACCAACAGGAGAATTAGTGGTGATTACAGGATATAAGCCACGAAAACCACTGAAATTCATTTCAGTAATGAAGTTGGTCAGTTATTCACGAAAACAAGAAATGGTGTATATGATTTCAGTAATCAGTAACACGAAAGGTAAGGAACTTAAGGAAATTCCAGTAGTATCAGAATACCCAGAGGTATTCCCAGAAGAACTACCTGGATTACCACCTGATAGGGAGGTAGAATTTAGAATTCATCTAATTCCTAGAACTACACCGATAGCCAAGGCACCTTATCGGTTAGCACCCACTGAAATGCTAGAATTGAAAAAGCAGTTAAATGAATTATTAAGTAAAGGATTCATACAACCTAGTTCATCCCCGTGGGGAGCCCAGTGTTGTTTGTGAAAAAGAAAGATGGTTCGATGCGAATGTGTATCGACTATAGGGAATTGAATAAGGTTACAATTAAGAACCGATACCTCTTACCTAGGATTGATGATCTTTTTGATCAACTTCAGGGAGCTAGATACTTTTCTAAGATCGATTTACGCTCCGGATACCATCAGTTGAAAGTACAAGAAAAAGATATACCTAAGACTACTTTCAGAACTAGGTACGGTCATTACGAGTTTACAGTCATGCCATTTGGGTTAACAAATGCTCCTGCAGCATTTATGGACATGATGAATAGAATTTGTAAACCGTACTTGGATAAATTTGTAATTGTCTTCATCGACGATATACTTGTGAATTTTCTTTTACCCTTTTTACCCATCCCATCCATAAGTAATGAGATACTCACTGGGAGGGTTTTTTTTTAACAAGTCCTTATTCCAGAATCATTTTGCAGCAATGTTTTGAGAGATTTGGTCATTTCTGCACATACTTACGCCAAATTTCTCATTACCCATGATCTGGACATTTTTTACTTGCTAATTTTCTTAATGTATTCTTAACAAAATTGATTTTGGTCCTTTTGAAGGATTCTCAACCTGTTTTTCAATACATAAGATCTAAATGACTAAAGTTTTAATTTCCCTCTTTTTGTGTAAACAAAAACACTAATGTTTTTATGAACATAGGTTTTTGTTGACCTGAGGTTAATACCTTAGCAGCAAACATGATAGAAACACCAAAAACTTCATAACAACAATTGAAATCAATTTTCGTAAATAATTTTACCATAGTTATCAGATATATTTTCAGATCTGAAAACTGTAGGTGGTTTATGTATGATATCACTTGTTATGTGAATTTTGTGTGTCCTATGACATCTTGGTTGTTTTACAGAGCCATTGAGTAGTCACTTTGAACGTGATTTCTCGTTACTCTGTTTTTCAACTAAATACAATAACCCTTAGTATCAATGAATTTTGAGCTGAACTGTTATGTCAAATTGACTGTTAGATCGAATTTGACTGTCCAGGCTCTGATACCAATTGTTAGGATCAGAGGCTCTCATGATTGTGCTTGTTTGTATAACTTAAACAAATCAATAGAGATGATCAGAGTTTAAGTGCAGCGGAAATGAACAACAAACTTTGTAAACACAATCATAAAGAGAAATAGATTTGATAAACACACGAATTGCATCAGTCGAAAGATTACAAAGTAAATCAAAAGATTACAAAGTATGCTTACAAATAAAACTCCCCCTCAGCCTGATGCTCCAAGGTTGATTGCACACAAGATTAAAGGATTGGACTAGAGGAGAAGAACTCACTAAGTCAATCAAATGTAACAGTACAGGGTACTGCTCCATTTATAGGCAAACCAAACCACTGAAGCATCTCAGCTGACGTCACCATGAAAGTGACGTCTAACAACCTAACAACCTGTAACCAGTGTTCCTATACAAACATTGTTATCCTAACCACTGACATTATACAAAACAAGTGACACCCTAAACTACTGCTTTCTCCTTTCATCAGTGTTTTCCTCAAGGTTGATCTGTCCTTGAGTGGGCAGTCCTTTAGCATCAGTAGATTGAACCAGCAGTGTTTACTTCTTAGCAGTCTTTAGGGCTTTATCAGCAGTTTGAAGGACAGCAGCTGTTCTATACGGACAGTGGATAGAGGACCATCAGATGTTAGAATCACTTTCAAGGGGAAAGTCTAATGTAAACAGCTTCTTATTATGAATCCACTGTTGTGATCCGGTTTTGGCTCTTATTATCTGTTCCTCTGATAGGGTTCAATCCCAACAATCTCCCCTGGAACAGATAATGCCAAAACCCTTCATTATTCTGGATTTTTATTTTCTCATCAGAAGTTCCTTAGCTTGTCTTTTAAATTCTTCTTCAAAATCCTTGGAACTTGAGTCATCCTCATCCCTGCACAGTGTAAGTTCAAGGGGATCTTATAGATCTTCAACACCAAGGCTTAGTGCTTGTTTCCTTGATATGTACTTCACATCACCATTGGATCTGATCAGGGTCAATACATAGGTCTTTTGATCAGAGAGCCACTTTAGTATTTTTGAACCCAATGGGTTTCTTGGGAGAGGTTTATTTACAGATGAGTTGGGAGATTTTGGCCTTGTAAATATTTGTGAAGCAGTATCCTGAGCTTTTGCTAGCTCAGAATTTTCAGACATTTGTTGGAAAGCCATTTATATGACATCATTTGCTGCAGCTATATCTTCTACAACTTCTTTGTCAATCTGCTCTTGTCTCTTTTGTTGATCTAGCTCAATGTCTGATATTTCTGCTGAAATGTTTGGTGATGATGGTTTGTTTAAAACCTTTTTGGCAAGGTCTTGAAGCTTTGCTGATCTGTCTTTATCTAAAGCCATTTTCTTGATGGCTTCTTCAAAGTACTCAGCTTCTTTTTCTTTTTCTTCTGCTTTAGTCAGCTGTTTCCTCTTTTCTTGGTTTATCACATTGATAGAGGCATCTGCTGAGGTGGTCAGTGGTTCAGAAATTTTGATCTGCTGCTCTGGCTTTTTGTAGTCAGGCTTCTTTGGAGTGTCAGAAACTGTCATCCTCCTTTTCTTAAGCCTTTCATAAGCCTCATCAGTATACTGCTTTGTCCATTTTGCTATGGCTTTAGCAGTATCCACTTTTGCATCCACCAACTCCTGCTTCTTTCTTTTGTACTCAGATGTAAGGTCAGCAATGAGCTTTTTGTATTTGTTCCAGTTTAGAGCTATCCTCTTCTTGTTTGGATCATTTTTTATTCTTTCAATTATGTTTGCCTCATGCTTTAATGCAACTATTGGCCATTCTTCAAATTGTTTATCTTCAGCTGGATATAATTTTTCTTTCATGATGTATGCAAGATATTCTTTTCTCATTTCTTTTTGTAGATCTGCTTTGGGTGGTAAATTTGCCATTTCTTTGCTCAGATCCTTTGCAAAGTCTTCCATCTGTTTGACTTTGGTGAGCAAAAATTCCATTCTTTCAGAAATGGCTTCATCGCCTTGGTCTTTGCATTCAAGTTTGGCTCTTATCTTAGCTTGCCTTGCTTTGATCTCGAGATATTCATCCATATTTTCTGGGACTATGAAGCCTATGAGAGAAGGAAATCTTCTTTTTGAAGGATCATCCTCAGTGTAGAATTGTCTCATCTCATTTTTTATAGCTTCAGGTTCCAGTGGATATTTTGCAGCCATAGGATCATATTTGTCATCACCTGCCTGAGTTGTTTTTCTTTTTCTGGAGTAAATTTTCTCCAGTGAAGGAATGCATTTGGGAGATTTGTTGATTGGAGTGAAGATGGCTTGAAGTGGAGTGAGAGTGCTTGGACTAACAGGTGTTGAGCCAACCTGTGTTTCAACCACTGTTGTCCTTACAACAGATGTTGTAACATCTGATGTCTTCTGCTTTTTAGTAGGAGGTGATGGTGGTGAGATGGTTTTTGGAGATGATGGTGTTTTTGGTAGGGCAGTGGTGGATGGCTGACAAACAGCTGTTGAAACAACTGGTGCTTCAACCTCTATTGTCATTACAACTACTGATGTGTCAGTAGATGTCTTCTACTTTTGAGAAGGTGGTGGTTTGATGGGTGGTGATGTGGTTGGAATGATGGTTTTTGGTGGAGTAGTGATTTTAGATGATGGTGGTGGTAGGACAGTGGTTGTGGCTGTGGCTGTGGTGGTGTGTGGTGAAGTAGTGTGTGTTGAAGTGATGATTTTAACAATTGCTGACTCTACTGATGTACCAGCAGATGTTGACACAGCAGAAGTTACAACAGTTGTTTGGGTAGATGGTTTAGAAGCCTGCTTTTCTTTTTCTAGTTCAACAAACAGACCATCTTCAATTCCTTTTTTCTTATCCCCATTTTTAGCATTATCTGGAAGGGGGTTATCCATGAAGAGAATAGTGGGAGGAACTTTTCCAGTGGTGCTTTGTATATGAGCCTTGATAGCTTTGATGTCTGCTTGAGTATCTTTAAATCTTAACTCCACCATGTTTGTCAGCATTTGTACATGTATTGCATGCTGCTGATCAGCCATTTGTTTTTGTTTTTCAAGCAGGGGTTGAAATACATTCCATAGCTCATTTGCAGTAGGTGCAGGTTGTGCAGGTGCTTGAGCTGGAACAGCAGTGGATTGTGCTTTTTGAGCTTTTAACAATTGTTGCACCATATCCTTTATTTCAGCAACTGTTGTTTCAAGAGTTTCAACTCTGTCCGTCAATTCCTGATATTTTAAATCATCACCCAATTTAATGGGATCATCTGATTCCCCACCTGCAGTGGTTGTACCAATGTGTGACTTAGGAACTGTGTCCCAAAAATCACCCATTGATGCCCCTTGTTCTTGGTTCTGGGGTCTTCTCTCTTCAACACTTGATAACCTTTTGAGGGTACCAGTGGTTAAAACAAAATCACTGGTGGTTACCAGAGGTGCTATAGAAGAGATTTCCTTCAAGGGAGTCTTATTAATGAAACAACTTTCCAAATGTAGATCTGTTGATCCATCACTTGTAGTTCCTGCTCCACTTGAACTACCACCAAGAGTTACTTGTAACTCAAGGGGTGTAGCCTCCTCAGTTGTTGCTGGGATAGCAGGGGTAGTAGCATCAGACCCAGTCACTTGTGGGAGTGTACTCTCAGTGATAGGTGATAGAGAGGAACTAGTTTGTGTCTGAGCTATAACAGCTGCATGCAACAAGGGTATTATGGATTGTGGTAATGAGAGGGGTGTAGATAAAGGAGTTGAAAGAGATATGTCCTTGGGATCAGGACTGAGGAAGATGGAACCAATTGGATCCAGAGCTTCATAATGTGGGGTCCCTGTGCTTACAACCTGATCCTTTTGTGAGGATCCAGGAGGAGTTTGAGGCAATGGTGGAGATCTTTCTTCCATCTGTTGTGAGGAAGTAGCAGCAGTGGTTTGTGGTGACATTTGTGTTGTCACTGGCATTAGCTCTGGGATCTCATCTTCCAGAGTTGCCTTTTTAGAGGGTTTGGTGGGCTTTTTGGATGATTTCTTTTAGGCCTTTTTGGTGATGGCAGGTGTGGGTTTCAAAGCAGTGGTTGTGCTGCTATGATCACCTGGAGTAGTGGGCTCAGCAGCAGATGTCTGAGGAGCAGTGGTAGCTTCTAAATTCTGCTCAGGCACCTCTGCTTTTGTTTTTGCATGTGTTAACATTCTAGTGAATGTTTCAGGTGTTAAACCTTTATTTGAAAATAAACACCTTGTTTGAGCAGATTTTCATTTTCTTTTCCAAATTTTTGTTTAAAGTAATAACTTAAAAACCTTGGAAAAAATAAAAATACTTTGATGTCAACGTTTTTTACTAAGTCATCAAAGATCTCCTGGGAGTAATAAAAATCTTCATTATGTAAAATGGCATAACCCAGACATTGGATCTTTAATGGTATTTCGTTAAAAGCGGTTGTTTTATTTGAAACACACATTAAAAGTGTATGAAATAAAAATCTAAGTGCAGAAGAAAAATAACCTTTTTGTAAGGTTTCCCTTTTTGTTTGTTCTGCATACCCTCTTTTCAGAAAATCAGTTTTCAACTCGTTTTTGGGAAAAGATGTTTTACCTTTCTGATCATCGAGTTTAAAGACTTTCGGAATAGATTGTGGAGTAATTTAAATTGCTTTACCCTGTATGGTGGAGTTGATGGCTATGACTTTCTCGCCTTGTTTGTCAAGGGTAGCATTTTTCCAGAACTCTCTTTGGGTCGCCAAGTAAATTGGTGCATCTGCTGTTAGCAAAGTTTTGTACTTTGATGCAAACATTATGTCAATGATTGAATCGAAAGTGTTGGTGGTAGTGGGTTTTGTGAGTAGACCCAAGTAGTTGTGAGGGGATTTGTATGGGATTTCAATAGGTTCAGCGGCCATTTGTGTGGCTTCTTTGGGAGATGAAGAAGTGGATGATTTTGATTTCGTCATTTTGATGAGGACGATCAAAGAATGATTTGAGATGGAAAGTGGGAAACAGCTTTAAGAAGAGAAATTTGGTATTCAATTTGACAGTGTAAAACCCTGTTTGGGGTTTTGATCAGGGTTTTATAAGGGAAAAAGTGAAAGCTGACGTGGCAGCGGTTACAAAGATCTGAAGGCTAAAAACTAACCACGTGTCAACCGCTGATGAAGAGATGTTTTATGGAGGACAGTTGTTTTAGAGAACCACTGATGAAGCAAGTATAAGTAGTTACAACGGAAATAATATGAGAACAGTGGGTGATTTTCACTATCAGTAAATAGCACATCAGTGGATAAAACACTGATTTTGAGCATTAGTGCTTATTAGCACATCAGGGGTTGACTTTCAGCAGTGGACAGTAGTTAGAAAGCAGATGTTTGAACAAAATAGTGATTAGGGCAAGGTAATGATAAGGATTTGAAGACTAGTATATCAACAACTATTAGTGCACCAGTGGATAAGCTTTTGACAAATATTTTGAGCATCTGCTGTTCTGATGAAAGGAATGATTTTATCTTGTGAAATCACAATATCATATCTAACATCTGTTGATGGTGATTCTGAAATATCTGCAAGATTGCTATCCTTAACAACATACATTTTAGATGCAAATTGTCAAGTTCAATTTGTCAGCAGCTCTTACAAAGATTTTCATTCAAGGTTTTGCCACATGTCAATTCCAGGTCTTGAAACTTTTATAGATTTCTGACAGTGGTTTAGTATCCCAGTGTTTTAAAAACTGTTAGCAATCAATCTTTGATCTGTGTTAAAACCAAACTTGAGTTTGACATGATCTTGACATTGACACATACACCATTTCCTTTTGATCCATTTTCGAGGATAATATCACCAAAAATAAAGGTTCTATAACATGACAGGAGAATGAAACTTTTACTATCAAAAACTAGTAAAAGTACAAAATATATTATTCTTAAAGAAAAATAAAGAATAATATATCCTGCTTTATTTGAGAAATTCCTTTTCCAGAAAAATAATTAAAGGATTTTCTGAAAACATCACAAAAAGGATCTGGTATATTTCCAATAAAACTCATAATCATATCATACTCAAGTTTATGAAAATGGTTAGTGGTTTAACAATAGTGGTATGAAATTGTAAATACATTTTGACCACTGTTTGGTACCATTTTCTTGTCAGTTGATTGCAAACATGAGGACACATATACACATAAGTTTTTGAAAACCCTGTTATAGATTTTGTTACCATGTGATGATTCTAATAGCTTGTCTAGTCCTCGTGTAAGTTTATTTACTGGGGATACTATTGTTACTTGAACTTCCCTGAACTAATGAATGCACAAAGTTGCTTGTGCTTCATGACCATTGTTACCCCCAATTTTGACTCTTAAGTGTTTTGTATTCATGCTCTTTTCTTTTATCATCAAAAGTTTTTGAGATAAACACACTTATTGAGTACTTGTGAATTTTCTTTTTCCCTTTTTACCCATCCCGTCCATAAGTAATGAGATACTCACTGGGAGGTTTTTTTTTTTTTTTTTTTGTACAAGTCCTTATTCCATAATCATTTTGCAGCAATGTTTTGAGAGATTTGGTCATTTCTGCACATACTTACGCCAAATTTCTCGTTACCCATGATCTGGACATTTTTGACTTGCTAATTTTCTTAATGTATTCTTAACAAAATTGATTTTGGTCCTTTTGAAGGATTCTCAACCTGTTTTTCAATACATAAGATCTAAATGACTAAAGTTTTAATTTCCCTCTTTTTGTGTAAACAAAAACACTAATGTTTTTATAAACATAGGTTTTTGTTGACCTGAGGTTAATACCTTAGCAGCAAACATGATAGAAACACCAAAAACTTCATAACAACAATTGAAATCAATTTTCGTAAATAATTTTACCATAGTTATCAGATATATTTTCAGATCTGAAAACTATAGGTGGTTTATGTAAGATATCACTTGTTATGTGAAGTTTGTGTGTCCTATGAAATCTTGGTTGTTTTACAGAGCCTTTGAGTAGTCACTTTGAACGTGATTTCTCGTTACTCTGTTTTTCAACTAAATACAATCAACCTTAGTATCAATGAATTTTGAGCTGAACTGTTATGTCAAATTGACTGTTAGATCGAATTTGACTGTCCAGGTTCTGATACCAATTGTTAGGATCGGAGGCTCTCATGATTGTGCTTGTTTGTATAACTTAAACAAATCAATAGAGATGAACAGAGTTTAAGTGCAGCGGAAATGAACAACAAACATTGTAAACACAATCATAAAGGGAAATAGATTTGATAAACACATGAATTGCATCAGTCGAAAGATTACAAAGTAAATCAAAAGATTACAAAGTATGCTTACAAATAAATCACCCCCTCAGCCTGATGCTCCAAGGTTGATTGCACACAAGATGAAAGGATTGGACTAGAGGAGAAGAACTCACTAAGTCAATCAAATGTAACAGTACAGGGTACTGCTCCATTTCTAGGCAAACCAAATCACTGAAGCATCTCAGATGACGTCACCATGAAAGTGACGCCTAACAACCTGTAACCACTGTTCCTATACAAACACTGTTATCCTAACCACTGACATTATACAAAACAAGTGACACCCTAAACTACTGCTTTCTCCTTTCATCAGTGCTTTCCTCAAGGTTGATCAGTCCTTGAGTGGGCAGTCCTTTAGCATCAGTAGATTGAACCAGCAGTGTTTACTTCTTAGCAGTCTTCAGGGCTTTATCAACAGTTTGAAGGACAGCAGCTGTTGTATACGGACAGTGGATAGAGGACCATCAGATGTTATAATCACTTTCAAGGGGAAAGTCTAATGTAAACAGCTGCTTATTATGAATCCACTGTTGTGATCCGATTTTGGCTCTTATTATCTGTTCCTCTGATAGGGTTCAATCCCAACATGAAGAATATTCAAGAAACAACAATCAAGGATGATGCGGAAGGAATGAAAGGAAGAATAAAGGAATTGGAACAAGGAAGTGATGGAATTTGGAGATTCCATAAGAAACGAATTTGGGTACCTAAACAAGGAGAATTAAGAAATAAGATTTTAGAGGAAGCCCATAAATCTAGGTATACCATGCATCCTGGTAATAATAAAATGTACCAAGATTTAAGAAATAACTTCTGGTGGATAGGAATGAAAAAGCACATAGCTAGATATGTTTCTAAGTGTCTTACTTGTTCACAAGTTAAAGCAGAACACCAGAAACCTTCAGGTCTACTACAACAATTAGAAATGCCTGTATGGAAATGGGAACTTATAACCATGGACTTTGTTACTAAGTTACCCAAAACCAGAAAAGGTAATGATGCGATTTGGGTAATTGTGGATCGATTAACCAAATCAGCTCATTTTCTACCCATGAAAGAAACCTTTAGCATGGAAAGATTGGCAAAGTTGTACGTAGATGAAGTAGTATCCTTACATGGAGTCCCACTCTCCATTGCATCGGATAGGGATAGTCGTTTCACTTCCCATTTCTGGACAAGTTTCCAAGAAGCAATGGGAACTCGACTAAAGTTAAGCACTGCATATCATCCTCAAACAGACGGACAAAGTGAAAGGACGATCCAAACTCTGGAAGACATGCTTAGGGCATGTGTGACAGATTTTGGTGGGAACTGGGATAACCATTTACCTTTGATTGAATTCTCCTATAACAATAGTTATCATTCAAGCATTGAAGCTGCCCCGTTCGAAGCACTATATGGACGTAAGTGTAGAACTCCAGTTTGTTGGGCAGAAATAGGAGAAAGTCAATTATCTGGACCAGAAATAGTGCAAGAAACTACCGACAAGATCACTCAAATCAAAGAAAGACTAAAGACGGCTCAAGATCGCCAGAAAAGTTATGCAGATAATAGACGCAAGCCGCTAGAATTTCAAGTAGGAGACAAAGTATGATTGAAAGTTTCTCCTTGGAAAGGAGTCGTTCGGTTCGGTAAGAAAGGAAAGCTGAGTCCAAGATACATAGGACCATTCCCGGTAATTCAACGCATAGGACCAGTTGCCTATCGTTTACAACTACCAGAAGCGTTAGCCGGGGTACATGATGTATTTCATGTATCTAACCTCAAGAAATGTCTATCTGACGAATCACTAGTAGTCCCTATTCAAGATATACAAGTAAATGAAAAGTTGAAATTTGTGGAGAAACCGCTTCAAATAGAAGACAGAAAGATTAAGTTTCTCAAGCACAAAAGATTGATAGTTGTCAAAGTCAAGTGGGATTCAAAAAGAGGACCGGAATACACTTGGGAGCTGGAATCAGAGATGAAGCGAAAATATCCTCACTTATTTCAGTAAATCTCGAGGACGAGATTTTAAATAAGGTGGGGAGGATGTAAGGACCTTCAAAAATATCCCAAAATGACCCACAAGTGAAAACCCGGACCCCTGAAACCCTACTGTGCATGTAAAATCAAGAAATCAAGGTTCTTGAGTTTCAGGCGGGCCGCGTAAAGGTTAGCTTATCCTTACGTAGGCCGCGACAACTCATAATATCTCCGGAACAGCAAACAGGTCACGTGTCGCACACGTGGCAGCCCTAGGTGTGACACGCTAGCCCTAGTCTACGATTAGGAGGCTCTCGCGGGCCGCGTAAAGATTGGCTTATGGTTCACGCGGGCCGCGACAGAACCAAATTTCACCTGTAAATAGAAATGGCCATGAGCAGTTCACTGATGTCGAAACCAAGACTCAAAAACGAAGTTTGGCTGCTCAAATTCGAAATTTACTTTTACATTAGTGAGGCGCTGCTACGATACAAGGTATTAACTCAATCGCTGCTACGATTCAATGTCCGATCGATTGAAACTATCCAATGGATGTTTAAGTGCTGCCCACATTAGGGCCATACTTTGTCATTAGTCGTGAATTCGACGGATGTTTAAGTATAGCACTTTGTCATTAATCGTGGGGGTTTTAGTCTCGTGAGTTATCGTAAATGCTGTATTAGTTATTGACCTAGTTCGTATGCATTGTTATTTAAATTAGTGTTAGTGCATACATCTGTCGACTTCGTCTTGTATCGAGTCTTAGTCTTAGAATGTTAGATTAGGGCACATTGTACGAGATTTTCCGAGAAAGTTGATTTCACATATATGGACATGTTCGTATGTGGGAAACCACATGTCCGTATGTGGGAAACCATATGTCCGTATGTGGGAAACCTTGTAGATGGTTTCGCTTTTATGTACAATGGGAGGTTTCGCTTTTGTGGACATATCCATATGAGCGAAACCTAGTCCCTATATATACCCTAGGAGCGAAATCATTTGTAAGGTTCTTGTTTATCCATACCGAGGTGTTGCCGGTGTGAGATTTGATTGTAAACGCTGTATTATCAATCAAAAGTATGTTTAAAGTGAAGATCTAGTTGTTTCTACGTTGGTTACTTGTTTTCCGCACCTGTAACTGATCAAGACTCCTCTGATAGACTCGTTCGGGTCAGAATACGATCCTACAAGTGGTATCAGAGCTTCCGGAGGAGGAGGTCTACAGAGATTTGCTGGATTTCATCATAAATTCTTACTTCTACACCTTCTTTCATCATTTCAGAAAGATTTATCGGTCAAAATTGGCTCAAAATTTCACAGATTAAAGGAAATTGATCATTGACAAATCCCTGAAAGTTTAAGCTTAAAATTCACACTAAAAATGGTCCAAAATAACCCCCGAGTTGGTTTCGCTCATACGAACAACCAGTGATTCCGCTTTTACATACATCAGGTTTCGCTTATGTGTCACTTCTAAGTGGCTAGTTTCGCTCCAAAGGACCTCCTAAGTAGCTAGTTTTGCTCCAAAGGACCTCACAAGTGACTAGTTTCGCTCATTTGAACATCAGTAGTTTCGCTTATAAGGACATCAAGTAGTTTCGCTTATTTGAACATCAGTAGTTTCGCTTATAAGGACATTCAGTAGTTTCACTCTTGTGAACATCAGGGTTCCACTCTTGTGAACATTTGGGTTTTCGCTCTTCGTGAACAAACATCTGATTTCGCTTATTTGTCACTGATTTTGAAAAACGTGATAAGTCATCATGGATACTGAGTTTTACAACGCATTTGCTACAACCCCGGCTAGTCCATCAGACATTACTAAAACCATGACAATGGAGAATGAAACCGGAACAATGCAAAAACCCCCGAAACTTATGGGAATTGAGGATTATCAAGGGTGGAAGAAACGGTTTGAGAATTGGGTTCAGGCGAATCATCTAAAAGCTTGGGAGAGCATCGAAACTGAATATGAGAGGCCAAAGAATTCAGTGGGAGTCGGTAAAATCATTTCAGAATTCACGGAGCAAGAAAGAGAAAGTTACAAAGGAGAAAAAATGATGATTAATCTGTTACAACAAGCTGTTAAAGAAGATATATTTGTGTTGCTTCAATATGATGAAAACGCTTATTCTATCTGGAACGCTCTTGAAAAGAAATTTGAGGGAAGTACTGAAATGCTACAGAGTAAAGCAGCTTTGTTGAAAAAGGAGTTTGAACTATTTACGTGCATGCCTGGTGAAACAACAAAGACTCTTATTGAAAGATACTGTCATCTTGTTCGCACCATGTCACAGTTGAAGATTACAAAAACTCCAGCAGAATGGGTTGAAAAGCTTGCTGATGCGTTACCGCAAAAGGAATGGGGTACATATCTGATGATATTGAAGAATTCCGGACAGTTTAGCAGGTTATCGATTGCACAGTTTATAGAGAAGTTGGAGGCACAGGATCTGGAGCAGCAGAAAATTGCTAGAATGAACAGTTCTACTCATCAACAAGATATTAAATTGTACTATAAAGGAAATGTTCAAACTGCTGAAGCAAGTCCAAAGATACAAACTGCATTTAGTGCTGGAAATCAATCTACACCAAGCAGTCAAGGATCAGTCAACACTAGTGGGTTCTCAACGGTGAATCCTCCAAGTGTTCAAAGTTCATCTGCTGGAAATGGTCATCTAATTCAGTGCAATGTGGCTTTACATCTTCAAAATGGACAAAATTATTCTGAAGAGATTGTAAAGAATCATATGGGATTATTGGTCACTTCATTAGAGTCTTATGAATGGTTGATTGCCGGAAGAATTGGTAATCTGATGCTCACAAAGGAAGATTATGACCAAATCGATGCACAGGAGCTGGAACTGATGGATATTAAATGGGCCTTAGCTAGTGTTTTGAGGAGAGCAGAAAAATTTAGATTGGTTACTGGAAGAAATGATTTCTTAGATGCAAACCTTTCTAATCTAGGATTTGATAAATCTAAAGTTGTCTGTTTTTGTTGCAGGGAGAAAGGCCACTTTAAAAAAGAATGCAAGAATCAGGAGCCGAGAGGAGCAAAGGAGTCGTCTGGGAAAGATGATTATTATAGGAAGTACATATATCAACAAATCACTCATCTACCACATCAACAAAAAGATCCACAAACGGCACATGGAAAAATGATTGAAGATACAAACAGGAAAGCATACTATGGCATCATTGATCAAGATGACGAGAAAGTGGCTGAAGGTTTTAGCTGGGACAAGTACATTCCAGCTGATCCAAATGTTAAAGCTTTTATTGCTCAGATTGTTCAAAAGCCAGAGTTGATAAAGGAATGGATGGCTGTGATGTCGGATGATGAGGAGAGTCAAGATGGAAAATCTGTTTCCTCTGAAAACAGTTCAACAGATAACAGTGATGATGAAGAAGTTGAACAAATAAACATTGGAAAATATCATTTATCTTCTGACAGTTTTGAATTTTGTTTTGCAGATAAATTGAAGAAACTTAAAGAGAGAAAAGCTACAAAAGAATTGAAGGAAGTCGAAGTGATTGAGAAGATAGTTGAAGTTGAAAAGATTGTGGAGGTCGAGAAGATTGTTGAAGTCACAAAACCTTGTCTTACTTGTTTAGAGTCATGTAAACAATGTATAGAAAAAGATGAGAGGTTTAGTGAGTTAGAAAAGTTGAAAGAAAAGTTGTTGTTTGATGTAAAAAATTTGAAAGAGTCATACGATGTTTTGAACAAAACTGTGAATAGTCTGGAAAAGACTAATTCTGAAAGAGAAAAAGCTTTGAAGATGATGAATGCTACCATGATGACAAAGCAGAAAGAGATCAACTTGTACATAGAAGAATGTGCAAAGTGGAAGAAAGAGTTGGATAGTGAATCAACTGAGAATGAAAGAATCATAAGATTGTTGAGAAGTTACAAAGGTTGTGACTACATAATTGATAGAATTTATCCAACAGTTGAAGGATTTGAAGCGTTTAAAGGTGAAGAAACAAAGCCAAAGAAGAAGAAGGATACTGGTAAGAAACAGGGTGTCTGTTATAATAAGTGTCCGCCTCCGATTTGGGAAGGGTACTCGCCTAGAAAACCTAACGAAGAAGAACTAAAACAGGCGGTCAATATTAAGTTAGAATCCGAGATAACCGATGTTTTACCGGACAATATTGACGTCACGTTCACAGCGTCTGACACAGATCATGAGTCAGAACTGATAAAACGAGTGGTCGATCAGGTGTTAGATAAGGATGAGGAGTCAGAGTCAAAGTCCGAATCCGAAAGTTCGTGTCAGTCAGTTGGAAGTTCAAGTTCGTCCGAAAAGAGTTCAAAATCATCGGGAAAACGGGTTTATAGTAAAGAGTTTTTGTTGTCAAAATCTAATTTGAATGATGAAACATTTGAAGTTGTGTATACTTTGAATGATTCTGACAAATTATATTTTGATAAAGAGTTTCCAATAAGAAGTGTTCGATTTGAAATGATCAAAAAGGTTTTCAAACTAGCAGAAATTAATATTTCTGAAATAAAAGATGAAAATCTTGCAAGAAAACCAAGACCTTACACCTCAAGAGCACAACAACGTTTAAACAAGAAAAAGGGTTACAATTCTTGTTCTGGTTTTCAAAAGAAACCTAACCAAAATCGTAGCTACAAAAAGAAAGGCTTAGGTTTTATTCCACCTGAAAACTATAAAAATGAAAAATATGTTCGAGATTATAAATAAAAAATGACATATGTTGCAGGAAATAGCCATGAAGAAGAAGCAAAGAGCTCATTCTGGAAACAGTTAAATCAGGAGTTTCTTGCTGAAAAGATGAAGTATGGAGCTTTTCAAAGGAAAGAGACAAGAACCTGTTACAGATGCAATGAAGTTGGTCATATTGCATGGAACTGTCCTCAAGCAACAAAAACAAAACAGGGAGTCTCAGAAAAACTTAAAGAAGTAGTTGTTGACAAAGCTGAACCACCAACTGAAAGATTTAAAGTGTTTAAGAATTCAACATATGAGGTTGGTGAGTGTTCGAAAAGGTTTTACAAGAAGAGGGGAAACCTTGACAACCAAGCTTGGGTTGCTAAGAAACTAGAGGTAAAATCTGGCGATGAATCTGATTCCACAAAGTCAGAGGAGCCACAAGTTGTTAAAAAGGATGAAAACTCAGTGTCTCTAATGGATGATGTTCATTTTCCACCATTGAGAGCTGAGAATTTTAAATCAAAGGTTGGAAAGGTTGAAATTTCGAATCAATTTTATTCTGATAAGAATGAATTTGATGTTGAAAAAGCGTTTAATGGGAATGTAAAGAAAATTTTTGGAAAAATGATCGATGGGAAGGTTAAAGGGGTAAAGGAGTTTTATGCTACAAAGAAAGCAACTTACACCCCAACTAAATCTGAATTGAAAACTCCCAAGGCTGGTCAGGCTTGGGTGGACATTTTCTTTGCTTGAAAAACCTGACTTGCCGGAGCTCCCAGGTTGGTAAGAGTGGAGCAGGAATCGGCATCATTCTTGAAATGTTTGGTTGGTAAATTTGCAGGTGATATATTTGAGTTGTTATATTTTTATAAGTGATGAGGTTGAAAAGTGAACCTGCTAGTGGTTGTTGAAAAGGTTTTCACTAACAAGTGGTAAATCAGGGACATTAAGTTGTATCTGATTTTCTACAAATGATTGAGAAAAACAATGTGATGAGCCCCTAACCTACAAGTGGTTTAAAATCAACACAACTTATTTTCCAGAAAAACCATTTGATTAAAACAAACTTAAGTGTTTTGAAATCAAAATGGGAAAATATTTTGTTGTGAGGGGGAGTTCTGATTGTTTATGCCAAGTGGATGGCGATTTGAAGCAATTCGATATCGGTTGTCATTTTACTGTATAGTTTGTTTTCAAATTTCCTAAAATGTGTTTGCATTTTAGGGGGAGTAAAAATTTTCAGAAAATCCAAAAACATTTGAAAATTTGAAAATACAAAAACATGATAAAATCAAAAATGAGTTTTGTTGTGAAATAGAGGAAATGATAGTACATCAGTAGACTGTCACAACACGCTAAAGAAATGGAAAGTTCAATAGTGATAAACGGTCTCACTGAGGATATGCCAGTAGGTTTTTGCACATTTAGTAGATTGTGACGAGATATAAACCTAAATTCAAACTTGCTTATATCGTGGGTAACATCTCTTGGATATATGGGTAACCCCCGAAATCTCGTTTGAAAGATTCCTTTTTCTGATATACTAGGTCTTTATACTCAGTGATGTCTGGGGTATTATTCCTGGACTTCTGCTGAATGGAAGTTCTGACCTAGTCCTCGAATAATACTTTCCGCAAATGCTTGAAACATAGCATCACCCTCAGCATATATGATAAGACAATAAAATTGCTTAGCAATGCTGTTGTAAAAAAGATCCTCTAAAGGGGACACACCCAAAAGTTGAGTCATGATCTCTCTGCTGAACGGTAGTTCTGACCTGAGCTCTCATGATTCTTCATAAATTATTAACCCCTTACAGATATCATTGGTGTTATAATTACCTGTAAGACTGAATATTGGGATCTGGCTACGTGAGTATATTCTGAGGTGGGATACGCGATTAAGTTTAAGTGCTTAATACATTAATATCGTATCTCGAAGCAGTTGAACTTTGTGTGAGAATTTAAGTGGACCAGTATACTGACAATCTAAGTGAATCGTTTAAAACTTAAAATGAAATAAAGCTTAACGGTGTTAGTGATTTGTCTCAACAACTGATATGATCCTCTTACACAAACTCACAAAAATATTGTATGTAAATATTTCTTTACTGCATTACATGTTTCTTTATTACAAAATCCAAAAAGATTTTTAGTGTGTTTTAGCATAAAATTTTGAAAACTCAAAAAGATTTTTGACAACTGATATTGAAAAGCTGATTTTCAAAATTCTGAGTGCTAAACATGATGAGTATGATTTGAGGGGGAGTTTGTGTTTAAAACTGATTATTTTTTATCAAACCTTCAAGTGGTTCATCAGATTGAAAAATCATTTTGTTTGGATTTTGAAGGTGAGTCTGAGTTAGTACAAGGTTATATGTTTGAAATATGTATGTGAGAGAAATTTACTTTGAGGTAGAGTTTTTGCAGGAAAGAATGAGCCAGGGTATTCGTTCCTGAGATCTGAACTGGATGAAAGTCAGGTTCCGATACCTGAGGACTCTGATTGGAGGTAGTCAGGCAACGATCTTGGAACATGAAGAATCAAGCTGGTTGATCTTGAGAAGCTGTGAGATGGAAAGTCAGACAAAGATCCTAAAGCTGATGATGCTGATGAACTGAAGAAATGCCAGCATATCGCAAGGGGGAGTCTGAAGACCTGCAAGGAAAGACTGAGAGAGTGAAGCCCAGAGATAGATCAAGACTGAAGATGCAAAGACTCGACACTTAAGACTCGTCAACATCTGAGGGGGAGTCTGTTAGTGCATACATCTGTCGACTTCGTCTTGTATCGAGTCTTAGTCTTAGAATGTTAGATTAGGGCACATTGTACGAGATTTTCCAAGAAAGTTGATTTCACATATATGGACATGTTCGTATGTGGGAAACCACATGTCCGTATGTGGGAAACCATATGTCCGTATGTGGGAAACCTTGTAGATGGTTTCGCTTTTATGTACAATGGGAGGTTTCGCTTTTGTGGAAATATCCATATGAGCGAAACCTAGTCCCTATATATACCCTAGGAGCGAAATCATTTGTAAGGTTCTTGTTTATCCATACCGAGGTGTTGCCGGTGTGAGATTTGATTGTAAACGCTGTAATATCAATCAAAAGTATGTTTAAAGTGAAGATCTAGTTGTTTCTACGTTGGTTACTTGTTTTCCGCACCTGTAAATGATCAAGACTCCTCTGATAGACTCGTTCGGGTCAGAATACGATCCTACAATTAGGTTACAAGGCTAATCAGTAGGCTAAACTCTGCCCGTATAAACCTGCAATGTGAGTCATTCTCTTTTTATCACCAGTATTTTTACAATACTCCAATCATTTTCAAAAGTTATAATTACAGGGATTAAGTCGTGGTTATCTTAAATCATTGGCTAGTGGGGTATTGTGCACATTACTAATTTCTCACGGTTCGGCTAATAAATCCTAAGAGTGATAATCATCACTACTTGGGGAAGGACCCAATAGTGGTATGACCATCGTCACCAGGTGACACGGCGCCAGATAAAAATAAGATAGAAGCCATTGTAATCGCTCTTATGCTGTAATTAATAACTAATGTGTCATTTTACATACCTGAATGACTCGCCAGCATTTCCCCGCTGATAAAATATTTTTAAAACATGTTTCAGGCGACCTGCTGTGAATCAAGAAAAATGTGCTACGGAGAACTAACCAGCTTGAAGAGGTGGCTCAATTAAAATGAATAAACATGTTTTATAAATCAGGGAATTTACTTGTGAAATTCCTCTTTTGTAAATTACGGGGTTTATCCCGAATTATGGAATAAAATAATCGGGCATTTTCGAGTTTTAAAAAGATCCTGGTAAAATCTTCCGCTGTCAAACTCAATTAATAAATACCACGGGAGTTTCTGTCCCGCGGCTTCCGGCCCGGGTAAAACCGGGGGCGGGGGCCGTGACACTTGTTATTTTCTTCACTTCTCCACTGGACTTGAACACTGTCAGTACATGGGTCTGTTTATCAGTTTTCCACTTTAGTACTTTTGAGTTCAGTGGGTTTCTTGAGAGATTTTTATTGAATGAGGAGTTTGGTGATGCTGGCCTATTGATGACTATCTGAGCAGTGCTTGCAGGTTGATTCAATCCAAGAGTTTCTTCTATCAACTTCTTAATACCCTCTTTTACAAGGTCATCACCTGCTAGTAATTCATCCATTGTTTCAGTATCCAACTATTTTTGTTGTCTTCTTTTATAGATGGCAGCACCAGCTGGAGCAGTGGATCTCCTTATTTGTAGCTTTGGTGGTCTTTTGGAAACCTCTGCTTTAGGATAGACAGGTTTTTGTGGAACCCTTGGATCTTTCTTTCTAAGTTCCTCCAACCTTTTTGTAGGTGGTTCTGACTTTGTCTTCTTTCCATCTCATCACTTGATTCTTAGAACCATAATCAGCAGCTACTAATTCCTCTTTCATTCTCCTCAGCTCCAATGCCTTATCAGGTACATTTTTCTTGTACTTTGACCAATCAGGAGGAGTGTGTTTGACCTTGTTTTTAATCATTTCTTGAATCCTGGCTGCTTCACTTTCAAGCTTAGGAATGGTCCACTCTTTGTACATGTGTTTTTCTCCCTTATACTTCTTATAAGCCATGATATTTTCAATGTAGTCTTTTCTTAAAGATTCATCAGCCTTTTCTGAAATTTGTCGACATACATTCTTTGCAAACTACTCCAAAGAACTGACTTGTGTGAGTAGAAATTGATAATGCCTTTGAATTTCTTTGTCAGTCTTTCCTTGGGAGTTTCCTTTGGATATGTCCGCTGCCTGTTGAGCCTTAACTTTCAAGTACTCTTCAATGTTGTTAGGCCTAGGATATCCTTCAACTGATGGTAACCTCCTTTTAGCAGGATCATCCTCATAGTAGAAGGATTTAATCTCTTCTCTAACTGCCATAAGTTCAAGAGGAAATTGGAAACCTGCAGGAGTGATGGTAGTGATTGGTTGTTGTACTTGAACTGAAGAGAGAGGAACAGGGTTTGGAATAAGTGCAATAGATTGTGAAGATGGTGGTGGTGGTGGTGGAGAATCATCATCAGGTATAAAGATCCTTCTCCTTTTTTGTATAGGAGAGGCTGATGATGTTTTGGGTGGATCAGTAGTGGTGATTTGAGTGGTGGAAGGTGACTGACCAACAGTTGTTGAAACAACTGGTGTTTCAACCACTGTTGTCATTACAACAGATGTTGTAACATCTGATGTCTTCTGCTTTTTAGTAGGAGGTGATGGTGGTGAGGTTGTTTTTGGTGGTGATGGTGGTTTTGTTGGTGGAGTGATTTTTGGAAATGGTGGTAAAGCAGTGGGTGTGGTGTGTGTTGAAGTGGTGTGTGTTAGATTGGTGGTTTTTGGTTTGACAACTGCTGAAACTACTGAAGTACCAACAGTTGTTGATACAGCAGGTGATTCAACAGTTGTTTGGGTGGAGGTTTATGGTTTGGAGCCTTTCGTAGGTGGTTTGGAAGTATGCTTTTTAGATTGCCTCACTTGTCTAGTGGGCTTCTCCTTTTCTTCCTTGGGATTTTTATCATCTAAAGGTTTAGAAGGACCTTGCACATTCAGCTTCATAAATTCTCTTTTCTCTTGTTCCCACCTGGCTTTATCCTTAGCCTCTCTATCCCTTTTTACACTTGCTTTTGCTTCAGCTAGTGCATTTTCAGTAACATCAATCTTCTTACTACCATCTGGCAAGGGGATGTCTTTAGTCATGTTTTCTTTTTCTGGTTCAATATAAAGACCATCTTCAATTCCCTTCTTTGTCCACTGCTTGATTTTCTCCCCCTTTTTTGGGATTATCTGGGGGTGGTTTATCAACAAAGAGAAGAGTGGGAGGAGCAGTGCCAGTGGTGTTGAGAATGTGGGCTTTTAGAGCCTTGATGTCAGCTTGGGTATCTTTAAATCTTGCTTCCGTGAGAGTTTTGATCTTTTGAACTTGTATTTCATGTTTTTGATCAGCTAGTTCACTTTGATGACGGAGCACTGGTTGAAAAAACTCCACAGCTCATTGGATAATGAAGCAGCTGTTGGAGGTGGTGCAGCAGTGGATGTAGACTTTTGAGAATTTAACACCTGCTGCAGCATTGTTTTGATGTCTGCAATAGATGATTCAATTTTGTCCACTCTTGCCGTCAATTCTTTATATTTTAAACCATCACCCAAATGAATGGGATCATCTGATTTCCCACCAACAGTGGTTGTATCAGCAGTAGACTTAGGGAGTGTATCCCAAAAGTCATCCACTGATGCCCCTTGTTCTTGGTACTGGGGACTTCTTTCTTCATTTGTGGACACTTTGAACAGCTCACCAATGGTTAAAGAAAACACACCAGTGGTTGCCCTAGTTGTCTCTGAAGAAATTGCCTTCAAGGGAGTCTTATTGATTGAACAACTGACCCAATGTAGACCAGTGGGCCCAACACTAGTAGTTGCTGTTCCACTTGAACTACTGACAGGAGTTACTTGTAACTCCTGCAGTGTAACCTCCTCAGTTGTTGCTGGGATAGCAGAAGTATAAGCATCAGACCCAGTCACTTGTGGGAGTGTACTCTCATTGATAGGTGGTTGAGAGGAACTTGTTTGTGTCTGAGCAATATCAACTGCATGCAACAAGGGTAGCATGGATTGTGGTAATATTAGGGGTGAGGGTATGGGTGTAGAAAGAGACATGTCCTTGGGATCAGGACTGAGGAAGATAGATCCAATTGGACCCAGAGCTTCATAATGTGGGGTCCTTGTGCTTACAACCTGATCCTTTTGTGAGGATGCAGGAGGAGTTTTAGGCAATGGTGGAGATCTTCTACCAACAGCTGTGAGGAAAGTAGCAGCAGTGGTTATTGGTGACTTTTGTGCTATCACTGGCAGTTGCTCTGGGATCTCATCTTCTAGAGTTGCCTTTTTAATGGGTTTGGGGGTTTTCTTGGATGGTTTCTTTTTGGTCTTTTTGGTAAGAGCATGTGTGGGTTTCAAAGCAGTGGTTGTGCTGCTATGATCACCTGGAGCAGTGGGCTCAGCAGCAGATACCTGAGGAACAGTGGTAGCTGCTAAATTCTGCTCAGGCACCTCTGCTTGTGTTTTTGTAGGTTTTAACATTCTTGTGAATGTTTCAACAGTTAAGTTGTTTATTTTAAAAGGAGGACCCTGTACAAGTACATGGGCATTATCTTTTGAAAACTTTTTATCAAAATAGTAACACAAAAATCTTGGAAATAATAGAAAAGACTTTTTCTCAACATGTTTGACCAAATTATCAAAGATTACCTAGGAGTAATTAAAATTTTCACCTTGAAGTATAGCATAACCCAGATATTGTATCTTCAACGGAATTTCATTAAAGGCAGTGATTTTGTTAGAAACACACATAAGGAGGGTATGAAATAAAAACCTTGTAGCAGATGGAAAACTGCCCTATTGTAAAGTATCTATTTTCATTTCTTCTCCATACCCTCTTTTAATGAAATCTCCTTGGTACTCTGTTTTCGGAAAAGAATTTTTACCTTCCAGATCGTTGAGCTCAAAAACTTCAGATATGGCTTGATGTGTGATAGAAATCTTTACACCTTTTATTGTGGAATTGATGGCAACAACCTTTTTGTCCACCTTCTCAAGAGTAGCATTCTTCCAAAATTCTCGTTGAGTTTTCAGGTAGACGGTTGCATTGCAAGTGAGCAAAGTTTTGTACTTTGTGGATGATAATGTGTCTATGATGGAATCGAAGGTCTTGGTGTCACTGGGTTTTTCAAGAATACCCAAGTAATTGTGAGACCATTTGTATGGAATTTCAACCTCGGTAGGCTCCTTTGCTTTAGATTTGCTTGCCTTTTTCACCATGATTGAAACAGAGTATGAGAGAAATGAAGTGAAGACGATGAAGGTAGTGGGAGAATTTGGGAAAAACTGTTTTGAGAATAGAATTTTGAATTCGATTCGACAGTGAAAACCCTGTTTGGGGGTTTAGGGCAGGGTTTTATAAGATGAAAAAGTGAATGCTGACGTGGCAGCGGTTACAAAGATCTGACGGATAAACACTGACCACGTGCCAACCTCTGATGAAAAGATGAATAATGGAAGACAGTTGTTTGGGAAACCACTGATGAAGCAATACCAGTGGTTCACAAAGGAAAATGAAAACAGTGGGTGACTTTTACTATCAGTGGATAGCTTGTGTCAGTGGTTTTAAAGCACTGAAGTTTGACAACAGTGTTTACCAAAGAAAATGAAGAAACAGAGGTTGACTTTCAACAGTGGATAGCAAATAACAAAAAGATGTTTTCACCAATCAGTGGTTATGGCAGACTTTTAAGGATTTAATGAAAATTTCATTTTTAGCTATTTTTATGGATGGATTTTTTATTTTCTGAAAACATTTTAATGCTTTTATTCATAGAAAACCAAGATTTTGCTTGTTATTCCATGTTTAGCATGCCAATCCTAGAGACCAAGCTTTCAAAGGTAGATGTATCTAGTGCTTTTGTGAGCAGATCTGCCAGCTGGTCTTTAGTTGGAACATGGTGCAGAGAAATCAAACCTTTTTCATAGCAATCCCTCACAAAGTGATGTCTGATGTCGATGTGTTTGGTGGTTGAATGGGAGACTGGATTTTTAATGATATTTTCTGCTGCCTAGCTATCCAACATGAGTGGTGTCTTTAGGGCAGTGATACCAAAATCCAGTAACTGATTTTGAAGCCACAGGAGTTGGGCTGTACAGCTTGCAGCAGCAATGTATTCAGCTTCAGCAATGGATGTTGAAACAGCTGCTTGCTTTTTGCTTTGCCATGAAACCAAGCAATTTCCTAGAAACAGGCACCCTCCTGAAGTGGACTTCCTTGTGGTGTTACATCCAGCAAAGTCACTGTCTGAAAATCCTGAAAGCTTGATATTCCCATTAGCTGGATACCAGATACCAAGTGTGGGAACACCTTTTATGTATCTGAAGATCCTTTTTACAGCAATGAGGTTTGATTTTCTGGGAGCTGATTGACTTCTTGCACAGACACATGTTGCAAACATGATGTCTGGTCTAGATGCAGTTAGGTACAATAAAGACCCAATCATGCTTCTATAAAGTGTTTGGTCAATCAGCTCATCCTTTTCATCAGACATGACTAGCTTATTGGTTACCATGGGTGTGCTGCATGGTTTACAATCATTCATATCAAATTTGTTTAAAAGTTCTTTAGCATATTTGCTTTGATGAATGAAAGTTCCATTTTGCATTTGCTGAACTTGGAGACCAAGGAAGCATTGCAACTCACCCATTGCACTCATTTCAAACTTAGCTGTCATGAGTTGCCTAAACTCTTCACACATTTTATTACATGTGCTTCCAAAAATAATGTCATCCACATAAATTTGGACAATCATTAAATCCTTTCCTCTCCATTTTAGAAAGAGTGTTTTATCAATGGTACCTCTTTTGAAAGCATTTGAGAGTAAAAAGGTGGAAAGAGTTTCATACCAGGCTCTAGGTGCTTGTTTCAGGCCATACAAGGCTTTGTTTAGCCTGTAGACATGATCTGGATAAAATGGATCCTCAAAACCTGGAGGTTGACAAACTTACACCTCTTCTTGAATTGTACCATAGAGGAAAGCACTTTTGATATCCATTTGGAACACCTTCATGTTGTGGTTGACAGCAAAGGCCAGGAACAGTCTTATAGCTTCCAATCTTACTACAGGGGAAAAAGTTTCATCATAATCTATCCCCTCTTCCTGTCTGTAACCTTGAACCACAAGCCTGGCTTTATTCTTGACAACAATGCCTCTTTCATCAGTTTTATTTTTGAACACCCACTTTGTGCCTATGGGACTTACATCCTTAGGCAGTGGTACAAGCTCCTATACTTGTTGTCTTTTAAACTTTTGGAGCTCCTCTTGCATGGCTTCTACCCAGCTGTTGTCTTTCGGTGCCTCTTGGTGCTTGACTGGCTGATGAAGTGATAGAAAACCATCAAAAAGACAAATGTTTTGGGTTTGACTTCATGTGAGCACCCCTTCATTGATGTTGCCAATGATTTGGTTAGGTGGATGAGATATCAAGAACATTAAATCTCCTTGGTATGGTATGATGGCATTTGTTGGTGAAGGCTGCAGATATGAATCATCTGAGCTAACCACTGCTGGTGACTTTGATGATCCAGCAGTGGCTTCAAAAGGTGGTGGAATAGGAGGTAATGGTGTGGACACATACTGACTTTTATCCACTGTTTGGGGACTTTTGTCAGCAGTGTTTGATGATGTGGAAGCAGGGGTTGATGGGCTACTTTGATCAACAACTGTTGAAGTAGCAGTGGTTGAGCTTTGACAACTATTTTGTACATCTGCTGCTCTTCCCATTGTGACAGACTTTTGTTGAGGAGTAATGATCTCATACCCATAGTCTGGTGATGAATCTTCTGATGGTCCTGCACTGTTAGTCTTGACAGCAACACTTTCAAATGTGAATTTATCAAGATCAAATAAATCAGCAGGATTTGCTGGGATTTTCATTGATGAAAGTTCATTGAACTTCACATTCAAAGTCTCGTCCACTGTTTTGGTCCGTGTTAAACACTTTGTAGGCCTTAGCAGTGGTTGAGTATCCCAAATGATAACCACTGTCTACTTTGGCTGCAAATTTTGAGATGGAATCTTTTAAATTCAAGATAAAGCATGGGCAGGCAAATACTTTAAAGTATGAGATCAGTGGTTTTGATTTTATACAGAATTTCATAAGCAGTCTTTTTGTGCCTGGGGTTTATTAAAACTCTGTTTTGGACATAGCAAGCAGTGTTTACTGCTTCTGCCCAGAAAGTCAAAGGCAAACCTGAATCAGCAAGCATGGTCCTAGCTGCTTCAATCAGTGTCCTATTCTTTCTTTCAACTACCCCATTTTGCTCTGGTGTCCTTGGGATGCTGTACTGCCTTACAATCCCTTTCTTCACACAGAAGGCATCCAACTCCTTATTTTTGAATTTCGTGCCATTGTCACTCCTGAAGACTTTTACTGGAAGGTCAAATTGCTTTTCAACCTGTGTAACAAAGTCTTGCAAAATCCCTTAGTAGCAGCCATCATGGCACAATCACATTGATGATCATTTTCCTCATGAGCTCTCTCTTCTTTCTCACCTCCTAGCTTTTCTTCCTTTTCTTCTTCTTTGGACCAGGGGTCAACCAATGGTTCAATCAGGGTTTCTGAATTTTCTCCTAGCAGTAGTTCACCAGCAACAGCAGTAACCACTGCTTCAATAACTTCATCCACTGTTTCAACACTTGTTTATCCCTTATCAGCATCCAACTCTTCTGGTATTGAATCTAATGCCATAAGACAAAATTCATCATTAGAAGCATCATTAGTAGCATAGAGTGCAAAATTTTCATCCCCTAGCTCATCAGGTAAGCTGCTCCAGTCAACAAAGCCTTGAGTGAAGAAGCTTTGCTGATCTGGTTGAACCACTGTTGGTGGTACAGCTTGTTGTGGTGCAGCTGGTTGCACTTGGACCTGAGGTACTGGAGCCTGAACATACTGAATTTGAGGGACAGTGGTTTGAACATAATGCATAGGAACAGGGTTTGCATAATGAGCAGTGTTTACATTGGCAGCAGGGGTAAAATTGGAACAGTGCACAGTGCTTTGATTTTGTAGCCTAGGGTTTGAGCTGGGGTGAGTTATAATTGGACCAGTGGTTTGACTCCTACACTCCCTAGCGAAATGACCTAGCCTATTGCACTTATAACACTTGATTTTTGACTTATCCAACCCCACTTTTAGATTCCCATGTAACCCTGGGAATTTTCTTCCTGTCCTTTTATAGAATTTGCTTGTTCTTACACTAAGCAAAGCCAATTGATGCAAAATATCCATTTCTTCAAGGTCAGTTGGATCAAAGTGCTGTAAGTCATTGAGTTCAAAGCACAAGTTATCTGACATCTGGTTTTCAACATTTGCAGTGAAAGCATAATTTGCAGAGTGAGAATTAGAGTTATTGAAGTTTCCACCAGCAGTTATGTCAATAAAATGATCATAACTCTGATCCTTACTTCTGCTACCTGATTCTTCCTGACGAAAAAGAGCTGTACTACCAAATGAATAATCATCAGCAATTTTACCAGACTCTTGCAACTTCTTTTTCTGGTTTAATTCCCTTTCAAAGGTCAGGAGTCTACCATGAAGTTGGGTCAGGGTCAGATCTTTGAACTCAGGAGTGTTCCTTGTTACAAAAGCAATTGTATCCCATTTTTCAGGAAGTGATCTAAGAAACCTGCTATTTTGAGTAGAATTAGCAAATGTAACTTTAACAAGTCTTAGCTCACTAATGAGACAACTGAATCGCTCAAACTGTTGAGTCAATGATTCACCCTTAATGTGACAAAAAGTTTCATACTGCTGATTCAGAATTTCCCTATTATTTTCAATAACTTCTTCAGTTCCCCCAAACTGTTCCTTCATTGCATCCCATAGCTCTTTGGCACTGTTACAATGTAACAGCCCAGCATAAATTTCATTGGGTAATGCAGATGCAATGATGCTAAATGCTTTGGCATCGAGTTTGAACTTTTGAAAATCAGTTTCAGTATAGTTTTCACGTTTTTTAGGTTCGAACTTCTTTGAATCCTCAGCACTTGGCACCATGGGAACATGTGGTCCAAAAACAACAGATCTCCAACATCCAGTATTCTGTTGAGCAAGGATGTGACCCATCCTTCTCTCCCAGATGTTGTATTCATTTTGTTTAAGCATAGGTGGTTTGAAAAGTGAGCCGATGTTATTCTTATCATCTTGTGATTGTGACGTCATCCTGGTTGTTTTACAGGCACTGATTAATCAACTTTGATGGTGATTAAACCTTACTCTGTTTTTCAACAAAACGAACAATTATCAGTATCAACGATAATGAGCTGAACTATTTACGTCAAAATGATTGTTAGATCAAATTTGACTGTCCGAGCTCTAATACCAATTGTTAGGATCTGAGTTTGGTTTTGATTGTGTTTTACGTTTGAATTAATATGGAAGATGAATGAGTAATGCAGCGGAATATAAATGGAAACAAACTTTGCACACAATCAAACAGGAGAATTGCTTTCAACACACATTTTCAACAAAGAACCGAATGATTGAATTTATTTCATCAACGATTACAATTGCATGCATGTAACAAACTCCCCCTCGGCCTGAGCTCACAGTGATTTGTTCGTACAGGAAGAAAGATGGTGAAGAGCTAATAGAACATTATAAGGTACTGTTCTATTTATAGGCACGGACAAACCACTATGGCATCTATGCTGACGTCACCATGAAAGTGACATCTAACCTCCTAACAAACTCTAACAACTGATCTATACAAACACTGCTTATGCTAACAACTGCTATACAAATACATTTCATAATTAAACTAAACTACTGCTGAGTCCTTCCACTGATGTGAACCCAGCAGTACTTGTTGTGAACCAGCAGAGCTTATAGCAGTAGATTGAACAGCAGGGCTTTAGTCTTTATCAGTCTTTGACTTGATCAGCAGTTGTAGGTCAGCAGTTGTACCGATCAGTGGATTGGAATTCATCAGATGTTGAAACCACTTTCAAGGGGAGAGACTTGTATACATAACATCTGCTTATTCTGGATCCACTGCCCTGATCCAGTTTTGGCTTTAATTATCTGTTCCTCTAATAGGGTTCAATCCCAACATTTAGGTTGAAAACTTACAAGATTTGAGAGAAATCGAGAGAAAGGAGCTTGAGAGCGGCTGGATCGAGTAAGGAGTTGCCACCATCAAATGAGGTAACAAATGGGGTATTTATAGGGTTTCCCAAAATGGCAAAAAGGCAAACGAATCGAGTGGGTCACCGATCGGGTGGCAGTCCGATCAGGTGGTGACCCGGTCGACTGGCCATCCGATCGAGTGGCTTGGTGGGTTGGTTTTCACGTTTCGTTTTCGTGCATTGAGCGTTGCAATTCGATTCGAGTGAGCGATGCGATAGAATTAACTACTAGATTACACCATTAATCCCAACTACTATATCTAACATACAATCACTATAATTAACTTGCGTTTAGCATCTGCGATTCGATTGCGATTGCATTTCGATTAATTAAACATGCACAAGTAACACATAAGTAACACACACGTAAAACAATATCCAGAACTCATAAATTCACTGCGTTTCGTATTGCGATTCGATGTCGATTCGATTAGCATTAGGTTGATTTAGCGTTTAGTTAACTTTATCGCATTGTTACTTCCTATTGTTCACAGTCGTAAGGCGATTAATAGCAATAAACATACGTCGATTACTACGATTATTGGTAAGTACTCCATATAATACAACTAAATTAAACACATAAAAGAAGTAGATTACAAGTCAAGTCGCGCGATCGGTCGTTGACTTTGACCTTGACTTTGACTTTCGAAACACGGGGTGTTACATTTATTACATGCCTTAATCTTCATACTAGCCCGCAACTACGGAACATCCTCATTGTCCAGGAAGCTCACCTTACAACATTAATCATGGTAAGTAACATCACACATACTTACTTGTATTGAATTTTACCTTTCAGTCTTGATCGAGTCTCGAATTGTACGGGTCACTAGTCACATGAGCACACTGGTTTGAGTTCAAGTACTTGCTTCTTTGAACTTGATTTCGCTCAAACCCAGGCTCTGATACCAACTTGTGACACCCATATCACGATTTATCTATACAGATGCGGCGGAAAATAGAGACTTAAAATTTCTTTCGTTATTACTCATTTAACATACTTGAAGGTTCGTTTCTAAAATAATCAACACTTTATTAAAAGATTTACAACATTCATCCTTTATTATCGCATCAAATGAATTATAAAATCTCCAGTTGTGTGACTACTCTTCCCGTACAATCCTTGTTCTTGACTCGATCTCCAATCCTCCCATGCTTCATAACGACATTAAGTCCGTACAACCTGCAATCACCACATATATGCGCATCATTAAAATTAGGTGACGTCGTTCATAAACTAAATATACGTAATCAAATAACCACTCCGTATTCCTTCTTCTCATGCTAATCCTTTCAAATCCTCTTTCCGTGTACAATCTTGCATTCCAATTCCTTGAACCTTCATAAGAACATTAATAGATTACCTGCATTCTCATTTCATACTCAAGACACCGGTTTAGTAACATAACACTCAAACGTGTTGAAACTATGTAAACACATATACACAGGTCCCATTCATTTGTGTACAATAAAATCTACATTGTGCACAGGTACATATATACATGTATTCGTAGACATATACTTATCACACATGATTACGTACACATCTACAAACATACAAGCTCTTACATACACTTAAATCATTCCAAAAGGTTTGCCAATGCATCCTAATTACAACTTCCATATAAATAAGACACATACGTACAGACTTTTGTACATACTTACTCCTATTTATGATTACGTACAAATTTCAGCTATTGAAATGAAATTAAATCTATACATACTGGCCTACATACTCAATTCATTTCCCCGCATACTCGCTTATACATCCCATACATACTTACGCTTCATTAACGCTTTTTAAGTGACTTATGGGTACATTTCGGATCTTAAAAAAATGAGTTCCATACTCACTCGTAGCTTAACAAGCCATTTGGTAGGGCTGAGGTACAATATGGAAGCTTATCGGGGCTTGGGATGGGTTCACGGGGTCTGTATCAAATAAAAACGAAGAAATACATAACTTTACATTTTGCACCTGACCTCCACCGTAAGCTACGGTGGCTGCCGTAGCCTACGGTGGCCCTTAAAGTGGCTACGGTGAGAAGGGACTGCCCTACGGTGGAAGAAAAGCTTCAGTACCCACCGTAGCCTACGGTGGGCACCGTAAGCTACGGTGGTGCCCAGATCAGCTTTCCATTTTAATACCAAAACTCTCATAACTTGTTCGTTTTGCATCCGTTTCACTTGAAACTTGTTTCTAATTGTCCGTAAAACATTTCAATACATAATTGACTAAAAATCCTTACCACGGGTCCTTAATCTTTACGAATTTCAATATCGTTAAAATACCTATGCGCATTTATTCGACCCGTTTAATTCCACCAACTTACCTTTGCCTTAGATAACTACCTTCGTCTCACTAAATCAATACTTATCTTAGTACTCTCATTCATTACATAACCGTACATGATTTCCCCATATTCATAAATATCAGAATTCTTTATACAAACTAAGAAGTGAATCAGAATCACTTACCTATTTGCGTTCGTATTCGCGTTTGCTTCCTTGTGTCCTTTTGACCCGTGAGCCTTCCGTGCTTGTGTCACTTTGACCAAATGCTTATCCATACATGTCACCACATTTACATTCTTGTTAGCATATGAGACATTACATATCAACGATCATAACAAATGCATATCTCACATTTGACCTTCATTAGTCAATTGTAACAAACATAAGTCATATATTCAAAATCACATCCTTTTAAACTCTTACAATTCATCATGTCATTCTATATAGAACATAATGATATAACATATACCATATGACTTTCTAAAATCTTACAATTATGACAACAAGTCCAGTTATGCTTTTTATGCGTAGTTGACTTTTAGAAGTCAACAGTTTATCAAGTGAACTTTCGACTTAACCTCATATATCCGTGTCATCATATTAGGCTATAACAATGACATTATGTATACTTCATACTCATGATGTAATATGATTACAACCACATGATTAATCAATTACATACATACACACATATATATAATCAATACAACATATACTAATGCTTTCGTGATCCCATAATAGACGACCGTATTTGGAGTAAATAATCAACATGACTTTACCATCCTTACTTGCTATATATTAACACCAATTTCATTTCATAATCCCAACTAAACCATCAACTAAGCACATAATGTGTACCATACAATATGAGTGAACAATGCAAGACACTAGTGCACATTTCTACCCTAACAAGAAATCAACAAAACCTCCACATGGATTCAATCTTACACATGTTCCTTGTGTAAGTTTACTAAAAATTTAATCATTTACACATTATATGTATGTTCATCCACTACTTTCATACATTTTCACATAATATCATCATTTAGTCATTTCATCAAACACTTGGCGTGCGTACTACTATCTAAGCATAATGTACAAGTAGTTCATGCCTAATCTTCCTAGTTCATACACAATTCATCGAATATTCTTACTAATCAACAAGTATCATTCACACATAAACATCAACATGGCAAAATCTCTAGTTCATCCAACTCAATCATATTAAACCATAAACCATCAAAACCCCTAGCTCTTGAACATGGTTTCTTTCAAAAAAAACTCCTAATTGAGATGGTTTAATCATTACTAACACTAAATTAAGTGCCTCTAAACCCAAATTCAACCATCTCATTCTTTCAATTCATCCAACTAAGGAAATTTCCTCAAAACCCAACAAGAGCTTCATTCAAAAGATTCAAGAGATGATTTGGGTACTTACTAAATGCTTAAGAGATGATGAACACTTCCAAACCCATGGATCATCCATGCAAACATCTGAATTCCTTCTCTTCTTCTTCTTGCATGATTCACACAAGAACACACACACACTATGTGTGTGTGTCGACCATGCTCCCCCCCAAAACTACTGACTAAGTGTTTTTATAACAAATGTTACCCATTAAGCCCTCCTAAATTGATGAATTCCTCCTTTTTATTATAAATTTCTATTTCTTTCTATTTAGCACATATTTTAACTAAGTTAATTAGACTAGTTGGACCATTTCATGCCATGTACAAGAAACTTACTAACAAACCAAATATTCGGGTTTTTGGGGCGTTACAATATCAAAATTTATAAAAATTTTGCCATAGTTTTGTTTGAAATATGGATTTTTCCCCAAGTTTATACAAAACTTATTATTAATTTATTTCAACACAAAACATCATCAAGTATCAATATCCATCAAAATTTGTCAACAAAAGTAGCATGAACATGATATAGTTCTTAACTTTCCCCAAAAGGAATTATTCCTTATTTTTGCCAAAAATTAGTAGAACAAGATTTTATTGAAAATTCTTGTTTTAGATGCTCACAAGGTCCTTTGAAGCATAAATATGTGTTCAAAACGTTTACTACTAACACATTTCATACTTTTGTTTCTTTCCAGAAATGGAAACTTTATTCAAGAAATTTTTCAAAAAATTATTTTCTTAGTTTTAAATGATTTCTCATATTTTACTAGCATGCATGTTCATCAAAACTCATGTTCATAAGTTTGTTGATAAATCTTGGTTGATCCTAGATGCATGTATGTAGATCATATTTTTGAATAAAAATAACCAAAATTCAAGTTTATTAGTCTTGATTTCCTCCAAGTTCATCTCATAATCATAGAAAAATCATGGTTAAAAATAATGATTTTTAGTGGTTTCTTGTTGTTTTTCATGTGGGTTTATGATGAACTTGTAAAAGAAATAAAAAATAAAAAAAAATGAGACTAGTGTGATGTTCTTACAATTTTTGCAAGGAAATAAAGATGAAGATAAGAAATCTTGTTGATCTAAAGCTTCAAGTTCCACCAAAAGGGCTCCTAATAGCTTTTCTAAACACCCTAGTAGCTTGTTTCATCCATGGACCTCCATAAGAGCAGGAATTCTTGAGTTTGAAAATTGAAATGAAGTTGGAGTGAGGGGTGTTTGGCTTGAACGATTTTAGAGAGAGAGAGAAGAAGAGTTTGATGGTTTTTGGAAAATGGTAAAAGGATGGAGTGTAAAGGAAAGATTTCTTAGATTGTGCAATACACTAATCATGAAATCATTGTTCCAACACATCATTTTGGGTGAGTGAGCTTGGAGGGGGGTCCCACATGACCGAAAATCAGCCATGTAGATTCGTTTTATTATTTTTTTATTAAAATCTTGTTTAAACAATAAACTTTAGGAATTTTTAGAACTTTGACATTTTATATAAAAATATCTACAAGGTTTTAAGCTCTAATATTTTATAGTAGTGTGACACTAGGTAAAACTAGTTCACCAAAATATTTAGTTTGCAATTCGGGTGAAAAAGTCGATTCGGGTTCTGTACTGGGTTAAATACTGACACCTTATTTCGTTTGGATAAATACATAACAAAAATTATTTTTGCACTTGTTTTATTATCCAAATAATTAATCCAACCTTTTGGACTAAAAATTTTATTATTTTTGACACAGTTCCGGTACCGGCTTTGCTGACTGGCAGTTTACTGAACTAGCCGTGCAGCTTAACGCAATAAGATTTAAGTGCGGATTTTGTGTCGTTTTTAATACCCGTTATATTATTTATGACAAATAATATTTATTTTTGGGTTTTCGGACAATTACTGTTTCGTTCTACGGAATGCTGTACATTTCGCAGTATTACAGTACTTTTCTGCGGACTTGGACAATTTGGTTTTTAAATGGACTTTTGCTAAATAATATAAGGCGCATGTTATAATACAAATCTTGAATATTACACTAAATGTTTCATTGATTACAAACTTGTTTACAACGATTGAAAGACACAAATGTTTACAACCAATGATGAAACAATGGTTAACCGGGAGAGGTTAATTCACTGATCTCGTCAAGTAGGGTTAATCCCTTCTTTTCGGGGATCGACGGCTGTATCGTCCGCTAACCTGTCTCCTGCACAAGGAAACACACCGTGACTCGTAACAAGGAGGATGGTGGTGGTGGGGGGGGGGGGTGCTCCTTGTTACCACTCTCTGGTGTGAGAATCAGTATTTGCTTGAGAGCAAAGTGTGTGTTTGTAGTAAGTGTGAGAGAGAGAGCAGGAAAACGATACCTCAGACCTGGTCCGGGATGGGTATTTATAGCCGAAGAGTGAAGGAGAGTAATTGAGTAGCTAGACTGACAACGCGCAGCCTATTGCAGGTGTGTCAGGCGCGTAGGTCACGAAGGTGATGGCACGTCCTGCTGTGGTTGTCAGTCTGTTCGCCAGCATTGCATACATGTGGGCTGGACAGGTGACTGTTGTCAGTGCCACTTGCTGTTTTGGACACTTAAGTCAAAAGTGTCAGTCCCACTTGCGTCATCAACACGATGCGGTGTTGGGCCGCATCGCTACGTGCGGTAACCGCGGTTGTTTCAGCGTCCCTTGCCGTGACGAAAATATCTATAGGGTGCGGTGCTGAGCCGCATCGCTCTATGCGGTAATCGTAGTTGTTACCGCTGTCGTGACGGAAACAACCGTTTTCATACACAAGGTAAGTCTACTCATCACTAGACCGATTGGAACAGTTAATCGCGTTCGTGTGTGCCCGCACGATAAGTATTTGTTGATGGGAGTATTTGATAAGGGTGATGGTCACTCGCGTCCGCTTTGGTGCGAGATCTAAGACCATACCCCTTCACATAATATGTTCACTAAAGTGACAGTAATTATCAGTGCAATATCTCTTTCTCCTCTTCTTATTCTAGATTTAAGTTTAGTTTAATACTTTGGTAATTAAATGATGATGAAGTATAGGTTTACATTTATAGATATTGGAAGGGAAATCTCATATAAACTAAAGTTTCCTTGGATTCGTGTTGTGAACCGGTCTCGAGCTGATATTAACAATCTTCTTTATTTGGCCCATTTGACCTGTTGTGTAGAAGTAACTAGTAAATTTATGTACTTGCTCATGATCATTGTCTAAATGCTGAACACATGTTACGTCAAACATAGACTAACTGAAAACGTATATAAAAATAAGCATGAAAACATATTATATTTGACCAGATTTATTCGCGAAAGGAATTTACGTTGAAATGTTAACCAACTTGAATTCATACCGACACGTACATCAAAATAAGCACGTAAGAAATTTATATATTTTTTTTAGTTAAAGAATGGTAGAGCATGTTGCGGCTGCATCGACTTGAATTTATATCGTCTAATGAAAACGTATTACAGTTGACCAGACTTGTTTTATAACAAAATATATGTCAAAACATTGACCAACTAAAAACGTACATAAAAATAAGCAAAAAAAAAAAACACACTATATCTAAGCCAATTCATCTCCAAAAAAATTTATGTCGAAACGTAAATCAACTAGAATTTATATTGGCACTTACACAAAAAAATTACGAATTCTTTAGAAAACTGAGGGGTTATAAGTGTCAATACTAAATGTTAAAGAATAAATGTAGAAGAAAACCGGTGAAGTTAAAAGAATAAATAAAAAGATACTAAAAGAAAAAACAATTTGAAGTTACTTTAGACGTAACTTCAAATTGTATTTATAGTAGTAAAATTTCCTGGACGTTGCGGGGCATCTAAACGTAAAGCAACTCGAATTTATACCGTTTAACGAAAACATATTATATTTGACCTGACATGTTTCCGAACAAAGTTTATGTTAAAACGTAGATCAACTGAAAACATATATAAGAATAAGCAAAAAAAAAAAATTATATTTGACCTAATTTATTGGGTCGACGCCTATCTCCCCCCAAACTGTACTTGCAAGTTTCCCGCAAAAGCTCTCCACGCCTACTTTTAGAAAGAAGACTCTTTTTTAGTTAGTAACGTAAACCAACTAGAATTTATAGTGACACACACATAAAAAGAAGCACACAATAATATAATGTTTTATTAAATTAAAGGATGGTACGGCGCGTTACGGCAACGTTGAAACGTAAAGTAACTTGAATTTACACCGTTTATTGAAAACGTATTATATTTGACCTGAATCGTTTTAGTTTATAATGTTTTATTAAGTTAAAGAATGGCACGGCACGAAAACATATTATATTTTACCCAATTGATGTCTCTAAAATAAGTACGATGAAACGTATAACCTGATGTTATACCGACACACATATATAAAACGTACGTAAATTACAAAGTGCTTAAAAAGTTAAAGAGGTTTAAAGCAATAATGCTGAAAGTTAAAAAGGGTAATTTAGATATATACAAAAAGACAAATGTAAGAAAAAAAAAAAAAGAGCTGCATGCTACTAGACAAAACTCATGATTGTAGGTATATTTAATATAATATTTTGTTTGGCATGTAGTAGAACACAGTCTTCTTTATTTCATCCATAGTGTAATTTAATAAAACCGCCCAGAAACTTCATTTTTTTTATATATATATAGGACAAAGATCCGTTAGGAACCACCCCTTATTGCGAGAACCGCGAGAACTAGTGTGAACACAAACAGTAATTCCTAAAAAAATCTAAAAAACCCCCAAAAAATTTTTTTTTATTTTTTTACTATTTTTTTTTGAAAAAATCGCAATATTTTGTTAATAAAAAAAAATTCAAAAAAAAAAAATTAAAAAAATTTCGAGTAACAATTATCCATGCACATGTGCATATGTATCGTTTCTTTGTCAAATTCCGTAATTCATTACAAATAATAGCCAATTGCACTTTCATTTACACTACCACGTGTAATACACTACTTTTTACGTTAACAATGTTAGAAATGCACATGTGCATTTATATGTATTAACAGGAAATAAGGTGTTTTGGTACACTACTTTCTCTTTCATCTATCATTCCATCCATAATACACAAGCATGCACATGTGCATTTTTGTCATTTCTTTGACAAATTCCGTAATTCATTACACATATTAGACAATTACACTTTATTTACACTACCATATGTAATACACTACTTTTTACATTACCAATATTAGAAATGCACATGTGCATTTATATGTATCAACATTAAATAAGGTGTTTTGGTACACCACTTTGAATACACTTTCCTTTTTCATCTATCATACCATCCATAATACACTACCATTACCTTCTACCATCCATAATACAATACCATTACCTCCTACCATCCATAATACAATACCATTAACAATATTTTCACTTTAATACATGTATGTAAACACCATTTATACTATCCAATCAACATATTACATAAAAAATTGACAACTATAAACAAACCATCAACCACTAGATATATGTAACACCCCGAAAATGGGTTTGGTAATTAACCCACGTTAAAACTAAAAGACGGGTAAAATACCGTTAGTAGTAAAAGTAACCCGGTGAATATTAGAATTTTAAATAAATAAACCTAATATTAAATAAAAGTAGAATAAAGGCTTTTGAGGAAATAAAGTTTATAGAAGGCCCGACTTAACGGGACTTAAAATAAACTTAGTCATAAATATTCCCGAACCCGCTAAGTTAACTAGGAATATTAAACCTAGTTAATAAGTGGGAATATTGTTAAAAATAAGTAGGTTGTGGCCTACTTAATAACGAACCAAACACGAGGGGTTAAAGTGGGATAACTAGAAAAGTTATTTAATTAAACAAAACACAAACACACACACAAGTGTGTGTTCTGGATCGACATCAGGGAGCTCCCCATGGAGCCAAACCCTAACAAGCACAAATCAATGAAATTGGAAGGGCAAATCGAACCCAAATCGAAATTCAAGCACATATTCGTGATCACCAAGTCAAGGGGATCCTAAGGTATGTCAAATTTCTAACATTCATGAAGTTGTAAAAAGTTGATAATCATCCTAATCGCGAATTAGGCATGGATTAGAGAAGATATGACTAGATTAATGATGTATACTTGCTTAGGAACGAAACCCTAAGTGAAAATCATACTTAACATGCTATTAATTGAAGGAGTTGATGAATTAACACACTTAGACAAGTGGGTTTTAATGTTATGATGATTTTGAATGATATAACTATGCTTAGAATCAACATGCATGAAAACAAATAGAAGGTGTTCGATTTAACCATGAATTTGGGGTACTTGTTCATATATGGTTGAAGTGGGTTTTGTTAGATATGGTGAAATTATGAAGAACTTGAAGTAATATCACTTGTATGTGATTAACAAGTAAACTAGGAAGTGGGTTTTGATATAATAGTAAAGATGATGATAAGTTATGTTTAAAATCATCATATTTGATAATAGAAACAAGGCACTCAAACAAATTAAATGATTTGGGAACTTGTTCATACATGATTGAAATGAGTTTTGAATGTTATGATGAAATTTGGTAGCCATGTTCATGTAACTAAGTGTATAAGATCATGTTAGCTACATATTGATAGATAGAACTTGAATGTGCATTTATATGCTAAGGGGCGTTTGACTTTTAGTAGTCAAACCAACCCTTAGTAAGATCGAATGATAAATTGATAGAAAAATGCGTAAGATGGAATAGTTATGGTTAACAATGACTAAATTACCCATCTTATGAAATTATGATGATAGTTTGACGCTTGACAAGCTAGGTGGAGGCTTGGAAAGGAAGCGGGTCAAACGAAGCAAGAATGGCGGAAAAGCATAATTCGGATGCAAGGTAAGTATATCTTACACTAGTCATATATTTATAATATTCTTTCGTCGTATTAGTTACGAAAAAATAAAAATACCTAATTGAGATATGATGATCCGACGTGTGGTCGTACGGAACAAGATAATCAAATATGACAAGAAAACACAATGATGGCCAAAAATGAGTTAAATCGGTAATTCGATCATATTATGACGAATGAAGCATGTACTTTTAATGGTTATCATATAAGTTAAATCATAATAACCATTAAGGGTAGAATGGTAATTTTGACAATTTGACAATGGTAATTGGTCATTTAGACCAAACGGGTCAAAAGGTGAAATTATCACCCTTTGACAATATCGACTAATGGGTTGTCAAGTTGCATGATTTTTTTTTTAGAATAAATAGCAAATGGATGCTTACATCGCTATCACTTAGTAGCAACTAAGGAAAGGTATTGAAACGGGTCGATATATTGATCCGAGCCAGGTATGTATAATAATACAATACACCATGTAGAATTTGGAGTTTTATAACAGTTAGACAAGGTTAAAATAAGATATTCGGTTATCTTTTAGGTAAGCGAATAAATTGAGTTATGATTATGGTGTTTTAGAAACATATTGGTTTCTAAACAAGAATATGGTTAAAAGGTCGGACTTTGGGGTTCAAACAAGCACTAATAGTCCTTCGTCGTAAAAGAATGACTAAAATCGACCAAAACGCCCTTGTAGGCTAAATGGAACAAATGACCCATAGAGGTTGTTTGGAAACGAGTTTTATGACTAGGTAAATATTTAGAATAAGTATAGAAGTTGAAAGATGTGATATGTTAGTCACATAGCTCTATTTGAGTCTTGCCGTAAAATAGCAATCCGAAGGGTAAAACTCGGAACATATAGACATACACATTTAAATCCACACACATATAGTTGTAGTGGAAGATTTCTTGATAAGAAATGTAGGAATAAGATGCTAGAAAAGAAGGAAGGTGATTTCAAGCTTTAAAGTGCTTAAATACCCTTAACGGGTCAAAATAAGCATACGAGCGAAAACGTGATTAAACGGTGTAATAAACCTATGATTAGAACCTAATATAGTAGGTAACATTAATTTGAAGAAGTGTAGGTGATGTAGGAATCAAACGAATATGTTCGTTTGATAAAATGCATAAACGGGTCAAAAGTGGGAAATAAGGCGATAAGCCGAAGACTTAAAAGTCTTGAATTTTATCAAGCCGGATGTCGGATTTTAACTCCATATGATGGAGAATCAAATTACAAACATGTAGGAAGAAACGGTAGGTCAAACGGATAAGCGGTTTGAAAGATACGAAAGATTTCGTGTCAAGTTGCGGCAAATTGGAGAAGCTGAATGCAGGTGCCACCGTAAATTACGGTGTCCACCGTAATTTACGGTGGAGTTGAAAAATGCTACGGTGAATCTCTTCTGATTTACGGTGAAAACAAGTCAAAACAAGGACCACCGTAAATTACGGTGTCCACCGTAATTTACGGTGGACCCCGTACAAAAATGTATATTTTGATCAGTTGTTTTCCGGACTCGTTTAAATGCGTTTTAAATACCGTATGACTAAAGCATTTCATGTTTATGAAATGTAGGTACTTTCTGGGGTGCCGGGAGACGATCAAGCTCAGCGAAGAACCGAACACGACAAAGATACACGCTTCCGCACTTTGTAACGTTGTAGATTTTAAACAACGAATTCGACCACGTTTTGTAGAATAACTTATGATTTGTAAAAGTTTTAACAAACCCGCATTTTGATGTATATATAATCATTAATCACATGATTATTTTCCCAAAATATACGTTAAACCTAGATTTATAACAACGGGTGTTACAAGTTGGTATCAGAGCCTTGGTTTAAGAGATTCAAGTATGGTGGGGAGAAACCGTGCTTGGACTTAAACCTTATGCTCTTAATAAAGATTGGTGTTCGGTTCGAAGCTTGATCGCAAATCCGGTAAGTACAAGTACGTTATTAGTTAGTATGCTTAAGTGTTGTAAACAACACATAGAGCTATCGTGTGGTATACGTTACCCCAATTTAAATGATTGTTAGGGTTGACGAAAATACGCGCGTTGACGTGTATAGTAGAAAATGCCTTGTATTATAATACGGGCGATTATTGAAGTTGACTTTACTAACTTTTGTGAATGTTTTAAATGAAGGACACTCGCGTTTGAAGACGACGAGAGTCAAACAAATTATGGATATGATGATGGGACGGTCCGGGGTACGACAGAAAGAGCATACTCATTAAGGACCAAAATCGCGTAACGGTCGCGAACAAGACTAATGGCAAGAGAAGCCCGTTAGGGCAAGCATTACCAGGTGCACACTTTTAAATTTAATCGCACGAATCGTTATATGCAACACACACGTAAGTAATAACGGTTGCATACACATATGATAGAACTTGGAAAACCTGATTTCCAAGAGAAATTTAATAGGAAATGTGTTATTCACAATGATGAATAACAAATGAATAACAAGACTTGTTTATATAGAAACTTGGACGAGAGTGATCATCCAAGCAAGTATTCTCAATATAAATCCTATTGAGAAAAGTAATGATCACATCAATGAATGTGAATAAATGTTTATAAAAAGGGACATTATACATGTTCAAGGATAAACGATTAAAACTAATAATTGTTAACTAACAATTAAATAGAGTTTTACCAAATGAAACCATAAACATGGAGACAAATTGAGGAGTTACTTACATGGGACGTGATGTGGTAATTATAATAAGGTCACGCGTACCACGTGTTGATCGCTTACTCTGGCCAAGTAAGTAGTGAACACATGATAGCATGAGCTTCTTATAATGAGCGCAGTTATGTCCGATGTGGTAATGGCGGGGTGAATGGGACTAATTAAAAAGTACCCAAATGAAGCAGATAAGCAAGATATTTGAAAATAATGTAAACGCACAAGCGAGTGACAGGAGCGTGTTACATTAGGATAATGAGCCCGAGTGAAGGGACAAACAAGCATGTAAAAGGATTTAGACAAGTATTGGGAGGGAGTGTACTTACACTCGAACCCATAAAACGCAAGCATGTAAAATGATTTAGACAAGTATTGGGAGGGAGTGTACTTACACTCGAACCCATAAAACGCAAGCATGTAAAATGATTTAGACAAGTATTGGGAGGGAGTGTACTTGCACTCGAACCCAGAAAATGCAAACATGAAAAATGATTTAGACAAGCAATGGGAGGGAGTGTACTTACACTCGAACCCGGAAAATGCAAATATGTCCCTTAACGGGTCATTTTTGTAAAACGTCGAACTTAAAGACAAAGTCAGAATATAAAAATGAAACGAGATCTTAATGCATACCGGGAGGATTGCAATAATAACGACTTCGGTAAAACACCCGGTTGATGGGAAAGAATTAAACACATGCGTAAACCGAGAAACGAGAACACGAATTTAAAGTCAAAAGACTCGGATTATGAGTTATGGACTAAAACGACCCACGGGTCATGATTAGAAGGAAGTTATAAGGACTTCGCCTTAAAGAGGTGAATGTCTAATCAAAAATAGCCCATAAGGCTAAGTGATAAAACCTACGGGTTAGATGGAATAAAGCGAGGAAATCAGTTAAGAATCCCCGCATACAAAAACTAAGACTGTAAAGGATTAAATTACGGACTGTCAATATCCCAGTATGGATGATTGACACAAGTTAAAGAAAAGATCCTAAAACTAAAACTTCGGTTTTAGTAAGAAGTAATGTTTTTACAAACATAAATTCTGATAGGAATTTAAATAATAAGCATGAAAGATACAAGTCTTGACACTGATAGGCGCAAGATGATATATTCGAAAAGTGATATTCTCAAAAAATGAAAGGTTGATACAAATTAAACATGATGTGACACGATCACGGTTAGGAAATGTAATGTGAAGTAAAATCACATTATAACCAAGCGAGTGATAAAAGTAACTGAACTAATAAGACTAGTTAATGAGACCGGTTAAGGTCACCAATTCAAATCAAAAAATTTGGTTTGCTTGTAAGCGGTAGGTTCGGTATAGCTGAACCGAATAGATAAATTGAAAACAAAAGAATTTGTTGCTAAAAGTGAAAGATTTCACTAAAGATCTTAAACGGGTCAAATTAACGGATTCATAAGGAATTCGATGGTATATAAAAGCGATGGGTATCGCTAAGTTAACTGAACTAGTGGAAATAACGGGACTACGTTATTTAGAAGTTACATTATATCATATGACATACGTAGAGGTCCTGTAACCAAAAAGACATTACCATAATTTTTCTGGTAATGATAACAATTGGTTAAAGTAGGAGTAATGCTTAAGAGATTATTCAAGTCAAACGCATTGGGTTTAGAAACTCAATGAACTAGATAAGCAAGGTTTCGAGGACGAAACCTCTTTAAGGGGGGTAGACTTGTAACACCCCGAAAATGGGTTTGGTAATTAACCCACGTTAAAACTAAAAGACGGGTAAAATACCGTTAGTAGTAAAAGTAACCCGGTGAATATTAGAATTTTAAATAAATAAACCTAATATTAAATAAAAGTAGAATAAAGGCTTTTGAGGAAATAAAGTTTATAGAAGGCCCGACTTAACGGGACTTAAAATAAACTTAGTCATAAATATTCCTGAACCCGCTAAGTTAACTAGGAATATTAAACCTAGTTAATAAGTGGGAATATTGTTAAAAATAAGTAGGTTGTGGCCTACTTAATAACGAACCAAACACGAGGGGTTAAAGTGGGATAACTAGAAAAGTTATTTAATTAAACAAAACACAAACACACACACAAGTGTGTGTTCTGGATCGACATCAGGGAGCTCCCCATGGAGCCAAACCCTAACAAGCACAAATCAATGAAATTGGAAGGGCAAATCGAACCCAAATCGAAATTCAAGCACATATTCGTGATCACCAAGTCAAGGGGATCCTAAGGTATGTCAAATTTCTAACATTCATGAAGTTGTAAAAAGTTGATAATCATCCTAATCGCGAATTAGGCATGGATTAGAGAAGATATGACTAGATTAATGATGTATACTTGCTTAGGAACGAAACCCTAAGTGAAAATCATACTTAACATGCTATTAATTGAAGGAGTTGATGAATTAACACACTTAGACAAGTGGGTTTTAATGTTATGATGATTTTGAATGATATAACTATGCTTAGAATCAACATGCATGAAAACAAATAGAAGGTGTTCGATTTAACCATGAATTTGGGGTACTTGTTCATATATGGTTGAAGTGGGTTTTGTTAGATATGGTGAAATTATGAAGAACTTGAAGTAATATCACTTGTATGTGATTAACAAGTAAACTAGGAAGTGGGTTTTGATATAATAGTAAAGATGATGATAAGTTATGTTTAAAATCATCATATTTGATAATAGAAACAAGGCACTCAAACAAATTAAATGATTTGGGAACTTGTTCATACATGATTGAAATGAGTTTTGAATGTTATGATGAAATTTGGTAGCCATGTTCATGTAACTAAGTGTATAAGATCATGTTAGCTACATATTGATAGATAGAACTTGAATGTGCATTTATATGCTAAGGGGCGTTTGACTTTTAGTAGTCAAACCAACCCTTAGTAAGATCGAATGATAAATTGATAGAAAAATGCGTAAGATGGAATAGTTATGGTTAACAATGACTAAATTACCCATCTTATGAAATTATGATGATAGTTTGACGCTTGACAAGCTAGGTGGAGGCTTGGAAAGGAAGCGGGTCAAACGAAGCAAGAATGGCGGAAAAGCATAATTCGGATGCAAGGTAAGTATATCTTACACTAGTCATATATTTATAATATTCTTTCGTCGTATTAGTTACGAAAAAATAAAAATACCTAATTGAGATATGATGATCCGACGTGTGGTCGTACGGAACAAGATAATCAAATATGACAAGAAAACACAATGATGGCCAAAAATGAGTTAAATCGGTAATTCGATCATATTATGACGAATGAAGCATGTACTTTTAATGGTTATCATATAAGTTAAATCATAATAACCATTAAGGGTAGAATGGTAATTTTGACAATTTGACAATGGTAATTGGTCATTTAGACCAAACGGGTCAAAAGGTGAAATTATCACCCTTTGACAATATCGACTAATGGGTTGTCAAGTTGCATGATTTTTTTTTTAGAATAAATAGCAAATGGATGCTTACATCGCTATCACTTAGTAGCAACTAAGGAAAGGTATTGAAACGGGTCGATATATTGATCCGAGCCAGGTATGTATAATAATACAATACACCATGTAGAATTTGGAGTTTTATAACAGTTAGACAAGGTTAAAATAAGATATTCGGTTATCTTTTAGGTAAGCGAATAAATTGAGTTATGATTATGGTGTTTTAGAAACATATTGGTTTCTAAACAAGAATATGGTTAAAAGGTCGGACTTTGGGGTTCAAACAAGCACTAATAGTCATTCGTCGTAAAAGAATGACTAAAATCGACCAAAACGCCCTTGTAGGCTAAATGGAACAAATGACCCATAGAGGTTGTTTGGAAACGAGTTTTATGACTAGGTAAATATTTAGAATAAGTATAGAAGTTGAAAGATGTGATATGTTAGTCACATAGCTCTATTTGAGTCTTGCCGTAAAATAGCAATCCGAAGGGTAAAACTCGGAACATATAGACATACACATTTAAATCCACACACATATAGTTGTAGTGGAAGATTTCTTGATAAGAAATGTAGGAATAAGATGCTAGAAAAGAAGGAAGGTGATTTCAAGCTTTAAAGTGCTTAAATACCCTTAACGGGTCAAAATAAGCATACGAGCGAAAACGTGATTAAACGGTGTAATAAACCTATGATTAGAACCTAATATAGTAGGTAACATTAATTTGAAGAAGTGTAGGTGATGTAGGAATCAAACGAATATGTTCGTTTGATAAAATGCATAAACGGGTCAAAAGTGGGAAATAAGGCGATAAGCCGAAGACTTAAAAGTCTTGAATTTTATCAAGCCGGATGTCGGATTTTAACTCCATATGATGGAGAATCAAATTACAAACATGTAGGAAGAAACGGTAGGTCAAACGGATAAGCGGTTTGAAAGATACGAAAGATTTCGTGTCAAGTTGCGGCAAATTGGAGAAGCTGAATGCAGGTGCCACCGTAAATTACGGTGTCCACCGTAATTTACGGTGGAGTTGAAAAATGCTACGGTGAATCTCTTCTGATTTACGGTGAAAACAAGTCAAAACAAGGACCACCGTAAATTACGGTGTCCACCGTAATTTACGGTGGACCCCGTACAAAAATGTATATTTTGATCAGTTGTTTTCCGGACTCGTTTAAATGCGTTTTAAATACTGTATGACTAAAGCATTTCATGTTTATGAAATGTAGGTACTTTCTGGGGTGCCGGGAGACGATCAAGCTCAGCGAAGAACCGAACACGACAAAGATACACGCTTCCGCACTTTGTAACGTTGTAGATTTTAAACAACGAATTCGACCACGTTTTGTAGAATAACTTATGATTTGTAAAAGTTTTAACAAACCCGCATTTTGATGTATATATAATCATTAATCACATGATTATTTTCCCAAAATATACGTTAAACCTAGATTTATAACAACGGGTGTTACAATATAACTAACCAAAAAACATGTATATGGGCCTACTTCTCCATTCAAAATCACAAACTTTTTGTAACAAAACACGTTATATCATGGTTATACCTAATGATGCACATGTGCATTTTGAATATTGGTAATGTAAAAAGTAGTGTATTACTAATGGTATTGTAAATTAAAGTGCAATTGTCTATTCCTGATAACGTATTACTGAATTTGTTGAAGTAATGATACATATGCACATGTGCATGGATAACTGTTACTCGAAAGAAAAAGTTTTTTTTTTATTTTTTTTATTTTTTTATGGTAACGAAATATAGCGATTTTTATTAAAAAAATATTAAAAAAAAAATAAAAAAAAATTTTGAGTGCTTTTTTGATTTTTTTTAGATTTTATTTTGTGTTCACATTGGTTCTCGCGGTTCTCGCACTGAGGGTGGTTCTCGCATGAACCTTACCCTATATATATATATATATATATATATATATATATATATATATATATATATATATAAAGAGCCAGTAAGAAACTGGGAGAATCCAAAAACAAACAGAACAACCAAACAACGAAAAAGAAAAGGAACAGTTACATTAAATCAACAACATCGAACGCCAGCCAATTCTCCCACTTCGGTTTCTTCAAACTCGACCGATTACTGATCCAAAGAAAAGAGTCCTCTTTAATAAGCTCCACCGACTTCATAACCGGAATAAAACAGTCTTCAAAAACCTTTACATTTCTCGCGCTCCAAATTCTCCAAACCGTAGCAATACAAATCGTGTTCACAATACGTTTCCACACTCTACTTCCCGGGCTTTGTTTAACATAATTAATAAGATCCGCAAGCGAAGAGCAATCCAAAGGAAACCGGATACGAACCCAAGCTAAAACAGTCCACCAAATACTTCTGGCCACAGACACGATAGGAAAATGTGATCCGATGTTTCCACCTGAATGCCACACCGCGGGCAATTCATATCATTCAACATCACTCCCCTGTGCACCAGCTCCTCCCTCGACGCTATCCGATTAAAAATGGCTCTCCATAACAGAAAGTTTCCTTTAGGCGGAGCCCAGCTATTCCAATCGAGCTCCTGTTCGATGTCCGAGTTATTAAGCCTAGCTTTTTCGAGATCCGCCCGAACCTGTTTAACCGAAAATAAGTCGTCCGAAGAATTTCGCCATTTACATACTCCATTCTCCACAATTAAATTCTGGTTCAAGACAAAATTTTCTTTCTCCAATACCTTATCCATGTTGCCAATATCATTCCAAGCTCCTTTTACCGACTTCTTTTGGAGAATGAAGAGATTTGCAGAATTGGATTTATGGACCGAAGAGATCACCTTAGCCCAAAGTTGGTTCGGGTTCAACTTGAACCTCCACCACCATTTGACTAACATGGCATAATTGAAATCTTTTATGCTACCGACCCCAATCCCGCCAATCTTTTTAGATTTTTGGATCCTCTCCCATCGAATCCATCTGAGTTTTTTATTGGAATTAGAAAACCAATCGAGCTCCTGTTCACATGAGATGTCATTTTTCTTTTGTTCTGTCATTCAGTTATTGGTTCAAATTCCTATAATATAGATATTTTCATAAGACTAGGATTTGTCATGAAAATCACAATATTCGGTATTGACAAGGGTCACTAACAATATTAAATGACCAACAAACCGAGTTATACACTACCCATAATTTTGTCTTCACGGGTCCTCTTCAATCCAAGTCGTTCCTCATCCAATTATTAGTTCAAACTAATAATAAGTTCCGTGCACGTTGTAGTGTAGGTACAATTTTAACATCGAGTGGATTATGTGATGAATTAAATATACGAAAACACGTGATTGGATCAAAACATACATTAGATTTATATTGTGCAATCATAATATGTTATATGAGACTTGATTCATACATAGGAAAAACTGACACGTATAAATAAAGAAAAGTATTAATTAGAGCTTTCAAAAAAAGAAAAGAAAAAAAACCAACTCGACTCGGTTCGAAACAAAACTTACTAAACACACATAAAATAACCACCAAAACGGATAATAATCGACTTCACTCCTTTCCTAAAAGAGTTTACTTTAAAATGTAGACTAACTCGAATTTATATCGACACGTACATAAAATTGTCCATGTAAAAATTGTTTTTTTAATAAAAACGTATTATTTTTTACTTGACTGAATAAGTTTATGTCAAAACTTAGACTAGCTTGAATTTATACGGCACATGCATAAACTATGCATGTAAAAATGGTTTACTAACGAAAATGTATTATTTTTTACCAGACTCGTTAAAAGTTTACGTCAAAACATAGACCAACTCAAATTTATACCAACACCTACATAAATATATACACGTAAAAACTAGTTTTTTTTTAAGTAAAGGAACGACTTCTGTAAACTTAAAACTTTAGAAATTTAAGTAGGTCAAAATGATATTTAACAAAGTTTTTAAACACAACAACAAATTAGCTTTTTTTAATAGAAATTTGCTAACGAATGTAATTGAAGGAAAATTAATTTAGTAAAAAATTATTAGGTTAAAACGTATATACAAGGGTAAAATTGAAACATTAGAAACTGGAAGGGTTAGTTTTTAAAAGAATTATGGGTTAAAAGTGTCAATTGGCACTGTGTGGGGGGGGGGGGGGGGGGGGGGGTTAGCAGGGGCTAAAAGTGACATTTTCTAAAGTGGAGGAGGTAAGCAAGGCTGATGGGAAACTCACCTATTTTGGTTTTGAAGAAGGTATATAATTCTTAAAATATAGATATTTTCGTGAGAGTACTAGGAATTTGTCAATACACTCCATCGTTTTAACTCTGCACGTTTTCCTCAAACCTTTTTATAACTTATAAATTATAAGTACCAAAACACTCACCGCGCATAACATCAACCCCCTCTCACTATCTCTGTGTATCTACTTATCTGTGTAGCATCAGGAGCAACTCCAATGGCAGCTCAAAATACTTTGTCAGCTATTACTTCATTTACTCCCAAAACTATTCCACAGCTCTTAAAACCTGCTCATCTTCAAACAACTTTAGTACATGAAAATAGACACATATCGAGCTTGACTACCTCAAATCGACTCAAATGGCGTTCAAAGCCTTTAAAACCTTATGAATTCATCTGCAAGTGCGTCAAGAGACCTCTGCTACAGGTAGTTATCGTTCCCGGCTATATGATGTGGTTTGGAGCCCTAGGGGCTCCATTGTGCCACCTCAGCGACACGTAGGCGCCACGTCACATAGGGGGCTTTAAAGCCCATTCCTTTAACTTGCATGCAATGGTTTAAAGCCCCCATCATCATTGCATAATTATTTTTTTTATTTATATATTTTATTTTTTTAATAACTACAAAAAAAAAAAAAAAACAAACATAATTTAGGTTTTATAAAAGACTAAAATTAGATATACAACAAACAAAACTTCAAGGACTGAAATAGCATTTTTAAAACTTGATATATTAAAGGTTTTAAAGTTTAAAACCGTTTTCAAATGAAACCAAAGTGCAAGGACTGAAATAGCATATTGAAAACTTTTTTACAACAAAACCTTTTAAAACCAAAGTGCTGGAATAGCATCGTATTTCTTTTGAAAACCTGCAACTACATTCAAACACTCAGTTAAAAAAGAAAGAAAACCCAACTCCCTCGAACCATTCAATATTTGCTCGTTAGCACGCTGGCGGAACATGGTTGGCGCCCCCTCTTTGGCGAGGGCGGTGTGGCAATGGCGCCCCCGGGGCGCTAAAATGGGTGAGCTGGCGGGGTGGCGCTAAGCCACACCCTTCAGTCTAATAATAACTATATATGTGGAAACTTGTATTTAATTATACATGTTTATTGTACACCGAAATGTGATTAATTAAAGAAAAAGTGAATTAGTAAAGTAACATAAAATTTTGGGTTGGAAGAAATTAGTAGAGTTCATTACAGGAAGGTTCTTGTACGAAGTTAATTGTTCCCGATCAATTCACATGAGGTTACTAGAAAAAATAGATAGTGTTGGCGAATCAAGAAATTTCTTTCATGGGTTGCAAAAATTTTTAAGGGTTATTTGTATATGTTTATATAATAAATTTTTTTTTTCGACTCGAGACATGGGACTAAAAGGCCAAAAATTAAGATAACAAAAATAAATACAATATGTATAGGGGATTGATCATGAAAAAACTAACTAAAAAAAGCCTAAAAAACATACCAAATTTTTTTTTATCTTTTATTAAATTACGCTATATTTTATATATAAGAATTTTTTTTTTAAAAAGTACTGCACATGTGCAATAATATGAAAAAGCCTAAACCACCTAAACCACCCCCTTTCCCCCACACCAAAAAACCTAATCCTAATCCTAACCTCCAAAAAACTTATCACTAAAAGCTAAACTAAGCTTAAAAGCTAACTCTAATCATATAATGCGCATGTGTAATACATATATAGGGTTAGGTTAACGTACAAATGCCCTTTTCGTACATTACGTACGCTACAATCTCAGCCGCCAGATCATCTTCCGGCATTGAAATCGCATGTTGGTCTTTTGTAACAATTTCGCATGTTTTTTTAACATGCGATTTCATCAAAAAATTATCACATGCGAAATTGTTAAGAAAAAAACAACATGCTATTTCATCAAAAAATTATCACATGCGAAATTGTTACAAAAAATCAACATGCGATTTCAATGCGGGATGAAAGATCTGACGGCTGAGATTGACGCGAACGTATTGTTCGATAAGGGCATTTGTACAGTACACTTTCTCTACATATATAATAATGCACATGTGCAGTACAATGTTTTTTTTATTATTTTTATTTTTAATTTTATTTTTGAAAAAAAAAAGTTATTTTATACATAAAAAGTAGCAAAATTTTATAAAAATATTGTAAAAAAATTGGCATGTTTTTTAGGCTTATTAAGTTAATTTTTTTAGTTTTCTCATTTATGTATAGTTTTCTAATGATCATCTCCATATGTGTGTGTGTATACATATATAGTGGGAGTTTGCTAGAAAGCCAAAGTTTCCTAGAAAGTCTAGAAAGCAATAGGGAGGTGACATGTGGCTTTTTGTTTTTTTATTCAAATAGGCATGATGGTAATTTGATTATTAATTTAATTTTGGAATATAATTATATATCCTAAACTAACCATTCAGATATTTATGAAAACGTTTATCTCTTTGACAATTTCAAATCATTACGATTTCAAAAGGGCAGTTACTAATTATGAAGTTCAAATCATTAACAATTTCTTCACGTTGTGTTTTATCAGTTACTGGGTTCATCACAATGTGTTTTAGCAGTTACTGGTTTTAGATATTGTTTCATCACAATGTGTTTTATAAGTTACTGGTTGATATGATTTTTGGCATTCTTGATGTTGTGTTTTATCAATTACTGGTTCACGTTGTGTTTTATCATTTACTGGTTTCATCAGAATGTGTTCTATCATTTACTGGTTGATGTGATTTTGGCATTCTTGATGTTGTGTTTTATCAGTTACTGGTTTCATCACAATGTGTTTTAGCAGTTACTGGTTTCAGTTATTGTTTCATCACAATGTGTTTTATCCGTTACTGGTTGATGTGATTTTGGCATTCTTGATGTTGTGTTTTATCCGTTACTGGTTTCATCACAATGTATTTTATCAGTTACTAGTTGATATGCTTTTGGCATTCTTGATGTTGTGTTTTATCAGTTACTGGTTCACGTTGTGTTTTATCAGTTTGCATTCCTGATGTTGTGTTTTAGCGGTCAGTCACTGTTTCGTCACTTTGTGTTTTATCGCTAAAACACACTACTATGAACACATCTAGATCTGATTTATCGTTATTTTTTGTATGATTTGGTGTTTTCAAATGTGAGGGATTAGAGAGAGAGAAAAATTGGAGGTGGTTTTATGATTGGTAGTTATTTCCTTATTTAAAACAACTTAAATGACACATTTACCTCCAATCAATTAAATTAGCCTATTTTAAAGACACGTATATTACCAAAATGACACTAAAATGATCTCAACCATTAAACACACTCATCTGATTGCCCAGATCGCTTCCTACACTTTCTAGGAAAAACACACTTTCCGCAGGATCCCCACCCTATATATATATATATATATATATATAGGGGAAGGTTCAATGCATAACACTAAATATTGCGAGAACACGCAGAACAAAATGAATCACTCATTTTTTCAATCCTAAAAACCTAAAAAGTAAATGACAATGTTATAAATGTAAGATTTATTGTTCCTCACACTAGAATTTAAAACAAAATATGAAAAATCTTCAGTTTTTAAATAACCTGCACACATGTAGGTTATCTGTAGGCTAAATTACCTACATGTATGATATGATTTTTTTATATATATATAATATACATATGAATGTAAGAAAAATAAAATTTAAGAAATATGAACCTTAAATCCCAAAATTTAGTGATTTAGAGTTTTTCTTTTTGTTCTCGCAATAATTAGTGTTCTGTAATGATCCTTATCCTATATATATATATATAGAGGATAGATCATTAGAAAACCATTTTAAATGAGAAAATAAAAAAAAACTAACTAAAAAAGCCTAAAAACATACCAAATTTTTTATTACTTTTCTGGAATTTTTTTAATAAAAATCGTTAAATTTTATGTATAGTTTATTTTTCCAAAAAAAAAAATTGTACTACACATGTCTTTTTTTTTGAAAAAAAAAACGATTTTATACATAAAGAGTAGCGATTTTTTGTAAAAAAAAAAATGTTATGTTTTCTAGGTTTTTTTAGTTAGTTTTTAGTTTTCTCCTTTATATGTAGTTTTCTTATGATCCCATCCCTATATATTGAAGATCCAGTACATTAATTCAAAAGCGTGAGAAGTGTGAGAAATATTGTGGAGATGACATGTGTCCTTAATCTAAATTAATTCAAAAGGGTAAACAAGTAATTTTCTTATTGATCTAATTAATTGTTAACTTTCCATAACCGCCACCCTTAATTATAGGGATACGAATTAAGAATTAATCTATGAATTTGTGTCATCCCGTTCATCAATTATTAATTCCGAAGATCTCAGAATGAAAATTTTTAGAGTGTTATATAGTGATGGATGCAGAATAAAGGTTTTTATATAACATTACAAATCTCTATAAAACATTACGAATAGCATATAACACCATATAACCCTTTTATAACTATATATAACACTACAACATTATATATAACACTGCAACCATCATTCAGAACTGTATAGTGTTATATAGTGTTGTTAGTGCATTCATCTGTCGACTTCGTCTTATATCGAGTCTCGGGTTCGTTGCGGATATGATTCAACATGATGTCATCATATACAAAGATGACATCATCAATAAGACATCATCAATGACATCACCTCACAAGAAGACAAAGCATTTGAAATCAGATTGTTATAATTTGAAGTTTGACTTTGTTTGTTGATTTCGCTCGTAGGTGATTCCCCCCGGAATCTTAATTTCTGATTTCGCTCCTATTGTCAATATGTCATTTCGGGCGGAATTCGAGAACTATAAATAGGGTTTGTTCATGTCATTTGTAACGATTTCCAGATTTGATACCGAGGTGCTGTCGGTTTTCCTTGTGAATGTAAACTTTGTTAATTCAATATACAAGAGGTTTAAAGTGTGAATCAAGCTATTTTTACATCCGTTTCTCTGTTTCCGCCTCTGAAACTGATTTAAGCTCTTCCGAACGACTCATTCAGGTCGCGATTCGATCCTACAAGTGGTATCAGAGCTCAGGACGAGGAGTTCTATACGATTCAGCTTGAAAATCTCTGTTTTTCTACACTTTCTTTAAAAAATTCAAGATTTCACGGTCAAAATCGGCTCAAATTTTCACAGATTGTTTAAAATTGGACATAGACAAATCCTTGAAAGTTTCACAGCTAAAATCGGCTTAACAATTGGTAAAAATGATGTGCGAACTGATTCCGCTCGTATGGATGTTGTCTGATTTCGCTCTAAAACTGCTGTTGATTCCGCTCCTGACTGCCAATTTGTTAATTCCACTCCAGAATCGATTGTGTTGATTCCGCTCTAGAACAATCAATTTTCTGTTTCCGCTCCAAAATTATTTTCTGATTCCGCTCCCGAAAATCAAATCAACGAGAGTCTGCTTGAAAGTGCTTTGTAAAGTGTGAACCGATTGAAAGTGCATCGTGTTGTATGAATTAATGTGTTTTTGTGTCAAATTCATGTGATATTATCATTTCGGATCTTGAAAATTGAAGTTCTGGTTACATCGGTTTGATCATAGTCATCAGTTTATGCATGTGTTGTTATCAGCTTTAAAGGTGGCCGCCCACTTTACATGTTGAGGTTCAATCAGATTTAGTTAATAGAGTTGTCAGCCCAACACACATTAGCGGCTCAATCACTGATTTTGGGTATTGAAGTTGTCGGCATAGTGTTAATGAATGGTCCAATGATAATTCATAGAGTGAAAAGTTGAAAGTTGTTGTCAGCCCATTGTTTACTCAGCCATTATAAATAATCGGCCCATGTGATCATAGTTAATATTGTCAGTCATTTGTTAATCTCAAGAATTGCATACAACCAAACTTTATGTGTGGCCCAATCATTATAAGTTGATACATGTGATGTTTGTCGGAATAATGGATATGTGTAAAAAGTTACGGTCTCGAGAATTGAACTTGTCATTTTAGTAGTTGGCATTTAGGTCAAATAGAATTGATTTGGTGTAATTGTTATCGACCAGGTTTGTTTTGAATTCAAACTCATTCAAGGTTGTGTGGTTTAGCAAGGTCATTGGAAAGAGTCGGTTGAATTTGTTCCGGGTCATAGCAGTTCGCACAGTGTGTCAACTTTCAGTCCGCACAGAATATTTACCAGTTCGAGTACCAGTCTTATTCTGTTAATTGATAAGTCTTTGAACTGATTGTGTTTTATTTGTTTGTCATTCAGGTGTTTTTACGAGGTGTTTTTTTGCCAAAGTATATCAAATTTTCCGAAGACATGGAAGAGGAATTCTACAATGCGTTTGCCACGCCAGTCGCTCCTGTTACAGCTGCAGAGACTTTATACAGTGAAAATGAAACGGGAACTCATCAAAAGCCGCCAAAGCTCATGTATATTGAGGACTTCAAAGGTTGGCAAAATCGATTTGAGAACTGGGTGCAGGCTTACAAATTTGATGCATGGTGTTCGTTGGAGAAAGACTACGAGAAACCGAAAAACGAACGTGGACTTGAAAAGGATTTCAGTGACTTTACCGAAAGTGATAAATTGAAATATACAAGTGAGAAAATGATGATCAGTATTCTTCAACAGGCAATTAAAGAAGATATATTTGTTTTGCTCCAACATGGGAATACAGCTAAGTCAATTTGGGAAGCATTGATTCAGAAATTCAAAGGAAGCGCAGATATGATCAAGAACAGAAAGGCATTGCTGAAGAAATCATTTGATATGTTTGTAGCTTTCGATCACGAATCAACTAAGCAGACCATTGACAAATATTGTCATCTTGTCCTGGAAATGGGAAGATTGGATATAAAGAAAGATGATGAGGAATGGGTGGATAAACTTGCTGATGCATTACCACAACAGAAATGGGGAACTTATTTGTTGATTATCAAACACATGAGAAAATCTGAGAATATGAATCTAGCAAAGTTTATTCAAAAGATTGAAGAGCACGAGCTGGATATCCAGAAAACGGCTATCATGGCAAATCCAAATGCTAAACAAGATGTTAGTCTGTATTACAGAGGGAACAAGTTTGAGGCTAACCCCAGTCCTAGTCCAAAGATCTAAACTGGTTTTAGTGCTGATGGGTCTTCTAGTCCTAATGTTAGTACTACAACTCAGAGTGGTGGATATTCTTCATCATTTTCAAGTTTTGATCCAAACAGCACAACATCAAGTCCTCAACAACAGAGTTCAACAAATCTTCAATGCAATGTGACTTTGAACATTAAGAATGGTCAGAATTTGTCTCCAGAAATAGCCAAACTACACATGGCATCTCTCGTTGCTATGTTGGAATCTTATGAAAGTTTGATTGATGGCAACATTGGAAATCCGATGCTTACAAAAGAAGATTATGACCAAATTGATGCAGAGGAACTTGAGTTGGTGGACGTGAAATGGTGTTTAGCTAGTGCTTGGAGAAGGGCAGAAAAGTTTCAACAAATTACTGGTAGAGATGAGTTTCGAGGAATGGCCACTTCTCCACTGGGTTTTGACAAATCGAAAGTTACATGTTTCCGTTGCAAAGGAAAAGGTCATTTTAAACGAGAATGCAAAAACCAAGAAGCAACTGGGAATCAAGAAAAGAACAATTATTATCAAAAATCGATTTTTTCATTAGATTACTCAACAAAAGGAACCACAAACTGCACATGCTCGGCCAATTGTGGATGACAAAAGGAAAATGATCGAAGATGCAAATAGAAAAGCTTATTTTGGTATCATTGATCAAGATGATGAATTTGTTGCTGAAGGATTTAGCTGGGATAAATACATTCCATCTGGTTCAGGTTTTGTTGCTAAAATTCAGGGGGAATATGAGACTAATCAGAAAAGAATCCCAATTTTTTCAGATCTTGGAAGTGATGTGGATACCGATGATGAGGAAGAACATCTCAACAAAGCAAGAAAAGGCATAGATCCTACTAGTTTTAACTTGTTTTTTGCAGATAAAATGGAGATGCTGTATCAGAAGAAGATTGCCAGATTGAAGAAAGAGTTGGAAGCAACAAGAAGGCTAGCTGATGAAAAGACAAAGACAAAAGCTGGAGAAGCAAATGTTGAACCAGCAGATGAAGAAGTGACTGAGAAAGTTGTAGAGAAAATCGTTGAAGTGGAGAAAGTTGTTGAAAAGATTGTAGAGGTTGAAAAAATAGTTGAAGTTGAAAAACTGGTCGAAGTTGAGAAAATTGAGGAAATAGAAAAAATTGTTGAAATTGAAAAACTAGTTGAAGTTGAAAGACTGTTGAGGTTGAAAAAATAGTCGAGGTCGTTAAACAGTGTTTGAAATGTGAGGAGCCTTGCCAAATTTGTGAGGAGAAAGATAAGAAGATTGCTGAATTAGAGAAGATTAAAGAAGATTTACTGTCTGATGTGAAGTACATTAAAGAATCATATGATGTGCTAAACAGAACAGTTGACAGTTTGAAGAAATCAAATTTAGAGATTGAAAAAGCAATGGAAAAGATGAGCGCAACATTGATGACAAAGCAGAGTGTCATAAATGATTACATCGAAGACTGTGCTAATCTGAAGAAAGAAGTGGAACTTGAGAAGATTGAGAATGAAAGGATTAAACGATTATTGCTGAGTTATACTACTTGTGATTATTTGATTGATCGTGTTTATCCTACTGTTGCAGGTCTGGAAGCGTTCATGGACAAAAAGACTAAAGATACTGATACTGGTAAGAAACCAAGTGTCAAGTATAACAGATGTCCGTCCCCGATCCATGAAACTTATTCTCCCAGGAATCCTAACGAGGAGCGTCTAAAAAAGGCAGTCAACATCAAGTTAAAGTTTGAAATCATTGATGAATTACCAGACAATATTGATGTTACATTCACAGCGTCTGACACTGATCATGAGTCTGAGTTAGTAAAGAAAGTTGTCGATCAGGTGTTAGATACGGATGAAGAGTTAAAGTCGGAGTTTAAATCTGAGAGTTCGAGTTCGTCAGAAAAGAGTCCGAGTTCATCGGTTAACAGGGTTTACAATAAAGAATTCCTGTTATCAAAATCTAATTTGAATGACGGACCAATCAAAGTAGCATATACTTTGAATGATTCAGACAAATTATATTCTGATGAGGAATTTCCAATAAGAAGTGTCAAAACTGAAACGATTAAACAGTTTTTCAAATTAACAGAAATTAATATTTCTGAAATAAAAGATTTAAATCTTGCTGAAAAACCTAAAAAGTACACTTTAAGAGTTCAACAGAGATTGAACAAGAAAAAAGGTTACGGTTCTGGTTATGGTTTTCAAAAGAAATCAAACCATAATGGTAATCTCAAAAAGAAAGGTCTTGGTTTTATTTCATCAGAAAATTATAAAAATCAGAAAACTTATAAACCAAAAACAAAATTTGTTTCAGGAGGAAGTTCAGAGGATGAACAGAAGAAACCATTCTGGAAGCAGTCAAACCAGGAGTTTCTTGCTGAAGTAAAAAAGAATGTGAGAAAGTTTGCTTCAAGAGTTGACAGAAGAACCTGTATCAAATGCCAAGAAGTTGGACACATAGCTTGGAATTGTCCCAAGACCAACTACCAAAAACATGAAGTTTCTTCTAACTCTGTTCTGAGAAAGACTTGTGTTGATAAGAAAGAACAACCTGTAAAAAAAGTTAAAAAGTTTGAAAATTCTACTTCTGAGGAAGGAGAAAGTTCAAAACGGTTTTACAAAAGAAGAGGTGATTTGAGTAAACAAAAGTGGGTGGTTAAATCTGAGGGTAATTCTGACAATGAATCTGATTCCATAAAATCAGAGGAGTCATCTATTGAGAAAAAGGTTGTTAATTCCGTTCCAGAGGTGAATGATGAAGATTTTCTTCCATTGTCAAAGGAAAATTTGATGAAGAAAGTGGGAAAGGTAGAGATCTCAAATCAATTCTTCGCTGATAAGGGAGAATTTGATGTTGAGAAGACTTTCAATGGAAAAGTCAAACATATTTTCGGGAAGATGGTTGATGGGAAGGTTAAAACTGCAAAAGATTTTTATAAATCAAAATGTTGGTGGGATAGATGTGTCCCAGAATCTCCTAATGCTGGTCAGGCTTGGGGGAAAGTTTTTCAAAACTAAAAATCCTGACTTGCCGGAGCTCCCAGGTTGGTAAGAGTGGAGCAGGAATCGGCATCTTTCTTAGCAAATGATCCTACAAGTGGTACAGTTGGTAAAGTACAGGTGGTATATTTTAATTGTTATATTTTGATTTACAAGTGGTTATGATTGATAAGTAAACCTGTAAGTGGTTGAAAAAGGTTTTCATTGACAATGTGGTTAATCAAGGTCATTAAGTTGAACTTGATTGGACCATTCTTTCAAGTGGTTAACAAATATATGGGGTTCATTACATTGAGAAGAGGAACTTATCCCCTAACCTACAAATGGTTTGAAAATCAACAAAACTAATTTTCCGGAAAAACCATTTGATTAAAACAAACTTAAGTGTTTTGAAATCACAATGGGAAAATAGTTTGTTGTGAGGGGGAGTTTTGATTGTTTATGCCAAGTGGATGGCGATTTGAAGTGATTTGATATCAGTTGTCACTTTATTGTACAGTTTATTTTCAAATTTCCTAAAATGTGTTTGCATTTTAGGGGGAGTAAAAATTTTTCACAGAAAATCCAAAAACATTAGAAAATTTGAAAAAGTAAAAAACATGATAAAATGAAAATGAGTTTTGTTGTATAAAAGAGGAAATGATAGTACATCAGTGGACGATCACGACATGCTAAAGAATTGGAAAGTTAAAAAGTGATAAACGGTCTCACTGATGATATGCCAGTAGGTTTTTGCACATTTAGTAGATTGTGAGGAGATATAAACCTAAATTTCAAACTTGCTTAATTCGTGGGTAACATCTCTCGGATATATGGGTAACCCCCGAAATCTTGTTTGAAGGACCCCTCTTTCTGAGATACTAGGTCTTTATGCTTAGTGATATCTGGGGTATTATCCCGGGACTTCTGATAATGCGGAAGCAATGGCCTAGTCCTCGGAGAATACTTTCTGCTTGCTTGAAATATAGCGCCGCCCTCAGCAAAAATAGACAATAAAATTGCTAATTAATGCTGTTGTAAAAAAGATCTTCTAAAGGGGACCCACCAAAAGTCGAGCCGTCATCTCTCTGCTGAACGGAAGTTCTGACCTGAGCTCTCACGGTTTCGCAATTTAACCCCTTACAGATATCATCTAGGTATACTCACCTGTAAGACTGAATATTGGGATCTGGATACGGGAGTATATTCTGAGGTGGGACACGCGATTAAGTTTAAGTGCTTAAAACATTAATTTCGTATCTCGAAACAGTTGAACTTTGTGTGAAAATTTAAGTGGACCAGTATACTGACAATCTAGGTGAATCGTTTAGAACTTAAAATGATTAAAGCTTAACGGTGTTGGTGATTTGTCTCAAAAACTGATATGATCCTCTTACGCAAACTCACAAAAATATTATATGTAAATATTTCATTTCTGCATTTCATTTCTGTTATATAAAAAATCCAAAAAGATTTTCGGTGTGTTTTAGCATAAATTTTGAAAAATTCAAAAAGATTTTAGACGACTGATGTTGAAAAGCTGAGTTTCAAAATTCCGAGTGCTAAACATGACGAACAGGTTTGGGAAAATTTGTTTGAAGATGTTTGAAATGACAAATGATATATATTCAAGTGGTTCATCAGAAATTGACATGATAAATCATTTTTATTTGATACTTGAAAATGATGCATTCAGGGTTGTGTCTTCAGGTGATTAGCAAAGTTTCTAAATTTGTTATATCTTATCTTTTATGAAACTTATGTGTTGGGTAGAGAATATGCAGGTGAGTCAGGTTACGATACCTGGACCTGTGAAAGCCAGACTACGATCCCAGTACAAGTTGAGGGGGAGTCTGTTAGAGAAAGAGAGTCTGAAGACGCAAGAGCTAGAAGCCAGAGATCCTGAAAGAGAATTGGAGAGAGGATAGAACCAGATAGAGATCATGAAGGAAGTCCAAAGACTGATAAAGACTAAAGATTGAAAAGACTCGACACTTAAGACTCGTCAACATCTGAGGGGGAGTCTGTTAGTGCATTCATCTGTCGACTTCGTCTTATATCGAGTCTCGGGTTCGTTGCGGATATGATTCAACATGATGTCATCATATACAAAAATGACATCATCAATGACATCACCTCACAAGAAGACAAAGCATTTGAAATCAGATTGTTATAATTTGAAGTTTGACTTTATTTGTTGATTTCGCTCGTAGGTGATTCCGCTCAGAATCTTAATTTCTGATTTCGCTCCTATTGTCAATATGTCATTTCGGGCGGAATTAGAGAACTATAAATAGGGTTGTGTTCATGTCATTTGTAACGATTTCCAGATTTGATACCGAGGTGCTGCCGGTTTTCCTTGTGAATGTAAACTTTGTTAATTCAATATACAAGAGGTTTAAAGTGTGAATCAAGCTGTTTTTACATCCGTTTCTCTGTTTCCGCCTCTGAAACGGATTTTAGCTCTTCCGAACGACTCATTCAGGTCGCGATTCGATCCTACAAGTGTTACATAGTGTTATATGGTGTTATATAGTGTTTTTTGGTGTTGTATAATGTTATATAGTGTTATATGATGGATGTATAGTGTTATATAGTGTTATATGGTGTTATATGGTATTATATGGTGTTATATAGTATTATTTAGAGCTATATAGTGTTATATAGTGTTATATTTTTTTCATAACATGTCTATGATAGATGTATAGTGTTATATATTGTTATACATAGTGTTATATGGTGTTACATAGTGTTATACGGTGTTATATGGTGTTATATAGTGTTATATGATGGATGTATAGTGTTATATACTTCTTGTAGCAATTACATATTTCTGGATTTTTTAGAATGTCCGGATTTTAGAATAAGTTTAAATTTGAATCGCTAGAATTTAGGAGTGAATTGCTAGAATTTAGGAGAGGTTACCTAATTTGAAACATATACAAGGACACTATTACCCCTACAATTTTCAAATCAATCTAAATAATTAAACACAATTTATAATTTGGTCTCTATTGATCTCAACCATTAGATCAAAGATCTAATGGTGTAAACACTTCTCACACTTTAGACACTTTGTACACTATCCCTACCCTATATATATATATATGAGCGGGAGTTGGCTAGAAAGCCTAAGTTTCCTAGAAAGTCTAGGAAGCAATAGGAAGGTGACATGTGGCATGGAGTGTTTTTAATAAAAAAGGCATCTGTGTAGTTTGAATATTATTTGAATTATTGATTATATTATTAGGATAACTAACTTACCAGATAATTATGGAAACTAAATATCACATTTAATTCAAATTGACAGTTTTAATTTAAGTCATACAATCCATACAACATATTCACAAGGAATTCGTAAATCTGGTCTTTCACAACATCTTTACCAGCAATGATTTTTGCTGGAGGATTTCTTGATTTCTTGACATTGTGTTTTACCAGCAAACAGAGTAATATCATTGAGTATTAAACTTGATTTTTTGCTTGATTTGCTGGAAGAATTCTTGACATTGTGTTTACCAGCAAACAGACTAAAACCATTAAGTATTAAACTTGATTGTTTGTTTGATTTGCTAGAGGATTTCTTGACATTGTGTTTTACAAGCAAACAGACTAATACCATTGAGTATAAAACTTGATTTATTGTTTGATTTTGCTGGAGGATTTCTTAACATCGTGTTTTACCAGCAAACATACTATTACCATTGAGTATTAACTTGATTTTTTGTTTGATTTGCTGGAGGATTTCTTGACATTGTGTTTTACCAGCAAACAGACTAATACCATTGTGTTTTAATAGTTTTAATTTAAATCATACAATCCATACAATGATTTTTGCTGGAGGATTTCTTGATTTCTTGACATTGTGTTTTACCAGCAAACAGACTATTAACATTGAGTATTAACATGATTTTTTGTTTGTTTTGCTGGAGGATTTCTTGACATTGTGTTTTACCAGCAAACAGACTAATACCATTATGTTTTAATAGTTTATCATTGGATTAATTAGAGGATTTTCGTCATTGTGTTATATCAGTTACTGGTTTGATCACAATTTGTTTTATTAGTTACTGGTTTCAGTTAGTGTTTCATCACAATGTGTTTTATCGGTTACTGGTTGATATGATTTTGGCATTCTTGATGTTGTGTTTTAGCAGTCAGTCACTAGTTCGTTACATTGTGTTTGATCGCTAAAACACACTACTATGAACACATCTAGATCTGATTTATCGTTATTTTTGTATGATTTGGTGTTTTCAAATGTGAGGGATTATAGAGAGAAAAAATTGCGACATTTTTGGAGGTGGTTTTATGATTGGTAGTTATTTCCTTATTTAAAACAACTTTAATGACACATTTACCCCCAATCAATTAAATTAGCCTATTTTAAAGGCACGTATATTACAAAAATGCCATCAAAATGATCTCAACCATTAAACACACTCATCTAATGGCCCAGATCTCTTCCTACACTTTCTAGGAAAAACACACTTTCCGCAGGATCCCTACTCTATATATATACATACATATATATATATATATATACATACATATATATATATATAGAGAGAGAGAGAGAAAAAAAGTGTATTATATAAAATGGCTTAACGTATGCTACGTACGCAATGTGAAATCGCATGTTATAAAATAGCATGGATGAAATCGCATGTGATAATTTTGATGAAATCGCATGTTGGTTTTTGTAACAATTTCGCATGTGATTTGATAATTTTGATGAAATCACATGTTGGTTTTTTGTAACAATTTCGCATGTGGTAATTTTGATGAAATCGCATGTTAAAAAACCAACATGCGAAATTGTTACAAAAAACCAACATGCGATTTCAATGTGGGATAAAGATCTGATGGCTGAGATGATCGCGTACGTGAAACGCCATATTTTCTACTCTATACCATTCATCTTACAAACGCCAAAAACCCCAAAACTTCAAACACACCTACTCAAAAATGCCATATTTTACTATATATCAATCATCTTAGAAAACGCTAAAACACTCAAACGTCAAAGATTCCAAAAAATCGACGTTTCTTTCAGATACACTATTTCCTCAGTAAAACTCAAAAATGACAAACATCGTTTCTTGTATATTCAATATTGTTCTACGCGAAGTTTGGCAGAATGCATTCTTCCTTGAGGTGCTGTGACTCAATAACATTTTGCTGCATGAGATGGACAAATCATAAACAAAAAGATGTTGGTGTCAGACTTATGTCATTTTTTGTGTTTTTTATTGATGAATATTATAATGGCATGAAGAGACGAATAACACTGATGATTTGAAGATACATATTCAAACAAAAAAAAAACCCATGTTATTTTGTCTTTCCAAACGGCCACAAACACACAAGCATGACAAAGTCAAACCGCCAGTGAACATGTTTCGAAGAAGAAAGAGACTGATGACAGTGAAGATTTGGAAGACGAATTGTTTCTATTTTTAGTTTTTTTAATTATCTTTTTCTGTTGTTTGTTATGTATTTTTCAGCTAAGAACAATAAAATACATTATATTGATAAACGCCAAACAGGCATAATGATTGTGAAACGTCATAATGCAGTAAAACGCCAAAAACTACTTAAAGCCAATAAAAAACGCCAAACTTGGAAGATGGAACGTCTATCAGCCTAAAAACTCATAAAAAGTAGAACAAAATAGTAAAAAATACACACAGTAACTGAAAAGACGACTACTTTATTAATATCATTTATTATAAATAAAATCCCGTCTAATCTACGCGCCAAAAACATCCTATAAGAGAGACGTCTCTGCACAATCAACTGATCACACACCAAAAACAACGTCATGTTTCCTAGAAACCATTCACTTTAAGAACGCCAAAAAAAATAGTTAAGAAAGCCACAGATGGGGAACCTCGTTTCTTCTATATTGAGTATTGTTCTGAATGAAGTTTCACTGAATGGATTCTTCTCTGAGGTGGGTATCTCTATAAGCGTTTGCTGAATGAGATGGACAAATATTCATGAAAAAGAGACTGATGACACTGATATGTCATCATGTCACTTTGTTCTTGATGGATATATGGATGGCATGAAGGGATCAATACATTCGAGCAGACGTTGATCTTCAACATGTCACTAAACAAGTATATATCAAACCACAATAAAGGATGCCACAAAAAAAGGATCTTGTAAAAACGGGCGTTATGTAGGAAAATAAGGATCTACATAAGGTATTCAAAACAGGTTCAAAACGTCAAAAAGGTTAAAGTAGAAGAGGCTGATGACAGTGAAGATTTGGATGAGAAATTAGATTAGAATTTTTAATCTTTTTTTTTTCATTTTCTATTGTTTGTTATCTAATTCGCTGTTGTTTATTATCTAATTCTCTACTAATAAAAAAATTGAGTATAAAACGCCAAAAACTATAAGCACCAAAACGCCTGATAGTGTGAAAACTGTGAGAACGGATGCTAGCAAAGCACGTTGTTGCTATATAAAATGCTAAAAAATGTCAAACAAGGTGTTACTGGAAAAAAGCAACACTAAATGATAGATGAAATTGAACGAAACAATAATTGCAAAACAGTAAAATGAAGAGACGGTAACATTATTGCCAAACATTTATTATATTAAAAGTCACTACATGAAAAATTGAATTTGTTTATCTTTTCAAAACACCATAATTGCCTGTCACATTATAGGCCTGCATCCTACATGGCACAACACTTGATAGAAAAAAAACATTCAAGAAAATTACTGATGTTTTTTTACATTATAGGCCTGCATCCTACTTGGCACAACAATCAAAGCCATACTTAGTTAAAACACCAAAATGTTTACAATGATCTTAATCTAAAAACAATAAAAATGTGGCGTATTTGTTAAACGCCAAAAATGGAAAGCTGATGTGACACGCGTTTAAAAAAGAATATAAAAGGACAAAAAAGCCCCTCCGCCCTTCTCTATGTCGCATGACACATGTTAGGCCAGGATGCATTCTCACCGTTCTCTCACTTTTGGGCGTTTTCTCCTGATCCCGTTCCTATATATATTTAAAGTGTTATACAATTGGGCTTAACGTACACTGTGAATATATAACATGCGGATTTTGGGTATACAACATGTTGTTTTTTGGATGGGAGGTAAATACACATGTACATGAAAACAAAATTCACATGTTAAAAAAAATAATTGCGTGTTGAAAAAAAAAGTCGCATGTTGGAAAAAAAAACAAATCGCATGTTGAAAAAAAAAGTCGCATGTTGGAAAAAAAAAAACAAATCACATGTTGATTAAAAAAACCGCAGGTTATGAAATAAAAAATCTGCATGTTATATAAAAACAACAAGCGGGTTTTTGGATGGGAGGTAAATGCGCATGTACATGAAAAAAATTCGTATGTTGAAAAAATAATCGCATGTTGAAAAAAAAAACAAGTCGCATGTTGGAAAAAAACAAATCGCATGTGGATTTAAAAAACCACAGGTTATGAAATAAAAAATCCGCATGTTATATATTCATAGCGTACGTAGCGTATATTAAGCCAAATTGTACATTACCCAACCCCTATATATGGTTAGGATCGTATGAGAAGCAATATGCTAATTAAGAAACTTGAGAAGTATTCTGGACCACATATTTTCCTTAAGTTTTTCGTAATATACACATATATATAGTTTTAAATTTACTATATACGTATGTGTATAATTCAAGATTTGACAATATACATATATGTATATAGTCAATTTTAAACTATATATATGTGTATATTACGCTTACGAAAATGTATGATACAAAATGCTTCTCAAGTTTTTCAAATAGAATGGACTTCTCTTGATTACCCTACCCTATATATATATATTGGCCTGATTGTATTTGTCATGGTAATTTTTTCACTTATTTTTTTAACGGCAAAATGGAATTAGAAAAGGTGGTGGCTAGAAAAAGTTAACCAAACATCCAAAAAACAAAAATACAACTAAAGCAATGGGCTTTGAAGCCACTCGGTCTAAGAGAGGTTAACGTTTTTGTTTCTAGTAACAACCTAAAGAAAAGTGTAAAATGGTATAAATAATTAAGTCCGTCTTCAAATCATTTGGTTTAAAAATGACTTTATTTCTATTCTTCAATATAGCCCACCACGTAGTAAATTTGATTTCTTCTACCACTTGTTTTTTCTTCTTCAATAAATGACACTGATCTAGCCAAGAGTAGAAATTATTAGGTTCTATAATTTTTGTTATTGGTAATTTATCACCGTTGTTTGTTCACATACTTGCTATGCACAAGTGCATTGTTTATGCGCAGTAGGTAAGCTTGAAAATCGTGGGAATGTACGAAAAGAATAAATCTAAAAACAAGAATGTCGATGGAAGAGAACTAATAAGTGATAGAAGTGTTATATACTATCATAATGTTTATACTTTAGTTGAAAACTTATGTAACGACATGAATCTTTGTTATTTTCAGTCTGGTCTGGATTTTATCTTTAATTAATTTATGTGTGTGATGGGGGTTGCAGTACACATATATTTGGCATTGCTTGCTCATTATATGATGTAACACAAGATGAACCAACCATTGGCATTGCATCATTTTTTTTAAATGTGCATACTTTTATGTTTTAAACTGATTTCAAATCCACGTGTATTGCAGTGTAAGCTCGAAGACATTGTTATTAAGCATGCAAAATTGGTAGAAGTTGTTCGGGAAATGACCACCAATGGTATTGATAATGTCAAGTTTGACCATTTGTTAATGGTGGATGCTCTTGAATGATTAGGACTTGATTATCACTATGATGATGAAATCAATCTAATTCTTGAACAATGCTACCTTCAAATTATTAAGAAAGGCTTCATTGAACATCAAAATCTCTATGAGGTCTCCTTATCTTTTCGAATCTTAAGGCAGAGAGGTTTTCGCGTGGCTGCAGGTTTCTTATAACTTTTACTCATGTTGATTTTCTGGAATTATTCTAATCTCATCTCTCTTATCTTTTTATTATAGTTAAAAATTAAAAAAATATATATTTCTTACAGATGTTTTTGAGTTATTTAAGGGAAATAATGGCAAGTTTATTGAAAATCTTGAATATGACATTAGAGGTTTGATGGAACTATACGAAGCTTCACATTTAAGTATAGAGGGAGAAGACGTACTCCATGAAGCTGCAAAATTTAGCAGCCACATGCTGCAAAAGACACTGAGTTCTGTTGATGATAAAGAGGCAAGAAGGGTAAAATATACACTTGAAAATCCTCACCGAACAAACTTTACATACTTCAGTTTACTCAACTCTCCCAAAGAGTTTGATGCCCCAATCTTGAAAGAATTGGCAGAACTTGAATGCATGATAGCTCAACCAATACGCAGGATGGAAATCAATGAAGTCTTAAGGTGCATTTCAGAGTACTCTTTCATTATAATAATTAATAACGATCACAAGATGTCACCCAAACTTGATTTCCTATTCAACCGTTTTTCATGTGTACATTTTTCATACATAAACACATAAACGTGCATATATACCCTATGAATTGGTGTGTTCCAAACAACACATTGACCGGTAAACACCGATATAACTTGACCACAATAGTTGCATATATACAACTATATTGTCATAAATAGGGACATGTCCCGAGGAATTTGAACATCTTTCTCTGGTCTAAACTTTTCATTTATTTATAGAATTTTACCAGGGTCCTATTCCCTTTGTTAAGAGATTAAAGATTAAATAGGGACATTTAATACCCTAAGTTGCCTTGGGGAACAAGGCAAAGTAAACTAATGTAACTTAGGATAATACATTTATTAATTTAATAATACTAATCTAACTTAGGGTAAGTCAATAATTATTTATGATATTCTCCTCCCTAATTTTGATTTATCCTTCCAAGCTTCCTTGGCTCCTTCCCTGATCATAATTGTATGTACCACACATAATTTTCCTGCCTTCTACTTTTCTTTAGTTGTCTCACACAACTTGCTGATTATTCCTGAATCACACAGGGTTCATATACCTGAATAACTTAAGTCTTTGATTTCCTTCACATCCTACCTTAACTATTTACTTGAATCACACAAGTACTTCTCCATATGGTCTTGATTTTGCCTCACACAACTTCGTATCACAGTCTATTTGATCTATCACGGATCTTGATTGTTCATATTTGATCATTCCACTTGATTAGCTAGCTTCACGTTTCTTTGTTTCACACAAATGAGTTTCACATTTTTCTTTGATTCAAATTGTTGCTTCACACAACTTTTCTTTCACAGCTTTTCTGGGATGTTTTGAGTTACACAGGTATAAAATAAACTTCCTTCACGGCTTTGATCGTATCACACGATTTAATATCCTTTTCATGGTTGTTTTACACAACATTTTCTTCAACATTAATTACTTCACACAACCTTCATTTTGATCATATCACATGATCAGTTTTCTGTTTTCTATTCCTTATCTACACATTTAGTCAATAAGAGTGCAGGTTCTTCACCTCCGGTTTCAACTAAATAGGATTTATTTGTTCCTATGCGTTTATGGACATTCATAGGTATAATGTACAAGTTTCTCAAATCGGTTACACCTGAGATGAGACTTATTCTTTGTAATTATTTCTTCTTGCCTTCTTGGTGGTTGTTATTCGATCTTGATTGGTCTTCAAGACTTCGACCTTGTGTAAATGTAAACTTGCCTTGTCTACCACCGTTTCTGTCATTCAATTTACCACGACTCCGATTAAAATTTCTTCGTCCATCTTGATTAGATCTTATTTCATCTATTGCAAATAGAAATTTATCACAATCATTGTTGTTATGCCGTTTTTTCATCTCTAGACCAGAGACGCTCTTCATAAACTTTCACCGATTGCTTTATCAAATCTTATCTTATCCATGTCGGAATATTTCTCAATTGAAGTAATAATTTGCAAAAATTTCTCTGGTACTGAATCCCTAAGCTTGTGTACCAACACTTCATCATCAAACTTTGTTCCTAGGCTTCTAGACTTCGTATTCAATGCACTTAACCTACAAGCAAACTGGTCGATAGTTTTATCTTCTTTCATTTCAATCATATCAAATTCAGTCTTTAGTGATTGTAACTTAGCCTTTTGAACACGGTCAATTCAAATGTGCCTTGTCTTTAAGGCTTCCCAAACTTCATTAGACGTCGCATGCGATGCCACATGCATCAGCATGTCTTCCAGAATTGATTGAAATAGATAAATGATCACTAACTTATCTTGCTTCTTATCAACCTCAGTTCCTTTTGGGTGGTTCTTTTTCTTCCCACAATCCGTGAGCATCTATAATGGACCTCACTCTAATGACCCACCTCGTATAATTCGTCGACATCAACATTGGATGATGTAAATGTAACGAGACTCCATCCCTTGTGGATGTTTCCTCTGGTTAACTGTGCTTCTTAATGGTCAGTTTAACGGGCGGACATTCTTTTTTTCCTATGACTTAATATCGGGTCTATCTATTCAATAAACATTTTATAAACCAAATATAGTCGAATTTACCAGAATAAGGACTACCCGTCCCTTTGGTAAATTTACAAGATTTCCTTGGCACCAAAGCAAGGCGGTTATTGATAATTAAGGGCGCCAAGTAACTGTTACAATATATTACAACCATACACGGTTGATTATTATGTCACATACCAATCCTAGACATAAATATTTAATACCATATTACATATTTACACATAGACTATGTTCAAGACCCGAATGAAAATGCTAACAATCACTGCCCTATTTCAGGCTTGACTTTTCTTCTTTGATCTTCATGGGATGTCACTGCCACTGCAACTGATGGCCAAATCAGCCTACAATGGCCATCCCTTTGGTGCATACTTGGCTCTCTTTTTCATGCGCGTTACGCATAACTCTAATTCTTCATTAGTGCCATTAGTGAAGGCCGGTTTAACCTATGCATTACTTGATTCTCCAATGTCGAAATTGAGATCCCTTGCTTTTATTCTTAAGTAGTACCAACCTAACATCTCTAGGTATCGGTAGTAGGTTTTGTTCAATATTTCATCCATGTCTGGGTTGCATTCCATCAGTCTTGCTATATCAGCGCATTTCTTATTATCACAGACTTTCACACAATCTTCACATGCAATGACTTTTATGTACAACTCAGGTAGGCATAAGTTTTCCCAATTATTGTCTGTGAACGCGTTGTAGGACCGTGTTTGACTCCTGAACGATTGCGAAACGACACGTACAACGTGCGGAATCCATTCACGTGCGTAGACTGAACACAAGAACGTAATATAATCAAGATTCTATTAAGATCTAACATTGACGTTGAGAGATGATTGCTACCATTAAGTTGTGATTTATGCTAGGGTTTAATGTCATACCCGGTTCAAACGTTTTACAATTTTCAGCATGTTTAACAATAAATGATTAATCATATAAGAATGGTTATCCAAGATTAACCCGCCCTTGAAACTCACAAATCATACATATCCCTCACAATGTTCACTCCACTCGGTTTACAAGTTAGCTAATTTTAATGATGTATTAGCACCTTTCTAAAGTAATCACTCAAAACCGAATAGAACATGTACCCACATAGGCTTGCATATCAATCATTCTCCACCATCGAACACGAATACTAAGCACAAGTCAAAAGGTCTTTAAAGCGTTGTAACGGGGCTAGGATAAGGGTACGAAATAGGATATTTTATCGCAACCCCGGCCCCTGTCTCCTGAGAACGGGCGGTCGCGAGCTCAGATTTAGTGGTATCGGTATTTATCATTTTGGCAGTGGAATTTACATCAGGACCGTAGTTAGGAAATATTTTATCAGAGTAAAATACCACATTTTTATAATAATAAACACATGGGTAAAACCCAAGTTTATATTACAACATTGTTGATAGGGATAAACCCTATTTTATTGAAATAAAACATCTTCTTTATTTAGGTAACTTTTATAGCCACATTTTCCAAGCCTTCAGTGCTCTCCAGCTGGCTTCTATTTGGCTTTCACATTTTGTTACCTGAAACGAGTTTTAAAAACATTTGTCAGTGGGAAATACTTGTGAGTGAATTCCAGTTAATCAAAACAGGTTTTATCATTGTGCAGTATTAAGGGCGATCTCGCAATTATATTTGTTTCCAATTCTTACTTTAGTTATCACCGACGGCACTGTTAATCCTGACTTGTGGTCATGTTACTACTCACAGTGTAGTAACAAATTTGGTATACAAAACCCCAACATACCGACGATAATTGTAGAATTACAAATACTCAATCACTGTTTATCATAATGTAAAACAATTGAGGTTTTGTAAAAACAGTTTACAAAAAGGTTTCACAAAAAGGAGATTACTCACATTGCTATTTTAGGTTTTTCCTCTGTGATTTCCAGGTTATAATCTATTAATTAAACAATGCACACGCATTAGTATAATAACCCAATTTACATTAGTTATACCCTCCCCGAGACAGAACTCCAACGACTACGTTGGGCAGAGCCTCGACAGCCGTTACGGAGCACTAGATCAATCGGGCAGCGTATCTAATACGTAACCGGGGGTTAAAATACTTACAACGAGGCAGAGCTTCGCTAATTAGGGGGTATTATGCCTGAATATTATGTCTACTATTCAGAAATTAGAGAGAGAATCGAGATATGAACGATTTGGGACTGAAGGCCGATGCCTTCTATTTATAGGGTCTGATTGACCCTCTCTCGCTCCCCACGAAGGATACACAAAGGGTCTTCGTGCCCCGTGAGCTAGTCTAGGTAGGCTCTAGCCTTGACCAATCACCAGGTAGGTTCGACACGCGCACGCCACGTGGCGGCACCAGGTGCTCCATGGTGTTTGAGCTGTCGCGGCCCGCGACTGGGTTACCCAAGGGCTTCGCGCCCCGCGAGCGCCCTTTAGATTTTGTTTTTTTTTAATTTTTATAGAATAAAAGGTAATTAGGGCCATTTCTCGTATACGGGGTGTATTTTAGGACGTATAGGGATGTTATAACTATTTTAGGATATATTTAGGAGAGTCGGAAATATTTTAGGAGGGTTGTTATATCCTCCCCACCTTGTTTTAGAACTCATCCTCGAGGTCTACTGGAACAGGTATGGATATTTCCTCTGCATCTCTGATTCAAGCTCCCAAGTATACTCTGGTCCTCTCTTGGAATCCCATTTTAATTTGACCAGAACTAATCTCTTGTGTTTGAGATTCTTGACTTTCCTGTCTTCAATTTGTAGAGGTCTTTCTACAAACTTGAGTTTCTCATTTACCTCTATGTCCTTAAGAGGTACCATTAATGATTAATCGGCTTGGCACTTTTTGAGATTACTTATATGAAATACATCATGTATTCCTGCCATTTCCTCTGGCACTTCTAGCTGATAAGATACAAATCCTATTCTTCTTATAATCTCAAAAGGTCCAACATACCTGGGGCTTAGCTTTCCCCTCTTGATGAATCTTACCACTCCTTTCCAAGGAGAAACTTTTAATAATACCTTATCTTCTACCTGAAATTCCAATGGCTTTCGCCTGTTATCAACATAACTCTTTTAGCGATCGCGTGCTGCTTTTAGTCTTTCCTTGACTTGAATAATTTTGTCTGTTGTTTCTTGTACTATCTCTGGTCCAGACAATTGCTTTTCTCTAATTTCTGCCCAACAAACTGGGGTTCGGCACTTTCGTCCATAAAGTGCTTCGAATGGTGCAGCATTAATAATGGTATGATAGTTGTTATTGTAAGAGAATTCTAATAATGGTAAAAGATCATCCCAATTTCCTCTGAAATCAATTACACAAGCTCTAAGCATATCTTCCATTGTCTGAATTGTCATTTCGCTTTGTCCATCCGTTTGAGGATGATAAGCGGTGCTTAGATTTAACTTTGTTCCCATTTCTTTTTGGAAACTTGTCCAAAAATGAGAAGTAAAACGGCTATCTCTATCAGACACAATAGATAAAGGAATACCATGTAATGAAACTATTTCATTAACATATAACTTGGCTAATTGTTCCATACCGAATGTTTCCTTCATTGGTAAGAAATGAGCAGACTTGGTTAACCTATCTACAATCACCCAGATTGTATCATTACCTTTTCTTGTTTTAGGTAATTTGGTAACAAAGTCCATTGTTATGAATTCCCATTTCCATACAGGCATTTCCAATGGCTACAATAAACCTGAGGGTTTCTGATGTTCAGCTTTAACCTGTGAACAGGTTAAACATTTAGCAACATAAGCTGCTATATCCTTTTTCATTCCTATCCACCAAAAATTCTTTCTTAAATCTTGATACATTTTATCACTTCCAGGATGTATCGTATACTTAGACTTATGGGCTTCTTCTAATATTTGGTGGCGTAAATTTCCTAGTTTAGGTATCCACATCCTTTTCTTATGGAATCTCCATATTCCATCTGTTCCTTGTTCTAATTCCTTAATCATTCCTTTCAATTTTTCAGTATCGTCCTTGATTACTGATTCTTGTACGGCACTAATTTGCTCAGTTAAATCTATCTGCAGATTTAATTTAAGAGAACGTACTTTTCTTGGCTTTTCATGATACTTTTGACTTAAAGCATCAGCTGCTACATTAGCTTTTCCTGCATGATACTGGATATTGCAATCATAATCACTAAGAAATTCTATACAGCGTCTCTGTCTCATATTTAATTCTTTTTGCCCAAAAATGTACCTTAAACTCTTATGATCAGTGAAGACAACAAATTTATTTCCATATAAATAGTGTCTCCAAATCTTAAGGGCAAAAATCATGGCTCCTAACTCTAAATCATGGGTTGAGTAATTCTCTTCATGATTCTTAAGTTGTCTAGATGCATAGGCTATCACCTTTTGACATTGCATCAACACACATCCATAACCTAACTTAGAAGCGTCACAATAGACTTCAAAGTCTTTAGTTCCTTCTGGTAACGCTAGTATGGGTGCGTTAGTTAATTTTTGCTTAAGAATTCTAAAGGCTTCTTCCTGTTTTGGTCCCCATTCAAACTTAACATATTTACAGGTTAGTTTTGTTAAGGGAATGGCTATTCTAGAAAAATCTCGGATAAACCTTCTATAATAACCTGCTAGTCCTAGAAAGCTTCTCACTTCCGTTGGTGATTTAGGGACTTTCCATTTAGTAATTGCCTCAATATTTGTGGAATCCACATGAATCCCTTCATGATTAGCTAAATGTCCAAGAAATTGCACTTCTTCTAACCAAAATTCGCATTTCAAAAATTTAGCATAAAGCTTTTCTTTTCTCAGCAAATTTAGGAGTGCATGCAGATGCGCTGCATGTTCCTCTTTACTCTTAGAGTAAATGAGAATATCATCTATAAAGACAATTATGAATTTGTCCAGATATGGCTTACATATTCTGTTCATCATGTCCATAAATGCGGCTGGGGCATTGGTTAAACCAAATGGCATGACAGTAAATTCATTATGGCCATACCTTGTTCTGAAGGCGGTCTTAAGAATGTCCTCTTCCTATACCTTTAATTGATGATATCCTGAGCGTAAATCGATCTTTGAAAAGAATCAAGCTCCTTGCAGTTGATCGAACAGATCATCAATTCTCGGCAATGGATACCGATTTTTAATCGTGACCTTCTTCAATTATCGGTAATCAATGCACATACGCATTGACCCGTCTTTCTTTTTGACAAATAAGATCGGTGCTCCCCATGGTGATGAACTTGGCTGTATGAATCCTTTCTCCCGAAGTTCGTCCAGCTGTTTCTTCTGTTCTTGCATCTCTGCTGGCACCAAACGGTAAGGTGCTTTGGCAATCGGTGCTATTCCTGGTAGCAGATGAATTCTGAATTCAACTTCCCTGTCCGACGGTAGTCCTGGTAGTTCTTCTGGGAAAACGTCTGAGAATTGAGATACCACAGGAATATCTTTCAATTCTTTTCCTTTAGTGTTAATGATTACGAAAATCATATACACTAGGGATCCTTTCCTTGCACCACTTGCAGTTTTCATCACAGAGATGAATTTCGCGGATCTAGATGACTTATTTCCTTTAATTGTGATCTTTTCACCCTTTAGTGAACTTATTTGGATTGACTTTTGATCACATAGAATACTAGCTTTATTGGCTACTAACCAATCCATTCCTAATACGATATCAAATCCAGCCAGATTCATTGGGTAAAGATTAGCAATAAAATCTTGGTTTAGAATTTCTATTCTTGCTCCCTGGAAGATTTCAGTTATCTTAATGGATTCTCCATTTGCTGTCTCTACTAGACACTCTTGTTGGAGTTTAGTTAATGGTTGGTTGAGAATTTTGCAAAATGAGGTATTAATTAAAGTTTGGTTCGCACCAGAGTCAAATAATACCTTAGCAAAAACATCATTAACTAAAAACGTACCGGCAATCACATTCGGAATCATCTTTGCTTCTTCGGCTGTCAGAACAAATGCCCTAGCATTCTTAGTAGTCTTGTTGTTCATGGCTAGAGCTAGTTTCGGACAGTTCGGTTTGATATGTCCCTTTTCTCCACAATTGAACCATACTCCATTACTGGGTTTCTTTCTACAGTCTTCCTCTTTATGTCCTGGTATCTTGTAGAAATTTCAGTACGTGGAGCATCTTCCTGAATTCTTCTTCTTGCAGGCCTTACAATAAGGTGCAGAAGTAGAACCTACGTTTCTCCCACGGTTGGAATTTCCATAGCGGAATTCCTGGGTAAGTTTCTGAGCTAGGTTCTTTCTCTGGTTCTCTCCTTGTGTAAGCACTAGTTCATCAGTCAATGTATTTGCTAGTTCTACAGCTTCTTCTATAGTTTGTGGTCTAGCTGCCTTGACTACGTGCCTAATCTCACTGATTAATCCCCAGATGTAACGGGAGATTAATACTGGTTCTGGTGAGGCGAGGGTTGGCACTATTCTAGCATATTCGAAGAATATGGTAGTATAACCCTTACAGTCTACTCCAGTCATTCTAAGGTTTAAGAAACTTATTAGCAATTTATTCTTTTTCATTGGGTGGACAAAATTTCCTTTCCATCATATTCTTAAATTCAGTCCATTCAATGTTGTAGACTCTATCACTTCCCTTAGACTGAAGAATAGTGTTCCACCATTCCAAAGAAGTATTCTTAAACAGATTGGAAGCAAACATGATTTTGTCTTCCTCTGCACATTTGCTGATTTTTAAGACTGCCTCAGTCTTTTCTAATCAGCGTAGAGCTGCAATGGCTCCTTCATTGCCCGAGAATTTTATTGGTTTACAGGACCAGAATTCTTTGTAAGAACAACCATAACACATGGTTCTTCTTCTTTTTCGAATAGGCAATTGAAGTAATGGTCTGTTATTATCAATCACACTATGACTTGGTTCAGTGTGTTGACGTTTACTTCCATTTGCAGATTTATTTTCTGCTTCCTTAACAGTCTTAATAATATATGGCATAACATCTATAATTCCTTGTGCTACAATATGTTGGATAGCACTATTATTTATCTGGTTGCCATTATTATCATTATTCTGGTTTTCCTGATTTGCTGCGTTGTCCATCTGAATTATAAACAATTTCCAAGTATTAATATCACAGAGCAATGTTTAATGTGAATAATCACACAACAAGCATATTGATCAAAATCGTCATGCATTGCGACATTTACTCTATTTTATATATTATGCATCTAATAAAACCACAACTGAAATTTAAAATACAATACTAGTATGCATCAGTAGTTATTGGATTATCTATCTTAATGGATTTGTCTTTTTTTTCAAGTTACACACACACAGATATATATATATATATATATATATTATTAGTGGGGGTCCATCCAGTATTGCATATTACGCTCGTCGTACTTCCAAACGAGCATCTCTCCTATTTGTCTTATCTTTTCACTTTCATCTAACAACTACTCACCAAAAGTGCGGAGTTCTTGCACGTTCACAGTACTCATGGGTGGTGCGGGTGCTGGTATCGGGTCAGGGTACTGGGGCATCGGTTCTTCATAGGGGAACAGGTTCTCTAGGATTTCCCGAATACACTGGTCATTATCCTAGTATGGATCTAGAGGGTCAAGGTTTAGGTATGGTGCTACCGGGTTTGGCATGGGTTCCTCATGTGGTTGGAATTCAGGGTAATCACTGTGGTCGTCAAACCATGGGTCATAATTTGGAGGATGGGGTGCTGAGATTCTAGGGATTTCAGCTGGGTCGAAGGCAGGTAGTGGAATCTGGTCTCCTAGGTTTTGTTCTATTTCTATCGGTTGTGTTGGGAACAAGGGTAGTGGCTGTGGTGCTATGAGTTGTTCTAAGTTCGGATCAGCGGCAGTGGTAGCTAAGATATGAAAGTTGGCTAGTCTCCTATTGAGTATAGCTTGAGTTTGGGTGTTCATCTCTCTATTAGCAGTTGCTAAAGCTCGCTGTTGCTGTAACTTTCTCATTCTTTTCCTACGCTCGTGAGCTCCCCGACTGAACCATCGTCTCGTTTTGGTAGGGAATGGCTCATCGGATTGTGCTTTGAATATAAAGATCCCTTCCTCAATGTCAGCTGAATACCCTAAGGGGGTAGGCTGGGAAGAAGTTCCTTCATTTATAGGAGAACTAGACAATTGACGATAGGCGTCCGATGGTCCTTGATCACTCATACTATAAACTAACAGATTGTCAAATAACAAAACAATAATATATACGTATGCACGTATTCACATAAATTATTTCCTAACAGAATTTACAATTTCATTGTCAGCAGAACACTTCTGTGGCTCAAATCAGTGGCTATAGCTCTGATACCACTCTCTGTCGCAACCCCCGGCCCTTGTCTCCTGGGAACGGGCAGTCACGAGTTCAGATTTAGTGGTATCGGTATTTATCATTTTGGCAGCGGAATTTACATAAGGACCGTAGTAAGGAAATATTTTATCAGAGCAAAATACCACATTTTTATAATACTAAACACATGGGTAAAACCCAAGTTTATATCACAACATTCTTTATAGGGATAAACCCTATTTTATTGAAATAAAACATCTTCTTTATTTAGGTAACTTTTATAGCCACATTTTCCAAGCCTTCAGTGCTCTCCAGCTGGCTTCTATTTGGCTTTCACATTTTGTTACCTGAAACGCGTTTTAAAATCATTTGTCAGTGGGAAATACTGGTGAGTGAATCCCAGTTTAATCAAAATAGGTTTTATCATTGTATAGTATTGAGGGCGATCTCGCAATTATATTTGTTTCCAATTCTTACTTTAGTTATCACCGACGGCACTGTCAATCCTGACTTGTGGTCATGTTACTACTCACAGTGTAGTAACAAATTTTGTATACAAAACCCCAACATACCGACGATAATTGTAGAATTACAAATACTCAATCACTGTTAATCATAATGTAAAACAATTGAGGTTTTGTAAAAACAGTTTACAAAAAGGTTTCACAAAAAGGAGATTACTCACATTACTATTTTAGGTTTTTCCTCTGTGATTTGCTTGTTATAATCTATTAATTAAACAATACACACGTGTTAGTATAATAACCCAATTTACATTAGTTATACCCTCCCCGAGACAGAACTCCAACGACTACGTCGGGCAGAGCCTCGACAGCCGTTACGGAGCACTAGATCAATCGGGCAGCGTATCTAATACGTAACCGGGGGTTAAAATACTTACAACAAGGCAGAGCTTCGCTAATTAGGGGGGTATTATGCCCGAATATTATGTCTTCTATTCAGAAATTAGAGAGAGAATCGAGATATGAACGATTTGGGACTGAAGGCTGATGCCTTCTATTTATAAGGTCTGGTCGACCCTCTCTCACGCCACGCGAAGGATACACAAAGGGTCTTCACGCCCCACGAGCTAGGCTAGGTAGGCTCTAGCCTTGACCAATCACCGGGTAGGTTCGACACGCGCACGCCACGTGACGGCACCAGGTGCGCCCTGGTGTTTGAGCTGTCGCGGCCCGCGATTGGGTTACCCAAGGGCTTCACGCCCCGTGAGCGCCCTTCAGATTTTGTTTTTATTTAATTTTTATAGAATAAATGGTAATTAGGGCCATTTCTCGTATACGGGGTGTATTTTAAGACGTATAGGGATGTTATAACTATTTTAGGATATATTTAGGAGAGTCGGAAATATTTTAGGAGGGTTGTTATATATTTTAAAGTGGCTAAGGTGATGAAAATTCGATTTTTATTACAAACAACTAATCTAAACCGACTAAACAAAAGTCGACAAACTAATAGGCAAAAGTGTTTGCCTTTTATTCACCAACTACCACACATCTTTTTGTGTTTTTCTCAATGATTTTCTATTCTTTTTAGCTACATTTTCGGAATTTTTTCTTTTTTCACAAATATAAATCACAACTATACAAACACATAATCCTATAATCGAATTTTCATCACACGGGTTTAAAAAGAAAGGTTTATGGTTGTTGGCTAAGTGGGTTGTCAAACGAAAGGTTTAGGCTCAAAGTGGGCGACTAGGGGATTTGTTTGGGTAAGGATAGATAAATGGTTTTAAAGGAAAAGGTTCACCTAATGCCTTAATCATTCTCGTGCTTGTATTCGTTCTATGGACTCAAACATATCAAAAGATGCAACTTCTACAATACATGACTAGTGGTCCACTCAAACGAAGAAATATGTGTATATATGATGTATAAAAGTGGCTCAAGATCTCACGTATAAAGGGTATGGAATATGATATACATAAGTTGCAAGTTTCTTAGGCGGATTATTCCCAAATAACCACCCGCTAAATACCTGTCATGTTACTAACTTGAACTTGACCATGCCAAAAGACCAAATGGGTTGTGTCATCCCTCGTTAACTTAGTTACTTATGCTTTTTAGATCGCTTCAAACAAAGACATTTTGAAAAATTTTTGAAAATTTTCCCCCATCCCCACACTTAAGGTCAACATTGTCCTCAATGTGTAGTGTTTAAATGAACGGGTCAAAAATCGAAAAACTTTTACTCCCACATCCCCATACTTGAGGAAAACATTGTCCTCAATGTCTAAGAATAGAGCTTTTAAAACGCACAAGGGATATGACACGGCTTACTTCCCCCAAAATTTCACCCTGGAAAATAAAATACAATATACAATCCACTTATTTGCTAACTAAAAATCAAAGATAAAAAGAAATGTATGCACCTGGTTTTTCGCTCGTTCCCCGTGTGTTCATCATCTTTCAACAAAGTGGTCGTCTCACGAACATGGTGTACCTATAAATCTCAACCCTTGTGTAGAAGCATGCTTCTCACAACCATCAAAATTTGTTAGTTACCTAGTTCTACCATTTTTATGAAAACATTACCAAACCATACGTTATTTCACTTTGATTTATGTGGAAAAAAAATAATGTACAATAACAACAAACCTAACTCACTTTCGTTATGCAACAAGCCCTTTTAAACCTCCCGAGAGCTCGAGAGGACGAGAGGTCTCGTGAGGGTTATATAGGGAACACACCCACAAAGTTCATTTAGCTACTAAAATAAAATAAAACGAATAATAATACAAACTCTACAACAATCATACCTGATTTGCCTCTCATGGTGGTCGAAGTGGACATTTTCCGACCGAGTTTCCAACATACTCTCGGTAGTTGGCATGCCGAATCCACTCTCTTTTTCTTTTACGCGGCATGCGTACAGTACAACTTCGGGGTCGTTTCTTAACAAACTGGCCAATGTCTTGCAACACCACCCTTCGAATCCTTATACCCGAACCCGCATCCCCAACTTTGTTGGTTGGAGTGATAAGTATGGGAGAAGGATGAATATAAACATGGGCTTCTTTCGAATCCGATTCATCTCGCGGTGTCATGCTCTCCACTCGGTTCAAACATTCTGTTTCTTGCTCTGGAAGATCTATAACCTCCTCCACCAAATCACCGTCAACCATGGTACCATTAGCCAAAACATCCTGCCCGCGTTTAATTTGGGCTATTTCCTTCGCTAATTGACCCACTTGCATCACCAATACTTCATGGGCTTTATCTCTCACTTCATTCGCTTTCTTCATATCTTTGATATCCTCATGATATCCTTTCACCGTGTTTATGAAAGCATCAAGCTTGGAATGCATTGAATCTTGTGGGTCCTTGTATGTGGACGGATGGTATTCATGGTAATAATCGACATACTCCTCCTGATAACTTGAGTAATATGGCATCTCTTGTGCATAATTGTTGTAATCCCACTCTTGCTTGTAATGGTAATCCGTATCGGGGTGGTAGTATTCTTGACGATTTGGTGGTGGTGGTGGTCTATGTCACACCCCGACCACGTGGAACATACAAAACGTGGCGGAAACGTCGGGGAGTGTTGTAACAGAATTAATGTTTCACAACCTTGGAAATTAAAGTTTCTTTTTATTCAATATGAGTGTTACAATGTCTAAACAAACATGGAAATACAACATAATTAACTAGTCTGCATCTTTTATTGTCACTAAAGCCCAAGTCTGCCTATATGTATCTTGATCATCTTATGCAACAGTTCCTGAAAAACACATGTGAAAATAGGTACGTCAGCATAAAAATGCCGGTGAGATACATAGGTTTTGTGAAAATAGGTTTCATGACTTATGTTTGAGAAAATGTTTAGTCATGAACCTTGTTATTTGCTTTGTCTTTAAATCATTTGAAAATCGATAAGATCAGATGATAAGTATAAATAAATGTAAGGTTAAATGGATAACCAAGTAAAATGTGTTTGTATAAGATAAGTTGTTTATAAATCAATGTCTTGTGAAAAGTATGTTATTTGTATGAAATGTTCTATGTCTCAAACTGAAATGATTCAAATAACGCTACGATATGTAATACCATACAAACACTTATATATAGGAAGTACCAGCGGCGTATCCACCATGCTTGTATCATATTACACACGCATCGTTACTTAATCACTTAATCAAACCAAACCAAACAATGTAAAATGTTCATGTCAAGATGTAAATCATGTCAAAATGTCTATGTCAAATATCCATGTCAAATGTCTATGTCAAATATCCATGTCAAATGTCTATGTCAAATATCCATGTCAAATGTCTATGTCAAATATGTCATGTATGGCAAGTGAAAGGTCTCAACTAAACCATATGCACAAAAACAAAGTATTGAAGTAAAACTTGGTTTAAATCAAAGTTATGTTTTGTGGGAAATGCATGATCAAATGTCAATCATGTTAAAATGTCTATGCCGAAATGTCTATGTCAAATCAATTGTCAAATGCATTGGGTAATATGTCAAAGTGTTCATATACTGGATGAGCATATGCAACAAAATGTAATGTAAAACAATGTACTAATAGTGTACTAATGAACATAACCAGTATATGATGTGAAAACAGGAAAGCACGAAAGTAACAAGTAGGCACATGTGTTCCACCCCAAAACAGTTTGGAAAACAGTAAAAGAGGGGTCTATGTACTCACTTGAGATTGCTCAGAAGTCCTAGGATAACCACCAAGCAATGCTAGAGATCGCGGAATATCAAACGGCACCTAATATAGGTAACTACATTAATAAACCGGACCTAAATCGGAAGACTGGGTAGCATTAGGGTTTGTAAACCAAATGAGTGTAGGAACTCATGTGATATGGTTTAACAAGGCCTATATGCTAAATGAAACTTAACCTAAGTCTTATCGACCCATTACGACCCGTTTAGGAAGCTTATGCTACTTTAACGCGTCGTGCGCGTGTAACGCGTTCGGACCGCCTAACTAGCCCTATGACAAGTGTTATATGCCTAAACATGTTACATAATCAGTTATGTGGCAAAAGTTTAGGTTACATATGCTTAATTACCAATTATACATGAAAAGGGTATTCTGGTAATTTACCTAAGGCATATAAACTACCTATCATACAACTACTTAAACGATGTGACCATAGAGTATAACCTCGGAAGGTTATTCCCTACCTACTATGGTCACCTAATGTATTTGGTCGAATCCTAATGATCGACCAAATGGGTCGAGTTCGAAGGTATAGGCGATTTATTAGATCGCCTACCCTACGACTCTAGACAACGTGGTAATCAGTGGGCATAGTCCCAAAGGACTATGACCAACGTGATTACACTCACGTTGCGAAGTTCAAACGAACTTCGCATTGACCATTACTGGTCAACGCTAAAAGTCAAACAAAGTTTGACTTTCTGACTCGAAAAGCAGTAAAAATAAGGAAAAGAACGAAAGAATACTAACCCAGGGTCCCCGAATGCTAATCCCGACTCAAGAACTCAGGTATGAAACAATGGTTTCAACTTAGAGCTCTCAAAATCAGAATTCTAGTGAGAAATGCAATGGGGGTGGATGGGTATATATAGTTTTCGGGTAACCGTTAGGATCGTTTCTTGGAAAAGGGGAAACGATCAAGGCCGTACACTTGTCGGGATGTTATGGTGCCTCAAAATGTACACACCATAGGGATTTGACATGTGGGAGTGGGATTAGGAGTGCAAAACAGCTGCAACCAGCTGTTTAATACATTTAATCTGGTCTGATAGTGGGAAGCGGCCCGCTTCAGGATCAGCCAAAGACAATGCGGGCCGCATGGCCCTTCTGATCTGCACATATGTTTGAAAAATGACAGTTTCAGTCCCTGCACGTGTTTAAGGCCATTTCCGACACTTTTAAGGCCCGTAAAGCCAACTTTAAGGCCCTAAAATGTTGCCTAAACATTGTGGACATGAAACATGTTCAAAAATATGTCGGATGATGGTTCGTTTGGCCGTACGAACGCGATGTTCGCTTAATTACGACGAAATGCGCACAAGCGCGAAAAACGATCCAAATGACGCAACGAATGGATTTTTCTTAAGGCGAACACTAAAATATAATGTAGTCATGCTTACATAAATTTTTGGATGTCCGGATGTATTCAGAACGTAAGTTATGCGCGAAAATGCAAACTTGTGCACTTTTTGACGCTTTTAGTCCCTGAATGACACAAAAGTTTATTTTAGCACACCGAACCCCTCAAAGCCTATTTCTAAGCTATGTAAAGGATATTTAAGGTGTGTTTAACTTATGGTTATGTTCCGGAATGTTCGTTACAGTTCAAATTGACATACTTTCGCAGTTTGTCAACTTTAGTCCCTGTAAGCGATTAAACTTGTTTTTGCCATACCAAAGCCTTCAAAACTTATTTCTAAGTTATGTAAAGGTTATTTAAGATATGTTAAGCCTATTTCACTATTCCAGAGTGTTCGTTGGATTAAACTGGTTATATTTACGCATCAGAGCGTGTATAACCTTCCAGAAAGCGATTTAGAGCTTGAAATCGAACAAGAGTTGATATGTGCAAAAGATACACATATTTATACAAGTCCAAATTATGAAATACAATATTTCATTGGCTTGGTATTTGTTTGATGGCCGTGGAGACACAGGTGTTACAGTCTAGCGTATGGATAATGTGAGGATGGACCATTGAGATTTTCATAATCCGCCCTCCCATATCCGTACAATCCGCTGAGGTAGTCTTCCCGATCCTTGTATGCTTGAACCTTCTCGTAGAAAACAGAACAATCCTCAAATAGATGCTCTCCTCTTCCGCAACACTCACACGGATCATCATCTACCCAATTCATTTTCCACGGTTGTTTCCTCAGGTACGGAAATGAAGGACAGACAAACGGATATTCATTTCCCCAACGGATAAATCTTCAGAAACGAAAATGAACTAACGGAGTCATTTTCAACGGTTATTTCCTCAGAGTTGGAAATGAAAGACTACACAACGGATATTCATTTCCTCAACGGATAAATCTTCAGAAACGAAAATGAACTAACGGGGTCATTTTCAACGGTTATTTCCTCAGAGTTGGAAATGAAAGACTACGCAACGGATATTCATTTCCTCAACGGATAATCTTCAGAAACGAAAATGAACTAACGGAGTCATTTTCAACGGTTATTTCCTCAGAGTTGGAAATGAAAGATAACAACAGGTATTCATTTCCTCAACGGATATTCTTCAGAATGAAAATGAATGGATAATTCATTTTTCTCAACGGTTATTCTTCAGAATGGAAATGAAAAGATAAACAACGGATATTCATTTCCTCAACGGATATTCTTCAGAATGAAAATGAATGGATAATTCATTTTTCTCAACGGTTATTCTTTAGAATGGAAATGAAAAGATAAACAACGGATATTCATTTCCTCAACGGATATTCTTCAGAAGTGAAAAATGAATAGCTAGTTCATTTTTCCTCAACGGATGCTTCATCAGAATTGGAAATGAATAGGGTTAACTCTAGATACATGATAGAACTTGCTGTGATTTCCGTGCACTAAATTTCATAATTATGTATGCATCCATAATTACGTAATTCCTTGCACAGTCCGCACAGTTTGTTTTATAATGTTGTGGGGAAGGATGTCGAACTAGTGATGACGGTGACTAGACTACCATAGGGCCCTTTTTAATTAGATCTACAGAGGATCTTCTTAATTAGGCCACCAAGGAGTCCTTTCAGCTTGTATCATCCAGTTTAACTAGACCACTCAAGGGATCTAATTATGAAGCAGTACTTTATAATCCAAGGGACTTATCTACTACGTAGAAGTCCATTAAGGATTTTAAGTAGTACCTTTGGGTATCCTACTAGGAATCTCTTGCACAAGGATATGTAAGATTTTACGAGGGTTTGGATAACATAATTTGAATCACATGACACAAAAAAGGGAAACACATAAGCACATAACCACATAATTGTTTAATTGTTACCATCTTGTTATTGATTGCTATAAACTTGGCGCCTCGTACCTTATTTCTCTTTGAAGAAACGGGTACTTAGGATTTTCGTGGAAACGCAAGAGATTAAACAAGGGAAGAAATTTGGGGGGTAGTCTGCTCTTCAAGGAATGCGGTTCCTTGATTGTCGGTATTGTAGAGGATATGTTGTTTATACTTACAATCACATAAATACATTGCGATGTAAATAAAAGATTTATTTATAAACAATGATAACAACAACCGTTTCATGGATCGTGACAACAAAAGAAAATAATACATAAGACGTGATTATTTCTAAACGATGTTGTCTTCTAGTTGATCATATGCTCATCCCTGCGCTGGATTTGCATTAGCAAGTCTTGGGGCAATTCCTACTAAAATGGCCCATCTCGCCACAGTTGTAGCAAGACCCCGGTGGAAAACGAGCTTGAGCAGGATTGTTGTTAATCTGATTTGGTGCTGCTGCTGTTGGGCAAACCCTCGCTGCATGACCTATAAGTCCGCAAACTTGGCATATGCGGCACTTTACACCAGCATGATGATGTAGGCCACATTGGTTGCACAAGGGTGCAGTTCCGTTGTAGGGTTTCCTAGCAGAGGGTTGAGCTGGTTGGTTGGGGACGGCTTGATCATTGTGAGTAACCACGGCGAAGTTCTGAGAAGCCTTTCGCTTCTTTGACTTCTTAGAGGATCCAGTATGTTCATCCATGGTCTTTGATTCCTCGATTGGTTTCGATTCCTCGACCAGTTTCTTGTCACCCTTACGGAAAAGCTTACATTTCCTGATCTGCGATTCAGTCAAGGTTGCAGATAGCTCAATGGCCTGCCTAACAGTAGTAGGGTTGCTACCAGTCAAAATGTCTTGTATTGAGTCGGGAAGGCCATCAATGTACTTTTCGATTGCCTTATCCAAAGGCGTGACCATGTTTGGGCATAACAGACTTAACTCTTCATAACGGTCCGTGTAGGCTCGATGCTCACCGCTATCTTGCTTAAGATCATCAAATTCCCTTTCCAGAGCCCTGATTTCGTGACGAGGACAAAACTCCTTCATCATAAGGGCTCTAAGTTCAGCCCATGTCTGTGCTAGAGCAACTTCCGCACCACGGTCTCTCATAACCCCGTTCCACCATGTAAGGGCTCTCTTCTGGAACACACTCGAAGCAAACTCGACCTTGCGATTGTCAGGACACTGCACATGGCGGAAAGTATTCTCAATGCTCTCGAACCATTGAAGAAGCCCAGTCGCTCCCTCAGAACCACTAAACTTGAGTGGTTTCGCCGAGTTAAAACTCTTGAAATTGCATGGACCATTGTTGTTGTTGTTGGCTTGATTCCATTGAGCAAAGAGGTTTGGGAATTGAGCAGCCATTTGCTGCGCAATAATTTCTGCCAGTTCGGCAGTCGCTATCTGGTTTTCGCGTCGAGGAGGCATTCTAAAAGAGGAAACATGAAAGGAAACGAGTGAGAGAATTAGACGAAAAGAATGAGATGAAACAAATCTGAAGAAAGCAAGGGTAGTGGTCATTTATTTGTTACCACTAGGTAAACAAACGACACACAGTGACTAATCAAAGTAAATGGGTCAAAAATAATGTATCGCGAAGACATGCTCGCCTATAAGTGAACACTCATCCCAAGAATTCCCAGGTAAGCACAACTGGTCTCGCGTCTGATGAGATGTATACGAAGTGCTTGCCTAGACAGAAAACCCAGAATACAGGCATTCACCCTTCCAGTTTGCACGTGTTCACATTATTTAAAACCCAAAACCTTGACGAGATTTTTGAAAATTCAAAGGGTTCAAAACCTTATAATAGAGAGTTCAAAACCTTACAATAGAGGGTTCAAAACCTAGTAATCAATCATCCTAGAACAGATGATTAGTTTTCGAAGCGGTTTTGAAATTTATGTTCTTGTTGTGGTAGTCGCCTAAGGATAGGTGACGGTATGTTTTATGACTAAACGCAAGTAAACTTGCGTTAGGGTCCTAGAAAGGTTATAGACTAGGTCAAAGCATTACTAATAACCTAATTCCCTATAACCATAAGCTCTGATACCATCTTTTCTGTCACACCCCGACCACGTGGAACATACAAAACGTGGCGGAAACGTCGGGGAGTGTTGTAACAGAATTAATGTTTCACAACCTTGGAAATTAAAGTTTCGTTTTATTCAATATGAGTGTTACAATGTCTAAACAAACATGGAAATACAACATAATTAACTAGTCTGCATCTTTTATTGTCACTAAAGCCCAAGTCTGCCTATATGTATCTTGATCATCTTATGCAACAGTTCCTGAAAAACACATGTGAAAATAGGTACGTCAGCATAAAAATGCCGGTGAGATACATAGGTTTTGTGAAAATAGGTTTCATGACTTATGTTTGAGAAAATGTTTAGTCATGAACCTTGTTATTTGCTTTGTCTTTAAATCATTTGAAAATCGATAAGATCAGATGATAAGTATAAATAAATGTAAGGTTAAATGGATAACCAAGTAAAATGTGTTTGTATAAGATAAGTTGTTTATAAATCAATGTCTTGTGAAAAGTATGTTATTTGTATGAAATGTTCTATGTCTCAAACTGAAATGATTCAAATAACGCTACGATATGTAATACCATACAAACACTTATATATAGGAAGTACCAGCGGCGTATCCACCATGCTTGTATCATATTACACACGCATCGTTACTTAATCACTTAATCAAACCAAACCAAACAATGTAAAATGTTCATGTCAAGATGTAAATCATGTCAAAATGTCTATGTCAAATATCCATGTCAAATGTCTATGTCAAATATCCATGTCAAATGTCTATGTCAAATATGTCATGTATGGCAAGTGAAAGGTCTCAACTAAACCATATGCACAAAAACAAAGTATTGAAGTAAAACTTGGTTTAAATCAAAGTTATGTTTTGTGGGAAATGCATGATCAAATGTCAATCATGTTAAAATGTCTATGCCGAAATGTCTATGTCAAATCAATTGTCAAATGCATTGGGTAATATGTCAAAGTGTTCATATACTGGATGAGCATATGCAACAAAATGTAATGTAAAACAATGTACTAATAGTGTACTAATGAACATAACCAGTATATGATGTGAAAACAGGAAAGCACGAAAGTAACAAGTAGGCACATGTGTTCCACCCCAAAACAGTTTGGAAAACAGTAAAAGAGGGGTCTATGTACTCACTTGAGATTGCTCAGAAGTCCTAGGATAACCACCAAGCAATGCTAGAGATCGCGGAATATCAAACGGCACCTAATATAGGTAACTACATTAATAAACCGGACCTAAATCGGAAGACTGGGTAGCATTAGGGTTTGTAAACCAAATGAGTGTAGGAACTCATGTGATATGGTTTAACAAGGCCTATATGCTAAATGAAACTTAACCTAAGTCTTATCGACCCATTACGACCCGTTTAGGAAGCTTATGCTACTTTAACGCGTCGTGCGCGTGTAACGCGTTCGGACCGCCTAACTAGCCCTATGACAAGTGTTATATGCCTAAACATGTTACATAATCAGTTATGTGGCAAAAGTTTAGGTTACATATGCTTAATTACCAATTATACATGAAAAGGGTATTCTGGTAATTTACCTAAGGCATATAAACTACCTATCATACAACTACTTAAACGATGTGACCATAGAGTATAACCTCGGAAGGTTATTCCCTACCTACTATGGTCACCTAATGTATTTGGTCGAATCCTAATGATCGACCAAATGGGTCGAGTTCGAAGGTATAGGCGATTTATTAGATCGCCTACCCTACGACTCTAGACAACGTGGTAATCAGTGGGCATAGTCCCAAAGGACTATGACCAACGTGATTACACTCACGTTGCGAAGTTCAAACGAACTTCGCATTGACCATTACTGGTCAACGCTAAAAGTCAAACAAAGTTTGACTTTCTGACTCGAAAAGCAGTAAAAATAAGGAAAAGAACGAAAGAATACTAACCCAGGGTCCCCGAATGCTAATCCCGACTCAAGAACTCAGGTATGAAACAATGGTTTCAACTTAGAGCTCTCAAAATCAGAATTCTAGTGAGAAATGCAATGGGGGTGGATGGGTATATATAGTTTTCGGGTAACCGTTAGGATCGTTTCTTGGAAAAGGGGAAACGATCAAGGCCGTACACTTGTCGGGATGTTATGGTGCCTCAAAATGTACACACCATAGGGATTTGACATGTGGGAGTGGGATTAGGAGTGCAAAACAGCTGCAACCAGCTGTTTAATACATTTAATCTGGTCTGATAGTGGGAAGCGGCCCGCTTCAGGATCAGCCAAAGACAATGCGGGCCGCATGGCCCTTCTGATCTGCACATATGTTTGAAAAATGACAGTTTCAGTCCCTGCACGTGTTTAAGGCCATTTCCGACACTTCTAAGGCCCGTAAAGCCAACTTTAAGGCCCTAAAATGTTGCCTAAACATTGTGGACATGAAACATGTTCAAAAATATGTCGGATGATGGTTCGTTTGGCCGTACGAACGCGATGTTCGCTTAATTACGACGAAATGCGCACAAGCGCGAAAAACGATCCAAATGACGCAACGAATGGATTTTTCTTAAGGCGAACACTAAAATATAATGTAGTCATGCTTACATAAATTTTTGGATGTCCGGATGTATTCAGAACGTAAGTTATGCGCGAAAATGCAAACTTGTGCACTTTTTGACGCTTTTAGTCCCTGAATGACACAAAAGTTTATTTTAGCACACCGAACCCCTCAAAGCCTATTTCTAAGCTATGTAAAGGATATTTAAGGTGTGTTTAACTTATGGTTATGTTCCGGAATGTTCGTTACAGTTCAAATTGACATACTTTCGCAGTTTGTCAACTTTAGTCCCTGTAAGCGATTAAACTTGTTTTTGCCATACCAAAGCCTTCAAAACTTATTTCTAAGTTATGTAAAGGTTATTTAAGATATGTTAAGCCTATTTCACTATTCCAGAGTGTTCGTTGGATTAAACTGGTTATATTTACGCATCAGAGCGTGTATAACCTTCCAGAAAGCGATTTAGAGCTTGAAATCGAACAAGAGTTGATATGTGCAAAAGATACACATATTTATACAAGTCCAAATTATGAAATACAATATTTCATTGGCTTGGTATTTGTTTGATGGCCGTGGAGACACAGGTGTTACAGTCTAGCGTATGGATAATGTGAGGATGGACCATTGAGATTTTCATAATCCGCCCTCCCATATCCGTACAATCCGCTGAGGTAGTCTTCCCGATCCTTGTATGCTTGAACCTTCTCGTAGAAAACAGAACAATCCTCAAATAGATGCTCTCCTCTTCCGCAACACTCACACGGATCATCATCTACCCAATTCATATTGAAAGATGGTGCCTGCAAAACATGTACCTGCACAGACAAGCTCGGCCACCCAAAGTAAAATCACAAAAATACAAGAAACAAAACTAACACTAAAATCGAACAAGTAATGAAATACTAATCGCACTAGCTCCCTGGCAACGACGCCATTTTGACAGACCGGGTCGTCCCGATCAGTCAAAAACCCAATTAACCTAGGTAGCTAGGGTAAGTCGAGTATCGTATCCACGAAGAGCATGTGGTCAGTATTGCACGACTTGTTTAATTTATTTAAACTATTTACAAAAATGTACAAAGTAATTATGAAGCTTGCTAATTTTCTTTGTTTGTTTGATTTAAAAAGACTCGGGGTGAACCGACAGATTGCTATTATCCAAAACAACGGTTTATTAACTAAAATTGCAAAACTTAATTGATTAGTTAAAAATACTATATGAGAAAACGAATCACGCACTGGTTTCGGAGTAATAAGTATCTAAAGTTATTTAACATGAATGGTTTGATTATTTTATGAACACCAATGATTTCTTGAGTTGGTTAATTTGAAATCCTAATCTTAGACATCGTCTATCATACGCAACCGGTGCAAGATAACCATCACAATATGAGACAATAGTATGCTTTATTAATCAAGAACAAAAACCAAACCCTAGCATAAATCACAACTTAATGGTAGCAATCATCTCTCAACGTCAATGTTGCAAGAAAACTTAACAATTTTGAGTTCAAAGCAATACCAACAAATGACTCACACAATTTCAATAAAATATTAACAAATGTTTGTATCAAACCAAAACATGAAAAACAAACCCTAGAAACTCACAATCTTTCACCCGGGGATGATCTTGGGGAAATTAGCCACCCATGGTTTATGATTGATCTTCAAAACATGATGGAATGTGATAGTATATCAAATGGAACCTTCAAAAATCTCTGCAAATCGCCTCTGGAAGTCCAGAATGGAGTGTGTGTAGCTTCACACTCAAAATTGGGTTCTTAACCAAAGTTTTCCCGAAATTCACGCCGGGGACCAGCGCCTAGGACACTTTTCTGGGCGTCTGGGACGCCGGTCTCTGAAGTATTTGTCCGGTTTTCGCCGTTTAGCTCCCAGTTGACCCGTTTTCTGTCCTGATGCTCCGTTTTCGTCCCGGTGGTCCGTAAAGCTCTCGATTAGCTCCTTAAACTTCGTAAGACTTGCAAAACACAAATACCATTAAAAGTAGGCTATTCGAGATTAAAAGTTAAGTAAAAACATGAACTTAAACATAAACGAACACCGGTTTTCGACCACGTATCAGTAGACTCTTTTTCTTCAGGTTCCCCCTTTCGTAAAGCTTTCGTGATTTAGGATCGACACTTGATTCTCCGTTTACAAGCTCCCCCTTGCGATGAGCTCGTCTTCAGACTCCCCCTTAGACTCGGCTATCGGGATCGTAATCTGGCTTAACATCTGCAATTTCTCAAACATTTGTAAGATATATGACAATATAAGTTTGAAAACCTAATTCTCAGCATAAGCTGGAGCATTTCAAATATGTGACAGTGAAAGCTTTTTAGGTTTTCCCAGGAATGATAACCTGGTTCTTAAAATCTTTTTGAATCAAGAATCTGGCTCTATTACACAAATGTAACAATATGAATTTCTCCAGGATTACCCACCCGGGTTCGACTTCAGTGATGGTCACCAGCCACACGACTTTTCCCAGAGGAAACGGAATCAACTCGGGACAGGGTATAACCGCCAGGCAGCTTTGGGACGGTGCTAGCTTGTGGAGTGGGATCACTCCAGCGGCCGGGAGGTCCGTGCAATAACCCCACCCCCCCCCCACCAGGATTACCCGACTCCACTCCCCCTATCAAATGACTTTATAAGATTTGACAGTTTAAAGCATCCAAAACCTCACAATTTATCTTCCAAGTCCAAATTAATGACCTTGGAGATTTCACAAACTGTTTTTGATTTTTTGATAAAACTTCAAGTTTCAAATTAATGAACTTTTTTTATTTTCAGAAACACGTTCAGCATACCAGATTTTGAAACTCAGCTTTCACACATCGGTTGTCGAAAATAAAATGGAAACAAAATCTTTTTGTATTATTTCTGAAATATAGAGCAGTAAAGAAATATTTATAAACATTATTTTTGTTTGAGTTCGCGTTAGAGGATCATATCAGTTTATGACAAATCACTAGTACCGTTGAGCTATAAACACTTTAAGTTCTAAACGATTCACTTAGATTGTCAGTATATTGATCCACTTAAATTTTCACACAAACTTCAACTGATTCGAGATACGAAATTTAGTGTTTTAAGGACTTAACTTATTTGCATGTCCCACCTCAGAATATACTCCCGCATCAAAACTACATAGATTCAGTCTTACAGATGAATATACCATAATGATATATGTACTCTAGGTTAGTGTGAGACCTTGAGAACTCAGGTATGAACTACCTTTCAATAAAAAAGATGAAGGCTCGACTTGAGGTGTGTCCCACTTAGGGATCTTCTTTACAACTGCTATTGATTTATATCTTTCGATATTTTTTTTCAATTTTTATGCAGAGGGTAAGCTTTTAAAGTGCGTAAAGCATTATACGAGGTCTAGGCCATTGCTTTCGCAATATCAAAAGACCAGGTATAATACCCCAGATATCAAACAGTATAAAGACCTAGTATCTCAGATTCTGGCAATCTCTCAAACAAGATTTCGGGGGTTACCCATATATCCGAGAGATGTTCCCCATGAGATAAGTAAGTATGTTGATATTTAGGTTTATATCTCGAAATCAATCTACTAAGTGTGTAAAAACCTACTGGCATATCATCAGTGAGACCGTTTATCACATTTAACTTTTCATTTCTTTAGCGTACTGTGATTGTCTACTGATGTACTACCATTCCCTCCTTTTACACAAAACTCTTTTTGATTTTCTATTGTTTTTGACTTTTTTCAAATTTTCAAATGTTTTTGGATTTTCTGACAACATTTGCTCCCCCTAAAATTCAAAACATTTAAAGAAAATTTGATAACCGATGTAGACAGCTTTGTCTCACCATCCATTTTCTACTTTACATGTCCTGTTTTGCATAAAGTATCCCCATGATTTACAACACATTGATATTTGATAGTTTGAAAACCGTTTTTCAATCTTGTGAAATTAATCATGTTGGTTCAGCCGTGAGGGTTTTGACATATTCAATCAACATATTTTTGTAAATTTTTGATTTTTTGACAAAATTTAAAAACAAAACACAGTTTTTTCATTTTTTCAAATTTTTTTTACAAAATAAAAACATATTTTGGTTTTTCAATTTTTCAATTTTTAGGATTTTTGAAATATGGTTTATTTATGTATAGAAACGAACAAACTCCCTGTATTCGGACGCAGGTTTCCACAGCCTCCTGTGTCAGGCTGCTCCTTTGATCATTCTGAAAATTTTCTGTTTTCTTGAGCACCTGCACATTTCAATCTATTCAATTACTTGAACAATTTAGCCCAGGTCTGTTTGACCTTAGGCATTTCAATACAAAATTCATTCAATGATGGAAAATCTTTGTCATTTTGTACAAAGACTTTTTCATCTTTGACTTCAACTTTTTCGTCATTGACAGAAGTCACTTGTTTGTTAACCACCCAGGTTTGTCCTTTTAACCCATTTCTTTGATAAAATCATGACTCGTTTTGAATGTTTTGTTTTGGTAAAACAACTTCTAGTTTCCAAAACTGGTTTGGTTTTGTTGCATCAACAATTGTTTTCCAACTTTGTGTTGTTCTAAATCTGGGTGTGTGAGAATTCCAGGTTTGGCTTGAATCGAACCTATTCGGGTTCGATTTCCATGTTTGATACGAAGCAAACGTGTTTGTGTTGTACCTCCAAGTTTGTTTTGAATCAAATCAGGTTGACCTTTGTTTCACATCCTCAGATTTCTGTTTTTCAACATCAACAGGCTTTGGGTTCGGACACTTGCGTGCAAGATGTCCAGTTTGATCACATTTAAAACATGTTCTCTTTGAGACATCTTTGTCCCGTTTTTGTTGCTTTTTCTGAGCATAGAACTCTTCATTAGACTCTCGTCTAAATTGGAGTTCTTTCACTTCCTCAGAACTTGTTCCGTGAACAAAATTCATCTTTTTCTGATAGTTTGGCGATTCATTTCTTTTCCAATTCTGTTTCCTTTTATAACCCAACCCAGCCTTCATGTTTTTCTTCTTGAAACTAAGTTTGTTATAAAAAAAATTTGTTACTCTTTCCAGCAAACTTTGAAATCTCAGATTTTTCAATTTCAATCAACTTGAACACTTTGTCAATCTTTTCTGAAATCACATTCTGAATCGGAACTTCATTATCTGAGAATAATTTGTCCAATCCAATCATGGTATAAACCAATCCTTTTGAATCATCATTCTCCTTTTTCTCAGATTTTGAGTTTTTCAGATAACCTTCATGAAAACTACCTTCATTTTCTTCCTGTGATTCAGATTTACCTGTTTCAACAGACTCTTCTTTCAAAACACTTTCAACGACCTTACGTACCACCTCTGAATCACTAGAATCATCAGATTTGGATTAGGTTACGTCTATGTTATTTGGAAATTGATCAACCATGTTGAAAGCTTTTTCCACCTTCTCTTCATCATAGAATGTGAATTTTTCCTCAAACGGTGGTGGAACCTGATGATATTCTGAGCCAATTCCTTTCTTGTTCTTCTCAGAATATTTATCATCCGGTTTTAGATTGAAAATGCGTTCAAGAACATATGATGAAGTGTGATAACTGTGTAACTTGTTGTTATCTTGTTCTAAATCAGCTATTTTACGTTTAAGCTTAGCAACATCTTCAATGTAAGAATTTACAACTTTTTGTTTTATTTCATACTGTCGCTTAAGCGTATCAGATGTTTCAGAACAATATTTCAATCTTGATTGAACAAGTTTCATTTGACTCTTCACGTCTTCATATGACTCTTTGGTAATATGATATGCAAGTTTTATTGAATCGTACTCTTTTTTTATTTCTTGAAATGAATTTTCTTTTTGCAAACACTCTTCTGTCATTGCTGAACACTTTTCTTTCAAAATCTCATTTTCTTTTTCTAAAATCTTGCATCTTTGTGTTAGCTTTTCATCATTATCTTTCAAAATCTTTTCATTTTCTAATATTTCTTTGCATTTTTCTTTGAAAACTTTTTCAATTTTAGTAAATTCTAGATCTCTTGTTCTGAATTTTTTATCTTTTTCAGTACAAGCACTGCACGTTTCCATGCATTTCTTGCACTGTTCAACAGTTTTATTTAAGACTTCAGATTCAGTTGAAGTATTTACCTCAGTGATTGGCACCTTGGCCTTTTCTTCTGTCTGCTTCTGATAAGCTTCTTTCTTCTGTTGTTCCTTAGCACCATCATCAGCATCAATCACTTCAACCAATCTTTCCAGCTTCACATTAGCTTCTTCTTTCTTTTCAGATCATCTTCATTCTGTTGTTCTTTAGTAACAGCTACTTCTGCTAGTTTCTGATCTTCTTTACCAGCTGCTTCTTCTTCTTTTTCATCTTCTACTTTCTCTTCCTCAGCAACCTTCTTCAAATCATCCACCAAATCATCAACATTCTTCTTCATCCTCTCTTCTTCAGACTTGCTGTCATTACATCTCGAATTCTCTTATCCAGCCTTTTCAGATAATTTTTATCTTTCGCGACATTTGAATAATATTCGCCGGACAGAGGAATAATAGCCAGCACATCATTATACACCACTTCTCGTCTATGAATGACTGGATCTCCATTTTGATTGATATAACACTCTCTCTTCTTATCCTACCTTCCTTAAAACTTTGCTTCTTCAATCTCTTCATGCATCTTTTCAATTCTGCAATCTGCAAAAAATCTTTATCTTTCCGTTTTCTCTTTCAGAATCTCTTCCTTTGTTTTCTCTTTCACAACAGCAACAAAAGCACTTTGTTTCACTTCAGCCACTAAAGCATAGTTGAATCCATAGTCTTCTTCTGGAAGAAAGTCATTCCAGTTGAAACCTTCATCATCTTGGATCACTCCTAGTGCTCTTGATTTCTCTTTCACAAGGTTGTTTTCAATTTGTTTCATCTTTGATGGTTCCTCTCTGCTCCTGTGATAAATCGCTTTACGATAGTAATCGTCTTGGAATGGATTAGCGGTTTCTTCAACAATAGAGTTTCTACATTCTCTTTTAAAATGACCCTGTACATTTGAGCAGGTCACTTTTGATTTGTCAAAGCCCAGCTTTGTTGATGGTCCACCTATTGTCTGTCTTCCAGTAATTTCCATGAACCGCTGAGCTCTACGAATGCAGCTAGCCAAACACCATCTCAGATCAATGAGTTCCATCTCTTCCGGATCTATCTGGTCGTAATCTTCCTTTGCCAGCTCAGAATTTCCAATTTTCACAACTACCAGACTTTCGTATGATTCCAGAATCGATGCCAGAAAACTCATTTGCTGTTTAGCAACATTAATGCTCATTGTTGGAGAATTTTTCGACTTTAAGGCAATGTTGCAGAGTATTTCTTCGGATTCTTCAGAATTTGAAGTTGTGGAAGATGAATGATACCCTGGATCGTAGCTAGATGCACTTTCCCCAGAATATATTTTTTCTTTTCAACACTGAATGTAGTCTTTGGTCATTCACTGACGTTCACCGTGGGTAAACTGCCCTTGTAGTAAAGACCTACATTCTATTGATATGACGAGCTGCTCATCTTGCTTTGTTTCTACAATTCAAGCTTGTGACACTCGATCTTTTCAATCAATTCATCCAAAGTAATTGTATCATACAACACATCATTTTTCAAAATAAACACAAACGTTTGCCACTGATCAGCTCGTGGTAACGCTTCAATGATTTTATCAATGACTTCTTCACGTGTTTTAGTTATACCAAACCTGTTAAGTTCAATTTGTAAGTGACAAAATCTCTCAATCATTTGCATCACAGATTCACCTTTTAAGCTATCAAACAAATCAAATTCCTTTTTAAGTAATATAATTTTGTTCTTTTTGATTTGTTTTCCTCCCTCGGCTTTAACTCTCAAAGCTTCCCAGACTGATTTTGACGAACCATCATGATTTAGCAGTGCAAAAATATCATCTCTGATGGACTGTTGGATTAAAGCAATCATTTTCTGTTCATACGAAAATTTCCTTTTATCTTCATCTGATAAGTCTTTAAGAGGGATTTCTTCGTTTTTATCATTAACAGGCCGACTATACCCGAACTCCAGACAAAACCAACTCTCGTGTGCGTAAGCTTTTGTCCAGTTCAAAAACCTTTCTCTCCACCAAGTATAATCTTCAATGTTTTCAAGTTTCGGTGGTTTAGTGTGAGTTCCATAAAAATTATCATGTTTTATGTTATCGTTTATAGCTTTCGTAATAGTTTTCGGTGTAACGATTGAAGTTTCGGAAGACTCGAAAGTGAATGCCTTGTAAAACGTGTTGTAAAACTCTTCAGCCATGATGTACGATTCTTCATTTTTCTCTTTCGAGTAACACACCTTGATTTTCACTTTACGTTTATCACCTGTAAACAAAACAAACACTTGATCAGTTTAAATGAACCGAATACGTGAAAGTCCGTGAAATATGTGACTGTGGAATATTGTGAATATTGAGGACAGAATCGATCTAAGACTTGTGTAACAGAATACGAATAGGACTGATGCTTTCGACCAAAGAATCTTGTTTCAATCCTTGAGACTTTTCGGATGGGGTCAACTGTCGGATGGGTTCAACTGTCAGATGGAGTCAACACTACTTGTTCGGATGGGATCAATTGTCGGATGAGGTCAACTATGAAGTCAATCAGATGGGGTCAACTATGAAGTTAATCAGATGGGTCAACTATGAGGTCAATCGGATGGGGTTAGCAATCGGATGATCATCCACTCATTTAACAAAGTTTGAAGTTGATTCAGATGAATACTCGATCGGATGATCATTCGTTCAATACTTTCAATTGTACCGGCACCAAACTTTCACATGCAATAATGATTTAATTATATCGATTGAGGTATTGGGCCACACAACAATATCACTTTGTTTTAATTTGGCCACTATATCCACTGATCTTCACGTGATACTCTGACCTACAATTAATGTCTTGAAACAAACAATCAACTTGAAATCAAAACCTTATTGGACCTCAATTTGAAATTTATGAAGTCTGATTGGACCGCTGCACTATCTTGGACAAATGGGCCGACAAATCTAATATATTTCACATGCAATCTGATCAATGGGCCGCCATTTGATCTTTAATAGATCGAAGCTTTAATGAAATACTGAAATGCTATTGGGCCGTAGATCAATCTTGAATATTGGGCCACTGATAATGGATTCTGAACACTCTTTTATTAAAGTGGCCGACAAACAATCAATAAAGCTAAATATGATTGGGCCGAACAACTTTTCACGTGATGAATTAATGGACTGAATCAAACTTATTCAATGTGATTTAATTGGATCAAGAATAATGGTCGAAAACAATAATTTGCATTCAATTGTTATTGGGCCGATGATATAATGATCAGATGATAGTATTCACAATTCCGAATGAAAGATTCATGTTGTCAGATGGTCATTCGACAGAAGTATACAAGTTGTCAGATGGGATATGTATGGATCGAATGAATAGTTGAGCAGATGGTCATCCGCTTGACATGTTGTTTATGTAATATGCACAAGTCAATTGACGAATGAATAACTGAACGGATGACAAATTATCAACGAATGGTCATCCGAACATCCTTCATTTAAATCAATCTCCAAATGATTTTTATGTTTGGATGGCCATCCGAATGAACAACATGAACAGCGAATTTCATATTTTTTTTCGGACACAAAATCAGTGATTTCTCCCAAATTATTTGGAATTTAGATCTGAAAATTTGTAGGTTTATAAAACAATGGTTTTCGCACAATATATCAAAAAATTAGCAAATTTTATCCGTGAAAACCTTGTTAATTTTGCGTATTTTTGTCAAAAAGTGAAGAAGATGAATAGAAGAAGAGATTTGACAAATCTGAAGCAAATTCAACTCTGAATCTGATGAAATCACATGAACTCTTACGTATCTGATCCGTGCAATCGAGCTCCTGCTCTGATACCACTTGTGAACGCGTTGTAGGACTGTGTTTGACTCTTGAACGATTGCGAAACGGCACGTACGACGTGCGGAATCCATGCCCGTGCGTGGACCGAACACAAGAACGTAATATAATCAAGATTCTATTAAGATCTAACAGTGTTTACACCTTGAATCACAACCTTTGCTACATTCTCTCTCTAGAATCTCTAAGCTCTCTAAATCTCCAAAAGTTGCAAAAGTTCTAAATGTCTAACACTCCTTCCCTATTTATAGAGTTAGACACTAAAGGAAGTCTCACTAATTACAATATTGCCACCTTGACTTTCCCCTATATTTTACACTATAAAACCATGTCTTTAACAGATTTCTGCTACGATTTAGATTCACGGAGGCGATAGACATTCGTGCACTCACATTGTCTAAGGGAGGGAATATGGAACAAGTGTTAATCCATACAAATTCTTTCAAAAACCACTATGTTGATGCAACAAATAATAGACCAACGGTAGTAGCTGGACCAGTTAGGCAAAAGGGTTAAAGGGTTCAACTTTGCCTAACGCAGGTCGTGGGGTCCCCCCACGTTTGCAAGACGTGGAAGGAGGTTCACTAGTTTATTTTTTTTATTTGCTAAGGATCCTCCTCTGAATTATATTCAGATTCGGATGAAGGAGCAAATAGAATGTGTGTGTTGGATGTGAAAAAGAGAGTGACTCGCATGAAGCAAGTACTCGAGATGAATGACCAGAGATTGCGGGAATCAGGGCTGGCCTGGAATGTCTCCTGAAGTAAATGAAGTGTCAATTTATAGGAGAAGACATCTCCCAAAGAAGAATGCATTTGACTAGTGACCTTGCTTGCAGTGAGGGGTTTGCCCTTTCGGGGGTTAAAGCCTTTTGACCCCTGGATAATAGCGTGTGCTCTGCAGACCTGCGTTGCTTTTGCGGCTGGCGAGTTGGTGGAGCTGTCTGGAGATGTGACTTATTTACTGTTCCCGTGTTGCTTTACTTCATCTCCTCAGCTTTTCAACCATTGAACCATTTAACCCTTTGAGCGTTTACATATTTAGTCATTTTATTTAGTCTTGGGCTACCCCCGTCATCAGCCCCCCAAGTCAGAGGTTTTTGGGAAATGGGCTCAAAGACTTCGGACTTTTATACGTATGTTTTTCTGTCCAAAGGCTTAGAGGGTTCAAGGGTTGGAAGGTTTGAAACGGTTTTTGAATTTTGAAATTTGAGAAGACAGTTGACAAGACCCGTGGCAGTTTGTCAGGTGGCGGTTTTAAATTATGCCTGTTGATAATTATCCCTAATCTCATTTATTTTCTCATTTTTATTTTTGAAGAACATTACTTCTCCTTATTTCTCTCCAGTTTCCCCTTTTTCAAATCAGGTCAGTTTTCTTTGCTTTCTCTTTTTAATTTTCTATCATGGGTGCTCGTAAGGATATGGCTAAATCCTTTTCTCGAATGACCCAAGAGGAAGTGGATTTATTTTGTATGGAATGGGGGATAGGAACGAAGTATAAACCGGTTGCACCGGCTTGCGATAAATCTATCAATGCCTATCCTTCTGGTATGATTGCTTTGTATTGTCATCATTTTGAGTTTTCCAATCTTCGTTATCCATTTTTAAACTTTGTCTTAAATGTTTTGGAATATTATCGAGTGGCTTTTGGTCAAGTTCATCCCCTTGGCATGGCTAGGGTTTTACATTTTGAGATTCTGTGTCAGGCTTGCGGGTATGATCCTACTCTTTTAGCATTCAGTCGCTTTTTCCGGCTTGCTAAGAATGGTGATTGGTTCACCTTTGAAACCAGTCAAGTTGACACTTGTTTAATTTCATCCATGGTTTCTACACTTGGGGTTTGGAAAGATCGGTTTTTCTGGGTGTCGGAGGAAGTTGTTCCTTTCAAACTTGTTTGGAGACACCCGGATGCTGTTCTGAACGAGCCGGAGCCCTCTGATTCTGAGATAAACACTCATTTTTTTAGAAATTCTTAGGGAGTGCCCTTCGAGGCTTCGTCCCTTCCCTGAGCATTTGTTAGTGTTGTTGGGTATAAGTAAGGTGTGGGAAAAGGCTAACCGGGATCTGGTGCTTGTTAGAGATGGGAAGGGTATGCATTTATTCTTTTCTTGCTTTTTGTTCCTTTTTCTTTGTTTGCTTATGTGCTTTTTATATTTGTGTTGCAGTTATGTCTGCCCTTGATTTTATTAAAAGCGATGACACCTCTGATGTTGCCTTTGATGATGTTGCTGCTACTCCCGGCGAGAATGCGGTTGTTAAGGGTTCTGATTACAAGTTTGAGGGTTCTGATTACAGGTTTGAGGGTTCTGATTATGTCAATGTTCCGAATGTTAAAGGCTTTACTAAGGTTACTGCTTCCAAAGGTTCTACCCGACGTTCCCAACGTCATCTGAAGGGTGTTGATCAGCCTTCTGGTTCAGAGCCCATCGATGTTAGTGATGATATTGAGGCATCAGGGGATCAGGCTGTGGATGTCGGCAAGGGTAAGGAAAAGGAGTTAATTGTTTCTAGCAAGAAGAAGAAATTGATTAAGAAAGGTACCCCTCCTGTTATTCAAGGTTCATCAGCCAAAAGTGTTGAAAGCTTCGAAGGTTCAGGGAGTCATGATATTTATGTGCCTAATTGGGGGGTTAAGGTTGGTGATAATTTTAGGGATCCGGCTGTTTCTGCCGAAGCCTTGGCTCATTTTGCTCCTCCCGGTGTTCGAAGTGCCATATCTGAGATGGAGGCTGATCATCTTATTTCTAGGATGATGCTCAGCTCCTGCAACCTTTCTGCCTTTTTGGCTGAAGGTGTTACTCGCTTTGCTAAAGGGATGCAGGAATATGAGGAGGCTTCCAAAAAGAAGGAGAAAATGAAGGCTTCAATTGTTGCCATGAAGAAGGAAATCGAGATCTTTTCTGAGAAGGAATTGGCTTGGACCAAGAAAGAGGAAGAGTTAACAAAGAGGCACGAAATTGAGATGGGTGATCTCAAAAAGAGCTTTGAAGCTAGCCTATTGAAGCTGAAAGCTGACCGGGAGGCCTTGGCTGTGCAACAGAAGGCTTTTGATAAGGAGAAGGATGGTTAGAAGACTTTGGTTGCCCAGGTTACTGGAGATAACCAATGGCTCATTGAGCAGGGTTTTCACCAGGTGGTTACCTATCTCTTACACTCTAAAGAGTTTAACTCCGCTCTTGGTGATGTTTACACTAAACTGCTCAATCTGGGAAAACATCAAGGTCTTATTGCGGGTTATAAGCTTCACGAGTCTGGCCATCCCTTAAAGAAGTCTCCCCTGTATCATCCCGAGGCTTCCGATGTTTTTAAGAGTTCCGTTGAGCAAATGGAGAGGTTGTCGTACCCGTATGTGAGTTAGGTTGCTTCTTGTTATGGTAAGCCTCTCTCTGTTTTGCAGGAACTGAAGCCGGATGGTTTGAATGAAAAGTTATGTGCTGAAATGCTTAGCTCCCTTTCAAGGAAACGTTCCTACTCGGGAGATAGTGAAGATACTTTTCCTGGGGAATCTGATGCTCCGAAGGATGCCAGCTTGGAGGGTTCAGCTGTTGAGGATCTGGGTCCAAAAGCTAAAAAGGCTAAGAAGACTAAGAAGACCAAAGGTAGCAGTTCTGGGGCTTCTAAGCCTTCTACTGATGCATGAATTCGTAGCTTTCTTAGCACTCTTAAACAATTTATGGTTTGTAACCTTTAAACAATGTTAGGTTTTCAGGAACCCTTAAGGTTCCTGTTGGTTGTGCTTAAGGCCTGTATGGCCGTTTGAACAATAGTTAAACTTGCAAGTTACTAGGACTTGCCTTAACTTGTGTTTGAAAGTCTTTTAGGGCTTTCTTTGATATGGTATGATGTTTAGCTATTTTCTTTGTGTTATGTTTTTATACTTGTGCCTGTTTCGTTAAGGCAGTCTGTTTGGCTTTAACCTTCCAAGCCTTTTGGCTGTCTGTTAGTAGGTTGAAGCCTTTGAGGTTTTGAGTTGTTACCCGGGTGGCTTGAAGCCTTGAAGGCTTCTTAGTCTTGTGATCTGACTTGGTTTGTATCTTTATAATTTTTGTCTAACTTGTATTGTTCTTTTAGATTTTCTTTGTCGTTTTGTAACTTTGTCTTTGTCGAGTTTGTGCTGCCCTTATGTTTTTTATACCTTAAAGGGTTCAGTGCTGCAGTCACTTAGCCTTGGTATTTTTAACAAGAAGACATAGCACCTATCCTTTTTATCATTTCTTTGTTTTTCACTTGACTCTATAAGCCTGTTTGTTGATTACATTTTTAAGGCTTAGGGAACATTTGGTGTAGGCTGTTCAAACCCGTCTATGAGACAATTTTATGTTTTCTTAACAAGTCTCATGGAGTTGGAAACCTGATTTTAGGATAGAAAGACAAGTTTGATCAAACAACTTCATTCATTCAAGAAATACTTGCTTTTTACAAAAGGTACTCATAGTGTTGTTCTCGAAATACATTTTGATACAAACCAATCTTTCCTGTCTAAACATGGAACCTTTTCAGGGTTTTTCCATTCCAATGCCTTGGAAGCCTTTTGCCTTCTGAATCTGCTAGCTTGTATGATCCACCCTTATGTGCTTCAAGGATGGTGTATGGACCTTCCCATTTCGGGCCAAGCTTTCCTTGATTTTCTTTTTTTGCTAGCTTCATTGTTTCTAAGGACCAGGTCTCCTGGCTTGAAACGTTCGTTCTTGACTCTCTTGTTGTAGTAGGCTTCCATTTGTTGCTTGTATTTAGCCTCTTGAATTGCAGCTTGATATCGTGCTTCCTCTAGGAGTTGTAAATTCAACATGGTCTCTTTTTGGTTTGTTTCGAGATCCATGTTGACGATTCGTTGGGTTACAACTCCTATTTCAGCGGGGATCACAGCCTCGGATCCAAATACCAAGCTATAGGGTGTTTTCTTATGACTTATTTTTTCGGTTGTTCTGATTGCCCACATAACACTAGGCAATTCTTCAAGCCAGTTGCTTTCGTATCTTCCCAGTCTTGTCTTAATACCTTCCACTATGCTTCTATTCGTCCTTTCAACCTGACCGTTTGATTGCGGATAAGCCACTGAGCTAAAAACCTGGTCGATTTTGTATTCCTTGCACCAAACGCTGAAAGGCTTCTCAGCAAATTGCCTTCCGTTATCAGTGACAAGTACTCCCGGCAATCCATAACGGCAAATGATGTTCTCCCAAACAAAGTCAATGACCTGTTTTCCCGTGATCTTAGCAAGTGGTTTGACCTCGGGCCACTTGGTGAAATAATCTATTGCCACCAGCAAGAATTTTACTCCTCCTTTGCTTGGGGGAAATGGACCAACAATGTCCATTCCCTATTTATGGAATGGCCACGCCGAGGTTATTGGGACTAAGTCATGCTTGGGACTTTTTGGGATTGGTGCATGAATCTGGCAAGCATCACATTTCTTCAATTCTTCAGCTGTATCACGATGCATTGAGGGCCAGAAATATCCAAGGTTCATGAGCTTTGCAACCACCGACCTAGCTCCAAAGTGAGCTCCGCATATACCTTCGTGAATTTCTTTGATCAAATACTTACTTTGCTCAGGACCGACACATCTTAGCAAGGGAGCAAGGTAACCCTTTTTGTAAAGGGTTTCTCCTTGTAGTACGTATTGCCTTGCCTTGATTTCAACCCTTTTAGCTTCTACTTGATCATTGGGTAATTCACCATTTTTAAGGAACTTTTTGATGGGAGTCATCCAGTTTGGATCTTCTTCGGTAACTACATCTTGAACTTCCAATTCATCGATTGATGGAACCTTCAATACTTCTACCAGCACCTTCTTGGTAAGGTGGGCGAAAGTGAGAGATGCAAGCTTACTTAGGGCATCAGCCTTTTTGTTTTGAGATCTGGGGATCTGTTTGATGTTGCACGCTTGGAAAGCACTCATCAGCTCCTTGGATTTTTCTCTGTATTTTTTCATGTTGGGCTCTTTAGCTATGTAGTTATCATTTATTTGGCTTGAGACCAGCAACGAATCTGTGAACACTTCAAGCTTTTCAACCTTCATTTCTTTAGCCAGCCTTAAGCCAGCAATTAGTGCCTCGTATTCAGCTTCGTTATTGGTGGTTTGAAAATCAAAACAGAGAGCATATGTGAATTCCAACCCTTCTGGGTTGATCAAAATTAGCCCAGCCCCTGACCCTTCAATGCTTGAAGCCCCGTCGGTAAAAAGCTTCCAGGCTTCAGGGTTGGAAGGTTCAGTGGTGGTAGTGTTTACTTCGGTGACTGCTTGGTTTGGGACTTCCACAATAAAATCAGCCAAGACTTGGGCCTTGATAGCTTTTCTTGGGACATAGGTGATGTTATGCTCACCTAGTTCTATAGCCCATTTGGCTAATCGTCCCGAGTTTTCAGATTTTTCAAGCACACTCTTGATAGGTTGGTCGGTGACCACTTATATAGGGTGTGCTTGGAAATACCTTCGAAGCCTTCTAGCTGTTTGAACTAGGGCTAGGGCAAGTTTTTCAAGGGAAGGATATTTCGTTTCAGCCAATTTTAAAGTTTTGCTGAAAAAATAAACGGGTACCTGGGCCTTGTCTCGCTCAATGGTGAGGACTGCACAGATGGCCTCGTCAGCAACTGAGAGGTACACCGATATTAACTCCCCAATTTCAGGTGCCGCAATATCTGGTAGGGAAGCTAGATGTTGCTTCATCTGGTTGAAAGCTTCTTCAGCTTCCTCAGTCCATTTGAAATCCTTCTTTTCTGAGCAGTTCTTGAGCGTTTTGTAGAAGGGCAGAGATCTTTCGGCCAACTTTTAGGTAAAACGCTTCAAGGCTGCAAGCTTCCCGTTTAAGCTTTCAACCTCCTTCTTGGTTTTTGGTGGTTTGGTTTCAAGGACAGCTTTCACTTTGTTTGGGTTAGCCTTGATGCTTTGTTTCCCCACGATATGGCCCAAGAACTTTCCTTCCTCAAACCCAAATGAGCATTTTTCAGGGTTGAGCTTCATGTTAACCTTTCTGAGATTATTGAAAGTTTATTGAATATCGTCAAGCATTTGATACTCCATCTTGCTTTTGATTACCAAGTCATCGACATATGCCTCCATGTTTTTACCAATTTGGCTTGCAAAGGCTTTGTCAACGAGTCGTTGGTAGGTTGCACCGGCATTTTTGAGACCAAAAGGCATCCTTTGATAACAAAAGATCCCTTTGTCCGTGTGAAAGGCTGTTTTTTCCTCATCTTCTTCCTTCATGAGGATTTGGTGGTAACCTTTGTATGCATCAAGAAAGCATTTGAACGAGTAACCGGTGATGGAGTCAACCTTGAGATTAATTTCCGGTAGTGGATAGCAATCCTTAGGACAAGCCTTGTTAAGATCCTTGAAATCTATGCACATCCTCCAAGAGTTATCGGGTTTCTTGACCATATCCGGGTTTGCAACCCATGATTGGTACTTGACTTCTTGGAGAATACCGGCCGACACAAGCTTTTCAACCTCTTGGCAGGCTGCCAGACTTCTCTCGGGTGCTAGGCTTCTTTTCTTTTGGACCACTGACGTGTGCTCATATATACATAATATTTGCAATGAATTACACACGATTGGGTTTTAAATTTATAAAAGTGATTATTACTTTTACATCAAAACACACACGAAAGAGGCAAGTGTACCCCGTCATATATGTAATAAAGTATCGGTAAGAACCAAGTATCGATCCAAGGAAATGGGCGGAGAATTAGTACTAGACCTTTGTCACTAAACTACCGGTAAAAATATAGGTTTTGTGATTTTAAACTAAACTAAATTAACATAACCAAATACATAATAAAAACATAATAGATAGTAGATAAAAAGCCTTGCTAAATACACAACCACAGCATGTCAACTAAGTCAGTTTTGGCACTAGAAGCATTCGGTCAATTTTCCAATTTAATACAATTAGTATCCCTTTCGGGAATCCTAACATGACAATCATTCGGAAAGCTAAAACGATAAACACACTTTAACCACCTAAAATTGTTCTTTAACGTGCAATTGATAAATGTCTATGAAAATCTCTTAAAAATAAGTTAGGCAGCCGTTAGGATTATTCTAACCTCACTTAAACAAGGAAAGCGACACCGATAAACACAATGCAACCACCGAGATAAGCATAATCTAGATTAAATCACAACCAAGTTCATTTTACAAATCTTACACAATAATTCACTAAGATAGCAATTTTGGCCTAAACTACTAACTAAGCTAATAAATCATGGCAAGAATTTATAACGACACCATCTAACCCGTTAGAGTCCTTACGTGACGGCAAGCTCTCTTGATTAACAATAATTACATTTTATTAAATCACTAACCATTTCTAGTATCATGATGCCCACATTTAAACCAAGCTAAACTAGTTAACCAAGTTCAAAGTTTACTAATACAAGATTAATTAAGCTTCATTTTTCAACTATCTTAACTAACCAAGCACCAATCATCCAACACAATTACTTATAATCAAGAAATCAACATCAATAACAAGGTTGCAAACTAATCATCAAAGATAATCATAGAAAATACTTCAAATGTCATTACAAACCAAGTTTAACAAACTAATGGTTATAATCTAGCAAGGGATTGTTGTGTTTTTGCCCAAAGGCTACAATAATACATAAATCATAATCTAAGTACTTGAAAGATTAACAAAAACATGGAAAGATTAGAAAATCCAACCATAAACAAGTACTAGACTAAGGATCCGGGTAGTAATCGAGCTAAACGGGATAATGCGGCTTGAATCCGGGTGAAAGCTAGTGCCTCCGGAGCCTTAAAATCGCCATTGGAGCTCTCCAAAAATCCAGAATTTCCCAAGATAACGAGCAGAATGTTTCTGCTGTGTTTTTATACATTTCGCTGATGCACGGTCGTTCCCCATATGGAACGACCGTTCACTTTATTGAATTATTAGACATGGGTCGCCATACTGCATACGTCATCGGAATCTTTGACCAGATCTGAAATTGCACGGTCGTTCTTCGGGATGGAACGACCGTTCAGTTCCGAGCTATGTTGCTCGTCAGGTCGCACCGACCGTTCAGTTCCGAGATGATCATCGATGTCGGAGATGCACGGTCGTGCATCAGGTGGAACGACCGTTCTACAGGCCCAGTTCAGAATCCTTAACAGAATATCCGCAGATTTGTCGTTTTGTCCGGAAAGTCCTCGTTTTTGGTATCATCTTGTCTGAAATGCAGTTTTAGGCCTGTACACACAAATGTAGATAAATAAGTATCCGAACGACGGTTTTACGGCCAAAAACGCATAAAATAGGGGTAAAACGGGGGACTAAAATATGTGTAAATTAGAGTGTATCAAATCTCCCCACACTTAAACCTTGCTTGTCCTCAAGCAAGCTAAACTAAAAAGCAATAAAAGACATAAACAAACAAGAACGATAATTTACACACTATTTTATTGAAAACTAATATATAAACGGTTAGCCGGTTTGTCGAAAGACAACATCAAAAGATTCAAACCCAACAAGCATATGCAAGTTTAAAAAGCGACAACCAAAAAGCCGAGACTAAACATTTAATTGACTCGCATGTTAATCTTCACCCAACTCACAATGTTCACACACACTCGGTCTTATTTATGAATCATACATAAAATGTGTATGCGTAAACACTCAACGCCTAGTCAATGAAATGTGCAATATCATAAGCTTGTCATAAGATCTCGTCTCCACCAACTAACATGCAAATAAGTGTAAATCAAGAGGTCTTTACGGGTTGTAACGTTAGGCTTGGGCGAAGGGTATGGAAGTGGACATTTAAAATGGCGAAAACGGTTAAAACTCGATAGTAGCGTTTAACTAGCAATAAACAATACAACTTTACATACAAATGCCTTAAAAAGGCGACTAAAGCGCAATCGAGCTAATCAACAAGATTTTTAACATTTAAGCATTCAAAATTGCTCGATTTCAATCAACTTCACCCTATTTTAGGGTGTTTTATTTTCGGTTTTTTTTTTTTTTTTTTTTTTTTTTTTTTTTTTTTTTTTTTAACAAACTATACAATGAAATATAAATACTAACAAGCTAGTTAAACTATTATTTTAACCGAGTTTCAACACTAAAAAGGGTTAAAAACATAAAAGGCTAAATTTGGTTAAATAGGCGATAATGTGGGTAAACAAAGGTGAACGGGAAGGCTCGACATGGTTAATCCTAAAGGGTAATATAAGGTGAACGGGAAGCACAACACAAAGAACAAGGTACACAACAAAGGGGTAATCTAAGTGCCTCTATCACGTTTACACAAATCCGCACGTTCATGGTCTTAACAAGCATACTAGTGACAAGTTCTAAATTGCACAAAACATCCGGCTCACTCCTATATCCGAAATGAACAAATATATAACAATCTAAGCTCAAATATGCTCACGTAACGGAAGGAATGGGTAAAAGTGTGAAAACTATCATGTAAGTCTTTCTTTGTTTGTCACGCTTTCCGGTTTCCTTTTTCAAAAATATTTTGCTTGTCGAGTTTTTATAAAGTCCGATGCTTTCTAAAACATAACCAACCGGTTTATTTACCAACATATACACAAAACACAAGTATTTTTAAATGATTTTTCTGATTTTCTGTTTTTTTTTTTTTTTTTTTTTTTTTTTTTCAAACTAAATGAGGACAAACAAAGCTAAAGTTAACAAAGTTAACCCCCTCCCCACACTTGAACTTCGCATTGTCCCCAATGCGAGACCCTAAATATAGAGAAAGGGATAAAAAAAAATACTCCCCTCAAGATGATGTTGGTGCCACGAGACTTCCGAAGCTTTAACTGGTACGTGCTCCGGTCCAAGATCCGATAGATAAAATCTGCAAGTATGTCGCGTACACCCAAAACATAACAGAAAAAGAAAAACCAAACAACCATAATGTACATAAATGCGAATATCCAAACAAAACAGAAAGGAAATTGTTTGAAAATACATATCCGGGGTGTTTTAAATACTAAGTCAAAATAAACACCCAAATAAAAAAAAAAAAAAAAAAACAAAGTACTGAAACATAAACCACCACCAAATGCTACCACTGCCGCAAACTACTCATCATCATCATCGTCATCATGCCTCGTGCCAGATGGGCCCTGATCGCCATAGCTAGGGGGGTTCCATGGTGGGAACTCCGGCGGGTGCTGAAAATAGTTGGGGTATGCGTGATGCATCTCCCCGAACAAATAAGAAAACCCCGCAGACACCCCCTGGTATAGAGTATCCTGGCGCTGCCAAATCTGATCCTGTGTAGCCCGAATATGTTGCTGATCGGCCCGAATCTCTTGCTGGCTGGCACGAATATCGTCCTGGCTGGATCTGATCTGATCGAAGTATGTACCATGCTGTTCCTGTGTGACACGCATGTCTTGGAACTGCTGGTAAAAAGTAGGCCAATCCTCATGCTGCTGAAATGCATGATGCTGCGGTGAGTGCGGTGGTGTCGGTGGCTGTGGCTCGTGCTGCTCTCCCATCTCTTCGTCCTCATCCTGATGTTCCTCCTCAGCTGGAGGCAACGGGTCCCATATCTCTCCATTCAAACCCCTCAACCTATCTATCCCATCCAACTCAGCAATAACCCCCATAAACTTCAAAGACCGGATATCAATATGCACCCCCTCAGTGATCAAGGTGAGACCCCTAAGCACCCCCGGCGTCATTAATCGCTCATTGTACGCGATCTCGGTCACGTACTGACCGCCGTGGATCTCACTATTGTGGGTCCGCCCTGAACACTTAACAAAGTACTCAGCCATTCTCGCGGCAAGGTTGATCGGTGCTTTGTCAACCAACGCATAAAGAAAAAGCAAATCAGGCGTGGGACAGTTACCTTGACTGTCCATGCGTCCGCAGATAGAATGGCTGAAAACATGGTGCATCACGCGCACCAGAGGGTCTCGAAGGCGCGAAGCCTTTGACATCCGTGGGTTGTAAGGGCCCCCAATAGTGTTACGCGCCCAGAATGCATCCTTCTCCGCATCACTAGGGAAGTTGAACCGATCGTTGAAGACGTCGGGATCATCCATGTCCTCCCGTGTATAAATCCCAAGCCTACGTCCTAAACGACCCACCGACCATGTATGCCATCGCCCACACAACCTGAAGGTGACCCGATTCTTGTAGCGGAAGTCGGGCTCTGTACGTGCAACTGGCCTTTCATACTGATACGAGGCGAAGAATTCGATTGTCAACTCTCGATAAACCGGTCGGTTGCAACCGACCAAGTTTGCCAGTGGGCGGGTCATCATTTCATCTAGGCGATCATACTGGTTGAGGTCACGCATAACCTCCCAGTCCAACCAACGGGGCTCTCCAAACTGATCGCGCCTCGCCCATAATTCATCGCGCTTCGCGATGCATAACGCTTCCTTCTCGATGTTGGGGTTAAATTGTAGGAAAGGGTGATCCATCTGCAATGGGGAATGTTGTTAGGAAGACAGAAACAGGAGACAAAAGAGTTGAAAACAAGCGAGCAGCCAATTATGAAGCTATTGTCCAAACTGAACTGGCAAAATGGCACGGTCGTTCTCCGGGACGCACGGTCGTGCGTCACCGAGAACTAACAGGCCAGACCAGCCGATATCGTGAATAGCCGGCGATGCACGACCGTTCCACCCGAAGAACGACCGTGCACTTCCGAATCTGCAGAATACGACCCCTGAACTTAGAAAAATCAGATTTTTCAAAATTTCAACAAATATTTGGTCAACAGGGGTCTGCAATTCAACCGGGTGTTCACGATACTTCGATTAAACAAGGGTTAGGGTTTCGATTTGTTTATGAAGAGAACCCTAAAAATTCCTTGAAAAATCGGAAGAAAACTACACTAGAAAGGAAATAAAACAAGAAATCTAACACTAGAGACATACCGTGCGAAGTTGGGTGTTTGATCGTGCGAAAAAGCGTGCAAAACGGTGAAAAATCGCCTTGGAACGAGCTGCAGCTGCTAGGGTTCGCGAATGATGGTGTTTGCAGCAAATAATGGTATATATAGTGTGCAAAATGACCAAATTGCCCTCAGCCAGTCGCACGGTCGTTCTCCGGAATGGAACGGTCGTGCGTCACCGAGGTCGTTCAAACCCAGCAGCGTGTTCTCGGAAATGCACCGAGGGTGCGATCTACCGTTCCGGCTTGCTCGGAATTGCACGGTCGTTCCACAGTTGGAACGGTCGTGCATCAGCTGCAGATACAGAATTTCTGCAGAAGCTATTTCCAGCACCCGTTTCGGCCGTTTTTCGCCGTTTTTTCGATACACCAACTGTTCCAATAATATTACAATACAGAACCTTCGCCCGGCACGTACGGAAACTAAACAAACAAACGAAAACTACCTAACTAACCTAAATTACGCTAAAACTACAAAAGCAAATAAAAGGACAATTTTGCCCTTATAGCGCCAAAGACGCTCCGGCTGCATTTTTGTCGGCGAGTCAGCAGCGTAGACTCATGCTAAATTTTTGTCGACGAGTCGATAGCAAGACTCAAAGCTAAAAACTAGAAAAACTACAAAAACTACGAAAAAGACTACAAAGACTAAACTACCCCTAAAGCGCAAAATACGCTCTTGCTACATTTTTGATCCGCGAGTCAGTAGCGTAGACTCTCTCCTCCCCACACTTATGATGTGTGCGGGGTTTGGAGTTCAATCACCTCCACCGCCGAATCTATCGGCCCGGCAACGTACAACTTCAACCGGTGACCATTTACCTTGAAAATAACGCCATCCGCGTTCTCTACTGCAACAGTACCATACGGAAATACTTCCTTAACTGTGTATGGTCCTGTCCAGCGTGAATGAAGCTTCCCAGGAAATAAGCGCAGCCGTGAATTATACAGAAGAACAAGATCACCCGCTTGGAATTCTTTGTGGTCCTTCAAGCGTTTGTCGTGACGTTTCTTCGTGCGCTCTTTGTAGAGTACGGAGCTTTCATAGGCTTGGTGCCGCAATTCTTCCAATTCATGAATTTGGAGAAACCGGGCTTCACCTCCGGTCTTAATGTCCAAATTCGCGGTTTTCAATGCCCACATAGCCTTGTGCTCCAACTCCACCGGTAAATGGCATGCCTTTCCGTATACCAACCTAAAGGGGGTGGTCCCTATAGGGGTCTTATAAGCTGTACGGAATGCCCATAATGCCTCATCAAGCTTGTCCGACCACTCCTTGCGGTTCGCTCCAACCGACCGCTCAAGGATGCGCTTAAGCCCACGGTTCGTGACCTCCACCTGCCCGCTCGTCTGCGGATGATATGGTGTGGATAAACGGTGATGCACACCGTATCGGGACAAAGCCTTTTCAAGCTGTGTATTGCAAAAATGAGTCCCTCGGTCACTAATGAGCGCTTTTGGTGCGCCAAATCGGGCGAACAAACTCTTAAGAAACCTTACAACTACTCTGGCGTCATTAGTGGGTAAGGCTTGCGCCTCCGCCCACTTTGATACATAATCAACAGCCACGAGTATGTATTTGTTTCCACGTGAGGGGGAAACGGTCCCATGAAGTCTATCCCCCAAACATCAAAGACTTCACAAACCTGTATCCAGTTCTGGGGCATTTCGTCGCGTGCCGATATGTTCGTCGCCCTCTGACAAGCATCGCACGCTTTCACCCAACTCTGCGCGTCACGGAAAATGGTCGGCCAGTAAAACCCGGAATCCAACACCTTCTTCGCGGTGAAGTTGGCTCCGTGGTGGCCTCCGGTAGGTCCCTCATGACACTGGCGCAGAATGTCGGTCGCCTCAGACCCAGATACACATCTCCTAATCACCTGATCAGCACCCACCTTGAACAAGAAAGGGTCGTCCCATATGTAGTGCTTGAGATCCGAAAAGAATTTTCTCTTTTGCTGGTGAGTCAACCCTTTTATCAGAATCCCGCAGGCCAGATAGTTCGCAAGGTCGGCGAACCATGGCGACTCATCACAAGTCTCAACACCCATCAAAGATTCGTGTGGGAACTTGTCATTTATGGAACCCCAACGCGAATCCTCGATGTTTCCGTGCTCTAATCGAGACAGATGGTCGGCAGCTACATTCAAAGCACCCTTTTTGTCTTGTATCTCAATATCAAACTCTTGCAGCAACAGGATCCATCTGATTAGACGCGGTTTTGCGTCCTGTTTGCTGAAGAGGTATCTAATGGCTGCATGATCAGTGTATACAACGGTTTTCGAAAGCACCAGATACGATCTAAATTTATCGAATGCGAAAACGACCGCTAAGAGCTCTTTTTCAGTCGTGGTATAATGCTCTTGAGCGTCGTGGAGAGTTTTACTCGCATAGTAGATCGGATGGAAGTGCTTTTCCTTCTTTTGACCCAGAACGGCCCCTATAGCGTAATCACTCGCGTCGCACATGATTTCAAACGGCAGACTCCAGTCCGGTGCGACTAAAATAGGGGCCTCTACCAACTTCTGCTTGAGGAGGTCAAAAACCCTCAAGCAATCATCTCCAAACACGAACGGAGCATCTTTCTCTAACAAACGAGTCATGGGTCTGGCGATTTTAGAAAAATCTTTGATGAATCGCCGATAGAACCCGGCATGACCGAGAAAGCTCCGTATAGCACGAACAGAGGTGGGGGGCGGAAGTCGTGATATAACGTCGACCTTAGCTGGATCGACTTCCATGCCCGCGTGAGAGATTTTGTGTCCCAGAACTATGCCCTCCTTCACCATGAAGTGGCATTTCTCCCAGTTCAGGACCAGATTGGTCTCCTCACACCTCTTCAACTTTCTTTTCAAATTTTCCAGACACTGATCAAAGGAATCCCCAAATACCGAAAAATCGTCCATGAACACCTCCATGGAATCCTCAATCATGTCGTGGAAAATTGCGACCATACATCGCTGGAAAGTAGCCGGCGCATTACACAGCCCAAACGGCATACGCCGGTAGGCGAATGTACCGAAAGGACAGGTAAATGTGGTCTTCTCCTGGTCCTCAGGAGCGATAGGGATTTGAAAGTAACCCGAGAACCCATCCAGAAAACAATAATATAACTTCCCTGACAGACGCTCCAACATTTGATCAATGAATGGAAGCGGGAAGTGGTCCTTTCGGGTGGCGTCGTTGAGTTTGCGATAATCGATGCAAACCCGCCATCCAGTGACCGTCCTGGTTGGAATGAGCTCATTCCTATCGTTCGTGACCACAGTCATGCCCCCCTTTTTGGGCACTACCTGCACAGGGCTGACCCAAACAGAGTCGGAAATGGGATAGATCATACCAGCATCTAACAACTTAATCACTTCCTTTTTAACGACCTCTTGCATGTTCGGGTTCAGCCGCCTCTGGTGCTGCGCACACGGCTTGAACTGATCCTCCATAAGAATTTTATGTGTACAGAAGGAGGGATTTATACCTTTAATGTCCATGATTTTCCAAGCGATTGCTTTCTTATGAAGTTTCAACACATTAAGCAGCCTGCTCTTCTCTTCTCCCGCCAATCCAGATGAAATAATGACAGGCAAATGACGCTCCTCATCAAGAAACACGTACTCTAGGTGCGGTGGGAGCTCTTTAAGCTCCAAGGTAGGAGGATCTTCCACTGAAGGCCTCGACTTCACTTCACTCTCGTGATCAATTTCTGTGAAACGATCCGGACTCTGGGGACTATCATCACCAATCTGATAGACTGGCTGCTCTAAATAGTGGCCCTCCTGCGTAATGCCATCTAAGTCCCCACACAACAGATGTGTGTCCGAATCTATCTCCTCGATCGTACCCTGGAAATGCGTGCTCACATAAGTGTCGACAATGTCAACATAATAGAGCGCGTCATCATGACTCAGAGGATGCTGCATAGAACGTTTAATGTCAAACGTCACATGCTCATCATCTACTCGGAGTGTGATCTCGCCCGCCGCCACGTCCACAATCGTCCGGGCGGTATTCAAAAACGGGCGTCCGAGTATCAGAGGCACTCTCGAGTCCTCATCCATGTCCAGGATAACAAAATCCACGGGAAATACAAACTTGTCAATCTTAACAAGCATATTCTCTACAAACCCGCGTGGATACTTGACAGAACGATCCGCAAGTCGAATACTCATCCTCGTAGGTGACGGCTCACCTAGATCCAACTTTGTAAAAACCTTATAGGGCATAAGGTTTATACTCGCTCCTAGATCTGCTAACGCATTACTAACTGACAGATTGCCAATGAGGCAAGGAAGCGTGAAACTGCCTGGATCGCCCATTTTTGTAGGCAGGCGATTCTGGAGAATAGCAGAGCAGCTTTCATTCATAACCACACAAGACATGTCCTCGAGTTTTTGCTTGTTTGAGAGGATGTCTTTCAGAAACTTCGCATACTTTGGCATTTGTGCCAAAGCCTCAACAAACGGTATGTTTATATGCAATTGCTTAAACATCTCAAGAAACTTACCGTTTTGTTCATCCATCTTCTGCTTCTTCAACCTTCCTGGATAGGGCACTGGAGGCTTGTAACCTGTGACCGGCTCCTGGACTTGTGCTGTACTTGCTGGGCGTAGCCTGGCATGCACCTCGTCCGGTGTGCTAGTCGGGACCGCTTCAGTGATCGGTGGTGAGTCCGATATGACGGGTCCGGTAGGTTTTCCACTCCTGGTCATCACCGCATTCACATCTCTATGCGGGCCCGGGTTTGTCTCAGTATTGCCCGGGAGACCACCCTGGGGTCTCTTTGACATCATCTGCGCCAGCTGACCAACCTGATTCTCTATGTTCTGAATCGAGGCCTTGTGGCTCCTCATTTCTCCCTCATGAGAGAGAAAACGATCCTCGCTCTGCTGATAGCGTTTTTCAGCTAGCTGATTCGCGCTCGAGGAACTAGTAAGAAGCTGGGACATCATCTCCTCCAGCTTAGAACTAGACTGAGGGGCCTGTTGCTGGGAACTACCCCCAGAGCCTTGATTTTGATGCGGGTATGAATGCTGTTGGTAGGATTGGTTGTACTGCTGATACTGCTGACCCTGACCCTGATGCTGTTGCGCTGGAGCGCGTGGAGTGAATCCCAAAGGATTTTGATTGCCCGTGTTCGCACGCCACCCAAAATTTGGGTGATTTCTCCATCCGGGATTATAGGTGTTACTGTAAGGGTTGTTCTGCGGCCTAACTTGATTACCCACAAAATCTACCTCTTCATGGCCCTCGTATCCGACTCCCTGAAAACATGCCCCAGGCTCGTGTGACACACCACTCTGGTCACAACCCGAGCCCGCATGCGCAATCATCTGGGACCTGTCGAATCTCGATGCAAGAGCCGAGATTTGTGCTGTAATAGCCGTATAGTCGTCAACAGCATGCACTCCTGCGCGGGATCCTGATGATGATGATGTAGCCCGACTTCTATCTCCTTCGCGGCGAGAGCTAGACTTCAACGCAGCCTTTTCAATGATATCGTAAGCCTCATTGGGCGTCTTTGTCCCCAAATCGCCTCCTGAATTCATATCTAATCGCTCCTGCGTATTGTAGCTCAGCCCCTGATAGAATGTCAAGACTAACTGTCTCTTGGTGAACCCGTGATGTGGAACATCAAGTAACAGATCCTTGAATCTCTCCCACGCTGCATGCAACGACTCCCCCTCATCCTGACGAAAGGATACAATTCGGTTACGTAGCTTGTTCGTTTTCTCAGGTGGGAAATATTTCTGCATAAACTGCTCCGCCAACTGATTCCAGGTCCTGATGGACCCGACTGGAAGCGACAAAAGCCAAGCTCTGGCTTTGTCACGTACTGAAAACGGAAACAACCTCAACCGAATTGCGTCCGCCGAAGCACCTGTAATCTTAAATGTGGAACAAACATGGAGAAACGCAGCAATATGCCTCCCGGGATCCTCGTGCTCACGTCCGTCAAACTGCACTGAATTTTGTACCATATTTATTATACAAGGTCTAATTTCAAACGTAGGTACATCAATAGTAGGTTGAAGGATACTCGGCTCCAGGCCTGTCGCTCTAGGCTGATTTGACTCATTCAACGGTCGCTCGTCGTCTGCCATGGTTATGTTTCCTCCTGAGCCCTCGGCTTCAGTAGGTACCACCGAATCCGGCCCGCCAGATGCGAGCAATAGCCCAACCGCACGCCCTTTTGCGCGAAGACGCCTCCGAAGATCACGTTCGGGTTCGTCAGACGGTTCAACAAGTTCTGGAGCGGGGGTCGAGAACATCAACCTGCAAACGAAAATTCAACACGGTGAGTATTTTATTAATTAAATAATGCTGTTTTTTTTTTTTTTTTTTTTTTTTTTTTCCAGCTGAATAGAAGCAGAAAATTATTATAAAAGGGCTGAAAATGTTATAAAAAATCCGAAAAATAGCCCGAAATTTTATAAAAATTCAACAAAATAAATAAATGAACCGACTAATACAAAAATGGCTTTAGGGTGCCGAAAACCCAAAGAATAAGCGAATAAACGAACCCGGATCAAATAAATAAATGAAACAAAAACAAAAAAAAATAACGCAAAAATGAATAAATCGAATAAAACAAGAAATATTAACAAATAAATAAACAAATAAATAATCAAGAAATTATACACAAATATTAACAAGTATTTACACCGATAACCAAATGACTCGGGTCGTTCCTAAAACTCGCCAGATCCCCGGCAGCGGCGCCAAAAACTTGACGTGTGCTCATATATACATAATATTTGCAATGAATTACACACGATTGGGTTTTAAATTTATAAAAGTGATTATTACTTTTACATCAAAACACACACGAAAGAGGCAAGTGTACCCCGTCATATATGTAATAAAGTATCGGTAAGAACCAAGTATCGATCCAAGGAAATGGGCGAAGAATTAGTACTAGACCTTTGTCACTAAACTACCGGTAAAAATATAGGTTTTGTGATTTTAAACTAAACTAAATTAACATAACCAAATACATAATAAAAACATAATAGATAGTAGATAAAAAGCCTTGCTAAATACACAACCACAGCATGTCAACTAAGTCAGTTTTGGCACTAGAAGCATTCGGTCAATTTTCCAATTTAATACAATTAGTATCCCTTTCGGGAATCCTAACATGACAATCATTCGGAAAGCTAAAACGATAAACACACTTTAACCACCTAAAATTGTTCTTTAACGTGCAATTGATAAATGTCTATGAAAATCTCTTAAAAATAAGTTAGGCAGCCGTTAGGATTATTCTAACCTCACTTAAACAAGGAAAGCGACACCGATAAACACAATGCAACCACCGAGATAAGCATAATCTAGATTAAATCACAACCAAGTTCATTTTACAAATCTTACACAATAATTCACTAAGATAGCAATTTTGGCCTAAACTACTAACTAAGCTAATAAATCATGGCAAGAATTTATAACGACACCATCTAACTCGTTAGAGTCCTTACGTGACGGCAAGCTCTCTTGATTAACAATAATTACATTTTATTAAATCACTAACCATTTCTAGTATCATGATGCCCACATTTAAACCAAGCTAAACTAGTTAACCAAGTTCAAAGTTTACTAATACAAGATTAATTAAGCTTCATTTTTCAACTATCTTAACTAACCAAGCACCAATCATCCAACACAATTACTTATAATCAAGAAATCAACATCAATAACAAGGTTGCAAACTAATCATCAAAGATAATCATAGAAAATACTTCAAATGTCATTACAAACCAAGTTTAACAAACTAATGGTTATAATCTAGCAAGGGATTGTTGTGTTTTTGCCCAAAGGCTACAATAATACATAAATCATAATCTAAGTACTTGAAAGATTAACAAAAACTTGGAAAGATTAGAAAATCCAACCATAAACAAGTACTAGACTAAGGATCCGGGTAGTAATCGAGCTAAACGGGATAATGCGGCTTGAATCCGGGTGAAAGCTAGTGCCTCCGGAGCCTTAAAATCGCCATTGGAGCTCTCCAAAAATCCAGAATTTCCCAAGATAACGAGCAGAATGTTTCTGCTGTGTTTTTATACATTTCGCTGATGCACGGTCGTTCCCCATATGGAACGACCGTTCACTTTATTGAATTATTAGACATGGGTCGCCATACTGCATACGTCATCGGAATCTTTGACCAGATCTGAAATTGCACGGTCGTTCTTCGGGATGGAACGACCGTTCAGTTCCGAGCTATGTTGCTCGTCAGGTCGCACCGACCGTTCAGTTCCGAGATGATCATCGATGTCGGAGATGCACGGTCGTGCATCAGGTGGAACGACCGTTCCACAGGCCCAGTTCAGAATCCTTAACAGAATATCCGCAGATTTGTCGTTTTGTCCGGAAAGTCCTCGTTTTTGGTATCATCTTGTCTGAAATGCAGTTTTAGGCCTGTACACACAAATGTAGATAAATAAGTATCCGAACGACGGTTTTACGGCCAAAAACGCATAAAATAGGGGTAAAACGGGGGACTAAAATATGTGTAAATTAGAGTGTATCAACCACAGGCTTGACATCCGGTGGTATTCTTAACTCATGCTCAGCAATGTTCCGAGGGATCCCTGTCATATCTTCTGGACACCAAGCGAAGACATCGCTGTAGTGTGTTAGCAGCTTTTCGAGATACGAAAGGGTCTCTTGTGAAAGGCTTGGATTGACCCTTATTCTTTGTTCAGGGTACTTAGGGTTTATGACCAACCTTTGCCTGTCTTCTTCACTATTTGAGCTTTCACCCTCAACCATGTAAGCTTCCAGGGAGGGTTGAAGGGTTGCTATTCCCCTTTCGGTAGGGAATTTGACAGTGCCATGGCCTACAGACACAGCCATGTAAAACGTACACTGTCTTGGCCTCCCAATAATCACATCATAATTTGAGGGGATATTGATAACCACAAAGGTGAGTGGTTGGATTCTTTCCTTCTGTCCTTCACTGAAACGAACATCAAGCGTCAGTTGCCCTAAAGGCTTGAGAGGGATATCAGCAATACCCTTTATGGAGGTTCCAGAGGGTTGAAGCCTTGAACGTTCCTCATTGCTTAGTTGGTTGAAGAACTTTTCAAACATAATTTCAGTGGCAGCACCAGTGTCTATGTAGGCTTTGTTTGTTTGTAACGTTCCCACAGTAGCCTCAACCACGAGGGGGCTTGAAAGAGGGTCTTTATCCGTTGGGGGGAAGCAGACACACTGAAGCTCCCAAGCTTCCAACTGCTGTCTCTTGTTAGGAACCCTTCCATCAAAACCCACCATATTTACTTCCTTGCCCTTTCCTTCAGCCATTTTGTCTCGTACCCCCTTCACTAAATGAACGAGTTCCCCGGACTTAACAGCTTCTTCAATTCTTTTCTTGAGCTGGAAGCAATCATTGGTATGGTGACCTTTTTCTTCATGAAACTCACAAAACTGTGTGGAGTTCTCATTTTTTCTGCTTTTGGGGAGAGGCCTAGGAGGCCTGAAGTTCGGCTTGACTTCTTCCGTTGCAAGGATTTCTTGAGGAGTCTTTGTGAGGGGTGTGAAGTTTACGCCTTTCTCCCTGGTTGGAGGGTTCCGGCCCTCAGGCCTTCGATGGTCTGAACCCTTTTGACGTCTGTCATAGGAGTTAAAGTTCCCTCTTTTTCTGGCTGGGCTGCTGGCCCTCCAACTGGACCCTCTTTTCCTTTGTTCTTTGATATCAACTGCCTCCTCTGCCCGGATATGGGCTTCTGCCCTTTCTAGAGCTTCCTCCAAGATCTTGGGCAGGGATTTATTGAAATCTCTTGTGAGATATTTTGAGGTGATAGCGTTCATGAAGCCGGCTACCCTCATTTTCTCATCTGCCCCTACATAGGTGAGGCCTTCCTTCTTGTATCGTTCAATGAACTCGCGGAGACTTTCATCGTCACGCTGTTTTATTTGAAAGATCACGGTTGCATCTTTGACATATCGCCTTTATTGGGAGAAGTTGGCCAGAAAACCCTTGCTGAGGTCATCGAAGCTTCGAATGCTTCGAGCAGGTAAGTCATTGAACCAGATCCTTGCTGATCCAACAAGGGTTTGCATGAACATTAGGCAACATTCAGCGTTTGACCATTTCTCAATCCTTGCTGCGCCAGTGAAGATCTGAAGATGATCCTCAGGATCTTCAGTCCCATCATACGTTCTAATGTGGGATGGCATCTTGATCTTTGTTTGGAAATCATAATCGGCTATTTGCTGTGAAAAACATGAGAGGTTACTCGGCTTGTAAGGTTTGCCCAGATCTTCTTTAGCTTTTATACTCGTGTTATTGCCATTGCTGCTGTTTCCCTGGGTGGTTAGCACCTGATTGATAAAGTGCTGCCATGGGAAGCTGGTTATCATTTGGGTCATCATCTTGGACATAGGGTTGAAGCCTTGGAGGCTTCCATGTGCGACTGAGCAGCTAACTCCAAGGGGAGTGCTCATAACTGCACTTCGTGCCAATGGAAGCACGGACATGGCTTGTTCCCATGAAGTTGTTGTAGAAGCTGGAAAGCTTGTTACTGGGGACTGTAGGAGCTGATCTAGGATCAGCTCATGGCCCAGAGGAGCACCACTAGTAGCCGGTTGGGATGAAAAGAGAGGATGTGTTGTAGGATTTGGTCTCACGTACAGATATGGGTTAGGATTTGGAGGATTACTGGGACCAGCCTCCTCCCTAGATGCAAAAGGAAGGACAGGAGGTCCGGGAGATAACGTTGGTTCGGGCTCATCATAATCTAGACGAATCCTTACTCCTTTTTCCCTTTCCCTACTTACATATTGGTTGAGGAGAGATCTCAACTCAAGGAAATTGTTAGCAACCCCCTCAGGGGTGAGCTCAACACGTGTTGGGGTGTCGAAAACACCAACATTGGGGGAAGGGACTCCAGATCTGGACGGAGTTGGGGTGTTGAAAGTGAGAAACTCGGGAGTGCTCCCCGGAGTTGAAAAAGAAGTTGGTATAGCTACGTGAGCTTGGCTAGTACCCGGGGTGGAGACGTTTGGGACCTGATTCACTTCTCCCGGGGATCCACTTTCTGACATTGTAATTTCAAGAGAAGAGAGCTACATAACTAGGTCTTTTTGAGAAGAAATAGTGGCGTAGCCCCACGGTGGGCGCCAACTTGTTGATGCAACAAATAATAGACCAACGGTAGTAGCTGGACCGGTTAGGCAAAAGGGTTAATGGGTTCAACTTTGCCTAACGCAGGTCGTGGGGTCCCCCCACATTTGCAAAACGTGGAAGGAGGTTCACTAGTTTATTTTTGTTATTTGCTAAGGATCCTCCTCTGAATTATATTCAGATTCGGATGAAGGAGCAAATAGAATGTGTGTGTTGGATGTGAAAGAGAGAATGACTCGCATGAAGCAAGTACTCGGGATGAATGACCAGATATTACGGGAATCAGGGCTGGCAAGGAATGTCTCCTGAAGTAAATGAAGTGTCAATTTATAGGAGAAGACATCTCCCAAAGAATAATGCATTTGACTAGTGACCTTGCTTGCAGTGAGGGGCTTGCCCTTTCGGGGGTTCAAGCCTTTCGACCCCTGGATAATAGCGTGTGCTCTGCAGACCTGCGTTGCTTTTGCAGCTGGCGAGTTGGTGGAGCTGTCCGGAGATGTGACTTATTTACTGTTCCCGTGTTGCTTTACTTCATCTCCTCAGCTTTTCAACCATTGAACCATTTAACCCTTTGAGCGTTTACATATTTAGTCATTTTATTTAGTCTTGGGCTACCCCCGTCATCACACTCTACTACAATATCTGATTCATTTTCTAACTTTCCTTTCTTCTGATCATATTTGACATCAACTTGAATTATATCAATGTAATTCAAGCAATCCTTTATCAAAGGCTAGAGTCTTAGGGTACACTACTGGTTCTTTTCCCTTATTCACCCTAGCCTTATCCTTCTCTTCTTCTAACTTCATCTCATCAAAGAGTTTCCACAACACTTCCTTCGTTTCATCCCTAATATTCTTTTCTAGTGACCCACTGCCAAAGTTTTGAATGTTTTGGTTATATTACAGCCTTTTGCTTCAAAGTTCACATCATACCCTTGATTTGCCAATTGGGTCATACTAAGAATGTTTCAATTTAACGTAGGGATGTAGTATACAGATTCAATGTATTCACCGTTAGTGAAAATCTGAACTTCCCCTCTACCTCCGAAGAATAGTTTTTGATTTCCTATACCACTCTCAACACCGAATGAATTTTTTTGTCTTTTAAACACATTTTTTTACCAGACACGTGATATTTTCTATCATTACTTACAAACCATGTATTCACTTGTCCAAACCAATGGGTTCCCTTCAACATAATCTTAGAACTTATTGTTTTTAGTTTTTTTATTATCACTAATCATATTAGGTTTGGAACAAATGTTACAAGCATGGATTTGACTTACGTATGGTTAATGCCTTTCCCTTTGTCTATGATTTCTTGCATGCTTGTTTCTGTTTGTTATGATTGCAAGCCCTTTCCCTTTGAACTTTCAACAATTATCTCGTTCTTTTAACTATCTAAAATACTTTGTTTTAGTATTAGCATGTGTGCTACATACATACCATCAAGATTTTCAGCAATTATTTTCTTTGTTCTTACAAAGTGACGACGGGCCAGTGGGTAAACCCACTTTACCCGCATTGGGCCTTTTTATCTGGAAGCCCAACTATTTAGAAAGCCCACCGATCATAATAACCTTGCTCGCTAAGGTTTCTCCACTTCGGAAATAGGCGGGAAAACAGCTAGCAAAAGCAGCAGACCTCATTTAATGCTCGATAAGAATGGGATCCCGTCTGAAACCTTGTACTTCTCCGGCTCAAACATTAATTAAGGCAAACATCTCGCCGCTAGGAGCCAGACACGTGTCTGCACTCCCCGAGAACCTCCAAAAACAGTTAGATCACATGTGGGAAATATCTAATGAGATAAGGGCTAGTTATTATATAAGAGAAGGCACACAAGAACAAAGGCAGGTATCATCTCCAGCTCTCACTCATTTACTATACCCTCATTTACTCCACACACATTAACTTCCGACCAATATTCTCTCGTATTTATTACATACACACATTAATAAGATTCACACCAAAGAGGAAACCTCCCGGTGATCATACTCACCGGAAAAAGCTCCTCTCATTTCCGGCAAGTTTACTTACTCTCACGCCGGAGCTTGGTCACGGATCCCCCTCCCGGGGTCCCCCGTGGCGAGGCTAACGGTTTATTCTTTTGTAGCAAGCAAGGATAAGAGCTCTTGACGTCACCGAAGATCCATCAAACGTCATCCGTGGGTTGGGTATTCGACATTGGCGCCATCCGTGGGACATCAGCCTGCCCGGTGTTCTCACACAAACACTCGACGTCCAAGAGAACAGCTTGTCCTGCTAAAAACAACATGGCAACCCCACATAACTCACGTGTCACTGAGACAGCACAAAACGACTTGGATAAAGTCACTGTAGAGGACATCACTCATGAAGAAGATGATGAGAATCAGGGAGGAAATCTGAGGGAAACGGAACACATCACTCCCGATTTCGTGGCCATGCACAGGGAAAAGATAACCAAGTATCTTGAAGACCTGAAGAGACAGGAAAGACTCGAGAGCCTCAGGGCCAGGCTTTCCTTCGACACACCCTCCAGCCAGGAGGGAACTAACCCTCAAAACAAGAACAACAGCGGTGACCAACTAGAAACGTTCATGTCTGCCCTAAGGCAGATGTCTTCTGAAGAAAGGGAGGATCTGATCACAGGCCAGAAACCCAAGGAGAAGGGAAAAGAGAAAGACAACTTTGATGACGGCGGCTTGGACCAGCCATACTTGCCACGAGACCTAGCCGAAGTCTCAAAGTTCACAAGAAGAATCTCGGAAGCACCTATGCCCCCCAAGACCAAGTTACCCCCAGGCTTCGACCGATATGACGGGACAAGAGATCCCGAGGATCACCTGCATGCCTTCCGGGGAGCGGGACAGCTGGGGCGATGGCCTATGCCGATATGGTGCCACATGTTTGTACAAACCCTGACGGAGGGGGCCCGTCTTTGGTTCGACAGCCTTCCCCCGGGGAGCATAGATAGCTACGAAGAGCTAAGCGAGAAATTCCTGAGGAACTTTGGCCAACAGAGAAAGGTGGTTAAAAATCGAAATGAGATCCTTCATATCAGGCAAAGAGACAACGAGCGAATAGATCAATACATGGAAAGGTTTATCAAGGAGAGCATGAACATTAAAGACGTCCCGGAGGTCATGAAGATTAGCAGTTTCATAAACGGACTAAAACATGCCCAGCTGTGCGAGAAACTGGGGGAAGAATTCCCCCATTCATTTGACAGCCTCATGGACAGGGTCAGGGCCTTTGTCAGAGGGAAGGACACGGTTAGTAAAGCCAAGGAGGCAGACGTCACACCCCGGAGGATCGCCCCAGTCACAAAACCCCCAGACAAAGGTACACCCTACTCTCGAAAACCTGCTTTTGATAGAATGATGCATGACAGAATGAGACCCTCGTACTCCCCATACAAACCCCGAGGGAGGGGTCCCCCTTCGTACTCCGATAATTTCACCCCCCTCATTAAGACGCCAAGTGAGATATTGGCTACTGAGAGGATAAAGAACTCCTTCCCAAGACCACCACCCATAAAGCCTGGGCCGAAGGCACAACCAAACGAATATTGTGAATTCCACAAAGGCCCCGGGCATAAAACCGACGACTGCCTCTACTTAAAAAGAGAAATAGAGGCTGCAGTAAGAACGGGAAGATTGGCCCACTTGGTCAGGGAAATCAAAGAAGGGGGAGGGGATCGCAAAGGGAAAGATGCACGGGAGCCGGGGAGGGCAGACGTTGATATGATTAGAAGGAGAAATGAGTTTGATACCACCCGAAGTGTAAAGGCCAGAATCCTAGGCTCCTAGAACTGCATGAAAGCTCCCATCCTTATGCCATACTTAGAAGAGAATGAGGTACAACGACTCCCGCTGAACATCTCAGCTGTGATAGCCGGACACAAGGTGTCTAGGATACATGTGGACGGAGGATCAGGCGTTGAGGTAATATACAAACACTGTTTTCTGAGGTTCGACAGGGACATAAGGGACAGGTTGGAGGAAGATTCAATTCCATTGGTAGGATTCAACAACAGCGTGTCACATCCCCTGGGAAAGATCAGGCTCCCATTTACAGTTGGTGTGGGGGATCGGGTCCGAACGGTAGAGTTGACCTTCACAGTAGTCAGGGCACCCTCTAAGTACAACGCAATCTTGGGGAGACCCGGAATTGGTGATCTGCAGGCACAAGCCTCCACCCCCCACGGAGCTTTGGTATTCCAAACACCAAAAGGCCTCGCATGGGTTAAATCCGCCTACGAAGTAGTTTCTTCCGTATCCAAAGGGGAGGAACCAGAGAAACCCCAGGGGAAGAAGGTGGAAGAGTGGGTCCTCTGCGATAGATTCCCAGAACAAACAGTCAAGGTGGGAAGTCATTTGAGTGACAAATGTAAGAGCGCCTTGAAGGAGCTGCTCCTCCATAACATAGACGTGTTTGCATTCCAACATGGGGACATGACGGGGGTCCCAAGGAGTCTGACAGAGCACCGGCTTAACACCTTTACATGGGCAAAACCGGTGAAACAAAAGAAGCGGAGTATGGGACCTAGTAAAAGAAGGGCTGCCTGTGAAGAAACTCGAAAGCTACTCAGAGCGGGGATAGTCAGGGAAGTCAAATACCCATCCTGGGTTGCCAACCCAGTCATGGTTCAGAAAAAAGACGGGGGATGGAGGATGTGCATCGATTTCCAAGACCTAAACAAAGCATGTCCCAAGGACTGCTACCCTCTTCCGGAGATAGACACCCAGGTGGACTCCCTGTCTCAATACCCCCTGAAATGTTTCCTAGACGCCTACAAGGGATACCACCAGATTCAGATGTCAATAGAAGACGAGGAAAAAACCGCTTTCATCACAGACGAAGGGACATTCTGTTACACCAAGATGCCCTTTGGCCTCAAGAACGCTCGGGCCACATACCAGAGGTTTATGAACACCCTGTTTAGGGAGCAACGAGGGAGGAACCTGGAGGTATATGTTGATGATATTGTCATCAAAAGCTTGACGGAGGCGGCCCTAATAAGTGATATAGCCGAGACTCTCCACACTATGCAGGATGTAAACATGAAGTTAAACCCTGGGAAGTGCTGTTTTGGAGTAGAGGAAGGGAACTTCCTGGGAGTAGTGGTCACCAAGGGCGGGATCAAGGCAAACCCTGAGAAAACCCAGGCGGTAGCTGAGATGCGATCCCCCAGGTCCCTGAAGGACATCCAGCAATTAAACGGAAGGCTAATAGCATTAAACCGTTTCTTGTCAAAGGTGGCTGATAAGACCCTTCCCTTCATGAAGGTATTGAAAGACTGCCTCCAAACAAACAAGTTTAAATGGACCATAGAGGCCGAAGCAGCCTTCCAAGAAATGAAAACATACATCTGCAAGCTCCCAACGCTGGCCACCCCAGTACCCGGGGACCCATTGCTCCTGTATTTATCCGCCTCAAAAACGACCATAAGTGCGGTCATGATGGTAGAAAGGGAAGGGAAGCAGATACCCATATATTTCATCAGCAGGACACTTAAAGGACCCGAGGAACGGTACATGCCCTTGGAGAAACTCGCATTAGCTCTTGTCTTCGCATCCCGAAGACTCAGGAGGTATTTCCAAGAGCACAAGATCACTTTAATGACTGATCAGCCCCTTCAAAAGGTACTCAGGAGGCCAGAGTTGTCAGGACGGCTAGCTAAGTGGGTTGTGGAGTTAGGGGAACACTCTCTAGAATTTAAGCCTAGGACAGCCATAAAGGGGCAGATACTGGCCGACTTCTTAGCAGAAGTCCCTGAGGACGAAGAAAGGGAACTCCTGAAATGGGAAGCTTTAGAGAAAGAAGAAAAAGAGAAGGAAGATGAGGCGGTGTGGAAATTGCTTACCGATGGAGCATCCAGCGAAGAGGGAAACGACGCCGGAATCACACTGATAAGTCCCGAGGGGGTAGAGCTGACATACGCTGTAAGGCTGGATTTCGAGAACACCAACAACACCGCCGAGTATGAAGCCCTCTTAGCCGGGATGAGGTTGGCACAGAAGATGAGAGCAAAACACGTGGAGGCTAGTACCGATTCACAGTTGGTAGTAAAGCAGTACCAAGGGGAATACGAAGCCAAGGATAGCACCATGGCTCGATATGTGGTGAAAGTTAAGGAGATAGCTGAAGCATTCAGAACCTTCAAACTAGAATACATCCCTCGAGGGAAGAACAGGAAGTCTGATGCACTCAGCAAGTTAGCTTCAGTGGCATTCGACCATCCCGCGAAGGAGGTCAAAGTAGAAGTCCTGACATCCCCCTCCCTTGACACGACGGAGGTGGCCACGATCGAAGGCCCCCAGGAAACATGGATGACCCCAATCATTAACTTCCTCCGGGACGGGACTCTACCCGAGGGGGAATGGGCAGCCAGAAAAATAAGAGTTAAAGCCCTACAATACGAATTGATTGAGGGGGAGCTATATCGAAGGTCGTACCTGGGTCCTTCCCTAAAGTGCATCGATATGGAAGAGGCCGAATATGTGCTCAGGGAGATGCACGAGGGGATCTGTGGAATGCACTCAGGACCAAGAACGGTAGTAAGAAGAGTAATGAACGCAGGGTTCTACTGGCCGCGAATGTACGAAACAACGTCTGAAGAAATCAAGAAGTGCGATAACTGCCAAGTACATGCACCGATGACCCACCAGCACAAACACCCTATGGTCCCGGTCTCGACATCTTGGCCCTTCCAGAAATGGGCCATTGACATAATTGGGCCTTTCCCGGAGGGCCCAGGAGGGGTCAAATACGTGGTGGTGGCCATTGACTACTTTACTAAATGGATTGAAGCAAAGCCCCTGGCAAAGATTACCGGAGACCAGATGAGGAGATTCGTGCTGGATAACATCATATGCAGGTATGGGGTCCCGAAGGAGCTGGTAAGTGACAACGGGGTCCAGTTCGCTGGAAGACCCTTCAAACCATGGTGTGAGCAGATGCGGATCCAGCAAGTGTTTACCTCCGTTACCTATGCCCAGAGTAACGGGTTAGTGGAGAGAGCCAACCAAAGCGTCATCAAAGGAATGAAGGGTAGGCTTGGGAGAAAACAGAAAGGCTGGCTGGAAGAACTTCCATTTGTGCTATGGGCATACCGAACCACTCCCAAAAGTTGCAATGGGGAGACCCCATTCAGCCTTACCTACGGAACGGAGGCTATGATCCCTGCAGAGATCGGGTCCCAAACCGCCCGTATGAGGTTAAGGGATGAGGAGAACGAGCAGGATCTAAGGATGAACCTGAACCTGTTGGAGGAAAGAAGAGAGATAGCAGCAGTGAAGGAAGCTCACTACAAAAAACTCCTGGCAAGTTACTACAACACCCGGATGAAAAAACTCAACATTGTCCCAGGGGACCTGGTTCTCAGAGCCAACGAGGCCAGTCTGCAAGAAAACACCGGGAAATTGGGCCCCAACTGGGAAGGACCGTACAGAGTCACATGGGCAAACGGAAAAGGGACTTGCAAGTTGGAAACATTAGAAGGCAAGGAGGTTCCCAGGACCTGGAACCTCATGCAACTCAGGAAATATTACCTGTAAGGGGTGTACCCCGGAGAAAAACGGCCAAGAGCCACTTTTGTAATAGATAACTATATGTACGGGGACCTCCCCCCAAAAGGATGGACCTTTTGTAAACCATCTATGACGGGAGGTACAAGCCCCCAGGAATTAAATGAAAGACGGACGAAGACGTCCCATTTTGAGAAAACAATGGACAGTTACACCTAGGCAGACGTGCCTAGGGACACCATTAAATCTAAAACTAGAGCAAACAAACACACGTGTATAAGGCATTCAAAGCATGTCCAAAAGCCCGGCCGTGGGGCTAGTAAAGGTCTAGCTAACCTAAAATGGACAAAACAAGTTAAAAACATAGCACCACGTTATGCACTTGTCCACCGATTGGCCTCGAACAGACAATCACAGTTTAACGAAGCAAACAACAAAAACAAAAAACAAATAATGCAAACACACCCACATGTACAGAACTACAAAAGGGAATCTGCTTTATTTACTGCAAAATACATATACGAAGAAAGGCCCTAACAACCTGGGCAAAAGTTAACAACATACAAAACTACAAACACAGCAAGGCAAAACAAAAACATAGCTCCTCGCTAAAATAGCCTAAAAACCTCCGGGAAATCACCAAACTAGCCGCCGGAAAGAACTCCTGCAAAAGCAAAACAAGCAAGAAACAGGCTACAAAGCAAAAAGGTCATACATAACTATGGGCCATATGGTTAAACATCGAAGTGGTCCCCAACACAAAAGACCACCCACGATAGTCAAACAAAACACACAAGTATCCCAGAGTAAGTTAAAGTTATTACAGCCATATCGAAGTGTATCAAATGTTTGGAATTCACTGGGGATCATCCCCGGAAAGAGATGGCGGAGACGAAGGGCCGGCAGAAGAGAACAGGGTCTTCAATTCGTCAATTGAGATCAAAGGATGCTCCGGGATTTTGGCAAGAATAGCTGGGGTCTTATGCCCAAACTCCTCATTCAGCTTAGACAGCTTCTTCTTGACCTTGGAGTCATACAGAGGAGTCTCCTTCCTATCCAAGCCTTGAGCAGAGTACTTGTAACCATCCTTCAATCCCGATTGGTACCCAACATCCCTGTAGGCCCTGTACACCTGCTCCAAACCGCTCTTAAAGTCCTCCGACTGAGCTACAGCAGAAAGGAAGGCCCCAAAACCTTCAGTAATTAGCCAATGTTTCTCTCCCGCCAATCGTTGATTATCATCAGAAGTCACTCCATAGTCCGAGTAAATGGTATTGAGCTGCTCCTGGGAAACGGAATCAACCTCCTTCAAATGCTTCAGCTCAGCAGCAAGTTCCTCCTTCTCCTCAACCAACGATGCCATCTCCCGCTCCCAAGCCCGTTCCTTCTTCTCAAGCATAGCCCCAGCTCCCTGAACAAAGAATCAGTAAGTATGTATAAAAAAAGGGGGGAGGGGGAGAAGACTATGCACCCGGCTCCTAAGCCCAGCAACAACCGACTGGGAAGCCTTAAGCTCAACCTTAAGCCCTTCGTTCGCCTTCCTCAGATCATCAGCCCTTTGCAACATCCCAGCACCCCTGAAAAATCTCTCACACAAGGACATACTGTATTGATCGTCAAAAAGATCATCCCTCAGGGCGGAATTTACAAACTTATGTGAGGGAGGGACAGCATGGCTCAGAAAGTCCCTGGCAGCTTCAGGAGTCCCTATAACGGAAGAATCAGTTACCTTCCACTTAGGGACATAAGTAAAGGGGAGGGCGTCGGCAAACAAAGGGGCAAGAGGGGATCGATGGACAGGGCCTTCAAGAGCAATAGGCTTGCTAGTCCCGGTAGCATGTGGGGGAGAAAGTTCGAAAGCCGAAGAAAAGCGAGCTACCCCCACCGCAGAAGCCTTGTCCCGGATGCGGGAAGGGGAGGGACCAGTAGGAATTTCTATAGGCTCCAAGGAACTCCCCTAAGAAGTAAGAAAAGAAACGGTCAGGAACTACACAGAAAGACGAAGGAAAAACGGGAGAAAAGAAAGCTTACCAACTAAGGAGCACTCACTAAGCTTGAGGACTTCAAGTGCTTAGACAAGGAACCTTTGACCCCAGCGGGGGGAAGGTCGGAAACGGCTCTAGAGGAAGGGGGAGGCTTCTGGCCACTGGCACTACGGAGCCTCTGACGGATGCTACGGGATACAGGATCCGGTTGGGGGCTAGCAGACCTCCTCTTACGAACCAACTTTATCTCCACGTCTTCGTCGCCACCTTGACCAGAAGGATGAACAGAAGGAAGGTCAAGAGAACTTTCCTCCTCCCCGGAAGGATTCTCCTCATCACCACCTGAGGTGGTAGAACCTCCTGCCTAGACGGATCCCCCTGCAACCTGCACTCCCACATTCAACCTGGGATCAACCTCATTATCAACCACATACTTTACATCCTTGGAATCACCCTGAAGAAGCCTCCACAAAGTTATCTCTGCACAAAGAGAAGGCACAAAAGATGACTACGGAATTTCCAAAGATATAAAGAAAGAATGAATGCAGAAGGCAAACCAAGAACAAAGAGGTACCTTTCTTGCCGAAAAAAGCCCTCGGACGGACAGGATAAGAGGGACTCAGCCCCCCCATAGCAAGCGTCCCCTCAGAGAAAGTAAACGCCCTCGTTGGGTTATCACACATCTTCTTCCACTGAACAGTCTCGGCTGCAGAAAGGGTGGGAATGGTGTCCTCGATAGCAGCGTCAAGATCCTTTGGCGAAGGGGAATCCGGCAACATAGCGGCTGAAACAAAGATGAATCTACACTTCCAATCTTTTGGATAAGTAGAAGTGGGCATAAAACTGTAACAGGGCCTCGAAACACTGTTTTGACGTTTAGCAAAGGTGAACCAGTCACCATCGGAAATCAACCGGTAAAACATACAGAATAGAGGGACAGAGGGTTCCCCTGAGATAGCGGCACAGGACAGTTCAAAATGAACTACCCTCATGAACCCCAAAGGGTGAATCTGCGAGAAATGCACACCGAAATGACGAAGCAAAGAAATCTTGAATGCAGAAAGGGGATATCGGACCCCACAGGAAGAGAAAGCAAGAGTATAAAGGGGTATCCTATCCGGCGTGCATTCTGCTGATTCATTGGGGCCAGGCAAAGAAGGGGAAAAGCGATTCGGTATGTTATACGCCTCGATAAAAGATTTCAGATCCTTCGCCGTTAAGATAGACCTTATCGACGATCGGCCACCGCGACTCATAATGTAAAGAGAGGGTAAATAGGGAAGGTGATTACAGAGAAAAGTAAGGAAGATGTGGAATTTGAATGTAAAGACGGAAGGGGTGAAAAGGGGACATTTAAGGAGAATGGCCTCTGATGTGCAAGTAACCGTCACGTCAAGAGTCTCTTCAAAATTTAAAAAGGGGGCACGTGTTACTAGGGGATTAACTCCCGCTATAGATAATCGGCTGAGTAATGATTACGTAGGGACGAGTAATTGTAACTGACCTGGGGAGGACCCACAGGGAAAAACCACCTCTCTCAAAGCAGCTATGGCTCAGCCCTGGATCATGAGCCTCAGGTCTCAGAACCAGGGACTAAAGATGACTTGACGACGGGCCAGTGGATAAACCCACTTTACCCGCATTGGGCCTTTTTATCTGGAAGCCCAACTATTTAGAAAGCCCACCGATCATAATAACCTTGCTCGCTAAGGTTTCTCCACTTCGGAAATAGGCGGGAAAACAGCTAGCAAAAGCAGCAGACCTCATTTAATGCTCGATAAGAATGGGATCCCGTCTGAAACCTTGTACTTCTCCGGCTCAAACATTAATTAAGGCAAACATCTCGCCGCTAGGAGCCAGACACGTGTCTGCACTCCCCGAGAACCTCCAAAAACCGTTAGATCACATGTGGGAAATATCTAATGAGATAAGGGCTAGTTATTATATAAGAGAAGGCACACAAGAACAAAGGCAGGTATCATCTCCAGCTCTCACTCATTTACTATACCCTCATTTACTCCACACACATTAACTTCCGACCAATATTCTCTCGTATTTATTACATACACACATTAATAAGATTCACACCAAAGAGGAAACCTCCCGGTGATCATACTCACCGGAAGAAGCTCCTCTCATTTCCGGCAACTTTACTTACTCTCACGCCGGAGCTTGGTCACGGATCCCCCTCCCGGGGTCCCCCGTGGCGAGGCTAACGGTTTATTCTTTTGTAGCAAGCAAGGATAAGAGCTCTTGACGTCACCGAAGATCCATCAAACGTCACCGAAGAATAGTTTTTGATTTCCTATACCACTCTCAACACCGAATAAATTTTTTTGTCTTTTAAACACATTTTTTTACCAGACACGTGATATTTTCTATCATTACTTACAAACCATGTATTCACTTGTCCAAACCAATGGGTTCCCTTCAACATAATCTTAGAACTTATTGTTTTTAGTTTTTTTATTATCACTAATCATATTAGGTTTGGAACAAATGTTACAAGCATGGATTTGACTTACGTATGGTTAATGCCTTTCCCTTTTGAAGGGGTATGGTCCCAAATATCGCGTCAGCACGACCGCGAATGACCATTACCCTCATTAAAAACCCCCAACAGCAATTAACTATCCAGTGTCCGCGTAAGATACACGCGAACACTGCGGTCCAATCTGTCCATTGATGAGAAGACTTACCTTAAGGACGGAAACTAATGTTACGCATAGCGATGCGGCCTCGCACCGCATCCTATGAACATTTTCGTCACGACAAGGGATCTGGACAACAGTAACAGTCACTCAACAGGCGATGCGGCACAACACCGCATCCCTCGCAAATCATGGATGGAACAACCAATGCGGGAACAACATCAATGACCGCAAGCAGCGATGCGGCCTGGCACCGCATCCTGCCTACAAAGCAAGTGGGTCTGACACCACAGTGCAAGTGGCACTGGGAACAGTCGCCTACTAGCCCACGTATGAACAACAGTCTGACACCACAGCCGGACGTGGCATCACCACAGCATCCGACAGGTCTGACACACCTGCAAATAGCTGTGCAATGTCAGACTAGCTACTCAACTACCCTCCTTCACTCCTCGGCTATAAATACTCGCCCCAAACCAGGTTTGAGGTATCACTCTCTAACTCTATCACTACTACTACTATCATACTTTGCTTCTCAAGCAAATTACTGATTCTCACGCCGGAGAGTGGTAACAAGGAGCACCCCCCACCCCATCCTCCTTGTTACGAGTCACGGTTTGTTTCCTTGTGCAGGAAACCCACCACCAGACGATCCAGCCAACGATCCTCGGAAAGAAGGGATTAACCCTCTTGACGAGATCAGTGAGTTAACCCTACCCGGTTAACCATTGTTTCATCATTGGCGCCCACCGCTACTCTTAGCACTTTTTTCCAATCATCCTTTTCTTTCCAAAGATGTCTGATCGTCAAAACAACACTACCGGGGATAACCTAAACCCCGCAAACCAAGGGCCTGCGGGAACCATTCCCCTAGGCCCAAATGCCGAACACATTGGCACATCAGCGCAAGGGGGCGTATCCCTTACGTTTGGACATGATCTGTCACAATACGCTGCTGTCATACCTCCAGGCATGAACCCTCATACCTGGTATGACCAACAAGCGGCCCTTCTGGCCGCAACGTACAACAGAGCTTGTGCAGACGAACAAGGAGGTATCGGACCTACCCCGATACCGCGTACACCTGCCGGTCGTGTTTTACGATACGACGACAGGGCCCCCACACATCCAGCTTCCAGAAGCAGACAGGAGGACCGCGGCTCCTCCTATTGTGATGTCCGCACAATCAATGAGGACGATTCCTCGTACGGGTCCCGCCGCAGGGACTCCGTACATAGCCGTTTAGGCTCTCAAGAAGAAAGAAGGCGGCAGTCTACAATGCGCCGCCACACAAACATTCATAGTCGTTTGGGACCACAGTCCCACCATGAAGGGTATGGCCATACTGATCCAGATGACAGTACATACCGCGGGGAGTCCCATTCCACCAACAGTAGACCGGGCAGACGCAACTATGTTCCTCCCAGTCAACCCCGCAACACATACCTCCGCGCTGCAAAGCGCAACCAGGGCAAACCTTACAGGCCGAAATCTGCGGCCGAAAACTCTAAATTTGTCCCAGAGATCGCCAACGCCGATGTCACCACCACAAAATTCCCATTAAACATTGGGAAATACAACGGCTCGACCGACCCAGATGATTACAACAACATCTTCGTCGGCGCTGGGTGCAACGGTAAGTGGGACGAACCCACCTGGTGCCATTTTTTCCCACAGACCCTAACAGGTCTGGCCAGGGCATGGTTCGATTCCCTCCCACCAGGGTCACTGACCTCATTCGAGGACTTACAACAAAAGTTCCTCGCACACTTTAGCCAGCAACGACGCCATGAACGTGATTCAATGGACATCATGAACATCTGGCGTAGAGACAATGAATTGCTTGATGCATTTGTTGTCCGTTACAATAAAGAGATCCTAGAGATAGGCGACGTTGACAACCAGATGGCACGTAACCATTTCATTGTTGCAGTCAAAGACGAACAAATGGTTATGAATATTTCCGGCGGCAACGGCTTACCTAAGAAGTGGGAAGATGTCATGGCTAAGGTCAAAACATACGCCCAAACTCAGCGGTCCCTCAGACCGCACATGGCAAAGGCACAACCCATAGTGGAAGGCCAGTCTTCCCGCCAAGAGCCCAAGCGCAGCAATAAGCGCAACAGGGACACGTGGAATCGCGGCAGCGATCCCAAGCCATATGCACCCCGGAACAACCAGCCCGACGCAAGGGCTACAATCAACGCCCAACGAGAAAACCGGACGTCAAAGAAAGAGTCTCGGGACCGCAACTGGACCGAGATCAACCAGTCGCCAAGCGACGTTCTCCTCACGGATGCACAATTCCTGAGACCGGCCCAACCAATGAAGTCCAAAAAGAATCAAGATCCCGCACTCTGGTGCGAGTATCACAAGGACTCGGGCCACACCACGAACAACTGCATCAGTCTCCGACTGGAGATTGAGCGAGCCCTAAAGGAGGGGAAACTACAACACCTTTTGACAGGCGCACAAAAAGCTACCAAGCGCATCACTCCCCACAACGAGGGCACCTCCACGGGTAAAAGGGCCATGTACGTGGCCTCTACCCACATGATCAATGGAGGAAAAGGAAGACCGCGTAAGGCGGCGAGAAGACCGGACAATGACTGGAAGGACGAGCAAGTCATCTTTCCAAAAGTCCGAGGCGGACCGCGCGATAGGCGCGCCGTGGTTATCACTGGGCACCTAGCTCACTACTGCACCGAGGGATTGTTCATCGACCCGGGCAGTACGTCCGATATTATATACGAGCAGTGCTTCAACTAGTTCGATCAAGAAGACAAAGATCGACTGCAGCCAGCGGACTACCCGTTGGCTGGATTTTCAGGGGAAACCGTGTTCCCCCTGGGACAAATTACCTTCCCTGTGCGCCTCACCAACGGAAGGCATACAAGGACGGAGGAGGTGAACTTCATGGTTTTACCTCACACCTCAAAATATGACGTAATTCTCGGGAGGGAGTCCCAAGGCGACTTCAACATGATAACATCCGTCCCCCACTCCGCCATCGGTTTTCCAACCGAAACGGGGATCGCGATAATATACGCCCAAAGAGAAGTCATGTCTACGGACGAACTGCGTCCGACAAAGGTAGCAAGGCCTACCCCCAACACTCAACCAGAAAAATGGGTCCTTAATGCAAGACACCCAGAACAAACAGTCACGTTGGGCCATGCCTTGACACCTACCATCAGAGCGCGCCTGAAGCAACTCCTCTTCAGAAACCAAGATATTTTCGCGTGGAAACCCGCAGATATGACAGGGGTACCACGCGAAATTGCGCAACACTTCTTGAATACCATGCCAGGTATCAAGCCCGTGATCCAAGGCCAACGCCACCTTGGATCAGCAAAAAACGCGCGATGGAAGAGCAGGTACAGGAACTGCTCTCCGCAGGCATCCTGCGGGAAGTGAAGTACCAGACTTGGCTGTCCAACCCAGACATGGTAGAAAAACCAAGCGAGGGCTGGCGCATGTGTGTCGATTACAAAGACCTCAATAAGGCTTGCCCCAAAGATTGTTACGCGCTTCCAGAGATTGACGAGAAGGTCGATAACCTCGCACCATTTCGATGGAAGTGCTTCCTCGATTGTTACAAAGGCTATCACCAAGTACAAATGGCAATCGACGATGAAGATAAAACGGCATTCCGCACTCCCATCGGGAATTACTGCTACACCAAAATGCCGTTCGGGTTGCGCAACGCGGGCGCAACCTATCAAAAATTGATGAACGACACCTTTCGCGGTCAAATCAGCAAAAGTGTCGAAATCTATATGGACGACTTGGTCGTCATGAGCATGGAGGAAAACACCATGCTCGACGACATCGAAAGAACATTCCAAACTCTGCGAAGCGTTAACATGAAGCTCAACCCAGGGAAATGCTCGTTTGGAATGGAAGAAGGCAAATTCCTTGGATTCATCGTAACCAAAGATGGATTCAAGGTAAACCCGGAAAAAGTTCAGGCGATCGAGCGCATGCCATCGCCTTCTACGATGAAGGAAATGCAACGACTAGCCGGTAGGCTAGCCGCACTCAATAGATTCTTAGCCAACCATGCAGCTAAGTCTTACCCTTTCATCAAGACCCTGCGGAGCTGTCTAAAAAAGGAACAATTCCAATGGACTGCAGAGGCCGAAAAAGCTTTCCGGGAAATGAAAGAGTGTTTGATCCAACTCCCAACTTTAACCGCACCACGAAAAGATGAGCCACTTATCTTATACATGTCTGCCGCAGACAACGCGGTAGGCGCGGTACTTATAGTGGAGCGGGAAGGAGTCCAAACACCCATCTACTACATCAGCAAAATGCTCAACGACCCAGAGACAAGGTACTCCATCATGGAAAAATTGGTACTGGCACTAGTGCACGCATCAAGACGTTTACGACGTTACTTTGCAAACCACGTCATCACAGTGTTAACCAACTATAGGATTGGACCGATCCTATCTAAACCCGACATCTCTGGGAGGTTAGCAAAATGGGCAATCGAGCTGGGCGCGCTTTCACTGAACTATAAGTCGCGCCCCGCAATCAAAGGCCAGGTCTTGGCTGACTTCGTCGCTGAAATACCAGCAAACCGCATCCAAGAATGCGAAGAAGAACAAAACCCTGTATCATAACCATCATCCACAGAAACCTGGGCACTATTCACAGATGGTGCATCCAACGAAGATGGTTCCGGCGCAGGTTTGCGACTTGTCAGTCCCGATGGCCAAGAGCTAACCTACGCAATACGCCTCGATTTCGAAAGTACAAATAACGAAGCGGAGTATGAGGCTCTACTGGCAGGGTTGCATTTGGCAATTAAACTCGACGTCAAACATTTGGAAGCACACGTCGATTCGCTACTAGTTGCAGGGCAGATACGCGGTGACTATGCCGCAAAGGGGGATACCATGATTCTCTATCTCGAACAAGCCCTGCAACTGAAGTCAAAGTTTACCTCCTTTAATATTCGCCACATCAACAGGAGTGAAAATAAACCCGCAGACGCACTATCAAAACTTGCGTCCACCAGCTTCCAGCACCTGGCGAAAGAGGTACGCATCGAAGTCCTGCAAAATCCTTCGATACCCCTGCGCCAAGTCAATGTCATCCAATACGGTACAACATCCTGGATGACACCACTCATTGCATACTTACAATCAGGGGTTACTCCCGAAAGCAAAGCAGAGGCACGCAAGTTGCAATATAAAGCGTGTCATTACCAAATGGTAGACGGTATCTTATACCGTAAATCATACCTGGGGCCACTCCTACGATGCGTTAACCCCCAAGATGCCACATACCTTATCAAAGAAATTCACGAGGGGATATGTGGCATACACGCAGGGCCACGCATGGTGGTGGCCAAAATCATGAACGCTGGGTACTATTGGCCGGGCATGAACCTGGATGCAGTCAAAGTCTTACGCAAGTGTTTCAATTGTCAGCGACATGCTCCCAAGACCTTGCGTCCCAAGAACAACTTGATCCCCGTCACCACCGCATATTCCAAAAATGGGCAATTGATGTGGTGGGACCATTTCCAGACGCACCAGGAGCAGTGAAGTTTATCATAGTAGCTGTTGATTACTTTACAAAATGGGTAGAAGCAAAGCCACTTGCATCAACCACCGCTATGATAACAAGGAAATTCGTGTGGGAACACATCATCTGCCGTTTTGGTCTACCAATGTGCATCGTCACCGACAACGGTACCAACTTCGCTGCCGACGACTTTCAAAAATGGCTAAAAGAGCTAAACATTGAACACATATTCTCCTCAGTGGCGCATCCACAAGGGAACGGCCAAATCGAGAGTATCAATAAAAGCTTAGTCGAAGGCATCAAAGCACGGTTGGGAACAGCCAGACGCGGCTGGGTTGATGAACTCCCAAGTATTTTAAGGGCTCACAGGACAAGCCCAAAAACAAGCAACGGCGAGACCCCCTTCAGCCTGGTCTACGGTACTGAAGCAGTGATCCCCGCGGAGGTAGGCCTCCCCTCACCTAGAATGTTGGCCATCAACAAGATGGACAACAATGAGGAACGCAGGGTTGACTTGGACCTCTTGGAAGAAAGGCGCGAAAACGCTGCCATCAACGAGGCCAAGTACAAAACCAAGTTGGAAAAATACTACAATGCACGCGTTCGCATTTGTACTTTCAACCCTGGAGACTACGTCCTTCGTGACAATGAAGCATCCAACGCAGAACGCCCAGGGAAACTTGCCCCCAAGTGGGAAGGACCGTACCTCATCCAAGAGGTCCTGGGCAAAGGCGCGTACAAACTACAAACAATAGAAGGCGAAACTATCGCACGCACATGGAACGCACAGCAACTTCGACGCTGTTATATGTAAGCCATGTTTTCTGCATGTAATCTATCGGGCCGCAGGCCATTTGCAAATAAATAAATAGACGATTCAATGCAATATTGTTTATTTATTTCTATTACAAATGCGTGTTCCACTCTGAGGTATACACAAAAACAGCTTAGCAAAATCTTCATTCGTGATACCCACACAGAGTGATAACCACACGCAATTATTGTAATAGGCCAGCAATGGCAATACTGTTTGTCTAACCAGAGACGAATCTTCATACTTGCATATCACCTAGATATGCAAAAGGCAATTACAGATTTAGTATTACTCACAGTAACACTAAACGCGTACAAATTCAAACATGCAAGTACTAAAAACACTTGTAAAAATTAAAACAACAATTCTTTATATTCAAAAAATTCCTGCACAAGGAATTTACATAAAGTTTTGTAACGGTTACATAAGGAAACAAAAGAGGCACGCAGGCCAATCTAATCTTCCTTTGTGCCACTGGGGCCCGCACCATCCTTACCCTCAACAAATGGTTTTTCTTCGTCGTCTTCATCAGCGTATAAGACTCGCAACCGGTCCACATAATCCTCCGCCTCAAGACACTTTTCAAGTTCTTCAAGGCCTGTGAGGGTTGTCTCATTAAACTCCTGAACCGCAGCTGCAAGAAGCGCTTCAGTATCCACGCCATGAAACCCAGACCGCTCATCAGTAAGCTCGCCACGCGCTACAGCGTTCAAATGACTAATACAGCGGCTATAGCCAGCTTTGAAACCAGCATCCCGGGCACGCTCCCTGATCTCGTTAATACCTGCTACGGTCTCGGGTGCGTCAAGAATGGCATTAACAATCTGCGAAATATAAATACAATGGTTATTATAGGCAAACCTACAACAAAAATAACAAGGCAACGGATATTTACATGCCCGATCCCACGCATACGCATCCATTCATGATCAGCCTTGAGCAACTCAAGTGAAGAGGCGTGGCTATCCCTAGCCTCTTCAGCCCCTCTTGCCCGCACTTCAGCTTCAGCAGCACGGGCAGAGATTTCCTCAATAGTGACCCCTCAGGTCCGCACTTCAGCCTTTTAAACAAGGAATCAGAAGTACACAAAAAGAATCAACAAACTGGTGAGACACAATTTCAACATTAGGAAAAACTTATACCTGAAGGTCCAAGATAGTTTTGCTTAACCTGGTGCGGTCAACATTTGCCCCTTCAAGAGCTTTTGCACCACGAGCCTCCGCCTCCTTGGCCTCTTCCAGAGCCTTGGCAAGACGAACCTCTGCTTCCTTGGCCCCTTGGGCAGCTGCAACGGCCTCAGCTTTCTCTTTAGCCAACGCAGAAATTGCTGCCTTAGCATTTATAAGCTCCTGACGAACATGAAAGAGAGTTTCATTCTGTTTACCCCAAGATTCTTTCCAAGTCTTGCGCTCATGAGATAGCGTCTTGCGCTCATCAGAAAGGGTTTCTTTCCAACGCTTACGCTCATCAGACAGCAGTTTTGCAAGAGTACGAACTTGTTTAAGCTCAGCAGTTGCAGCCCATTCTTCAGTCTGCTTATGTTTCTCAAACGCAACTCTATCCCTCTCAATCTGCTCTCTATCCCTCTCAAGCTGCGCTGCACCCTCACGAGCAGCCTTCACCAACTCCTCGGCCTCGGCCCGTAAACGCGCATTCTCCTCCCCCTTGCGCCCCAGCACCTTACACTTCTCCATAAGGGCATTCGCCATTATGGAGCCCCCCACAAGTATAGATGAGAGTTGGTTCATCTGGACCTCAGTCGGTAAAGAACGGGCCCGGTTTACCTCAAAAGGGGTGCCCAAACCATTCAAAACCTCCCTACAAGCGGAGGGGTCAACGGTAATGTCATCCCCTTGCAATACAGTCCACGGGGGGCGGTGATAGGACGTAGCCCGGCCTTCTGTGTAGGAGCGATAATAATACTCCAATTCAGTCTCGTCAGGCTGAATAGGAGTCTCTACAAAACCCGCACCACCAGCAGAACCGGAAGCCTTCTCGGCAACAGGAGACTTTGGCTTTCCGGTGTAACCAAACTTCAAATCCATATCAACAGTATCCTCTGGGGTGATAACATTATCACTCGAATCAACCGTGTCATGGATTTGAGCCGCGGGACCCTTTCCAGTGTCCACCCCCCGCACAGAGGCTTCAGGAGTAACAGCCTTATGAACCCCCGTACCCGCAGCAGTGTCGTGCGGGGGAGGGGGCGGAGGAGCATCAAAGTCAAAGAAACCTTCATCTTGCGGCTCTGAAATCAACACAGAAATACTTTAAAGAACAAGTATAAGCACGAAATATTTGTTAGTCATGCGTTACATACCAGACACAACCGCAGGCTTCCTTGGTATGACAAAAGGCTTGCGCCTGGTCTGAATCTTCGGCTTCTTTCCCCTACCAGCATCACCAACATCCTCCGCTTTTCTCTTCTTTTCATCACCCGGTTTCGAACCCGCAGTGGTTCCACCGGTGGCCGCACCAACACCTAGAACACCCAAGCCCTCTAGGGTGTCAGATACTACCACGTAATCGGTATATCTGCGGAAATGAGAACGAGAGATACCTGCTGCTTGCTGTACCAAGGGCGGAACAACAGATACATCAGGTTTCTTCACACCGCGACCCCGCCCAGGTTTATCCATGTGACAACTCTCAAATTTACATGTATTCCGTACAAATTATTAATGATAATTAAAGTGTCTGACGACTGCGTGGAATTACTTAACTGCTTTCTGATATCTGTGTTATGCTCACACGTATTTGTTAATATACCAATAATATACAGATAAGTCACTAAATAGTCCGTTATATTTTCCTAAGTGTTAGAAAGTAAAAACGTTGCAAAAATATATAAGTAGGACGCTTTACGGATTAATTAAGCAGTTTAACGGAACAGTATCGAACCGAACAACCGGACTTTACCCGAAAAATAAAAATATTTCCAAATGCATCGTTTTATTTTTCTGAGCTAGTTAGGGTCCCCGAACACCCTAACACGCTTTATGTTATATAACACACAATAAAATACTAACTTAACATTTTAAAAGCTTAACTAGATCCCAACTATAAGTTACACCCCAACCATACCTCTTTTCCCCCTTTTTGAACGGTTATGGATGTGGGGGACATCCCCACAAATCTTTACTATATTTTATTAAGTTGCTAGTGGATAAAGAAACATTTTGTACAAAGGTTAATAGTGAAACATGGTTTATAAGTGAGACTTAAGGAACATGGCCATTCATTCTCATCAAACACCCCAAACTCTCTCCTCCTTACCCCCTCACGGCAGCCACCACATCCACCATCTCACCACCATTCAATTTCCATACAACCATTTCCTACATATACAAGTGTGCAATAGGATCAACAAACAAGCTTGGTGCATTCGGAACGCGAAGGACCTCACCCCATTGCTTTTATCCACTCGATTTTCGACTAGAATCTTCCCTAGCCTCGAGCTAGTAGTAAGTTGCTCTAAACGCCTTCTTGATCTATCCTAAAGTGGTTAATAAGAGTTTCGTCGGTTAAAAATTACGAACATATAAGATCAAAGTCTAAAAGTTTACTAAAGTAATGAACAAGGTGGTTAATGGATGAATATGTGTGTAAATCATGTAGATCTTGTGTGATTATGATGATTGGGTGATTATCTGATGCTTTACTGAATGATATTAGTATATGATGTTGTTGTGGTCACTAAACTTGTTAAAGGAATCGATCGAACACGATTTAGAAGGTTAAACACGAAAGAATCAGAATCTGTCTAACTTTTACAGCCCACTTCTGTTGGCTGTAAACAGGTCTTAACCTCAACGAAAAATCGATATTTTGAATCTAAAATATGTTATTATGAAATACGGTTCTAATGACACCGGAATCGTAATTTTTGGACTCCGTTTACTATTTTTAAAGTGTTAATTTGTAACAGCTACTTAAGCTGAATTTTGACAGCAATAAATGGGTGTCGTACTTTCAGTCATAACCGGAGTTTTGTGATGAATCGGGCCATGAAAATTTTACTGTAGATGATAACTGAAGTATTTGTAATTACCCCACTGGAATTTCGCAAATCGGACTTACGATGAATTTTTAATAAATTGTTTCGTGGACTGTGGTCAGAAATACATAAATCTGAGTTCGGTCCCGAATATGAATTTTTATAAAATGTGAGTAATGAACCGGACCCCGATATTTTTACATAATAAAATATGGAATGTTTATGACATTCTATAAAAATTTGGGAATTTTTGAAATAATCTAACTATTTTATTTAAATGCCCGAAAACAGCCGGTTTTGAATATTAATGCTGAAATAACATAAGTTGTGATTTGCGCGTCTAAATGTCGAGTATGCTATCTGTGAATGATTTGACATGTTATATGTGTTATATGCATTATTGTATGTTTGCTTATGAGTGGGGAATGGATGGGAAGTATATATGGGCGTAAATCGTTATAGTGTGTGCCTGTTATGTGGTAGAAGTAATGTGCAAATAAACCGTACGTAGGATACGTGTTATGCATGAGAAACTGATTGTTATCCGTACCTTATTAGGACGCGATTGACCGACCTTGACTGTTAACTATATTGAGAATCTAACCGAGCAAACCGAGGTGAGTTCACACTTTCTAAGGCATGGGATTCCCGGTGGTTTGGGAATGGGTTAAAGAATTAAAACTAAATCTACATATCCTCCTTGGGTAGGATTTGTACGGCCATCCTCCGTAGAATGGATGCCATTATTAAACCTACGAATTCTCCTGGTGCAGAATACGTACGTTCGTCCTCCTTGGGTAGGACAACAACCTTAAAACTAGCTAGACAAAACTCTATCATGAAGTCCCTCAATTTATATCGACTTAATCGCTGAGGCTAATGGCGAGCGGGTCATTAGTTAATAGCGCTATTAGGTTTAACAAACCTCACACCGTGCCGTTCGGACGGGCATGTACTAATGGACTATGGCAGATTGTCAGTGATGATAGACACTGATATAGGGCACAACTTATTTGCGTAGCAGTCGATATCATTCCGTCTAGTAGTTCAAACGGGGAAAACCCCCACTGATCATGGTTATGGATTGGGTAAAGAAAATGGAAATGGTTAAACATACTTTCAACTTCGGGGTAACCCCCACGGCAGATAAGCCAACGAAAGTCAAACCACGTTTTTTCAGAAACAACTTAAAACTAAACAACCAAACGTGAACTCACTCAACTTTGTTGTTGACTCGTTGTTACATGCCTTACAGGTCGCTAAATGCTTGGAGCTTGCACGGGGAAGGAGTCGTTGTGGTGTACGGACTGTTATGTTCCGTGCTTAATATTTAAATCCTTATGAACTTACTAAACTTGCGTTTTGAAACTTTAACTTATGAACTATGGACTTATGCTTTTGAACTCACGTTTATGCTTCCGCTGTTTAAACCAAACAAGGTTAACTAGCTTTGGTCACCAATCGTATTACGTTTGGTTTTATTTACTTAATTGAGTTGTTCAATATGATTGGTGGCTCGATCCTGGTCACGTCACGCCTCCAAGCGGTGATACCCCGCATGGTGGATTTTGGGGGTGTGACAATCCACATGCTTTTTCTCCGCATGTTTTTTAGGGGCACCCTTTGACTCAAATTTACCAAGGTTCCCAAGTGTACATGCGTATAGAATATGAGCAACAAACCTTGTAAAGCAATAAAGGTTATGAGTAATACCTTTGCCCTGCGGCAGGGGTGCAGTCATCGCCTCGCGTGAAGCAACGCGGAAGAGAGGGACAATCGTCAAGTTAAAACCTTTACCATCCGCAGTCGGAATAAGATCAACCTTGCCAGTAAAAGTTGGATCAAATATCTTCCACACTTCCACAATTTCTGATAATACATATCCAAATTAATAACAAACACGGGAATAAAGCAACCGCAAAAGAGTGGTAACACTTACCACCAGTTTTCTCCCGCACCACAGGCGTGAAATTCCTCTTAGGCCGGGTCAACATCATCCGCAGCACCCACAACTCATTGTTGGTCAGCTGCCTATGCTCAATAGGTTTCAGCTTTGAGAACCACTCCGCAGTCTCTGCGGTAGCCATAGCAATATCCTCCGCAGGGATAGGCTCATTGACGTTCCGCATATTCATGTCCACAACAACTGCGGCAGCTTTAACGTAGAAGAACTTACACTTCCACTTCGTAATACCCTTCGGAGGGGTCATCAACTTGATGCTTCCATACCGTTCTCTAAAGGAAAAGAAACCGGTGTTCACCGTCAACTGGTAAAACCCCCGGAAGTTTTCAACGGTAACCGGCAGACCAAGAGCTCGAAAAGTTGATTCAAAATGTCTAATACGGATCATCCCAAAAGGACTCATCTGGGAGATATGGATCTTGTAATGTTCCAAGACCTGAGCAACAAAAATTGTTAATGGTAAACGAAGGTTACCATCAGTAAAACACTCAGCCCACATGGTGATGAAACCCGCCGGAGCACTGGCACCAGTATCACCAGTTTGGGGATATTCAGCCCCATACTCGTGAGGCATCTCAATCTTGGTCATCAGTTGGTCGAATGAAACTTTCGACCACTTCAATGGTGGTAGACCACCACCAGGAACACTGCCACCGTCATCTTCTTCTTCTCCAGCCACCGGAGAAGATGCTTCAGGGTTTTCACCCTCCACATTATGTGGGTTAGATGGATCAGCCATCAGAAATATGTAGAGCAGAAGTTTCGAGTTAAAGAAAAAACTCAGAAAAACTCAAAAGATTGCCGGAATAAATGACAGATTGATCGGAGAAGACGAAGGGAATGCTCTCTCTCTCAACAGAAATTTTTCGAAAATTTTGAACAGTAAGGAGAAACCAAACGGTTCCCCCTTTATATACTCATCGCAATAAATGTGATACAGTAACCGCCTCAACACGTTCAAAATAGGCGAGTTACAAGGCGACACGTGGTCAGCGACCTTTCCGCTGACGGTTATCACGCGCGCGTGGCCGCCCACGCGCCTGACAAAGAAGACTTTTTCACTCCCTGCTACAGTGCAGTTATGACCTCGGTCAGTGTAAACGTCTTTTCAAATCAGCACATGTCAGAATCCTACCAACTTCAAACAACCCACACGTGCAATCGTGACGTAAGCAACAGAAAGCGACAACCTTATCCAAACACAAGCGGCATGCGGTTTCTCTGGTTACCGCACCATAACCCATACCGCATGTCGTTTTTTACATACCCCTCAAAAAAGGCAAAAATATATATCTTTAAATTATATAAAGGGGTATAAGTCATAAACCGCACATATCCACGAGCACACGCGGAATATGCGGAGATGACGCACACCAACCCGCACAGGTGTGTCAGATACTCAGAACCAGCACGGTTCTTTGGACTGCGAAAACCGCTTCTCAAGACGCGGTAAACCGCACCCCATGAAAGCTTCTTCAAGCTTCAAAACCCTCGTTTCCGGTTCACAACCACAGAGGGAACGCAAACAGCTTCTCCTTAAGGAACAGGACAAGTATGCTGAACAACCGCACATCAGCAACCCTGTCCCCTGAACCTTCAAGAGCCACATCCAGGCTACAAGACTTCTAGAAGCGAGTTCTTTGCTGCAAACCGCAACCATTCTTACGTAGTTACTGCAAACCGCAACTATGCGAACGGTAGCTACGGAAGAGCCACAACTAAGCCACCACGCGGAAGAGCAAAGCTATTTCAAGAAAAACTGCTTTCCAACTAAACGTGAAGGAAAGTGGCTACAAAACGAATGCGGAAGAGTTTCAACCAACTTCCCAAGTATCTAAAACGATCTCTTCCGGCAACGCCACTTACAGGGAAACTACTTTCCACCAAAGCGTGAAGGAAAGTGGCTCCAGAACAGCGGTAACAAGTCTGCCTATGACTAGTTACCCACCTATGGACCGCATAGAATAAACAATGGTGGGCACAACCCTGCCTATGATCATGTTTATTTGCCCATAGTCCAGATTCACATTGTTCGACCAAACACGGCCAACAATGACGCAACTACCCCACGATCCTCAAAGAAACATGGCAAACGAGGTTCGGCAACGAGGTAACCGCAAAGAACGAACGGTTTCCAGAGAGCTACACCTCTGAGGACGTGCGGTTACTTGAGAGATAAACCGCAGAAGACGTGCGGTTACTAGAAAGCTTAACTGGAGAACACGAACACCCCACAAAACAGGGATCATCGTTACATGTCCAGTTGCTGAACATAGAGCTTGAGCAAAGTACTTACAACTTTGCACCAACTGACGCAGAGATTCCAACTACACTGAAGAAGACATCTTCAGTCACGATCTCAAAGGTTGGTTCGAAATCTGCTAATACCTTCAGTCACCGTCTCAAAGGTTGGTCCGAAACACCAACAGGTGGCTGATGACATCAGCAAAAGGAAGAAACAATCCACTAGAAAGGGCCTACTACTTAAAGAAGATGCCATCTGCATGGCATAATCTTAACCTTCTAGACAACATAGTCCAGTATCCCTCCCACATGCGACTCGCATACGGAAGGAACACTAGACTGGGGGGACTTGAAGGGGTATGGTCCCAAATATCGCGTCAGCACGACCGCGAATGACCATTACCCTCATTAAAAACCCCCAACAGCAATTAACTATCCAGTGTCCGCGTAAGATACACGCGAACACTGCGGTCCAATCTGTCCATTGATGAGAAGACTTACCTTAAGGACGAAAACTAATGTTACGCATAGCGATGCGGCCTCGCACCGCATCCTATGAACATTTTCGTCACGACAAGGGATCTGGACAACAGTAACAGTCACTCAACAGGCGATGCGGCACAACACCGCATCCCTCGCAAATCATGGATGGAACAACCAATGCGGGAACAACATCAATGACCGCAAGCAGCGATGCGGCCTGGCACCGCATCCTGCCTACAAAGCAAGTGGTTCTGACACCACAGTGCAAGTGGCACTGGGAACAGTCGCCTACTAGCCCACGTATGAACAACAGTCTGACACCACAGCCGGACGTGGCATCACCACAGCATCCGACAGGTCTCACACACCTGCAAATAGCTGTGCGATGTCAGACTAGCTACTCAACTACCCTCCTTCACTCCTCGGCTATAAATACTCGCCCCAAACCAGGTTTGAGGTATCACTCTCTAACTCTATCACTACTACTACTATCATACTTTGCTTCTCAAGCAAATTATTGATTCTCACGCCGGAGAGTGGTAACAAGGAGCACCCCCCACCCCATCCTCCTTGTTACGAGTCACGGTTTGTTTCTTTGTGCAGGAAACCCACCACCAGACGATCCAGCCAACGATCCTCGGAAAGAAGGGATTAACCCTCTTGACGAGATCAGTGAGTTAACCCTACCCGGTTAACCATTGTTTCATCACCTTTGTCTATGATTTCTTGCATGCTTGTTTCTGTTTGTTATGATTGCAAGCCCTTTCCCTTTGAACTTTCAACAATTATCTCGTTCTTTTAACTATCTAAAATACTTTGTTTTAGTATTAGCATGTGTGCTACATACATACCATCAAGATTTTCAGCAATTATTTTCTTTGTTCTTACAAAGATTCAAGCATTTCTGCCCTTTTCTTTTATCTGCAAAACAAAGGGCAATTTTTTTAGGATAGAACAAATTTCATGTCAAGTCATATCATGTCATGATACAAAGAGTTATTATAAGCTTTATAAATGATCAGTGACAATAATAATCAAGATGAAGATTCAATTATGAATATAGGTCCTTTAATATGTTGGAATAGCCAGTTAGATCAAAATGAGAAAACACACAGATCTGGAGTAACATTATTTGACTTTTTCTTAATTAATTAAACTCAAAAAAATAAAATTGAATGCATAATTCTTTATTTATATACTACACATAAACAAATCTTATACTACTACGAGTAACATTTAACAAATTAAATCAATAAGCAGAAACAATTCAAACCATCCTTTGATATGGAAAGCCTAACCCGCTCAAACTCTTCAACCATTAACTTCTTTTCTTTTAATTGATCGGCTCCTCCTCTGTAGAAGATGAGAATTAATCCTTTATAATTAGTGTGGTGATTTTGTTCTGCCGGGTCACTAAGTTTCAGTGTTATGTCTATTAGTTAAATTGATGTACATAATTAAATCATATATACTGACTCTTCTTTTTGGTATAAGTGGTGGAAGGACCTAGGGTTGGGGCAAGACTTGAAACTTGCAAGGAACCAACCTTTAATATGGTATGTTGGGTCTATGGCTTCCTTAGCAAATCCCAGCTTGTCACAGCAGAGAATCGATCTAACAAAAACCATTACTCTCATTTATATTTTAGATGATGTTTTTGATATCTACGGGACCCTCAATGAAGTTACTCTTCTCACAGAAGCCGTCAACATGTACACAACAATGAAGCTCACTAGATTATTTGTACTATTTTCATGTTTAAGAGTTTTAACGAAAAGAAGTTGATCAAATGGTGTACTAGATCACCATGTTACCAGATTGTGATGTGGCTGGCAAACAACATCCTCAATTATTCACTTAATAAAATACGTCAAGAATAAAATGCAAAAATCGTCCCTGGGGATTGACTATTTTTTCCACTTTCATCCAAAAAGTTATTATTATTATTATTATTATTATTATTATTATTATTATTATTATTATTATTATTATTATTATTATTATTATTATTATTATTATTTGCAACTGGACCCTATTAGTTTGCATTTTCTTACCATTATCATCCATTGTGCTAACCTTGTCTATTTTTATGTTAACTCAGGGATTGTTTGAAATTTTTACCTGTTTTTTTTTTTTTTACTTTTAAACAATAAAATTCAACAAAATTATAATACCAACCCCCCACCCTCTCTCTCTCTCTCTCTCTCTATAGTACAAATTATGATTTTTCTGAGCTCACAAAATATTAATTTAGGCGGTTAGAGACATAAACCGCCCAAAAATCATCTGAATGAACTTACACGCATGATTTTTTTGAGCTGGTTTAAACTATAGCTCAAAAAAATATGTTTTTTTGTTCGATCATAACAACCTAACTCAAATAAAGGGTTTTATTATATTTCATAATAAAAAAACTCTACGATTACTATTAATAATTATTAGATTTTTTTCCCATCTCTTTAATTATTTTTTTCTCTCTGCAAACCCTAGCCTAGCCCCTGTTTCTTCAATTCAATTCATTCTTCATTCTATTCAAACATTACTTTAGTAACAGGTATATATCATATATATTCTTCTATATATATACATATATTAATTGTTTGATCAATATGTATTAATTAATTATTTGTTATTTGATTGTAGATAATTGAATTATTCTAGCTTTTATTCTTCATTATATCAAATCAAGAGGTTAAAGGTATGAACTTTTGTTTCTTGTTGATGTATTTTATTTTTTTATGCATAATATGTATGTATACATGTATATATGATATTTATACATATGCCGTCGATGTAGATGTATATAATATTCATATATATATATATGAATATACATGCATTGATAATAACCTTTTAGAGCTTACCCGTCTAAAATTTATCTAATAGAGATAAATTTTAGATTGTCCCCGTTTGTGACTGCTTTTTAAATATTCTATCTCATTAGGATATGTATATATTTTAGCCTGTTAACTATTAAGAAAAATTCGGCAACGTTTTCCCCACTCCTTCGGGTTTGTGGTTCATCCACATACTTAGGGAGTTAAGGGGAAATGCTGTCGTTTTTTTCTTAAATAGTTAACACGTTAAAATATATACATTTGAGATAGAATATTTAAAAAGTGGGTTAGGATCCACCACCCTAGAGTACTATATTAACAACATGTACATGTTTAATTGCATATTACTTATTAGATTATTTTAATTTTCAGATGGAAGACAGAGAATATTGGATGTACCATAGTCTGCCTACTTCTGAAATATATACAAAAGGTGTTTCTAATTTTCTTAAGGTTGCTGAAGTTAATCGGAGGAATGTTGGCTCTAAAGATATTTGGTGTCCTTGTAGGATTTGTAAAACCTTTCAAAAATATGAAAATATTAGAGATATAGAGTATCATTTGATTGCAAATGGTTTTATGCCTAGTTACACTTGTTGGACAAAGCATGGCGAATCACGAATTGATGGTGCCACGACATCGGTTAATTTATGTTAGTGCATTTATCTGTCTATCGCCTCCGTCAATCTAGTCTGTAGTAGAAAGCTGAAGAAAACGAGAGTTACTTTGTTATATTTTAGGTTTAGTTAGTAAAAAGGCAAGGTGGCATAATTGTAATTAATGGGAAACCTCATTAAATGCCTTGACCTATAAATAGATCTCTAGAGCTTTTAGTTTAGGACTTTTGCTCATTTGGTGATTTGAGAGCTCTAGATCTAGAGAGAGAATCTAGAGAGAGAAAGTGATTCAAGGTTCTTGTACTTTATCAAATCTTATAAAGAATCACGTTTATATTACGTCATGTGTGTTTAGGTCGCGTTCGTGTACGGATTCCGCACGTTTCACGTTCGTTTCGCAATCGTATCGGAGTCAAACCGGTCCTAACAAGTGGTATCAGAGCAAGGAGCTCGATTGCTTGATCAAACACATTGATTCGTACCTGAATTCAGCAGAATCAGATCCGAATTTCACCGATTTCTTCATATTTTTCATATTCATCACGTTTTTCACAGTTTTTCGTCAAATTGAACGGGTTTTACTGGTCCAAATCGGATGATATTTTAGTATGATGTGCGAAAATAGTTGTTAAACAATCCTACCAAGTTTCAGATCGAAATTCCTTGTCGTTTAGGAGTAATCTGAATTTTTGTGTCTGATTTCGTAACTGTCAGCGAGATTTCGCTTGAAACTGCACTGTTTCGCTTGAAAAACTCAAGCGAAATCCTTTTTCTGAAGATTTCGCTTGAGATAACTAAGAGATTTCGCTTCAGAATTCATCAGTTTGAGATTTCGCTTCAGAACTGAGATTTCGCTTCAAGAAGTTATCAGTTGATTTCGCTTCAAAAGTTCAACAGTTGATTTCGCTTCAAGAGTTCAACAGTTGATTTCGCTTCAAGAGTTCAACAGTTGATTTCGCTTCAAGAGTTCAACAGTTGATTTCGCTTCAAGAGTTCAATAGTTGATTTCGCTTCAAGTGTTTAATATTGATTTCGCTTCAACTGATTAACAGCTGATTTCGCTTGAAAGCTGTTGACTAGCTGATTTCGCTTGAAAAGTGAAATTTCGTGTCGAGAACATTTCACGGATACCGAGTGTCAGTCTATTTTCAGTTTATTTGATATTGATTGTACTGATTGTGTTTATTTGTGTGATTCAAGGTGATTCAAGGTTTATATCATGGCTGAGGAATTCTTCAACACGTTTTACAACGCGTTCGCAACCGAATCGTCTGAGGCTACAAATGTTACACCAAAAACTATCACGAAGGTGTTAAATGAAAATATCAAGCATGATAATTTTTACGGAACTCATTCAAAGCCACCAACTCTTGATAGTATTGATGATTATACATGGTGGAAGGAACGCTTTATCAACTGGGCAAAGGCGTATGCTCCTGAAAGTTGGTTTTGCTTGGAGTATGGCTATGAAAAACCAAAAGACGAAAAAGGCGAAGATCTTGTATTCAAGAAGTTTACTAGAGAAGATAAAGCTGAATTTGGAGCTGAACAGAGAATGATAGCATTGATCCAGTCCGCAATCAGAAACGATATCTTTGCTTTACTAACTCATGACGGGTCATCTAAGTCTGTCTGGGAAGCTTTACGTGTTAAAGCTGAAGGGGGTAAACAGATTAAAAAGAACAAAATCGCTTTATTAAAGAAAGAATTTGATATGTTTGATAACATAAAAGGAGAGTCGGTGAGGCAAATGATTGAGAGATTCTGTCATCTAAAAATTGAATTGGAAAGATTAGAGATAAACAAAACAAGAGAGGAATTGATAGACAAAGTGATTGAAGCGTTACCACGAGCTGATCAGTGGCAAACGTTTGTTTTTATTTTGAAAAATGATGCTGTGTATGATACAATTACTCTTGATGCTTTGTTTGAAAAGATTGAAAGTCATGATCTGGAGCTACAAAAGCAAAACAAGATGACTGATTCTTCACATCAACAGAACGTTGGCTTGTACTACAAAAGCAGTGTGCTTTCTGATAAAGGCGTTGGTTCACCAAAAACAGCATTCAGTGGTGAAAAGATGAAAGAACCACAAACAACATCAACAAGTCATCATTCTGGATATCATTCATCTTCATCTTCAAAGACAAATTCTGATAATTCTGATGAAATTCTGTGCAACATTGCTCTTAAACTGAAGAATTCTCCTGCAATGAGCATCAATGCAGCGAAACAGCAAATGAGTTTTCTTGCATCTGTTTTGGAGTCATATGAAGGTCTAGTAGCTGGCAAAATTGGAAACTCCGAATTGACCAAAGAAGACTACGATCAGATTGATCCGGAAGAGATGGAGCTCATTGACATTCGTTGGTGTTTAGCTAGTTGTATTCGAAGAGCTCAGAGGTACATGGAGATTACCGGGAAACAATCGCTTGGAGGTGCTTCAACAAAGCTTGGATTCGACAAATCCAAAGTGACCTGCTTCAAATGCAAACAAAAGGGTCATTTCAAAAGAGAATGCAGAAATTCTGAAGTTGGTGAAGGAAGTGAACGTCCTTTCAACGATGATTATTATCGAAAGGCGATTCACCATCGAAGCAGAGAAGAACCAAAGTTGATTGAAGATAAGCCGAGAGAAAAATCAAGAGCTTGTTTTGTAATTCACGATGATGAAGGTTTTGACTGGAGCACAGTGTGTCCAGAAGAAGATCGTTTAGAGAATGTTCGTAAAACAGCTCACGGGAGAGCTATGACAGAAGAAAGAAAGTTTGTTTTTGTTGCTGAGATTCAAGAGGAAAACAAAGACAAAGACATTGCTGAAGTCCATGAAGAAAAAGTTGAGATCAAAGAGAAAACTCGGGAAGAGATCTTAAGTGAGAAGACTTACAGAGAAAGAAACGTCGTTTTAAACAGAATGGATGATATGCAAGAGGAGTATGAGATGGCTGTTGGTAGCAAAAGATGGGATAAAAAGAGAGAATGCTACTATAACAGAGAAGGAGAACCGGTTGTTCCCAGGAAAGACATAATCTTCGATGATGTTCTTCTTGCTGTCCCGTTAAGAGCTGAATACTATAGAAGAGTATTGAAAGATGACAAATATGCTAAGCAATATGAAAAGGATATCAGATATGCCATGTTATCGTGTCTGAGAAAAAGGGATGAAGAGAGAATGAAGAAGAAGGTTGAAGAAATGGTGAACAATCTGAAGAAAGTTGCTGAAGAGGCTAAAACAGAAAATGTTGAAGTTGAAGCTGTGAAGGAAATCAAAAGTGAAGAGGTTGAGAAAGCTGTTACCGTAGAACAGCAGATTGAAGAAGAGGTGAAGAAAGAAGAGATAGAAGAAAAGAATGAGAATTTGAAAGTTGGTGATGCTGGTAATGAAGTTAGTGTTGAAAAGAAGCAAGATGTTGCTGAACAGACAGAGATTGCTGAAAATACCGAAGTGCCAATCACTGAGGTAAATTCTGATTCTGAAAACTTGAAATTGATTGATCAGTGCAAGAAATGCATGGAACCGTGCAGAGCTTGTACTGAAAAAGATGAGCAATTTAGAACAAGAGATCTTGAGTTCACAAAAATTGAAAACATTTTTAAAGAAAAATGCAAAGAAATGTTGGAAAAAGAAAAGGTTTTTAAAGAAAATGATGAAAAACTTTCAGAAAAAAATAACAAATTAGAGAAAGAAAATGAAGTTTTGAAAGAAAATGTTTTGAAAATGACAAATGAATGTGAACAAAAGGAAATTGCTTGTCAAGAAATGAAGAAAGAATATGACTCAATGAAATTAGCATATGATATTATGAAAGAATCATATGACAAAGTGAAAGATGAAATGAAATATGCTCAATCTAGAATGAATTATATGTCTGAAACAACCAAAGAACTTAAACGAATGTATTCTATAAAACAAGATGTTGTTAATTCCTATATTGAGGATGTTGCTAAGTTGAAGAGACAGATTGCTGATTTAGAACAAGATAATAACAAGTTAAAGAGTTACCACGTGTCGTCATATGTGCTTGAAAAAATTTTCAATATAAAACCGGGTGATGGTGAGTCTGAGCAGAACAAGAAAGGCATTGGCTCAGAGTTTCATCAAGTTCCACCACCGGGAAAATTCGCATTTTATGATGAGGAAAAGGTCGAAAAAGCTTTCAACATGGTAGATCAATTGCCAGACAACATTGACATAACATATTCCAAATCTGATGATTCTCATGATTCAGAGGTGGTAGGTAAAGTTGTTGAAAGTGTGTTGAAAGAGGAGTCGGTTGATACAGGTAAATCTGAATCACAGGATGAAGATGAAGGAGATCTTCATGATAGATATCTGAAAAACACAAAATCCGAGGAAAATTTGAATGATGATTCAAAAGGATTTGTTTATACCATGATTGGATCGGACAAATTATTCTTAGATGTTGTATTCCCGATTCAGAATGTGATTTCAGAAAAACTTGACAAAGTTTTCAAAATGGTAGAGATTGAGAAGTCTGAGATTTCAAAGTTTGTCGGTAAGAGTCATAGAGGTTCGTATAACAAACCTGGTTTCAAAAAGAAGAACATGAAGGCTGGGTTGGGTTATAAGAAGAAACAACATCAAAACAAAAATGAGACGCCGAATTTTCAAACAAAAATGAATTTTGTTCAAGGAGGCAGTTTAGAAAAAGAAAAAGAATTCAAAATGAAACAGTCTAATGATGAATTTTTTGCTTTAAAGAAAAAGCAACATCCACAAGTCAAAGATGTGTCTATGAGAACATGTTTCAAATGTGATCAAAAAGGACATCTTGCACGCAAGTGTCCTAATCTAAAACCTGTGGATGTTGACAAAAAGAAGTTTGATGCTGAGAAACAAAAATCTGAGAATGTGAGACAAAAGTCAACCAGATTTGACTCCAAACAAACTTGGAGGTACAACACAAACAAGTTTGCTTCGAATCAAAACTGGAAATCAGACCCGAATAGATTTGATTCAAGACAGATCTGGAATTCTCACACACCCAGATTCAGAACAACACAGAGTTGGAAAACCACAGTTGATATGACAAAACCTCAAGAGTTTTGGAAACCAAAAGTTGTTGTTCAAAATCAAAATGTTCAAAAAGTTTCACATTTTTACAAACGAGGAACACCAAAAGGTCAAACATGGAGTGTTAAGAAACATGTTGATTTGGTAAAAGATGAGAAAATTGAAGTTAAAATTGAGAAAGTTTTTGTGAAAAATGACAAAGAATTTCCAGCATTGAATGGAAATTTTTGTGTTGAAATGCCTAAGGTTCAACAGACCTGGGCTAAATTGTTCAAGTAATTCAGTTAGCTGAATGTGCAGGTGCTCAACAAATCTGAAGATTGTGAAATTGGAGGTTGGAGCAGCCTGTCACAACGAGGAGAGGAGGCTGCTGGATCCTGTGTTGGTTGAAACAGGAAGTTTATATGTTTTCTGTAAATAAATAAACAATATTTTCAAAAACCCTAAAAATTGAAAAATTTGAAAAATCAAAAATATGTTTGTTTTTAATTTTTGTCAAATATTAAAAAAAATATAAAAATATGTGTTGATTGAATATGCCGAAACCCTCACGGCTGAACAAACATGATTACTTTCATCAGATTGAAAAAAAAACGGTTTTCAAACTGTTAAGATCAATGTGTTGTATATCATGGGGGTATGTTATATTTTCTGCTAAAAGTGTTATATTTTCTGCAAAACAGAGCATGAGATGCAGAAAATGGATGGCGAGACAAAGCTATCAATGTTGGTTGTCAAATTTTCTTTATATGGTTTTGCATTTTAGGGGGAGTAATATTGTTAGAAAATACAAAAACATTTGAAAGTTTGAAAAAGCCAAAAACATGATAAAATTCAAAAATTTGAGTTTTGCGTAAAAAGAGGAAATGATAGTACATCAGTAGACAGTTACAGTATGCTAAAGAATTGGAAAGTTTAAATGTGTTAAACGATCTCACCGTGGATGTGTCGGTAGATTTTTATACATTTAGTAAATTTTTTCGGGATATAAACCTAAATTCAAACTTACTTATTTCGTGGGGAACACTACTTGGATATATAGGTAACCCCTGAAATCTCGTTTGAAAGGTCTCTTAATCTGATATACTAGGTCTTTATACTCAATGATGTCTGGGGTATTATTCCGGGACTTCTGCTGAACGGTAGTTCTGACCTAGTCCCTGGCTAATACTTGCTGCAATGCTTGAAACACAGCATTAAACCCTCAGCATGCTGAAACAATTAAATTGATATATGCTGCTGTTGTAAGCAAAAAGATCCTCTAAAGGGGACATACCAAAAAGTCGAAGCTGATATCTCTCTGCGTATACGGAAGTATCGATCTGAGATCCCTTGGCCCTCGCATACCTAATTTATATACAGATATCATTGTAGTATTCTCACCTGTAAGACTGATTATTGGGATTCTGGATACGGGAGTATATTCAAGAGGTGGGACACATGAATGGGTTTAAGTTCCTAAAATACCTAATTCGTATCCTGAATCAGTTGAACTTTGTGTGAAAATTTAAGTGGACAAGTATATCGACAATCTAAGTGAATTGTTTAATGCATAAAGTGAAATTAAGCTCAACGGTACTTGTGACTTGTCGGAAACTGATATGATCCTCTAACGTATACTCAAACAAAAATATTGTCTGTAAATATGTTGTACATATTTCTTTATTGCTTTATATTTTCAGAAAATACAAAAAGATTTTGATTTCTGCTTTATTTTCGACGACCGATGTCTGAGTGCTGAGTTTCAAAATCTAAGTAAGCTGATTGTGTTTCTGAAAATAAAACAAGTTCATTAAATTGAAACTTGAATTAAAATCAAAAATTTAAAAAAAAAACAGTTTGTGATATCTCCAAGGTCATTAGTTTGGACTTGGATGATAAACTGTGAGGGAGTTGGATTCTTTAATATTGCTAAATCTATACAGTTTGTTGATAGGGAAAGTGGATTAGAGAATTTGATTGGAATTGCCAGGTTACGATTCCTGGATAGTCTAAAATGTTGTTACTTATAAATGTTTGAGTGATTGCAGATGAGATTCCAGACTACGATCCCGGAAGCTGAGTCTAAGGGGGAGTCTGAAGACGAGCTCAAAGCAAGGGGGAGCTTGTATACGGAAAGCAAGGTGTCGATCCCAAAGCACGGAAGCTTGACGAAAGGGGGAGCCTGATGAAGAAAAGAGGAAAAGCTGAAACTGAAGATAGATCCATCGGGATTCTGTTCGAGAAGATTCAAAGAGAAAAGAAAAGTCACTACGAGCTTGACTACAGATTGACTACAGCAATATCCAAGGGGGAGTCTGTTAGTGCATTTATCTGTCTATCGCCTCCGTCAATCTAGTCTGTAGTAGAAAGCTGAAGAAAACGAGAGTTACTTTGTTATATTTTAGGTTTAGTTAGTAAAAAGACAAGGTGGCATAATTGTAATTAATGGGAAACCTCATTAAATGCCTTGACCTATAAATAGATCTCTAGAGCTTTTAGTTTAGGACTTTTGCTCATTTGGTGATTTGAGAGCTCTAGATCTAGAGAGAGAAAGTGATTCAAGGTTCTTGTACTTTATCAAATCTTATAAAGAATCACGTTTATATTACGTCATGTGTGTTTAGGTCGCGTTCGTGTACGGATTCCGCACGTTTCACGTTCGTTTCGCAATCGTATCGGAGTCAAACCGGTCCTAACAATTTAGAGAATGTGGAACATGATGATTTCTTATACGGTGACAATTTAAACGAGGAAAATTTATATGATGACAATTTAAATAATGACAGTCTAAATGATAACAATTTAGATGACATGTTTAATGATTTGGAGAATGATGATATTGACAATGATGATAGAGTAAAATTACAACATCTATTTGAAGATGCACAAAAACCATTATATAATGGTTGTGAGATTTCTAAACTTGAAGTTGTTTTGATGTTGTTTAACTTGAAAGCAAAAAACAGATGGAGTGATACACGTTTCACAGATTTATTAGTAGTTTTGCATGACATGCTTCCGAATAGTAATGTGTTACCAATTTCGTTTTACCAAGCAAAAAAAATGATGAATCCCATGGGATTGGAAGTTGAAAGAATCCATGCATGTCCGAATGATTGCATCTTGTATAGAAATGAGTATGCGAATAGTCATGAATGTGTCGACTGTGGTGAATCAAGGTACGCGAGAAAAAGAAAAACCGGTGAATATGATAATGATGTGAAGAAAAATGGACCACCGGCTAAAGTAATGTGGTATCTTCCTATTATATCGAGACTAAAACGATTATTTTCAAACGAGAAAGAAGCAAAATTATTACGCTGGCATTCAGATGAGCGTATAAAGGATGGAAAATTAAGACATGTGGCGGATTCTCCACAATGGAGAAATATTAATAGAAAATATCCAGAATTTGGTAATGGGGTTAGGAATATAAGGTTTGGGCTTAGCTCCGATGGATTCAATCCTTTTGGAAACGCTGGTAGTGGTCATAGTACTTGGCCGGTTCTTCTTTGCATCTACAATCTTCCACCATGGTTATGCATGAAACGAAAATATATAATGATGTCGTTGTTGATTCAAGGTCCGAAATAACCCGGTAATAACATCGATGTTTATATGTCCCCGTTGATTGATGACCTAAAAACTCTATGGGAATCTGGTGTAAATGTGTATGATGCTTATAAGAAGGAATATTTTGACTTACGTGCCATGATTTTTTGCACCATAAGTGATTTCCCGGCATATGCTAATTTATCTGGATATAGCACGAAAGGTAAGAAAGCTTGTCCTGTTTGTGAAGATGAGACAACTTCAATATGGTTGAATCATTGCAGAAAAACAGTATACATGGGACACCGAAGATTCCTTCCAACTGGTCACAGTTTTCGAAACAACACAAAGGACTTTAATGGAAGTACCGAGACCAGACGGAAACCGAAGAACTTTGATGCATTTTCACGAGTTAAAATCTAAGTACCGTTCTGGGAAAAAGAACTCGTACTACTCGTGTTGAGAAAGTAACTAATTGGAAAAAAAGGTCAATCTTTTGGGACTTACCATACTGGAGGCATTTACAAGTTCGACATTGCCTAGATGTTATGCATATCGAGAAAAATGTATGTGATAGCTTGCTAGGCTTATTGTTAGACATTCCCGGAAAAAACTAAAGATGGTGTCAATGCCCGTAAAGACATGGAAGAAATGGGAATACGTAAAGAGCTTGCCCCTGTTGAAAAAGGTAATCGTATTTATCTGCCACCTGCATGTTACACAATGTCAAAGGAAGAGAAAAAAAAGTTTTGTAAATGTTTGCATGATATTAAAGTTCCATCTTGTTATTCCGCAAACATTAAAAGGTTGGTGTCGATGAAAGATTGTAAACTGCTTGGTATGAAGTCTCATGATTTTCATGTTTTGATGACACATATGATTCCTATTGCTGTCCGTGGATTACTACCAGAGAGTACACGACACACAATCACAAAACTTTGTTTGTTTTTTAACATGATTCACTCGAAAGTTATTGATCCCCAGGAATTGGATGCATGGCAAAAAGAAATCATAATCACACTTTGTGAACTAGAGATGTATTTCCCGCCATCCTTTTTTGATGTGATGGTTCACCTGGTGATCCATATTGTTGAAGAAATCAATGCTTGTGGTCCGGTATTTTTGCGTTACATGTACCCTTTTGAAAGATACATGGGTTTCTTAAAAGCTTATGTAAGAAATCATTATCGGGCTGAGGGTAGTATTGTAACAGGATATGCTTCCGAGGAGGTAATTGAATTCTGTACGGGATATGTAGAAGGTGCTAAAAGTATTGGTCTGCCACAATCTCGTCACTCCGGCAAACTATATTATTATATAGATAAATATATAATGAGTTTTTGGATTTAATACTTGTGGTTAAATGTTGATTAAAGGACGCACAAAGGCTAAGGGAGGATTATTTCAAGGTGCTAGGCAACAAAGTCAAACAGACATGTCTACCACTCAAAGGTTAGGGGTGGTTTGCGATTATAGAGGGGTGGACTCAAGCCCTAGTATCCGTGGCGCGAGTGATGTTGGTGGATCCCATATTCATTATCCACCTATAGAGGTACTTATATTTATACATTGTTTTATGTATAATGTTGGTTTTAAAAATGTTGTCTCGTTTTGTAGGAGCTTGTTGAATGTGAATTGTTATTCCCGGGCCCTTCTATAAAAGAAAAAGTAGTCGGTTCGGGGCTTGTGTATCCTACTATGGATAGGTTATTAGATGAGGTTCAAATGGAGGATGGCTATGTGAAAGTCAAAGTAGATATCATCGATCCAAAATTCGAGAACAGTCCTCTCCCTCCAGTTTCATGTTATGACGAGGTTACAGATTTAGGTGATGCTCGTGGTAAATATGTTCAATGGCCACGTTTTGCAATAAAGGTAATTTCGGGTTTACGTAACATTTGTGGTTTATAGTTTCATGTTTATTGATTGTTTCAGACAATTGGTAAGTGTGTTGATTTGAATTAGGTTTATTTCGGGTTTACGTAACATTTCGTTAGGTTAAGTTCGGTTTTATTGTCATGAGTCTTTTAGCGATTTTAGAAGTTTTTTTTTTGGAATTAGGTTTTAAGGGTAATTCAAAGGATGGGCTCCTAATACAATCATATGATTCTCACATATTTGACAAATGAAAGAAAATAATGAATGTTTTGTTAAATTGTAGCTTTTGAACACAGAGACAACTCCCCAAAACCAAGACTTGACACAACAATTGGAGGACGTCACATGTTATGAGCCACAGGTTAGTGGTTTGGTTACTTTGGTCCGGGTAATATATATTTTATATTAATTTTATTTTATATTGCAACAATTTCGTTTGTTGTAGTTTGAGCAACCTGATGAACTAAATCAAACTCAACATTATCATATTGATCCGACTACTATAGAAAATTTTGATGACGAGGTAATCAACAACTCAAATTCTCATTATATATATATAAAACAATGCACAAATAATTAGTTTTTCAATTAATGTAGTTTGTTTCTGGCGCATTTTTTCCCGATCAACATGATGTACACATGTCCGAACGACTCGATGCAATGGTAATCAACAACTCGAACATGTTATATGTGTGTGTATATGTGTGTATATATACTCTTAAAAGCGTTTGTTTAATTATGTAGTTCGATGAAGAACCTCCCGCTCCAAAGTTGTCAAAGGCTGAACAAAAAATACAAAATGCCTTGTTGAAGATAAAAAATGAGTGGCCTGAAAATATTAAGTTATGGGCTGCACGATTAAAGGATCTCTTTAATGGAAAGATGAACATTGAGATTAATGTGCCTAAGGAGATGTACCCGAAGACTTCGTCTGATATCGAAGTTGAATCCATCGAATATGAGGGGATGTTACAGTTTTTGGCGAACGGGTTGCTTGAGGCTAGCTTTTTACATTGGTGTCAAATGTAAGTTTTCTCTTATTATTTTTATTTCATACAATAAATTTATTTTTTAACACAGCTGAATTTTTAACCTTGTAATTTTTTTCTTGTTTGATATTAGATATTTGCATAAGACAATATTTTATAAATTTGCTCCAGAAGACCCTAAAGTTGCCTACTTCAATATCCACAAAATAACTGGAAAAGAGTGCGAGGAAAATTTTGCAAGTGTAAAAGAACACTTGTTAAGTGTCTACAAACTTAAAAAGGGCACAAAATATTTTCTTGCACCCTTTTTTTATAGGTAATATATATGTTATTGTTTTTTAGTAAATTCAAGTTAATTTTCTTTATTTTATTACACTACTTTATACCTTTCTTTTTTCTAGCGCCCATTGGGTTTTGTTTATCGTTTCCCCCAAGGAACGAAGTGTTTGGATTTTGGATACGATTTCGGTTAAGGCCAACAAGGATAAAGATGATTATCCTCTTTCGAGAGCAATAGAATCTTCTTTTGGAAGTGGACTTACATGGACCATGGTTCAAGTATGTTATCAGTATTATTAACTCTTATGTTATACAATTAAGTGATTATTTTAGTAATTGATTTTTTCTTTTAAATTTAATGCAGTGTAAGCAACAAGACGGGTCTTGGGAGTGTGGGTTCATGGTGATTTGGTTTATGGTCCAGTTTGTTTTAAAGAAGCGATTTCGTTTTCCAAACAATGTAAGTATTACTTTTAAAATTTACCTATCTTGACTTTAGTATGTTGGGGTTATCGATCCGAGTTTAAGGTTGTATTATTCAGGTTTTATGTTTCTTTTTGGTGTTTCGGGTTAACTAATATATGATATTTGATTTCTTTTTAGATTTAGACCGAGACAACAAGCGTAACACAAGAGGAAATCGACATGTTGGTTGAAAACATCATGACGCGGTTTTTTAAGTGTAAGAGTGCAGGTTGGTTCAATACACCATGATGGGTTAGGTTAGTGTAGTTATTTGAACTACTTTGGAAGATGGGTTAGGTTAGTGTAGTTATTTGAACAACTTTGGAAGTTATTATGTTTAGAACAACTTTTGTAAACTTTGGAAGTTATTATGTAATCAAGAGGTTCTATGATGTTTGCTGAGTTTTGATTGTTTTAGTTTTGATTGTTTTAGTTAGTTCTGGGTGTGTATCCATTATCTACTATTTTGAGCCAACATTTTTTATTTAGTCATTATTTTCTGTATATGCAGCCATTATTTTGAGCTCTCACCCATTATTTTGAGCTAACATATAGCCATTATTTTGAGCTAACATATAGCATTATTTTGAGCTCTCCTATTATTTTAATTATTTTAATTGATAACATAATTATTTTTTTTTGGGCGGTTATACCACCGCTCAAAAACACAAAATCACAAATTATTGGGCTGTTTTTTGGGCGGAATTTGTATTATTTTGAGCGGGTTTTTAACCGCTGAAATTAATTAAACATTTTTTCCTGCGACATTTGTTTAGGCGGTCACAAAACCGCTTAGAATCTTCATTTTCACCGCCTAAACAAATCATTTTTGTAGTAGTGTTATATATATATATATATATATATATATATATATATATATATATATATAGGGTTAGGTTAACGTACAATGGCTCTTATCGTATAATATGTATGTGATCATCTCAGCCATTCGATCTGGTGCGAATTCACTTTTGAACATGTGATTTGTGCTGAAAACCCATCCTGTGAAATTGATTTAGGTGCCAACATGCGATTTTCAACATGTTTTTTTATAACTTGCGATTTCACAATATCGTACGAGCGTACGCTAAGCCCTAATTGTACGTTACACTTACACTATATGTATGTATGTATATATATAGTGTAAGGTTCATTGGGGAACACTAAAAAAATGGGGAACTGACTCAAACGAACTCCGATTAGCTTTAGGATTTAGCTTAGGGTTTAGATTTAGGGTTTAGGGTTTAGCTTTATGGTTTAGGGTTTAGCTTTACGGTTTAGCTTTAGGTTTAGCATTTAGGGTTTATAGTTTAGATTTTACGGTTTAGATTAGGTTTTAGCCTTAGTGTTTAGCTTTAGGGTTTAGAGTTTAGGAATTAGGATTTAGGGTTAAGAGATCCTAGTTAGGGTTCGACGAGCCGGTTCTAACGCCGTTGGAATGAGTCCAATCGGAGTTCGTTTGAGTCAGTTCCCCGCTGTTCCCCACTTTTTTAGTGTTCCCAAATGAACCTTCCCATATATATATATATATACACACACTAGGTTATCACCCGGGAATACTCCCGGGTTGTGAATCTTTATATCTAAAAAATAAATATACATCTATATATATTAATTAATAAAAATATACCATGTAGTTGTGAATCTTTATAACCCGGGAACTTCCCGGACAGAAAAAATCAATTTATAATCTAATTATGTCATTAAATAAATTAAAAGACATGTTTTCAAACGTTATTAAGTGTTTAAATAAATAAGTTAAAATTTGGTGTCAATACTATGCGGTACCAATGTTGAAATTAAAAGATATGTTTTCAAACGTTATTTGCCGTAAAGTAACACTATTTTTCCATGGGGCGCCTCCTTCCTTTTCTTTACATATGCATCCCTATGCTATGCTATGCTATGCGATACGGTACCGGTTAAGCCAAAGCACTTATGAAGAAATGAGTTGAGCCAAACCACTTTTTTTACCATAATCCCAAAGAAATAAAGGCACTTATGTTTTTACCTTTTTTAACCGAAACCCGATTACCAAACCTGACCCAATGCTACCTAAACCGAGTATTTAACACAATTGTACATGAAGCCACACATGACCTAAGTAAAAACATAACAAAAACTTTCCACAACAAAACTTTTAAACACATTAAAAGAAGATAATTGAGATATATTTCCTTTTTTAAACAACCAACAAATCAAATTTTATTAAAAAACATATTAGCATTGTGCTAATCCACATCCAAAAACAACCAGACAACAAACTACATCATAGACCCAAAAAAATTAACACGAAATTTCGCCAGTTTTTCCATGATAAACCAACGGATTTTGACTGATGTTTAACCCATAGGTACGCCAAAACTCTAATTTCCTACTTTAAACTCTCCACCTTAGGTTGTTTACGGTTGAAGATAATATTGTTTTGACTTCGCCAAATACACCACACGACCGTTAGAATAATGGAGTAATAATATATCAAAAATGTGTTTTGATACATTACTTTACTATAAGTAATAATATATCAAAAAATTGTTTTAATATATTAATTTCTCAACACAATAAGTAATAATATATCAAAATATTATGAAAGCATAATAATTCATCCATAAGGTACCAACTTATAAAGCAACACTTTAAAAAGAATTAGTAATGGAATAACTTTTAAAATAAATAACACATGAACATAGTAGTTTTAAGAGTTTTGTTTTAAAAAATCAACAATCTCCTAGCCTTTTCCATCATCTCCATCAATGTATTGATTCTAGAAGTTGCACCTCACGTGATGCATCACCACCTACTTAATGCGTTTTCAAAAGTGCTTTGCTCGCCTCACTAATAGGGCATCAATTTCTAAATCAAGTTTGAAGTCAACTAAAAGCTTTAATATATTATGAAAAACAATTGTGTTCCTTGCTAAATCATGCTCCATTTAAGAACCTCTATATTGTGAAAATTCCTAAAAATAATGTACATAAAAAATATTGTATTATACACAATAGGGTCAAAAAGTCTAGATGGTCTTTTGACCAAAAAAGTTCATTGATCCATACAAAGATGACTTCAAAGGTAGACTTATAATTCACATGCCTTCCAAAAGCTAATACATCTCAATCTTTTGTTAGCAAACCGAACCCTGTGATACACGTCTTTGGGTTAATAAAAAAAATTAAATGAAAAAGTCATATAAAATAAATGCATAACGTATTTATCATTTTTTTATTAAGAACTTCATATCAAATTTACATTTACATTCATAACAGATAGGCATGAATATAAGGGATAGGAAGAAACATTTATTAAGAACTTCATATCAAATTTACATTTACATTCATAACAAATAGGCATGAATATAAGAGATAGGAAGAAACATTTGGATCACCAACGGCATCAAAAAGGTGTTCTTAGGAGGTTTAAAGGACAATCTTGAATAAAATCTGGAATATGAAAAACCTAACGCTAAGCTATACAATATGTCGATAACAAACTCTTAAAATTTCATAAGTCAATTATGTATTTACTTTTGCCAAAAATCTCGACTTATTTTAATGGACAAAGTTGAGCACCATCTATAATTCAGGTTCCATACTTCCCTATTGCTTTAACCATGACTTAAGCTCACAAGTTCTCAACTTAGGAATAAATTGACCAAAAGAAGAGTGGGGCATTATCATTGCATTTTCTACTTAACCCCTCATATGTTTTTTACTTAACCCCAAACCCCCTTGGACATGTCTAGATAACCAAAAATACGAAACATCAAAACAACTTAAATCTATACCATGTCATTTTACATAGAGTCTATTTCATATGTTTTTAAAGAGTTAATTGCCCGGATGGTCCCTGTGGTTTCACGCTTTTTCACGTTTAGTCCCCACCTTTTGAAAATAACATGTATGCTCCCTATGGTTTGTCATTTTGTTACTCGGACCATCCGGGTAACAAAATGACAAACCATAGGGAGCATACCTGCTATTTCCAAACTAACTGACATCTACTCAGGGACTATCCGAGTAACAAAATGACAAACCATAGGGAGCATACCTGCTATTTTCAAAAGGTGGGGACTAAACGTGAAAAAACGTGAAACCACAGGGACCATCCGAGCAATTAACTCTTTTTTAAATAAACATAATATAGTGTATCATTTAAGCAATTGCATCATTGAAAAGATACATTCAATGCTTTTTTCTAGTTTGACATATAAATTGAAAGACTATTACTGTAATACTTCTAGCAGGAGTTTCGTAACCAATAACCTCGACTTCGTTTTAGATCCATTGAAAAAACAATCATCTCTTAACGAAATATGTTCGGCTTCAATTATGTCATGCCATCCAACAACACCGTACCTATAAGAAACAAAATATATGAACAAAAAATTTATTAGTAACATTTATAAAAATACATTTAAAACAAAAGCATTCTAGATGAGGATACAATAAAACAAAAGCATCCAAGGTTTAGCTGCATCTCCCAAGCTCTTAATTTCATTTACAAACAAAATAATACACATAACAAATTAATCAATCAGTTAACAATAATAAATAACAAACATCATAAACATAAACAGAACAAACAATTTTATCAAATCACTTACTTCCTTTCGTCAACAAATAATCCTTAAACAACTAAAACATCTTTTCCTTAACCTCATTACAATAAAAAAACAAATTTTGTAAACCATATATGACGCATTAAAAATACATATTATCGGGTGGGAACATAATCCAAACCTTAAAACAATAAAAAAATCATATATAAGGTGTGTGTGTGTGTGTGTAAAAGCACCTGCGCTTCGCGGCGGAGTAAATTTTTAACGGCTACAGGGGACATTTAAATGATATTTATATACATTATGGCACAGCAAAATGTTTAGAGGGCTCTTTAGTTTACATTAAATGTAGGAACCCTAATTATTAACCACCCGCTTTAATTCATAAAGTTAATTAGAATTTCCAAACTTGTAGATTTAGGAATTGCTAGAGATATCCTACCAGGTCTTTTCGAAATTAGAAGCACGGAGTGGTTCTTTTACATATATTTCCATAGCTTGTAGAAATGAAGATGGAGCCTACCATATTTATAAGGAAATGGTAAAGACATAATAAAAAAGTTATACAAAACCATATAAGCATAATTAATCATACCTGCTCAATCTTAATTAACTTTTTGACCAAGGCTGACTCAAGACTTCAGATCTTAATTAACTTTTTGACCAAGGCTGACTTAAGACTTCTGGAGGCCCCAAGCAAATTCTAAAACTGTGCCCCTTAAGTATTACGTTTTTTTTACCTTTCGAATTGATCCAATGTATAACTTTTGATTTTGACCCAATTCATAACTTTTTATTTCAAATTGTCATGATATTTTTTTGGTTAAAAATATATAAAGATCAATAATTAATATAAGAAACTTAATAAAAAAACCTACAATATAAACTGTGAAAACAAAAGTTGAGAGAATGCTCAACATAAAGATCAATAATCAATATAAGTAACAAACAATGATTGATATAAATTTACATACCTGTGTAGCCAAAAATTGAGAGAATGCTCCCTAGTTCTTTTGTCTTAACTCTAAACTTACCCGCATCTCAATACCATGTGTCGATATCTATCCACAATTTCATCAACCTACACATGAAAAGTTCACAAGCAAAAAAAATGTTCAAGTCAAATCAAACAAAAGCCCTGAGACAATTTAACTTCTACATCAAAAACTAATTTCAAATATCAAAGTATATCATTTTATCACAAACTTCAATTAGGCAATTAGGGAATATCTAATAAGTGGATTGTCTACTGTTGGTACTGACAGACAAATGCACAACCTCGGTTCCGTCCTTGATCATGAAATAAACAACTGATGGAGTTGCTCGTGCTCCTTTAGCACTCTGAATAAGTTATAATGAACAGTAGAAATTAAAACTCTTAGGTCCTTCAAACATTCAAAATACATATCATACTTTGCCCTCCGTGACTGGAAGACATGAATAGAAAGTGTACTTCATATGGGAGAATAAAATGATGCAATTCAGTGATAATTTGAGTGAAAGGTTAGGGTTATGTCATGAATGATCAAGCAAAACGAACAGCAACATAATGCACAATACACATACCCAGCACAACGTACAATCGGGTAACGCACACCTTGGTTGATTACTGATATTATATAAATATATTATAGAACTAAATTAAAACATAATACTCGAAGTAACGATTGTAAGTACGTGTACTTTTCTAGGACTATAATATTATAGTGATGCCACCAATTATTTTAACAATGGTTAGCATGCACCTTGTTGAATACTCGATATACACCAATTCCCAATTTACAACTCTTTATTCCTAATTCAGTTAAGCTCAAACACAGAGCCCAGATCTTCTGTTAGGCTTTAGTTTCTATGCTAAAAAGGTCATCACCTTAAATAAGTATCCTAGATCCACCTCTTATCAATGAGGGGGCCCACAACAAATTAAATTATAAGCACAATTTGTCAACAATTATTGTATTAACCCATAAAACAACAAATCTTTTCATATCACATCTCATTAACTTTCTTTGTATTTTAAAACCAAGTTAATATTTTACAAAAACTGTATCAGAAAAGCAATCTAGCATCTTCACAAGAAACTGGAGGTTTAAGTGGAGTATGCTTAACCAACTGATATTTAAATGTCGTTTCTCTAAGTATGGGAGGGATTTAAGTAGATTTCTTATTCATCTTAAAGGTCCCATAACAAAATTTGTGCTATGTATAGCAGATTACATGGTACTGGATGGTGAGGATATTAATCATTGGATTACGTTCTTGTCCCGAAAAGGAATTGAGAAATTCACTCATTTGAATTTTCGTCCAACTCATTTTAAGTTGCATGCCCATCTTTTTTCTTGTCTAGACTAAACTACGATTTTTGCGTAAGGTTGCATATCACTCCTAAAATCAAACAAAGCTATGATCAAACAATACCTTTTCAAAGTTAATAGGTCATTCAAGTAACAACCACCAAATTAACTATATACCAACAGATGGAGAGACCGTGTTTATGTGTGTGATAGAGATAGCATAAGTAGTTTGACAATGACGAAACTAAAGTACGTAAAAACATGTCATCGTTGATATTTTATTTGTTTCATTCCCAGTAGTTAATAATTCTACTATGCTCAATACCATGAAAAATAAAAAAAAAGAAATAAACATGCCTTTTGATGAGAATTATGTCATTTCCCTTCCTTCCACGACCTAATTTGGCCATCTTTTGTGGTCCCAAATCGTCCCTCAATTAGACCATCTTTCATCGTCCTGAATCGTTCCTTGAAAGACATGAACAAATCCCAAAAACAAATTAATGAGAACAAAGTAATATTATTATTTATAACACAATTTATAAACTAAAAAACAAAGTTAGATTATTAACCGATTTCTTTGAATCTAAAGAAGTGCAGTCTTCATCATTTACTCTAGCGGCCAGGGTTTGTGTACCTGGAGAAGACATTGCCGTCACGTGCCATAAGCAAGGCAGCAAAAGCTGACAACTTATACATATTTTTTTCACGAGTTAAGCAACCTCGGGTTTAGCTAGAATCGAAAACCCCTAGTTGCAACGCTTGACTTAACACATAGTTGCAACGCTTGACTTAACACATAGTTGTAAGTAAAATGCTTCACTATTCGTCAGCTTAAAGGTGATCCAGTTCAGCCGGTTTTAATGAAAATTCTAGAGCAGACCTCTAACTACTACGGTTTCTGAAAATGACAAACCAAATTGGGTGGGTTGGTTGGGTCAGCCAGGCCATCAGAAAGGGTTCAGTGTGGCGGTTTGAACCGGCCTTTCTAAATCAAAATCCTTAGTTTGTAACTTTGTATTAATTTTTTCTTAAATGATAAAGATGGTTTTCATGAACATTATCAGTATGCACAAATAAATATTCCAAAAAACGGTCGGTTCATTTTACATATCCGGGGCCAAGTTTCATATGATGAACGGAACCATTATTCCCGCTTTTCCAAATAGTAAACCGTAAAAACTTCAAACATGCCAAACCAGTCAACTTGCTGGTCGGTTCAGTAAGTTTCAACAGCTAATGACTATCACTACGTCAAATATCCAAAACTATTGAAAATCTGAAAAAACCATATAAAGTCTACAATAGGTAACCAAACCTCGTGTTAGCACCACAGTCACCGACCTAGGAAGAAGACCCTCAACCAAGCCAACATGCAAATGGTACGTAACAACAAACCGCCAGTCCTTCACATCACCAACACAAATTGCCAAAGGGCTAGTATGCTTACGCCCTTTATTCTCATTTATCATATTAACCGCCTCTACGTTACTGCACCAACACCCAAGCAAAACAACAAACAATCATCATCCAAAACCAACAATTCACTCACACAAGCAAAACGTCGAACAGCTGGTGTGCACCCACAAAACTAAAAAAAAAACACAACTTTATATAATAAGTACATGTCCTGGTTGGGGACTACTAAGATTTAAGAGAATGAACACCAAGCTTATAACTAAGTTGTAAAATTGATGGTGATTCATCTTATTGAGATGCTTCAATTTTCTGTTATAATAAAATAATAATTGTTACCAATGTGAGAAGACATCATACTTTTCATGCTCAACATTATTCGAAGTAGAAAAAATCTCAGTTAAACAAAAGGCTACAAACCAAATTACAATTACATTACAATTACAATTACAAATAAAATATAAACTTTAAATTATAAACAGTATAGCGAATTCTTTTTGCCTAAATCAACCTATTCATCAAAAAAGGGTCATGTTGTCACCCTAAGATTTTAGTGGCTGCCAAACAATAAAAAAGATGAAAAAACACTCTCACCCGGAAAGCAGTTGTTCCAACTATCTCTAGAGCAGTGTCGCCAGCATTACCAAACCTGTTCACCCAGTCTGTAACATAACCACAATTTACAATTAACAATTAAACCAAACTTAAAACTAAACGTCAAGTCCATTTTCAAATAGAAAAAATGAATCACCTGGAAGTTTAGGGACACCAGTCTGTCGCAAAATTCGTCGCAGAAATGATTGCAATTCTTTAGAACATATTAACGTCTGTGTTCCCAAGAACAAACGACTCCCGATATGTGTACATGGAATTTCTCCCAAACAAACACTTAGAAACCTCATCGGTTTGGGCTGCTTCTAATCTACCTTCCAAGTTAGCTAGATCACCAACAACAACCTCTAAAGTCAGAATATATAGAAACTCAAAATATAAGCTCAATATGAAAATGTTATTTAACAATACAACGCTCAAGGTACCTGCCCAATTTTAAAATAAGATATGATTACAGAGTATTATCCAACGACACCTCGGTTTGGTCAATCAATGCATGCAGACCTTCAACCTACATAATAATCGAATCAAAACCATGAGAACAACATCCAATGGAAAAAAAAATAAGTTTACCCTTACTCAAAAGATTAAGCCAATATTGTCTACAACCATGACTCAAAAACATCATATATAAACATACTGTTGGCGCATATATCCATTCACACACAAGCGGAGACACTTTTTTTTGCAGGCGATCGTTTTTCTCTAATAATAACTTGTTCATAGTAGATAGTTTCTTGTTAACTGTCTGAAGGCTAAAAGATTCTTTCCTTTGCTTCTATCGACATGTAAACACAAAATTATATAACAATTATAAATATTAAAAAACAAAATTATATGCATTCAATTTCCCCTTTTATTCTAAACTAAAAAAATGTGAAATCACTTGTTCTCCCTAATTAGTTATCACATATGAGATTCAAAGATCCATATTCTCTATAAATCTAAACACAAAAAGTAGATCATAGACAAAAAAAACTAACCTCAGTTGTCCGACCAAAAAGCATTCCATGTTCAGACACCATCAAATGAATAGTCCTTCAAGCCCTCGAAAAAACACGTGCAGGTAGAATTCTTTCAGTACTTATCATTAAAATACTTCTTGCTAACATGAATCCGTTATGGAACAACGACAAAGATATGAGGTAGATTATATGCGAAGAAACTAAACAACATCAGAAAGAGAAATCAAAAGAATAAAATTAAAAACTACGCTAAGAAAAATAGATTGAAGGATAAAAAACACATACCTTCAATAGCGGAAGAAGATCCGATTAGAGAGATTAGAAATTGCCTGGAAGTGACAGCTAGATCGAATTATCCTAGATGAACGAATCACAAAACAAATCTAAAATAGTTGATGAAGAAATCAAAACAACATACCTTCGATTTTCAAAATTGTTTAGAAAAGAAACCTTGAATCAGAAATCGTGAATGGGATTTAGGCAAGATCGATGGAATCAGAATCGCTTTTTGAAAGTTAGGGTTTCAATTACAAATAAAGATTGATCCACTCTTCAATTCTGTATCGCAATCGTAGAAACAAAAGAAGAATAAGAAAAAAAGAATCCAGCAATGATGCTAATAACATTCGAATCAATATTTTATAAAAAGATAATCTACATAATCTATATAACATAAACACAACAGATATAACCTTGGATCTTGTTGAGATAATCAAGAAGATTAATTTAGGTCACAGCGAAGAGAGATGTTAATCGCCGACAGAAGAAGGATGCACGCTCTTCTTTAGACTGAAGGAGTGGGGCGTCCTCAAAAGAGGGCGTCTTGCGACACGTGGCGTTTGGGGGCGGCTTGGGGCGTCCTCAAAAAAGGGGGCGTGGTGTTCATGGCAACTCAAGATGCCACCAAGACCTCTGATTGGTTGATTTGTTTGAAAAGGGGGGGAGTTCTTGGAATTTTGTGCCAAAAGTTGATAAAGTGTGAGAGGAGGGGCGACGAGAAGAGGATGGGCAAATGGAAGTTGCTATGGAGGTTGGGCAAGGGGCGCGGTGTTCATGGCAACTTGGGGGCGACTTGGGGTGGGAGTCGCCCCACTCCCCTCAGTCTTAGGGTTTGGAGAAAAAGGAAAGCGTGAATTGAGAGAAAGGATTTATAGGATCCATATTGTTACTCGGTTTCTTTGAAAACCCATATATCCTACCCCGAATGTAGCTGGATCCCGCGTCAAAGTGATTTTATTTATGTATTGAGAATTGAGAATGGTTTCCCTCATAAACTCACAAAACACCTCAACCATATATTGCCACATCATCAAAAATGGCCAAAATCACATGCCACCTAGCCCAAATCAATCTCATATATATATATATATATATAGGGGGCCGCTAGAATGAGAACCACCCCGAGTTATGAGAACCGCGAGAACCACACCCCGCGGGGGGGCGTTGACCACCATTTTTTTTTACAACTAGATGTGTATATTTTAAAAACATTCGTAAAAAAAATTTCAAACGGCGCGGCCGAGGGGTAGTTTTTTACACCCAAAGTTTGGTGTTTTTTTTTCTTTTTTTTCCTTTTTTTTACAAACTTTGGGTGTAAAAAACTACCCCCTCGGCCGCGCCGTTTGAAATTTTTTTTTACGAATGTTTTTAAAATATACACATCTAGTTGTAAAAAAAATGGTGGTCAACGCCCACCCGCGGGGTGTGCTTCTCGCGGTTCTCATAACTCGGGGTGGTTCTCATTCTAGCGGCTCCCTATATATATATATATATATATATATAGGGAGAAGATCATGCGAGAACCACCGCTTATTGCGAGAACCGCGAGAACCAATGTGAACACAACCAAAAATGCCTAAAAATAGCTAAAAATCACACAAAAATTTATTTTTTTTGATATTTTTTATAGAAAAATCGTTACTTTTCGAAGCCAAAAAAAAATATTTTTTTTGGCTTCTAAAAGTAGCGATTTTAACATAAAAAATATTAAAAAAAAATTTAGACTTTTTTTTTTTTTTGATTTTTTTAGATTTTTTTTTAGGTTTTTTGGGGGTTTAGTTTTTAGCATTTTAGCTTGGGGGGGGGGGGGGTTTAGGTTTTTGGGGGGTGGGGGGTTTAGGTTTTGGGGGGGGGGGGGGTTAGGTTTTTTGGGGGTTTTAGTTTTTAGCATTTAGCATGGGGGGGGGTAGGTTTTTTTTTTTGGGGGGGGGGGGGGGGTTAGGTTTTTTTAGCTATTTTAGGTTGTGTTCACATTGGTTCTCGCGGTTCTCACAATAATGGTGGTTCTCGCATGAGCTCCTCCCTATATATATATATATATATATATATATATATATATATAGGGGAAGGTTCATTTGAGAAGAAAATTTTATTGAGAAGAAAAAAGAATAAAAGGGTATAATTGTAAAACATTAAATAGTTTTTTTTTCTCATCTCATTTATTATTATGTTTGACTAATTAATTAGTCATTAAGACTGTAATCCTCCACACTAAATATTTTTGCCTACACACATCAAAAGTTATCCTACACATTTCGAAATTTATCTTACACATATTAAAATTTATCCTACACAACTCGTAATTTATCCTACACGCCTCGTATATATCCTACACTTTAAATGAATTTTTATTTTTATTTTTTGTGAAAAAAATATATCTTAAAAATAAGTTACAAATTTAATATAGTTAGTTATTAAAGATGAAACTACCAATTAATGATGTATGTAAGTTTACTAATATACCCTTATAGTTACATTAAGTAAAAATATTAAATGAAGTCTAATGAAGCATTCCTATTGGTTGATTGTAGGTCCACCCGGAGGATCGAGTAACCTCTATTCCCTGTTTTCCGACAAACCCGAAAGTGCGGAATCCAAACGGGTAAGTTAAACCAAGTTACGAACACAAACACAAAGATTCAACGATTAACACTCCATTGAATTAACGCGTATGAAACCGTTACAAAGCAATGTTTACAAGATAAACCTATAAACTCTCAGTTGTGTGTGTGTTCTCTCCGAAATCTATTCAGACTTCTCTAACTGTGTTATGTCTGTTGTCTGTGTATATATACCAACATGTTAACGAAATTATGTGGCCCACGAAAACACATGGACGAAATCGAAGATCTGGACGAAATCCCTTGATTTCGTCCCATAGTGTTTTCGTCCCATTTGGTTTTCACCAAAAGGGTTTTCACCAAACATGGATTTCGCCCAGTATAGTGTTTTCGTCCAACGTCATGGGCTCGGACTCAGACTTCTCATGAATGGGCTTTGACTTGGCATGAAGGACTTCTTCAAGTTGTTGGGCCTTGTCAATGGGCTTCTTCAATGGTGGGCTAAACAACTAACAGACAACATAAACATATAACACCTAAACACATGAATGTAATCTAATATGCAAACTGCACACACGCAGTTGCATTTACATTAGACGTTACGAAGTCAATCGCATACCGAGTCAAGACAGGAGGTTGTCTTGACTACGGCCTTCACTTCGTTGCCGAGTCGAACCGAGCCGTATCCACTTAATATGTATCAACAAACTCCCCCTTGGATGCTGCTCGCGAGGTTCGTAATCTCGTTCTCCATTTCTTGATGGTTCATTCTCTCGGAAAGGATCTTCAAAGGCTTCACGTGTTGAAGTAGAAAGTGTATCAACAAACTCCCCTTTTCATTTAGGAAGTGTATCAATAAACTCCCCCTTTGATTATGCTGTGAATCTTTTGATTTTCGATACTTGAGATCCTTGTGGTGTTGATGATTGATCAGCAGCAACTCGATCATCTTTATCATTTGAGTGCCTTCACGTCGTGTCTTCATTCCGCAGCTTGTCATCGAACATGTTCTCCTCGCCTTTAGCATCTGCACATGCAAGAAATCTAAAGCGTAATGAGAACAACTGCTTGGAATATAGTTAACATTAAACAAATAACACACATGTGACCATTTTTTTAACTACCGTCCGACAGTTAGTCTGAAAAGTTAACAGATTTTTCAATTTCGATTATTAACTTTCAAAACTTGCAAACTCTGACCGTTTATGAAGATTCAGTCGTTTTGGTTTTCAATCAGATTTCAGGTAACAAAGCCTTGAGTTCCAACATCGGTTAATCAAAACTAAAGCAGAAATAAAATCTTTTTGACTTTTATAAAGTTTATATTAAAACACACCTAAAATCTTTTTGGTATTTTGAATATTTCAAACTTAAAGACTGAAAGCAGTAAATAAATATATATAGAGTTGCAGAAACTAATAAAAGTAAATATATACAAACTTTCTTTTTGCGAGTTTCGAGGGTAAGAGAATCATATCAGTGTACGGTCACGCCAAAACGCTCTTGTTGTTCATTTAGTTAACATTTAGATAAGCATCCTATAACAATTATCGGTATTGTTATCCACATAAGCTCAACTTATCATATGTAATCATGGCGAGAGGATACATTAAGGTATGATTTATAATTACCGACCGGTGTTCATCCACATCACGACACATTCCCGTATCAAGGTATGCACGAGAGTTCATCTTACTGGTGAGTATACCATTTATCATCTGTTTTGACGTATAAAAAGATGTGAGTAACTCACTTATTTTGAATTGAAAACAAGCCCTATGTGATAGAATCACTTATTGATGAGGAACTTGATTTTCAGATGCATGAAGGGCACAGGAGCAAGTCGGTGAATAGGTCAGTACAAATGTACAACAAAGAGACGAACTTGACTCCCGGATAAATGTGATATATTATCACTTATTTTGTGGACATATGATTGTTGATCACTTATTGAGGTCGTATGCAGTATGTACACGTATTTATGATATCATGGAAGATCTAGACTTCGTCTCTGTTTGTTTAGGTAAAAGAAACAACCATGATACCCAGATGATAAACAGCATAAAGACCACATATCTCAGAACCTCGGCAATCCCTCAAACGAAATTTCGGTACTAAGACCATATGCCAATGAGTGGTTCCCACCTGGTCTTCAGTCGATTTAAGTTTATATCACCCTGCACACTTTAAGATGATTGTGAGCCTACCGATACATCTTATATAGAGCTGCTTAACATTTTTCGTTTTGCATTTCAGTTTAAAGAGGTTTCAACAGACCACTGATGTACTATCAATTTCTCTTTTGCTCGCCAGGATACTCATTTTTGTTTTTCTATTGTTTTTGCATTTTGAAATTTTTCGATGTTTTTGAATTTTCAAATTTGGATTTACTCCCCCTAAAATCAACAAATTAAAAATAAATTTTAAAAACACAAAGATATTTACAAAAACGATTTTCCGATGTAGATTACTCTTGCTTGACCTTAATGCCGTTTACCAATAATAAAAAGTCAAATCTTGATTTATCAAATGCTTTGGTAAAAAGGTCGGCACGTTGGTCATCAGTATGGACTTTAACAACATCGATTAGCCTTTTATCAAAGCAATCACGTATGAAGTGATACTTAATTTCGATGTGTTTGGTCTTTGAATGCTGCACAGGATTTCTAGTGATAGATAAGGCAGCAGAATTATCGACTAAAATAGGAGTAGTTAGGAATTCAAAACCGTAATCGTGCATTTGCTGTTGTATCCATAGGACTTGGGAGCAACAACTTGAGGCAGCAATGTATTCAGCTTCACAAGTTGATGTAGCGACACAAGTCTGCTTCTTGCATTGCCATGTTACGAGGTGAGTTCCTAAAAACTGGCATCCAGCCGTTGTGGATTTGCCGTCGATTTTGCATCCGCCAAAATCAGAATCACTGAAAGTGATCAAGTCAAAGTTATCATCCTTAGGGTACCATAGACCGGTGTCTGGGCAACCCTTCAAATAACGAAAAATCCTTTTTACAGCTGCAAGATGTGAGGCCTTCGGGTTCACTTGATATCTGGCTAGCAGGCATGTTGGATACATTATATATGGTCTTGATGCGGTGAGGTACATAAGGGATCCAATCATCGTGCAGTAGTATGAAGAGCTAACAACTTCACCCTTCAAGTCTGGATTGATTTCGTGATTTTGTTGCAGTGGGGTACCAATGGGCAATGTGTCGGACATCTGGAATCGGTTCAGAATGTCTTGGACATACTTCATCTGATGGATGAAAATCCCAGACTTCGTTTGTTGCACTTGCAAGCCCAAAAAGAAAGTCATCTCCCCCATAGCGCTCATCTCGAATTTATCCTGCATTACACGCTCAAAATCCCTACACATAACATTGTTAGTAGAACCAAATATAATATCATCCACATATACATGTACCAGTAGAAGATCTCCATCTTGTTCTTTTATGAAGAGAGTGCAATCGATAAGACCTCTATGAAAACCATTCTCCAGCAGATAATTCGATAAGGTTTCATACCAAGCTCGCGGTGCTTGATGTAAACCATAGAGAGCTTTGTTCAGCAACCAAACCCGATCGGGATGGATAGGATCTTCAAAACCTGGAGGCTGTTCAACATACACCTCTTCTTCCACTAGACCATGTAAGAATGCACTTTTGACGTCCATCTGGTAAACCATGAATCCTTTGAATGAGGCATAAGCCAGAAAGATCCGAATTGCTTCCAGACGTGCAACAGGTGCATACACTTCGTTGTAGTCAATACCTTCAATCTGACGAAAACCTTGAACGACCAATCTTGCTTTGTTGCGAATAACGATTCCACGGTCGTCCTTTTTGCACTTATATACCCAACGGGTACCAATCTTCTTATAACCAGCAAGTTTCTCTACGAGCTTCCAGACACCAAGTTTCTGGAATTGTTGCAATTCTTCCTGCATAGCTTCAACCCAAGAGTTATCTTTCAAAGCGTCTTTCCAAGTCCTTGGCTCTTCCTGTGAGACATAACATGTGAAAGACCAATCGTTTTGTTGACCAGATTCTCGAATTGCCGCATACAAGCCTGCGTTGTTGTTGTTTCGCAACATGTTTCTTGTTTGAATGCCACTTTGTACATTACCGATGATGTTTTGTTGAGGATGGGTATTGTGAATCCTTTTTTCTGGATTATCTTGAACTGGAATATTTGTACCCAGATTGTTGAGATTTAGATCAACAACCAATTCAATACCCGGAACTGACGAAGAGGATGATGCAGTAGCTTCAGCTGTTATAGGGGCGTCCACTGGAGGTGTAGCCTCTGAAGTACCATGAACAGCTGATGTAGGAGCTTCTTGATCTGCATCAAGAAATTCTTCATCCTCTGAAGATTCGTTCAGTTCGGTTGCATCATGAAAATCCTCATTGTAGGGAGCATTATTGTTCACTGAAGATGGTTCTTGATTGACAATAATTGGACAAACCACCGGTGAATCTGTTGCGTTGTCACTCTCGAAAAACATCCTTGCCGCAACAGTTTCTTCAACTGCTTCAACATTGATTGAATTGAAAAAGTCATCGTACTCAAACATCCATGGTTGACCAGGACATTTGACTGGCAATATGTGCCTTTATACTCTGACTTCAGACCATTCCTCGACCCTTTTAGTCTGTAGATTCCAGACTCTTAAGTTCGGGGTGGCATAACCAAGAAAGTGACCTTCAATAGCTTTTGCCCCAAACTTTCCATTAGGATCAATCATTGTGCAAGGAGCTCCAAACGGTTCAAGATATGACAAATCTGGTTTCCGTTTGTGAAGAAGCTCGAGCAGGTCTTGTTGTGCCTTTTGACTGTAAGGACTTGGTTCATCGTGTAACATGCGGAGGCCACAGCTTCACTCCAGAATGGAATGGGCAACTTCGATTCTACCAACATAGTCCTAGCAGTCTCGATCAATGTACGGTTCTTACGTTCAGCGACGCCGTTCTGTTGAGGAGTGTAAGCCGCACTAAATTCGTGAAGAATACCTTTTGATGTGCAAAACTCCGCCATGGATTGATTTTTAAATTCAGTACCATTGTCGCTGCGTATCCGTCTAATCTTCAACTTATACAAATTCTCAATCTGAACGATCAAGTTTTTGATAATACCGAAAGTTGCACTCTTGTGAGCCATAAACGCCACCCAAGAAAATCTTGAATAATCATCCGTTATCACGAGGCAGTATTGATCATTCCTGATGCTTTTATGCTTGACAGGACCAAACAAATCCATGTGCAAACGTTCAAGAGGAACTGCCACCGTGTTAATCTTCTTTGTCAGATGTCGTTTCTTCGTTTGCTTTCCTTTTTGGCATGAAACACAGACGTCTTGAAGATGGAATTTTTTAAGAAGAACACCATTCACTAATTCATTCGTCACCAAATGATTCATTTTGCATAAGTGAATGTGACCCATACGTCTGTGCCAAGAGATAGAGTATTTTTCCGTGGCTTTTGTAATGAAACAAGTTGCTTGTGCAGTCGTTGTAATAGCTTGACTCATATCAAGGACATACAAATCATTTATCCTTGGAGCAGATAAGAGAATCCATTCTTTTGGAATCTTGAAGCCGGGTTTCAGTACGTAACATCCATTTGCATCAAAGTGTACTGAAAACTGCTTATCACAGATTTGTGAAACGCTGAGAAGATTGTGATCAAGCTGTTGTACAAAGTTGATCTTGTCAAAACTTACAACCCCGTTAGATACCATTCCTTCTCCCGTAATATAACCTCCTTTATCTCCAGCAAAAGCAACATAACCTCCTCTAATAGATTTAACGTCGTAGAGAAGCTTCATGTCGCCTGTCATGTGCCTGGATGCCCCACTATCAACAATCCAATGACTGCTGAAAGTTCCTCCTGGAACACCCTGCACATGTACTCACATGATTAGTTGGAGATGGGGACCTAAGCTTTTGTCGTCTTGGGTCTTCCATTTTCATCAACGTAAGTTACTTGAACTTCTCGATGTTGTGGAAATTGTGATGTTCCCCCTGATTCAATAACTGTTTTTGGTTTCCAGGTATGTTTTGTTTTACCAGTGTTATTTTTTAAAATCTTAACTTCATGATTGTCTGAAGTTTTTGAATCGTCTGGTTTGACAGAAACAGATGTTTTGTTAACCACGTCGGTTTTAATCGCTTTTTCAATTTTCTTGACCTGTTGGCGTTTCTGTTTCTTTTCCCTTTCTTTTACAAGACGGGGATCTGGTTTTGATGAAACAGATCGCTTGCGGTCAATTTGGTCACGGGGATCATCAACTTTGGCTTTTTGTTTATGAAGATATGGACAATTTCGAATGATATGTCCAATTGTGCCACATGAAAAACATGATCTACGTTCTACAAACCCCGTAGTATCATGTGATTGTCTTGTCGATGAACTTTGTGATCCCGAGGTACTAGGTTTTGAACTGTTTGGTTCGTTTCTTTTGAAAGAATTAACTTGAATGACATGATCTAAGTTAGATTTATTGGAAAATGTTTCAAGTTTATCTGTTCCCTTCGATTTCACAAAGTTCACTTTCTTGTCCTTTTCCTTGGTCTGTTTCTTTTGCCATTGAGTCGGTGAGTTTCTTTTAGGTTTGGTGTGATTTTGCTGCTTTTTCACTGTTGGTAATTTCTGATTGCCACATTGTTTTCTAACTTCAGCCTTTGGGATAGGAGGACACTGTGTTACCACAACGTGTGATCCTGTCTTTCCCAAAAACTTACTTATTGAATCCTCAAAAATTTTACTTATTAAAGATTGATTAACATTCTTAATAGGAAAATCTTTGTCAGAGTAGATTTTATCATCACCAACAAGAGTGTACAGCAAATTCACACTCTCAGAATTTTGTGAGGAAGTAGACGTGGACTCGGTCAGAACAGTCGTAGCAGGTTTTGCGGGAGGATCACACAGAATATGATTCTCGAGAGGTATGTCCTCTTCTTTGATTACCGCATCTGACTGTGCTGAGTCAGTATCATTAGATTCATCATCTGAAGAATCAGTATCCTCAACAATGATTGGAGGATCCTGATTTTGTTCAGCAGTTACAAATGTATCTGCTGACAGATCCGAATCTGATGATACTTCCGGTTTATATCCAAGTCCCGTTGCAAATTCCTCAATGTCTAAAGGAACAGATTCTTCATAATGAGTTCTAAACTCCACATCAGGCATGGCATCATAATTTTGTCTAACAGGTGGTGGACATTTCTTGTATCCAATGCACGTGACATCCTTTTTCTCTTTTTGTGTGCCAATGATGTGATCCAGCACATATCTAGAGTTTGAATAACTGTCTAGCTTAAGCCGGATCGCCTCACTTTCACACTTTGTACAGGCTAACTCTTTTTGCATGATCTCAAGACGATTGATATAACAGTTTATGTCAGTTTGTTTTCTTGAAACCATTTTTGTCAATTCGGTTTTATCTTTTCTTAAATTTTCAACCACCATTTTAAATTCCTTTTCATGGTTTTCATAAAACATGTTAGCCTCTTTGCATTTCGAGAGATCCACTATAAACTTTTGATTGTGGATATTTGTCACTTCATATTTGTTTTGCAAGGCCTCATGTTTGCTTTGCAAATCACACCACTTAGCATCTAAAGAAACATGTTTGTTTTGCAAGTCAAACAATTTAGCATTTAAAGCATCATGTTTGCTTTGCAACTCAGACATATTAGCATCCAAATCAACACATTTAACGCAATTATCATAATTAACAACAGTTGGTTCATCGACACATACCTGGCTTGATGAACCGCCGCCATTAGCCATAAAGGCTGAAAGAAGAGAAGAAGAAGAAGAAGAATAAGCAACTTGATCCACCAAAATAGATCTTCTATCATTCCTTGCTGCAGCTTCTCCTAACAATTCATCGATATCTTCATCGATTCTCCCACTAGATACATCATTAGAATAATCTTCACCCGAGGTTTGAGACTTCCTCATCTGAACTCCTTGAATGACCAGAACTCTTTACATCTGAAGATTCACCACCACTGGTAGAAGATTCTCCATCACTGGCGTGCTTCAAATCCTTAGCAGCTTCAGCAAAACAAGCTGCTCCTGTTGGTGCACTACATCTGTCGACTTTGTCTTGTATCGAGTCTTACATTGTATGGTATAGATTAGGGCACGTGTTACGAGAAAATGTGATAATGTATGAGTCTTAGATGGAGGTTTCGCTTATATGTCATCTGAAGGTTTCGCTTATGTGGACACATGAGGTTTCGCTCATGTGTCATGTCCATTGGAGCGAAACCTCAGCATCTATAAATAGGGTCTTATGAGCGAAACCACATAACTGTTGCCTTGTATTCCATACCGAAGCTCTGCCGGTGTGAAGAACTGCTTGTAATCGATTGTTAATCAATACAATTAGCAGATTTAGTGAAGAATCAGTTGTTTCTACTTTGTTTCTTGTTATTCCGCACCTGAAACAGAGAAGAACACCTTTGAACGACTCGTTCGGGCAAGATCACGATCCTACAAGTGGTATCAGAGCTCAGGAGGAGGAGTTCTGCAGAGAATAGCTGGAATTTGTCAAGATTTCTTATTTCTACACCTTCTTTCATTATTTCAGAAAGTTTTACCGGTCGAATTTCGCTCAAAATTTCTCAGAATGTGTATTATTGGACATTAACAAACCCTGGAAAGTTTCGGACTTAAAAAAGGACTAAAAATGGATCAAATGACCTTCGAACTAGGTTCCGCTCTTTCGGACATAGTATAGTTCCACTTATTTGGACAGTTAGTTCCGTTCTTGTGTCACATTATTTGAGGTTCCGCTCCAAAAGTCTAGAGGTTCCGCTCTTGTGAACACTTAGCAGTTCCGCTCTTGTGATCACCTTGTAGTTTCGCTCTTTTGTCCAAGTAGTTCTGCTCATTTGGACAACTTTGTGGTTTCGCTTATTCGACAATAGGGTTCCGCTCGTTTGAACATTAGTAGTTCCGCTTTTATGAACACAGGTTTTGCTCCAACGAACATCAAGGTTTCGCTCCAACAAACATCAGGGTTTCGCTTTTGTGTCACCAATCACTTGAGTTCGCTTATACGTCATAGTTTTTGAAATACGTGTTGAAAAGTCATGGATACCGAGTTCTACAACGCGTTTGCAACACCGTCTGGTCCATCTACCATTGCTCAGAACATGAATTTGGAAAATGAGACGGGAACCACCCAAAAGCCCCCGAAATTGATGAGTATCGAAGAATACTACGGGTGGAAAGATAGATTCGAGAACTGGGTTCAGGCTAACCATCTTAGGTCATGGGAATGTATTTTGAAGAAATATGTTTTGCCACAGACTGATTTGAAAGTTGATAAAAAAATACATGAATTTAGTAATGAAGAACGTGATATGTATAGAGCTGAAAAAATCATGATCAGTTTGCTTCAACAAGCTATCAAAGAAGACATTTTTATTCTGCTACAGCATGACAAAACTGCAAAGTCAATCTAGGATGCACTTAAAGTCAAATTTGAGGGTAGCGAGAAAATGATTAAAAGCAAGAAGGCACTGTTAAAGAAAGAGTTTGATCTGTTCAGCAGTCTACCTGATGAAGACACAAAGAAGCTGATTGAAAGATACTGTCACCTTGTGTGATCTATGTCAATGCTTAGTATAAAAAAGGAGTCTGAAGAGTGGGTAGACAAATTAGCTGATACGTTACCGCAAAAAGAGTGGGGAACTTATTTGATGATCCTGAAAAACATAGGAGTTTATGATGGGTTAACAATTGGTCAGTTTATCGAAAAGATTGAGGGTCAAGATTTGGAACAGCAGAAGATCGCGAGGATGAACAGTCCAAGTGGTCAACAGGATGTAAAAATGTATTACAAAGGTAGTGTTCTGGTTCCAGAAGCTGAGAGAAGTCCGAAAATTCTGACTGCGTTTAGTGCTGGGGATTCTACAGAAAAGATTGATCAAAGTTCAAACAAAAGCAGTAGTGGTTTTATATCCGAGTGTCAATCCAAAGAGTTCATCAGAAAGCTTTCAGTCTCAAAACACAAAGACAGGAAATGGTTATGTGATTCAATGCAACATCGCTCTAAATCTTCCAGAAGGTCAAAGTTTTTCAGAAGACACTGCTAAAGATCACATGGCTCTACTTGGTTCTGTATTGTTATCTTATGAGGGTCTAGTGGCTGGTCGGATCGGAAATCCCATGCACACCAAAGAGGATTACGATCAAATAGACGCAGAAGAGATGGAACTGATGGATATCAAATGGTGTCTAGCGAGTGTTCTTAGACGTGCTGAAAAGTTCAAAACGATTACCAGAAGAAATGACTTTCTTGATGCTCATGTATCTACTTTAGGTTTTGATAAATCTAAAGTTACTTGTTTTCGATGCAGGGAGAAAGGCCATTTCAAACGGGAATGCAAGAACAGGGAAGCTAGTGGTGCTCAGAATCCGTTTAGAAAAGATGATTATTACCTGAAAGCCATTTATCAACAGGTTGGTCAATCACAAGATTCACAGACGGCTCATGGTAGAAGAATCGAGGATTCAAAAAGAGCATGTGCGGTGGATTTTAACTGGAACAATTATATTTCTCCTGATAGCAAAGCATGCATAGTCGATCAAGATGATGAGAGGCTACTTGAAGGTTTCAGCTGGAATATGTTTGCAGATGAGAATGGGAATTTTAAAGCTTTCATTGCTAAGATTGTTAGAGAACCATATATGTTTGCCACGTGGATGAAATCTATTGGTGAAACAGTGAAAAGCATGGATGAAAAGTCTGTTGGTACTGTTGAAAGTTCAGAAAGTGCTGATGAAAGTCTACAAAGTTCTGATGAGAGTGTACAAAATGTTGTTATTTCAGAAAAGGAAGTTGTATTTGATCAAACACCGTCAGATTCTGGTTTATCAGATGCTGATTCTGAAAAATCTGTTCAATTTGATCAGTCACCAGTTGATAGTAGTAGTGATGATGAGGAAGAGAAACATATAAATGTTGCAAAATCTCATCTTTCTCCTGAAAGTTTTCATTTCTATTTTGCAGATCGTATGGAAAAACTGAAGGAGAAACGAGCTGCTAAAGAACAACAACTAAAGAAATCTGAAGATGTTGTTCAGAAAGAGAATGTTGAAGGTGTTGCTGAGGAGATGGTTGAAACTGAGCGAGTGAAGGTAGAAGAGAAGGTGAATGAAGAAGAAAAAGTGGTTGAAATGGTAAAGACAATCGAGATTGAGAAGATTGTTGAAGTTGTAAAGCCTTGCGAGAAGTGTTTGGAAGCATGCAAGGGTTGTGCAGCAAAAGACGAGATAATTGCTGAATATGAAGAGAAGAAGGAGCAGTTACTGTTCAACCTCAACTATGTGAAAGAATCTTATGATGTCTTGAACAAAACAGTAACTGGTCTCCAAAAGACAAATTCTGAGAGAGAACAAGCACTAACTATGATGAATGCTGTGATGATGACAAAGCAGAAAGCCATCAATTTTTACATCGAAGAAAGTGCTAAATGGAAGCAAGAGTTGGAGACAGAAAAGATCGAGAATGAGAGAATTAGACGTTTGTTGCAAAGTTATTCTAGTTCTGATTATCTCATTGATCGTATTTACCCAACTGTTGCAGGTATGGAAACTTTTCAAGACGAGAAGCCGAAGAAAAAGAAAGATAGTGGTAAGAAACCGACTGTTAGCTATGACAAGTGTCCGCCTCCAATTTGGGAAGGGTATTCTCCTAGAAAACCAAACGAGGAGCAACTTGAAAAAGCAGTCAATATAAAGCTAAAAACCGACACAACTGACGTTTTACCAGATAACATTGATGTCACGTTTACCTCGTCCGATACTGATCATGAGTCTGAGTTAATCAAAAAGGTGGTCGATCAAGTGTTGGATACTGAGGAGGAATCCGAGTCAAAATCTGAGTCTGGAGGGTCAAATTCGTCAGTCAACAGTCCAAAGTCGTCGGTCAAACGGTCTTACAGTAAAGAATTTTTGTTATCGAAAGCAAATTTGGATGATGAAGCAAATTTGTTATACTCTGACAGAGAGTTTCCAATAAGAAGTGTTCGTTTTGACATGAAACTGGTCACATTGCATGGAACTGTCAGAAAATTGCCAAAACAAAACAGGGAGTTTCTCAGAAAGAAAGAAAAGGTTGTTGATGTTGAACCACCAACCGACAGACTTAAAATTTTTGAAAATTCAACTTATGAGGTTGGTGAGTGTTCTAAAAAGAATTTTTATAAAAAGAAATAGAATGACAACCAAGTGTGGGTTGTTAAGAAAGTTGATGAGAAAGTTGGCGATGAATCTGGTTCTATAAAGCCAGAAGAGCCACAGGTTGAGATGAAAATTTCAGTGAATGATGATGAGTTTCCATCACTGAAATTTGAAGAAGTTAAACAGAAAGTTGGCAAGGTTGATATCTCGAATTAGTTTTATAACGAGAATACTAAGTTTGATGTCGAGAAAACATTCAATGGAAGTGTTAAGAAAATTTTTGGGAAAATGTTGAATGGGAAAGCTAAGGGGGTTAAAGATTTTTATTCAACTAAAACGGCAACTTACAACCCTACTGCGCAAGAACCGAAAGCCATCAAGTCTGAGAAGACTTGGATGGAAGTTTGTTTCCCGTAAGGTCTTAGGACTATGCCGGAGATCCCAAGTTTGTAATCGTGGATCAGAAATCAGCATCATTCTTGTAATGTTAGATTTTGTGAAAGATTTTTAAATGTGTTTAGTTTTTACAAGATAAGTGTGAATTGCCGGAGCTTCCAGGTTGGTAAGTGTGAAGCAGGAATCGGCATCTTGATTGGTAAAATGAGTTTGTGTAGATGATTTATTCCTACATGTAGTTAAATGTTTTGGATATACTTACAAGTGGTAAGAGGTAGATTCTGACAAAGTGATTACTCAAGGTCACTAGTTTGAACTTGATGTAATCCTGATACAAGAGATTGAATGGACAAAATGATGAACCAAACCCCTAACTTTACAAGTGATAAAATCAACAAAACTTATTTTCCGGAAAAATCATTCTGATTAAAACAAACTTAAGTGTTTTGAAATCATAATGAGAAAATAGTTTTGTGTAAGGGGGAGTTCTGATTGTTTATGCCAAGTGGATGGCGATTTGAAGCGATTTCATATCGGTTGTCAAGTTTTGTACAGTTTGTTTTACATTTTATGTTTCTAGTGGGTCAAGAGTCTAGTTGTTTTTTCAAATTTCCTAAAATGTGTTTGCATTTTAGGGGGAGTAGAAATTTTTCAGAAAATCCAAAAACATTTGAAAATTTTGAAAAATACAAAAACATGATAAAATCAAAAATGAGTTTTGTTGTGTAATAGAGGAAATGATAGTACATCAGTAGACTGTCACAACATGCTAAAGAATTGTAAAGTTAAATTGTCATAAACAATCTTACTGCGGATATGCCAGTAGGTTTTTGCACATTTAGTAGATTGTGACGAGATAAAAACCTAAATTCAAACTTGCTTATATCGTGGAGAACAACTTCTTGGATATATGGGTAACCCCCGAAATCTTGTTTGAAAGGTCCCTCTTTCTGAGATACTAGGTCTTTATGCTCAGTGATATCTGGGGTATTATCCCGGGACTTCTGCTGAATGGAAGTTCTGACCTAGTCCTCGGATAATGCTTTCTGCAAAAAGCTTGAAACATAGCTTAGCCCTCAGCAAATTGATGAAACAATAAAATTGATAGTCATTGCTGTTGTAATCAAAAGATCCTCTAAAGGGGACTTCTGCTGAATGGAAGTTCTGACCTAGTCCTCGGATAATGCTTTCTGCAAAAAGCTTGAAACATAGCTTAGCCCTCAGCAAATTGATGAAACAATAAAATTGATAGTCATTGCTGTTGTAATCAAAAGATCCTCTAAAGGGGACACACCCAAAAGTTGAGTCATGATCTCTCTGCTGAACGGTAGTTCTGACCTGAGCTCTCATGATTCTTCATAATTTATAACCCCTTACAGATATTATCTGTGGTATACTCACCTGTAAGACTGAATATTGGGATCTGGATACGGGAGTATATTCAAGTAGTGGGACACGCGATTAAGTTTAAGTTCCTAAGACATTAATATCGTATCTCGGAAGAGTTGAACTTTGTGTGAGAATTTAAGTGAACCAATATACTGACAATCTAGATGAATTGTTTTTTACTTAAAATGTAATGAAGCTTAACGGTGTTAGTGACTTGTCTCAAAAACTGATATGATCCTCTTACACGAACTCACAAAAATATTGTTTGTAAATATTTCATTTCTGCATTTTGTTGTTTTTGCAAGTGGTGTTAGTTACTTTCTTTCAGAAAAATCCAAAAAGATTTTTAGTGTGTTTTAGCATAAACTTTTGAAAAAGTCAAAAAGATTTTCGACAACTGATGTTGGAAAGCTGATTTTCAAAATTCCGAGTGCTAAACATGATGACATTGTTGTGAGGGGGAGTGTGTCTTAATTGTCAAAATATGTTTTGGAAATCAACAAGTGGTTCATCATGTATTTGTGATCTTGGAGAGAGTCAGTGTTGGTGCATTCAAATTGATAAATTTAGAAACTTATTTCTGGGTTAAGAATGTGAAGGAATAGCAAAGTTTCAATTCTGAATCTGAAGATAGAGTGTCAGGTTTCGGATTCTGAGGACAAAGAAAGCCAGACAAAGATCCTGAAGTAGATGTTGCTAAAGAACAAAGGAATGCCAGCAAATCGAGAAGGGGAGTCTGTTGATGAAGATAGAGAGAGAGAAAAGCCCAGAGACTGATCAAGACTGAAGATGTGAAGATACAGCATTGTCGTGACTCGATAGTCGACTCGTCAACATCTGAGGGGGAGTCTGTTGGTGCAGTACATCTGTCGACTTCGTCTTGTATCGAGTCTTACATTGTATGGTATAGATTAGGGCACGTGTTACGAGAAAATGTGAGAATGTATGAGTCTTAGATGGAGGTTTTGCTTATATGTCATCTGAAGGTTTCGCTTATGTGGACACATGAGGTTTCGCTCATGTGTCATGTCCATTGGAGCAAAACCTCAGCATCTATAAATAGGGTCTTATGAGCGAAACCACATAACTGTTGCCTTGTATTCCATACCGAAGCTCTGCCGGTGTGAAGAACTGCTTGTAATCGATTGTTAATCAATACAATTAGCAGATTTAGTGAAGAATTAGCTGTTTCTACTTTGTTTCTTGTTATTCCGCACCTGAAACAGAGAAGAACACCTCTGAACGACTCGTTCGGGTCAGATCACGATCCTACAGCTCCTCCCTGATCACCAATGCCTAATTGCATTGACCAGTCGCAACCTTCATCTATTTGCACCACAAGAGCTTGATTGGTGTTCGATGGTCCTGCTTGTGTTGGACCGGTTTGTGACCCCGAAAAGTCAGTAAAGAACGTTCATCTTCGCGTATAAAGGCGGAATCAATGTACACGAAGTTACAACAGCTTTTCCTCTTCAATTCCTTCTCTATTTATGCTTTCTGAATGCAATTTGACAGAGTTTCGTTACAACAAGCATGGACAGGTTTCGCTCCAAGTTACAAATGAAATCACACATCAGGGTATATATACTACATCTGATTTCGCTCATATGGCTGTCCATATAAGCGAAATCCCATGTGACCATATCAGCGAAACCACCTGGTGACCTAAGAGCGAAACCCTAACTAACTAATGTACACATGAACGAAACCTATACATTAAACCTAATTTTGACTTTCAAGCTCTTATTTTGACTTATCTAGACCTAAGACTCAATGTAAACGTAGTCAACAAACATCTCATGCACCAACAGACTCCCCCTTGGATGTTGGCGAAGTCTTTGGCTCCGAGTCTCCAGTCTTGGTCTTTTCTCCAACTCTGTCTTTTCATCATATCAACTCTATCTTCACAGGTTCAGGATCTTGTCCTGGCTTCATCTTCAGACTTCCCTTTGATTGTTGATCCAGACTCCCCCTTTCACAGATTCCCCCTCTCAATATGCTAGAATCTGAGGTCTTGATCTGGTTCAAGCTTTGACATTTAGCTTCTGTGGGAATGATGAAATCCAAAACCTGTGTCTCAAACATCAAACATTACAAACTTATCTATTCTCAAAACCATACAAAGTTAATCAGTACTAGAAATCCACTCAAGTATTCAGATCCAAATTAATGACCCTGATTACTCAATTAATCTACCAAGTTCAACTTAATGACCTTGGTTGATCTTTTGACGAATCAAACTGATTTTAAAAACAACAATTTACACATTTTCTGAAAATAACAAGTATCAAGTTAATGAACTTGTTTTTGACTTTTCAATAAATCAAACTTCATCAAGATAAACTCTCCTCATTCTTCAGTCCAGAATCTCCTGCATCTGCTTCAACATCTGAGAATCCAACAATCAACTCTCTACTTTGGTTTGTCGGAAAATAAAGCAGAAATAAAATCTTTTTTGAATTTTAACAAAGTGTTCTAAACTAAGAAATGAAATGCAGAAAACTTAAATTGCAGAAAGTAAACAAAGTAAACTATTTACAAACTTATTTTTGGCGAGCGTGTCAGGGAATCATATCAGCTATCAGACAAATTACAAGTACCGTTAAGCTTCATTTCATACTCAGACTTAAACAATTCACCTCGATTGTCGATATACTGATCCATCTTAAATTCTCACACACATTTCAAATTACTCAGGATACGATTTAGATGTTTTATGAACTTAGCTCATTCATGTGTCCCACCTCTTGAATATACTCCCGTATCCAGAATCTCAATATTCAGTCTTACAGGTGAGTATACTACAATGATATCTGTACATAAATTAGGTAATGCGAGGGCCGAGGGATCTCAGGTCGATACTTCCGTATGCGCAGAGAGATATCAGCTTCGACTTTACGGTATGTCCCCTTTAGAGGATCTTTTAGCTACAACAGCAGCGACTATCAATTTTATTGTTTCATCTGCATGCTAAGGGTTTATGCTATGTTTCAAGCATTTGTGGAAAGTATTATCCAAGGACTAGGTCAGAACTTCCATTCAGCAGAAGTCCCGGAATAATACCCCAGACATCATTGAGTATAAAAACCTAGTATATCAGAATACAAGATCTTTCAAACGAGATTTCAGGGGTTACCTATATATGCAAGTAGTGTTCCCCACGAATTTCACAATTTTGAAATTTTAGGTTTATATCCCGAATAAATCTACTAAATGTGCGAAAACCTATCGAAACATCATTAGTGAGACTGTTTAACTCATTTAAACTTTACAAATCTTTAGCATACTGTAATTGTCTAGCCGATATACTATCATTTTCCCTATATACACAAGCTCTTTTTAAGGTTTTATATTGTTTTTGAATTTTGAAATTTTATCATGTTTTTGTATTTTCTGAAAATATATCTATATACATCTATCTACTCCCCCTAAATACCAAAACAAGTAAAAAATCGACAAACCATTGCAGATTGTTTTTCATCTTCATCCGCAACAGTACTCTCATCAACGCCAATAATTCCATCCGACACCGAAAGAAGCTTCATACCATTCAGTTTTAACAAATATTTAAACCGATTTTTATCAAAAGCTTTGGTATGTAAATCAGCTTTCTGTTCGTCAATGTGGATTTTCTCAATTCGTATCAACTTTTTCTCGAAACAATCGCGAATAAAGTGATGACGAATTTCTATGTGTTTAGTTTTAGCGTGATGTACTGGATTCTTTGTTATATTTATAGCTGCCTCATTAGCAACAAAAAGAGGTGTGTTAAGAAACTACAAACCGTAGTCACGCATCTGTTGTTGTATCCACAGGATCTGAGAGCAGCAACTGCTAGCAGAAACGTACTCCGCTTCACATGTAGATAGCGCCACAGACGTTTGTTTCTTACACTGCCAGGTAACCAATCTAGGTCCAAAGAACTGGCATCCTACAGTTGTTGATTTGGAATTGACTTTGCAGCATCCGAAATCCGAATCGGAATACCCTTCGAGCGTAAAATCGCCTTTTCTAGGATACCACAACCCCAATGAAGGAGTTCCTTTCAGGTAGCGTAATATCCTCTTCACAATAATCATGTGCGAAGCTCTTGGGTTAGATTGATATCTTGCTACGAGGCACGTTGGGTACATGATATCAGGACGTAAAGCAGTTAAGTACATCAATGAACCTATCATGGATCGGTAGAACGTTTCATCAGCCCTGTCTCCGGTGAGATCTGGGTGAATCCCATGATTTATTGCAAATGGGGTAGCAGCTGGAGTAGAACTTGACATCCCAAATTTCTCTAGAATATCACGAATGTACTTTGTCTGGTGAATGAAAATTCCCTCAGGAAGTTGTTCAACTTGTAGACCCAAAAAGAATTTTATCTCCCCCATTGATGACATTTCGAACTTTTGCTTCATCACTGATTCAAAGTCTTTGCACAGACTCTCATTTGTTGACCCAAAAATTATATCGTCCACATAAATCTGAACTATCAGAAGATGACCGTCGACCTCTTTAGTGAAGAGAGTGGCATCCACTTTTCCACGAATGAACTTGTTGGATAGTAGGTGTTGAGACAAAGTCTCGTACCAAGCTCTCGGGGCCTGGTGTAAACCATACAGCGCTTTGTCCAATAAGTAGACCTTGTTTTTGTGGATTGGGTCGGTGAAGCCTGGCGGCTGTCCGACATAAACCTCCTCTTTGACCTTCCCATAAAGAAACGCCGATTTTACATCTAGCTGATATACTTTGAAGTTCTTCCAAGACGCAAATGCAAGGAAAATTCTGATTGCCTCTAGTCGTGCTACAGGAGCATAGACTTCTGTAAAATCAATCCCCTCCTGTTGACTAAAGCCCTAAACAACGAGTCGAGCTTTGTTCCTTACAACAACTCCTCTGTCGTCTCTCTTACACTTAAATACCCATTTTGTATTGATTTTTCTATGACCATCCGGCAAATCCACTAACTTCCACACTCCCAACTTTTCAAACTGACTCAACTCTTCTTGCATCGCAATGACCCAAGAGTCTTCAGTAAGCGCCTCTTTGTAAGTTCGCGGTTCGATCTGCGAAATGAAACAACTTAGTGAAAATTCAGTTTGTAAAGGTGCTACTGTAGAATAAAAACATGTAAGGCCCTGGTCAATTTGACGTCTCGTTCGAACGCCTGCTTGCAATTCTCCTATGATCAACTCCTCTGGATGATATGAAAGAGTTCGCGGCATCACTTCGCTTGGAACATCTACATTGCCCTCCAGATTAGTAACATTCTGATTTGCACCTTGTTCACTGACTGGGTTTATTTGACCTGAAATCTGAATTTGCTCCCCCTCAGAATCTGAATCACCACGATCAAATACTGGCATGTTCTCAGATTCTTGATTATCATTCTGTGTCGACTGATTATCGTGAGCAACCTCATTTTGTTGGACATCATCATGTTCACCAGCATTGCTAGGACCCGCTTCATCATCATTTGAAGTTTCCCGTGGTCGTCTTGAATACTCAGCTGGGAACCTTTGCTGCGACTCATACTCTCGCAAAATACCCAACTCATCAAAGAAATCTTCATCATCCTCTGATTCTTCTCTCATGTCAAACGAATCCCACAGTTTGTCATAATGATAACGCCATGAATCTCCAGGATTCTGCGGCGGCATAGTATAACCTTGAGATTCAACATTTCCAGCTTCAATAATCTGCTTCTCACTTGGAACGAAGACACGTCGCATCGGATTTGCATAACCAACAAGTATTCCCTCAATGCACTTCGGACCAAACTTTCCATGAGGCTCTATAACAGTACAGGGTGACCCGAACGGTTCTAGATACTTCAAATTCGGTTTGCGGTTATTGATTAGCTCAAAGCATGTTTTGTTGAACTTCTTGACAGTGAGAACCCTATTGAGTGTATAGCATGCGGCGGAAACAGCTTCAGCCCAAAAATTTATCGGTAACTTTGAATCTGCGAGCATAGTTCTAGCCGTCTCGATTAGTGTCCGATTTTTGTGTTCTGCGACTCCATTCTGCTGCGGAGTGTACGGAGCACTAAACTCATGCAATATACCTCTTTCATCACAAAATTCTTCCATCTTACTGTTCTTGAATTCAGTACCATTGTCACTACGAATTCTTTTGATACGCCTTTGGTACAGATTCTCAATCTTTTTGAACAACGCCATCAAACTGTCAAATGTTTCATCTTTCATCTTCAAGAAAGAAACCCACGAAAATCTGGAATAATCATCAGTAACGACCAAACAGTTGTAATCTCCTGTAATACTTTTGACATTCACAGGACCAAATAAATCCATGTGAAGTCCTTCCAGAGGTCTCGAAACTGAATTGACTTGCTTTGTAGGGTGTGACTTTTTCTTCTGCTTGCCTTTGACACAGCTAATGCACTCCCCTTCCAGATGAAAACCTTTGATATTAACTCCAAGAACCAAATCATTGTGTACCAAGTGATTCATTTTTCTAAGATGAATATGCCCCATCTTGCGGTGCCACAATCTCGATTCTTTCTCAGTTGCTCTGGACACAAAACAATGTGCTTGACCTGTTGTTGTAGTCGCTACACTCATGTCCAATACATATAAATCATTCACTCTAGGTGCCCGCATGATAATCCATTCTTCAGGGATAACAAATCCTGGTTTCAAGATCAAACATTCTTTGTCTGTGAAGTGAGTGGTATACATATTGTCACAAATCTGCGAGATACTTGGCAGATTATTCTCCAGCTCAGTAATGTAGTTAACTCTTTCAAACGTAACAATCCCATTGGATAACGTTCCTTCTCCAATAATTCGACCACCTTCATGTCCAGCAAATCCCACATAACCACCATTGATATTCCTAACGTCATACAACAATGCAGTCTTTCCTGTCATATGTCGAGACGCTCCACTATCCATGATCCATCTTGAAATAGCTCTTGGAAGTTCCTGCACATAACAAACTTTGACTTAAACTTTAATAAAGATGCCGATTCATGCTTCACAATTACCAACTAGGAAGCTCCGGCAATTCAAACTGTTTAGTCGAACATGGAGTCCACCCAGGCCTCATCAGCCTTGGGTGTAACCTTGAATCTCGCAATTTTAATTTTGAAGTTTTCAGCCTTCAAAGGTGGAAAATTTGCATCATAATCAATTGGAATTGAATCCTCAGAAGGTGAAATCTTTTTCTCACTTTTTGGTTTCCAAACTTGTTGAGATAATGCAACCCGCTTGTAAAATTTGTCATTTTTAGTTACCACTTTCTTTACGGGTTCATTTTTTCACTTTGGTGTTGTCATTTTTCACACTCTTTTTCTCAACAATCATTGGTGCTTTACCCTTTTCGTCAAGTTTCTTCTTTTGAATCTTCACAGTTTCAGTTTTAGGCTTCACATTGGTACACTTTCGTACAATGTGACCAACTTGATTACATCTGAAACATGTTCGAGTATCAACAACTCGACTTGTGCCTTCAGACTGAGACTGTGAAGCTCTTTTCTCTAAGAACTCTTCATTCGATTTTGAAAAAATCTCTTTCTCTTCATCAGCAAGTGAACTCGAACTGTTCACAAACTTTTTCTTTTCAGCAAACCTCTTGTTTGGAACATTTCTTTTCTGATAATTCCTACCACCCTGATAGCCACTCGACCAGTTATTTCGATTGTTATTATAAAAACGTGATGGATTAACATATTTCTTGTAGTATGATTTATCTTTCTCAAAACTCATTTTTCTCTTTGTTTGACTCAGATTGTTCACTTCTGACAACTCAACTTCGACCAACTTGAAAACATTTGTCAATTTGTTCATATTAACATTCTCAATCGGAAACTCAGAATCCGAAAACAACTTATCTGAACCCAACATCTTGTACATGACAAGATTTGATTCTTCATTTAAGTTGTTCTTGGACTTTTGTTTCTGAATGTAGTTGTCCAAGAAACACCCATCTTCCTCAGTAGTGTCACTATCCGTTTTTAGCACATTTTCAACAACACCTTTTACAATATCATTTTGGACACTATCGTCATTGGAAGATGTGAACGTGACATCAATTGAATCCGGAAGATTCATTTCACTTTCTTATTCAATTTCAACCAACCCTGATTGCTTTTTCGTGTAATTATCCAAAATCGGCGGTGGAACTCTATGAAAACCCACCCCGGTTCCATCAGAATAAACATCTTCGCCATCTTTGTTTTTCCCGATGGGTTTGGGAACAATGTGTTGCAAAACAAAGCTTGCGGAGCTGTAACTGTTAAGCTTCAACTGGATTCGCTCGTTTTCAATTTCAGCCTCTTGAAATTTAAGTTTCAGTTTAGCGATTTCATCCAGTTGTTGGTTGATTGATTCTTCTTTTACTCTAATCACTGCTTTTAGTTGAACGTTTTCTTTATAAGTTTTACCATTACGATCATCATTATCTTTCATTGTGCTTTTGATTTTTTCAAACTTCTCAGAAATCTGACGGTTTTCAAGAATTAACTTTTCATTTTCCTTTTTAACTCTTTCATGATCAATTTTATCATTTTCAATTTGGTTAGTTAATTCTTTTATCCGTTCAGTTGAAGCTTTAACTCTTTTGTCACGATCAAGAATTTGATTCTCAACACTTCTGACTTTTGCTGTCAGATCTTCAACTTTCTTACCGTTGAGATACGTGACTGTATTACAAAATTTGCACTCTTTGATGCAATTTTTCCAATCAACATTTCCATCAATTTTCTTACCTGGCACATTTGTTGACAAGTTTGAACTGACCTGGCTTTTTGACTCAGACACGGAGTTAGAGTCTACCTCAAGTGCTTTAGCAGCCAGCACTTTGTCAGCCATTTTTCCGAGGTTTTCAGCAGTTAACTCCTGCGTTGTGTCAATAACCCCAGTATCAATTTTCTTTGACTTCTCTATCTCTTCTTTCTCCTTCTTCTCTTTCTCTTCTTTCTCTCTTTTCTCTTTCTCTTTCTCTTCTTTCTCTTTCTCGTCTCCAGTTCCCCACCATTTATTCTGCCAATAATCATCCTCATCTTTGAACTCCTTGATTATGGCTTCCAGATCAAGAGTTTTGTCATCGATTGCAATATTTCCATTTTGATCAAGATAACACTCCCTATCTGGATCCCATCTTCTCGCTCTCTTCGCTTCCAAATAGATACCTGATATTCTAATTATTCTGTTTTCAGCCAGCATTTTTCTGTATCTATACTTTTGCTCTTCAGTCTGTTGTCTTTCCACGGAATAGGTTCGTTTTTCGCTATGAATGCGTAACCAACCACATCTTCCTCCGGTAGAACCTCTTGACTCCAATCATAACCCTCATCATCATAAATCACCGCAAGAGCTCTAGATTTCTCTTTGTTGTCTTCAACTTGCTTCAATCTAGGCGGCTCAGATTTATTCTGATGATAAATTGCCTTCTTGTAGTAATCTTCTCTGAAAGGGTTCTCCGACTCATCAGCATATGCGTTTCTGCATTCTCGCTTGAAGTGACCTTTCTGCTTACACTTGAAGCACGTCACCATGGACTTATCAAATCCTAGCTTGATAGATGGACCACCAATTGTCTTCCTGCCGGTTATTTCCATGAAACGCTGTGCTCGACGAACCGCACTGGCCATGCACCAACGAATGTCGATTAAATCCATTTCTTCAGGATCTATTTGATCATAGTCCTCTTTCGTTAGATTGGTGTTGCCTATCTTCCCTGCTACTAACCCTTCATACGATTCCAACAGAGATGCTAGAAAAATCATCTGCTGTTTAGCCGACTCCTCATCAAAATTCTGAGCATTTTTTAAGTCTATTGCGATGTTGCATTGAAAACGATTCTTTGCATCAGAATGACTTGCAGATGATGAAGATCCACTGTGATAACCACTGTGATTTCCACTGCTTTGACCACTTTGACTTTCTTTGCTTGCTGTGGACACATTCTCAGCAGAAAAAGCAGTCTTGGGAGAAGTTGCTTTTGGCATCATGCTCTTTGGATAATACAAATCCAAATTCTGTTGATAAGATGAGTGATTGACTTTGAATGTCTTCTTTAGTTCCAGCTCGTGACTCTCGAGTTTCTCAATCAACAAATCTAAAGTCAACTTTTCTGGATCCTTGATGGTATTCTTCAGCATCAACGCATAATATCTCCAATCCATCTCGTCTGGCAACGAATCGAACAATTTGTCGATAAGCTCATCCTCAGGATATCTGATATCATGTCTTGCTAATTCCAGCTTCAGATGACCAAACCTTTCTATCATTTTACAAACTGACTCGTTCTTTAAACATCCAAACAGATCAAACTCTTTTCTAAGAAGTTTTCTTTTGTTTTTCACAATTTCTGAACTTCCTAAACATTTTGTTTCTAGCTTCTTCCAGAGATCTTTTGCATTTGAATAATCGATTAATGAGATTATGTCCTCCCGAACGGACTGAAATAACAATGCCACACATTTTTGCTCAGCCACAAATGATTCAATCTCCTCAGCTGATGTTAAAGTTTCACCATTTTTGTTTCCATGTTCATAGCCATTTTTCAGACTCTTCCAGCTAGGAAATGAAAATGCCATCAACCAATCTTCAAACTTTCTTGACCACCGACTATTCCTCGATAGCCATTAGCTTTGGAGGTTTATTGAAGGTTCCAAAGGCACTTTCAGATTCCCAAGCTTTCGTTAACTTTTTCTTCATATTCGGCGAATTCTCCTTGTTGTTGCTTGTAGATGAATCGTCTCCCGAATTTCCAGCAAATGCGTACATGTCGCTAAACGGGTTCAAGAATATGTCATCCATCTTGAATATACCTGCAAAAATCAGCCAACACTTAAACAAATTTTCAGAATTTTGGAAAACAGTGACTGATAAGCGAAATATCAGTTATTGTGACACAAAAGCGAAATAGCAATATATCAAATAAGCGAAATCAAGAATGTGTTCCTATAAGCGAAATCAGGACTTGACAGACAAGCGAAATCAGGACATGACAGATAAGCGAAATCAGACTCGACAGATAAGCGAAATCAAGCTGAAAGTGTCCGTATGAGCGAAATCAGGTGTGTCTATGAGCGAAATTAAGTCTTTTCAAGGCCTTATCAGCGAAATCAAGCCAAATCCTTCGATGTCCGTAAAAGCGAAATTAGGTTTTTAGCTGATTTTTACCATTTTTAAGCCGTATTTTAACCTGATTCTTTCTAGGGTTTATTAATTGTATGTTTTTCACGTTATACTCGAAATTCAGGTCAATTCAACCGTAGGAACCAATTCAAATCGAAAAAGTATGAGAGAAAGTGAGTAGAAGTAAGAGAATCTGGTAGAATCAAGCTGTAGTAGTATGAACTCCTCGTCCTGAGCTCTGATACCACTTGTTGGACAGGTTTGTGACCCCGAAAAGTCAGTAAAGAACGTTCATCTTCGCGTATAAAGGCGGAATCAATGTACACGAAGTTACAACAGCTTTTCCTCTTCAATTCCTTCTCTATTTATGCTTTCTGAATGCAATTTGACAGAATTTCGTTACAACAAGCATGGACATGTTTCGCTCCAAGTTACAAATGAAGTCACACATCAGGGTATATATACTACATCTGATTTCGCTCATATGGCTGTCCATATAAGCGAAATCCCATGTGACCATATCAGCGAAACCACTTGGTGACCTAAGAGCGAAACCCTAACTAACTAATGTACACATGAGCGAAACCTATACATTAAACCTAATTTTGACTTTCAAGCTCCTATTTTGACTTATCTAGACCTAAGACTCAATGTAAACGTAGTCAACAGACATCTCATGCACCAACAGCTTGATTGTTTGCAGGGACCAAAGGCGCGATCATCATTCCTGGCTTGATTCTGATTTGCCTGGTTGCCTTGACCTCTGAAAGGATTCTGGTTCCCATACTGAGCTGGCTTTGTGCATTCACGCTTGAAATGACCACGTTCACCACAGTTAAAGCACTTGACGGATTGCTTGTCGAACCCATACTTGGTATCTTTCTTGCTTTCCAAGCTGGTTCTACCCGTCCATTCCATGAAGTCTTTAGCTCGCCTTACACCACTGGCGAAAGCCCATTTGATGTCCATCATATCCATCTCTTCTTTATCGATCTGCTGATAATCTTCTTGAGTTAGATTGATGTTTCCGATCTGCCCTGCAATCAACCCACAATACGAGCTCACCAATGTGTTTAGTATCTCCATATGATCTTTAGCTACTTCAACGCTAACTTTGGAGAAGTTTGACGTGTCAAGTCGTACTGTATTTGACTTTGGTGGCTGACCAGCAGATGATGTGCTTCCATAACAAGCTTGCTGTTGTGGAGCTGGTGGTAATGGATTTCCATACAAGTCTGTGGTTGGAGCTGGATTCACAGGAACTTGTATCGTATTGCCATATAAATCCGTGCTTGTGACAAACGATGTTTGAAGTGGAGCATGTGAAACTGGTCTTGCAGGAGTACTAGAAGTTCCATAATACATATCAGGATTTTGTCGCACTGGAACCCTTTTCGCCTTTAGGGTTTCTTCCTGATCTTTGTTCTCCAAGAGCTGAACGAAGTCATTGATGTTTGTTGTAGCCAATGCGCCATTGTATTTTAGAATTTCCAAGAAACTATTCCATTGAGGTGGCAATGCATCAGCAAACTTTGTGACTACCTCTGCTGGAGTTGTTACTACCCCATAATTACCCAATTCAGTCAGCAGATGATAGAATCGACTTGTCATATCTCCCAGAGATTCACTTTCCATACATGTGAACCCATCAAACTCCTTTTTGAGTAAGTTATGTCGCAATTGGCGTGACTTTTCATTTCCTAGACCCCTTGTCTTCAATGCATCCCACAATCGCTTTGACGTCTTGAAACTGACGAACTGATGATATATTTCCTTGCTCATCGCCTGAGTCAGAATAGCATATGCTTTCTTTTCTAAATCATATGCCTTTTTCTGGTCTTCCGAAAGATCTGCAAATGTAGCGGCAGTTGAAGCAGCGACCTCAAGAGCTTGATCGAAATCTGTAGTAAAACGTAGCCACAATTCCATGTTTTGCCCATTGACATACGTCTGAAATCGATCTACCCATCCAGGATATTTGTTTATGTGCATCAGTTTCGGTGGACGATTTAGACTTCCGGTCTCGCTTTCGCTTAGGAGTATACTTTGAATACTTGGAGTTTGATTTGAAATAAACGCCCATTGACCGGTCGACATTTGATTCGCTTGTGAAGATGCGGGTGTGGGAGATTCAGCCCATGATGGTGATAAACCGGTGCTACAATACTTGCTTTCTGTATTAGATGTGGGTACAGGAGATTCAGCCCATGAGGGAGATAAACCGGTGCTTCGATACTTGCTCTCTGCAGTTGACGGATTACCCCACCAATTCGGATTCATTTTTTATGTTTAATGACTAATACCTGAACAAATCACCCAAATCAAACAGTTAACAATAAAATAAAAGTCTATTGTTAGAAATATCACAAGTATGAATGACGAAAATAAGGTGTTTTGGTCTGAAGAATGATCACGAAATCAAGAGTGATTTCGTCTGAATACTGAAGTGATTTCGTTAACCAATACACAAGTGATTTCGTCTGGAGGTGCACAAGTGATTTCGGCTGGATCAGTTTGACGAAAATAAGAGTGTTTTCGTCCAGCAATAAAATGACAACAATGAGGGGTTTTCGTCCAGCTGGAAGGGGATTTCGTCCAGCTGTTTTCGTCGCTGGAATGTTGATGACGAAATCAGTGTTTTCGTCCAGCACTGATTTCGTTCAAGATGTATGGTTTTCGTCCAAGAAGTGATTTCGTCCAGCTTGATTCATAAACTTGATTTCGTTCAGAATGATAATGTTGACCAGGTTGCTTTCGTTGACTGGAGAGATGTATGGTGATTTCGGCCAGTTAACAAGTGATTTCGTCCATCACAAGGTGATTTCTCCCAGGCTGATTTCGTTGACCAAATGACCAGACAACAAGATATTATCAAACCTTATCTCCTGACAACCAAGACTCCTTTTTCAAACAACCTTACTGAAACAGATTTCGAAGCTTGTTATTTTCAACAACCATCATTACACTTGTACATTTGTCAAACAATGATAAAATAATAATCTCAATAATTCATAACACAAATAGTTTCAGAATTTTAAGATCAAATACAGAGATTTATGAAGAACCAACAAGAACAACTTGAAGATCCTTAAGAACTGGATGAAGATTCCGGTCACCTGTAAAATTTCCGAACACAATTTTTTGCAATAAAGTTCAACAAAAATCCAACACTAACATGTATATAAGAGTTTTAACAAGGTTTTATATGAACTAGAAGCAAAACAACATGAATTTCAAAGATTTTAAAAAATGCTTTTCAGTAAGATATCAACTTTATAATCAAAAACCTAGAAAAACACTTTAAAAACTTTCAAAACTCAATAAAAAAACACTTGGTTTTAACAAGGAATCGAGCCAATGCTCTGATACCAATTGCAGGTCCACCCGGAGGATCGAGTAACCTCTATTCCCTGTTTTCCGACAAATCCGAAAGTGCGGAATCCAAACGGGTAAGTTAAACCAAGTTACGAACACAAACACAAACACAAATATTCAACGATTAACACTCCATTGTATTAACGAGTATGAAACCGTTACAATGCAATGTTTACAAGATAAACCTATAAACTCTCAGTTGTGTGTGTGTTCTCTCCGAAATCTATTCAGACTTCTCTAACTGTGTTATGTCTGTTGTCTATGTATATATACCAACATGTTGACGAAATCATGTGGCCCACGAAAACACATGGACGAAATCTAAGATCTGGACGAAATCCCTTGATTTCGTCCCATAGTGTTTTCGTCCCATTTGGTTTTCACCAAAAGGGTTTTCACCAAACATGGATTTCGCCCAGTATAGTGTTTTCGTCCAACGTCATGGGCTCGGACTCAGACTTCTCATGAATGGGCTTTGACTTGGCATGAAGGACTTCTTCAAGTTGTTGGGCCTTGTCAATGGGCTTCTTCAATGGTGGGCTAAACAACTAACAGACAACATAAACATATAACACCTAAACACATGAATGTAATCTAATATGCAAACTGCACACGCAGTTGCAGTTGCATTTACATCAGACGTTACGAAGTCAATCGCATACCGAGTCAAGACAGGAGGTTTTCTTGACTACGGCCTTCACTTCGTAGCCGAGTCGAACCGAGCCGAGCCGTATCCACTTAATATGTATCAACATTGATATTTCTTCTTTTTTCTTCTTACAAAGAATTTCTTCTCATTTGAACCCTCCACTATATATATATATATATATATAACACCCACTACTACCACCACAAGACAACCACCACCATCCCCATCACCACCCCTCTCTCTATATCTTGAACAACACGTCCACGCCACACTACTCACCAGCACCCTAAATACCATCTTCACCACATCTATAAACTACTACGCGCCCACCACCTCTGATGATGGTTGATCAGGCTAGGGTTCCAATATATAGATTGACAACTCAACGATCCGATCTAGCAGTATGGTGAACTCCGGCGACCATTGAATGTCGATTCAGGTGGCCAAGGTGGACCCCAAGTATTAATCGGCAACAACTAGGACTAACTCATGTTTTTGGGTCTCCGTCGAGTTTAGTTTGGCGCCGGCGACTTTAGTTAAAGTTGTCAGAGTGCATGGAATAAGTTGCTATAAATAGTCATTTGTTTTGTCATTTTAAGTGTCCAAAATGTAGTAATTGAAGGTGATGTTTTTGGTGAATCTTTTCTAATAGCTTAATCCAGGAGCTTTATTGCATTTACGTGTTTTAGGATTATCAATCAACGGATTCCTGGAATTTTGTGACAGTTACTTAGTTTTCATCTTTTTTTTTTTTTTATCTTGATCTAACATCTGGCTGATTGATGTTTGGATCTGATTTGGATCATTAACATGTTCGATACATGTCTTTAAGGACTATCAATTAGGAACATACTTCTTATCTTCACGATCCACTTCTATGTAATTTTATAATTTGAAAGTAACAGTTCCATTTCCGAGGATTTGACTTGGTTAATTGTGACCAAGTTTCACAGAACCAAGATCTCATTCTTTGGAATCTTTAAAGTATCACTTTAATAGAGTTATATGTAATGACTGTCTAGAATTCATCACACAATCATTCTCTTCTTGGTATCACCATTAGGGTGAAGGGAGTGGTTACCTATTTGGAAGAGGTAAACTTCCCATTCACCCAATCAGATAGTGCAACATCAATTTACCTAAATAGTTTACCTATTGCTCAAAAACGTTGGCGGTGGTTTACCTGATAGGGTTTAGGTAACTATTTAAAAAAATGTGTGATTGGTTGAGAAGAAATGAACCGAACCGCACACCCATCTCTCTCCCCCTTCCCTCCCTCTCCCCCAATCGGTAAACCTTCACCGGAAATCCCCTCCTCCCCAAATCGGTAAACGTGGCTCGGTAAAACGTTGGAGGTGGATGAGGGGTCGGTACCGAGTGGGTTTACCGCCCCACTCCGCTCACCCTTAGAACTCTATCACTGAGACTCAAGATGATGACACCATAGGCTTTCTCTAAGATATCTTTCTTTACTTTATAAATTAATGCACCTGACAAGGTTGCTTCCCATAATAGAGCATCACTTAGGGGCTGTTTGGTAGTCTCTTAATGATCATTCAGATGGTACCTCTTAATGGTTTAAAACCTCTGAATGAATAAGAGGTAACCTCAAGTCTGAATGGTTAAGAGGTAACCTCTGAATGGTAAATCATCACATGTGATGTCTGTCGTTAGTGACATGCAAAAACCGAAATAAACTAGTAGCTAGAGTAAGTCGGATATCGAACCAGAGGAGGATTGTGGAAAGTGTTGTAATGAAAAGTTTTAATTAACTATTACAGAATTGGAAAATCAGTTTGTTTGATTGTGAGAATTATCTAAATTAACGAATAAAATTGAGAAAAAGATTGAGTTGTAATAAACAAGGATAAGGAAAGGTGATCACTCCGGGATTCAGATTGTGTGATTAACTAATAACTTAGCTGATTGTCATATTGGATACTATTGGTTAAACGATATAATTATCAACTATTCATGCAATGAATAATTATTCAACCAACAAAGTATAATCGGATTTAAACGTATTTATGTCTCTGTCTATCACACAGGATTCGTTTGTCAAACGAATTATAAAAACGCAAGTAAAGACCGTCTATCACACGGTTACAATCCAAACTCAATACATAAACAATAAACCAAATCAATAGTGTCTTACACAATCATTCACCCGAAGTGTCCACAAGAGATTTAGCCGCTCATTAGGGTGGGATGATCTTCTCTGTTCGATGTGTGCGGTTGCCTCCTCTTGTCTCCGTCGAAGATGTGTTTTTCCTCAATTTATATGATGTTGACCTATATTTTTCCTCAATATTCACGTGACCCCTTAATTAATTATAATGTTTCTCTTTTAATCCTTTGATGCTCCACGTGATGTCAAAAATAAGCCAGCCGCCAAAGATGTGTGTATCGATGATGTGATGAAGTTATTTTAATTAATTGCCCTTCAAAAGTCACGTGAATGAAAGCTGCCAATATTGTATTGATGATGTTTTTTTTTTTCTTTGGAATTCTCAATGTTGAGTAATAAAATAACCCCCACCAAAGATCTGATTCTTGCCGCCACCTGTATGCGTGTGTATGTATATTGTTGTAGACTTTTTTCTAATCTTTTCAAACCTCAAAACCTTCTCTCCTTTATTCATGTGGCAGCCCAATGTTTGCATGTTTGCGTGGATCCAATTATCGGCCCAAGTGTGTTCTCTTGTTCACGTTATGGCTTAAATGGATCATGATGATGATGATGTCGGCCCATTTATGAATATGGCGGTCCATATATTCACGTGATATTGTAAGATGCCATACTCTTCAAGCCAAATATTAGCCAATGATGTGTTATTAGCCGACCAATATTTCCAACCGTTACTTACGTTAGTAGCCGTAGGCTACGTTTCAATGATTCTGTTTCTTTTATGTATGATGGTCCGTAACCTATGGTTTCACAACCGTAGGCTACGTTGCAATCCTCAAGCCATATTTACCTTGATTTCAACTTTCAACAAATGCCCCAATGGCCCTTAGACTTTAAGGTTTCGTGTTTCTTGTGTCTCCAACTATATCTCGATCCGAACGCTCTCCGAATAATGTAAACTCTCATGATAACATCCTTGCTTGTTCCGTTCCATCACCATGTGTTCCAAATTTCACCGTTTTACGCGTTTAACCTGAGAAACCACAAAAGCTCGTAGTTACCATATTCAACGACTGTAATCGCATAAAACACACCAAAACCACAATATTTAAACACTATAACACCCGGGTTTCACACCCTCCATCAACATGTCACATTCTTCTACCTTCTCAATGGTAAAATTCTTAATGGTTCCATTAAGAGGTAGCCTCTTAATGACCATTCGGATGCTACCAAATAGCCTCTTATTCCTTAATGAACCAAGAGTGCTCGCATCTTCACCCTCTATAAACTTAAGAGGCCTTTCCATTAAATTTCTCTAATTTAAACTTTATAAAATCCTTTTTGATCTTCTTCCTTCCATTAAACCATAATTGAATCAAGCTTCTCTGAGTTAAGCCCTAACGAGAGTTGGATACCAATTGTTACAAATCGAACACCAGAGAACAAGACAAAACAAAATTTACATTATTGATCATCAAACGTAAACAGTTGTTTTGTTCACTTTTTAGGTTCTATTGATGAAGAACATTGTCGTCATCGTCATAGATTTAACTGATTCGCTTGGTGGTAGCTTATTATTTGAATTAGCCTCAGATGATTATCTGGACAGGATCTGGAAGAATGATTTCCACCCACAATTGGCATTAAACAAGTATTGTTGGGAGCTTGGATGAGGATCGACGACCCTAGATGGGTTCATTTTGGTGCCTGATTCAGCCAAAATGGGAGTTGAGCTCCAAATGTAGTGGATGTGGGGTTGATGAGGAATCAATGATGTATGAATGGCTTGAGAGAGAATAGTAGAGTGAGAAAGATAACGGTGGTGGTGGTGGTGGTGATGGCAGCAGTGGTGGTGGCGGCGGTGGTGGTGGGTGTGGTGGTGATGATGGTGGAATGAAGAAATGGGTTATAATAAAAGAAGTGGTGGTGAGATTACAGATTTGCCATAAGTGAAACGGTCAAATTGACGGCTGGGAGGTAAAGTGTGAGAAATGGAAAATACAAGGGGGACGTACGTGAAACTTTTGTATCCGGGTGACAAGTTGTGAACGACCCTAAACGATAGGGGGCAAACTCCATTTAACTTGATATCTTTTTAAGTAGAGTTCAATAACATACTCAAAAAAATAATGAACACTTTCCCTCACTCCTGCCGACATTTTTAAATAGTCATTCATTATGTCGGAACCAATGCCATAAGCTAATTGTCTAATAACGATTGTAACTTTTTACAACGTGCTAAATCTCATACCACCATGTGCATCGGGTTTTTGTTGGAAAAAAATCTTATTAATTTTCCAAATCGTTTGCTATACTTGGAAATAATCGTTGGCTCAAACGAAAACGTCGCCTAAAATTATTAGCATCGTATAGGGGTGGGTGAAAAACAATCACGTACCAATGGTTTATGTGCGGCAACGTGATCGCGTATGATATATTTCCTCCTTTTGGGTTGTGAACTCCCGACATTTTCACGATACATTCTACGACTCTTTGAACCGGTGATATTATTAGTTCGGCTCACTCGTCAGATGAGGATGATACGATGAATTCGTCAAATGAAGATGCTGAACTTAACGATAACATTGTTTTAAGAAACGAGGAATTTTAAAGTGATAGAAGTTATTTGTGTGGAGATCAGGAGCGGATTCAAAGCTTTTCCAGGAGGTGGCGAGGCAGCTCCTGAGATCTGTTACTCAGAAATCTTTCAAGATTTTTTGTAAGCACCTTTCCAAAATGCTACAAAGGACCCTTTGAATGATCTGCAAACTAAATAGAGAGAGAAAGAGAAGAGGGATAGGAAGTTTTCCGGCGGTTACGAAGCTATTCAGCGATGATGTTTTTGATGATTCTGATGGTTTCAAGATTAAAAAAGGGAAGATTACCAAAATGTCACTTGACCAACCAAAATTACCAAATTGTCACCCTCAAGCCCCCTTGGACGGAGTCCTGCACCATGGGAGGAGTCCATTTGTCACTTGAAGAGTCCATGTATGAGGAGCTGACACGTGTCCGACATAAAGGTTGGTTGACTCCTCCCATTTTGGCCGACTCCTCCCATTGCTCGGCGGACTCCTCCCATTTTGGCTGACTCTTCCGAAGCGTCAGTAGACTCCTCCCTAAATTAAGCAATACTCATAGTTTTATTATTTTATTTATCTCAGAAAATCATAAACCTGATTTTGTATAATATCTATTATAGTGTATAATAATGAAAACCTGCTCAAAAAATCTAATGTAGTATAGAATAATGAAAATAAAAAAACATATATTATTAAGAAAATACCAAAATACGACAAAAAATAAAAATAAACATACCTACGTATTCAACTTCTTTTTTAAAAGTTAAAGAACTTACGTTATTAGAAAAAAAATCAAGTTAAATGAAAAATAAACGGGCTAAAGGCTTATATTATTTAAAGTTCCTAAAATTAGTCTATTTTAAATACAACCATGTTTTCAGCAAAATTATGTCGATACATCAAGCAAAATACTAAACGCAACTGCCTACTTAGTTTTTTTTTAAAAGATTTTTAAAGAAAAAATAAACTAAATGAAAATAAAATAAAATAGAGTAAAAATGTATATTAGTAAAAGTATATTATTTAAAGTGGAAGAGTAAAATTTAAACATTAAAAAACGTTACAAAAATATTTAAAAAAAAAACATTATAAGAATATTTTAACAATAATAAAACATTACAAAATCAGATTTATGATTTTCTGGGATAAATAAAATAATAAAATTATGAGTATTGCTTAATTTAGGGAGGAGTCCACTGACGCTTCGGAAGAGCCCGTGATGCTTCGGAAGAGTCCAGTGACGCTTCGGATGAGTCAACCAAAATGGGAGGAGTCAACCAACCTTTATGTCGGACACGTGTCAGCTCCTCATACATGGACTCTTTAAGTGACAAATGGACTCCTCCCATGGTGCAGGAGTCCGTCCAAGAGGGCTTGAGGGTGACAATTTGGTAATGTTGGTTGGTCAAGTGACATTTTGGTAATTTTCTCTTAAAAGAAATATTTACATTTAGTCCTTTTAGTTTTAGTAATGTTATAAAACAACCCTTTTAATTTGATTTAAATTTTTAATAGCCCCAAAGTTAAGCATTTAATTATAATTTTAGATATCATGCATAGATAATTCAAGCGAGTAGATAAATAATTATATATCATGCCTTAACCATTACTAACTAAATTGAGAAAATAAACAATGTGTCTTATTACTGGTTAATTATAGATTTATAAGTTTTTATGCTTTCCTATTTTTTTTGTTTACAAGTGTTATGAAAGATCTATCACGGGACCGACAAGAAAAGGAATACAATCCGGAATTTTTTTTTCTTTGCACATCGATATCATATTGTTATGATCCAGATTTGGGACTAACAAGTTTTTTTAACACGTTTAAATTTTTTTTTTTTTTTTTTTTTTTTTTTTAGGCTTGTTATATAATATATAAGGTCAAACAAATTACACCAAGATAGCCGGTAAGCGGGCAACAAGCTGCGCCGCTACCCCTTTTTGAATAGCGAAACCTAACCTAGTAAAAACGAAACCCCGATCTCTAGGAGACGAAATGTTGCTGTGAACAACCCGTTGGACCCGTTCAAGAAATCGGGTGGCTTCTGGGGCTAGCGCGCCAAAGGTATCAAAGGCAAAAGGGATAAAGGAATGTTGATTATCCTCGCAGGCTTTTGCGTGTTTGTCCATTTTCTTTGCTGCCGCTCTTGCAATCGCCTGACCAGGGACAAAACCTGTATCCCGTAAGCCTACAAGGGGGGACACTCCAGTAAGATCAACACAAGCGTGTTTACCTGCATCCCACGTTTAAATATGATTGCAAAATATTTTCAATGTCATTATAGCATCAACTAAATAGGTATGAATAGTTTACAACATCGTTAACTAAATAAATACAAATTGTTTTACCCGACCCATTTTGTTCCAACTTGTTTGACTCTAGCAATTTTTGCACCCCCTCATATAGGATCCGCCACTCGTGGAGATATAGGTTAAATCGGCTGGTGATAGAAGTGTGTTTATATATTAGGAATTTAAGGAAAAAAAAACTTTTTTTTAATAAATAGAGCCGTTTGTAACGGCTCTTTATTTTAAAAATCCACAAATTCAATCGGTCAACACAAGGGTCCAAGCCCCCACGCCCATGGAAAATTTGCCAACGGCAACGCCCCACATCGAGTGGGAGGGGGGTGTTTGGGGCGTAAAAGGGCTCCCCCCCCCTACCCCCAAACGCCTTCACACCGTCCAGTCTAATAACCTGGAAGATTGTCCATCCTCTGACATTTAGGAGCCATATAGACTTTTTTGTAGGGCTGGCAATAGGTAACCTGTAGGTAACCTGCTAAGACACGATAACAGAAAATTACACCATGTGATTTTTTACGTTTTTAAAAATAATCAAAATTTGAAAGTTAGGATCCATTATTTCTCCTTCTAGGTGCATAAAATATAGATCTGCCTTATAGACATTGGATATAAAGTAGTTAAACAAGTCGTATTCATGTTTAAAATTTTTTATGTTCGCGTTATCGGATACCTGTTAAACCTGCTAAGACACGATTTGTCAGCTCTACTTTTTTGCATGTGTTTACGGAGCAGGAAGATTGTCTAGAGCATTTATTATCATTTATCCATGATATTGTTACTTGTTTGACAAATGAAACTGGATAAAAAATGGAGGATGAAGTTGATCTCTATACAAGACTGAAATATGGGTTCTAAACAGTAACACATAATGTATATATGTAATTTTATATACGCTAAGTTCATATGGAAACAACTAACATCCTAAATCGTGGTGCTAATCTTTAATGCTTAAAAGCAAAAAAGCTTAAAATGTACCTTATCCTGTTGATCAGTTCTGGTTTAAACATAATGGAAAACATGTAACAACATACCTTTGGTTGCATCAGTAGATAATCCAGTCAGAGATCCAGCCATAGTGTTCGACATCTTTGTCAGGGTGATCCGGTTCCTCCTTAGGGTGTAAAGTTATGATGGTGATGAAACCGAAATTAGGGTTAGTTTCGGTTGAGGGAGAGAGAGACGAATTTGATGTTGGTGAGGGTTGTGATTGTGTAACTTGTCTAACCCTTTAACTCTCTAATAAGCTCCTTATTTATACACCCAAGAGGAAACCCAATTAGTTAATAAGGGTAATATGGTCCATCAACAATTACCAACTAATTATTAATAGGTTATTAATATATTTTGATCTATATTATATAAATGATAATGATGGCTACAAGATTAAATATAAATAAATAAATATTTAATCTTACATTCTCCCACTTAGCCGAATAATCATTTATCATGAGTATTAGATAAGTCTGATCAGAAGTTAATACTCATTTTAGCCTTAAACAAGTACTATAGCAGAGAAATACAGCCGTTTAATCATTATGCGACTCAGGACCCCCATTAGTCATACTATAGCCTTAATTTAAAACCTAACAGTTATGATCAAAATATGTAAGCCCTTTAACGTTTGATTTGTATTTATAGTTGTCTATATGTCATTACACCGGCAGAACAAATGTAAGAGACATACAAAATCAAACTGATGAGGAAAATTAATAGTTAGTCATTCATAGTACGATATGCAGTTGTACATGGTCATCAATTAAAACCCTTCTCTTTTATGTGCACTCTTAATAAGACTTATGGGTAATAGACCTTTAGTTATAGGATCCTTAAGCATATCATGAATGCATTCGATACAAAGATTTAGTTTCCTCAATTCGTTCATAAACGAATAATTAATTGTGTATCGAAATTTAATGCAGCACCTCTCGAACTGTTACTGTTCAAGGAGATATGGTAGCTGACTTTATCACAATAAGTCTTCAAAATATTAATTATATGGAGTTAATAAACTTATGAGTCCACTGATAAATTTCGAACAACATTTAGTAACTATTGCTTTGTGATCAACAATATATTATGTCGTTATAACTTATGTTGTTATCAGTTTATTATGACTCCTCCATGAAATAGGTTTTGTCTGCTGACATAAAGATATACCCGAAATTACATTTTGTCATCTTTGAATATCTCAAAGTTAGAGTAATAAACCGGTTTTAATTCTCACTTCTTCTTTAAATTATAGCCTCTCGTTTCGTTTAAAGATATTGTAATACTGTATTAGATGCTTCACATTAATCTAGACATATCTAGTGTGTTGCAATGTGAGTAATATCTAAACGAGTACAGACTTGAACTTACATAAGGCTTCTAATTAATGAAGCGTAAGAAATAATCTCATTTATCCTATTATCCTCTAAAGGAGAGCAGTATTGTTTGTTACATATGTAAGGACCAATTTAATGTTAAACTTATGGAACGGAAGTAATGTTCCATTTGGTCTATCTCAACATGTTATGATATCTAGTATGTAAGAGATATCTCTGAGATCTATTATATCAAAGTTTGTGTTAACAATGCTTTGACTTATGTAACATCTACTTGTCAAAAGAATATCATTTATATAGACAAGTTTATCTTAGTTGCTCCCACTCATCTTGAGGTAGGTACATTATTCCACTTGGTTGTTGATGAAAATAATTGCGTTAAGATTTCATCACATTATAATGTTTGCATTAAACCATGCATGGATTTTATTGGCTTATAGGCAAACTGTTCTTTAACCTTAAGTTTAGAACTTTCAGGTTGTTTTATGAACATGTAAATGTGTCAGCCAGTTGTTAGGGAAAGTTGTTTTAATGTTCATCTAATGTAGCTCAAAACTTTTATAAGCTACTAGAACAGTGATGATCCTAAAAGAAATCTTTTGTTAGATATGTAATAAAGATTCTTTAATAATTTATCTCTTCCTGAGTACAACCTTTGACAATCAATCATGCTTCTTTGTGTCTTAACGTTTATATCAGGATTTGGTTTAGTTATGAACACTCTTAGGTTATTCAATTAAATCCCAAACGTTATGCGAACACATAAAATCAGTTTTACTAGAAAACAGTTTTATTCTATTTAGAAGATTGATTGATACTAATGGCTTAATTAGAAGAGATAAGATCAGTAAACTTTTCCAAAATCCATTTCAACTTCAGTTAGGGAGGTTATGTAATCATCAAAGTTAGTAGGCTTTTAAACCTAGATGACCTCCTGAGTTGATTATTGGGTTTGTTAGAAGTTTCAGTTTTATGGATTAGCTCTTGATTAGGTTGCTATCATTTTAAGAATTCTAAGTTTGTAAGAGAGTTGGTGCAGTATGGTGTACAAGAGGTGTAATCGGAGTTAAATTTGGAGTGAAATTTAATGACACTCTTCCCCCCGCCTCTTGTATTCCTTGCAAATCATGATAATGACTTTGACTACTCCCACTGACCTTAGAAATCTTTAGGAACTCAGCATGCTTAGGGTCAAAATTTAACGACCAAACAAATTCTAATAGAGAAAACATATTAATGAACATATTAATGACGTTAGTCATTGTAGTTTCTCTTGTTGAGGATTATGTTAGTTTAGGTAAGAAATCTAAGTGTGCCCACAATTAAGCAACAATGAAACTTTTGTAAGAGTAGCTGTAGATTTTAAGAAGACAAGTTATGATAGAACAGTGTCAAGATGGAGCAGATGGAGCAGTGTCTTGTACAAGAGGTGTAAATTGAAGTAATTTAAAGTTTTCACTCCCCACCTCTTGCAACTATTGCAAGTTATTATTAAGACACTTAATGCTCCCACTGATCTTTTAATATCTCTAGAATGCTACAAGAGAAGTTTCAATTAGTTATGTGACGTGGGAACCTATCATATATATATGTTAGACTTTACTTGATTTCCTTAATGTCCAGATGTCACAAAACTTAGGGACATATGTAATAGAAATCATGTTAAGCACATATATGAGTAGATTTCTTATAAGACCGTGGGCCATATACGACAAAATTTAGATACAAGTAAATAGTCTTTAAATGATAAATGAATTATGTCTAAATATTCCATTTGGAATAAGTTCCACGAATGTCAATGAATGACTTATGATGGACCCATACTTATGCCTTAAGCCAAATCATATTTAGGGCTTTAACAACATAATTTAAAATCACTTAGAATGAGATTAGATGAAAAATCATCCTCATTAACCATGTCATGATTTCTCATGAATTTTGGTTATGATGGATGAAATTTGTAAGTCTCATTTTCCTTTTGTCAAATTTTTCATTTGCATGATGACAAAAGTTGTGAAAATGTAAGGTATCATCTAGTTTTATCTTAACAATGTTTCAATCCAGATATTTAGAACAAATAAGATGAGAGTTTAAGATAAGTGTGACTTTATGTTGACTATGTAAACCTCACAACCTTCATAACATTGCTTAATTATGATACTATATTCTGATTAATACTCAGAATATATATACGGTATCGAAAAACGTTGTTAGAAGACTGCTTATTATTGTTCTTATAGCCTTAACATTTAATTTTGTCACTAACTCTCATGTTAGTTATTTGTTAACTTCTGGTAAGGAAACGTTTAAAAAAAAACTAGAGTCAACTAATCATGTATTAATAGGAATATTATAATTAGTAGACTTAAATATCTTTAATAAGTGACTATCTAATTAATTCATCCAACTGTTCTTTAGAATAATGGATAGTCTCGTTGCTTATGTCTAGTGTAATGACATAATGATGCAGTGAGATTTTCCCTTGAAGAACCTTAGAGGTAGAATTAACAGTTGTAATTTGTCTATGGACCTGAGAACAATCCTCTTTTAAGGTTTAAGTGGTTGTAAGGTGAGTAACAACTTATTTTCCAGCTTCAAACATTTATTTCTTTGTACATATGTTGCTTATCAACACACTCATTATACTTTGGTATGTTTGAGTGTTATAGTTGATTTATAAGGCATCAAATTGTACAAGTGAAAGTCTTAATATGTAATGTACTAGAAAATGTACTTATTTCCATGCGTAAGCCCTTAACTTAATGGGTCATGGTATTGTACATTATTATGTATTCACATATACCACTTAACTTTATAGTTTAGAATTTTAAAAGAAGGCATGCATCTTAGGAGTTCTAGTGATTATCCCATATATAAGAGATTAGCCTTAGGAAAGACTTAATCTGAAATAACTTTAGTGATAGCATTATGTTAGAGAGTTCTTGATTATCATAAGAGACATCATGTTCGATTTGTCCTAATCATCATGCTCTAATTTTCTTCTTTATAATCTTTATCAGAAGAGAGCAATAGGATTATCGTGTCTTAAGAAATAATCAAGGATTTAATTTAAGAGCTAATTCTAAAAGAAACTTTAAATAAAGCAAACATGTTAGGTTTAGGAATTAAAGTGGATGAGATATATGTAGAAGTAAATTATAGTGAGTAAAAATTATGGGTACTAAAAATAAGACAGACGAAATGATCATAAATTAATTAAGGATCATTAATATAAGGATCATTATGTGAAGAGATTGTGATATGTCTATTACTAACATCAAAATAATAGACTTAGTAAAATTCTACTTAAACAAAGACAAAACAGCTTTGGCCAGAAGTGTAATCATTTAAGTATGTGTGCAAAGTAATCGTGACAAATCAGCTTTGGCCAGAAATGAGACAATCACTTTAGTTATGCACTTGTCAAGCATGCTAAACATAAATGAATTAAATCAGCTTTGGCCAGAATTAAGACATTTCACGTTTGTAATGCATACTTAACATAGCTTTTTATAATACTTGAACAATAAATAGATGTATTAAATCAGCTTTGGCCAGAATTAATACATCAGAAGCTCATTCAAGTTAAGCTAGTTTGGTTTTGTAAAACATTATTTGATCCTTATTAATTAATTAAGTATAAACAAAACCAAGTATTTAATAGCAAACCACCTGTTAGCGCGGATCGAACTAGACTCAAAAATTTTTAGGTCACATTAAACAGCATAAAAAATAATGAGGTTTCGAGTCTTGTGCGATCAGTAATGCTTTGTGCGATCGATAAGGCCCAAAACTTGTGCGACGTAAATAAAGCCCAAGTCTTGTGCGATCAGTGAGGCCCAATAACTTGTGCGATCAGTAAGGCCCAAAACTTGTGCGATGTATGTAAAGCCCAAAACTTGTGCGATGTACGTAAAGCCCAAGTCTTGTGCGATCAGCACTAGTCTTGTGCGATCCATAAGTTCTTGTGCGATTATGCATACTTGTGCGTTTTCCCTTGTTTGTATAGTCTTGTGCGATCAGATCAGATATGATCTGATCTTGTGCGACTGGGGAAACTTATGCGACATGATGATGATTTCGAATACACTCTTTAAGGCTGCTTATTATGATAATAACTAAAACTCGAAATTTAAGGGATTTGGGATATTGTTTCCTATTTTATTTCTGATCTAATCTTATCAAATGATTTCGAAAATAATAACTGATTATTACTTTAACAGTTTTCGAAAATTATAATAGATAAAATTTAGATCAAACATTGGAAAACATCCACTAATCCAAATTATATTCCAAATCTTAGGGAATTTTCGAGTTTTCTTAGAACATTATGATGAACCCTAATAAATAAAAACATAATTCTGGAAATCCGAAACCTGAATTTTAATGGTTTTGTAATGGATTTCGTGACAACAAGTTTAATCCTTTATGATTTCGAGTCAATTTATCAAAACATATTATCCGAAAACAGGGATTTCGGCTCATGAAACTCGAAAACAGCCGAGACTTTTTTTTTTTTTAAGGCTTTAAAGAATTCGTTTTCCAGATTTTTGATCCCAGAATAATGGATACATAACCAGAACTGATTTATCAACATATGCTCTGATACCACATGTTGATCAGTTCTGGTTTAAACATAATGGAAAACATGTAACAACATACCTTTGGTTGCATCAGTAGATAATCCAGTCAGAGATCCAGCCATAGTGTTCGACATCTTTGTCAGGGTGATCCGGTTCCTCCTTAGGGTGTAAAGTTATGATGGTGATGAAACCGAAATTAGGGTTAGTTTCGGTTGAGGGAGAGAGAGACGAATTTGATGTTGGTGAGGGTTGTGATTGTGTAACTTGTCTAACCCTTTAACTCTCTAATAAGCTCCTTATTTATACACCCAAGAGGAAACCCAATTAGTTAATAAGGGTAACATGGTCCATCAACAATTACCAACTAATTATTAATAGGTTATTAATATATTTTGATCTATATTATATAAATGATAATGATGGCTACAAGATTAAATATAAATAAATAAATATGTAATCTTACATATCCAGCATTATGTCACGTCGCTCAAAAACTGCACCATAACCTTTTCGAAAACGGAAGCAGCTAAGCTTCATACAGAAAAGAATCCCTCGATCAACTCCAAATGCTATTTTCACTTTGTTAATCAACGGAAGTGTTGCTACAACTCCTAGATGCAAACAAGTAAATTAATTTATCTTTTGGATGTTACTTAAATATCTCTTAGATTTATGTATAGCCAGAGTGTTTTTTTTTTGGGATGTTTACCCCTACAAAGGAGATCCTCGAAGTTTCCGTAATGCATAGATTCATAGACAATGAAATGCTGTTTACCTTCGATACAGAATCCTATGGGACCAAAAACGTTGGGATGAGAACATTCTCAACGGTCTCAACTTATTCTACATTCAAAGGTGATCAAGTTCATAAGTACGTGTTCTTTCATCAAAAAATAGTAAAACAATAGATGCGTACATCATCCTGGAGATAATATCTCTCGACTTCAATGGGCATACGAGAACTTTGGCTACAAGGAGCATATGTCAATTTATCCACCCAGCCTTTGTAAACCCACTACTAGAAAACTGGGTTTTTGCCACCGCATTTCCGGTCGCAAAACAGTCGCAACTGCCCTATTGCGACCGTTTCCCGATCAAACATGCGATCGGAAAAACACCCGTCGCAATTGCTCTATTACGACTGAGTTGCGACTGCTGCTATCATTTGCGACCTGTATTTTGCGACTATAAAAGTGGTCGCAAATTTTGCGACTGTTAATGGTTTTGTGCGACTTTGGTTGCGACAGTCTTGTTGCGACCGTTTTGCGACTGCTTGCCTTTTAAAAATTGCAATCATTTTCCGACCGCTTGCCTTAAGAAAATTTGTGACCATCTTTCGCGGTCTCAAAATGCTTCTTTTTTTCTTTTTAGCCATTTTTTTAACCTGCATATAATGTCATTTTTTTTAGATTTACACATCATCAAATTTTCACAATTATATAAAACATTCCACTTAAAACATCAAATACCAAAGTTATTATAACAAAATACATGTTAAAACAAATTATCTATAACCTACATTATACGTTTTGAAACCTAGCTTTTATCATCACTTCAATGTTTGCCATTCTTTGATTCATAGCCTCTTTCTCCACGTTATCTTTCCCTTTTTCCACCACCAATCCCGCAATAATTTCATTCAACCTTTCTTTTTCTTCTTCTTCTTTTTCTTTCACTATATCTTGGATAATCACATTCAACCTTTCGATCTAATGAAACCAATGCAAAGTGAAATATTAATGGCCGGCATAATCATAATTTATTAAACTGATTAGCTGCTTATATTGTTGTCAAAGTTACCAGTTATATTCCAGCTAAGATTCAGATGCTATTGCAAACAGAAAGCTAAGTTCCTATAGAACCAAAAAGATTCAGCTGAAACTTATTGTAGCTCATATTACAGCTAGACGCTTTTGATAAGAAAAACAGACAGAGAACCTCATCCATCAACTTCAACTCCCTTAGGAACAAATGGTACTGATCCAGTAGCTATAATTATGTCTTTTGCTGTAATGACTGTCTCAGTGCCCCCAACCTTTCCATATTTAACCTTTTGTGGACCCTGTAAATATATTTATAATAATTAAACATAAGGTGCGTGTATGATCCGATGCAAGTTAACGAGAAAAAGGTAAATAGTATAAATGACTTGATTGGCCAGTTACATGACATACCACAACAATGCCAACACCAGTCAAGATATTTATAATAATTAAAAATATTCTGACCTACAATAGCTAATAAAACTAACCTAACAAGCATCTTAATTTGTACAGTTGAGTTTACAGCCGAAATACAAACGTTTCATGATTCTCTCCTATTAGTTATATTACTGAGAGATGTTGAGTGCACACAACCTGATTTTGCTGAAAGTAGTATAACCTAACAAGTACTTAGAGGCCTATTCCAAACAATAAAGATAGAAGCACTAATTGAAACTAGACTCTAAAAGGTCTAACATTTTTTTTAAGAAAATGAATAAACTAAACTAAATAGTATGTCTACCATAATAATATCAGATATTTAAGTTCATGAATAAGTGATAATAATAAACATACCTTGGGACTTGTCTACCATGTACATACAGATCATTAACATTGCCTGAGAATCTGGACAAGCATCGCAAGTGATTGTTTTTGATCAGGGGATACCTAGTAACATACCACATAAGTAAGACCAAATTCCATAAAATGAAACCGCAAACAGAACCAAAATACCTGCATTTGACTCCCACGCATTGGTGCAGTCTCCTCTCTAAGTTCTCTTAGAATCTGCAAATCATACAAATCCTTCCTTCTTTCACTCATACACAATTAATCAATGTTTAACCAGAATTCACTAGAGTTCACATGAGTTTTCGACTTCTTACCGGTGGTTCCCTAACATTAGCGAGCAAGTAGTCGTATATCCACGGAGTAACACTAATCACCTGCTTAGTGTTGTAGTTGTGGACCTTGTGGTCACCGGAAGTAGTGGTCACATCCCTCTCACTCAAGCAAGCGGTGGTCAAATCCTTGTCACTCAAGCAAGCGGTGGTCAATGCCTTGTCACTCAAGCAACTAGTGGTCAAAGGAGCTGACTTTTGCTGACCGAATGGTCAGTTATTAGACCTAGGGAAGATGGTGTAATTAGTGCGCAACCGGTTAGGGAAAACGGTAAATAATGGGAACGCTCACCAGCCATGAATCACTGAACCAGCCATCAATTAAAACCACCAAGAAAGTGCAATTACTGATATAAAATACTATATTAGCATATAATTTTCTCTTTCAAATCTTGAGTTTTAGTCACTTAATATCGGAAACTTGATGCTTAGAAAAATTGTAACTGGCAGAATAAAAGTGCGCCGGCAAAATCCAACTTTTTGACCGGAAGAAAGAACAGGGTGTGTAGAAAAATCACCTTGAGACATACAAGATTGGCAAGCTCCCGTAAAGAACGACACTCCGACAAGTACAGTGTTATCCATAGCATGTAAATCCAACGTTGTAAGATTTATTTTCGGGTCGGGCCAAGCAAGTGCAAGTATAATAGGCTTACATGGGTTAGTAAAGAAACACATTATCTGCATGAAAATAAGGTTAATAATCTGACTTTTACATACCCATTTGACCCATTAGACATGAAAAATAACAGAATTGACCCATCAATCACAAGTAAATGGGTCAAAAATGGCACATGTAATTTGAATAATCAACAGAGTAGGAATGTACAATGTTCACTGGAGCATCAGTTTGCCTGCACATAACCCATGGTACACCAGCTCCAAGTCCAACAGCCATATTTGCAGCTCATTTTAAGCTCAATGTTGCGAGTCTGCAGTTATGTGAAACAACTCAAAACAGAGGTATTCACATTCTAGTTTTGAGAATGCAGAACTATTAGAATGGAACGTTTCTCAGTCTTATCCGTTGGAGATATTTTCAATACAAAAGGCACCAAATAGTCGATCATCTTTGATTTACAATAGTCATCATCCAAATACATATAACAACCACATGACTTGCAAATGTCAACTAGGGCAAATCATATGCAACAACTACAAATACGGAAAAAATCAACAATATCGAATTATTTTGCGCCTTAATAAAGTAATTTGACATAAACGAGAAGATTAATGAGTTGTTGATAGAAAATTGAGCATACGAAACCAAAACCTAACTTTAAAATGTTTGATCATCTATGATTAAAATAGTCATCATCCAAACGCAGTTAACAACAACATGACTTGCAATTGTCAATTAGGGCAAATCATATGCAACAAAAACACCAAATACTGATAGAAGCAACTATATAGAAAACCTGAGACTAAGAAAAGCTAAATTTATCAGAATATCACTCATTCAAAATCACCGGTCATCTTCAATTTAGAATATACATCATCCAAATACAGTTAAAGAGCAACATGACTTGCAGTTGTCAATTAGGGTAATTCATATGCAACAAAAACGTTGAATATACAGATAAAAAAACTGAATAACGTTGAATATACAGATAAAAACCGTTATTTCGATCTATTTTGGACCTCAGTAGAGAAATTTGGCATAAACTAGAAGATTGATGCGAAATCGAGCGTATGTACAAACCTGTGTACTTATGGAGATCAGAGAGATTGCTGATCAATCGAAGTCAGATGTGTTCACTTGCTTCTCCTTCTTCAAATCCCCAAATTACATGTTTGAGATAGATGAACATGTCTTCTACATAAGATAATGATCAAATTGACATTCATAACCTAAATATACAAATCGAAAGATAATGAATTCGAGTGTAAACCAAAAGTTATATGATCGATTGGGAAGATTTTGATGTGATTGAAGCATATCAAATCGATTGCGAAGGTTTTGATGATAACGAATACATTTTTGATCGCGTTGGGAAGATGAACCACATGAAAATTAGGGTTAAGATGTTACTTGAGGTTAATTCGACTAGACACGTGGACGGGAGGTTTTGTTTGATCAGATGAATATTAGGGTTAAGATATTATAGAGGCACGAACTCGATAAAATTGGCCCGCCATTTTCATGTTGCTATCGCTTGGCTACCGAATCATGGCAAGCACCTAGCAAACGCGTTTCGTGCATTTTCGTGGGAAATAGATTGTTAAATTTGCTACCTATATATTTCGGTAGCAATATTTGGTGACAATTGCTAAATTTTCTAGTAGTGCCATGAGGGAGCGGTGAATCGTGCAGAATTGTGAGTAGAAAAAAACCCTAAATGTGAGCAGAGTAAATGTAAATGTGAGGCAGTTTAGTTGGTTTTTTACGAGTAAATTGTCATTTTAGTCCCTAAAGTTTGTCTTAAATTGTCGTTTTAGTCCAAATAGTTTTTTTTTTATTGGAGTTAGGCAATGTGTTCAAAATGGCAATTTAGGACAAACCTCAGGGACTAAAATGAAAATTTACTTTTTTGCATATCTCTCGTATTTGCGACCGCTTTAGACGGTCGCAACTTTTGTTTTTTTTATTTTTCTCGTATTTGCGATCGCTTTAGACGGTCGCAACTTTTGTTTTTTATATTCTTCTCGTATTTGCGACCACTTTGGACGGTTGCAACTTTTACTTTTTTATTTTTCTTGTATCTGCGACGGTTTTCCAACCACTATTTATCATATTTGCGACTGTTTTGCGACCGAATCTAGGTTGATCATTAATTTTGCGACTATTTTGGTTTTGGTCACAATCTGGTCGCTATTTTTGCGACCGTCTTATGTTGGTCGCAAATTATGATCGCAATTGCCTACTTTTCTAGTAGTGACCTCTACATCAATCCCCTTTCTCAAACATGTTTCTTGAAACTTCCCCGTTGCATGGTTTAATTCGGCATATGTGAACTTTTTTATACCTCGACGAACCATGGCAACACTCTGATGATGAGTCCATTCATCATGAAAACTACCATGCCACTTTGTTGGGGAACTTGTGCTACTTTGGTCTTAAAATAGACAAAAAAAAATTACATTAAAAGATATATATGATTCTAGACGTGGTTGTACAATAAAGTGAACACAAATTTGCCCATACACACTCAAGAAAAGTTAAGTCTATACCTGAATTTTGTTTAGTCACTACAGGAAGATACATGTAAATACCTGAATTTCGTTTAGTCACTACAGGAAGATACTTATGAATCTTCCATATTAAACTCATTTTGCCAGATGACTTGGCAGAGCTCTCAGATTTCAGCTGTAGTTCCAATATAGCCTGAAGTGAGGTTACTACCTCAATCATGGTAGGGCGTACTTTTGGAATACTACGCACACAACCATATGCAATTTGAGTGAAACGTATTAAACATTTGGGAAAAATTGTTCCCTTGATTTTAGAATCAACCATTTGATCTAATTTTTTCTCTTTTACACACTTTTTAGCCCATCTCACCAAACTACATTCTTCCTCCCCATAGCGATCGTCTACAGCACGTCTTCCGGTTAGCAGTTCAAATAAAACAACCCCAAATGCATACACATCTGTTTTCCTTGATAATTTTTTAGTATAAAAATATTCCGGATCAAGATACCCGAATGTTCCTTTATCGCTCGCATCAACCCACGATGATGATTGGTTAGTTGGGTTTATTTTGGACAACCCAAAATCTGAAATCATAGCTGTCATGTTCTCATCTACGTAAAAGTATATTGGAACTCTTCACATCACGGTGTATGATTCCGTGTTCGCTGCTGACACCTGTGTGAAGATAATCTAATCCAAGCGCAGCCCCTATTCCAATCTTGATTCTCTGATACCAATTTAATGTGATCTCAGCTTGGTGTAGATGATGATAGAGTGTTCCGTTAGGCATATACTCATAAACAAGGATCATTTCCTTGTTATCATCACAATAACCAATAAGAGACACCAAGTGAGGGTGACACAGCTTAGAAAGGGTCTCGATTTCAGCTCTGAACTCATGCTCCCCCTGGTTGGACATAGGATTTAATCGTTTAATCGCCACATGACTATCTTTTTCACTGGATAATTGACCTTTGTATACTTTTCCGAATCCTCCCTCCCCGATAACCATATCATCATCAAAGTCTTTGGTTGAAGATTGAATCTCTTCTAGAGAAAAACGTTGACATGGCGGTAATGAAGTAGGTGATGACACTAAGTCACCCGCACCAGCTGCAGAGTTCATGATCGTGGTTGGTTATTGAGATCCGCACTATAACCTTAGAGAAAAATGTTAGATGATCAATAGGAGAAATCAGAATAATGAATAAAAACTTAATAAACTCAAAACGGAGTAAACTAGAGCTAATGATTACAAAAGTATCATTGCATTTTACAAGACTAACTAATTATAAACATCTCTTACGAGGAATGACTCATGGTTTTCTAATCATTGATGGAATTTACAATGTATGATTCTCATAGGAAAAAACTACATTTACTATTATCGTTTCATACAAATTCATATAATACCATTTGACAAAACATACGACAATAACACATTATTAATATTTACATAAATGACACAAATGATAATTTTGTTAGTGATTACACATAATAACTCCTTTTTAGGGATTACACATAATAACTCCTTTGTTCAACAAAATGTAACATGTTTGGTGATTATATATCACTATGCGGCACTACAAAGTATGTTAAGTTTTTGTGAAAGAACTACCATAATATGATCTATACACTCCAGAGACACAGAGGCTCGAACTTTTTAGAAGTTGGGCCTGGTTGTAAGAGAGTGAATGCATTGAGGGTACCTCACCATGATTTAGAAATAGGGGTTCATGAGAAGGGCTACCTCTCCATGATTTATTCATTTTGATTTTTCTTATTCAGTTTTCATTTAACATTTACTTTTGTTTCTCTCTACTAACATGTAATATGTGATACTTTTTAAGAAATCTAAATACATAGATATGTTTTATTGTTTTCCTACGTTTGGATATAATTTAATTAATTAATAACTGAGTTGTATCCAAAATAACATATTTTATGATATCATGAGACCAAAAATACATTATTTTGGATACAATTAATATTCGTAATAAAATTTATATTATAACGTACAAAAATAAAATAGTGAATCCAGTCATGTCGACGGTTTTAGCTCAAAAATGGAAGACTAGTGAATCTAGCCCATTTATCATGTTTGTGGTTCTAGCTCAAAGTTAGTGAATCTAGCCCAATTGTCTCAAAGCTTGAAGAGTTTGTTGGTTGTTTAGCTATGCCACCTCTATCGTATTTAGTCATATCATTCATGCTTATCAGTTTCAGTATTTTTGGCTATATTAGACTTTTAGTGTCCTTAGTTCATTTGTTTGGATTTATTAAAGACACCATGGCTGCGGTTTGCAAATGTAGTGGTGTTTTAGGCATTTTTGAGCCTAAATGAACCCTTGGAAATCTATTAGTGTGTAAAACTGTCCCTGGTGAGTTCTATAAGTCCTCTTTTAAATGCTTTTAGATGTTTGTGTTGATTTTGAGTAAATGTGTGATTAACGAGTTTAACCAGATCGAAAGTAGTATATGTGGGTTATTTAGGGCTCTTTTGGAAGCGGGATTAGATTAGTTTATGTAGTGTGTTATTTGGCCTTGAGTGTGCATTTATTTCATGCCTAATTAACAATAATTAACAAAATGTGATTTTTTTTAGTACAATTTCTGTATGGTATCTGTATGTGTGACAACTCGAGTTTCTGAGATTTCCTTCTTCGCATTTAGTGCACGTTAAATTTTTTTTTTTTATTATTATATTGTTTGTTTACACGACTCGTTGTTTCACAACGCTTACGTTTGTAAAACGTTAAATAGTACTGCGATTGACATTTTATATTTGGGATCCATAATATTTATATTATATGTAAGTGTATGTTAATAAGGTTTGTATTAATTAACATTTTAAATAAAGTTAGAACTTACTGAAATCAATTACTCATGAAATCACCCAAGTGGTGAAAACACTTAGTGTTTTCGTCCACTGAAGGCTGACGAAATCAGAAGGTGGGCCTTAGCCCAGTGTGGGTTGAGATATTTTATATATATAATCATCTTATAAACAATCTTCTCAGAGAAGTTTCACATTTTACCAAACCAAATCTTATCACTTTGTCTCTCTACCTCTGAAAACCCAACAAAAAGAGAACTCATCTTGAAGCAAAACCTCTGTTTAAATACTTGGTTAGTGATCTTCATGTTCAGTTGTTTAAGATGCTTGTCGTATGATTATTGGATGTTTAATCAAGATGTATGAATATATGTGAATATGTGATTTATCATAGTGTGCTTGCTAGATAATTATCATCCACGAAGTGTCTGTATATTGGATGTTTGGATCAACAGTGGGTATATTTTATGAATGATAAACTGATGGAATCATGTTCTAGATTTCCCAATGATTTGGTAATGTATTTGTTGCATATTTGATTAAATGATTTCAAGTATATAAGATCATGTATCTGTATTGAGATTATAGTTACTGGGCTTTAAGTTACAGTAAGTGTTGTTGATGATGATGACTAGTAACGAAAACCCCCACAAAGGAAGGTGGACGAAATCACTTTAAGTGATTTCGGCCCAAACAGTTCCGGCCCAAAGGGTTTTCGGCCCACATGTTGTTTTCGGCACTAGTTGGTTTTCGGCAAACATAAGTGTTTTCGGCACACTTGAAGTCCGATGAAAACCCTCTCAAATTTAACATATATGGACGAAATCACTTAGTGATTTCGGCCCATGTGATCATGGCCCATAAAGGGATTTCGTCCAAGTAAGGGTTTTCGGCTAAGGGGTAGTGTTTTCGGCATTAAGGGATTTCGGCCAAGGAGGGATTTCGAAATCCTGTTTTCGTCCCATGTATTATGTGTATTACTAAACTGTTAGTTAATAACTCAGTTAATTAACTCTGTTAAGTGGGTAACTATGTTAAGTAAATAACCTTGTTAGTTTATTTACTCAGTCCATTAATTCAGTTATTATATTAACTTTATTAAGACTATTAGTTCTGTTAAGTATTAACACTGTTGGTTCAGTAAATTCAATTAGTTGAATTATTCTGTTAAATATGCAACTTGTTAGCTTATTAACCTTATTAGTTTATTAACTGTGTTATTGGTTAATTATGTTAGAATTAACTGTGAAAGCCTTTATGTGAAACATGAATTGCATAAGTTGGATTTAACTGTTTACATGATACAAGATGCTAATGTCTAGGCACTCTGTGATATTACTGTGATACTAGTTGCATGCGAAACTTTACAAACAGTATGTACTGATTGAGTATACGTGCACTATAGGACTTGACTGATTTACTGTGAGCACTTAACTTAGCATACCGAGCAAAACAAGGTGAGTTCACACTCTTTCTAAGGCATAGGATTCCCGGTGGTTTGGGAATGGGTTAAGAAATTAAAATGGAACCTACATATCCTCCTTGGGTAGGATATGTACCGCCATCCTCCATGGGTAGGATGCCAATATTAATCCTGTGTATTCTCCTTGGGTAGAATACATACGTTCGTCCTCCTTGGGTAGGACAACAACCTTAACGTACGTTCGTCCTCCTTGGGTAGGACAATCACACTCGCTACGGTCCTTGGATCAAGAAGGGCACGTACAAATACGACTAGTCAACACTATTCATCGCACGCATGCCTGGACTGGCAGCAAGGACTAACGCGATACAATTACTAAACTTCGCAAGGATGCCTAGAGGGCCGCGATACCATTATATACGATACATGGTTTACTAAACGAACATACAATTTACGATATGAACATTATAACTAAATAACCAACTGTGAACTCGCTCAACTAGTTGTTGACTCTCTGTTACATGCCTTGCAGGACCTTAGGTACTTTTGGAGCTTGCACGGGAGGCACGGTCGTTGTGGACATGGATCGTGAATGTGTTGTTAAACATTATGACATTTTGTACTTAAACTTATGTTGGGTTTTACATTAATGCTTCCGCTACACACTTGTTTATGTTTGATTTTGGAAACACCTATCGTATTGATGAATGACTTTTACTATATACTTATGTTCAATATGATTCGTGGCTTGATCCTAGTCATGTCACGCCTCCAAGCGGTGGTACTCCGCGTGTGGATTTTGGGGGTGTGACAGATTGGTATCAGAGCCATTGGTTATAGAGAACTCGGTTTTAATAAGGGGAAAACGTTTTTATTAAAACCAGACTATAACCAGAACAGTGCTCAACGATCCACAACGACGCCTCGCTCCACGTGCAAGACTCATCACTCTAGGTAATATGGTACATGTCTTATTGCCTACTTGCTAGAATTGCATAGAACTTTGCTCCGGGTATGCTTAGGTTAACGTAACACTATTGCACGAGAACACTTGTGTGCTTACTCTCTTCTGTCATCGCACTATTCGTGAACCTCCCTTACTTATGTTATCTTTGCTATGAAGATCATGTCTGGACGTATCAACATGACTCAAGCCCAGTTGACGGCTCTCATTAACGAGTGAGTTGCTGCGGCACTCGCAGCCATACAAGCAGGAGGTCAACACGCTCAGTCACCTGTTTGCACCCTCAATAATCTCAAGGATTGCCGACCTAGTACCTTTAGCGGTACTGAGGGAGTTGTAGGCCTACTCCATTGGTTCGAGAGGCTCGAAACTGACTTTGAGGTGCGTGATTGCCCTGAGTCTCGTAGAGTAAAGTTTGCTACTGGAACACTCGAAGGTGCTGCATTAACCTGGTGGGAAGCACAGGTTCAAATGTTAGGGCTGGCAGCTGCTAATGCCACCCCCTGGAACGAGTTCAAGGACCTAGTTAAGGAAGAGTTTTGCAGTCGGGAAGACATCCACAAACTAGAGGTGGAGTTCCTCTACTTACAAATGACGGGGTCTGAAATTGAGGCTTATACGAAGAGATCAAATGAATTAGCCACATTTTGTCTCACTATGGTAGACTCTCCCACCAAACGCATCGAGCTGTATCTCAAGGGTCTGGTGCCCGAAATTCAGAGTCATGTGACCGCAGCAAATCTTGGCACTATCCAGCAAGTCACTCGGCTTGCTCATCGTCTCACAGATCAGGCAGTAGAACAAAACAAACTACCGAAACGTGTTAAAGCTGCTACTACATGTGCTTCTAGTGACAACAAACGTAAGTGGGATTGAAACTTGAGCAAGGGATTAATTCCGGTTCAGCCTCTGGCGCTGCAGCAGAAGATAGATGACTACCAGAGTCCTAGTCAGCAATTTTCTGGTAGTCGTGGGCAGAGTGGATATCGAGGAAATCATCCAAAGTGTAACAGATGCAATAGGCACCACAGCGGTCAGTGCAACAAGGGTCATTGTCAGAGGTGTCTCAAGATAGGTCATGAAGCTAAGGATTGTCGAAGCTCACGTCCTGTAACTCAAGAACAGCAACAACCACGTGAGTGGTCAGGGTGACGCAAAGGATGATCCCAACGTAGTTATGGGTAAGTTTCTTCTTGACGATTTTTTATGTTACTGTATTGTTTGATTCGGGTGCGGACACCAGTTATATGTCTCTAAGTTAGCCAAATGTTAAAACATGCACCAACTCCTTTGAACACCAAACCTGTCGTAGTGTTAGCTATTGGTAGAAGTCTAGAGGCCACTCATAATTTAGGGTTGTAATCTTATCCTCGCTGGTCAGACGTTCTCTATCGGCCTCATTCCTATAGTGCTGGGCAGCACCTGTGGCTCGCGCACCGTATCGCTTAGCTCCATCAGAATTGGAAGAACTATCGAAGCAACTGCAAGAGCTCTTGGATAAGGGCTTTATACATCCTAACTCTTCGCCTTGGGGAGCTCCAATATTATTTGTGAAGAAGAAAGACGGTACCTTCCGCATGTGTATAGACTACCGCGAACTGAACAAGGTGACTGTGAAGAATCGCTATCCACTTCCACGCGTCGACGACTCATTCGACCAGTTGCAAGGGTCGAGCTATTACTCGAAGATTGACCTGAGGTCAGGCTACCATCAACTGAGAGTCCGGTGTGACAACTCGAATTTCCGACATTCACTTTCGTATTTATTGCACATTGACTTTGACTGTTAGTTGTTTGACTTGTTTGACTTGTAACTGTACATGTTATGATATGATAAAATGCATTGTGTTTGCATGATTTTGTGTTTGGTTGTATAACATGAAACACCTGTTGAAAACTTAAACTGTTTAACACAGGAAAGGACCCGACGAAACAGACTATCTCGCCATATACTTCTCGACGAAACAGTGTGTTTCGCCATAGAACTTCACGACGAAACAGGAGTGTTTCGCCGGCCCATTGATTCGCCGAGGCCCACTACGGGCCCAGTAAGTAAATCTGTGTTTTAAACGTGAACCGACTTCCTGTTTCACACTTTTAACAAAAACAGAAACCCTAGAACTCTCCACTTTGTGAAGGCGATAACCATCTTCCACCATCATCTTTCTCTCTCGAATCCTCCCTTGTTCATCCCGGATATCTCGGTTAGTGTGCGCTCGTCTTATCGGTTTCTTTGTCCTTAGATTTCTTTATACATGTTGTGTATATGCTTGATTTCTGGATCAAAAGGAGTGTATGCGTAAGTTACATGATGGCTAGATGATGATTTCTGTGCTAAGGAATTATGTATGATTATCGATCTTACATATGTTTTGATTTAGGGTATGGATTACAAGAGTGTTGTTTTGAGATTCATGTAATTAGGGTTCATGCTAGATATTATGTGCCTTGATGATTTTGATCTGATATCGTGATTAGATGATTGGCTGTAGGATTGAATGCCTTTCCGTATGTTGATGTCGGCAAATTTGGATTTCTGTGTATTTCGTAACTGCTGTAACTGTGTTTACGAATCAGACATTCGACGAAACAGGAATCTCGGCGAAACAGAATGTGTTTCGCCAAGAGTCGTCGACGAATCAGAATCCTGTTTCGCCGAACAAGGCCACGACGAGACTGAAGGTGTTTCGTCAATATCTGTGTTTCGCCAACATGTGTGTTTCGCCGAATAGCTGATCTGTGCAGGAACTTGAGTTAATTCTGTTAATTGTTAACTGGAATTTGTAACTGCTGTTAAATGTTAAACATGACTGGTATGATTGTGATTACGTGTTACCTGCTTACACATGAACAACTTAAACACAAACTGATTATGTATACGTGCATACCTTAGGACGTGACTGATTAACCGTGAGCACATACTTAGCATACCGAGCAAACTAAGGTGAGTTCACACTCTTTCTAAGGCATGGGATTCCCGGTGGTTTGGGAATGGGTTAAGAAACTAAAATGGAACCTACATATTCTCCTTGGGTAGGATATGTACCGCCATCCTCCATGGGTAGGATGCCAATATAAATCCTGTGTATTCTCCTTGGGTAGAATACATACGTTCGTCCTCCTTGGGTAGGACAACAAACCTTAACGCATGCTCGTCCTCCTTGGGTAGGACAATCACACTCGCTACGGTCCTTGGATCAAGAAGGGCACGTACAAATACGACTAGTCAACACTATTCATCGCACGCATGCCTGGACTGGCAGCAAGGACTAACGCGATAAAATTTCTAAACTTCGCAAACATGCCTGGAATGGCCGCGAACTATACTTTAATCTTCGCAAACATGCCTAGAGGGCCGCGATGCTATTACATACGATTTACGAAACGAATATTATAACTACATAACCAACTGTGAACTCGCTCAACTAGTTGTTGACTCTCTGTTACATGCCTTGCAGGACCATAGGTACTTTCGGAGCTTGCACGGGAGGCACGGTCGTTGTGGACATGGATCGTGAATGTGTTGTTAAACATTATAACATTTTTGTACTTAAACTTATGTTGGGTTTTACATTAATGCTTCCGCTACACACTTGTATATATTTGGTTTTGTAAACACCTATCGTATTGATGAATGACTTTTGATATATATATAATTATGTTCAATATGATTGGTGGCTTGATCCTGGTCATGTCACGCCTCCAAGCGGTGGTACTCCGCGTGTGGATTTTGGGGGTGTGACATCCGGGACGAGGACGTCTCCAAAACAGCATTCAGAACACTCTACGGCCACTACGAGTTCCTAGTCATGCCATTCGGATTTACGAACGCGCCTGCAGTTTTCATGGATCTTATGAACAGGGTGTGCAAACCTTATCTTGACAAGTTTGTTATTGTTTTTATTGATGACATCCTGATCTACTCGAAGAATCGGGAGGAACACGAACAGCATTTACGACTTATTCTGGAACTCCTTCGAACGGAACAGTTGTACGCTAAGTTTTCAAAATGTGACTTCTGGCTTCGTGAAGTTCACTTTCTAGGCCACGTGGTAACCAAGGATGGGATTCATGTCGATCCATCCAAGGTAGATTCGATCAAGAACTGGCCTGCACCTCGTACACCGACAGAAATACGCCAATTCTTGGGTTTGGCGGGTTATTACAGACGGTTTATCAAAGACTTCTCAAAGATTGCACAGCCGCTTACATTATTGACACAGAAAGGTGTTGTTTACCGTTGGAGTGATACACAGGAAACAGCGTTTCAGCACTTAAAGGATAGACTTTATAGCGCACCTATTCTCTCATTGCCTGAAGGCACGGACGATTTTGTAGTCTACTGCGATGCATCTATCCAAGGTCTTGGATGTGTGTTGATGCAACGGGATAAAGTTATTGCTTATGCTTCACGCCAACTTAAGATTCACGAACAGAATTACACTACACACGATTTAGAGCTTGGAGCTGTTGTTTTTGCGCTCAAGATATGGCGACATTATTTGTATGGCACCAAGTGCACCATCTACACCGATCACAGAAGTCATGAGCATATCTTCAAGCAGAAAGAATTGAACATGCGACAACGTCGATGGGTCGAGTTACTGAACGATTACGAATGTGCTATAAAGTACCATCCGGGCAAAGCCAATGTGGTGGCCGACGCCCTCAGTCGAAAGGATACTACACCTAGGCGTGTACGAGCATTGCAACTCACTATTCAGTCTAGTCTTCCTTCACAGATACGAGATGCTCAGGTAGAAGCATTGAAACCAGAAAACGTCAGGGCTGAAGCTCTACGCGGTTCAAGGCAACGGTTAGAACAAAAGGCAGACGGCGCCTACTATGTAACAGGGCGCATCTGGGTCCCACTTTATGGTAATTTACGCGAGCTTGTAATGGATGAAGCTCATAAGTCTCGCTACTCAGTACATCCTGGTTCGGATAAAATGTACCACGACCTCAGAACTACATATTGGTGGCCTAGCATGAAGGCCCACATAGCAACTTACGTTAGCAAGTGTTTGACTTGTGCGAGAGTCAAGGCGGAATATCAGAAACCCTCAGGCCCACTCCAACAACCTGAGATACCACAATGGAAATGGGAACAAATTTCCATGGATTTTGTTACTGGCCTACCTAGATCTCAGCGCGGAAATGATACTATTTGGGTGATCGTGGATCGACTCACAAAGTCTGCTCACTTCTTGGCTATCAAGGAAACGGATAAGTTCTCCACTCTAGCAGACGTATACCTTAAAGAAGTTGTCTCGAGGCACGGGGTGCCCACCTCTATTATCTCTGATCGTGATGCACGTTTTACTTCAGAACTGTGGCAAGCAATGCACAAATCTTTTGGCTCTCGATTAGACATGAGCACAACTTATCACCCTCAGACAGATGGGCAGTCTGAGCGCACTATTCAAACTCTAGAAGACATGCTTCGGGCGTGCGTAATTGACTTTGGCAAGGGCTGGGAAAAGCATCTGCCACTTGTGGAATTTTCGTACAACAGTTACCACACCAGCATTAAAGCTGCTCCATTTGAGGCATTGTACGGGCGTAAATGCCGATCACCTCTTTGTTGGGCAGAGGTGGGTGACAGTCAGATCACAGGTCCAGAAATGGTAGTTGATACTACTGAAAAGATTGCTCAAATACGACAACGCATGGCGGCAGCTCGTGACCTTCAGCAAGCATACGCCGATAAAGACAGGAAACTACTCGAGTTCCAGGTTGGGGATCGAGCACTACTCAAAGTTTCACCCTGGAAGGGTGTTGTTCGTTTTGGCAAACGAGGCAAACTCAATCCACAATACGTTGGACCATTTGAAGTCATAGAGAAGATAGGCAAAGTGGCCTACAGACTGAACTTACCAGCTGAACTCAGTGCAGTTCACAACGTCTCCCACGTGTCAAATCTGAAGAAGTGTCTGTCAGATGAGACTCACATAGTTCCTTTGAAGGAGCTCACTATCGACGAACGGTTGCATTTTGTCGAGGAACCAGTTGAAATCACGGACCGGGATGTTAAGGTCCTCAAGAACACCAGAATACCTCTTGTTCGAGTTCGTTGGAACTCCCGTCGTGGCCCAGAGTTCACCTGGGAACGCGAAGACCAAATGGAACTCAAATATCCCCAGTTGTTCGAAAACAATGCAACTACTACTGAGGCTGAAGCTACTACAGAATTTCGGGAAGAAATTCCAAATCAACGGGGGGATGATGTGACACCCCAGGAAAACCAGTGAACAATAACTTACCTAGCTTCCTCAGTAACCGCATGCTAAATTTCGGGACGGAATTTCTTTCAAGTTGGGGATAATGTGACAACTCGAGTTTCTGAGATTTCCTTCTTCGCATTTAGTGCACGTTAATTTTTTTTTTATTATTATATTGTTTGTTTACACGACTCGTTGTTTCACAACGCTTACGTTTGTAAAGCGTTAAATAGTACTGCGATTGACATTTTATATTTGGGATCCATAATATTTATATTATATGTAAGTGTATGTTAATAAGGTTTGTATTAATTAACATTTTAAATAAAGTTAGAACTTACTGAAATCAATTACTCATGAAATCACCCAAGTGGTGAAAACACTTAGTGTTTTCGTCCACTGAAGGCTGACGAAATCAGAAGGTGGGCCTTAGCCCAGTGTGGGTTGAGATATTTTATATATATAATCATCTTATAAACAATCTTCTCAGAGAAGTTTCACATTTTACCAAACCAAATCTTATCACTTTGTCTCTCTACCTCTGAAAACCCAACAAAAAGAGAACTCATCTTGAAGCAAAACCTCTGTTTAAATACTTGGTTAGTGATCTTCATGTTCAGTTGTTTAAGATGCTTGTCGTATGATTATTGGATGTTTAATCATGATGTATGAATATATGTGAATATGTGATTTATCATAGTGTGCTTGCTAGATAATTATCATCCACGAAGTGTCTGTATATTGGATGTTTGGATCAACAGTGGGTATATTTTATGAATGATAAACTGATGGAATCATGTTCTAGATTTCCCAATGATTTGGTAATGTATTTGTTGCATATTTGATTAAATGATTTCAAGTATATAAGATCATGTATCTGTATTGAGATTATAGTTACTGGGCTTTAAGTTACAGTAAGTGTTGTTGATGATGATGACTAGTAACGAAAACCCCCACAAAGGAAGGTGGACGAAATCACTTTAAGTGATTTCGGCCCAAACAGTTCCGGCCCAAAGGGTTTTCGGCCCACATGTTGTTTTCGGCACTAGTTGGTTTTCGGCAAACATAAGTGTTTTCGGCACACTTGAAGTCCGATGAAAACCCTCTCAAATTTAACATATATGGACGAAATCACTTAGTGATTTCGGCCCATGTGATCATGGCCCATAAAGGGATTTCGTCCAAGTAAGGGTTTTCGGCTAAGGGGTAGTGTTTTCGGCATTAAGGGATTTCGGCCAAGGAGGGATTTCGAAATCCTGTTTTCGTCCCATGTATTATGTGTATTACTAAACTGTTAGTTAATAACTCAGTTAATTAACTCTGTTAAGTGGGTAACTATGTTAAGTAAATAACCTTGTTAGTTTATTTACTCAGTCCATTAATTCAGTTATTATATTAACTTTATTAAGACTATTAGTTCTGTTAAGTATTAACACTGTTGGTTCAGTAAGTTCAATTAGTTGAATTATTCTGTTAAATATGCAACTTGTTAGCTTATTAACCTTATTAGTTTATTAACTGTGTTATTGGTTAATTATGTTAGAATTAACTGTGAAAGCCTTTATGTGAAACATGAATTGCATAAGTTGGATTTAACTGTTTACATGATACAAGATGCTAATGTCTAGGCACTCTGTGATATTACTGTGATACTAGTTGCATGCGAAACTTTACAAACAGTATGTACTGATTGAGTATACGTGCACTATAGGACTTGACTGATTTACTGTGAGCACTTAACTTAGCATACCGAGCAAAACAAGGTGAGTTCACACTCTTTCTAAGGCATGGGATTCCCGGTGGTTTGGTAATGGGTTAAGAAATTAAAATGGAACCTACATATCCTCCTTGGGTAGGATATGTACCGCCATCCTCCATGGGTAGGATGCCAATATTAATCCTGTGTATTCTCCTTGGGTAGAATACATACGTTCGTCCTCCTTGGGTAGGACAACAACCTTAACGTATGTTCGTCCTCCTTGGGTAGGACAATCACACTCGCTACGGTCCTTGGATCAAGAAGGGCACGTACAAATACGACTAGTCAACACTATTCATCGCACGCATGCCTGGACTGGCAGCAAGGACTAACGCGATACAATTACTAAACTTCGCAAGGATGCCTAGAGGGCCGCGATACCATTATATACGATACATGGTTTACTAAACGAACATACAATTTACGATATGAACATTATAACTAAATAACCAACTGTGAACTCGCTCAACTAGTTGTTGACTCTCTGTTACATGCCTTGCAGGACCTTAGGTACTTTTGGAGCTTGCACGGGAGGCACGGTCGTTGTGGACATGGATCGTGAATGTGTTGTTAAACATTATGACATTTTGTACTTAAACTTATGTTGGGTTTTACATTAATGCTTCCGCTACACACTTGTTTATGTTTGATTTTGGAAACACCTATCGTATTGATGAATGACTTTTACTATATACTTATGTTCAATATGATTGGTGGCTTGATCCTGGTCATGTCACGCCTCCAAGCGGTGGTACTCCGCGTGTGGATTTTGGGGGTGTGACAGTATGGGTTTTGGTTTTCATTATTGAACCAGTGATATGTTAGTAAGGTGTGATATTGAATGATTAATAATCAACAGATAATGATTGTGTTAGTCAGTCTGTGTGATCAATATGGGTTATGCTTTTGAGTTAAGGAGAATGGTTGTGGATAGGTGAATATGTTTATGTAAATGAGTGTATGCATGGAAATTCGAATTATTAGCTGTTATAACTTCATTTGCATAGATAAGCTTACATAATCATATATATGTTAGTTAGTTGTCATGTACATGTGTGGGGTTGGATGACAGTGAATGTGTGTTTGTGAAGTTGGGTTAATTACTTGAGTATAAGGAGTGTTTTTAAACACAAAGTTTGTGTATGTAGGAAAAGTGTTTAAAAGGATTTTAACTAATGTCAAGGAAAGGGTTGGGATATGGTGGCCTGAGTGTGAGTAAACTTGTTGAGTAAGCTTGTATGTGTGTTAAGTCCATGGCCATGGCAGAACAGTGTGAAGTCCCCGGCGATGGCAATAGTGTGTGTGTCTCACATTGATAGCGTGTGTCAGACATAGTTATAAACATAATACCTTTGTGTAGCTAACATTAACCTTCTAAAGTAATAAGTGTAATTTAATATAGATAGTGATGATTAAGACATGCGGTGAAGTGTGTGTAAAGTATGTGAACTAGAAAAAAGATGCATGCGTGGAGTGGATAAGCTTGTGGAATGTGTGCAACATAAACCGGTGTAGGTTTTATGGTGGGCATGGTAACTAAACATTTGATAAAGTGATTTAGATGATAAATGTGGAAAGTGTGTATTACAAGTTATAGATTCACAAGCAAAAACTGGCCTGTTTAGTATCTATTTCAAGTTGAATTTACGATAAGGCATCGTCAGGTTATTTGAGAAGGACAAGAAACTTCCTAGACTAGTTTCTGCGGTATTTTAAAGTGTAAAATTGCAATACAACTTATGTAATGTTTCTGTGAGTTTTAAAGTTTTCTTCTATGTGGATGATTAACTCGAAGCAATGAAACATGCCTGCGTTTTGTGGTGTTACAGTGGTGAGATCAGAAGGGTTCTACAGACTGAATTTTATGATGGTTAGTAACTTCTATTAGTTACCTAAGTATAATGCAACAATACAAGTCTCCAACCATATTATTGTTGTGGAATGGTTACGTAATCCAGTTAGATCATCCAGTGCTATACACTTAATTCTGTGTTTTGAGCATGTTGGGATTTGTCGAAACTCAAACCCATAGATACTGAAATAAAACTTTTTCATGAAGTTGGTTAATATATCCCTTCTCATTATTTGGATACGGACTACTGTGGTGGTAACTTGTGCTAGCCATTTGACAGGGGGATTTGATACCTACTAGTATCTTGTGTCGCATATGTCGGCTGATAAGCCATAAGGGTATTGGAAAGCGACAAAATTATGTTGGGAGTGGGCTTACCTACTAATGAGATGATAAAAGTAAATTGGTGAATTGCAAGGATAATGGGAAAATCCAGAGGACGTTCACTTGGTCCAAAACATTCCCAATGGGGGGCTGGAGAATTATGGGTTGTCATACGTTGGGGGTCTTAGTGTATTACTCACTCTAAGTAACCCAGGGACAGTTAGGGAATTCATGAATAATCATTCGGGATTCTTGTCCAATATCTTCAGTCGTTTCCATGTTTGGAACGGTGAGGACCTTCCTATGGATCGGGTTGTGTTACTTCGGATATCTGGTGTCCCATTTCACCTCAGGGAAAACTCTTTGTATGACTAGATTGGGAGTCTCTTTGGAAGGGTGGTTCAGGAATCCTCTTTTTCTTTGCAGGAATCTGACAATTCCGATAGTTCTGTCATGGTTTTGGCACCTTTATGGAAACGAATTGAGGAGTATGTGGATTTGAAGTGGAGAGATAGGCGGTTCGTTATTTGGGTTTCTGAATCTACTAAGGTATGGAACCGATGTTTGATGGCGTAAAATCGGTGGATGATTCAGGGTGGGGGTCAAACAATAACAGTAATGATGATCAAATGGTGGATGATGCTGAAGAAGGGGAGTTCAGGCCAAATCCGTCGTCGGCCAGTGGCCGGAGTGGGCATAGGAATGAAGAGTCACCGGAAGTTGAAAAGACCACTAGTATTAATCAGTTGGATGGCATGCAAAACATGCATGGGGATGTGGATGTGACGACCCATTTTCCCAGGTCTGATGCTGCAGAAGGCGGTCCCACCTTGGACCATGGGGATATTCATAAAGATGGGCCTGAGATTTTAATTAATACTCAGCCCAATTCAGGTCAACCTAATTTAGGCCCAACTCCATCTAATACTCTTGGCAAGTGGCCTAGTGCTTTCCGAAGCCCTCCATCCAGTGGGTCCAGGCAAGGTCCACCTTGTCGTATGTTCTCTCAAGTTCCTGCACCGGGAGAGGAATCTTTGACCTAAATACTCCTGCTAATAGTAAAGCGGCTGGTGGGGAAGATTACGTGTACAATGATTTGGGGCCTCAATCAAGGCTAAATGATTCAAACGATAGAGGCTCGCTAGAGAGGCATGTGGAGCATGCTGATGGTGAGGATCTTACGAGCCATCCGTCTGGCAATATGGAGAATCTGGAACCGTTGGATTCAGCGACGATTACCAAGCAAGAAGTTGAAACTACAATTGAGGCCGAATTAAAGGTGGGCATCAATCTCAACGGCTTTGAAACTGGGACCAGTAACTTGGTCACATGTAAGGGTGAATTAAATGGTTTTACAATGAATTGTCTGTCGATTAATTTGAGGGGGGTTAAGGATGCCCATAATTTGGATTGGGTGCGAGCTATTAAAACCAGCTATGGGATACATTTTTTGTCAATTCAAGAAACTAAGCTTAGAGAGTCTTCAAGGTTCTTTTTCAATTCGTTTTGGGGAGGTCTATTTTCCAGTTGGCAACGGTGACTCCATGGCCGATCTGGTGGTTTAGCGTGTCTTTGGTGCCCTACCGTGTTATCATGTGTAGAGGTTATAAAAATAGACATTTTTTGGTTGTAGTGGGGGTTATGGTTCAATTTGGGTGTAGAGTCAACCTCGTTAATGTTTATGCTCCTAACGATGCTGGGGTTAGGAGATGGTATGGACTCACATCCATGCTATAAGAAACTCATTGCAGGGTTTATGGATTTTAATGGGAGACTTCAATGATGTTCGAGATGAAGCTAAACGATTTAACTCGGAATTTGTCGCATCCAACGCTGAGGCTTTTAATCAATTTATTTTATCTGCTGGGCTGCAGGAATATAATATGGGGGGGGGTGGAAAATTCACATATATTTCGGATAAAGGAGACAAACTTAGCAAACTAGACCAATTCTTGGTGTGTCTAGGGTACATGGAAAAGTGGCCGAATGCATCTGTAATAGCTTTGGATCATGAGGCGTCGGACCATCGGCCAATTGTGTTATCGACGGTCCAAGCGGACTTTGGTCATATTCTGTTCCGATTCTTCAATTCCTGGTTTGAGATTCTAGGATTTATGGACTACGTAATGCAGGTATGTGGCTCGTTCGTTTTCTCAAGACCTGAAGATCTGGCTTTGGCTACAAAATTTAGGTGGCGGAAAAATAGAATAATTGAATGGACTAAAGCTGAAAAGAATAGAATGAATGGTGAGTATGGAGATAAACGTGTGGCAATCTTGGATAACCTGGCTGAGGAATGGATGTTACAGGAGGAAGAGTTAGCCAAAAGGGATGAATGTAAGAGTTTCGTGGCGAATTGTGACAACTTAAAATATAAGGACATTAGTAAAAAAATCGCGAGCGAGATGGGCTGTTGATGGGGATGAAAATTCCACATTTTTTCACCAGACAATCAATTCGAACATTAGTAACAATCGGGTTAATGGTCTTCTAATTGAGGGTGTGTAGGTTACGAATCCAATGGCAATCAAAGAATCTTTTTTCCAATTCTTTCACAACCAATTCTCGGAACCAATGGATGTTAGACCCGACATCTTGTTTCCAAATTTGACCTCTATTTCAGATTCGGATTCTGAGCTGCTAGTTGCCCCCATTCTCCTGTGTTGAAATAAAAAATGCCGTATGGGAATGCGTTGGTGACCGGGCCCTGGGCCCGGATGGTTTTAACTTTAAATTCATCAAAAGGTGTTGGGCGGGGCTACAAAATGATTTCATTAATCTTTTTAATAGATTCTACGCAGAAGGTTCTCTGAATAGGAGTTGCACGTTATCCTTCATAACTTTAATTCCAAAGGTGAAAGATCCGGTTAGCCCTGCCGACTTTCGTCCTATTAGCTAGATCGGTGCAACTAATAAAGTGATATCGAAAGTCTTGGCAAATCGCCTCAAAGGGGTTATTGGTAAGCTTATCCCAGAAGAACAGTCGGCATTCTTGTCGGGAAGGAGTATTATTGATGGCCCCCTAATGCTCAATGAACTCATTGGCTGGTTAAAAAGATAAAAAAAGAAGGGAATGCTCTTTAAGGTAGATACCAACAAAGCCTATGAATCAGTCAATTGGGCTTTCTAGACTCAGTTATGACCCAACTGAATTTTTCGAGTCGTTAGAGAAAATGGATTATGGTAATCTTGCATTCGGCAAGGGCCTCCGTCTTGGTGAATGGGTCTCGTGGTCTTAGGCAAGGGGACCCTTTTTTTCCGTTCCTATTTGTTATCGCTATGGAAGCGCTTATGGGTATCATGAAAATGGCCTCTTCAATTGGATTGTTTAACGTTATTCGATGCACAGATGATGGGCCATTGACTTCTCACCTCATATATGCAGACGATGTTATGTTTGTTGGAGAGTGGTCGAGAGCTAATGTATCAAACCTTCGTAGAATCCTACGTTGTTTTTATTTAACATCCGGGTTGAAGGTTAACCTCTCTAACTACAGTATATACGGAATCGGTGTAAGCGATTTGGAAATATAAAACATGGCAGCTTTTTTTAACTTCAAACAAGGATCATTTCCATTCAAACACTTGGGTGTACTTGTTGGGGCCAACATGAACCTCGTGCGGAATTGGAAACCGGTGTTGGATATATTTAGAAACCGTCTTTCGATTTGGAAGGCTAAGACATTATCATATGGGGTAGAATTAGCCTTACTAAATCGGTTTTGAATGCCCCTCCTACATACTATTTCTCATTATTCAAAGCTCAGGTACAAGTGTTAGATTCCCTTGAACGACTGAGAAGGGTCTTCTTTTGTGGGAGCTCAGAAGAAAAGGCGAAGATGAATTGGTGGCATGGGAGAAGACGATTGCTCCTATTGAATATGGGGGTATGGGCTTTGGATCCCTTAAAGATGCTAACTTGGCTATGTTAGCCAAATGGTGGTGGTGATTTAAAACTGAGAAAGAGGGCATGTGGAGGAAAGTGATTTGGGCAGTTCATCATAACTCCAGATCCTGGTTGGCTATACCAGCTAAGGTTACGTTACCCGGACCTTGGAAGCAAATCATGAGTATAAATGGTCCTTTAATGGATATGGAGTCGACCTAAAGAAGGCCATTTCTATTCTATGGCGCTAGCTGATGGTTCTGGTACTTCTTTTTGGCTCGATTGTTGGATTGGTGAGTCTCCCTTGCTATGAAGCACGGGGAGGGCTTGGAGCCATGAGTACCCGTCCCGGGGACGGCTTGGGGACGGAAACGCGCCGGAAACGCCATGGGGACGTCCCCCGGACGTTTCCGGAAGTATGGGGACAACATCCAAACGCTTCCGGGAAATTGGGGACGACAATTCGACGTTTCGGGAACGTTTCCTTCATGGCCGGCCCTGAGCAAGTTGAAAGAAACATAGCAGAGTGAAGATAATGTGACTGCATTTTTTCTCCGGCCAACATGGACAGCTCCTGTGGGTGGTGTTTTAGGTTAGGCAAAGGAAAGAGATGAAGCGTACTTCCAGTGGGCCTATCTTTTCTATTTTATTACCTGGGCCTATCTATTATATTATATTAGCCGGGCCTTTTAAAAGTTCTGTCCAGTTTGCCGGCCAAATCGCAGTCTAATACAAAGTTAAAAACCTATCATTTTAGACTTGTGTAATATTTTAGTTAATAGGGTAAGTCATATAACTTTATTAATTTGGTTCGATTAAGCAGATAAAATTATATTATTAATTGAAAATATGAATACTACTTTAAACATTAAACATATTATTATATTTTATAAACTTAATAATAAAAGATATTTCTAAAATTTGGAGTTTACACTTTACATCAATATATATCTATTTTGGACTTTGTTTAATATATTTTTATTTTTATATTTTTTTTGCCGTACCCGTATCTTGGTTTTTTGAGTTTTGTCGTTTCCCGTACCCGTATCGTCCTCGTACCCCCTTCTTGTACCCGTTCCCGTGCTACATAGCTCCCTTGCATTGTATTTTCCCTCGCCTTTTGCTATTGAAAAACAGAAATTATGTTTTGTGGCCGAACGGGCTTTTTCTTCCGGCAATATTCCGAGGTTTGTGTGGGACTAGGCTAGGCCTGTTCTGTCTAATGGCGAACAGAATGATTTAACAGCTTTAAAGGCAATCCTTTATGCTGTAGACTTGAATGTTGGTATCGATAGGTATGTTTGGAACCTTGATTCCGCTGGAAGCTTTTCTGTCTCTAGCATCAAAGGTATTCTCAGCAGGTTCAACAGATCACGGTCGAACCGGGTTTTTGCGTGGAATAATTGGGTTCCGAAGAAGGTGGGGATTGTGGCTTGGAGAGCGGAAAAAGAAAGACTTCCAACGAGGGCAGCATTGGCATCACGCAACATCAGTGTCCCTGATTCGTCTTGTTTGTTTTGCGGGGAGTATGTCGAATCCAGTGACCATTTATTCGTGTCATGTCACTTTTCTCAGTGTGTTTGGCAGCAAGTTGTGCTATGGTTGAAGGTCCCTCCAATCTTGGCCTTTGATATCTGGGATATTCTGGATCTTCACAACTTTAGTCAAGGAAATCGAAAGAGGAAAAAGGCTATACATGCGATTGTTCTTGTTGTTATTTGGTGCATATGGAGGATGCGTAACGAGGCTATGTTCAAAGGTGCTCGGGTTACGGTATCCAAAGTTTTGGAGGAAACTAAAACAATGGGATATCTTTGGGTAAAAAATCGATCTAAGGAAGCTTGGTTGACGTGGGAGGTTTCCATGTGTTCAATTAAGTAGTTTTCTTTTGTTTTGTTTGTCTGGTGGGTTCATATTCAGTTGTGTTATGGTTGTGGTTCTTTGTAATTGTGGTGCCTAGCGCCTTACTAGTGTTTTAATAAAATTCTGTTGGTCATTAAAAAAATTAATCTAAAATTGATTGGTTAAATAGATACTTTGTTGGAAACTAGAAGTTAGAAATGATTAAAGATCCAAAATCTGCATTCAAATCTATACACTGCAATTGGTGACCTCTATGAAGACAGAATTCATTTCAATTGAAAGAAGTGTTAGATACTAGACTAGAATTAGAAGTATAAAGCAATGTGGTAAGATACTAGACTACAGCCTAGTAATATATAGCAGTGTACCTCAAAAGACCTAAAAAAATATTCAAAACATCATGTAGAAAGATTTTTTTTTTGACATGATTAGAACCAAAATTTTAATTTTTGGTTCGAAATTTTGCATTTACTTTCGACCACAATTTCTTGCTTTAATACCATAGCATTCTCTTACTGCAACCATCAAGTGGAATCTGATATGAAGAAAAAAAATGAAATAAGATCTTAATATAGTACTCCGTAAAAATCACTTTCATAGAGATGACACATGTGTATTTATCATATCCAACACTTTAAACCGCCTGGGTTGGGTGGAGTTTACAGAGAAAAAACAAATATCGTGTTAACACTAAAGTGCATATAGCCTAGCACTATCAAGGTGTTGAAAGGTGTCGGTATCAAGGTGTAGAAATGTGTCTGTTCTCATGTGGTTGAGAATTTAAGTGCTATGCTAAACCAATTTGTAGATTTAAAAATATGCTTGGAGGATTTGTGTTGGCATTTGGCAGGTAATGAAAAAGAGCATGGTGATGTAAGCTTATGTAAACGTTTTTGTGTGGACTACATGCACTATATTTGAGGATTTTGTTTTCCTAGCTTTGTGTAACTTATCAATTAAAACTAGTATTAAGTAGCCCTCGCGTTGCGGCGGGGGCGAGCACTAATGCCACACTATTGCCAGCGACCACCGACACTAAAGTTGTGACGTGTTAATGCGAAGAAATTAAACCGAAACGTAAAACATAGTATAAAAATAACTAAGTTGATCTAGGACTCGCGCGTTACAATGAACTCGCGTCTATTTTTTCCCGTTTGACAGATTCATCATAATCTATATAATATATATATATCATTACCACTATACAAACCATAATGCATACATTACAACAACCATTGCATCAATATGTTGCAAATTATATTTATGGCTAAATTAATTAGATTATTATAAATAATAATAATTTACAAATAAAAGAACACAACTTTGAATGGATCAAACTGATTGAATATGGTAAGATAATGAAACCATTATTTGATTAGGATACAACCACTTAAGCACAATTTACAACCATACATGCATACAAAACAAATTGAATTTGGTAAGATAATGAAACCATTATTTGATTAAGGTACAACCACTTAAGCACAATTTACAACCAAACATACATACAAATGTTCCAAATTAATAGTATATAAATATAAATTTATAAATAATGTACAAATAACCAAAGAAATGGTACAACTAAAACTAGCATAAACTATCAAATTAATAGAATATAAATTTATAAATAATGTACAAATAACCAAAGAAATGATACAACTAAAAAATAACATGAACCATAACTAAAGCCACACATACAACACAACATTACACTAACATTTTGCAAAATAATAGTATATAAATATCATCTATTTCACCACCAAATCCTTTTTTTAACAATGTGCTTACTTATCAATAAATAACCCATCTAAAATTCATCAGTTAGTATTGTTAGGGAAGGATTTTCTAATGATCAGTGATCCTCAATTACTGTAGGGCTTAGGGATCCTCAATTCTGTTTGAATTAGTGATCCTCAGAGAGTATTGTAGGATCAGGATACAGGATCATCATGAGGATCCTTACACTAACGATTGACTGCTTTGAATATGATGTTGTTTTGCAGGAGTACGTGTTTGGATTTGGTCTTGGCGATATTCCTGGAGCATATTCCCTTTTTATTCCGCACGTGCTTGATTAATATGAACGTTATGGAGCTCATGGAAGACTTGCATGAAATGCGGATAGTTAGTTAGCTTAGATATTTTCTAAATTTATAAGGGGATAGCGAGCTAAATTAGAACACTTGGCTATTTTTGGCTAAACACACACACTCATAACTGCTCTCATCAACTCTCTACAATTAGCTCGGCGATTACACACTTTTTTGCACATTACACTAGTGATCCTTGTAACAAGCTCGCTATCATCCAAAGTTGTAGTACATTTTCTGTTTAATCTGAGTTAGTGATCGGTAGTTTCCATCACCCGAGGTTTTTTATGCTGGAGATCAACTCTTGATCAAGGGCTTTTTCCTCGTATAAATCATTGTGTCACTTGTTCATTACATTTCTGAGTGATCCTTAATATTGTTCATTGATTCAAGCATCACACCTCACAACAGAAAGTTTGGTTGCATTATCTTTGCTTGATTTTTGAGCAAAACAGTTTGGCGCCCACCGTGGGGCAATTGGTGCTTCATTCCTAAGAAGATTCATATTTTTATGGTCATTTCGGTTCGTTACAACCAAGCAGATGGCCTCCTCCGCGAAGAACACTTCAAGTGAAATGCCGGCAATCAGTTCTTCACAAGGCGTTCCACCTTTGCCTCCACCATCTTCTGGATCCCAGAAGAATGCTGAAAATGTTACGAGGAGACAAACCCCCATTTTCTCAAAATCACCAACTTCTTATGTTTCCTCTAATCCTACTACTAATGATCTTTTTACTCTGATTTTGCAGATGTGGGATCACGCACAAGAGCAGGACAAAACCAACGATAGGATCCTCCGGGAGATCGCTGAGATCAAGAAACAGAAGAAATCAGTGGAGGATCACTCTCCTCTGATACCAAGATCATTGAATTTTGACACTCCAGTTGTAACTACCCTACAATCGGCAGTTCCGGGCATCCAATATCAAAGTGGTCCATCAGAAAGGCGTTATGGAACAGCAACTATGAGTCAAGCATTTGGCTCTCACTTCTAGCCTTACGAATCCTGTTCTCAGCCATCGGGATCCTCTTTCCAGCATCAGGGATCCTTTATCAGCTTAGGAGGATATTTGGGAACGCACACAGTCCAAGGATCCTCCCAGGTCCAAGGATCCTCCCAGGCCCAAGGATCCGCCCAGGTCCAAGGATCCTCCCAGGTCCAAGGATTCTTTATGGTTCCAGGATCCTTTCAGGTTCAAGGATTCTCTCAGCTTCAAGGATCCAACATCTTTCAGGATCAAGGATTCTTAAGAAGTATGCAGCCTCCAAGCTCGGATGTTCATCAAGGAGACTTCATACCAATGCAGACCATTGCTTCCTCTGGTCCTTCAATCATACCAGAGTCCCGTCAAGATGGATTCACATCTGGAATTTCAAACACGAATCCTCTGGGAGGTAACACTTTCAATAATTCCTATCACACTAACCATGGCTCCATGCAGGATACAGGTATCAATCAAGCTATGGCTAGGGAATTACAGAAGCTTAAGGATATGATATCCAGTGTTCCAGGAGTGGTCAAGCCCATTCCTGAGATCGCAGACGGTAGCCATAGGATATCTCGCTTTGCACCACCTATTTGTGATGCTGAGATACCCAAGAGGTTCCAAATACCATCCATGAAGCTGTATGATGGTTCAACGGATCCAGAGGAGCATGTAGCTCAATACAGGGAGAGGATGGAGATCAATCCAATTCCTGAGAGGTTAAAAGAAGCATGTCTATGCAAGGGATTTGGATCCACACTCACAGGATCTGCCCTTAAATGGCTGCTAAGTCTTCCCCTTACTCTATTACTTCATTTGCTAATCTAGTTAATTTGTTTAATAGTCAATTCTCTTGTAGTAGAAAATTTGAACGATTAACTAGTGACCTATATAGGGTAACACAAGGACAAAATGAATCACTTAGAGATTACATCACTAAGTTTAGTAAAGAATCCTTAGATATCCCTAACCTGGATATAGCTACGGCTGTAGAAGCCTTTAAAATGGGATTGCTTAGGGATTCCTTATTCTATGATGATCTTGTCATAACCCCTTGCAGGAATCTTGATGAAGTAAGAACCAGGGCCCTTAGATTCATCCGATTAGAGGATGATAAAAGGATCCAGGAAAGACTGACAGGATCCTCAAAACAGGAAAAGCAAGGATCCTACTTCAGGAACAACAAATCAAAGTCCTACAACAAATCTGATAACCAGAACGTGCATGCAGTGGAACAGGAAGATGATGATGAGGATTATCCTCCCATTTCTGAATACTGTTTTTCTGTTGATAACAATGAACTTATTCTTGCAATGCAGAATCTAGGTGAGAAAGCTAGGTAGCCGAGAAAAAGTGATAAACCAGCTGCTACAAAGGATAAGTCCAAGTGGTGTGCATATCATGAGGATTTCGGGCATCTCACTGAAGAGTGTATTGCACTTAGAAAGGAAATTGGTTACTTGTTAAGCAAGGGGAATTTGAAGGAGCTTTTGGGACGAAAGAAGTCAAGGATCCAAGATCCTGAAAGGATCCCGGAAAGGGCTCCTGCTCCTCCAGCAGACGCACAAGTAATAAACTTCATATCTGGTGGATCAGACATTTGTGGTACCTCCTTTTCAGCAGCCAAAAGACATGCTAAGGAAACCAAGATGGATAATGGAGACAGACCCATCCGGACCTCCATTGTTACCCAGGATAAAGTCATAACCTTTGATGAGGATGATCGTGTTGATGTCCAGGATCCTCATCATGATGGTCTTGTTATTACCTTATTTATTTCTAACCACTTTGTTCGCAGGATCCTGATCGATGGAGGAAGCTCTGTGAACATCATTTAGCTTGATGTCCTCAAGAAGATGAATATCCCGGAGTCTGATATTGTCCTAAGATCCTCAGTCCTTGTGGGATTCAGTGGAGAAACCAAGAACACAATGGGGGACATCAAACTTCCCATCTATATTGAAGGACTTCATTCTTATCAAAAATTTTGTGTTATAGATTGCTTATCATGTTGTAATGTTATCCTTGGCAGGCCGTGGATACATGACATGAAGGCAGTCCCATCCACATATCATCAATGCGTAAAGCTTCCTAGTCCATGGGGAGTGGTGAAAATTGAGAGTGATCAACAAGAAGCTAAGAATTGCTATACCTCGTCAATGAAGCCAGCTTCAAGACCAAGGGAGCAATAGCAATTAAAGTGTCCTTCAAGAGATGTCTTGGAGGCAAGAGAGCAGGATGTAAAGGAAATCCTCATGGATCCTCATGATCCTGAATCCAAGATCTTCATAGGATCAGGGATCCTTAGCGATATTGAACAGGATCTAGTATCCTTCCTTAAAAGAAGGAAAACTACCTTTGCCTGGAAGCATGAAGATATGACAGGTATATCTAAGGATATAATTACTCATAAGCTTGGCATTGACAGGTCATTCAAGCCTATTCATCAAAAGAGGAGGAAGTTTGCACCTGAAAGGAATGCTATTATCCAGGAAGAGGTAGATAAACTACTTCGGGCAGGTATGATAAGAGAGATCAAGTATCCAAGGTGATTAGCCAATGTGGTTGTTGTTCAAAAGAAAAATGGAAAGTGGAGGGTATGTGTCGATTTTACTGATTTAAACAAGGCATGTCCCAAGGATCCTTTTCCATTACCCCACATTGACTCCATGGTGGATGCTACCGCGGGTCATGAGTTGTTGACTTTTATGGATGCTTCATCTGGATTTCAACAAATTCAGATGGAACCATCTGATCAAGAGGATACAGCCTTTATGACCCCAACTGGTATATATTGTTATATTGCTATGCCATTTGGACTAAGGAATGCAGGTGCTACTTATCAAAGGCTAGTCAATATGATGTTCAAGGAACAAATTGGAAACACTATGGAAGTCTATATAGATGACATGGTGGTTAAGTCCAAGAAAGCTGAGGATCACCTTAGAGACTTGGAGGAAGCCTTCGATATCCTTGATAAATTTAATATGAAACTAAATCCTTCCAAGTGTCATTTTGGTGTTAAAGCAGGTAAATTCTTAGGCTATATGGTAACAAAGAGGGGGCATTAAAGCAAGTCCAGAGCAGATTAAGGCTATTATGAATATCAAATCTCCTGCCAACGCCAAGGATGTGCAAAGATTGACAGGCAGGATCGCAGCCTTGAACAGGTTTATATCCAAATCCTCAGAAAAGTGCAAGGAATTCTATGACATCCTGAGGAAGAACACGAAATTTGAATGGACTGAGAAGCATGAAAGTGCCCTCAAAGCTCTCAAGGATTACCTATCCTCAGCCCCCGCCTTGATGAAACCAGAAAAGGGGGATATATTATCCTTATACCTAGCAGTATCCTCAAAAGCAGTAAGTGCGGTCCTTGTTAAGGATAACCAAGGTACACAACATCCTGTTTATTATGTAAGTAAGAGTTTACTTGACGCTGAATCCAGGTATTCTCAGTTAGAGAAACTTATCCTTGCACTAATTATGGCATCTACTAAATTAAGACATTATTTTGAAACTCATGCCATTGTTGTTAAGACTAATTTTCCAATTAAGAATGTTCTCAGGAAACCTGAAATGTCAGGAAGGATGGCTAAGTGGGCAGTGAAGCTTAGTGCTTATGATATAAGATATGAACCAAGGACTGCCATCAAATCCCAAGCCTTAGCTGACTTTGTCGCAGATTTTAGTAGTGACTTGCAAAAGGAAGCTGAGTTAGAAGTCCAACAGCTGGAAGAAACTAAGGATCCTTGGATACTCTTCACTGATGGCGCTTCTAATGTCAAAGGAACAGGGCTTGGAATACTACTAAAATCGCCACAGGAGGACATAATACCCCACTCCATAGCTTGTGAATTTCAAACTACCAACAATGAGGCTGAGTATGAAGCCTTGATAGCTGGTTTGGAAATTGCTAAGCATATGAGGATCAGGTATCTTGAGGTACATGTGGATTTGTTGCTGATTACTAATCACTTTAATGGATCCTATGCTGTTAAAGGTGAAAACCTAATCAAATATTTAGAGATAGTCAAAGAATTGGCACTCTCTTTTGTTTCCTTTAGTTTGACACAGGTACCAAGGGAAGAGAATGCAGAGGCTGATGCATTAGCCAATCTAGGATCATCCTTGAAGATCCCGGAGAATATCAAGATCCCTATTATCCACATCCTGACCCCTGCTATCAAGGATCATGTAGCCATGGAGATAGGAGTGGATTCTGCAATCATCCCTAGTGATGATACTCAATCTCATTCAGGGTCATGGATCCTTCCAATCATGAAATACATGCAACATGGAGAGATTCCCATGGGAGAAAACCCCAAGGCTTTCAAAATTAAGGTATCTCAATTTACAATATTGAATAATATGTTGTATAAACGATCTCTTGCAAGACCATATCTGAGATGCATTGAGGATCCTGAAATTCAAGAAGTCCTAAAGGATTTCCATGAAGGAGATTGTGGGAACCACACTGGGGGCAGCGCATTATTCTCAAGGATCCTGACGACATGATACTATTGGCCTACTATGAAGAAGGATGCTGTGGAATATGCCAAGAAATGTGATCCTTGTCAGAGACACAGTAATATCCTTCACCAACCAGCAGAACTTTTGCATCCTATATCCTCTTCTTGGCCATTTATGAGATGGGGAATGGATATAGTTGGTAAGCTTCCTAAGGCACCTGGTGGAAAAGTATTCATGCTTACTATGACTGATTACTTCTCCAAGTGGATAGAGGCTGAAGCCTTTGCTCAAGTCAGAGAAAAAGAAGTGATATCCTTTATTATGAGAAACATTATTACTAGATTTGGTATCCCTTCTGAAATTGTTTGTGATAATGGAACCCAATTTATTGGGAATAGAACTACTAACTTTTGTGACAGCTGGGGGATTAAGATGATAACATCAACACCAGTCCACCCACAAGCTAATGGTCAGGCAGAATCATCCAACAAGATCATCATCAACAATTTGAAGAAAAAGCTTGGATCCAAGAAAGGAAAGTGGGCAGAAGAACTACCTTATGTACTATGGGCTGATAGGACAACTCCCAAGAATGCCACTGGCCAAACTCCATTTTCTTTGGTATTTGGGGCAGAATCTGTAACACCCTTAAATTTTCACTTGATTTTAATAATAGATTATGCCATTTAATTCAAAATATTGTTTAAGTAACATGACTTTCATTAACGAAGTTCATAATTAACATCAACCTTAGTCAACTAATGACTAAGTTAAAACATTTCAAAAGTTGTTTAACAAGTGTTTACAACCCATACACAAAAACGACTAAAGATTTAAAACATTGCGGAAGCTTCAAAATGTAGTGTTCGGTTCTTCATCATTGCTTGATCATCTTCCGGTTATTTTCCATCATCACCTAAGATCAAAACCACAACAAAAGTTAGTTTTGATCAAGTTAAAAGGGTTACAAACAAGTTCCATGGCTCAACACTTAATAAAAAAAATAATTTTTCCGGAACAAGGGCGTCGCGTGACGCCAAGGGGGCTCGCGCGACGCCTAGCCCCTATTTTCATAGAATGTTTGTTTTTCTGATGCTGCAAATTCCCAGCTCCAAGTTCAATCAAGTTCCAACTTTAAATAGCCATAACTTTTGACTCGTAAGTCCGTTTTAAGTGATTCTTTTTCCTATGCGTCTGTAAATTCATTACCGACGTATCTATCACAAATTTCATACCGAACAATTTATTTACGGACCGAAAGACCATATGTCATTATGTAATTATTCGACCCATTCTAACCTTACTCATTTTACTACCATTTAACTAATAAACCTATGGCGCCTTATACCCAACATCCGGGGCTTATTATCACCCGCATTTCTTACCAATTTCATGGTTTAATGCCTTTGTGATTATTATCGTCATTATCGAATACTAGAACGTTTAAAACTATAATGTTCACAACTAATAGACCCGTTGGCTCATCTTGTGGAACCATCCACTTATGATGACTACCATTTGGTTCGTTTACTTTACTAAGTCTATTAATTCACATCAAACCATAATCAATATAAATTCAACGCAGATTTCGATTCAACAATAAGATTTACAAAACTTATCAACAACTCACTTAATGTAACTAATCAAGTTACGTACCTTCAAAGTAGACCTTTCAAACGTGGTTCGCCACCCGCTTGTCCGCTTGACGCTCCCGCGCCCGTTCCTATAGAGTTCATATATGATATGTTTAGAACTCTCTTTAAATCATAATTCGCATAATACACCAAAACATCATGATTATGCGTTTAACTTGGAAATTTCAGTTTTTAAGCCTTCATAGAGGCATTTCAACAAACACTTCATGGGCAGATTTTTACAAGATTAAACATCAAATCTCTAATTTATTATTTAGCGCTAATTTCACATCATTCAACCTTTTTACATGATTGATAACTTCAAATTTTCTGGAATCACTTCAAAATTGCCAAATTACACTAGATTAACAATCTATTTCCTAGTGTTCATCAAATTACACATAACCCACTAATCACCTACAATGGTGTTCATGGATTCACCAAAAATTTTTATGATTTCAACTTCTATTTGTCTAGGGTTTTGTCCCTAGACACTATAGTTGTTCCTAATCATCATAATACACACATGCAACTAGAATTTCAGATTTTTCCCAATTTCATGAGAATTTCAAGTTGAGAGTTTTCCTTAAATTTTACATACCTTGTAATCCTCTTGCGATGAGGATCACGATTCTTAGCTCGGATTTTCGTTTGGACCAGATTTGCACCTCCAATTTGAGAGTTTAAGTAGAATTTTAGGGTTTGAAAGTGGGGGTGTCGCCCCCTGCTTGTTCTAATCGACCAGACACCTCCTTTTGGGGGTGTTTGGTTTGTTTTATTTGTTTAATAACAATTAAGTTTCAATTGTTACAACTTAAGCCCCTCCACTTTGATCAACATTTAATTTAGTTGCTTTTAACCCTACTTTAAGTTATTTCTAGACTTTTAACTAACTAGGTTAAAATTCCTAGTTAATAAATTCTCGTTTATTTATACTTTATAATTCTAATATAAAGTTTTATATTTTCGGGGTGTTACAAGTCCACCCCCCTTAAAAGGGTTTCGTCCCCGAAACCGAAGTACGTACCAAATAATGTAGGGTGGAGACGTCGCATCTCCTCTTCGGACTCCCACGTAGTGTCCGAACCTTTCCTATGCTCCCATTTGATTTTGACTTGGTAGATTTGTTTATTTCGTAATTGTTTGACCTTTCGATCTAAAATCTCCACCGGTCTCACAGCATAATTCAGACTATTATCCACTTCGATATCATCGTAATGGATATAGGCTGTTTCGTCTGCTAGGCACTTTCGTAATTGTGACACGTGAAACGTGCCATGAATCCCACTTAGTTCCTCCGGTAGCTCAAGGCGGTAAGCTACCTTGCCAACCCTTCCGATGATTTTAAATGGCCCAATAAACCTCGTGCTTAGTTTCCCCTTTTTTTCTGAATCTAATAACGCCTTTCCATGGGGAAACTTTTAGCATGACCATGTCGCCAACCTGGAATTCGATTGGCCTATTCCTTTTGTCAGCATACGCCTTTTTCCTGTCTTGAGCAGCTTTCAAGTGTGCCCGAACTATTTCAATCTTTTCATTCGTGGCTCTTACTATATCTTGGTGGGCGAGTTCACGTGGACCCACTTCACCCCAACATACCGGGGTTCGACACTTCCTACCATAAAGCATTTCGTACGGTGCCATCTTAATACTAGATTGGTAGCTGTTATTATACGAAAACTCGACTAACGGTAGGTGAACATCCCAACTTCCTCCAAAGTCGATTATACATGCCCGTAGCATGTCCCCCAATGTTTGTGTCGTTCTTTCACTCTGTCCATCAGTTTGAGGATGGTACGCCGTGCTAATGAACAATTTGGTTCCCATTTGCTCTTGGAAATCTCGCCAGAAATTTGAAGTAAACCGGGTATCCCTATCAGACACGATGGATACCGGCACCCCATGACGTGCTATTATTTCATTCGTGTAAACCTCTGACATCTTTTCTGACGTATAAGTCTCACGGATCGGAATGAAGTGAGCACTTTTCGTCAATCTATCCACCACTACCCATATGGCATCAAAACCACGATTTATTTTAGGCAACGTGGTTAATAGGTCCATTGTAATATGTTCCCATTTACAAACCGGAATTTCTAACGGTTGGAGTTTGCCGTATGGTTTCTGATGCTCCGCCTTGACTTGTAAACATGTCAAGCATTTTTCCACATACTTCGCCACATCCCTCTTCATTCCAGGCCACCAATAATTTTGTTTCAGATCATTGTACATCTTGGTCGCACCCGGATGAATTGAATATCGAGATTTATGAGCTTCATTAAGTAGAAGCGCCTTCACTCCATAAGTATGTGGGACCCATATACTTCCGGATCGAGTCTTCAACCCGTTATTCCCATCCGACAAATCTTTCAACTGACCGATTATTCTTTCTTTCTTCCAATTTTCTTCTTTCATTGCTTCTAATTGCGCCTCTCGAATACGTTCAAGTATACCCGAGGTCACCACGAGTTGCATCGACCTTACTCGTATTGGGACATAGTCCGCTTTTCTGCTCAGAGCATCCGCCACCACATTAGCCTTTCCGGGGTGATAATGTATTTCACAGTCAAAATCTTTCACCGTTTCTAACCATCGCCTTTGTCGCATATTTAACTCCTTCTGATCGAAGAAGTATTTTAAGCTCTTGTGATCGGTGTATATGGTGCACTTTACCCCGTATAGGTAGTGCCTCCATATTTTTAAGGCAAATACCACCGCAGCCAATTCAAGATCGTGCGTGGGATATTTCTTCTCGTGTATCTTCAATTGTCTCGAGGCATAAGCTATAACTTTGCCCCGTTGCATCAAAACGCATCCGAGCCCCGATAGTGAAGCATCCGAATAAACCACCATATCTTCGACTCCGTCCGGCAATGTCAGTACCGGAGCTTGAGTTAACTTTTCTTTTAGCGTTTGAAACGCTTTTTCTTGATCGACACCCCAAATGAACTTTTCTTTCTTTTGGGTAAGCTTTGTTAGCGGTGACGCAATCTTGGAGAAATCTTGAATGAATCTTCTATAGTATCCCGCAAGCCCCAAAAAGCTTCTAATTTCCGAAGGGTTCTTCAGGGGATTCCATTTTGACACAGCCTCGATCTTGGACGGATCCACCAATACTCCGTCGGCACTTATGACGTGGCCAAGAAATTGTACCTCTCGTAACCAAAAGGCACACTTAGAGAATTTCGCATACAACCTTTCTCGTCTAAGTGTCTCTAACACTTCTTGTAAGTGGTGTGCGTGTTCAGCTTCACTTTTCGAATACACCAAGATATCATCGATAAACACGATGACCGACTTATCCAACATTGGCTTGCAAACCCGGTTCATGAGGTCCATGAAAGCCGCGGGTGCATTTGTTAGCCCAAATGACATCACGAGGAATTCGTAATGTCCGTATCTCGTGCGGAAAGCCGTCTTAGGCACATCTTCTTCCTTGACCTTTAGTTGGTGATACCCAGATCTAAGGTCAATTTTTGAAAACCAGTTCGCACCTTGTAATTGGTCGAATAAATCATCTATCCTCGGAAGCGGGTATCGGTTCTTTACCGTGAGTTTGTTTAACTCCTGGTAATCGACACACATGCGCATGCTTCCGTCCTTCTTTCTCACGAACAATACCGGTGTGCCCCAAGGAGACACACTCGGCCTTATGAATCCCTTGTCAAGCAGGTCTTGAATTTGGGACATCAACTCTTGTAATTCCGACGGTGCGAGTCGGTATGGGGCTTTTGCTACGGGTTTTGCGCCCGGAATCAATTCGATCCCGAACTCTACTTCCCGTTCAGGCGGTTTCCCCGGTAAATCTTCCGGGAACACATCTTCATAATCTCGCACTACCGGTACATCTTCAATCTTCCGTGATTCTTTCTCGGGCTCATTTGCGTATATCATGAACGCCTTGCATCCTCGCTTCATAAGCTTGTGAGCTTTCAACATTGAGCACACTATGGGGTTACCTCCTTTTTCGCCATAAATGGTAACGTGTTTCCCGCTCAGAGATGTTAGTTTTATCTCTTTACGAAAACACACTACTTTTGCATGGTGCTGGGCTAGCCAATCCATCCCAACGACTACTTGAAACTCCCCCATTGACATCGGGATTAGGTCTATCAAGTATTCTTCATCGTCGATGCTTAATTTGCTGCCTCGACAAACATCACAAACTATAAAACTTTTGTTGTCCCATATTTCAACTTCTAAGGGCACAGGTAATTTCGTCAATACAAATGAAGGATGTCAAATAAATCCATGCGAAATGAAGGATTTATTCGCACCCGTATCAAACAATACACGTGCTGGAATTGAGTTAATTGTGAATATACCTGAAACCACATCGGGTTCTATCTTTGCTTCAGTCGCGGTAAGTTGGAAGGACCTAGCTTTCGCTTTGGGAGCTTCTGTTGGAGATTCTTTAACATCTCTCTTTCCAACTAAGTCCGGGCATTCGGACTTTTTGTGGCCAGGTTGATAACATTTGTAGCAAACAGAGACTTTTCCCGAGCATAGCGAGGCCGTGTGCCCCGTCTTATTACATATAGGGCATGGCTTGTCTTTGAACCGACATTCCCCTTTGTGTCCCTTCCCGCACACCTTACAACTTGGCGACCCACCTTTACTATCCACCTTCTTCCCCGATTCTCCAGTTCGGGCTTTCTTTGTAGGGCTTGGATTCACATCATGTGCCCTTCGTTCACCTCTTTTGACTTGTTTCTTCAATTCGATTTCCCGTTCCCGAGCAACGTTAATGATTTCGGTAAGGGTTTCGTATTTTGAAGGAGTCATAAACTCCCTATATTCAGCGCTCAACATATTGTAGTAGTAGTATATTTTCTGTTCTTCGTTCGTCACCAATTCACTACTAAACTTCATCTTATCCATAAACATCGCCGTGATCTTGTCTATGGTTTCACCCTTATGCCTAAGTTGCATGAACTCTTCCTTGATTTTGTTAATGACCGCTTTGGGACTATGATGTTTAAGAAATGGTGTCTTAAACTCTTCCCATGTCATGGTTCTTGCCGCTTCGGCCCCTATTTCATTCTTTTTGTTATCCCACCAATCCTTGGCTTGTCCTCTTAACTGGCCCGTTCCATAAGCAACGAAATCGCTTTCGTCACAATGGGTCCTTTCAAACACCCCTTCAATGTCGCCCAACCATCTTTGGCAAATTATCGGGTCGACTTCCCCGTTATAGATTGGCGGTTTACACGCCATGAATTCCTTATATGAGCACCCTTTACGTTCTCCAGTTTTATCTTTCATAAGGTTGACCGTATCCTCCAACCTTTTAACTCGTTCTTCTACGAGTGACAACACCGTACCTTGAATCTTGTCTATAAACCCGGATAGACTGCTTTCAATTGCCTTTCCTACTTCTTCGGCAATTATTTCTTTCATTTGTTCGGTGCTTGTCGGCACCGGATCATTATTGCTCCCTTTCGACATCTTGAAACTGAAATGTTTACATCAAACGTTAAACATTTCATTCACGACATTGCTTTGTTTGTTTCGGTTTAGCCAAGTTCCTAACTTGCTTTAACCGTTCACATTTAATGCACTTTCCGGGTTTGAGTGTGTTAACACGCTCTTCCCATGCATAACAATTCGTTTCTCATTCCTTACATAAGACATAATCTACTAACATAATGAGTTAATTCTTACCGGACAATCGATCAAGCTTGAACCGAACACTTTGTTGACAACCTTAAGCTCTGATTACCAACTTGTAACACCCTTAAATTTTCACTTGATTTTAATAATAGATTATGCCATTTCATTCAAAATATTGTTTAAGTAACATGACTTTCATTAACGAAGTTCATAATTAACATCAACCTTAGTCAACTAATGACTAAGTTAAAACATTTCAAAAGTTGTTTAACAAGTGTTTACAACCCATACACAAAAACGACTAAAGATTTAAAACATTGCGGAAGCTTCAAAATGTAGTGTTCGGTTCTTCATCATTGCTTGATCATCTTCCGGTTATTTTCCATCATCACCTAAGATCAAAACCACAACAAAAGTTAGTTTTGATCAAGTTAAAAGGGTTACAAACAAGTTCCATGGCTCAACACTTAATAAAAAAAATAATTTTTCCGGAACAAGGGCGTCGCGTGACGCCAAGGGGGCTCGCGCGACGCCTAGCCCCTATTTTCACAGAATGTTTGTTTTTCTGATGCTGCAAATTCCCAGCTCCAAGTTCAATCAAGTTCCAACTTTAAATAGCCATAACTTTTGACTCGTAAGTCCGTTTTAAGTGATTCTTTTTCCTATGCGTCTGTAAATTCATTACCGACGTATCTATCACAAATTACATACCGAACAATTTATTTACGGACCGAAAGACCATATGTCATTATGTAATTATTCGACCCATTCTAACCTTACTCATTTTACTACCATTTAACTAATAAACCTATGGCGCCTTATACCCAACATCCGGGGCTTATTATCACCCGCATTTCTTACCAATTTCATGGTTTAATGCCTTTGTGATTATTATCGTCATTATCGAATACTAGAACGTTTAAAACTATAATGTTCACAACTAATAGACCCGTTGGCTCATCTTGTGGAACCATCCACTTATGATGACTACCATTTGGTTCGTTTACTTTACTAAGTCTATTAATTCACATCAAACCATAATCAATATAAATTCAACGCAGATTTCGATTCAACAATAAGATTTACAAAACTTATCAACAACTCACTTAATGTAACTAATCAAGTTACGTACCTTCAAAGTAGACCTTTCAAACGTGGTTCGCCACCCGCTTGTCCGCTTGACGCTCCCGCGCCCGTTCCTATAGAGTTCATATATGATATGTTTAGAACTCTCTTTAAATCATAATTCGCATAATACACCAAAACATCATGATTATGCGTTTAACTTGGAAATTTCAGTTTTTAAGCCTTCATAGAGGCATTTCAACAAACACTTCATGGGCAGATTTTTACAAGATTAAACATCAAATCTCTAATTTATTATTTAGCCCTAATTTCACATCATTCAACCTTTTTACATGATTGATAACTTCAAATTTTCTGGAATCACTTCAAAATTGCCAAATTACACTAGATTAACAATCTATTTCCTAGTGTTCATCAAATTACACATAACCCACTAATCACCTACAATGGTGTTCATGGATTCACCAAAATTTCTTATGATTTCAGCTTCTATTTGTCTAGGGTTTTGTCCCTAGACACTATAGTTGTTCCTAATCATCATAATACACACATGCAACTAGAATTTCAGATTTTTCCCAATTTCATGAGAATTTCAAGTTGAGAGTTTTCCTTAAATTTTACATACCTTGTAATCCTCTTGCGATGAGGATCACGATTCTTAGCTCGGATTTTCGTTTGGACCAGATTTGGACCTCCAATTTGAGAGTTTAAGTAGAATTTTAGGGTTTGAAAGTGGGGGTGTCGCCCCCTGCTTGTTCTAATCGACCAGACACCTCCTTTTGGGGGTGTTTGGTTTGTTTTATTTGTTTAATAACAATTAAGTTTCAATTGTTACAACTTAAGCCCCTCCACTTTGATCAACATTTAATTTAGTTGCTTTTAACCCTACTTTAAGTTATTTCTAGACTTTTAACTAACTAGGTTAAAATTTCTAGTTAATAAATTCTCGTTTATTTATACTTTATAATTCTAATATAAAGTTTTATATTTTTGGGGTGTTACAGAATCAGTGATCCCTACAGAGATGGTGGTTCCTGCTGCAAGAACAAGCATCCGTGGTCCTGAAGAAAATGCTGAAAACTTGGTTCAAGATTAGGATACTATAGAAGAACTCAGGGATTTGGCAAGGATAAGGATGGCCAGTTATCAACAAAGGATGGCTGGAGCTTACAACAAAAATGTCAGAATCAGGAAATTCCAAGTTGGTGATATGGTGTTAAGGAAAGCATTTCAGAATACCACCAATCCTGCTGATGGAAAGTTAGCACCAAAGTGGGAAGGCCCTTATTTGATTGAAGCTGAAGCAGGAAATGGGGCATATCGATTGCTAACAATGGAAGGTGATTTGCTACCAAGAGCTTGGAATGCTGTCCACTTGAAGAAATACTTCATGTGATAAGGATCCATGATCCTTACCTGACAAGTATCCTTGAAGGATCATTACAGGACATAGGATCCTCATCTTGGTAATGATCTGATCTCAAACTATTTCATTCTTTAATTATCTTATATAAGGATAAAGATCTTACATCCTTTATCCTCCTTTCACTTGATTCTAAGTTTTGAAGGTTCAGGTGTCCTTAACAAAGGATTGAGTATCCAAAGAAGTATCCAGTTATTTAGGCTTGACCCCAGTTATTTGGGCTTGACCCCAGTTATTTGGGCTTGACCCCAGTTTGGGCATGTCCCCAGTTTCGCCAGTAGCGCACGATGATCCTGGTACAGTTCATGGCAATGGGACCAGTACTCACTTTAGGGGATGACAATTTCATTGTACTGGCTGTATTCAGGATCCTACGTATAATGGTAGACGTACCATACATCCGTTCCTAAGGTTTCTAACGTTTTCACGTTAGCTAAGGTTTTGGCATTTTCATGTCACTAAGTTTGGATAGTCGCCAGTGAGAGCCATACTCCAGTTTACACACGATCTTTGGGCTTGTCCCCAGTTATCCTTTGGGCTTGTCCCCAGTTATCATTTGGGCTTGTCCCCAGTATATTGGGCTTGTCCCCAGAATTGTTGGGCTTGTCCCCAGTTACTAACTTTTATCTTATATTGGCTTAGTCCCAAGTTGTATCCTATTTCAGGTTTTTGAAGCTAGACGACCAAGGATCCTTGATCCTTACCTTCTACTAAGGTTTGTCTTTTGGTTATCCTGATTATAAGTGTTAAAGGTTAGAATCCTAACTTGGATTCTCAGGTATGATCCTTAATTACTTTGATTTTATTTACTATTTACATGAGTGACCCTTATCCTTTGACAATTGAACTTATGATCCTTAAACTACACTACTTTTCAGAACTTGTCGACTATAGGATATGTGATCCTTGATCATATCCTAAACTTTTTGAGGATATTTATTAATTTTTTTCCTCTTTACTTAATAAATTCAGACAAAATATATATCACAACAATTGAAAAGTAAAGTATCCACAAGGATAACAACACGGTAAATAGTCAAAAAGTTAAGATTTTATTTATTCACAAAACGTTAAACCCTTCAAGGTTGTCAAAATTGCCAACCCACGTTTCTACCAGCAAAACGTGGCCCGTCCACATGGGTTGGCAAAGGGTGTCCATTGTTTGCGGGTCTTGAGAGTGCATGAAATAAAGGCGGAAGGATAACGAGTGGCTTCATCCCCCAAATAGAGGATCCATCCACCACCCATTATCCTACCTATTGTCCAAGGATCCATGATCCTCAATGTAACACCCCGTGTTTTCACAAGTCAAAGTCAAGTCAAGGTCTAAGTCAACGACCGATTTCGCGCAACTTGACCCGTAGAAATTTCTTTGTTTAATTCGTATTATGTGGAGTAAGTGTTGTTAATGACAATAATCGATGTGTGTTAATCGCTATTCAATCGATCTACGACTATGAATTTTAGGAAGTAACAATGCGATAAAGTTAACTAATCAATAATCAAGCTATGCTAATCGAATCGACTTCTAATCGCAACTCGAGCTACGTATTTTTACTTGTTATTATACGTGTGTGTGTGCCTTACGTGTTACATGTGCATGTTTATTTATGTTGTGTTGTGATAATCAAGCGAGCTCAATCGAAACTCGAAATCTAACTCGAATTACAATCGAACTCGAATCGTGAACGAACTATGATAAGTTGTGGAAAATAGATTATGCGAGATATGAGTGTTTGGGACTGAAAGTAATTTGACTAGGAAACCCTATCGTATCGTACCGCTCGCAATCGAAATCGAAATATCAAAAATCGTCGCGCAAAACACTCGAAGGTGCGACTGATCGATCAGGCTCCCAGCCGATCGAACAGCCAGCCGAACGGACTGCTGCCCGATCGGACAGGCTGTCCGATCGAGCTGCCTGGCCAATCGGCCAGCACTTACCCCTTTTGGCATCCTATAAATACCCCTGTCATTATCATTCTTTCCACTTTTGGAAACCTCTGACCGACCAGCACGCTCAGCTCATCTTTTCGCAGATTCCTCTCGATTCCGGTAAGTTTTCGTCCTAATTCTTGTACTTTCTTGATCTATACACACTCCTACACCTTTCTATCTTTCAAATCTTAACTTTTAACCGTGAAATCATCAAAAATCAAGTGTTCTAGGATGATGTCATCATGGGTTCTTGAAGAACTTCATGATTTGGCCTCAATCCACCAAGAATAGCTTGGATCTAGCCGATTTCCACATAAACAAACAAAGATCTGTAGTAGATCTAAACATATACCCGGTGAAAAAGGATTGAAAGAGGGATATTCCAACTTTCTTTCAACTCTTTTACACTCAATGCCGTCAACCGATAGAAACGGGGTCTGCGACGTTCTGCAAATCACTTCGGTGGTTGCATGGCTCAAGATCCGTATTCTACCCACGAGGTTAACCGGTTACGGGTTAAACGTTAAACTCCGTTCCGAACAGTTCACTGGCCAGGTTTGGGTGATTCCTGCCCGTGCAGGGGAAACAAGTAAGAACGAGGGTTCTATGGTTCGACTCGTTGACAAATTACCTCGATATAACGACAAACAAACCAACCAGGTCAGGAAGCTGACCGATCGGACTGCTGTCCGAACGGACAGCCAGCCGATCGGATAGTCAGCCGATCGGTTAACACATGGTCCCACACAATCAACTAACCTATTTTGAAGACTAGTATTGAACGAACTGTCGTTCGATCGAACTACTGTCCGATCGGATTACTCTTCGGATCATGAGATACTATGCTTCAATACTTAATCGATTTTTCAATGTGTTCAATGCACTAGAAGTGCCACCCGATCGAACAGCCGTCCGATCAGGTGACACCCTGTTGTCCGGTCGAACAGCAGTTGTGTTATTCGATCGATCAACTATCCGATCCATTGAACCATAACTTTACATTTCATTTAAAGTCTTTGACTAGTTGACCTGTCCGATCCAAAGACTAAACATTGCAATTCATTTGAATGCCTAACCGATCGGGTTGCCAGTCGATCGAACAGTCGTCCGATCAACCGACCTGAAAAGTAAAGGTACTTCATTATTTTCAAATGCTACAACGAAAACTTCAAAAGTCAAACCATCATACACAAACACATACTTCTTATAGGAAGAAACAATCCACTCGAACAGCCATCCGATCGGCCTACCGACCGACCGGACAGCGGACCGAACGGACTGTCAACCGAACGGTCAGCCGTCCGATCGAACTACCGTCCGATCGACCAGCTGTCCGACCCTCCAACACTTGTTTTCCGTTTTACGTTTCACTTATCGTTGTGCTACCTAATCTATTCAGGCTAACCGCACTCGCTAAGCGCTCCCTTCAATCCATTAATCGCTGTGAGTATACTCGATCCCTTTTTGCTTTAAGCACTTTTGGGTGTTACATACGTTACGAATATTCAACTACAACTATCACACTACTCAAACTATTTGAACGCTAACCGTTAATGCATGTTATACGTGGCTTATGAATGCTTGTTTGTTATGTTTACACATGGAATGCTGTCTACCTGCCTTAGCAACGATAGTACTATAGTTTGGACTCAGCACCCGTTCACACGGGGGTTGTTAAGGATCATTTACTTGCATGGATTACGGTGGTAATCATGTATTGCGAACTGCCTCGGGCAGTCAACCCGCAGTCATTGGTATCGATGGATCTATGTCGATAACTAACGTGCTTCATTTCACTATGTGTACGTGTTGGTTATGTGTAAACGAATTCGAACTCTATATGCTATTAACAAACTTGTATGCTCACCTTTACATTATATGTATTGACTTTTATTTTAACGTATGTGACAGGTGCTTAGGACGCACACTTGGTAGGAATTTGAAGCTAGAATAAAGCTTTAGAGCCCAACAAATAGTTGTCTGTAGTGGTCAAACTAAGGGTCTCTAGAAGCAGATAAACAATTACTCTATTTTGAAATCTGAGTTGTCGGAACAGAATAATTGCCTAGTTTTTGTCTGTAATAATTATTGTTACTGTTTAAGATACGGTATGGGACGTATTATTTTAAATTGAATAGTATTGATAATTGTTATGGAAACTTCTGGACAATCTGTTTCGCTCAGTGCCATGCCCCGATGATTTCGCTCAGTGCCATGCCCAGATAAGTATCCTTATTTCATTTTAATTTAAACATTTAGTTATGCACAAAATGGGATACTTACTTGACATCGTAACAGAACCTGAGGATACCTCTTGAGAATCCTGGGTATTTGCTTGAAATGATCTTATTGCAGGATCAAGCCTCCGAAAAGCAGCAAGCCTTTCCTTCGTTGCAGGTGTTGTAATAAGGTGTGAAACAGTAATAGCTGCAAAATAGAAACAGAAGGATATTAGTGATCCTCAGCAGAAACAAGGTTATCCTGTGATCCTTCTCATGATCCTCTATCCTACCATGAGTGGTCCATTTTCTAGGCAGATCCTTTCCATCAGGGATAGAATCCCTTCTGACAAAGAAGAATCGCCGTTTCCAGTTGGTGTCATTCTTAGTGGCTTTGAAGATGGGGTGTTCTTCACCAGGTTTATGTTTGAATAGATGTCAATGAGTTCCATGACTCACAAGGTCGTACATTTCTGCTAACTCCGACATTCCCAGATCAATACCTTCATGCACAATGATTCTTTCAAGGGTATACAAGACCCTCCATATCATTGGCATTGCTTGGATGTAGGAGATACCGGTGAGAGAGAAGAAAGATTGGGTGAAATCAGGAAAAGGATACGAGTATCCTATCGTAAATGGGGTGACCGGAACGGCTACCCAGGTTTCAGAAACAAAGTCGCTTAGGACGGTGGGGTCAAAAGCTTTAAAAACGGTGTTCGCCGGGAAACAATGGCGGATCCTGTCTATTTGTGGGTCAGTAAAGCAACATCGTTCCTTCGAAGAGTCTTCAATGATCCCTTGGGTCTTTAAAGGACTGTCCTTTTTGTGATCCTTAGCCGGTGAGGATCTTAGCATCATCTTGGTCATGATGATGGTAAAGAAGAAGAAACAGAATGAGAAGATGAAGAGAGAAAGGAAAGAGAAGTACCTGATCAAATCTTCGAATGAGGATTTAAAGGATGAAACACACGAATTTAAATGCTTCCTAACCCTTATCTCTAATTTCAATTTATAATCATGATTTTGCAGGATAGTCACTTCAATGACGTCAGGATGGCAACGGCTAGTCAGAATGCAACGGCTATATATCCGTTGGTTTGTTACGGATAAGAACGAGAAAATATAACTCGTTTATTTACAAATTACTCCTTATATTTTGGGGGCAATTGTTAGGGGAGGATTTTCTAATGATCAGTGATCCTCAATTACTGTAGGGCTTAGGGATCCTCAATTCTGTTTGAATTAGTGATCCTCAAAGAGTATTGTAGGATCAGGATCCAGGATCATCATGATGATCCTTACACTAACGATTGACTGCTTTGAATATGATGTTGTTTTACAGGAGTACGTGTTTGGATTTGGTCTTGGCGATATTCCTGGAGCATATTCCCTTTTTATTTCGCACGTGCTTGATTAATATGAACGTTATGGAGCTCGTGGAAGACTTGCATGAAATGCGGATAGTTAGTTAGCTTAGATATTTTCTAAATTTATAAGGGGATAGCGAGCTAAATTAGAACACTTGGCTATTTTTGGCTAAACACACACACACTCATAACTGCTCTCATCAACTCTCTACAATTAGCTCGGCGATTACACACTTTTTTGCACATTACACTCTAGTGATCCTTGTAACAAGCTCGCTATCATCCAAAGTTGTAATACATTTTCTGTTTAATCTGAGTTGGTGATCAGTAGTTTCCATCACCCGAGGTTTTTTATGCCGGAGATCAACTCTTGATCAAAGGCTTTTTCCTCGTATAAATCATTGTGTCACTTGTTCATTACATTTCTGAGTGATCCTTAATATTGTTTATTGATTCAAGCATCACACCTCACAACAGAAAGTTTGGTTGCATTATCTTTGCTTGATTTTTGACCAAAACAAGTATTATATTTCTATGAGGTTATTTATAACCTACACATCAAATGATCAAATCATGTTCCTTGAATTAAAATTTTGTGATGACTTACCTTTTGTGACCCTATTTCTTTTTTTGTTTTTAATATCCGCAAACAAATTCTCCCGACAACTAATTAGATTTGAATCTTTTCTCTAGCAAAGTTTTTTGTTTTCTGTAAGACTAGTAACCCGAATGATACTAAAGTTGAATTCCTCTACAATATTCATAAAACTTTAACCACTTTACACAACGTATGGGATTTGGGGGAGTAGGCTACACATCACAAACCAGTCCTTTTGACCTTTTATTTCCTTTTAAAAGAAACCATCTTCCAATTGCCTTATGCACGTTCTAAACAGCTTATGCAACTTTTTATCCCTTCTTTTGACATTTTTTATTTAACCTAAACTTGACCATTTTTTTTTAATTTCCATATCACTTATCTTGCTGCACATGCAAGTTGTAATATAAGAAATCACCCTTCTTTTAAGTGATGATATCAAATAGATTATAATATAGTTTTTTTGTTCTTTTTGTACAATTAAACACCCTTTTTTCAGTTATTTAGATGGTGAAATTAGATCTTAACTGTTATCAAAATGTGTAATCCAATACGCTGTATTCGATTTCACATTTTTGTAAGGTTTTTTCATTCTTTTTTTTTTTTTTTTCAAATGGAAGCATCTAAAGCATTTCTCAACTTTCTATAAAATGGAGACAAGAAATCTTTTTCATTTTCAAAATGGAAAAGGGAAATATTTAATAAATAAAAAGAAGATTATCCATAGATATTACATAACTCTTTACACGACATATAACATGTCAAAGGATGATAGCGGTTGTCTCATAACCGCGGAGATTACCCTGAACTTTAGAGATTGTAAAAGAAATCCCAAGCCCTACAGGAAAATCCGAACTCCATAGAATAATCTGAAAAATACAAAATAATTGGGATGGATACTAGTAGCTAGATAACAATTCTGCTATAACACTGATGAAGAACCTAGTCTTTCTCGGCAGAAATATACATATTGATACAAAGTTTCTTTTAGGGTCCTAATAAATCCACATGGTATCATCTTATTCTAAGATGGTTGATACGGGCCGTATAACCTTATACGGCCCTTATCAATCATGTTAGAATAAGATTATACTGTGGTCGTATATATATTATACGACGATGTTATACGGCTCGTATATATCTATACGACCCGTATACAATGATTTTCGTTTATTTTATTGTTTTATTACTATTTGACAGCGACGTATTATTACTCGATTCACTTGTGATTAGACGTAAGATTCTCCGATTCGATGTTATATTCCTCCAATCTCGTGCGAGTTATGTGATTAGACGTTAGATTCCTCGATATTCGTGCGAGTTATTTGATTCGACGTTAGATTCCTCGATTCGCGTGTTAATCATTTGAAACGATGTAATATTCCGTAAAATTCTCTATATAAACGACACTAATTTCATTCATTTTCATTCAACTTCTATTCGTTTCTTCTATTTTTCTCTGTATTCAAATTATTTACGCTATAATGTCGGGTTGGGTGACTTTTTTAATGTGTTTGGTAACGAGGCGAATCAGGGGAGTTATGATAACAATGAAGATAACAAAGCGGGCATGTTTGATCTGAATGCTCCGTTCGATCCCATTCTTGCGTCTGATTCAGGTCAGGATACTTGGGGTTTGGATGTCATTCAACCTAATTATGCTGGTTATTATCCATCGCAACACCCGGTTAATTTTGAAGCCCCTCCTGTTAGTGTTGGACCGCCGACTGATACTTCTCATTCTCCTCCCATAAGTTGTGGACCGCCTGACGGTCCAAATGCTGAACTGGAACGTAGTGAGTTTCAAAACAAGGAGCTATAACATTTAATTATACGTTTATTTGTTGTACGTTAACTATTTTAGTGTTTTTACGTTTGATGTTGTTTTTATTAAAATCTTAGATTAGGGTTGCTCAACGGGTCGTGTTCGCGGGTTGGTGGGTTCAACCCGACCTGAACCTGAATATTTTACACAAACCCGAACCCGACCCGAGCCCGAAAATCGTATCATACATAAGAACCCGAACACGACCCGAAGTTTCATGGGTTGACCCGAACACGACCCATTAAACCCGAATTTTTTTTATTTTTTTCTGAAATTAATATATTAAAGTTAAAATTTACTTAAAAAACACAAATATATATATAATAATATCATATTTAAGTTATAAAATCTATGTTAATTTCTCTTTTTAACTTATAATCATGACATAAAAATACGCACCCCATTTAATTTATATATATTGTAAAAAAAATATAATATAGTATAAATGTGTAACGGGTCAACCCGCCATCCCGACCATGTTGACCCGAACCCGACCCGTTAACCCAAACGGGTTCGCAGGTTCAACCTGAAACTGACCCGAACCCATTTATACTAAAACTAAACCGATGGGTTAATCATTTGAGTTAATCATTAATTCACACATATAAGTGTTTCCGTTAGAAATTCGCTAGCATGGATGAATTGGTAGAGTGGTGTAGAGACGTCGGACGCGTAAACGGCTACGCCCTCGTCACCAAACGCACCATCTACGATAAACCCCGTAGCGGTCAGCCGGTAAAAAATTGGCTTACGTGCGATTGTGCCGGCAAGTACAAATCAACAGCCACGGTCAGACGCAGCGGGACTAGGAAAACCGGTTGCAAGTTCCAACTGGTCGGGACATACAGAAAGAGGTTAGGTTACTGGGATCTAAGGGTTGAGGAAGCTAAACATAACCACGAACCATTTCTGTATCCAGAGGGTCATCCGTCCCTAATGAGGCTGACTCCATCGGAAGAGAGGACGGTGGAGCCAATGACGCATCAGAACATAAAACCACGAGACATTCTTGCTGCCATTAAAGAACAGAACCCCCATAATGTCTCAACAAAAACACCATATACAACGCTCGAGCCAAATTGGGTGGAATGGAACAAGTCGGCGAGACTCCAATGCAGATACTTTTCGACTGGTTGGAGAAGGTTGGGTTTGTTTTTTACCATAGAACATCTCAAAACGGCGAACGGGTCGAGGATGTTTTCTTCATCCACCCGGAGTCGAACATGTTGTGGCGCGCCTTCCCGCATGTGTTGCTTATAGACTCCACCTACAAGACGAATTGGTACAAAATGCCGCTAGTCCAGATTATCGGTGTTACATCCATGTTGATGTCGTTTTGCATTGCTCATGTGTTCGTAAGCAACGAGAAACAGGAAAACTTCACATGGGTTCTACAGAGGTTGAAACACTCATTAGACAGTGTTATGGAACCCCGTGTAATAGTAACGGATAGAGATCGCGCCCTAATGAACGCATGTGCAACCGTGTTTCCCAGGGCTAGACATTCATTGTGTAGGTGGCACATACATCAAAACATCTTCAAACATTGCAGGCAAAGCTTTAAAACCGAGGATAAATGGGACAAGTTTCTTTACAAGTGGGGCGAGCTAATTAACTCAACGACCGATCTTGACTACAACTACTGGTACGAGCGAATACGATCAAAGTTGCCACGCAAAAAAACCGACGGTAAGTTTTATATAATTTTTGTTTAATAATCTTATTTATTTGACTTGTCTTAATTGCACTTGACTTTGATTACAGAGATTATGAACTATTTGGATTCAATCTGGTTACAACCATATAGAGACCGGTTTATTTCGTTATGGAGCGATCAACATCTGAACTTCGGTCAACGTACAACGAACAGGGCAGAGGGTCAACATGCCCTTTTGAAGCAGTACCTAGGCGACTCTAATTACACCCTGGAGAAAGTGGTACCACTTATCGATAAGCTCATAAGAAACCAGGTGACAAAAATCAAAGGCAACATTGAAACAAGCAGGAGCCGAACATTGGGTCATCATAACAAACCAATATTTAATCTCCTACTAAAGAAGGTTTCACATGCCTGCCTAGAGTTGATATCAGACGAAGTAAATGAAATAGTAATCTCCTACTAAAGAAGGTTTCACATGCCTGCCTAGAGTTGATATCAGACGAAGTAAATGAAATAGAAAAATTAAAGTTATATAACGGTACATGCGCGTGCCGTTTGTATACAAGCTGTGGGTTGCCGTGCGCGTGTCGGTTGGAACCGTATACAACGAATGGTAATACATTATTCGACCAACCACATTTTATAATCATAGCATTTCATCACGCAAAATCTTATCGACGTTTTATGTTGTTTGTTGATATGTTTCTTAGGTCAAATGATCCCGTTGGAGTTGATAGACCCTTTTTGGAGAAAGTTAAATTTGGACTCCATAGTGGAACCGAGCGAGGTGGACGCTTTCGACTTAGACGGCGAACTTGCGCTTCTCAAACAACATTTAAGTGCTCAGCCGAGAGAACTCAAGAAAAAAACTGTTTCAAAAGATGAAGGAGTTGGTACAACTCAATAAGACGAAGCTCAAACAACCAGTTGTGCAAAAAAACACACGGGGTCGTCCAACTTTAAAAGCTCAACAACAAAGGAAGGATGATTTGTTTACGGAGCCTTCAAGACACAGCTTTTTTACAACGCTAGACCAGTATAGTGATTCACCCGATGGGTTTGGCACACAAGAGTCAAAGATCGAACCTACCAGGCTCAGCTCGTTTATCGAGTCACAAAGTTATTGTGCTGAAACACTTATGTTCTTCGGCGAGATTGCGAAAGGCGCTAAGAATTCGAAAACGAAAAAGAAGGTCGCAAAATCAAAGGAAGAGCAACCAGACTTACCTTTGCTGCCTGTCGGACAAGTTAATATGTTCATGCACTTCTAAAAGTTTATTCAACCTTGCTTCTATCCACACCTCAGTCACATACAAAATGTGCAGGGTGATGGTAATTGTGGGTTTCGATCTATAGCGGTCGGCTTATCGCTTAAAGAGTAGCAGTGGCCGTTCATACGGGAGCAGCTTCATGATGAGTGCAACCGGTTCCACAAATTATGGAAAAAGATAAATGGACCTCAGTATCAATAAGTTCTGGAGTCATTAGTTTGGTCCAACCGTATAGACGGAGCACCTGAACATAAGTGGCTACAAATGCCATTCACGGGGCTTCTGATAGCAAACCGGTGGAATGTTGTAACAACCCTCGGTAAAAATCAAGGTTCTCATAATATTTCCGACCCTCTAATATATTATAAAATACCCTTATATGTTTTATATTATGCCCCGTATGTAAAACCGAGCCGAAATACATTATAGATTATAAAATAAATCAAAAATCTGAAAATAGTAAGTTGAGGCGGGCCGCGTAAGACCTCACCTCAACTTTACGCGGGCCGCGACAGAGCATCACACGCGATTACACCAGAGGCCGACACGTGTCAACATCGTGGCGGACCTACTAGCAGACCCAGCTAAGCTACTGAGTTGACTGATGTTGACGCGGGCGGCGTAAAGGTCCCTTGTCTTTTACGCGGGCCGCGACAGGACTGAAATCAGCAACTATAAATAGATAGCATCAGATTACAATTTCCGTCGCTCATTTCTTTTTCTCAATCTCGAAATCTGAAAGTTATAAGCATTATAGTTGGGTACTATACCCCTAATTAGCGAGGTTCTGCTCCATTGTAAGTATTATAACCCCAGTTTCGTAATAGTTACGCTGCCCGATTGATTTAGGGTTCCGTAACAACTGTCGTGGTTCTGCCCGACGTAGTTGTTGGAATGCCGTCTCGGGGAGGATATCATTAATAATTTCAAAGGGTTATGATACTAACCAATGTACATTTGTATAAATTATAGATTATATCCAGGAAACCCTTACACAAGAAGCCTAAGATAGCAATGTGAGTTGATCCACTTTTTGTAAACCTTTTTGTGAACTATTTTACAAAACCTTACATATCTTTCCATGCGAATAACCATATTGAGTATTTGTAAGAATACAATTATAGTGGGTATGTTGGGGTTTTGTATACAAAATTTGTTACCACCTGGTCAAGGAGTAACATTTCCACAAGTTGAGTATGACAGTACCACTGATGTTAATTGATATATCTTGGAAACAAATGTAATTGCGGATGTGCTCTCAATATTGTTCACTGTGACTTTTGATTTAAATTTTATTAAACTGGGATTCACTCACCAGTATTTCCCACTGACAAAATATTTTTAAAACATGTTTCAGGTAACCCAATGTGACAGCCAATTAATAAAAAGCCAGCTGGAGAGCACTGAAGGCTTGAGATAATGTGGCTATAAAAGTTACCAAATAAACAGTGTTTTAAATTTAAATAATATAGGGTTCATCCCTATAAATGTTTTGTAATAAGAAACTTAGATTTTTCCCATGTTATTATTAATATCAAATATGGTGGTTTTACTCTGATAAACATTTCCTAACTACGATCCTGATGTAAATTCCGCTGCAAGATTAAACAACCTGATACCACCACTATCTGAGCTCGCGTCCGCCCGTTCCCGGGGATCAGGGATCGGGGGTTGCGACAAATGTCATTTGTCTCTTATTAAGTGACCTTGGTTGTGCTTCATTTTTTCCCATGTTCAGAACAGCCGAAGAAAGTATTCCGCATCGAACAGTCGCGCTTGTACATGTACACAGGAACCATTTTATTCACGTCAGATTAGAAGGGGAATATCTAATGCCAACCCCATCAGGATACTGGCGACAACCGATACGGAATACGCCAGCAGAAAGTTGGTATCACTATTACAAGGAACGTATTGACCAATATAATACGATCGTTGATGAATACAGGACCAGGGATTACGTGGATTTAGGTGCCCTATGAATATAAAATGTTATTTGCATGTTTTGACAATTTGTAATGATCAACATACACGTTATATAAATGTTTTGGAAACTTGTTGAAATTGAACTTGAATAAACGTTTAAACGAATCAATTTGAATGTTTTGACAATTTGTAATGATAAACATACACGTTATATAAATGTTTTGGCAACTTGTTGAAATTGAACTTGAAAAAACGTTTAAACGAATCAACGTTAACGCATACCGACGGTATCTTCGTCAGTTCCACATATAGTAATTGAAAAAAAATGAAAAATACTGAATTGTATATGGGCCGTATAAAAGTATACGCCTCGTATACCCTGATCGTATATTAAGTATACGACTGAATTAAAAAAAATAAATTATTGTATACGGGTCGTATACTATTATACGGCCCGTAAACAAAGGAAAAAAGATCGTATAAGTTTTATACGACCTAATTTCCACCATACGGCCTCAACATTCCACCAAAAATTCTCTCGGTTTTCTCTCGGATCGTTCTTGGATAGTGTTCTTCGGCGTTTTTGGCATTTTCTTCTCGTTCTTCCTATACGGTACGTTTTCGTATAGTAAACTTTCAAATTCCGTAACATGTTAGATTATGGTCTTGTATAGTAAAGCGTAGATAGGCGTAACAATTACGATTGTATAATTCAATTTGAAAAAAAAAATTGAAACAAAAAATTGTAACTGATTATTCAAGTGTATACGGTCGTATACAATTTATACGATCGTATACGCTTGAATATTCTAAGGTTATACGATCGTATACACTATATACCATCATATACACTTGAATATTCAAAGGTTATACGATCGTATACTAATTGAATATTCAAACATTATATGAGGGTATATGATATGTACAATACGTTCGTATACAAGAACAGTATTCGTATAATACGTTAACGATAATCGTATAGTGATTGCTAAGTTATAATTGTTATTTTTACAGACGATATGGTTTAGTCATCAGCAGCTGGTGCGGCCCGTAGAGGTCGAGGTCAGGGTCAGGGTCGGGGCCGTGGACGTGGACGCGGACGAGGACGTGGACAGGAGGAGGAGATTGTGCCCGATTTTACTGAGACGGGGCGGTTTATTAGAGATATCCCCCGAGGTACGGCTGCCTATAGGGTTTTGGGCAAATTACGGGAGATGGTGCTGGATGCGCCTCGAACCATAGATATTCAGTTTTTGACCGATATTGGAGCGATCAGTCGGGTCCGGGAGATAATGCCAGCTAACTCCCCGTGGGACCGCTTATTTGATGCCGCCGCAGAGCGGGCCCATAGGGAGATTACTTTAGAGTTTTTATCTACTTTTTCATTTACAGACACCCGGGGTGGGGGTTTTCAGCATTTTTTGACGACACACGCTGTAGCTTTTACTATTTGCGGCAAGCCTCAGAGGATGACACTTCCTCAGTTCGCCGTTGCCTTGGGTCTGTACTCACCGGAGTACTCAAGGTCCCGCGCATTTTTTGATGCGCCAGTTAGCACGTCCACTAACGTGTTGTGGCCGTATTGGCGCATTATTGGGTTCGGGGAGTTCTCGAAACGGAGACAACGATCCCCTAAGGCACAGGCGACTGATCTTTACGACCCGTTACACCGATACCTACATTGGTGTATCGCCGTGACGATCGCCGGTTGTCATGATAGCAGGGAATGGGTCACCCAAAGTGACCTATTCTTCTTGCACGACTTACTTACCGGCGGGAGGGCCAACTTGGCGTACAAGTTGGCCGCATATCTTGCCGAGTACGCTTTTAAGCGTACCTCTTCCCACATCAGCTGTGGGGCCTTCGTCACCCGTCTGGCGAAGGGTTTATTTCGCCTCTTGTCCCCGCAGGTGGCAAGTGATATGACCCTGACACTCCAGCTTGACAGGGTTGGGAGGGACACAGCCCTATCGATGAGTTTGGCTCGCGAGGTTGAGGGAGGGCAGCTGGTTTGGGCTTATGGTGTGGGTGAGGGACCCCGTGGAGAGGGAGGTGATGGGGAGGGAGAGGAGGGAGAGGGAGGTGAGGGCGAGGGAGGCGAGGGAGAGGGAGGCGACAGAGAGGGAAGCGGGGTAGGTGAGGGGGTCGCTCATACTGTCGATTGATCACAGGTAGCTGCGGAGGATTTACGGGGTGATCGCCCGTACGTTCGACGCAACGTGAGACAGCGTGTGATGCCTCCACCGGGGGTGGAGGAAAGACTCGTTCAGGTCGAGTCGGATGTAGCTGCAATCAGAGGGGATTTAGCTGCAGTGAGAGAGGATGTACAGTGGATGGTCGAGGCGATTGTGGCTATGCATTCTAGCGCGCCCCTACCTCCACGAGCTGGCGCTGCACCACCACCACCACCACCGCCGTAGCTGCTTATTGTATTTTTTTTTTTGTTATTTTACGTTTGAAACTTTGTAAAAGTTTATCTTTTTTTTTTGTTTTAGATGTAAAACATTATAAATATTAATCTTATGTTTAGATGTTAAGTTGTTTGTTTAATAATTGTTGTCGTAGTTTATCATAATCATATCACACATTTATCATTTTACATAGTGGAAACTTACTAAACATTATAAATACGTTTAACTACAAACTCGTAACATAATCCGATATATACAATACTATTTAAAATTTACAAAACTTGTTAAACGGTTTCCTGATTGCAACAAAAAATTAACTTTTCTATACATACATATTTATCGTTTTACAAAGTGGAAACTTATTAAAAATAATAAATACGTTTAAATACAAACTCGTAACATAATCCGATATATACAACACTATTTTAAAATTTACAAAACTTATTAAACGGTTCCCCGATTGCAACAAAAAATTAACTTTTCTATACATATTTATCGTTTTACAAAGAGGAAACTTATTAAACATCATAAATACGTTTAACTACAAACTCGTAACATAATCCGATATATACAACACTATTTTAAATTACAAAATTTATTAAACGGTTTCCTGATTGCAACAAAAAAGTTAACTTTTCTATACGGGCTATACGGGCCGTATAACATTAAACGGCCCGTATACTGTTTTCAAAACTAATAACCCTTGGCAAACCTTTGAAACAAAATTATCCAAATATGTATACGGCCAGTATATAACTATACGTCCCGTATACATATAAAAAAAAAACATTCCACCGCATTAAATTATGCGCATAAATATTCTATACGGCCCGTATCAGTTTATACGGCCCGTATAGATATATGGATGTGAAAATAAGATTATAGGGGTGTGGAAATAGAACAACCCTTCTTTTATTCATGGACAGTGGTGAAGCTTGACCATGAAAACGGCGGGGGGGGGGGGGGGGTCGAAAACGTATATACCCAAAAATTTCTATTGAACCGGGGGGTCGAAAACGTATATACCCAAAAATTTCTATACGAAAACTACATATACAACACTACTGAGCGAACAGTTCGGGGGGTCGGACGCCCCTCCCAGCTCCACGCTGACGTCAAAGTTTGGCTAACGGCGTTCCCCGAGAAACCATACCACCCACTGCCAGTGGCAGGGGCTTGCGCCACCACAAGAGAGAATCTCTTCTACGTAACGCACAGTGGACTAAAACCCGGGGTGACTCGAGCTAGAACTCTTGACCTAGGGTCTGAGAGAATTAGCCTTCATTGCCTTTATCCACTAAAATATGGCACTAATGGGGATTGAACTTAGGTCTCCAAGAAAAACCCAAGTCTTTCCAAACACTAGAACAGATACTAAGTAACTAACTCTATATATAATTTATTTGTCGATTTTTTAGAGTATTCTGGTATTGTTCAGTAATTACTAACTTCATTGAGTCGTTGCTGATGTTTAGTAAGTTATAGTCAATGGTCAGTTAGTGAAGATATTTCATCGAAGATAACAAAATAAAATGCTTATTATGTTAAATAAAAGTGCATGATAGAGAAATGAAAAAACAAAATTTCGTCATATGGGTTCTTTCACAAACACAAAATAACTATGATAGACATACAAGCTAGTTGTCATTCTACCTTTGCACGTCAGCTACGCATTAAAATAAAAAAAAAAATTGCCCCACTTTTGTTGTCCAAGTTTCCTATGGTCAAGTAGTCAACTACCATCCATTCAACCAATTTAACTAATACTGTACAACATTTTTCTTCAATCTTATCCTTACATAAAGTAGGTTACTATTTTCTTTTTTAGGAAATTCCAGTGTATACATGTTAATTGTAAAGTTCTTTCGTTACCAAACATGGTTATATGTACGTGGACAGCATTATACCAGCCAAAAATATATGTGATCCTGATCATTGCGTTGTGTTCTTTTCTCAACTGCTGATTTGATTAGGATTTGTTGAAACAAAAAGCAAGATATGGAGAGAGAACATTTATGTGGTAATTACTATACTTTTTTTTAAATCCATAAAAAACACCTTACTACCATCCTATGCTTTTCTTAAAGCGATAAAACACACCTTGTACTACTTGGTGTGGAAGGAGCAAGTCCTTGGAGGATACCCCTCCACCTCAGCACGTCAACATCCAAGGAGGATGTCCCTCCAAGGATGAACCAGGGAAAATAAAGAATGGGCCTAAATATATATATATATATATATATATATATATATATATATAGGCGCTAAAGATAAATAGAAAACCCACTTTAATTTAGAAAACCCGGGAAACTCTAACCTCCCGATGTTTTAAAAAAAAAAATATACACATGTTATATACATGTTTTTAAGGTATTTGGGCCAAAAAAATCAAAAAAGCGCCGAGTAGATATTTTTAAAAAAAATAAACAAGTTTTGGTGTAACACGTGTTACAAATATGTCAGATGAATGTAACACGTGTTACACCAAAACTTGTTTATTTTTTTTAAAAATATCTACTCGTCGCTTTTTTGATTTTTTTGGCCCAAATACCTTAAAAACATGTATATAACATGTGTATATTTTTTTTTTTTAAACATCGGGAGGTTAGAGTTTCCCGGGTTTTCTAAATTAAAGTGGGTTTTCTATAGATACTAACCCTATATATATATATACCCCTCCACCTCAGCACGTCAACATCCAAGGAGGATGTCCCTCCAAGGATGAACCAGGGAAAATAAAGAATGGGCCTAAATATATATATATATATATATATATATATATATATATATATATATATAGGATTAGGTTCAAACGTGAACAAAATCTCAAGAGTGAACTGCGTGAACTGATTTGGGCCCTTGATTTTTATGATCTTGAGATTAAAGTGAGTGGCATGATGGTAATTATTTGGTTAATTTTTTCCATTTAATTAAATACAAAAAGGGTATATGTGTAATTTCAATCTTAAATTGATTGCATAAATCTCTCACAAATCAAGTAATCAATTATCCTCTTAAATTGATTGCATAAATCTCTCACAAATCAAATTAAGGATTAGGAAAGATGTAACTTAATTCAATTATTAAAATAATTATTTTTTTAAATGCGATGTACACATGTGTATTCTGATTTTGCCCTCTTTTTAATGCGATGTACACATGTGTATATCGTCTGTTTTTTGTGATATCTCAGAATTTTTTTTGTATTGAATGTTGATGTACACCTGTGAATTACTCTACACATATGTACGATGCTGAGTACACATGTGTACTGTTCTATTTATATCCAAGTACACATGTGTATACTGTTGAAATATGAAGGTTACGTGGATCTTAAAAATCAAAATTTGAATTATGATGATGAAATCTGAAATAAAAATTAAAATTGAAATATGGTGATTTGTTGTTTGGTTTGATAATTATCTTATTAATAAATAAACATAATGTGGATAATGAATTTAAATTAGAAAAGATGTAACTTAATTCAATTATTAAAATAATGATTTAAATCTAATTTTTTATATAATTACAATCCTACCCTTAACAACTAAAAAGGAAATCAAGGGTCCATATATGTTCACGCAGTTCACTCTTGGAAGGTTGTTCACGCTGGAACCCTACCCTATATATATATATATAGGGAGCCGCTAGAATGAGAACCACCCCGAGTTATGAGAACCGCGAGAACCACACCATCCGGGGCGCCGTTGACCAAGATTTTTTTTTTACAACTAGGTGTGTGTATTATAAACACATTCGTAAAAAAAAAAAATTTAAACGGCGCGGCCGAGTGGGTAGTTTTTTACACCACAAGTTTGGTGTAAAAAAAAAAACAAAAAAAAAAATAAAAACACCAAACTTGTGGTGTAAAAAACTACCCCCTCGGCTGCGCCGTTTAATTTTTTTTTTTACGAATGTGTTTATAATACACACATCTAGTTTTAAAAAAAAATCTTGGTCAACGGCGCCCCGGATGGTGTGGTTCTCACGGTTCTCATAACTCGAGGTGGTTCTCATTCTAGCGCTCCCCTATATATATATATATATATATATATATAGAGAGAGAGAGAGAGAGAGAGAGAGGAAGGTTCAAATGAAAACCACTATTTATTGTGAAAGCTCGAAAACGAATTTAAAAAACCAAAAAATCATACCAAAAAAGTTTTTTTTTTTGTATACCAATTTTCGCAGTTTTTTATATATAAAAAAAATTTCAAAAAAAAAAATTGTACTGCACATGTGTATGTGTACTACACATGTGTATTATTACACATGTGTACTACAATTTTTTTTTTTTGAAAATTTTTTTTTTATATAAAAAAACATGCGATTTTTATAAAAAAAAAAATTAAATTTTTTTTTTTTGTGTTTTTAGGCTTTTTTTTAGTTAGTTTTCGAGTTTTAACAATAAAAGTGGTTTTCATTTGAACCATCCCCTATATATATGTGTGTGTGTGTGTGTGTGTTGTATGTATATGTGTGTGTGAGTAGCGGGAGGCCCGGCCTCAACGTCTTGTGGAGGACGATCTCGCGGCTGTGGAAATAGTGTACAGGGGCTGCGCCGGGGCTCGACGGGCCTAGGACGCCCCCACGCCGAGTAGCCTTATTATCACACTATGTCCAATAGGGGACGGTAATTACTATACTCATTAAATCTCATGGTGAGTTACCACTCACAAGGACAGTTTTCATGGCGTTAACTAAAAATTAAAAGTTCCTGAAGCATCGAGTACAAATGTTATAAGCCTACTTGTTTCTAAGTTATTAACCTTTACATTCTAAAAAGTTTTGCCATTTTCTTAACCAACCATGTTATTACATGTGGTTCACTCATACTTTTTTCTATTTTATAACTTTAAAATATGGTATTGTATAAATTTCTAAATATATCTTTACGACGTGTTTATTTTTATCTACGTTTTTGTGTAAACTTTTTATTAAAACCCGAGTTGTACTTGATGATCTAAAAGTTATGGAAGTACATATGTATTAGTCGTCAAAGCTCCTTCAGCGTTTTTTTTTTTGTTTTTACTCTTTGCTTTTTCGTTCCTCTTATGACTTTTAAAATATGATGCTCTATAAAATGTTGGCTTTGCTGTTGTAACGTGATTATTTTTATCAATGTATCCACATGTTTTTTTTTTCATGCGCGGTGAATACATTACATAAATTGGTGAAATCGAATCTTACAATTTTTAAAATCCTCGCCACACCATAAATCTATTTTCTTTAAACCATGTTATATTTAAGCGACACAATATTTACTATATTATAATAATGTGAATACCAACACCGTTAGACTATAGGGTGTGGAGCACATCGGTTCCACCACAATTAAATGTACTGAAAGTATACCAACACCGTTAGACTATAGGGTGTGGAGGAGCTCCGATAGTCCTCTATGTAAGTTGTCACTTCATCAGAGGGTCATTCTCAAAGCTTAAGGATAGGTCTAGGGTGTGGAGGATGAACCTCCTTTTTTTCAAAATTACATAACTTAATAACTAAAACAATACATGACTTAAAAAAACATTAGATAACTAAAAAACATTACATTACTTGATAATTAAAAACATAAGATAATTAAAAAAAAAAACTAGATTGCATAGATTTAATAAAACTACAAACTCCATTTTCTTATCTTTTATTTCATTTTTCTCAAAATGTCGTGGCCTTCTTCCAATTACATGTTGATATCGGTTGTCATGAGCTTCCAATCTTCTCTTTCTACCGCCTCTTCCTTCAACCTAAGCCTTTCGTCGACTTCACGTTTCTTCACTTTTATCTTTTCAGTTGTGACCTCGGTGTATGCTTTGAAATGGGCCATCAAATCGTCCATTTTCGAACTACCCCCTGATGAGGCTTGTTTTTTGCAGCCGCTGCCCTTTTGGCTTTATCCCTTCCTATGGGACGTTACTCCTCCCGAACTTCATTCACATCCTCGTCAAATTCAGGCTCGTTGTTTATGTTTATTTGACAACTGTCGTCCGAGCCTCCCACACTGTAACTTCCAAACTCTAAGGTTTTAGATCGTTTAGTGTTTGCAACCTCATTTGGAACCAGCGCCCACTTGTTAGCTTTTCTCATAACTTTCCACGCCCGAACATGTTGGAAAGGATGCTTAAACTTATCTTCGTATCTACGCGACACCTCTTTGCAGACCTCCTCGTCGTTCCACCCACTTGGACGATTAATATATAATTGTTATAATACCCACAAAAATGTTGAACCGCGGTGTTCATCTTATGCCACTTGAAAGAGACAGAATCAACCTCTCGATACGCACCTTGCTCCATGATCGAATGAAATTTTGCTACTATTTCCTTCCAAAAACCGTCTACGGTTTGGTTGTTGTCTACATTTTAGAACTATAAAAATAATTATCAAGTACAATTTAAATATATATATATATATATATAGGGAGGGGCTCATGCGAGAACTCCATTTATTGCGAGAACCGCGATAACCAATGTGAACACAACCTAAAATAGCTAAAAAAACCTAAAAAAAAAACCTAACCCCCCCTCCCCCAAAGCTAAATGCTAAAAACTAAAACCCCAAAAAAACCTAAACCCCCCCCCCCAAACCTAAACCACCTTCCCCCCCCCCCCCCAAAAAAAACCTAAACCCCCCTCCCCCACCCCCCCCCCCCCCCCAAGCTAAAATGCTAAAACCTAAACCCCCAAAAAACCTAAAAAAATCTAAAAAAATAAAAAAAAAATCTAATTTTTTTTTTAATATTTTTTATGCTCAAATCGCTACTTTTAGTGGCAAAAAAATTTTTTTTTGTTTCGAAAAGTAGCGATTTTTATATAAAAAATTTTAAAAAAAAGTTTGTGTGATTTTTAGCTACTTTTAGGCATTTTTGGCTGTGTTCACATTGGTTCTCGCGGTTCTCACAATAAGAGGTGGTTCTCGCATAATCTTCTCCCTATATATATATATATATATATTTAACATCCATAAAACTTAATAAAAAATAGCTACAACAACATATATATAATTTTTTTAACATATAAAAGATTTAGTAAAAACTAGCAACAACAATATATATATATATATATATATATATATATATATATATATAATATACCCATAAAAAGTGTAATAAATTTAGTGACAACAATTTAATAATACATACCAATAATTGGGCATTTTGACATACTAACCCACGTTTTAGCTAATACGACCTCCTTGATTTTTGATCAAGGTTGTGACTTCGGTTTCAAACCTTGGGCCGCACTTCCACGCACTGGTTGCTTATTTTTTTCCGTTTGGAAGTTTGGGTTACATTTCAGGAAAATTCTTCAACATCGTCTTTTACCAGCTAAGACGATCCGACCGATGATGGTGATGATTGTGGTTGCGTTTGAAATTGCGGGTTAAACTGGTTTCGCGTTACCATTTGTTGCATTTGGTGAATTTGTTGCGTTTGTTGCATTTGGTTTATTTGGGTGAAAGCATTGGGGGATTGTTGGAAACCCGCAAAAGAAAGTTAGGATGCCGACCAATTCAGCTCGAGAGTTGGAGTGTAGGTGGGTACCAAGAAAAGGTTTAGATTCAGGTTCGATTTGTGGTTGGATTCGGGTTGTTTTGGTTTTAGGGATCCATGGCTTTATAAAAATGGAGAGGGTTTTAAAAAATATTGGAGATTGTGTAAAACTAAGAGAGAAATGCGTTGAGATTGTGTGAAAAAAGGGTATGGATTGATTTATTTATATAGAAAATAATTGATATTTTTTAATAATCATACCATTTCCTTGGTTTATTTATATGTAAAATAATTTATTTTTTTTTATTAATCATGCCATTGCCTAACGACTATATTTCAAACTTTGAGCCTGTTGAGAGCGGCGAGGGGAGGACGTGGGTGTCACACCCTCAAAATCCACATGCGGAGTATTATCGCGAGGCGTGTGACTGACCAGGACCATGCCACCAATCATATTGAACAATAAGTAAAGGTAAATAAAGTCCATCGCAATCAACACGATTAGTGTTTACGAAAACAAATTTCCAAAACCAAATTTTTAAGTGTCAGCGGAAGCATAATGTTTAGAACCCAAATCATAAGTTTAAAAGTTCATAAGGTTTCATAAGAACCCAATAATGGTTCTTTTCCCACAACGACTAGTCCTCCGTGCAAGCTCCAGTAAGTACCTAACGACCTTCAAAGCATGTAGTAACGTATCAACAAAAATGTTGGCGAGTTCACAGTTTTTAGTGTTGTTTCGAAAACGGAGTCTTTGTTAAATTACTCTGTTCTTTAGAAAACATGTCATGGGGAGCTACCCCATTGTTTTAAACTATTAGACTCGTACCATACCGACTACTGGTTGTAGTTATGTTTAGTGCCCCGAGTCAATGTCTATCGTCATTGACTAAGTGCCCAAGTATATTAGTCCACGCCCGTCCTCTGCGGCACGGTGTGAAGCTTGTCAAACCTAATAGCGCAATTTAACTAATAACCCGTTCGCCATTAGCCCAGCGATTAATCGGTATAAAATGTGTGGGGACTTTCAGATAGAGTTTCCGTCTAGTCCGTTTAAGACATGTTAAATAAATAGTAAATTAACGGTTTCCGTCCCTCATAAGGGGACGAGGTTGCCCGTATTCTACCCAAGGAGAATACGTAGGTTGCATCCAACCTAAGGGGGATGGTTATTGTTTGCTCCATTCCCAAACCACCGGGAAGTACATGCTTTTTAGAAAAGTGTGAACTCACCTTAGATTAGCTCGGCAGATTAGATTAAGTGTATGTAATCTAGAGCGACCGACCACGCCCTATAATAGTTACCATGGTATATTAAACTTTATTTAGACATTCCACGAAAGTCCTACACATGTCTAGCAACTAGCACACAAACAAGCAATCACATAGCACGTCTATCATATGGTTCCCTAACCATGTTCATAACCTTTCTACGGTATTAAATATGCTATCTATACAATTATCAAACAAGCATGGATACTAAAAGTAGCAAGTTTGGTCGTTATGCATTCATGCTTTACTGCATAGAAAATCACTGAAAATAGGTTGTTTTGGGTGACCCATTAAACCTGTTTACAAGTCTTCAACAATTATGATTTTTTTATGTGACGTACCTCTCAGAGGGCTAGGCCTTGTGTTAAAATTTCAAGGTCTAACTCTTCACCAATAATTCATAAAAATTCATTTACTAAGCTGCAATCAGATTTGTCACTTCTGACTGCAGCTTATGGAAAAATTCATTTAAAATTCCTCATTTATCCGATTGACGAAATTGCAGTTGGAGTTTTTTGGAATCACCTGGAAGTACTTACAGTAAAAATTTCAGATCATAACTCAATTCCTATATTGAGTTATGACATTCGTAATGGGCTGCAAATTCTGACAGAAAACACAGCCTGGACCTTTGTTACGAAATAATTCAGTTAAACTATCAAACGGCGTCGAAAAAATGCAAGTCCAGTGGGGTTTGAAACATATTTCCTGGAACTACATTATAAAATCAAGAAACACTGATTTTCATTCAATTTTGACCCTGTTACAGTCGACACAAGTCGGCTGTAACTTTCTGGACAGAATCAGTTTCGTTACCCAGCTTCCTAAAACGACTTTTATGATTTTAATCACATCCCTAGCAACCAAGAACAACATGTATTCATCATTTACAGCAGGTTATCATTATATATCATCTAATTCATCAACCATGACTAACAATATTCAAAACAAGATCATACCACATAAAACCCTAGTAATAATACGAACCCTTACGTGATTATAACACCAATAAATCATGCATTCTAGCAACCCTAGACTACAAGTAGTATCACAAACATCAAGAACATCAAGAACCAGAAAATGCAGCCATGAATACATGAAACATCGCACACCGAAAGATACCAAGAACACTAACCTTGAGAAGAGATGGAAGAACTAGAGAGAAAGAGAGATGAGGGATCGAATTAGGGGGGGCTGCTTGCTACTGCCGTCGCACACCACAGGGAACAATTTAGGGTTTTTGGTTTCTTTTCCTTCTCATGCACATATAACTTACGTAATGTTATAAAACAAGGGTGGGGGTGGGGCGATTTGGTTATTGGGTCGCAAGGGTTGGGCCGAATTGGGGATGGGTGGCGGGTTGGGCTAGGGGTTTGGGTTTCAGGTTCGGTTTAATCGCAGAACTAGCGTACTGGTTTAAGTTACAATTTTCCTGTATCGCTTTTTATATGATATAACTTTCTGCATACAAATAAGACTAATAATTTCCGTAGCACAAAATTTAATTATAGTTGTAACACATAATTCAAAAAAAATTATAGCGTGATTAGTAACGGGTGCTAACCTTGATCGTAAAAGTTCGGGTTGTCACATTGGGAGACGGGAAGAGCCAAGTGGGGGGCAGTGTGGACGAGGCTCGACGTGCCTTGACGTCCCTCCACTGTTCCCAACAACTGGTAGTCTTATAGATTATCGTGTAAAAAGAATTTTGACATTATGACAGATCATGAATCGTCTTTAATAAGAGGTTTACCACTAGGACCTATACTACACAAATTAGTATTATCGACAAGAATTAATTGAACGATCATCGACCAAAACGAATTAAAACCCAAAATAATAGAAAAGGGAAGTTTAAAAATCGTTAGTGATCCATCAATTACTACCAACCGCTACCATAATCCAGGAAAAACGACTACCACCGACAGATGACTAACGCACACCTTACTTAAGTAAGTCTAGATTTGGTCATTTTTTACAAGCCTCTTTGCTAATAGAAGGTCTATCGAATTCCCATGTTGGATGCTTTTGCTAGAAGAAACATCATTACATTCGGGGGTTAGTGTCCGTTCTGTAGTGGAATGCTCCAATCGGCAGAGAATATTTTGATCTCTTGTCAATAGATAAATATTGTTTGGCATTTGGTAAGTAAAATTGTTGCATTATAAATATTTGGTCAAGGTTAAGTAGTTCTTACATTCATGATTGAAACTAGTTGGGAAGAAAGGAGTTTAGATGACTTTCACTTCATATTGAGAAATTTCTTAATGTATTTCCAAATGATAAAATAAGTTGAATTTTGAATTGATCTTATTAATCGTGTTTAACCATGTTTCAAACCACCCTATGGTCTTTCATCCATCTAGATTCATTAATTGATGGCATAACTACAACATCTTCTTGATAAATGTTTCATCCACCCTAGTATTTCACCTTGACGTGCTCAATATTATTCGAGAATTGATTACCATGAGCTAAACAAGGTTACCATCAAATGGAGGTACCACTACCTAGACTTGATGAAATTTAAGATTACCACTTGAAGGCTTCTACATATGTAATGGCTATTATTAGTTTTGTGTCATGTATTTCTGGTTAGGATCTACCTATTTTGATTCTATTTAATATCATGACCAAAACCTTGCATAAACCCAACAATACAATTTGTGTTACTAATTCGTAGTGTTTACTTCAACCACCAAACTATATATCAGAAAGTAAAATTTCTCTTACCTCAATTGGTTAACCATAATATCAAGTCTATTAACTTTTATGTATTCTGCAGACATGATTTGCTGAGCCTCCTTATCAGTTTCCCTTTGCTTTTAAAAGCAGCTATCTTTTCAGCCTATTTGATTTTCAGTTCAGGTACTCTTGTACGTTTTAGGCTTTTGATATCTTTTAAGGGATGGAAGGGTAAGTTGGCTGATTTCCGTTGTGGAGTTGAAAGATTGTATCTCTTTTGATACATTTTCTAACTCCATTGGGTTAAGTATGGTGGCAGGTAGTTTTGTAGGTGGAGTTGTGATAGTGAGTGATGTTGTTGTTGTAGTGGATGGTTGATATGTGATAGATGAGGTTGTGGTTTTGATAGGTGATGCATCAGGAGTTTCTTCATCATCATCCTAGAAAATGAATTTAGTTCTCCTGATTCTGGTTTGAATTGTTTTTGTTTTTATAGTGGATGTGGAAGTTGTGTTGTTGGTTTTCTTTTGTGGATGAGAAGTCCTTTAGGGGACTTGTGTGTTGGTGGTGGTGGTGGTAGTGTAGTTGTAACATCTGTTGTCACTTTTGTAGTGTCAAAAGATGTTTGGACAATGGGAGTAGTGGTTTGAATGGTGGGTGTTTGGATGGATGTGACAGTGGTTTGGATAGTTGTTGCAATAGTGTTTTCTAGAACCTCTATTGAAGAACCTTGGTTATCTTGAATTTTCTTTATTTCAATGATCTCCTGCACTGTTATCTGCATATTAGCTTCCCTTGTATGTTTCCTCTTTTCTTTCTCTACTGCCTTAGCAATCTCTTCTTTCCTTGCCATTTTAAGTACATAAGTGTCAGGCCTTTTTCCAGCCTTTTTGACCAGAGGTGGGAGCTTTCTCATGCATTCCTCCTCCCCCTTTTTGGCATCATCTAGATATCTTAGGAGAGTGAGAGTTTTACCAGTCTTTTCAAGGATAAAGTCTTTGATAGGTTTACCTTCTGTAGGATCATTTTACCGACCAAAATGAGTCGTTCAGAGGTGTTCTACTCAATATGAAAGGCGGAAACAGACATATCGAGTTCAATTCAGCTAGATATTCACTTTAAATGTCTTTCTGATTGATTTGACAAAGTTTTACAGTGAAACGACACTTCGGCAGCACTTTGGCTCCGAAATCACACATACAAGAATGACCCAAACGAAATTACATGACCCCTATTTATAGCCCAGCTAATTTCGCATGAACCAGTACAAACGAAATCACTTTCACATGAAATTACAATTTCGTGCGAAATTACCTGATGATTTCATGCGAAATTACCTTCAATCCTATTTTTGACAATTTCCTCGAATATTGTGCCCTGATCTATCTACAAACATACAAGACTCGATACAAGACGAAGTCGACAGACGTATGCACCAACAGACTCCCCCTCGGATGTTGACGAGTCTTCAGTGTCGAGTCTTCAACGTCTTCAGTCTTTATCAGTCTGTTTGCACTCTCTGAATTATCTGACAGTGTAAAACTTTCTCAGTCTTCTCTCTTCTCTTTTCATCAGCTCCAATAAATAACCTCCTCTTGGATGCTGATCTATTCTTCAATCTTCACAGGTTCGGAATCACAACCTGGCTCTCTAACACTCAGAATCAGGATTTGAAACCGGACTAACCTGCGCATTCTCTACCTCACAATGAATTTCACAAATTTAACATTTGACAAATTTATAATTCATTTGCAGGTATTCATCACACAATAAATGATTTTACAATGTTAATATCTGATGAACCACTTGTAGGCAAACATATATTTTTTTATTCATTATAAACAGACTCCCCCTCACGAAATGTTCATCATGTTCAGCACTTGGAATTTTGAAAATCAGCTCTTCAACATCAGTTGTCGAAAATCTTTTTGGATTTTTCAAAATTTATGCTAAAAACACACTTAAAATCTTTTTGGATTTTGGATTTAGAAACGAAATTCAGTAAAGAAATATATACAGACAATATTTTTGTGAGTTTGTGTAAGAGGATCATATCAGTTTCTGAGACAAATCACCAACACCTTTAAGCTTTAAACATTTTAAATTCTAAATGATTCACTTAGATTGTCAGTATACTGATCTACTTAAATTTTCACACAAAGTTCAACTGTTTCGAGATACGAGATTAATGTTTTAAGCACTTAAACTTATTCGCGTGTCCCACCTCAGAATATACTCCCGTATCTAGATCCCAATATTCAGTCTTACAGGTGAGTATACCTAGATGATATCTGTAAGGGGTTAAATGCGAGGGCCGTGAGAGCTTAGGCTATTGCTTCCGCAAAATCAGAGAGATGACGGCTTCGACTTTTGGTGGGTTCCCTTTAGAGAATCTTTTCTTCAACAGCACATGATTAGCATTTTGCAATGTTTCATCATTTTTTATGCTGAGGGCAGGCTTTTATTTCAAGCAAATGTAAAGTATTCTCCGGGGACTAGGCCATTGCTTCCGCAAAATCAGAAGTCCCGGGATAATACCCCAGATATCACTAAGCATAAAGACCTAGTATCTCAGAAAGAGGGACATTTCAAACAAGATTTCGGGGGTTACCCATATATCCGAGAGATGTTCCCCACGAGATAAGTAAGTTTGAAATTTAGGTTTATATCTCGTCACAATCTACTAAATGTGCAAAAACCTACTGGCACATCATCAGTGAGACCGTTTATCACTATTAAACTTTCCAATTCTTTAGCATGCTGTGATTGTCCACTGATGTACTATCATTTCCTCTTTTTCACAACAAAACTCATTTTGAATTTTATCATGTTTTTGCCTTTTTCAAATTTTCAAATGTTTTTGGATTTTCTGAAATTTCTTACTGCCCCTAAAATTCAAAATCATTTAAAAGAAATTTGAAAACAAACTATACAAATAAAATGACAACTGTTGTGAATTGCTTCAATTCGCCATCCACTTGACTTAACAATCAGAACTCCCCCTTACAACAAACTATTTTCCCATTTAGATTTCAAAACACTTAAGTTTGTTTTAATCAAAAAATGGTTTTTCCGGAAAATAAGTTTTGTTGATTTTACCACTTGTAGATTAGGAGTTTGGTTCATCACACTGTTTTCTCAACCATTTAATGAAAATTAAGTCAAGTTCAACTTAATGACCTTGATTAATCACTTGTACGTTCAACTTTACCAGATGTAAAATGACATATGACAATTTTAAGAACAACTACCACTTCCAAACTGAAATACCACTTGTAAGAAAAATGCCGATTCTTACTCCACACTTACCAACCTGGAAGTTCCGGCAATTTCACCACCTGTAGAATTTAACAATTTTAGAAGTAAATTTTTTTAAGAATGATGCCGATTCATGCTCCACGATTACCAACTTGGGAGCTCCGGCAAATCAGGTTTTCCAAGTAAAAAACACAGACACCCAAGCCTGACCAGCCTTGGGTGTAACCACATCATCTTCAGTTGGGGTGTAAGTTGCCTTCTTAGATTTATAAACATCTTTAACCCCTTTTACCTTCCCCTCGACCATTTTACCAAAAATCTTTTTAACAATTCCATTAAATGCTTTCTCGACATCAAATTCTTTCTTTTCATAATAGAATTGATTCGAGATTTCAACTTTTCCAACCTTTTGTTTATAAATTTCAGTCCTCAATGGTTGAAAGTTCTTATCATCCATTTGAGGAACTTATTTCTCATCACTTACCTCAACTTTTGGCTCCTCTGATTTTGTGGAATCAGATTCATTGCCAGATTTTACCTCAGAATTCTTAACAACCCACATTTGGTTGTCAAGATTCACCCTTCTCTTGTAAAATCTTTTTGAACACTCACCAACCTCATATGTAGAGTTTTTAAACACTTTAAATTTTTCAATTTGTGGTTCAGCTTTATCAACATTTTTTTCTTTGAGTTTTTCCGAGACTCCCTGTTTTGTGTTGGTTGCCTTTGGACAGTTCCAGGCGATGTGACCAACTTCTTGACATCTGTAACAGGTTCTTATCTCTTTTCTCTGATGAACTTCGTTCTTTACAATCTTCTATTTTTCAGCAAAAAAAATCTTTGTTTGATTGTCTCCCGAAAGAGCTCTTCTTTTCGTCCTCAGCAGAAGTACCTGAAACAAATTTTGTATTTGTTTTAAAATTTTTCTCATTTTTATGATTTTCTGGTGGAATAAAACCAAGACCTTTCTTTTTGAACTTACCGTTATGGTTTGGTTTCTTTTGATAACCTGAACCAGAACTGTAACCCTTTTTCTTGTTTAAACGTTGTTGAACTCTTGAGGTGTAAGGATTAGATTTTGCAAAAAGATGTTCATCTTTTATTTAAGAAATGTTAATTTCTGTTAATTTGAAAACCTTTTTTATTATTTTTGTTTTAACACCTCTTATTGGAAATTCTTTATCAGAATCAATCAAAGTATATGCAACTTTAACTGTTTCGTCATTCAAATTATATTTTGATAACAAAAATTCTTTACTATAAACCCGTTTTCCCGAAAACTTTGAACTCTTGACAGACGAACTCGAACTTCCGGACTCGGACTTTGACTCTGACTCCTCATCCTTATCCAACACCTGATCGATCACTTTCTTTATTAATTCAGACTCATGATCTGTGTCGGACGCTGTGAATGTAATGTCAATATTGTCTGGTAACTCATCGGTTATCTCGGACTCTAACTTTATATTAACTGCCTTTTTTACTTGTTCCTCATTTGGTTTTCTAGGCGAATACCCTTCCCAAATCGGAGGCGGACACTTTTTATAACTGACACTCTGTTTCTTACCAGTATCCTTCTTTTCAGGCTTCTTGTCCTGAAACACTTCAAAACCTGCAACAGTTGGATAAATTCTGTCAATCAAATACTCAGAACTTGAATAACTTTGCAGTAATCGTCTGATTCTTTCATTTTCAGCTTTTTCAATTTCCAACTCCTGCTTCAACTTAGCACATTCTTCAATGTAGTAATTGATCTCTTTCTGCTTAGACATCATTGTTGCATTCATCATGGTCAAAGCATCTTCTCTTTCTGAGTTTGTCTTCTGCAAACTATTCACGGTTCTGTTCAACACATCGTATGATTCTTTTACATTCTTGACATCAAACAATAACTTCTCTTTCATCTTTTCAAGCTCACTAAACCTTTCATCTTTATCTTCACATTGTTTGCAAGGTTCCAAGAACTTTAGACAAGGCTTTGAGATTTCAACAATCTTTTCAATTTCCACAATTTTTTCAACTTCCACAATCTTCTCGACTTCAACTACCTTCTCTACTTCAACAATTTTTTTAACAACTTCAACTTCTTTCTTTTCTCCTGCAGCTCTTCTCTCTTTTAGTTTCTTCAATTTATCTGCAAAATAAAATTTGAAACTGTCAGAAGATAAATGAGTTTTTCCAATGTTTATCTGTTCAATTTCTTCATCATTATCACTACTGTCTGTTGAACTATTTTATGAAGAAACAGATTCTTCATCTTGACTTTTCTCTTCATCAGCTAACACTGCTATCCATTCTTTCATCAATTCTGTTTTTTGAACAATTTATGCAATGAAAGCTTTAAACTCCATATTCTCTGTCACATACTTATCCCAGCTAAAGCCTTCTGCCATTTTTTCATCATCTTGATTCACTAGATAGGCTTTCTTCTTTCCATCTTCAATCTGTCTAGCATGAGCAGTTTGCGTTTGTTGTTGATGCGGCTGTTGAGCAACTTGATGATAAATTGACTTCCGATAGTAATCATTGTTACCAAAGGGATTCTGAGCTCCACCTGCTTCTCGATTGGTACATTCTCTCTTGAAATGTCCTTTTTTCCTGCATCGAAAACAAGTAACTTTAGATTTATCAAAACCCAAAGTAGAAACATTTGCATCACGGAAGTCATCTCTTCCAGTGATCTGCTTAAATTTTTCAGCTCTCCTAATATCCATCAATTCTATTTCTTCACCATCGATCTGGTCATAATCCTCCTTTGTCAACATAGGATTACTGATCTTCCCAGCAACCAAACTTTCATATGATTCCAAAACGGTAACAAGCAATGCCATGTGACCCTTAGCAACTTCTTCAGAGTAATTCTGACCATTCTGAAGATGAAACGCAATATTGCAGTGTAGCACATGATCGTCACCATTTCTTGAACTTTGAACACTTGGATTGACAGTCGGATATGAAGAAAATCCACTGGACTTGAATGAACTTTGATTAACTGATCCTGATCCTGATGAGTTTTCTGCACTGAAAGCAGTTTGGATCTTTGGACTAGCTTCAACAGTTTGAATATTTCCTTTATAGTACAGTTTGATGTCTTGTTGATTGCTTGAGCTATTCATTCTAGCAATCTTTTGCTGTTCAAGATCTTGTCCCTCAAGTTTTTCAATAAACTGTCCAATAGACAATCTAATAAACTCTCCAGAATTCTTTAAAATCATGAGATATGTACCCCATTTTTTCGTGGTAATGCATCAGCTAACTTCTCAACCCATTCATCTGGAGCTTTAGTAATTTTCAACTGAGACATTGAACGCACAAGATGACAATATCTCTCAATGAGAGTCTTTGTAGTTTCTCCTGGTACACTCGTAAACAACTCAAATTCTTTTTTCAATAAAGATTTTTTACTCTTGATCATTTCTGCACTTCCTTCAAACTTCTTCTTAAGTGCTTCCCAAATCGAATAAGCACTACCATCATGCTGAAGCAAAAAAAATATCCTCTTTGACAGCTTGTTGTAGAAGACTAATCATTATTTTTTCTCCTTTATAACTATCTCTCTCTTTATCTGAAAATTCTGAAATAATCTTATCAACATTCAAACTGGTCTGTGGTCTAACATACTTGGTTTCAATACTTTCCCAAGATCTTAGATGATTTGCTTGAACCCAGTTCTCAAACCTTTCTTTCCAACTATGGTATTCTTCAATACCCATTAGCTTCGGGGGTTTTTGCAAAGTTCCTGTCTCATTTTCCATGTTCATGCTCTGAACGGCAGTAACAGTAGTACTAGGACCAGTAGCAAATGCGTTATAGAATTCGTCTTCCATGATTCGGTAACAAGTTTCAAAATCAGTCACTTTCAAACAAAATTATCTCTTTCAAACGAAATCCCTCAAGCGAAATACCTCTTCAAGCGAAATAACCTGTAACAAACTTTCAAACGAAATAACAACTCAAACGAAATCAGAAACTTTCACACGAAATAGTGTTTTCAAACGAAATTTAATTTCGTGCGAAATTATACGCAGATTCAAACGAAATCAAACTAGTTTGGAACGAAATTTAATTTCGCTTGATGTACTCAAACGAAATAACTAATTTCGTGCGAAATTAACAACAATTTCAAACGAAATTAATCAAAAGATGTAATTTCGTGCGAAATTAAGTATCTATTTCAAACGAAATTATGTTGATGTCATCATTTCGGTCAAACTTTTGTCAAATTGATCAGGTTTTAGCTTGATTTTAGGTCTAATTCTCTCAAGGCTTTGTTAAAACACAATTTCGCATGTAATGAGTGAAATTAAAACCATTTTAACTGTGAAATTTCATTTAATTTTGAAAAGAAGGTGTAGAAGTTAGAAAATCTGATGAAATAAAGCTGAATACGGTAGAACTCGTCCTCCTGAGCTCTGATACCACATGTAGGATCGTTTTACCGACCAAAATGAGTCGTTCAGAGGTGTTCTACTCAATATGAAAGGCGGAAACAGACATATCGAGTTCAATTCAGCTAGATATTCACTTTAAATGTCTTTCTGATTGATTTGACAAAGTTTTACACTTCGGCAGCACTTCGGCTCCGGAATCACACATACAAGAATGACCCAAACGAAATTACATGACCCCTATTTATAGCCCAGCTAATTTCGCATGAACCAGTACAAACGAAATCACTTTCACACGAAATTACAATTTCGTGCGAAATTACCTTCAATCCTATTTTTGACAATTTCCTCGAATATCGTGCCCTGATCTATCTATCTACAAACATACAAGACTCGATACAAGACGAAGTCGACAGACGTATGCACCAACACCTTCTGCATGAGTATCTTTGTACTTGGCATCCACCATTTGTCTTATCAACTATACATGCTTGTTTTTTTTTCATCTGCAGCTTGCTTTTGAAGGTGAAGATATGGTTGAACATGTTCCCACATTTCTTTTGTAATTTCTACATTTGTTGGTGGTGGTCTTGAGTTTTGTACCTAAGTTTTCATCATTTCTTTGCTTTCTTTAACTGGTGATTCTAACTTGGTGACTCTCTCCATTAATTATGGATAGTTTAATCCATCACCTAAGTTAATAAGATCATCTGAATTCCCACTAGAGGTGGTTATACCAAGTTTTGAACTAGGTGCCCCTTTTTCTTGGTACTGGGGACTTCCAACTGTTGAAGAGACTATTATCTCAACAGTTGTTGCCATCAAGGGGATCTTGGTCTTAATGATGTAACCACTGTCCAACTATGAGACTGTTGTCTCTATAGTTGTAGTAGTTGCCCCACTTGAAATACTTGCTAGCATCTCTCGAGACACAAGAGGTGTTGCCTCCTCTGCTTGTGGGATAATAATGATTTCAGAGCTTTCCCTAGTCACTTGTTAAAGTCTACTCTCTATGATTTTTTGTTGAGGGGAACTAGGTATGTGCAAGTCAGTTGTATCAATTGCATCAAGCAATTTTTGGAATGATGATGGGATTGTTTTAGCAGGTGGTGGAGTAAAAAGAGAAGCACCCCTAGGAGAGGGTTTGAGAAGAGATATTCAAGTGAATCATCTCCCTCTTGATTTGGTTCCCCTGTGCTTACAACACTCTCCTTTTGTGAGGATGAGTGAGGAGTTTGGATAGGTGGAGATGATTGCATCTCTTGTGAGGAAGTAACAACAGATGTTTGTTATATTTGTGTTACAGCAGGTACCTCTAGTATCTCAACACCTAGAGATACCTTGTATTTGGTTTTTCTTTTGGATTTGGGGATGGGAATGGAAATGGTTTTTGTGGAAATTTCTTGTGTGTTCCATAGTGCTGGGTTGTGCACTGTGGTCACCATGAGCAGTGGGCTCAACAATAGATTTTGCAACATTTGTTGCTTGGTTTTGCAAAATGTGTTCTTCTCTCACATTTTCTTGACTTTTAGTTATCATGCGGGTAAAAGCTTTGTTAGAAAGACTGTTAATTTCAAGAGCTTCACCATGTTCAAAACTTTCTTGTCAAAACATTTTCCAGATAAAACCTTAACAATCTTGGGTATAATAGAAAAGGATTGCCAATTCCCCTCCTGGTTGCTTTTATATTTGCTACCAAATCTATAAACAGTTTCAGGGATAGCTTATAATCTAAATTCTAAAGATAGCAAACCCTAGATACTGAGTTTTTAGGGGAATTTTATTAAAAGTTCTGGTCTTCGCAGACATGCAAACCATGAGTGTATGGAAAAAGAATTCCATTTATGGTGGGAACTTTGGTTTAAACAGTGTTGCTCCCACCATTTGAGCTTCATAACCCATTTCTATGAACTCAAGTTGTAAGTCATTTTTGGGGAAATTTTCCATACCTGCCAAATCCTGTAGTCTGAATATGTTGGAAATGGATTCTAGAGTTATCTCAACATGTTTATTGATGGTAAAGGATATGATGTAGGGCTTTTTGTTTTGGATTGAAAATTTTGTATTTCCCAATGATGGTATTTTGATGAAGTGATGGTGTCAATGATGGTGTGAAAATCCGTGTTCTTGTTGTGTTTTACAAGATACAACAAGTAATTGTGGGAAGATTTCAATTCGAGAGCCGTGGTTGGTCAAACATTTTAAAAATATTTTAACAAATAATCTTTGATTGAGCACAAAGTTTGTTGAAAGCAAAATCAGAGTTTTTCTCTTTTGAAATGCTTTGAAATTGATAAGTATAGATGATGGATGTAAACTCTGTTTGTCAAGGGTTTTTATAGGGTTTGAGGAACAGGGATAACAGCATGGCCAATGGTTACCTGTTTGGTCTACGTGGCCAGTTGTTATTCATTGTGGCAAACCACTGTTAAGAACGTGGGTCCTTTTGAGGAAAGCCTTTGAAGAAGGAAGATAAGGTATGTTTTCAAAATATATGTTTGAAACCTCTGTTGTGCTGAATCAGATGTTTGAGTGACCAAATCAGCGGTTTGAACAACTTACCAATAGAGGTTCCCTGCAGACAATTATGAATGGGTTAATTTTGAAGATGATCCAAAGCATTATCTGCTTTGGATTTGGTGGTCTCTACCACAACATTAGCTCCTTGGGATTGGTCATTTGTCACAAGAAGTTTTTGTACTATCTCTAACAGTTGTTTCTGACCCTCTGCAAGTGCTTTCACACTTGGATCAACTGTTGGTTGACCATTCCCAATGAGGTGATTGTAACCATGAGGGTGTATATTAACTCTTGGCTTCTATGGCATGTGCACAGGTTCTTCATACCTATAAGGTACCCTGGTGCATGGTGGTTGCCCATAGCCTCTTGGAGGTATGTTGTGTGGTGCAACAAATACTTGGCCATCCCTATCTACAGGGTATTGGTTCAAGTTTTGTGTGATAGGTGGTTGACTGGACTCAACTCTTTTGGGAAATGATTGTGGATCGTTATTGACATGGTTATTATCCCTTTTGAAACTCATTTTCCTTCTTAACATAATTTGATTGATATCATAGGGTTTAAGAAAAGAGCATTGTTGGGTCAAATGATTGAGTTTTCGACAAATGGTGCACCCAGGTGTGGACTCACAGATGTTTCCTCTGTTTATATCATAAGCTCTTACCTTGAAACACTCTTTTGTCAAATGATTTTTCTTTCCACAAAACTCACACAACAGATCTGGAGTTTTAACTTTCCTCGTACCTTTATCTCCCTTTTCAGCAAACAATTTTTATCTTGGGTGGCTTAAGACCAAATGGGTTGGTGAAATCAACTTGTTTGAAGTTTTCAAGAACATCACATTCATCTAACCAAGTTGGTTTAAATTCATACTTTTGTTTTTAAGCTTGAATGGAACCTTATGGCTTTTCTGGAATGATTTTCTTACCACTAGGTTTAGTGATCTTGATTTCTTCACCAGTTGATGTGGTTGGTATAATTTCAACCATTTTTGTGTTAATGGAAGTGTTGGCAAGTTGTTCTTGGTCATATTTTCTGAATCCAACACCAAACTTCACATTGTTTTTTTTTTGTTTTTTCCAAAATCATTTCATAACCATTACATGATTCCACCCATCTTTCACAGGTGATATGTGTGGATTCCGAATCTTTTTTACAATTTTGATATTTTTCTATCATTGTTTGGATTTGGTCCTTGGTTACGGTTGCTTCATGTTTTAGACTGCTTGTTTCAAGGCAGTGGCGGACCCATGAATTTTTGCATGGGGGTGCGGAATATTTTTAACTATTTTAAGCCCCTAGCTATATAAAAAAAATCCGGTTCACAAATATGGGTAGGTCCGCCCTTGTTTCAAGGTCTTTTTCAGCAATTCTTATTTTAAAATCTTTTTTCGATTTTTCAGGAATTATTTCACTGATTTGCACCTTTTCTCTTAGGTTTTCATTCAACTCTTTGATATTAGCAAATGCTATGATACATTTATCAGAACATAACTCTTTGAGAGTTTGATGTGATACCTTAGAGGCAGTCATTTCATCTTGATCCACACTGATGCAATAAGTGGAACTTTTTAGATAGTTTTCATCCATCCTTCCTGGATGCTTTTGGTCATCAATAGATGTTTGACATGGGCTTTCAATAGTTTCACCAGCAATTCCTTCACTATTAGTTGTTTGAACTTGATCTTCTTCACCTGAGATATGTTCTAGTGCCATGAAACAAAATTTTGCATGTTCATCACAATCATTTGCCAATAAAGCAAAATTATCATCAGTTAAGTTTTCAGGTAAGCTACTCAAATCAACATTGCCTTGAGTAAAAAAAAGCTTTGTTGATTAGGCCCTGTAGGTGCAGGAGCAGGAATAGCTTGTGGTGCTTAAAGATGTGCCACAAGCATCTGAACATACTGAACCTGAGGAACTTGTGGTGCTTGAACATAAGGCATTGGCATAGGATTCATGTTTTCTGCAAAGTGGGCTGAATTTTGCATATTTGGTCATGGGGTATTTTGGGGATAAAACTGTTGTTGTGTATTAGATTGGGGTCTTTGATTAGGATATGTGATCAATGGTGCAAAGTTGTTTGATTGACTCTTGCACTCTCTTGCAAAGTGACCTAATCTATTACACTTGAAACATTTGATTTTAGTTTAACTAACCCCACTTTTGACCTCCCACTTAATCCTGGATACATCCTACTAGTCCTTTTGTAGAAATAATTTACTCTTAGACTTAGTAGTGTCACTTGATGTAATATATCTATTTCCCCTAGGTCAATTGGGTCTATGTGCTTAAGATCATCAAGTCCAAACGAAAGACTATCAGAACCATGAGTATCATCGTTTATTGTAAATGCATAACTTGTGGAATGTTGATCAGAGTTGATTCATGTTGATATATCAATAAAATGGTCAAAACTCTGATCATTTCCCATTCCAGCGGATGATCCCTCCTGACTCAGAAGTGCCATGTTACCAAAAACATAACTGTCAGATACTTTTTCGGTTTCCTGGAGCTTTTTTTTTCTAGACAATCTCCCTTTTAAATGTTATGAGCTTTACATGAAGCTGGGTTAGGCTCATGTCCTTGAAATATAGGGATGTTCTCATCACTTTAGAAATAGTGTCCCATTTCTCAGGCAAAGATCTTAAAAATTGGTTACTCAAAGTTGTTTTAGTAAATTCTTTATTAACTAACTTTAGTTCATTGATTAGTCATGAACAACATTCAAACTGCTGAGTCAAGGTCTCTCCCTTGACATGAGTGAAGGTTTCATATTGCTGGTTAACGAGTTCTCGAGTGTTCTCGATAACATCCTCCTTTCCACCGAATTGTTCTTTCAATGCACCCCACACCTCTTTGGTGCTGTTACGATGCAACATGCCAGCAAATATATCATTCGGCAGAGCCATTGCCACAATACTAAAAGCCTTAACATCTAGCTCGACTTTTTGATAATCTTGCTCAGAGTAATTCTCCGGCTTCATTGGCTCAAACACATTTGGGTTCTCGGCACTTGGTACCATTGGAATATGCAATACGAATACAATGGACTTCCAACACCCTGTATTTTGTTGAGCTAGTATATGAACCATCCTACTTTGCCAGATGTTAAATTCGGTTCTAATAAGTATAAGGGGTTTATTACTGAAGCTGGTATTGTGGGGGTCATTTTGTGCCATTTTCTTTTGTTCTTTTAGAGAAAAACAGAGTATGTGAAAGACACTTTTGAGTTCTTAACTTTTCAATTCTGAGCTATGAAGAATATTGGATCTTTGTTGAACTGATCTTTGTATGTTAAACTGATTGTGAAATCAAGTTTAACATGAGCAAGCTCTGATACCAATTGTTAAGTCTGAGTTTACAAGGTTTGTGAAAAACTAACAATTAAGCTCAAAACAATTTTACATTGTTATAAAGATAAGTAACCACAAACGAGAAGTCATCATCAACAATTGTTTTTCATTGATTCAAATGTTATACAGAAAGTTAATTCTACAGAGTCCCCCTCAGACTGATCACTATAACAAATATTGTTTGTACAAAAGAAAAGGTGATGTATAGTGATGAATAGATCTCTAACAGGTGAGATCTATTTATACTAAGTACGAAAGCTCTGTTTGTGATTGGCTGACATCACTCTGATAGTGACATCTAACATTTATAACAGAAAAGATTCCACAGATGTTGCAAACATCTGTGCAAATCTAACATTTGATCTAACTAAGCTAAACACCAATATAAACAAGTACTGCTACATTGGGAAACATCTGTTTAGTCTATCCTCTGTTGCTTTAATCCAAACAACTATTTGGCCAGACAGATGTCTGGTCTTCTTCATCAGACCTTTGCTCCAATAGACTTTAGGCTTTAACAGACTTTGTTTCTTCATGAACAACGGTTCCAAGGCTTTAATCAGATGTTTGCTAGTCTTCAACAGATGCTCTGATTTATGTGTTCAAGATTCACAATCTTTGTGGAGAATCTGATTCAAGATTGTGTTTATTTCTTGATCACTTAATCATGTTTTGGCTTTTTAATATAATCTGTTTTTTAGGTCTAACATATTACAGTCCTGATTAGCCAAACATGTGACTTGAATGGGAAGTTGACTAGAACTAACCAGAACAAGTAGCTATTGGCTCAGCATATAGTTTTTATATTACTCAAAATCTGGTTTTCACTCCTTTAAGGTCCAACCTTAAAGAAAGATCATAAAAACTAAACGATGACATAGTGCAGTCTTTAGTCTTGTATAATAGTAGGTGAACGGAGAAATGAAAGATATGTTAACACGTCTCTGATAGGTCCATTTCCATTAGAGAATAAAGGAAGAATAAAGGAAAAGATCTATTGTCGATACATGTTCGATGGATACACTCCAAATCATTAATCTTTTCTGGATAATATAAAGTATTGTTTAGTCTTTTTCTACAACATGAAATGTTTGACTACAAAAATCACATTTCACATGGTGTTGGAAATGACAGTGGGGAACATACGAGTATATAAAGCATGATCACAAGCGTTTGTTTAAAAGCAAAACCGTAATGATCAACCGATAATTAATTTGTATTTCTTTTTTAACTTTTTGTATTTTTTTTAACGACAAATTTCTCTTATTCCTGTTGTCTGTAGGACTTGAACCCAAGACCTCCACTTCTCAAGGTGTTTAAATGTTTTGTCTTTGCCAATGGATTTGTATTAGTTTGAGGTTTGGCAATGTGTTTAAAAGCAAAACCGTAGTAATAAACCGATAATTAATTTGTATTTCTTTTTAACTTTTTGTATTAGTTTGAGGTTTGGCAATGAGAATGGGTTACACGGCAGCATAGAGATATCGTGGACCATGCCAAGTTAAAAAGCCTATTTTGGCCGTTCAAAAAAAAAAAAGGCTATTTTGATTCAACTGTAATGATCGGCATATCTTATTACTAACGACAAATTTTATATTTAATTTTGTCTAGGGATAATAAAGTTTTATGTCTGTTAGTTTATGGTATGAATGAATATCTTGGCAGGGTTTAATTAGAGGAACAAGTATGTCGGGTCGAAGTATAGTAATTAATGAGCAAAATTATCATATGTTTATTTTTGTTTAGACACTAGAATTTTGACCCGTGTCACGCGTTGCGGCGGCAACATCGCGTTTGTGACTTCGTTACACGCGTAATTATGATGACATTAACGTGTGGTGCCCGCATATACAGTTACGCATTTTGGACTTTGTCACACATTACGTTCGTGATATTAATGTCATTAAACATAGATAAAAAAAAAGTATAACGTCTCGGATGTTGCGGTGTAAAAGCCCCATGTCCCCCTATCCTTTACTTGTAATTTTTTAATTGAACTTACAGAGAAACAACCTGACTTATCTCCCAGCCAAATCCAAGCATCTTTCGCCCTAGAAAGCAACGTACTAGCTGCAAGATCTTGGCATTCCTTCCATTCGAGCAACTCTTCGGCCGAATCCGGGTTTCTAGACCATTGCCAACTAACATTACCCTGCCCCATCCTATCCGCCACTTTACATAATTTGTTTGATTCAATCTCAAAAAGTCTCGGCCACTTGTCTTTAAGCGCCAAACATTCTTATTGGTTGAAATCTTTTCTACAAATAATTTTTCCTTATTTGAACCCTCCACTACACTTTATACCCTATATCCCTAATATGATCCTTGTAACTTGCTTATTAAACGGGTTAAACAGGTTAAAGGTTAAAATGAGTCGCTAAGTTACAATCAAGTTAATATTAATATGATGTAAATAAATTGTAATACTAATCATGTTGTAGACGTCTTAAGTGGATTATTAACGGGTTAGCAGGTTATGAATGATCAGCAGCAGGTTGTGTAAATGGCTTGCAAACGTGTTGGAGAGTTGAATATATAAATAAATTATTATTTTATTTTATTCTATTTCTAAACTTGATGATGATCGAGCTTTCTAATTAGCTACTACTCAAACATGTCACGTTTGATAAATATGGTAAAAAGTCAACTTGATACAACTATTTATTAGATAAGCTAAGGCTAAACATTTTTTTTTTAAAAGCTCTTTTCTATACACGTTCGTCACCTTATTTAAATAGAGATTAACGAATAAAAGGAAAAGAAAAGACCGCGATTTCTTTTTTCATCCTCTTTTAAAAAGGTTTAAAGTTTAAATACTAGTAATAAAATTCTTATGATTGGTAGATTTTTATTACCTTTTAGAAATTTTGAAACATGGGTCTACAATTTTAAAAGGTCACGTTCATACGATCACTTAAAGTAAACTGATCAATGTTCATATATGTCCACATCTTGTATTCAATGAAAGAAATCTATTAAAACATCCCACACTTTTATGAAGTTTCTAACAAAGAGTGTTAAACTTCATATAAAAAGTTTTGAGTTAATTGCCATTTTAGTCCCTGTGGTTTGGCCCATTTTGCCAGTATAGTCCAAAGGTTTCATTTTTAACATCTGGATCCAAAAACGTTTCATCGTTGCCATTTTGGTCCAACTGACTTAACCCCATCCATGGACCTCAGTTAACTGAAGGGCATTTTAGTCATTTCCCAAACTATTTTAATTAACCCTTTAATTCCACTTTATTTTTTTCTTTTAATCATTTATATAATCATTTATCATATATATAATAATTATAATATAATTATAATAACATATATATATATATATACACAGATATTGTGCACCACCACCACTCATTCTCACTCTCTCCTGTCTCTCTCTCTCTCATCCACCAATCACCATCGCCCCCTACCATCAACAACCTCACCACCGCTGTAAGCACCACCGCTGCCATCACAAGCCACCACCGTCCCTAACAGGTTTGACTTTCTATCTCTCTAAAAATGGTGGTTCGACGGGTTTGATGGTGATGAACGGCAGAGGTGGTTCGACAGGTTTGATGGTGATGAACGGCGGTGGTGAGTTTGTCGTTGTGGATGTTTATGGTGATGACAGTGGAGGTGGGGTGTTGCTGGTGATGATGGCGGAGGTGGGTGTTGATGGTGATAAACGGCGGCGCTGGGTTGTGGGTTTTGTAGGTGGTGATTGATTTGAAGATCTATGTGCGATTTGAACTTGGAGGTTGTGATTGATTGGGTTGGGGAGGTGTTTCAGTGAATTTGGGGGTTTTCTGTGAATTTGGTGGTGGGTGGCAGAGGTGGGTGGCGTGGTGGAGGTGGGGTGTTGCTGGTGATGATGGCGGAGGTATATTGTTGCAGGTTGTGTTTTACGGTGGTGGGGGTGGTGGGGGTGTGGTGGTGGTGGTAGTAGAGAGAGAGAGAGCAGAGAGAAAGATGAGAGAGAGTGTGTGTGTGTGTTCTGTATGTATGTGTGGGTTCCATGGTGGTCGGGTGGTGGTGATTGGTTGTGGTGGTCGGTTCCTGGTGATAGTTGTGGTAGTCCGGTGATGGTGCTGGTGATGATGGCGGAGGTGTATTGTTCCATCTTCTGGAGTATTTCTTTTTCTGCATTCAAAGAAGTGTTAGAAGACAATAATTGTTCATTAGTTGTTAACAGCCCAGTATCAGTGGCAGCAGACACCTCGTTCACTTATGACTCGTCGATCAGTAGGTACCTATCCCTGTTTGTCTCACAGATTCCTGGATGAACATATATACACTTGTTAATAGTTTTGTTTTTGGATTCAAAAGAAATGTGATGTCTGCTATTGTAGTATCTGGTTATTGGGTTTGTTTGGATTTGATTTGATTCTTTCGTTAATTTGGATTTGATTTTGTTTGTGGGTTTGTTTTTTAATCTGGATGGATATGGCAGAGGTGGTGGCTGTGTGTGTGTTCTGTATGTATGTGTGGATTCCATGGTGGTCGGGTGGTGGTGATTGGTTGTGGTGGTCGGTTCCTGGTGATAGTTGTGGTGGTCGGTTCCTGGTTAGTGGTGGTGAGGCTGTGGTGGTGGTGAAGGCAGGGGTGGTGATGGTGGCAGTAGTGATAGTGAGGTGGGTGATGAAGGTGTGTGTATAATATATTCTTTAAATATTAATTAATTAAAACAGATAGATAAAATGACAAAATTGCCCTTGAGTTAACTGAGGTCCATGGATGGAGTTAAGTCAGTTGGACCAAAATGGCAACGATGAAACGTTTTTGGATCCAGATGTTAAAAATGAAACCTTTGGACTATACTGGCAAAATGGGCCAAACCACAGGGACTAAAATGGCAATTAACTCAAAAGTTTTTTTATTAAACATTCCGATCAACAAAACCGATAGGTATAATTACATCTTTTTACGACAAAAGGTAACTCATTGATACAATCTGTATTTGTCACTTCTTATTTGAAATATACCTAAAATAATACTTAAACAAAAGTTATATGCAAATAAAGTCCGGAGTAAAATTCCAAAAACGTTCATTAATATATATGTTTCACTAAAGACATTTTAATTTAATAAAAAAACAAATAGCCAAAATCGTTCTTAAGGTTTGGACACCTTTACAAGATCCATCCAAAAAGTTTTTTTCTTAATTGGATCGCTGAGGTTTCAAAATCATTGCCAAATCCATCCAATTTACAAACCTTGTTAAAAACTAACGTTAACTTGGGGGGTATTTTAGTCATTCTCTTTATTTAAATTAGAGTAATTGCCAAAATCGTCCCTTAGGTTTGGACACTTTTGTCAGTTTTTTTTCTCAATTTTGACCATGGATTTTTTCTCTAAACTTTTAAAATTGACACTTACACCGCTCAACTTTTAAAACCCTTTGTAAAATGGTATCTTGAACCTCTTGAGTTCCTAAAGTTTTAAGTTTAACACCTTAAAAAACATTATATTCTTTTTTTTTGAACGACTAAATATTTGCACACACCCCGAGTATTGAACTCATGACCTCCTCCTTTTCAAACACATAGAGGGTTTTCCCTCTACCACTAGGCTAAAGTCTCAATGGCAAAAAAAACACTATATTCTTACATGCTTATTTTTATGTACGTGTCTATATAGACTCAAGTTGGTTAAACCTGAAAATATAGTATGTTTTCATTTGACGTTGTAAATTCATGTTACTGTACGATTAGACGTCATCATAGTGCGCGACGTGTACTATTACTAGTTGTATCTACATGTATGTCAAGCCGAATTTATAAGATATTCAAGCGAAAAGAACAAAGGCATCATTTATGAGGAAACGAACAGCAAATTTGTGCTCCTGGGTTCGCCACCGTTGATGTTTGCATGGACACTTAAAACTATGGCATTAAAGATGCCATGCTGATATCAACAGTAGTGGATCTAGAAGCTGAAATTTTTAGGTGTCGTTTGTCTATTACTGTAGAATAATTTTTTTCGGTCCTGTTCCAGACGGCCGTAGTATGGATCATACATGGACGGTAGTTGGAGTCGGCGACTCTCCTAGGGTTCCCTTATCGGGGATCCTTGGGGAAGAGGATCAAGTTTGCCCTTGCGAACAGCTTGATGCACTGTCTCCCTTCAACCCTTTGAGCGAAATACGACAAAAGGAAGGAAAATCCATGGACCTGCCCCATCAACTCCACCTCGTAGGAACTACGAGAATACCCCAAGGACGTCTTCGGCATCCAGGGTGCCACACCCCAAAAACGTTGCAGCGGAAATACAAACGTGGCGGTGACGGAGGTTGGTACCCATAAGTGTCTTAGTGGACGATGCAATATAAATTTTTGGACATACAACTTAACTAAAACATAAGTTTAAAGTTTATAGTTTTAAACGCAACCACAACCATGACATAGTTATATGACCCTTATGGATCTTAGTACACTTGGTCACAAATAGTTTTAAAAGTTGTCCAAAGCATTATTTAATAAACCATTGCATCAAACAACCACAAGACAAAGCAAGCCAAAATCCTAAAGCCGAACTCATGTACCTGAAAAACACGTAAAAATAAAGTGTCAACACAAAGGAAGGTGAGTTCACATATTCCGATTCGTAATAATTTGTTTAATGAAAACTTTCTTACTATAGATTTTTAAGGATAAAACATCCATATAAAGTTAAGAACGTAATTTTTTCCTTATAAAGGTTTGAAGATCCGCTATCATGAGCGTTTTTCTGAAAACCTCCGATACTAATTATTTTCCATAAATATTGTATTAAATTCCAGTCCGTCTTTCGGATTCGCAAGACATTACGAGCTATAGTACATTGAGGTTTTAATCAAGCTAGACACAATAAGGATATGAATTCGTCGCTTAATGTGCGGAGCTACCGGTCACGACGGGGTTGTCAACCTGATAGATCTTTCAACAATTCCACGCATACATGATTTAATGATTAAAATACGGCATGAATGCATATATGCGCCCACAATCAATTGTATTGTATATATACCTACTAGATAGATAATTTATTTTGCAGTGTATAAGTTCCTAGCAGTCCCTATCAAGACGTAAGCTAACTTCCGATACTTACTCTCGTGAGAGTCAAGGAAAGTCACACTTAGATTTAAATCATTTTTAAATCTATACGGTCATTTTACCCCAAACACCGTAATTCTTCCTGTTTCTCCCCGAAACGTATTTATATTTAATCAAAGCCATGTTTTCCTCGAAAACATAACATTTGGTTTCCAAATTATATTTTTCCATGGAAATATATTAATAATTTATTTAAAGGCATGTTTTATACAAAAACATATAATTATCCATTTAAATGCGTGTTCTTCCCCCAAAACAGTGTATAAAACAGTAAGAGATGGGTTTAGGGACACTTACCATTGTGTGTGTTTATAATATCGCAATCCCTCAAATTGATCTACACGTACTAATTTAAATAGGAACGATTTAATATCAACTATCTTACAAACAACTAAGTTTCTCAAATACTTAGAATTTTCGCATAACTTTGAGATTTTCTCGAAAAGTCTTTGTTTTGATTATGTTGGCGTATTTATATATATGTGTTCACAAAAAACACACACATATACATATATATGTATTTTAAGATTTTTGCGACTTGAACGATTTTAGTGTTGACCTCAACATGTTATATCCATTCTCACGTCCATTTATATGCAATAAATCTACGATTTGCGCTTCGTAATATATTTACATAACCGTCAATATATTCAACGTATATCGTATTTCGCGTATTTTATCAACTTATACATTTTATCATTTTTAAAACATTTAAACACAAAATAACTCATTAAGTTAACCTATGTATTTTTCATCCTCGATACATAAGTTGTACACATAACGTGATTTTTAACATGGTTTATCGCTTTAATCGTACAAACGCGCATGCATAGTCTAAACTCTAAACTCTTACTATCATGTCAACACTTAATATATCACATTACACATACTCAAATTCACATATCACATTGTACGACATAAAGTTCACCCTTGAACAACCCGTTTTCACGTACGTTGAAACAAGCATATTTTAACGTTTTCAGTAACGTTTTCGGGCGTTGGAAGTCATGTATGACTAGACAAACACCAAAGATATTTAATATAAGTTAAAATACTTATATTTATCATAAAAACATCAGTTTATATTCTGATTTAAAACAATTTTGCAAAAATCACTTTAAAAGCGGATTTTTACCGTTTTTAACGCATAGTTTCGTACCGAATCGTACTATAACCATCCCAATTCGTCACGACTTCATATTTTAACACAATACATGTTATTACTGAATATAGAGGTGCTAATAATTATATTAGTGCAGATTTCATATAAGTCACATAAATCATGCGATTTCACCCATTCACTACTTTTCAAGCTTCATGTACAACATGCAAAGCTACCAAACTTATGACATAACGTTTACACTATCAAAACACATTATTTAACATCATTTTATCATGTTTATAATCTTATTTAATTCATTTTTCTCATATCATTTCATTTCATTTCATTTCATTTCAAGGGTGGGTTTACACGTGAAAAGCAGTTAGCCGTTCAAACAAAAGTATAATCATGAATTCAATCATCAAGACTTTAATGCACATAACATCTATACATTAATGATCAAAACTCAAGTATATGCATAAATATATACATATATACGACACATGCATATATACATATCATTCAAGAATCATCTTTCATCTTTTCAACTTTAATCATACTAACTTTTACATAATCCCTTTTTGATCATACACACAATCAACTTTCAAGAATCATTTTAATCAAAACTTCAACTCAAAATCAAAACACAATCACTAACACACCATACATACACTCACGGCTACATACACCCACACATATACTTCCATTTTTTTATTTTTTTTAAAATCATTTGTTGTTTTGAGTTCAAGTGTTATGAAGAATCCATGTGTTTGAGAAACCTTCTTTCATCATCATCATCATCATCAAGAAATAAGAACATGAATTTGAAAATAAGTTTATACCTTTCAAAAATGTAAGTGGGTTTTGATGAGATTTATGATGATGATTTGCTTGTTCCTCATTGAAATCACTTTGGAAACACCTTTGGATCTTCAAACTAACTTGAAAGCTACATGGAATTGACTTGAATCGTCACTAATGTGTTTAAAAATTTGAAAGCAATGGTGTTGGTGGTGGGTTTGGCCGAACAAGAGAGAGAAGGAGAAGTGAAAGGTTTGATTGTTGGAAAGTGGTAATATGCTAGTTTCTTGTAAAATAAATGATTATGTTTGTTCTATGGTTCTTACACTTGGCAAAATATAGGCAACCAAGAAAAGGCGGGCACCCATATGAGCCGCCACCTACACATGCACACACATACACCTTATATACATATACATACACATATATAATATATATTAGGCCAAACCAGGTATTTAACTGACTACCGGGTCTTTTATCTTGCGTTTTACCGCGTTTTAAAGCATTTTAAAAATTATTTTGTCAACTTATAAAAATTAACTCATCAAAATATTGTTGAATAATATTTTATTTGCCTAGACTGGCTGCGTTGTCTGTATTTTGCAGTATACGCGCAGTATTGCGCAGTATGCGCATAAATTCGAAAAATAGAGATTTTAAACATTTTAATTAATTTTTTATCACGAATATGATTAAAAATAGAATTTTAATTATAACGGAATATTTTTAGGATGTTAACATTAATCAGGCGGTCACCGACGTTCGTTTCGCATTTTATCCGTTACGCGATAAGCTTTTATCTTATTATTGCCAACATAATTTTTAACAAAGTTTGGATTTACCAACACTCTAAATACTATATATTAACACCATATTTAATAAAGTATTGCCTTTATTTATTCGTAACACGTGTCACGCTTATATGGTACAAGCTTAAAATAGCCGGGTGTCACATAGGGGTCACGAACCGACCATAGAACCTTGTTCAATATGTGGAACCATTAGCTGTCCGCTCTCAGTTTGGGCAGTAAGGGTCAGAGAAGGGCAATCACTCATTCTTAAAACCAGTGTTTTTAAGGCCAAAGAGTCGGCGAATAAAGGGGAAAACTCTCCGTTCCTGGTTCTCCTGTAGCTGGATCCTCTAGAACCACAAAAATCCTTAGTTAGAATTAGAATGTGATTCCAACTCAACACCTTTTGAGTGAGATTTTGAGAAGAGTTTTTCTTTGGAGAGCCCATGCGACACCCGACTATTTTGAGCCAGTACCGTACTAGTGTCACACGTGTTATGAATTAATATAGGTAGTATTTTATTAAATGTGGCGTTATTATGTGGTATTTGTTGTGTTGGAAAATCCAAACTTTGTTAAAAGTTATGTTGGCAATAATAAGATAAACGCTTATCGCGTAACGAACAAAATGCGAAACGAACGTCAGTAACCGCCGATTAATGTTAAAATCCTAAAAATACTCCGTTATGATTAAAATTTTGTTTTTAATCTTATTCGTGAAGAAAATTAATTAAAACGCTCAAAATCTCTATTTTGCGAATTTAAGCGCATACTACGCATACTGCACAATACCACGCGTATATTGCAAGATACAGACAATGCAGCCAGTCAAGACAAATAAAATATTGTTTAGCAATATGATGGTGAGATAAATTTTATAGAACGATAAAAATAATTTTAAACGCCTTAAAACGTGATAAAAATGCGAGATAAAATACCTGGTAATCAGTTAAATACCTGTATAACACAAGTATTTAACCTATAATTATTTAATAAGCAATTTTGAAAAATAAAATATGCATATGGGGGTGTAGGTGGTGGCTAACCCAACTCTCAAACATATGCATGATGCACCACTTGTGCAAAAGAATCTTCAAGTTATGACACACTCCAACACATATCATTCATGCACCAAATTTTTGAAAGAATTCATTCAGTCTTTCCTTCATGAAGCCGTATACCACCTCCACCATTTCCATTCTTTCATTTTTATTCAAGTGATCAAAATTATGTTCTAAAATACCCAAGTTTGGTGAAGTCTTTTTGGTAAATTTGAAGCATCATGGTGGAATTTCAAGCACACTCGGAAGATTTACCCAAGAAACACCCATCAAAACCTTTCATTATTTCTTAAGTTCATCAAGGGTATAAACCTTTATCTTTCTTGATCTTGATTTTGTTTGTAAATTTTGATTTACAAAAGATTGTTTCTCAAAAAGCTTGGATTCTTCACATACTTGAATTTTAAACAAGGAAAGCGTTTATAAACAAAATGAAAATGGAAGTGTATGGGTGTGTATATAGGGCCGTAGGTATGCATGTATATGTGTTAGACATTGTGTTTTGTTTAAAAGTTGATACTTGATTGTGATTATTCTTGAAGATGATTGCATTCATGATCAAAAGGGATTTTTATAAAATTCATAAGATTAAAGATGAATATATGAGAAGTTGATTTTTTTTGAAACTATGTATATGTATATATGTGTGTCGTGTATATGTATATATGTATGCATGCATATGATATTTGTTGGTTAGTTCATAAAAGCATAAGAATATTATATGCATTAGTGTTATGAATGATTTGATGATCATTAGATGAATATGATTTCTTGGATTTATTTGAAAGTTATAATAAACTATGGTTTATACATTTAAAAATATTGGATGATGATGATGATGTGATAAACATGCAATAGATACTTGTACATAAGTATGTATGATGATTAAATGATCATAAGTTGGTGAACTTGAAATGTTATGATAAAAATTGATTAAATCAGAATATAAACATACTAAGATGATGTTATATGATGTGTTATGATAATATGAAGTTATGTCATAAGTTTAGTAGCTTTGCATGTTGTACATGAAGCTTAAAAAATAGTAAATGGGTGAAATTGCATGATTTATGTGACATGCATGAAATCTGCACTATCATGAGTATAACCACCATTTTAATCAGTAAATAACACGTGTTATGTTAAAATATCAAATCGTGACGATTTGGGATGATTATAGTAAAGTTCGGTACAAGACTATGCGTTAAAAACGGTAAAAATCGGCTTTTAAAGTGATTGTTGCAAAAATGTTTTAAATCAGATTGTAAACTGATATTTTTATAATAAATATAAGTATTTTAACTTATATTAAGTATTCTTGGTGTTTGGCTAGTCATGCGTGACTTCCGATGCCTGAAAACGTTACCGAAAATGTTAAAATACATATATTTCAACGTACGCGGAAACAGGATGTTCAAGGGTGAACTTTATGTGTTACAATGTGATATGTAATATGTGAATATGAGTATGTGTAATGTGATATATTAAGTGTTGACGTGATATTAGGAGTTAAGACTACGCATGTACGGTTAAAACGGTAATATCGTTAAATATCCCGTTAAATATATAACTTATTTATCGAGCATGAAAATAACACATAGGTTAACTAGATGAGTTATTTTCTGTATAAATGTTTAAAAATGATAAAATGTATAAGTTGATGAAATACGTGAATTACGATATATGTCGAATATGTCCATATTTATGTAAATATATTACTAAGCACAAATCTTAGATATATTGTATATAAATTGTAACACCCCAGGAAAACCAGGAAAACACGCAACCTAACTAGCTTCCTCAGTAACCACGTGCTAAATTTCGGGACGAAATTTCTTTCAAGTTGGGGATAATGTGACAACTCGAGTTTTCAAGGTCTTTCCTCGACACGCTACTTGTTTCACATTTGTGTTGCATAACTTGTTTGCCTTGTAATTGTGCACGTTTGTTATATGTCTGAGATGTTTGTTTAGGATCTTGTGTTAGTGTTTAGTATACGATTTATGTGTTTGAGGTGTTTAATTATATAAACTTGTGAACTGCTTAAGAGTTAGGAACTATCTCGACGAAACCTAGGAGTTTCGTCACAATCCATCTCGGCGAAACATTGGAGTTTCACCACACCTCACCCGACGAAACCTAGGAGTTTCGTCATGGCCATCACGAAGAAACATGGAGTTTCGTCGGCCCAGGTTACTCCGAAGCCCAGTAAGGGCCCAACACTTTCTACGCACATATATAACGAGGTAGGGTTACACGATGTCACATAATTGATCGATTTGCAACCCTAGGCTCTCCTCCCCAATCTCGCACGCGACGGTAATCACCAACCTCCTCTCGAATCTTTGCTAGTTCGTCTCGAAATCGGTTAGTGTGCAATTACTTGATTAGACTTATTCGTTTACTGTTTGATTGTTGGTGTGAAGATAGAGGGCCACTGTGAATTAGGATCTTGTTTGAGATTGTACCTTTATATGTTTTCAATTAGGGTTGATGTTCCGTTGTTAGTTCGTTGGATTAGAACTTACAGATCTAGACCTGTATGATTTGTATTCGTTCATGATTTATTGAGTTGATGTTCCTGTTTGATGTTGATATTGTATGTTATCAGTTGTTTTGTAGAGTTAATGGATCGATGATATGGATGTGCGCATGATGATAATCTAGTAATCTAGGGTTCATGTCTTAGGTTGCTTGTTTGATCTGATTTGGGGAAATTGGGAAGTGTTTACGGGTTTTACGGGAGTAGTTTAAACAAATGATTGAAACTGTTAACATGTTCAACGAAACCTGAGGGTTTCGCCAAACATATTGTCGACGAAACTCTTGGGGGTTTCGCCACTTGCTCTGTCGACGAAACATCTTGGTGTTTCGTCACCCAACTGATCGACGAAAGGCCTTGAGGTTTCGTTGCTCTGAATGTCACCACATCAGCAGACTGTGGTCTAGTATATGCATGGTAATGTATGACTCTGTTACTGATTATTACTGTCCGTTAGTTGAATGTGAAACCTGAGTTGATTTGAATAGCACACTTAACTACTGATTTCTATTGTGAATCATGCACGAGAATAGTGGAGTCTTATGAACTGGAATAACTGCTAGGATGTTCGAATGCACATTGTGATAGTATGTTATACGTGAACTTTGTGAATGTAAACTGATTTCATATGTATGCATACTATAGGCTTTGACTGATTAACTGTGAACAAGTAGATTAACAAAACGAGCAAACCAAGGTGAGTTCACACTTTTCATAAGGCATGGGATTCCCTGTGGTTTGGGAATGGGTTAAGAAGCTAAAACGAAACCTACATATTCACCTTTAACATAATATGTACCTCCATCCTCGTTGAGAAGGATGACAACATTAACCTGCGTAGTCTCCTTGGATAGATTACGTACCTCCGTCCTCAGTTGGAAGGACGACAACCTATAACTTACTAGACAAAACTCTATCATTAAGTCCCTCATTTTTATATCGACTTAATCGCCGGGCCAATGGCGAGCGGGTCATTAGTTAATAGCGCTATTAGGGTTGACAAGCCTCACACCGTGCCGGGAGGACGGGCGTGTACTAATGGATCTGGGCACTTAGTCAATGTTTATATACATTGACGTAGGGCACAACTTTCTCACTCAGTTGTCGATATAGTAATGGTCTAGTGGTTAACATGGGGTAGCCCCCCACTGGTTAAGGTTTGGGAAACAATGGACTGGATAACTTATGGTTTTGAAATAACTCGTGGTTTTTGGAACAACTATAAAACGGACAACCAACTGTGAACTCACTCAAATTTGTTGTTGACTCATTGTTACATGCCTTGCAGGTCGTTAGATGTTAGCTGGAGCTTGCAGGGGAGCGGAAGTCGTTGTGATACATGGACTGTTGAGTTCCATGTTAAACATTAAACTTTTAAACTTAAGCTTTGGGTTTTGGTTTTAAACTTTATTGCTTCCGCTAATAACTTGAATTGGATTGACTTGTTTGAACACCGATTATATTGTGTGGTTGGACTTTTATTTATTTATTTAAATTACATTGTTCAATATGATTGGTGGCTAGATCCTGGTCAGTCACGCCTCCTGCGGTGATACTCCGCTTGTGGATTTTGGGGTGTGACATAAATGGATGTGATAACGGATATAACATATTGATGGTCACCAATAAAATTGTTCAAGTCGCGAAAATCTTAATACATATACATAAATATGCCAACATAATCAAAACAAAGACTTTTCAAGAAAATCTCAAAGTTATGTGAAAATTCTAAGTACTGGAGAAACTTAGATGTTAATAGAATAATTGGTTGTTTAATCGTTCCTACTTAATTTAGGACTTGTAGACCAATTTGAGGGATTGTGATAATATAAAAACGCACCCAAAGGTGAGTGTCACTAACCCCTCTTTTACTGTTTTATATAACATTTTGGGGGAAGAACACACCTTAAAAAGGATCATTATATGTTTTTTTTTATAGAATATGCCTTTAAATAAATTATAAATATATCTTCATGGAAAATATAGTTTGGAATGATATAAATATGTTTTCTAGGAAAACATGGTTTTTAAATTGTGATTGATTATAAATATGGTTTCGGGGAGAAACGGGGAAAATTACAGTGTTTAGCTTAAATCTCAAGATAGTAAGGGGGTGTTTGGCCTAGCTTTTATTTTTTTGGCTTATGCTTATATTTTAAAGTAGCTTATGCTTATTTTCTTTCATTTGATAAGCTTTTTTTTAAGTGTTTGGATTAGCTTATATTCTACAAGTTGATAAGCTCTTTTTAAGTGTTTGTGTTAGCTTTTTTTATTTAGCTTATGTTAGTAAAATGACCAAAAGGGGCATGGTTACATATTATCACATAACTTATATTTTATTTGTATCTACATTGTTTTTATGAGTTGGCTGCAGTTTTCACGAGAGAAGTTGGCTGCAGTTTTTAGTAGAATGAAGTTATGCTATACATGTTTAATATAAAGCCATGTGAGGTAGTTGCAATATAAATGCAAAGCAGTGGTGAAAGGACACCCGTTAAATGCAAAACAATGGCTACAGCTAAATTCACTCATATTCCTTTTATTTGAAAAAAAATCACTCAAGTTGACAAACTAAATTTCAGCATCGGTGGGTTACAAAACCCTGTTGACCATGTGATTATGTCATTGAGTCAAAATAATTAATAATTAAATATTTAGTTGTTTACAAAATAATGCACTTATATCACATAACCATTGTGTGTATCAGATTTAAATGAGTTAATCCACCATTTGAGGGCAAATGAGTAAAAAACCATCTTCTTCAAATAAGCTTCTTCAAAATAAGTTAAATAACCATCTTCCCATAAGCTTCTTCAAATTAGCTTATTTAAGCTAATAAGCATAAGCTTAAAAAGCTAAACCAAACACCTAGTTAAGCTTATTTTATAAAAAAAAAAGCTAAAAAAGCTATAAGCTTGGTTAAAAAAGCTAGGCCAAACACCCCCTAAGTGTCGGAAATTGGCTTACATTTCGGTGAGGATTTCGGGGAATTCGTACAACACAAAATAATAAATTTGTCTTCTAGTAGGTATATATATGGATCAAATGAGGAGGGCACTCAGATGCATCCTTTCCATTTTTAATCATTAAATACTATGCGTGGAATTGTTGATAGATCTATCGGGTTGACTGTGACGTCCCGCAACTTTAGGTTACTACTTTAACCTAACCACAATTAATTTAATCATACATTCATAGCCCTGCATTTAACTAGGCTAGTTAAATGACTCTACGTTGGTAATTCGGGGAAATACCGGAACACACACATGACAACTCTTGAACATTAGCGACTAGCGCGAATAATACTTATAAACGGATGGTTTATACGAAACTTATATGTTGCATGATAAATACGTGAATTATATGCTTTAGGTGTGAATTACAAGATGGTATGTGTTTTTTATGTGAAAAATAATAATTAAGGGTGTATCATGACTCTTAGGGAAAGTTATAATATAATAACACAAACCCTAGCCACTCCCCATCTTTTCACTTGTTGAAACCTCATCTTCAATCATTTGGGCATCACATAAATTCTACACAATCATTTGTGTTTCTGATCCTTCTATTCATCAATCTCTCATGCTAGTTGCCTGGGAGGCAACAAGGTATTAGTTGATAGTGCTATTAGGCTTGACAAACCTCACACCGTACCTGCGAGGACGGCCGTGAACTAATGACCTTAAACATTTGATCAATGATGATATACATTGATGACGGCACCAAAAACGAACAGTCAATCGGTACATAGTTTATTATTCGTAACATGTCTTTAAACTAAACACTTTTTCTGATACACTTTTTCGTTAAACAAAACTGTGAACTCGCCAGCTTTATGGTGATACACTTTTTCTGCGTGCTCGCAGGTCGTTAGATGCATCACGGAATGGAACTTGTAGTCTGGGAAGCCGGTGTTGTCATGGGTCGTGTCGTTTGCGAAGACATTTAATATTTTCTTACATTTTCTAAACAAAATGATATGGATTGGTTAAACGATAATTTATGCTTCCGCTGAATGTATACTGGTTTTGTTCAGATATTTGAAATGCACTTTTCACGTTGAATGAGATTTCGAGTCTATTATTTTAGTGTTAGTTCAATGTGGTTAGTGGCTAGATCCTGGTACGTCACACTCCTTGCGGTAGATTTCGCATGTGGTATTTTGGTGGTGTGACAGTGACAACCCCGTCGTAACCGGTAGCTCCGTGTCTATATAGCCGCGAATTTTTATTCTGAATATTGTCTAGCTTGATTAGAACCTTATTGGTAGTATATAGCTTGTAATGTCTTGCAAACTTACGAAACTGAACGATTAGATCTAAATTTAATACATAAACCTTGGGAAGATGATCTATCGGAGGGTTTTCTATGAACCGCTCGCAATGATTAACCCTCGGATTTTTATAAAGGATATAAAATTAACTTTCTTAACTCTATATGGATGTTTTACCATTAAAGGTCTATAGAAAGAAAGTTTTCCTTAAACAAATTGTTATGAATTTAAATATGTGAACTCACCTTCCTTTGTGTTGACACTTGATATTTACGTGTTCTTCAGGTACATGAGTTCGGCTTCTGGATTTTGGCTTTTTTTTCCTTATGGTTGTTTAATGCAATGGTTAAATAATAACGTTTGGATAACTTTTAAAACTACTTTGGGACCGTTTGTACTAAGATCCATAAGGATCAAACAACTATGTTGTGGTTGTGGTTTGTGTTTGAACTTTAAACTTTATGTTTTAATTAAGCTAAATGTCCAAAATAAATATTGCATTGACCACCAAGATATTTATGGGTGCCAACCTCCGTCACTGCCACGTTTGTATTTCCGATGCGACGTTTTTGGGGTGTGATAGATATCAGAGCCAATGGTTGTCAGCGAACTAGATGTTTTCCTAGAAAACTATAGACTACAACCAAAGAGTTTTGAGATTTAATTCCAATATTCACAAAGCCAATTACCTAAAATAAACATGGATTTTAATCATGTATGAAAATTATAAAGAGTTTATGCGGATACGTGTTAATCTGTTTATCTATGCCTTATGTGTTGTTTTTCATTTTGAACACATACTTATTTAGTACGGTTACATTGTGTTACAAATGTCGCACTCATATGAGATTATTGATATTCACGACTCCGAGAACGAGCATGAATTCGAGACCTCTCCGAGTTCAGTTCTACCAGAGTTACCATGCACTACCCCATAGTTTGTTGACACGGCCGGCATACCTCGTAATTTTATGTCGGCCCCACTGCTCTTGCCAGCCAGGTTGACCCACGTTACGCCCATACAAGTAATGGTTAGATTGACAATGATGATTCGATTGTTCATCCCTCAGCCTTTAAGATTGGACAATCATCCTGTCACACCCCAACCGATAGCGGAATCATCGGGGCGCAGCACTGAGCGAAACAGATTGTCCAGGAGAAATCCATAACAACTAATATTACCAAATATTTTTAAGTTATGTCTCATACCATAACATATCCAGTAAATAATTATTACAGACAAGCATCTCAAAGACAAATAAAAGTTGTTCCGACAACTCATAAATTAATTGTTTTGTTTCTAGACTCCCCTAGACTTGATTCCATCACAGCAAGCAATCTTAGCATCTTAAACACCTGTCACATACGTTAAAATAGAGCTCAATACACATAGTGTAAAGGTGAGCATACAAGTTTAATAATATAATAGATAGCGAAAGCGGTTTACGCATAACCAACATGAAACATGTTGAAAAGTGAAGCTATCAGGTTATCGACAATGAAATATGCACAGACGTGACTGTGAGTTGTAGAATGCGCAACACATATCACCACTGTGACATGTGAAGTAAAGCCCATAACAACCCCTATCCACGACAGGTGCTGAGTCCAAACTATAGTACTATTGTTGCTAAGGTGTCAGGCAACAATCACTGTGTAAACATAACATACAAGCATTCATTGAGTAACACGTATAACATGCAATAATTGTTAGCGTGTAAAAGTGTTTGCGTTGTGTGTCGATTGTGATTGAAATAGGTAACGTATGTAACACCCAAAAGTGCGTAAAGCAAGAAGGGTTCGAGTATACTCACAGATCATGTTTAATGAATAAACACAGTCTTGGATTGGATTGGAGGGAGCACTGGAAAGTTAGCAAGAATGGCGAGAAATCATGAGAAAATAGGCCAAGAGCGTGCTGGTCGAACGAGAGAGCTGTCACATCATGAACAGTGATGTGACAGGTGCTACTTATAGGTGAGAGGAGAGAAGAGGCGGTGTAGTGCTGCGATTGGAGGGCAATCCGATCGGATGGTTCGAGTGAGTTAGGTTTCGACTTTTCATTTCGTGCGTTGAGCATTGCGATGCGTTTAAGCGAGTGTCGAATAAGCGATGCGATATATTTAAATAATAGTTACAATTAACATAACTAACATATAACAACATAATTAAACTTGCGTTTCCAACTCGCGATGAGATTGCGTTGCGATAGAGTTGCGATTGCGTCTTCGATTAACACCACAAACATATAATAAACATGCACAAGTAACACATAATAACGCACGTTATATAGTCTGTCGCGTACGATAATGTATGATAAGCAGTTTTGTACATTATACTTTCTCTATATATATATATATAGGGGGAGGTTCATTTGAGAACAAAATTTAGTTGAGAAGAAAAAGAACAAAGTGTACAATTGTAAAATATTAAGTAGTTATTCTTTAATTTCATTTATTACAATCTTTAAGTAATTAATTACTCATAAAGACTATTATTGTCTACACTAATTTTCATTGCCTACACACATAAAAAGTTATCCTACACATTTTGAAAATTATCCTACACATGCTCAAATTTATCCTACACAACTCGTAATTTATCCTACACACCTAGTAATTTATCCTACACTCTAAATTATTTTTTTTTAATTTTTGAAAAAATATATATTTTTTGAAAATAAGTTACAAATTTAATGTAGTTAACTATTAAAAAGGAAGACTAGATATTAATGATCTATGTAACTTTACAAATATACCCTTACATTAAAATTAAATGAAGGAAAATGAAACATTCTTATTGGTTGAAACTTATTCTTTTTTCTTCTTACAAAAAAATTCTTCTCATTTGAACCTTCCACTATATAGGGGGAGGTTCATTTGAGAACAAAAGTTAGTTGAGAAGAAAAAGAACAAAGTGTACAATTGTAAAATATTAAGTAGTTATTCTTTAATTTCATTTATTACAATCTTTAAGTAATTAATTACTCATAAAGACTATTATTGTCTACACTAATTTTCATTGCCTACACACATAAAAAGTTATCCTACACATTTCGAAAATTATCCTACACATGCTCAAATTTATCCTACACATGCTCAAATTTATCCTACACAACTCGTAATTTATCCTACACACCTAGTAATTTATCCTACACTCTAAATTATTTTTTTTTAATTTTTGAAAAAATATATATTTTTTGAAAATAAGTTACAAATTTAATGTAGTTAACTATTAAAAAGGAAGACTAGATATTAATGATCTATGTAACTTTACAAATATACCCTTACATTAAAATTAAATGAAAATATTAAATGAAGGAAAATGAAACATTCTTATTGGTTGAAACTTATTCTTTTTTCTTCTTACAAAAAAATTCTTCTCATTTGAACCTTCCACTATATAGGGGGAGGTTCATTTGAGAACAAAATTTAGTTGAGAAGAAAAAGAACAAAGTGTACAATTGTAAAATATTAAGTAGTTATTCTTTAATTTCATTTATTACAATCTTTAAGTAATTAATTACTCATAAAGACTATTATTGTCTACACTAATTTTCATTGCCTACACACATAAAAAGTTATCCTACACATTTCGAAAATTATCCTACACATGCTCAAATTTATCCTACACAACTCGTAATTTATCCTACACACCTAGTAATTTATCCTACACTCTAAATTATTTTTTTTTAATTTTTGAAAAAATATATATTTTTTGAAAATAAGTTACAAATTTAATGTAGGGGGGGGGGTAATTGCACGGACCTCCCATCCGCCGGAGTGTTCTCACTCCGCAGTTAACTATTAAAAAGGAAGACTAGATATTAATGATCTATGTAACTTTACAAATATACCCTTACATTAAAATTAAATGAAAATATTAAATGAAGGAAAATGAAACATTCTTATTGGTTGAAACTTATTCTTTTTTCTTCTTACAAAAAAATTCTTCTCATTTGAACCTTCCACTATATATAGGGGGAGGTTCATTTGAGAACAAAATTTAGTTGAGAAGAAAAAGAACAAAGTGTACAATTGTAAAATATTAAGTAGTTATTCTTTAATTTCATTTATTACAATCTTTAAGTAATTAATTACTCATATATATATATACTTTAGTTTTGAAATAATAGATTTGGTAGTACATCACAAGTATACTTTGGTTTAATGAATGAAAAACATCGGCAGTATAATACATTATACTTTGGTTTTGTAAATAACTTATCAACTTATGCTTTGGATTTGAAAATAGCACATCAACTATGCTTTGGTAGTATATCAACACATACTTTGGTTTATGAAATAACAATGTCGGTAGTATATCAACTATACTTTAGTAAATAATATCACGTTGGTAGTATGTCGGAACATACCTAAAATCGTGGTTTGGTAATATATCAAACTATATTTTAGTAAACAGTAGCATATAAAATTATGCTTCAGCAAACGGTATCACGTTGGTAGTATATCGAAATATACCATAAATCGCGATTTAGCAATACATTCAAACCTTAGTGCATCAAACTACACTTTAGAGACTATAGAAATACCACAAAGGCAAATTCTATTTGGTTAAAATTTGGTTTTTGACATTCCATACAACAGGAATGGGGTCTCTAGTCCTATAGCGCTATATCGTACTACCAATCGGCTTGATCATTGTTAATGAATGTATAAGTAAACATATGAATAAACAAATAGTCGTAACGAACTTTGGAAATCAGTGTTTAAATCATGGATAATAGTTCAATTCGTCAAAAGATAGTACAATGCACGTATAATCATATAGTCGAAATCATGAAAATAGCGTATCGGCACATATGTATCACCCCAAAACATTTGAAAACGTTAAAGAGGGGACTATGTACTCACTTGAGATTGTAAGTATCCTCGATTAAGTGTCCTAAGAAAGCTCGGGAATCAAGGAATCAAGTGGTACCTAGTAATCAGATCGCTAGTTAAACAATCGGCACCTAAATCGGAAGATTGGGTAAAATGAGGTCTCGTAAACCAAATGAGTATCGGAACTCGTGTGATATGGTTTAACGAAGCCTACATTCTAAATCGGAACCTATCCTAAGTGCTTACGACTCGTTACGACCCATTAAGGTAGCTTACGCTACTTTAACGCATCGTTCGCGCGAATACTCGTTCGAGACGCCTAACTAGTCCTATGACAAGTATTATATGCCCTAACATGTTTAAATATGTTGCATAATCAGTTTAGGTGAAAAAAGTTAAGTTACATATGCTTAATTACCAATTATGCATGAAAAGGGCATTTTGGTCATTTACCTAAGGCATATAAACTACCTATCATACAACTAATTAAACTAAGTGACCATAAGGTATAACCTCGGAAGGTTATTCCCTATACAAATATGGTTACTTAATATGCTTGGTCGGATCCTAATGATCGACCAAACGGGTCGGGTTTGAAAGTCTAAGCAGTTGTCAAGACCGCTTATCTTACGACCCTATACAAGCACTAGACTAAAAGTGACGAGCTAAACATGTTAAAACATGGTTAACTAAGTTTGAAAACAGGTTTTGATATCAAAACAAAGTGTTTTGATACCCGAAAATAGCTTCGATGCAAAATACGCATAAACACGTATTTTGACCGAAACTTTGACTCGTCACTTCGACTAATCAATGTGGTAATCAGTAGGTATAGTCACAAGGGACTATAACCATCGTGATTACGCTCACGTTGCAAAGTTTAAACGAACTTCGTGTTGACCAAAGACTGGTTAAAGCAGAAAGTCAAACACTGTTTGACTTTCATGCTTGAAATACATAGAAAGCATGAAAGAAACTTACAAAGGGTCCAAGCAATGAAGGTTTGAACTCAAAATTTCTCAGGTATGAAGCTTCACAAGGAGAGCTTCAACTTAGAGAAGGAAATTGAGATCAAATGTGAGAACCCAAATGAGAAACCATGCTATTTATATGAAGATTGGATCATCAAGATCATTACATGTGTTAGGAAGGTGTAATCTAGGCCCTACACTTGTGCACATGGTATTACAATACAATGGGGACCCAAAACCAGCTCCAGGTATTGAGAATTTTGCATAAATAACCCTGGAATTGAAGCTGGTTGCTGAAATTAAGTTGCTGATTTTTGTCCTCTGTCACGTGGCACGCCAGGGACTCCTTGGGCTGGCGCGTGGCTCGGGGGAGCTCAGTTCCAAGTTTCCAGAATTGTCAAAATAGGTCCCTGCAAGCTCAAAACTTGATTTTCGGCACTTTTAAGCCCCGTTAACCCCATTTCAAGGCTCTAAAATGAAGTTAAAGTATAGGGAAGTTAAAATATGCTTGAAAACATCTCGGATGTCGGTTCGTTTGGTCGTACGGTTGCGTTGTTCGGTTAATTACGACGAAAACTCGAACGGACGCGAAAACGATCCAAATTGCGCGACGAATGGTATTTTTGCATTCCAATCACTAAAATAAAATATTTTAATGATTTCAAAAATTTTTGGATGTCCGGATATGTTCAGAACGTAAGATATGCGCGAAAATGCAAACTTATGCACTTTTTGACGCTTTTAGTCCCTGATTGACCAATAAGTTTATTTTCGCATACCGAACTCCTCAAAGCCTATTTCTAAGATATATAAAGGATATTTAAGGTATGGTTAACTTGTGATCAAGTTCCGGAATGTTCGTTACTATACAAATCGGCATAGTTTCGCAGTTTGTCACAAATAGTCCCTACGATCGAATAAACTTGTTTTCGACACACCAAACCATCCAAAACTTATTTCTAAGTTATATAAGGGTTATTTAAGGTATGTTAAGCCTAAGTCACTGTTCTGGAGTGTTTGTTGCATTAAACTGATTACATTTACGCATCAGTTCGCGTAAAACCTTCCAGAAAGCGATTTAAAGCTCGAAATTGAACAAGAATTGATATGTGCAAATAATACACATATTTATACAAATACTAAGTATGAAACACAATATTTCATTGGTTTTGTATTTGTATGATGGTCGTAGTGACACAGGTGTCACACTACTCATAGTGTAGTAACAAATTTTGTATACAAAACCCCAACATACCGACGATAATTGTAGAATACAAATACTCAATCACTGTTTAATATAATGTTAATCATTTGAGGTTTTGTAAAAACGGTTTGCAAAAAAGGAGATTACTCACATTGCTATCTTAGGGTTTTCCTTTGTGATTTCCTGGTGATGATCTATTAATTACACAATGCACACGCGTTAGTATAATTACCCAATATTTACATTAGTAATACCATCCCCGAGACAGAATTCCAATGACTACGTCGGGCAGAACCTCGACAGCCGTTACGGAACCCTAGATCAATCGGGCAGTGTATCTAATATGTAACCGGGGGTTATGATACTTACAACGAGGCAGAACTTCGTTAATTAGGGGGATATAATGCCAGATACTATTTTGAATATTCAGAATTTGTAGAGAGAATACGAAAGTTTTGAACGATTTCAACTGAAACCGATCGACCCTATTTATAGTGCTGATACATCACTTCCTCGCGCCCCGCGACGGACGAAGACGGGGTCTTCACAGCCCGCGACATAGGTCGGGTAGGCCCTAGCCTTGACTGGTCACACGCATAGGCTCGACACGATGCTGCCACGTGGCAGCTCAGGGTGTCGCCTCGTTGATGAGCGCTCGCGGCCCGCGTAAGCCTCTGCAGGCTCTGTCGCGGCCCGCCAGGGACCATTAAAATTTGTTTTTATTAAATTTTTAATTATATAAGAGTATTCGGGACCGGTTTTCATGTACGAAGTGTATTTTAGGACATATAGGGATGTTCTAAAAGTATTAGGGGTGTCGGAAATAATTTTGGATGGTTGTTATAAGATGCGATCGAGATAGTAATAGATACCGTTTGATTTGGTGACAAAGTGCGATTCATCACCACACTTTTTCATTTCCTCTCGCAAGGTATTCTCAATGAAGCAGGCGTGCTAAGCGTCACGAATCAAGGCTTCGAGGTCGTGTTGGGCGTGAGTATTACGAACGGTATGCAAATAGCTTCGTTGACTTAGGGCATCGGCCACAACATTTTCTTTGCCAGGGTGGTAACGAATCTCATAGTCGTAATCGTTGAGAAGTTCTACCATCGGCGTTAGCGCATATTCAGTTCCTTTTGGTTCAAGATATGTTGCAGACTCTTATGGTCGGTGAAGACCGTACACTTGGTACCATAAAGGTAGTGTCGCCAAATCTTCAACTAAAAAACAACTGCACCAAGTTCGAGATCGTGGGTTGTATAGTTCTTCTCATGGATCTTGAGTTGATGAGAGGCGTACGCGATAACCTTATCCCGTTGCATGAGAACACAACCGAGACCAAGGTTCGAGGCATCGCAGTAGACAACGAAGTCATCGTTTCCGTCGAGTAGAGCGAGGATAGGAGCATTGCAGAGCATATGCTTCAGGGTTTGAAAGGCTTGCTCTTGTTTGGTTCCCCAAACAAAAGACTTGTCTTAATGCGTCAGAGAAGTAAGCGGAACGACGACTTTCAAGAAGTCAGCGATGAATCGACGGTAATAGCCCGCCAATCCGAGGAACGAACGAACATCGGATGGTGATTTTGGTGTAACCCAACTCTTAACAGCTTCGATCTTCGCGGGGTCGACGTGTATACCTTGACTATTGAAAATGTGACCGAGGAATTGAACCTCCTCTAACTAGAATTCACACTTGGAGAACTTGGCATAGAGTCGATTCCCTTGGAGTAGTTCAAGAACCAAACGTAGATGTCGCGCGTGTTCGGCTTTCGACTTCGAATAGATAAGGATGTCGTCGATGAAAACGATGATGAAACGGTCAAGAAATGGTTCACACACGCGATTCATCAAATCCATGAAAACCGCGGTGCATTGGTTAAACCAAAGGGCATTACGACGAGTTCATAATGGCCGTATCGGGTTCGGAAAGCGATTTTGGGTATATCTTCCTCCTGGATTCGTAACTGGTGATAGCCTGAGCGTAAATCGATCTTTGAGAAACACGTAGCACCTTGTAACTGATCAAACAAATCATCGATTCGGGGCAGGGGATAGCGATTCTTGATAGTCAGCTTATTCAACTCCCTATAATCGATGCATATCCAGAACGTCCCGTCCTTCTTTTTGACGAAAAGAACTGGCACGCCCCAAGGAGAGGTTCTAGGGCGAATGAAGCCTTTGTCGAGCAATTCTTGGAGTTGACTCGAGAGTTCGCGCATTTCAGACGGAGCGAGGCGATAAGGAGATTTAGCAACAGGATTAGCTCCAGGAATGAGGTCAATACGAAAATCAATATCACGACTCGGGGGTAAACCAGGTAAATCATCAGGAAAGACGTTAGGAAAATCACGAACCACAGGCACCTTATCCATTACCTTCATTTCCTTTTCCTCCGCTACTACTATGTGTGCTAAGAAAGCTTTGTATTCCTTTCAGAGATACTTGCTCGCTTGTATGCACGACATGAGTTTGAGATTCTTCGATGCGACTTCACCATAGATACAAAGTTGATCACCATTAGCGAGCGAGAAACGAATCATTTTCTCAAAGCAAACGACTTCTGCATGATTTTCACGAAGAAAATCCATGCCTACTATGATATCAAAACTACCAAGCTGCATCGGGATAAGATCGATAGGAAAGACGTGATTGTTGAGTTCAAGCGTACAATCACGTAGAACAGAATGAACAGTGACGGTTCTTCCAGTGGCAACTTCAACGTCGAACGTCGTAGGGAGATGGGCGTGCTTACGATTTATGAGCTTTTCGAATTCTAACGACACAAAACAGTTATCGGCTCTAGTATCAAATAAACACGAAGCATATATACCATTCACAAGAAACGTACCATTAACCACGTTGTTATCTGCTTGAGCCTGGCGGGCGTTGATGTTGAAGGTACGTCCGCAGGCTGCTGGTTGCTGTTGCTGCTGTTGTTGATGTTGTTGCGGCTGTTGCTGTGGCTCTTGCTTCACCACTCTGTTTGGGCAGACATTTGCAAAGTGGTTGGGATCACCACATGCAAAGCAAACTCTTGCGTGAGCAGCGGATGCAGGAGCTGCTTGTTGGCCCTGGGGATTGGGGAGAAAAGTTGGTGGTGCAGGAGCTTGAACTGGGGCTTGAGGTTGGCGGGGACCAGTACGGCAGTTGGCAGTAAAGTGGCCGTACATGTTGCAGTGAACACAAAACCTACATGCAATCCCGACAGGATGATGATAGGTACAGGTAGGGCACAGTGGGTGAGGACCGGTATATGCACGCTTGGCCGGCGGTGCATTGGTCACCGGTGCCGCTACATGGCGGTTCTGAGGTTGCGGTTAAGCAGGGACAGCTTGGAGCGGAGCGGCGCTGTGACAGTGCAATTCTTGTTGGCATTCTTGCGTTTGCGGCGAGAAGACTTGGAGGCTTGCGGAGCGGCGACGGTTTCAGCTGTGGGAGAAGCGGTAGCTTGATGAAGACTCTTGGTGGTATTCTTGAAATAACCAGCCAACACTCACTTGTCATTAATCTCTGCAGCGAGTAGGTAGTTCTCTTCGATTGTTGTTGTCTTCGCGGCTTGCACGAAGTCAGCAACACAGTCTGGTAAAGCATGGATATACTTATTGATCGTCATGTCAGGTGTTGCCACCTGGCTTGGACAAATGATACTCAGCTGTTTGAAGCGGGCAGTTAGACCGCCGTTATCGCCACCATCCTGCTTGATGTTCCTGAACTCGTTCTCCAGCTTCTGGAGCTCGTGGGGTGGGCAGAATTCCTTCATCATGAGTTGTTTCAACTCATCCCAAGTGAGCCCATAGGCTGCGTCGTTCCCACGTTAGTTCCCTTCGGCAGTCCACCAATCCAGAGCCCTGGATTGGAAAACGCTAGTTGCGTTAACAGTTCGTAGGTGGTCGGGACATCCGCTCTGGCATAGCGTGACTTCGATTGAGTCGAACCATTGAAACATAGCGCTTGGTCCGTCTTCGCCTGTGAAGTCTTTTGGGCCACAGGCCTTAAACTGCTTAAAGCTGAAAGTACCCTTTGGAGAGTCGGTCCTTGATTCCTCAGAGGACTTACTGGTATTCTCATTAAGCTCACTGACAATTTGCAGGATAACTTTAGCCATCTGCTTAGTGACGATGGAAGCGATTCGCTTGTCAGCATGATTTCGGCGAGCAACACGGGAGTGATGCGAACCAAATGACGACATTGCCTGCAACAGACATCGCCATAGGACTCAAGCACTATATAATCGAATCTCACCTCACACGCACTACTACTAAATAAAGCTCAGGAACACATCGGTATATAAAACATAGTCACACAATCACGTAGGCACATAATCCACATAGGCATGTAAACATATAAGCACGTAAGCACATATAACACATAGCTCACAGAAACCATGCTAAACACTATATTTTGCACGCATTCACCAACATATATTGCACGTATTCACCTATCATGCAAGTCTGCGAAGCGCGTTCGAGAGTAGCGATTGTGAGTAGCGAGTACACAGCGAGTAGCATAGCGTAAGCGAATAACATAGCATGCGATTTGTTAACGTTTTGAGGTGATTGTGCAGTGCGAGTTGTGCGTGTTGATCAAAGAGAACAGAGAAAAGCGTATAATTGATCAAAACGAACAACGAAAAGCGTATAAATCAAAAATCGAAACATATAAACACACAAAACACATAAAATTTCCACATAAAAGCGATAAATCGCACAGTCAGAGGTTGCGGGCTCAGGATCAAAACACATAAAAAAAATCAGCGATTGCGGGTTTGAAATCGAAAATAGATTGTCTCGGGTGTTAGACATTGACTACCCAAAGTGATTCGACTATTCTCAAGTACTTTGAGTACACGTTTTGGCCTAAAAGACTGTGCTCTATCACCGGCATACGGTGAATGGCACGCATCCTTCCGGCTATTCACGCAACTCGAGTCGTTGGAATCCATCAAGACTTTGGCGAGAGTTTTGTAAAACCAAAATAACGAATGGAACAAGTCATCAAGATTCGGGTTTCTCCCCTAGCTTAACGACCTTATTCCTGTTTGTGTGATAGAATCACGAGATAGGGAGGGAGATTTGGGTCGAAGTACGGATTTTACTCCTGATCCAACGCAAATTATAATGTTTATAGTAAAAATGCGCGTCGAACAAGCGATCTAATTGAGAGTTTGCGATTTTCACACCTAGTCTCGATCAAACCACTCGTTCATTTTCTAAAATAGTGTGCGTGTCGTGCCTGCCTTAGGAAAGGCAAAGTGATAGTATTCCATCCTTAGGAAAGGCGGATAGAGTATATTATGTTCGCGAGTCGATCGAGTAACAGAAATAGGCTCGTGCGGAACCCCTACCGGGTTCGCACAAGGCGGTCTGTTGGTACTTAGACTATAGACTAGGTCGTTTCTATGACATCGACCCGGACCAGGTCGAGTCTTGCCTAATTCCCTATAGTTATGGCTCTGATACCAATTTGTCACACCCTAACCGATGGCGGAATCATCGGGGCGCAGCACTGAGCGAAACAGATTGTCCAGGAGAAATCCGTAACGAACAATATTACCAAATATTTTTAAGTTACGTCCCATACCATAACATATCCAGTAAAATAATTATTACGACAAGCATCTCAAAGACAAATAAAAGTTGTTCCGACAACTCATAAATTAATTGTTTTGTTTCTAGACTCCCCTATACTTGATTCCATGACACAAAGCAATCCTAGCATCTTAAACACCTGTCACATACGTTAAAATAGAGGTCAATACACATAGTGTAAAGGTGAGCATACAAGTTTAATAATATAATAGATAGCGAAAACGGTTTACGCATAACCAGCATGAAACATGTTGAAAAGTGAAGCTAGCAGGTTATCGACAATGAAATATGCACAGACGTGACTGCGAGTTGTAGAATGCGCAACACATATCACCACTGTGACATGTGAAGTAAAGCCCTTAACAACCCCTGTCCACGACAGGTGCTGAGTCCAAACTATAGTACCATTGTTGCTAAGGTGTCAGGCAACAATCACTGTGTAAACATAACATACAAGCATTCATCAGGTAACACGTATAACATGCAATAATGGTTAGCGTGTAAAAGTGTTTGCGTTGTGTGTCGATTATGATTGAAATAGGTAACGTATGTAACACCCAAAAGTGCGTAAAGCAAGAAGGGCTCGAGTATACTCACAGATCGTGTTTAATGAATAAACACAGTCTTGGATTGGATTGAAAGGAGCGCTGGAAAGTTAGCAAGAATGGAGAGAAATCGAGAGAAAATAGGCCAAGAACGTGCTGGTCGAACGGGAGAGCTGTCACATCATGAACAGTGATGTGACAGGTGCTATTTATAGGTGAGAGGAGAGAAGAGGCGGTGTAGTGGTGTGATCGGATGGTCATCCGGACTGATGACCATTCGATCGAATGGTCCTTCGATCGGATGGTTCGAGTGAGTTAGGTTTCGACTTTTCGTTTCGTCCGTTGAGCGTTGCGATGCATTTAAGCGAGTGTCGAATAAGCGATGTGATATATTTAAATAATAGTTACACAATTAACATAGCTAACATATAATAACATAATTAAACTTGCGTTTCCAACTCGCGATGAGATTGCGTTGCGATAGAGTTGCGATTGCGTCTTCGATTAACACCACAAACATATAATAAACATGCACAAGTAACACATAATAACACACACGTAAAACAATGTCCAGACATGCGATCCAAGTTGCGATGCGATAGCGATGAGATTAGCGATAAATAGATTAGTGATTAAACTGCGATTAATTAGCATTTACTCCACATAATACAACTAAAGTATCACAAACTAGAATATCGATTAACAAGTCAAAGAGTACAATCAATAATTAAGCAAGGAATGACAGATCGAATTAGCAATCTTTTCTTCCTTTGACTTTCAATTTGACTTGTACTTTGACTTCAAAACGCGGGTTGTTACACATCCGGTATTGTGCCTGTTGTCGATGAGCTGGATGGAGGTATACTTATGATTGGAGAATCTTTTAGAGTAGCACTAGAGGTGAACGGCACTTTATTCATGAATCGTCCTATAGAGCCATTGATAGTTCCACCCACCGCTATTGTCGAGCCTGCACCTGAGATCCCTCTGCCAGTCATATCAGAATCGTCAGTTCCACAATCTGAGTCACGAGCCTCTAATACACCTATACTGGTTTATACCCATCGTAGGAAGAGATCTCGACCCGCTGGAAACATCGCATCGACTTTCAAAGCCGCTACGGAGTCTGTTCCGAAGAAGCTGAAAGAAATCTGGATGGATCGATGCTCTCATTGTGATCGTCAGATCGCTACCATACGCGGAGACCTTGAGGCGACCAAGGACTTGGTGAAGGATCTCAAGGTCCAGATGGATTAGCAAGATGAGATTCAGGATTAGATGACAGTGCCATGGATCAGATGCACTGGAGGATAGTAGAGCTCGAGTAGTTAGTTAGGAAGCTGATGGAGTTTCTGGTTTTTTGTGTTAGATGTCTGTTTTGTTTATTTTGTCTCCTTTAGTAACCCTATTTAGGCTTGCATGCTAACTAGATATTTTAGGAGGAAATTCAGCGAAACTTTTCAGTGGTGTTTGATTTTATTCACACCATGTTTTGTTAGTCCTTTATGAACTACAAACAAGTAATGTAATTTCGATAATAAAATATCAATTTAATGGGTTTTTGGTTAAATTTTTCTAATTTTATGTGACTGTGATTACATGCGTATTGTTTAATCCACTCGCATTTAATGATTGAATTATTTAAAATATTGTCTTATGTTGTAATTGTTGTTAGCGAGACAAATTTCTGGGATTTAACTATGGAAGGCTTGAATGTCAGAGCTTATACGACTCGATTCAACGATCTGACCAAGTTGGTTCCTCGAATGGTCACTCCTGATTATGTTAAGGTTGAAAGGTATATTCGGGGATAGGCGCCACAGATTCACAGTCTGGCCACGTCAACAAAACCCACTACCTATTTGGAAGCTACTTCACTAGCAAAGTCACTGACCGACGATGTTGTTCGCAAAAGTAGCCTCAACAAGAAGGGTGCGACCAGGAAGTTGTCAGCAAGGGTTATTTCAGACAAGAAATTCGATCGTCAGGAGCGCTCTGAACTTAGATCTGGGGTTTATAAGAAGCGAAAGTTTGAGAGTTCAAGGAAGGACTCTGATGAGAAGCATGAGAAGAAACGCAGTCCTGGTAAATCATTTGTGGCTAACACCCGTGGTTCAAGGAAGGATGTGAATAGGCAAGGGTGGCTCAGTGAGGAGGACTCAAGGAGAAGAGCAGAGGAAATGCAGCAGATGTGGTTGACCAGGACATGAGAGCCGTGAATGCTACGCTAAAAGCACATTGGATGGACTCAAGCTTGAGGGATACTTTGAATGTGGAGAGCAGGGACATATCAAGCGGGACTGTCCTAAGAGGAAAGGTCAGAATGCTAGAGGTAGAGCATTTGAGCTGAATGCAAGGAAATCTCGTGATGATCCTGTAGTTTACCTGTACGTTTTTAATCAATAACCATTTTGTGTTCGTGCAATTTGATACTAGAGCTAACATGAGTTTTGTCTCGAAAAACTTTGAACCGTTTATGTGTTCTCAAGCAAGTAAGCTAGATAAAAAGTATTCAATAGAATTAGCAAATGGTAAATTGATAAAGACAAGTGAAGTCATTCGTGGTATTAGTATTCGATTATGCGATTTTAGTTTTAGTATCGATTTGTTACCAATGGGGCTTGATAGTTTCGATGTAGTTGTTGGGATGGATTGGCTATCCAAGAATAAAGCTGAGATTATTTGTTCGCAGAAACTAGTGCGAATACCCCGCCCTGGTGTGAAGCAATATTAATTCACGAAGATCGAACAAGTCAGAAATTGAGAGACTTTATCGTTATGAAGATGCACAAAATGTTGCGAAAAGGTTATCCTGCATTCTTAGTCAACATGGTCGATATGAAGATCGAAAGAAGGAAGATTGAAGAGATCTCTCTAATTCGTGAGTATCCAGAAGTTTTCCCTGAAGACTTACCTGGAATACCCCCCCCCCCCCCCATGCAAGATAGATCAAGTTTTGGAATTGATCTTGTTCCTGGTGCAGCACCAATTGTAAAATCTCCTTATAGATTAGCGCCATCGGAAATGAAAGAACTATCGAATCAACTTCAAGAGCTACTAGACAAAGGTTTTATTCGACTAAGCTTTTCGCCTTGGAAAGAACCTGTTCTGTTTATGAAGAAGAAGGATGGTTTCTTTAGGATGTGTAGATTATTGGGAACTGAACAAACTAGCTATCAAGAATCGGTACCCACTACCAAGAATTGATGACTTGTTTGATCAATTGCAAGGATCCAGCTACTACACGAAGATTGATTTGCGTTCAGGCTATCACCAGTTGAAGATTGCTGAAGAAGATGTCCCAAAGATTGCTTTTAGAACACGTTATGGCCATTAGGAGTTTTTAGTCATGCCTTTTCGCTTAACTAATGCACCTGCAGCGTTCATGGATCTCATGAACAGGGTATGCAAACTCTACTTGGATGAATTCGTGATAGTATTCATTAACGATATACTTTATTATTCACGAACCAAAGAATATCATGAGCAACATCTGAGACTAATTTTGGAGCTGCTGAAGAACGCGAAGTTGTATGCCAAATCCTCCAAATGTGAGTTTTGGATTCGAGAAGTTCATTTTCTCGGACACGTCATAAATGAGAAAGGCATACATGTGGATCCGTCGAAGATTGAAGCGATTAAGAATTGGGAAGCACCAAGGACTCCCTCAGAGGTGCGACAATTCTTAGGACTTGCTGGGTACTATCGGAGATTCATAGAGAATTTCTCCAGATTAGCGCAACCATTGATGCTATTGACCCAAAAGGATTAGAAGTTTGATTGGAGAGAGAAGCAGGAGAAAGCTTTTCGGTTGTTGAAGGAAAGGTTGTGTAGTTCACCTATTATATCCCTGCCTGAGGGAAATGATGGTTTCGTTGTATATTGTGATGCGTCACGTTTGGGCCTTAGATGCGTGCTTATGTAAAAGGACAAAGTGACAGCCTATGCGTCCAGACAATTGAAAGTACATGAGAAGAACTACACAACTCACGACTTAGAGTTAGGATTTGTTGTGTTTGCTTTGAAGATTTGCAGACACCATCTGTGTGGCACGAAGGATATGATTTACACTGACCATAAGAGCCTCAAGCATATCTTTGATCAGAAGGAATTCAACATGAGATGACGACCTTGGGTAGAATTACGAGTGTGATATTCGTTATCACCTAGGTAAAGCCTCTTCGTGTTCGTTCTTTGGGTTTAACCATACAGATGAGATTGGCCGTTCAAATTTGCAATGCACAGCGAGAGAACGATTCAACTTTGGATGATATGTTGCGAGCGTGTGCGATAGATTTCGGTGGAAGTTGGGATACTCATCTGCCATTAGATGAGTTTTCCTACAACAATAGTTATCACGCGAGTATTAAAGCCGCTCCTTTTGGAACCTTAAACGGAAGGAAGTGTCGATCGCCCCTCTCTTGGGCTTAAGTTGGCGAAAAACAACTAACCGAACCCGAGATCATACAGGAAACCACCGATAAGGTTGCCCAGATTAAGGGAAGGTTGAAAGGCGCTGCCAATCGATAGAATAGCTATGCGAACAATCGAAGGAAACCGTTGCAGTTTCAGGTCGGTGGTCGTGTTTTGTTGAAGGTGTCACCTTTCTAAGGGTATACATTGCAATCCGCTATAAACATAAAGGACGAAAAATGTAATTTACCCTTACTTTTAAAATATGATGTTTTATAAAACTCTTAATATACCATTGCGACATTCTTCTTTTTATTACGTGTGTGTAATTTTAATTTGAAACCGAGTTTGTGTGATAGTGTACAAATCGTCAAAACACAAACGTACAAGCCACCTTGTTTACTTCAAGATTTTTGTTTTTTACTTATTTTTTTTACTCTTACAACCTTTAAGATATGATGTGTTACAAAATTCAAATTTAGCTATTGGAACGTGCTTATTTTTGTTAGCATTTCAACATTAATTTTTTTTCAAAGGGTTAATACTAAAGTGCAATCGTTGAAATCGAGCGTTACAATTCTATACCCCCGCTGGGCGGTATGAAGGGTTTCATTTTTTTTCATTTTTTAAGTTTCAATTTCATAGTTTATTTTCGTTTTTATGAATTTCGATTGATATAGAACATGTTTTAATATCATTTTGAGCACAATACGACTTTTTTTCAAGTTTTCGATCTCTTTCGGTAAATGTAGCAAGTTCTGGTACCTACTGACCAAACCAATACTAACTGAATTCTCATTGCTTCCCCCACCGCAACAAACTAATTTCATCCATTAGTTAATATGTAAACTTCAAGAGAAATACGAGGTAATTATATTATATATATTATTAATTGCCAACTTTGCAATGCATCAAGGGTTGAATATTATATATATTATTAATTGTACCATGATGCATTGCAAAGTGGTCTTTTATATCTTTAAATTTTGTACAATATTTTTTCATCTTTTACAATATAACTCCAACACTTTTTCACTTTCAAGTTTAGTCATCTATATATTTTTATCTTTTGCAAATCTTTTGTTTTTCGTTTCGATCTAAATTTTTGAGTTAACATGCCACAACGTGGGTGTGTGGTTCCACATTTTTACGCCTATTTTTTTTAGTTTCACGGCCCATTGTAACGTGTATGTGTGGTTCAACATTTTTATTATTGTTTTTTATCTTTTACGTTTAGCATACGTGGTTCAACTTTTCTTTTGGTTTTATTTTTTTTTTCCCGTTTTTACATGAATTTTTTGGTGTTGGTGATTGTTAGCAATGGTGTGAAACTGAAACTATTTTGCATGGTTTTACGCCTTCGCCACAACGCGAGGATTAGTATATAGTAGTTATATATTAATCTCCATCTTACACTAACATATATAAAAACACTCCATCCACCTAATTAAAGTGATATCGAGACAAGTAACCAACTTTACATTGTTAACCTCACCTTTACACATCGTCTTGAATCACTATCCTTATACTCTCTTTTCCCCACGATAATATATCCATACACAGTTGTGTCTATATAAATACACGCAAATATAATACTTAATTCTCACTCTTGTGCATTGAGCCACCCTATAAATCTTGAGTCCTTCAATCTCATAAGTTCCCCCTTCTTCAATTCATCATCTACCGCTCTCTTTTAAAGCTTACCAAAATCTCCATTGTCAAAGCTTCAAGTTTTAAGGGTTGTCAAGATACAATCAAACCCTATTTCTATACTACCAACAATCAAAGATAGTTTACATAAATGGCAACACATTCATTTGTTTCTTGTTCTTCCATTGTAGCCCTGGTTTTCTTGTTGATTTCTAAAGGTAAATTATAGTTTCCATCTTTCCCATTTTGAAACAAAAGGTGTATGGAAACCTTCAAGGGTGGTGTATTGGTAAACACATGATTCATCTATGGTAAATGTGTCATGTTCGAATCTTGTTTCCACCAGTTTCCTACCATAACCTCTTGAAGGGCGCCTACCAGCGTAAAACTGTGATTTACCTGACCCCACTCGTTAGCAACCGTATGGAGGGGTGTGTGGATCTTGAATCAAAATTTAAAATATATACATATATATATTGGGGTTTTCAAATTTTGGTGATCGCATATATATTGTTAAAAAAATCTCCATTGTTATAGCCTGTTTATCTTTAACTAAAAGTTTCAATAAATTTTTAGGGATGGATCAGTTGACGGTCAGCACAAGCTTCCATCCTCTGATTCATTCACTATCAGATTCTCCAAGTCTTGATTAAGGTGCAGTGGAATATACTTTTTTAAGCCTTTGGATTATTTAATTAATTAATATTATTGTACCGTATAAAAAAAAATATTTTTTAAACATCTGTATACATAAAAAAATATATGGATTAAAGTGTATGTTTACAAGTGAAGTTTTATAATTTTGATTTACCTTTTTTATTTTAAAAAAATTTCAGGAATATGTGGGAGTACATTCACTTTCAAAAACAGATGTGATCACATGGTGTGGCCCGGGATATTATCAAGTGCCGCTAGCACCCCATTGGACAGCACTGGGTTCGAACTCAGCCCAGGCGAGTCACGATCCTTCCAAGCCTCGCCCGGCTGGTCAGGTCGATTTTGGGGTCGAACCGGTTGCACCTTCGATGAAAATGGTCAAGGAAGTTGTGCAACTGGAGACTGTGGGTCCAACCAAATGTCATGCAATGGGGCTGGTGCGACCCCACCCGCAACTCTAGCCGAGTTTACCATTGGGTCCGCATCAGGGTCAAACTCGCTGGATTTCTACGATGTGAGCCTAGTAGACGGGTACAATTTGCCAATGGCAGTTGAAGCCAGTGGTGGAACAGGTGCATGTGGTACAACGGGATGTGTGACCGATTTGAACCGAATGTGTCCAGCAGAGTTACGAGCAGGAGACGGTCAAGCGTGCAAAAGCGCGTGTGAGGCTTTTGGAAATCCAGAATATTGTTGTAGTGGATCATTTGGATCTCCCGATACTTGTCACCCATCGGTTTATTCGGAAATGTTTAAATCGGCTTGCCCGAGATCATATAGTTACGCTTACGACGATGCTACGAGTACATTTACCTGCACTGGTGCAGATTATACCATCATATTTTGCCCCGGATCAACAAGGTAATTTCTGTCACTTTATGTTAGTTAATTGATATAAATATCACTTATGTTAGTGAATTTATTTGAAATACATCTAAAAAAAAGTTAAGTTTTAATAATCTACATTATACCTCATTACCATATAATAATCATACTGAAAATTTTGAATAATGACATTTTTAACTTTTACTTTCATTATTAACTAACAATACGATATGTATAATCATATGATAGATTGAATTCAATATACACTTTATTTCCATTTGATTTTGCTCACATAGAATGTACGTTTCCCCATTCGCACATAATCATCAATATGAGCGAAATCGAGCAGAAATCAAGTGTTAATCTATCAAGAATATGTAAATGACGTTGTCTTTGACAACGACAGTGAAAGTAAAGATCGTCACTGGTCAACTTGTCAATAAAGAATGATATAAGCCAATGGGTTATAACTTAAGTTAGTATAAACCAATTTCTCACATATTTATCGTAATCGTGAAAATGTGTTATTAATATATCTTTTTGTTGTTTTAGCCAAAAATCATCAACAGATGCATCTGGAACAACTGCAAATGGTTCATCGGTGATTCCTAAAGCACCGAAACCTGAAGATGATCCCAACGGATCATCATGGCTGCCAAGTTTTACCATTGGAGGATCGTCGAGAAGAATTTCCAACAATGCCCTTACATTGACATTAATTTCATTTATTGTCTTTTATTTTTTACAATTATAAAGAATTAGATATGTTTAAGAAACGAGAATGTAATTATGAGCAATTTTGTATAGGTATCTTTAAGAATTGCTTAAGAACATTTAGAGAAACATAAATTAATTTATTTTTCAGAAAATTGTATTTCTTGTCCGACTTATTAATTTGATGTGTGTTTATTTTCTGTTTTTGTTTATACCTGGTCTTGCATTGTAGCGATTCTTGCACTATGGCTCTTGATGTTATAAGTTATATTGAGTGGTTATAAGTTCTTGCGATCTAAATAATACAACAATGTTTCGTTTTGGGTTATCTATGCAAAGTTTTAAAACATAGTTGTATGTTTTATAATAACCGTTCGCGTATAAAATAAATAAAACAATTTTATTGCTGGATTAGAATACAAAAATTAAAGAAAGAGGTAAATTACAAGTATCTTTGCAACTGAAATAAACGAAAAACACAAGAAATGTAGATGAAACATAATTTGTAAAAGGCTGAGGGTTGTGTTTGACACGGACCTCTTACAACTCTCGGGTTTGGGGTCGCATGACGAGTGTTGTCAAGCATTGATACGTTTAACCCCAACTATGCCCACTTGAAACTCTGTCAAGTGATATGTACCCTTCATATGATAATGTGCGAAACCAAGGCTTCACATCTCACCAAAACCATAGATCCAATGTAGGGTAATCACTAACAAGGGGGGAGGGGGAGATTTGGATAGATTTGTTCGAGTGTTACTAATTTAGGGTTGTCCGGTAATATAGATTTTACGTATGGGATTTTACTTTAATATTTTTATCATGACAGGTCAAAATATTTTGGAGAACTTGTAGCATGAGAAAAGTCATTCAATTTTAGTAGAATCCAAATTTATGTATGTTCGTGATAAGTTGCAAATCTTTCAACTCTCGACTCGATTTATTAAAAATACACTATTTAAAACTACGTTGATCGTTTATTAGGAACTTGATTTAATTAATAAACTCTTTTATTAATTACGATATTAAAGTAAACCACTTTAATTCAAAACCGAAGCCATTTTCTCTTTTAGTAAATCTTTTTTTAATTTATTTATTTATTTATTTATTTATTTTTTGAAAAGCTAGCTTCATTAAAAACACAAAGGACGACTTATCTCCAAGACGGAGACAAGAACGCCCCAAATCAAAACAAACTTACATAATGTCAAAATTACACCATCCTTTCCAATCTACATACCTCGACTTTGATCTATTCCTATACCACAAAAAACCAAAAGCTTTAATATCGGATACAATCTCGACCACACTCCTTCTCTTAGAAGAAAACAACAACTCATTCCTTGCTTTCCATAGCCTCCTGCATGTAATTATGCCAATACCATACATAATCTTTTTCTTCACATTATTTGTCGCCCAATGATTATGTAATTCCAATACATCGCTTACTGCAAAAAGGTATGGATTTGGAATCCCACACCAAGACGCAACACCATGCCAAACACCACAAGAAAATCCACAAGCCGAAAATATATGATCCATCGTCTCTTCATAATCTCCACAAAAAAGACACAAAGTATTCCCCACATCAATATTCCTCCTATTTAGAGCCACTTTAGTAGGAATACGATCTAGCACTCCCCTCAACATGAAGATGTTACATTTATTTGGGACCCACTTACACCAAATAAATTTGTTGCCTATATTGGAAGATTCACCACTTTTCAACCATTTTTTGATCAAAGCAACCGAAAAAACATCATTCGAACCATCATTCCATTTCCACGTATTGACCTTTACCGATAAACGAACATCCGCGATCATTCTCTAACATTCAACTAGCTCTCTTAACTGGTCCTCGGACGTCGGATATGAAGACCAATCCCATGAAACAACACCATCGTGACTCCCAGTCCCCAACCGATCTGCCACTAAACACCACTTGTTCACCTCCAAACGAAATAGAGAAGGGAACAAACTTTTGAGAGGAACCGGCGATATCCAAGGATCAATCCACAACCTGATTTGCGAGCCATTACCAACTTCCCCCCCTAATAATACTATTAAAAACCACATCACCAATTTTTATTTTACTAGCAACATTAACCAACCGCTCCAAGTACCCGTAATACCTTTATTACAAGCAACCGGATCCCACCTTCGCCTAGAACCGTGAATCGCCTCAATAACCTTCCTCCATAACGCCTTTTCTTCAATACGGTACCGCCAAAACCATTTCAACAAAAGGGCATTATTACAAGCTTCTAGCTTACTAAGACCCAACCCACCTTCACTTTTGGAACGAGTGACCTTGTCCCATGACAACCAATGCATTTTTTAACATTTGTACCACTTCCCCATAGAAATTTCTTAACCAAAGATTCCACCTTCTTAATAACCCCAGCAGGCGCTAATGAAAAATAATATGTCGGAAGGCTTTCAAGAACCGACTTTATAAGAGTAACCCGCCTACCAATAGATAGTATCCACTTTCCACTTAGACAAACGTTTCTGGAACACGTTCTCTACCACCTCCCAATTGGCAACCCAATTCATGTTCGCTCCCACCTTAATACCCAAATAAACAAAAGGCGCTTCACCCGAACCACATCCCAAATCATCAGCTTTCGATTTGACCTCTCCAGATATCTTACCAATACCGTATAGCGTGGACTTATGTAAATTGATCTTCAACCCGGAACGTAAATAGAAAATTCTCAACATCCTCTTCATATTATTAAAATTGAAATCCGACCACTCGCCCATAATCATAGCATCATCCGCGTATAGAAAATGCGACAACACTGGCCCTCCATTCAATAACACGACACCGTTAAACGCCCCAATAGAAGTAGCTTTATTCAGAATTCCTGAAAACGCATCCATAACAATAATGAATAAAAAGGGAGATATTGGATCACCCTTGCGAATACCCTTGCCACAATCAAATTCAAAAGTAGGCGAGCCATTAACAAGAACCGACGACCTCGCAGAGACTAGAATACCTTGAATCCACCTGCACCACATATCTGGGAAACCCATTTGGCGTAAAACTGATAACAAGAACTCCCAATTAACATTATCATACGCTTTTCAAAATCAATCTTAAATAAAAACAACTCATTTCCCTTTCTTTTCGCCCACGCTAAAATTTCACTAATCATCGTCGGACCATCAAGAATGTATCTGCCAAACAGAAACGCAGATTGAGTCTCTGAAATAATACTCCCCAAAACCCCCTTTAATTTGTTAGCTAAAACTTTAAAATGTAAGACCCTATTTTGTACGTGACAAAAGTCGCAGCGGAAACACGAACCATAAAATTTCTTTCATTATAAATACCTCAATTTATTTAAAATTTGACTTTAACATAGCTCTTTCTCCTAAATCCGTCATTCTCTTATTTACCGTTTGAAAACATAGCTTATGTTTACTACATTATATACAGCAACGTTCCCGTACAATCTCTCTAATGACTCGATCCTCGATCTCCAATCCTTGGATATCCTCATATCTGGTGCTACCTGCATTCACACATATAATTCATAACATTAGTACGCAATTGAAACATACAAAGTTTATTCTCGTTACTTCTCGTTACGTTATACTCTTTACATCCCAGCTTTTTAATCCTGTCTTACGATCTGTGGTGAGACTTCCTCGCCATTCCTGCATCGCACTTATAACTCCAGGTACACGAACAAACATCGTAAACACTTATTCATACCGAAAGACTTACATACATACCCTACTTCATACATTTTATCTCTATATATATATATACATACGTACACACATATATACATACCTGCTTACATACATGCTCACACACGTACATAACCATCTACATACATACTTACATATACACACACATCTACATCATTATATACGTATCTATATGTACACATACCAACATCATTATATACTACTACAAAAGACAATGTCGGTTGTGGGCTTTCATTGGCCAAAATGGGCGGCACCTATAATAGCCTTTTTTTTTTTTTTTTTTTTTTTTTTTTTAATTTCCGTTTTGCCCCTAGCTCAAACTAAAATTACGCTTTTGTCTCCAGCTCAAAATTACGCTTTTGCCCTCAAGTCAAAATTACGATTTCATCTGCCACTCTCCCATTGGACCAACCAGTTTATTATTTTATATCCATTTTGAAATGACGGTTTTGCCCCCCAGCTCAAAATAATATTACGCTTTTGTCCCAAATAAAATTATCTTTTTTCCCCAGCTAAAAATTAGGATTTTGCCCTCTGTTAAAAAATGTTATTTTTCCCCGTTAAAAAAATTACGATTTCGCCCTCAGTTGAAAATTACGTTTTCCCCCCTTCAAAATAAAATGATGCTTTTGCCCCAAACTCAAAATTACGATTTTGTCATCGGTTCAAAATAAAATTGTGCTTTTGCCTCCAGCTTAAAATTACGATTGTGCCCGTAGTTCAAATTTATATTACGCTGTTACCCTAGGTGCAAAATTACGAAATTGTCCCTATTAAAATTTCAAATTCCCCCCCCCCCACACCTTCAAATTTACAGTACTGCCATCACTTTAGCTTTTGGCAATTTACGATTTTACCCCAGTCAAAAAATACAACTTTCCCTCAGTTAAAAATTACAATTTTGCCATTGTTTTAGTTTTTTTTTTTTATCAAAAATATAAAAGTGTTTTTTTTTAATTGGTTGACTCGATTTAGTTGTTTTTCGTGTCAATGAGCTGCTGCCTAACACTCGCTCATTATTCGTCCACCGCCCCGCAACGCGGGCGGGGCATCTAACTAGTTAAATACACTCATGACATTATACATATTTACATACATACAACCCTACGTGCATCATACCAAACTCATACATGCCTACTCTCATACATACCATCATATATCCGCTTATTCTTGCTCGCATACTTATAAACATACCCACGTAGATACATACATGCTTTCATACACTTAAATTCATAAAAAACGTAAGTTAAACTAGTCGTGCGTAACTTAAAACGCGTTTAAGCGAGTACCCAAGGCAAAACGAGGCACGAAAACAGTTTTCGGAGGAATATAACTCGTCGCGCGACGCGACGGGCCGTCGCGCTACGCGACCCCCCAAAAACGACAGAAACATTTCAGCTGATTGCTGCATATTTTCAGCACGATCCGCTTTTACGGAAACAAGCATAACTCTCTCATTTTTTATCCGTTTTACCCGATTCTTTTTCCTACATGTCTGTAATTAAATTCTCCATCTAATGGAACTAAAATCCAACATCCGACTTAACGAAATTTTAGACTTTTAACTCTTCGGCTTATTACCCTTTTACCATTTTTGACCCGTTCATGCATACTTCAACATAACTTGTTCATTTTACCATAACCCCTTATAAACATAATAATTTCAGTGTCGTCTATCATAAATTACTAAATTCTTGGATGTCTTACATCCTCTTAACACCTTATCGTTCATAAGCTTATTTTTGACCCGTTAAGGGTATTCGCGCATTAATTGGTCTACGACTAACCAAACCATAATCCCCACTTCCATACTTGTCCAAACATTACACTAATCGAATAACTTGTTTCTAAGCTACTTTTAAAATCATTTGCCGCAAAATACCCATCAAGGGCATTTTGGTCAACTTTAATCCCCTCATTTACGACGAAGAACTTTAACACATATTTGACCTCAAACGTCATGTTTACTTAATTAAACCACTTTATTACTTAATCGTACTAAGAAGTGATTACAGAAATCACTTACCTTATGCGTCCGTGCTCGTATCCGATCCTTTGCCACCTCTTGACCCGTTAGCCTTTCACGCTTGAATCCGTCTTGACATGATTCCTATACTTTCATGTCACCCATCACATTCTCGTTAGTATACACAATTGTACACGTTAGCGATCATATCAACCACATATTTCACATTTGATTCATGTAATTCATCATGTAATCACGGATTACGCATATCAACATAACATGTACCATACAACTTCCTACAATCCTACCTTTACGACAACGGGTCAAATCATGTTACTTATACTTAGTTGACTTTCAGAAGTCAATTATTAACCATATTTAACTATCGACTTATCATCATATACTCGTAACATCATAATTGACCATACGGACAACACTATATACATTTTATCATACGCTTGATGTGTGTACCATCTTTTAAGCATAACGTACAACTAATTCATGCATAAATCTTCTAAGCTCATACATAACTCAACAAATCCTACTTCTAATCAACACATATCATTCACACATAAGCATTAAACATATCATCACCACATTTCTTCCAATTTAACTAACAAGAATCCATCACGCCCACAATAATACATCAATCTTTAAACAAAACTTTGACATAGGTGGTGATTCTAGTCATTACCTTTACCCAACTAACGGGTTTCACCTCTAAACATCAAATTAACACAAACCATTCATACCCCGTGTTCTACACGATGATTCTAACCCTTGTACATGATTAATTTCATAATAACTCACGGATTTGAACATAACCCACTTCACCCATGATCACAAATCTTAGATTTAAGACATACCTTATGATCCCCTCGTGATGGTGATCATTAATCCATGCTCGGTTATGGATTTACGCTTCATCTTGCCTTTCAATTTGAGTGAAAGGATGAAATTAGGGTTTGAGGCTCCATGGGAGCCTCCTGCTCCTTCTCGAACACACGCATGTGTGTGTGTGTTTGTGTGTGATAAGTTATTTAATAACTTAACTTTCATCTTTCCCACTTTAGCCCCTCAGGTTTGTTTCTAAAACATAACTAACACTACCTTCATCATTTAATACTTTTGACCATACCTTTAACTAGGTTAAATAGCCTAGTTATTTATTTCATGACGTGTCACATAAGGACACACGACAAATATTAACATTCAGATTTTGGGGCGTTACAAGTCTACCACCCTTAAATGAGGTTTCGTCCCCGAAACCTTTCTTACCTCTTATTTAACACTAATTAATTCTTCTCTATGGCTAGCCCATCACAACGACTATCTTCTTTCTTAAAGAACCCGCTCCGGAGTTCTTATTAGTGTCGCTTTCACTAATACGCAAATTCCTAACAGCCTTCATAGCTAATTATTCATTCATCATTCTAACATTCGTATATCATATACATCATATACCTTCTTACTTACTTGCAACCGTTCCAACATTCCATTACTAACATTCTCATTTGTTTATTTCTCATTCATAATGTTTTTATCAACTATACGATCTTGCATCGAAATTGTATATACTCAGATATGTTTAACTTTAACTAATATATCATAGTAATGAGTAGCTATACATTCTAAATTCATGAACTATTCATATAATTGACTTCTTCATAACCATCCTATACCTTCCTTATCATACTTTCGCATATCATTTTCATTTCCTTAACATGTCAACAACGGGTCAATACACATACTTCCTCAATCTGTAATCATTCATCCATTCATATGATCTGTTCCTAACGGATCTACCAGATTCATCTTATCTCTTAAGATTTCATTCTATTCATATATTATTTAACATTTAGTTCTTGTTTTGTTACCACACAAAACTACCATTTCATGGTCATATATACGTACTTTAACTTTAGTGTGAACATCCTTCTACTTTTCTACAGCTACTTGTACCCTACATACCTTTACGTTACCTTTAAATCATTTTGTCCCTTTCACATCACTATTGCTTTCACTTCATGCATTTCTTAATTTACATATATACATGTGTGTCATACTAGTTTATATCTATCCAGCATAAGTTAAACATCTTACTAACCTCTTTCATTTCACAAAGCGACGATCCGTAACCCCGATCGAACATCTTCTTCTCGAGTACTAGCCTTAACAACCCAGGTTTCATTCATCCTTATAATGAGCTTCCGCTCGTGTACATTCTTTCACCAATACGATTGGGTCCATCACATCAATAATTCTAACATTTTTTTTATCAACAAAATTAGCGATTAGCATATTTCATTTAAACATTCATTATACTAGGGGATTACCCACTTATAATCCTTCTACAATTTCCTACATCCAGGCTATAACATATCACACATTCCATTTCTTACATGTAATTCTTTCATTCTAGCTACTTATTTCGTCAACCTTCATTTGACTCTTCAAAGCTTAACTGACATTTCTTAATCATTGTATAAGTACTGAGGCACACGTCCGTACTTCTTTCCATTCATGCTTACATGCAAAAACATTCATTACATCATTTCGGTATTTCTTACCAAACTTACCATTCCAGCCCTTACTTAAGTTATGGTTCGGGTCACAGCCCGTCATCACTCTGACTTCTAAGAGTCATTTACTAACACGTCTAACACGTAGCTCATACCAAACTTCATCTATTATACTATCATCTTTTACTGTATACTTATTTCTTTGACCCGTTCGACTCAATCATGGTCAAACTGTCGGCATCTTCTTGTACGGATTAATTTCATCTTTGTATATTTTTAAATCTATCTCACGTATGCAGATGCATCATTCATGCTTTCTTATTCACTGAATCCGCCTTACAGATTCAAACGTTGCATTCATGCCTTTCATTACTTCTGCATTTTGAACCCTTCTCGTGGATTCAAACACCTTATCCATGCCTTTCATCCTTGAATCCGTCTTACGGATTCAAACATATCATCCATGCCCTTCATCCTTGAATCCGCCTTACGGATTCAAACATATCATTCATGCCTTTCATCCTTGAATCCGTCTTACGGATTCAAACATATCATTCATGCCTTTCATCCCTGAATCCGTCTCACGGATTCAAACATTGCATTCATACCCTTCATTTCCTGAATCCGTCTCACGGATTCAGACATATTATTCATATCTTGTTGATCCGCACTTAACCCCGGATTCAACATTCTTCATTCTTATCAGGCATGTTTTTCATTCTTACATAGTACTCTCAATTTCCCGAGAGTCTTACTTCCCATTTCACCCACACGCCAGCCTGCTACCCAACTCTACCGGACATACCTGTAACAATTATCATGACCTCACGAACGTCATATGTTTCTCGTGTACTGGCCAGGTACACCATCCACATAATAGTTTCGTGCCTTCGTGTAATTGTCACCTTACGTCCGTAGACTTAGGTTTCGGCGCGTGTATCATTTTCAGTACTTCATTACTATACTATCATTATCCTTCATTTAGAATTTTCCTTCCCTTAATGAGTTTTACTATTACATATACCCGCATATCGAATTTACGTACCTGGGTTCAAATTTGCCTTATTACCTCTTTGCCTGCCTTAATATTCATCTTAGACCGCATTCACAGATCATCCTCTTCCAACACTTCTGCTTACCTTGCACATACCAAACCGTCATGTTCTTACACGTATACATAAGTACATACTTATATTTGCCTTTACCTTTGGATCTTGATCGAGTCTTAGATTGTACGGGTTTCTTATCTCCAGAGCACACAAGTTTGAGTTCAAGTACTTACCTTCTCGTACTTGATTCCCTCAAACCAGGGCTCTGATACCAACTTGTAAGACCCTATTTTGTACGTGACAAAAGTCGCAGCGGAAACACGAACCATAAAATTTCTTTCATTATAAATACCTCAATTTATTTAAAATTTGACTTTAACATAGCTCTTTCTCCTAAATCCGTCATTCTCTTATTTACCGTTTGAAAACATAGCTTATGTTTACTACATTATATACAGCAACGTTCCCGTACAATCTCTCTAATGACTCGATCCTCGATCTCCAATCCTTGGATATCCTCATATCTGGTGCTACCTGCATTCACACATATAATTCATAACATTAGTACGCAATTGAAACATACAAAGTTTATTCTCGTTACTTCTCGTTACATTATACTCTTTACATCCCAGCTTTTTAATCCTGTCTTACGATCTGTGGTGAGACTTCCTCGCCATTCCTGCATCGCACTTATAACTCCAGGTACACGAACAAACATCGTAAACACTTATTCATACCGAAAGACTTACATACATACCCTACTTCATACATTTTATCTCTCTATATATATATATATATACATACGTACACACATATATACATACCTGCTTACATACATGCTCACACACGTACATAACCATCTACATACATACTTACATATACACACACATCTACATCATTATATACGTATCTATATGTACACATACCAACATCATTAAATACACTCATGACATTATACATATTTACATACATACAACCCTACGTGCATCATACCAAACTCACACATGCCTACTCTCATACATACCATCATATATCCGCTTATTCTTGCTCGCATACTTATAAACATACCCACGTAGATACATACATGCTTTCATACACTTAAATTCATAAAAAACGTAAGTTAAACTAGTCGTACGTAACTTAAAACGCGTTTAAGCGAGTTCCCAAGGCAAAACGAGGCACGAAAACAGTTTTCGGAGGAATATGACCCGTCGCGCGACGAGACGGGCCGTCGCGCTATGCTACCCCCCAAAAACGACAGAAACATTTCAGCTGATTGTTGCATATTTTCAGCACGATCCGCTTTTACGGAAACAAGCATAACTCTCTCATTTTTTATCCGTTTTACCCGATTCTTTTTCCTACATGTCCGTAATTAAATTCTCCATCTAATGGAACTAAAATCCAACATCCGACTTAACGAAATTTCAGACTTTTAACTCTTCGGCTTATTACCCTTTTACCATTTTTGACCCGTTCATGCATACTTCAACATAACTTGTTCATTTTACCATAACCCCTTATAAACATAATAATTTCAGTGTCGTCTATCATAAATTACTAAATTCTTGGATGTCTTACATCCTCTTAACACCTTATCGTTCATAAGCTTATTTTTGACCCGTTAAGGGTATTCGCGCATTAATTGGTCTACGACTAACCAAACCATAATCCCCACTTCCATACTTGTCCAAACATTACACTAATCGAATAACTTGTTTCTGAGCTACTTTTAAAATCGTTTGCCGCAAAATACCCATCAAGGTCATTTTGGTCAACTTTAATCCCCTCATTTACGACGAAGAACTTTAACACATATTTGACCTCAAACGTCATGTTTACTTAATTAAAACACTTTATTACTTAATCGTACTAAGAAGTGATTACAGAAATCACTTACCTTATGCGTCCGTGCTCGTATCCGATCCTTTGCCACCTCTTGACCCGTTAGCCTTTCACGCTTGAATCCGTCTTGACATGATTCCTATACTTTCATGTCACCCATCACATTCTCGTTAGTATACACAATTGTACACGTTAGCGATCATATCAACCACATATTTCACATTTGATTCATGTAATTCATCATGTAATCACGGATTACGCATATCAACATAACATGTACCATACAACTTCCTACAATCCTACCTTTACGACAACAGGTCAAATCATGTTACTTATACTTAGTTGACTTTCAGAAGTCAATTATTAACCATATTTAACTATCGACTTATCATCATATACTCGTAACATCATAATTGACCATACGGACAACACTATATACATTTTATCATACGCTTGATGTGTGTACCATCTTTTAAGCATAACGTACAACTAATTCATGCATAAATCTTCTAAGCTCATACATAACTCAACAAATCCTACTTCTAATCAACACATATCATTCACACATAAGCATTAAACATATCATCACCACATTTCTTCCAATTTAACTAACAAGAATCCATCACGCCCACAATAATACATCAATCTTTAAACAAAACTTTGACATAGGTGGTGATTCTAGTCATTACCTTTACCCAACTAACGGGTTTCACCTCTAAACATCAAATTAACATAAACCATTCATACCCCGTGTTCTACACGATGATTCTAACCCTTGTACATGATTAATTTCATAATAACTCACGGATTTGAACATAACCCACTTCACCCATGATCACAAATCTTAGATTTAAGACATACCTTATGATCCCCTCGTGATGGTGATCATTAATCCATGCTCGGTTATGGATTTACGCTTCATCTTGCCTTTCAATTTGAGTGAAAGGATGAAATTAGGGTTTGAGGCTCCATGGGAGCCTCCTGCTCCTTCTCGAACACACGCATGTGTGTGTGTGTTTGTGTGTGATAAGTTATTTAATAACTTAACTTTCATCTTTCCCACTTTAGCCCCTCGGGTTTGTTTCTAAAACATAACTAACACTACCTTCATCATTTAATACTTTTGACCATACCTTTAACTAGGTTAAATAGCCTAGTTATTTATTTCATGACGTGTCACATAAGGACACACGACAAATATTAACATTCAGATTTTGGGGCGTTACATAAAAATAGTTTTGCTAACCAACCCTATCAGATTAATAGGCCGATACTCTCCAAGCGCAACCGGATCAGATACTTTCGGAACTAACGTGATAAACGACGACCCGACACCTCGATTAATAATGCCCGTTTGAAAATTTTTTCGAAAATCTTCCCAAAATCATCCGCAAAAAATCTCTAGAAATGCTTAATAAATCGAAAATTAAAACCGTCAGATCCTGGTGCTTTATCATTACCACACTCAAAAACTGCATCCTTTATTTCTTTTTCTGAAAATGGTGCGATTAAACCCGCCACCTCTTCTTCGCCAATATTCTTCAAACCAAAGCATTCGAGGCCCGGTCGAACCTTCATATCTTCAACAAACTTGGTGCGAAAAAAACGAAGCACCTCTCGTTTAATTTCTACCGGTTTAGTTATCCACTTCCCATCCACCATAATCCCTGGAAGCGACTTAGAAATCCGTCTCTTGTTAATGACCCATGAAAAAACTGTGTGTTATCATCCCCTTCCTGAGCCCATTTCACACGAGCCCTTTATTTCAAATCTTTATATCTGTAATCTTCCAACTCCTTTAATTTTTTCTTTGACTCAACTAGAACCTATAACTCCTCTTCTGAAAGATCTCTATCCTCTAAAATAATTTCCAAGTCTTGAATATCCTTTCGCAAACTACCCTCTTCCTCAATTTCTACCTCTAACTTTTTAACTTTCCACTCCGTAATCGCTCTCCGAAGACATCTGAATTTCTGTAAAAGGACAATATCTGGCGCCCCTTCTCCATGAAAATCTTACAAAGTATTAGCAACCACCTCCTCGAAATATTCTCTTCCCAACCAAGAATTGAAGAAGCGAAACGGTTTCGGGCCAAACTTTCTGGAAACAATTTTTAATAAAAGAGGGCAGTGATCCGATTTGTCTTTAGATAAAACTTTGTACTCCGCCTCAGGCCACTCGTTCAAAAAACTCCAACACACAAAAATTCTATCAATCCGGTTCATCATCTCACCACATGAAAACGTGAATTTCCTTCCTTTAAGCACGAACTCATGTAACCCTGCGCTTTCAATAAACTCATTAAAATCACCAGACGATACCGCATTAAAATTAGAATTCCTTCTCTCCGCTCTGTTTCGAACACAATTGAAATCTCCACCAACCACCCAAATACCCTCCGCACCACCCACTATCCTCACCAATTCTGCCCATAAAACTTTTTTCGCCGAATTCTGTTGAGGAGCATACACATTGAGAAAGTTGAACCTCTCCCCACTCCCTTTACAAACTCCAGACACCAACAAAAAGTTCCTATCTTTCACCATCGAGGTACACGAAAACATTTTCGGATCCCACAAGGACAATAAGCCACCCGATCGGCCATTAGCTTCAACCCAAGCGTTACAATACTCTCCTACCCCCCAGAAAGAATCCATATTAAAATCATCCAACGAAGCGCTTTGAGTTTCTTGTATCATGATAAAGCTAACCTCATTTTGAATACGTAACTTCCTAACCAAGTCACTTTTCCCTTGCTTCCCTACCCCTCTAATATTTAAGGATAGCACATTCATTTCATCACCTTTTGAACACCTTCATTTTCGATGACCTTATGGATAGAAACTTCAAAATCTTCTATATTGTTAGCTCCCAAAGCAACCCCGAGCTGAACCGTCTCGGATACTTCAAAGCGTCGGTTCTTCTCCATATGACTTACAGACACATTACATATCTCCTGCGTCTTTGGTACCACAGTATCAGGGGTAACCACCATGTCCGAACCATCCACAATTTCAGGGTTAATCACCTTGTCCGCACCATCCACAAACACCTCTCTGTTTAAATCGGGGGTTATAAAATCTTCTACAATCTCTTCCGGATTATTACCTACTCCCACACCCATTCGGCCCCCATTTAAGGCCACTATGAACCGGTCTAAATAAAAAGGGTCGTTTTTATCTCTGGGTCGTTTCCTGGGCCGCTCTACTGAACTCGGAGACTTAGATACCCGTATACCTTGCTTCTTCTTTGAGTATCTCTTCCGACTTGTCTTACCAAAAGAATCGATCATATTATCAAAACCACCATTATTGCAAACATTATCATTTGCGGTAACATTGTCTACTCGATCACCATTATTCTCGGCATTACAAAAATTACAGCCATTATCGCTACCTTCGATGTTCTCTCCATCTCCTTCCGAGTCATCCAATCTCACCTCCTCCACCGGTGTCGGTTCCATCCCATCATTATGTTCATCAAAATATTCAATACAGTCCTGTATCCAGTCACCCATTTCCTCCTCTATACGAACGTCAAAGTGTCTTCATTTCCACTTAATTTACCTTTCCGAGTTTACCTTAAATATCTTTTAATTATCTCTTCCTTTAATGATTGTGAAAATTTTATTGTCGTGGTATAATTATTTCATGAATTAACATATCCAACCATGTATAAATAAATTAATAACAACCCAAGCCTCTGGTTGATATAATGAACAATAACCAAACATGTCTAAATTGATACAAAATAACTCTTTATTATGTTACCTCCCACATAGTCCAAGATTTGTATCTTCTCCTCTGGTTTGCCTTCGTCTTCAGTCTTCATAATCTAATCTTTGTTTGCTTTACATTTTTTTAATTTGTTCAGTTTTGTTTGAGCCAATGAACAATAACCAAACAGGTCTAAATTGATACAAAATAACTCTTTATTATGTTAGCTCCCACATAGTCCAAGATCTGTATCTACTCCTCTGGTTTGCCTTCGTCTTAGGTCTTCATAATCTAATCTTTATTTGCTTTACATTTTTTTTAATAAAACAACTTTTACATGGGTTCTAAATAACCAGTAAAAAAGAACATATTGAATGACAACTAAAACAACAAATCAAACATAAACATCACACCGTTCTAGGGCTCCTATTATTATACATCAAAATCATCATCATAAACGATAAAGGCTCCATCTTTTGTTAATTAAAAGTTTTGACAAATAAAATATAAACCAATTTCAAATAATAACATTTAAACGAATGTAAAAGTGGCTCTGATACCATTATTAGGAATTAGTGTACAATTTAAAATTTTAACAAAAGCTGATTTGATGATTTGTTAATATCACATATTCGAGTAGCGAAAGCGTGTATACATAATATTAAATCAGAATTAAATCTCATTAGTGCTCCAACTACACTTCGTTTAAACATTTATATATCATATGGTGTTTAGGTTTATACCTTAGACGAAAAAACGAAGAACACAAACAATGGATCAGACAAACGTCACACTAGTTAACAACTTCAAGAACCCGCAAATCACCCGAAATAACTCCTGACACGGAAATCGAAAACTGGACAACGTGTGGAACGTGTGACCAACGATGGGGCCAACGGCGGCTTGAGGCGGTGGCAGCGCCAATGCAAACCGGGGAAACGCGGACCAGGGTGGCATGGAGTGGGTGGCCGAAATGTTACGCTAGTTGACAACTTCAGGAACCCACAAATCACCCAAACCAACTCTTGACACAGAAATCGAAACTGGACAGCACGTGGAACGTGTGACCGACGACGGGGCTAACTGTAACGCCATGTTTCTTCGTACTTTCCATAATTAGAAAGCAATATTCGTATTTCTATTTTTGGAAGTCTTGTATTCTTGTAATCGTCTTTTCTTTGTAATCATTGTAAAATCCGAGACTTGGATCATAAATAAAATTCGTATTTCTTTAAATTCATGTTCTACATATTTCATACATGTTATACTTTATTCGTAAATCATGCGAAAACGTGTTAAACTTACAAATACTTGACATACGTGCTCAATTCATGAAAATACGATACTTATTCTCGACATCCATACTCATTCAAACTTGTTTAATATTTATTTTATGCTTTAACTTCATAATATACCTTCACACACGGTCCTTTATGCTTAAAACACCTTAAAACGCTTAAATGTGAAACTATAAGGGCCAAAATTGTTAAAAATAAAAAAAGTCACCAATCTGGGGTGGCACGCGGCCCGCGAGCGAAACTCCTATCAGGCTAGCGCCCCGCCAGGTAGTCTGATCCACAGAATCCCTTAACAGCTTCGATTATTGGTCGATTTTTAGTTAGTTTAAGTGTGTTTCTTCCATTAAATGCCCAACTAACCAACCCTAATCATTCCCTATAATACCCGACCCATTCCCACACATTTTCCACTTTGCAAACTCATCTTTTCTACTCTCAAACACTCTAAAATCAGCTGGAAAATCAGTAGCAAGGCAGAATTGTTACAAGTTGCAAAAGTGAGCATAACTTCACTTATACTTCATCTTTTTTATTCATTATTTCTTCTTAGCACTTGGAACAACCTCAGGTATGTTTCCACAGGTTTTCCATGGAAAACCAAGGCTGGAACATCAACCAAATAGGGTTAAAAGTCCAAGAAAGTTTCTGTTTTGTACAAACACTTTGATAAACATACTTTAACTTGTGATTTATTCATACATTCCTATGTCCTTATGCCACTAATCAAGACTATGATTATGTGTGCTTAAAAACAAAGTTGTAACATGTAAATCCAGAGGTTTTAAGCCTCAAAACTTTCTGTTTTTTTAAAGGGTTTTAACCTACAAGTGATGAACAAGTCTTGAACTTGAAAATGTGTGATTATTTGGATAGCTTGGGCTATCCTACTTACAAATCCACACATCACTTGATGTTTTCCTTATTAGCTAGTGTGTATTTCATTTCCATAATAATAATAATCCATTCATGACCATCCTTGTTGTCTCATGGCAACTTGTGCATTGGTGAATACAAAAGAGGTTCCAAAATGGAAAATTTATCTTCCTACCTCATGCATGACTTCTATGATAATCTTGTTATACTTAATGGACTAAAACATATATTATATACTATATAGAATATATAAACCCATAGTAACCGAACCTTTGATGATGACCTAATGGTTATTTATCAAAATACTAAGTTACACCATCTAAGAACTTGATTCTCGTTACGTTTCTAAAGGATACTCTAACCCATGAAAACATTCAAACCCCTATGGGTTTCATAGTGTCAAAAACAAGTATTATATGTTAGATGGTTATTTTCTCATATGTTTACTTTCCATGTACTTTTCATTCCAAATTCCTAATCCTCCGTTATCACCCAAAACTCACACACCTACGTTTCCTCGTGTAAAAGGACTTGGTGTTTCATCCTCCAACAACCAACAACTCCTCGTGGATTAACAAGTGAAAGCTTGCAAAACCGTGAGTATACTTGAATCCCCCTTTTCGTTTACCACCGTTGGGGTGTAACATGTTAAACTATGAAAACTTACACTTATACATGTTTCTAGAATGCACAAACATTCCTTATACATGCATGCATACTTGATACTTGATACTTAAAATTTTGGATTATACGTTTTGTGTTAGACTTATCATTAACTTCGTACGAGCCTATCCTTGACATATATAGCGCTATAGGATTAACGCACCGCTTGTGAACGTTGGGTTATGTTTAGAGCTTATTGCGTTTTATCTTGGTTTGATTAGTTAGACACATGCCAGTTTATTGTTTATTTTGTTTCGACTAGCTTGCCATGTGGAATTGTTTAAAACTTATCTTTTTATGCTATGTATGAAAACTTGTATACTCGCCTTTGCTTTTTCATTGAACTTTATTTTAAACATGTTACAGGTTGATGATGACGATCGTATGAAATCTAGTAGGGATGACTAGAAACACGCTCGAGAAATTGCTAGATTTGAATATTTATGTTATGTCGAACTCATTGTATTTGTCTTTTATTTGTCTTAATTTGAATTCCATGTACTGTAATGACAATTTGAGTTATGGAATGAAGACGGTTTTTGATTTAATTATTGTTACAATTAGCATTATGTGTGATAAGCAATCTTTCTTCGTCCCACTCCGATGATTCAGCCACTGGTTGGGGTGTGACAGATTGGTATCAGAGCCATAACTATAGGGTACCTCTTAGTCTATAGTAGGTACCTCTTTTTGACCATTCTTGTTTCATGCTTAAAATGTTATTCTTCCTACTTTACTTCTTTCTCTTCTTTTTGGTCTTAATACTTACATTATGTCTTTCCTAAGACATTTTAAACAATACACTTGAAGACTTGAAGACACTCGTAATACAAACGAGATGAGTTTATCAAAATAGGCGTGAAACCCACAATTTGGTAAACGACTCTCATTCCGCTTATACTTTATTTTGCATGAAATTACGCCATTAAGTTAGGATCGAAATCCACATCTTAATGGTAAATTTCCAATTCAAACTCTAGTAGACCCTCGTCAAAGTGTCGAAATTATATTTTGACCGACGAGTACCAACCACACTAGGGTACGAAATCGTCAAGTTAGGGGTGAAACCAGCATCTTGTCGATTAAGTCCCATTCCTCGATTTTCAATCCTGCCAAAGTTTCGATTGTTTCAATCGATTAGGGACGTGTAGTAACTGGAAGGGTAAGATACCGTTAATCGCTTCTTGACGAGAGTATCTTACCTATAGGCCAAAGCACGTTTTTCTAATTTGAAAGGACTTTGGATTCGCTTTGGAATAGTCGACGTTCTCAGCCTGAAACAATCCAATGTTTTATGAGCCTATCTTTTATGTTAATGTGACAACTGGCACAAAACTGGTAATTTTCGTACAATTTAATTAATACTTGATAACTGCAATTATGTGCTTAAATGTCAACATTGTCTGATTACATGCCATACTTGTGAATTCATGCACGTTTTATACTACAAATATTGCTTTATGCATTAATGATAGCGTTGCGTCAGAAATACTAGTAAACTCACCGGTAAGACACATTGTGTCAACAATTCTACAGAAAGCAGTCAGACAATAGAATTGGGGCCTAGGAGTAGGTCCAAAGTCTAAAATACATTGAAACCTAAGAGTATATACAAGGGTTAACATATAGACTTTCCGGAAGCTAAAATACGCACTGAAAAGCACCCGAAACACACTTTAAATGCTGAATTTCATAAATTTCAGCAAAATTCATCATTTTATTGAGTTAGTAACATGTAAAAATATGACTAATTAGTCCTGAATGCTTTCCTAAGTGTCAGGAATTAAAAGCGTCACAAAAGGGTACTTAAAGGACACAAAACGGTGCAATTTAGCACTTTAACGAAACGGTATCTAATCGAACAACCGGACATTAACTGGAACATCAAAATATTACTAGAAGCATTGTTTTAATGTTTCTGAGCTAGTTATGATTCCCGAACACCCTAACACACTATATAACACATCATACACATAAGCACTAACTAAAACACTTAACTTCCAACTATATAATCTAACTTACCATTCAAACTTACACTTTACCCCCCCCCCCCCCCTTAAAAGTGGACGGTCATGGGTGACCCCACCATAGATCTCCTTTGATCTTGTATGATGTTGCTTGGATTCATTTAGATTGCATATGATATTACTAAAATATTCTATGATCTTGTAAGATTCACTAGGAGATATTGTCTTGAACTATAAGTATAACCATTCTCACTTCATCTTCATCACACCATCAACCTTCTCCTCTCCTCCCCACTTTCGGCCGATCCTAGCTCACCACACCACCACCACTTTCATCCATTATTCAAGCATTCCAAGTTAGTCACAAGGTGCAAGAAGGTGTTTAAGGAGGTTTAGAGCTTGTGGATCTTGAAGGACCTTCTTCCTTTGCTTTTATCCAACCCATTTATCATCTTCAACAACAAGTGTTCTTCCCTAGCCTTATGCTAGTTGTAAGACTCTCATAACCCTTTGTTATTTCATATTTAGTTGGTTAAAAGATGATGAACACAAAAGAACATGATCATGATACTTTAACATAAGCTTAAATACATAAGAATACATGTAAATGATGATGAGTTGCTTCTTGATGAATGATGATTTGTGTTAGTGATGTTAGACATCATAAGAAACCTACTAGATTGTGATTAAACACATGATCTAGTAAGTTAAAGTGGTGATCTTGTGAAAGACCAAGATCATCATGCTCTATGTCTTCATGAACTTGAATGATGAAAATTGTTTTCATATGCAAAGATGATTTAAACAAAATACAAATCTTGTAAATAGATAATTACAAAAAATAATTTTCTCAAGAAACCAAGTTTATTTATAAGATTTACAAAGTCATGGTTTCTAAGTAAACTAATCATATTTTTAGTGTTTAAACAAGACTAGAAACATGTTTGTAACAAGAAAAATACAAGAGAAATATTTTTAGAAAAATCATCTTACAAGTTGTAAATGACCAAATCTTTTAATAATGTGATTTACAAACAAATAAATATGTTTTAAAGGGTAACTAAACCTACTAAATAACATGGTAAGTTGCTACAAGTTTTTACAAAAACTTCAAGTTCATGATGTAGTGTAATTTACATAATCTTGGCTTATGGTAAAGTCTTGATTGTGTTGTTGATGTTTGATGATGATTTAAAAGAAAATAAACACATGTTTTGAAAACATGGGAAACCTCTATTTTTAGGGGAAACTATGTCAAAATTTCTATAGAATTTTGACACTTAGAAAAATATAAGTTTTGGTGAAACTTATTCCCTAAAAATATTTACCAAGGTTTCCCTAATTTTTATGTAAACTTCAAGTTAAGAAATGATGATTTCTTCAAGATAAAAGTTGATATTAAGTATGTATATTTTTGAGGAAAATATATATATTTATTGATCACCAAATTTTGTGCTAAGTGTATGTAATATGTATTATATGTGATAGTGTATTAGGACTTGAAAATACACTAAATACTCCTAAGGAGTGAAAATACAAAATACACATACAACATGCTTAGACAAATACAAGAAAATATATTTATAAAAATATATTACTTGATAGATTATGTAACTTGGACAAGTTACGAACTGAAAATGTCTTTTGGACAAAATACATAACTCGGGTGAAAGAAAAATACAAGATACTTATATTTATTTTTGAGAAAATAATATAAGTAAGATACATAGTTAAAAATATAAGTTATTTTTAACAACAAAGAACAAATACATAAAAGATGGTGACTTGTACTTGTGCGATACGTGACTAACGTTAATAAAACACGTATAGGTCACGACGCTATATAAGCAAATCCGGTGAAGTTTACGGCGCAAGAAACGCAAAGTTGTGAGTTTATGCTTCCCCTTTTCTTTTGACTGTTTTCAGTTTTATAACTTCGGGGGTGAAGTACATGTTACTAAATGTTTACAGAAAAGTGAGTTCATGTCCTCACTTTTAATCTTTTACATACTTTTTAAACTTGGGGAAAATACATGTGTTATGGTATGATGGATACAAAAACTAAGGAATGATACTTTAGATCATGTCACGAATAGGGTACAAGAAGAACCATTAATCGTGTACATACTAAGACCGCAGAACAAAAGGTTAAATCTAATGGGTTTTCGGGCAGCCACACTCTTGGTGATAACTAGTACCAAGTAGTGCTTTTGTGTCTCAGTCGTGAATCGACAACTAGAAAAATGCCTATGGTTTGGATGCTTCCTATGTCGTGTCACATGTTAATGGCCTTGCAAACCATTAGCGATCTCGATTTCCTTATATTTACAGAAATACTTGATATATACAAATTACATACCATGTTTTCATACAAAGTATACAAACGTTCAATACAAAAACTGCATGAATTCACACCAACAATATGTTGACGATTTTCCAAAAACTCACATGTATTTCAGGTAACTAAAGTGGATGTGCGCGCGGTCATGCTCTTGCTCTTGGATGTTGTTTATGTTGTTAGCTATGTGTGTCAAGACTCGAATGTCGTTTTGCTGGGTTTGGTTGCTATGTCCCACTCCGTGTGGTGATATAAGGACCCAAACCTTTATGTTTGTCTTTAAATAAAGTTGTAAACTTTTCAAACAATATGCTGTCTTGTGATGTAAACACTTAACCTACGTTTTCATTTATGTAATGTTTGGCATTTGGAGTTATTTTTACGAGCATGTAGTATGTTTACCAATCGTATGCAATGAAAACCTTTCATGATCACACCTCGTGCTTCCGCCTTAGAAAGGGGTGTGACAGTTAATTCATTTTATATGTGTGTTTTTATACTTGTTACCTCATTCATTTCAAAACCGTTACACGATTCGCACCTCTCTCGCAATCAAGAACAATAACAATTCTCGTGAACCAACTAAATTTATACTCTTTATACGCATTCTTACGTGATTATACTTGTGAATACATGTTGAAAACTTACGCTTTGTGTGAATTATACGTGATACATGAATACTTACATGCTTATACATGCAAAACCTTATTTTGAATTATGATCAAGTCTCATCCTTTCCTTTTCTTTCGAACTTCTAGATGGCATCTTCAAGCTCATCCGAAAAGCCCAAGTCCAAGAAGGGTTCCCGCACTGGTTCCATCTCCAAGGAAGAACTCGTAGGTCTCATCGCAGAGCAAATGGCTGACCAGATGGCCCGAGTTATACCTGACATAGTTAGCAGAATCCAAACCAACTCGGATTCGCCCCACGGTTCTGTTTATTCCAAAGTGGAAAAGCCTAAGACACCATTCCTTTTTAAGCAATTCATGGCCTGTAAACCTCTGGAGTTTACTGGCAAGGATGGTGCCACCGTGTAACATGTTAAACTATGAAAACTTACACTTATACATGTTTTTAGAATGCACAAACATTCCTTATACATGCATGCATACTTGATACTTTACTTTAAATTTGGGATTATACGTTTTGTGTTAGACTTATCATTAACTTCGTACGAGCCTATCCTTGACATATATAGCGCTATATGATTAACGCACCGCCTGTGAACGTTGGATTATGTTAAGAGCTTATTGCGTTTTATCTTGGTTTGATAAGTTAGACACATGCTAGTTTATTGTTTATCTTGTTTCAACTAGCTTGCCATGTGGAATTGTTTAAAATTATCTTTTTATGCTATGTATGAAAACCTGTATACTCGCCTTTACTTTTGCATTAAACTTTATTTCAAACATGTTACAGGTTGATGATGACGATCGTATGAAATCTAGTAGGGATGACCAGAAACACGCTCGAGAAATTGCTAGATTTGAATATTTATGTTATGTCGAACTCATTATATTTGTCTTTTATTTGTCTTAATTTGAATTCCATGTATTGTAATGACAATTTGAGTTATGGAATGAAAACGGTTTTTGATTTAATTATTGTCACAATTAGCATTATGTGTGATGAGCAATCTTTCTTTGTCCCACTCCGATGATTCCGCCATTGGTTGGGGTGTGACACCAACGTCGACTTTGCGGCGGTGGCAGCGCCGATGCAAACCGGGGTAACGCGGACCAGGGCGGAATAGAGCTAGTGGCCGACAGGCAGTAGGTGGTCGACGGTGCTGGTGGGTCGGCACTTAGTTGCTTGGTTGACTGGAGGTGGCAATGGACAAAGGTGGTGGCGTGTGATTCCTAACTCATGAATTGAAAACAAGAAAATGATGAACAATCTGAAAATATTCGGCACAGGCTTTTATCAACTTTTTTCTCCGAAAGAGTACATGTGAATAACCAACATGCAAAGAGCTTAAATAACCCAAAGAAGACCGAAATAATTGGACAAGCCTATGACCCGACTAACTCAACAAACTGGCCAGCGACCTTATTTTGAATATAAAAACAGCTTCAAGGAACTGGTCTTGCATGGTACTTGGAAGTTTGAATTAATAAATAATATAAACTTACAAGTTTTTCAATCTGATATTTCCCCTTTAGTGAGAGCCGGTTTTTTTAACTCATTTCCGTGTTTGAGTTTGAAGGTAAGATATTATAACTAATATGTATGCATTCACTACCGTTTACCTCAAGGTTTGTGATAGGTAAAAGGTTTTGGTGCTGAGAGGGGGCTTTGACTGTGGCTGTGAATCGGTGATGGTGGATACAGCCGTAGGAGGTTGGAGCATAGGAAAGAGAATGTTAGGTGATGAATTTTGTTTTGGTAGGATGTTTTAGTTTCAGTAAAAATTTGTTTTCGTCCCTGAGGTTTGTCCTTTTTAACTAGTATAGTCCAAAAAACTAATTTATAACAAATCTAGCCTTGAGGTTTTCATTTTTTAACATTTTTCATCCAAATAGCTAAATTGGTTTGTTATTTTTGTGTTAATTGACTAGAATGCCCTCAGGGACTAAAATAGAAGATAATTCTTATATATAAAAATATTATGTAAATTTAAAATTGTTTAATATTTAATATGATATATATTTAAAAAATATTACGCTTAAGGTAAAATAGTTACACAATATATATATGTAAATACGCACAATAATTACGTGCTAGTAAAAAAATAATTACGTATAAAAATTATGCAATTTATAAAAATATAATTTTTGTATTGTATTGTCATGGTTTATTTCCTTGGGATTGTTTTAGTTCATATATGGTATGTTATTTATTATTGTGTGTGTGTGTATATATATATGTGTAATTTATCTGTTACTGTTTTTCTTAGTACGTCTTTTTAGAGAATAATTTATTTAAACTTTGTATTAAATTTATATAAATATAATTATATATAATGTTTTTATATATAAGAATTTTAAACATTAAACATTAAACATTATTTTGATAATATATATAATATACATATATATATACATACATATTTATATGTTATAAGCGTTAATCATTAAAAAATTTAAATACATATAATAATTTTATATATAAGAATTAACTTCCATTCTAGTTCCTAACAATTAAAGTAAATTATATTTTTATAAGTTGCGTAATTTTTATACGTAGCGCGGAATTATTGTGCGTAATTACATATATATGTAGTGTAACTATTTTGCCTTAAGCATAATATTATATATATATATATATATATATATATATATATATATATATAATGTAAGTATCTATAGAAAACCCACTTTAATTTAGAAAACCCAGGAAACTCAAAGCTCCCGGTGTTTTTTTTTTTTTTTTTGAAAAAAAATACACATGTTATATACATGTTTTTAAGGGGTTTGGGCAAAAAAATTAAAAAAAGCGCCGAGTAGATATTTAAAAAAAAATAAACAAGTTTTGGTGTAACACATGTTACGAATATGTCAGATGAATGTAACATGTGTTACACCAAAGCTTGTTTTTTTTTTTTTAAATATCTACTCGGCGCTTTTTTGAATTTTTTTGCCCAAAACCCTTAAAAACATGTATATAACATGTATAAATTTTTTCAAAAAAAAAACATCGGGAGCTTTGAGTTTCCCGGGTTTTCTAAATTAAAGTGGGTTTTCTAAACATCCTTCCCATATATATATATATATATATAGTGGAGAGTTCAAATGAAAAGAATTAAAAATTAAGAATAAAGGATACAAATGTAATTTAAAAAAATCATTTAATGAGTCTATTATTTATGTGTGCTATTTAAATTAATGAACTCTAATCCTTTAATTAGCCTATCTTATAAAATAGTTGTGCACCTTACACAATAAAAACAATCATGCACATGATTATGTTCCCTACACCATTATAACAATATTTTGTTGTAGGACACAGAATCTGTAGGACTCAAACACTTTTAAATAATTTTGCAACTTATTATAAAATATGTGTAGGATACAAAATTTTTAAATAATTTTGTCACTTCTAATAAAATTTGTGTAGGAGCCAATACATTAATGATGGTAAAGGAGGAATTTATGGTTGCATTAATAAGACTTGAGTAACTCTTTAAACTATGGTTGCATCAAAATATTCTACATCAAAATGTCTATACTACCCTTAGTAATTAAAGCATTAATTAAAAGTTGACAAAAATGATATCTTGATTCACAACCATTGATCAAAAAAATATAGAGTCTAGATTAATTCATTTTTTCTTCTTTTAAGAAGATTTTTCTCAAATGAACCTCCCCCTATATATATATATATATATATATATATATATATATATATATATATATTAAACATTAAACAATTTTAAATATACATAATATTTTTATATATAAGAATTATCTTCTATTTTAGTCCCTGAGGGCATTCTGGTCAATTAACCCAAAAATAAGAAACCAACTTAACTATTTGGATGAAAAGCGTTAAAAATGCAAACTTCAGGGCTAGATTTGTTATAAATTGGATTTTTGGACTATATTAGTTAAAAGGGACAAACCTCAGGAACGAAGACGGATATTTACTCTTTTAGTTTTGATATGAAACTGTAAGTAATCCTTTTTAGGAAATGAAGTTTATATTGGTAGTATTGCTGTTGATTGTTGGTGGTGGTAGTGACTAAAACGTTGTGTCTCATCCCGATTATTCATGACATTTATAATACACACAATCTCGGTTAATCCAAAGACCCTATGAATATAATTCAGCCTTGAAAGTATTTGATGGAATATAGAACATTGTGTGCTAGATTGTATTTAGGTTTCGGTTTATTGTTTTAAAACGATTAAACATGTTTGTTATTTATTTGTTATTTAAAAAATGTTCCCTTTTTTATAATCTATTTTTAATTAAACCTTAAAAAATGTATAATCATTCATCGTTTAATAAAATGTGGTATATAAATTTTCTAAAAACCACCCGTGTTTTCACACGAGTTTTACATATATTAAAGAACATCATATTAGGTACATAGACATTTTCTTTGGTTTTTTTAGCCACTTTTTTTTTTACTTTTTTTACCACTAATATTGTACTAAGTTAACATGTTTGATATGTGTACTATATTAATAAATGTCACAAAATAAGAATATACTTTTATTCTTAAATTGATATAGTATGAATTTTGTTGTGATCATTATTATCGGTGGATAATGGTTAAAAATAAAAAAAATATTAATTTATTAGGCTTTTACGTTCTCCATATTAATTTTTTTACACTTCTGTTTCTTAGGCTGGAGGGTGTGGGGGCTAGGGGTGTTCAAAAAAATCCGAATCCGAAACCGAATCCGAAATATACGAAAACCCGTATCCGAAATATCCGAAATTTCGGATATCCGAAAATCGGATAATCCAAAAATTCGGGTTCAGATTCGGATGTTAGTTTTACAGATTTTCGGATACTCGGATTATCCGAATCCGAAATCTTAAAAAATAATAAAAACAGATATATTTTAATATATCATAATATATATCACAATTTTCTTTGTTCAGTAAGTAAATACACCACGCGCATTCAGTCATTCACACTTAGAGAAACTAGGGTTTCTCTTTGGATCTCAAACTTCAGCGCCGCTCAGCTCCCTCTTCCGGTCTTCCCTGCGACATCGACCCTCTCCGATCCGGCGTCCTCTCCCTCGTCATCTGTCTCGGTGTCTCCGGTGACAAAAGGTTTGGTTTTCTCATCTATAAATCCTGTATCTAACTGTTAATTTTCGGATGTTAAGGTTCGATTTTCTCATCTAGATCGTTTGAGATGTGTATCTAACCTCTACATGGTAATCGATTTGTAGATACTTGGATATTGTTTGCTTTTTGAGTTCACATCTTCATCAGATCTTCAAAAGGTAATAGCTTTAACAATTTAAATTGTTATTCATCAGCTTAAGCTTTAGATATTGGATGTTAGTTTTCATTAATGTATTAGATCTACTGATTTTTTTTCCAAATTTGATTGTTGAATTGTTGTTATGTGTTTTCTTGTACAGTTACCTCTTCCAATGGAGAATCTTAATGAATCTAATTCAGATTGTGAGTTAGTTTTTGAAAATGAGGTGGTTTCAAAGAAGAAACAAAAACCGAAAAAAGATGGAAACCCCCCATGTCCACCCACGGCTGTAAGTGACACTCCTTCAGTCCGTTTGTTGAAAAAATGATCTTCTTGGTGGCAGCATTATACTGATTCTGATGTCCCCGACAAGGCGGAGTGTATTTATTGTCATAAACTAATTGGTTGTTCGTCAAAAGGAGGTACTACTCCCCTAAGAAATCACATTAATGCTTGCAAAGATTATCCGCCAAATATAGGTAAAAAACAAAAGCTACTTGATCTTGAGTCTAAAACACATGTTAGTGATGATGGTTCTGTTGAAACCGTAACAGTTCCTAAGTTGTGGGAGTTCAATCAAGAAGTGATTAGGAAAGCTTTAGTAAAAATGTTGATTGTTGATGAATTGCCATTTTCTTTTGTTGAGCGGGCGGGTTTTCGGGAATTTTGTAAGGTTATTAATCCTCATTTTATTGTACATTTACGTGCTACTGCAACGAGAGATTATTATGGGTACTTTATTGAGGAAAGAAGGCAGTTAGTAAATATTTTTAAGAATACGTCAACTAGAGGGTGTTTAACCACCGATACTTGGACTTCGGGGCAAAATTTATCTTATATGTGTTTGACTGCCCATTTCATAGATGACGATTGGAAATTACATAAGAGAATTTTAAATTTTTGTCCAATTGTTGGTCATTCGGGGGTTCTAATAGGGAGAGCAGTTGAAAAATGTTTGACTGAATGGGGTTTGAAAAATGTTTTGACTGTGACGGTAGATAATGCTAGCTCCAATGATATAGCTATTCAACATTTACAAAAAGTTTTTAATCATTAGGAATGTGGTGTCTTGAAGGGGGGGTTTTTGCATATGAGATGTGCAGCTCATATTTTAAACCTAGTTGTTAAAGATGGGCTTACTACTTTAAGTTTACCGATCAAGAAAATTCGTGCTTTGGTAAAATATGTTAGGTCTTCACCTGCTAGACTTCAAAAATTTCTAGTTTGTGTTGAAGAAGAGAAAATAGAAAGCAAGAGTTTGGTGTGTTTGGATGTTGAGACTAGATGGAACTCCACGTATCTAATGTTAGAATCTGCTATTAAGTTCAAAAAAGCATTTTCTAACTTGCTATTAAAGGATTCTGGTTGTGAAAAAGAGATTAGGAAGTGTGTGGGTAGTTTAATGCACGAGGATGATTGGATTAATGTTACTAGCTTGTTACCATTCTTGAAAATATTTTATGAAGCTACACTAAGATTTTCAGGTTCCCGCTATGTGACCTCCAATGCTTATGTACATGAAATATTTGGAATTGGCACCGTGTGATTGATAGTTACACCATGCATGATGATAATTCAATCAGCTCAATGGCGCTTAATATGAAACAAAAGTACATGAAGTATTGGGGGAATGTTCTTAAGCTTAATCAGTTTTTGTTTATTGTCGTGGTTCTTGACCCAAGAAGAAAATGGCAATATGTTGAATGGCTTGTTAAAGAAAAGTTTGTTAACACAATTCTCACCAAGGCTCTAAAGTTGAACATGCAGTCTTTGTTTGAGCTTTATGAGAATTCTATGCCAAAAAAAAGAAGGGTAACGAAGTGTCATCATCTACAACTTCTGACACTAGTATGGCATGGAGTGATGATCAATCAACAATGGACATTGATGCAATTATGTCCAAGCGGTTTGAAATGTCAATGGGGAGTTCGGAAGCATCTATGAGAAAATCCGAGTTAGAAAAATATCTCGGAGAAGATCGGGAACCTATGGACTCACGGTTCGACATATTAAAATGGTGGAAAGTTCAACAATGTCGATATCCCATTCTTGCTCGGATGGCTAGAGATATTCTTGCAATTCCAGTTTCTACGGTTGCCTCCGAATCGGCTTTTAGCACCGGGGGGCGAGTGCTTGATAGTTTCCGAACATCCTTAACCCTAAGAATGGTGGAAGCTTTGGTTTGTGCACAAGATTGGTTGCGTGCTTCTAACAATCCAATAACGATTGAAGATACTATTTTTGATATCGAGAAATTAGAAGAAGGTTATAATATATAATAAGTTATTATTTGCTTTTTTGTATGTATGCATTCTTAATTACTGTGTTTTTTTTTTTTTTTGTTCTATTATATTGTAGATATGAAGGAGTTAACACTGGAGTAACCCACCATAGTCATTGATGAAACTGTTGACGAAACGATCGAGCCGGCTGAACTGGCTGAGCCAGTTTAAGGTATTTTTATTTCTATTAAGTTGTGGCTGATGTTCATCCTTGTGTTTTAAAATATGGCTGATGTTTACCAATATTGAAGGCATAATTTTCCAGCAATTTTGAAGGCTGATGTGTATTGTCCATCCATTTGTTTGATATATTATATATTATGTTGTTGCAGGTTTACAAGGGATGATGTCCAGTCCAATGTTTCTTGTATTTTGGCTTACCAATATGGTTATATTTTAAATATATTTCACTTATATAAAAATGTATTATTGATATATTGTATATATAGATAATATATGTTACGTTATCGCAGGTTTACATGGGACGAATAGTAGATGTTTACAAGTGCTTGTGGCTGGATTTTATGGTTTTTATTATAAGAACTTTTGGAACTTATGTCTTGTTTTGAATGTTTAGTTGTGTAAGACTTTGGATTGTTTTGAATATTTTGTGGTGGTTTGAAACTTTGAACTTTTAAGCTTGAATTTTATTATCAATTTTTTAGTTTTGCTCTAGTTAGAAAACAATTTTTCTATTTTTTTTTTTCAAGTTCGGATATCCATTTAGACATCCGAACCCAAATCCGAACTTTCGGATATCCGAGAAAATCGGATATCCGAAAGTTCGGATTCGGGTTCGGATGTCAATTTTCACTATCCGAAATTTTCGGATATCCGAAAATCGGATTATCCGATCTTGAACACCCCTAGTGGGAGCGCCACCAACCCAGCTGGCCACCCATAGCGCCCCACGGCGCCATCGTCCCACACCCCCGGCGCTATGACGGGGCGCCATTGAATCATCGCCAAGATGGTAACGAGCTTCATTGCGCTTGGACCGAGGAACATTAACTTTTTTGACCGTTGAAAACGGTCATAATTTAAAAAAAAAATTACTTTTTATTTTAGTTATAAATTAACACTATAAATACCCACTATTCTTTAACATTTTCACATCATTCCTATCACTTTCTACCTCACTTTTTATACAATTCTCTTCATATTTTAAAAAACTTCCCTACAATGTTTCCCAACAACCCATGGGACCCGACCAATCCGTTTTGGCAAAATATGCAAAACAACGAACAAGAGGACCGCTATCACCGAGACCCGCGTACGGGTGAGGTTGGATATTATCCAATGCCACCAACTTCTCCTCATCCCACCACTCAACCGATGCCCCCATATTTCGAGTATTATTCTCAACCCCCAAGGGATGTGTCACATCTACCAGAGGAGGACCGAGTTATTTTGGAGGCTCGGAAGGCACAAATTCGGGCCAAATATATGTATTTTTTTTTTAAGTATGTTGTCTTTTTTTTCTAGTATGTTATGTTTTTTTTATGACTTTGTAGTGCTTTTTTTTAATGAAATTATGTTTTTATTTTTAATTTTGTAGTTATTAAAATTGCCATTTAATTTAAAAAAATAAATATTTAAATAAATAATTAATTAATCATGACACGGGGCTCCATCCACACCCTCTAAATTAAAGGGGTGCATGATAAAGCCCCCATGCTGACATGGCGATGACGTGGATCCTAGTTGGCATGATAAAGCACAAGGGGGCTGCATCCACACCTCATAGCCTTATACCGTTTATTTTATATTAAATGACATCACAAAAATAACTATAGCCGTTATAGTGATTTTTTTTTAAATCTTTTGTAGTTTCAAACTAACATTTACACTATAAATAATATATGTCTCCCAATAATTTTATTTTTCTCTTACAACTTTCGTTGGTTAGTTTAAAAAAAAAACCTAACTAAGCAATATGAATTATTATGAAAACGGTGTAGCACCATGTCACCAACATCATTTTTCCGTTAATTCATTTGGGTCGCTACACAACGTCATCATTTTTTCTTCTAATTGTTACATTTTATTTTGTTTTTTTTTGTTGTTACATTTATATATTGCAGCTTCATATCATTTAGTTCGTACGAAAATTCCTCGCCGCAACGCACGATGAGAAAATCCTAGTTGTAAACACAAACATTCCACCTTTTTTATATATGTATAATTGTTTCTCTAAACAATTAATATTTAATTATTTCCCAAATAATTATTTAATCAAAGATTTCTCCACATAATTAATTTCCCTCAATCAATTAATCGTATTTCATGAACTAATATTTAACAATTAAATATTATAATTTGTTTATCGTATAAAGTTTAACTTTTTGTGTCGTAACTTGATAATTATATTGTTTAAATATCCAACTATAATGATATGCAAATAATATATACATTTAGACCTTGTTGTGGTGTACGCCCAAATAGCCCGTTAAAAATCATACTATAGCAAAACAAAAAAAAAAAAAAAACAAAAAAAAAAAAAAAATAGATCCTACTGATTCCAATTTGAACTTTTTACATTCCTGAATCCAGCTCTCATCCTTGTTGGCCAAGCTCTTTAGAATCTTCACTGGTTAACCACTGAAAGCAAGAACCTAATAAACTAATTTAAAAGAAGTTAAATAATAAAATATGTTTGCAGTCACTTCAAGAAAACTGGGTTTTTTGTACGTGCAAAAGCGTCCTAAAATGCTATTTTATAGGACCTTTCATTTAATATGACCAACGGTAAAAGCGTTTCATGTAAAGGGGTCGTAATAAGTCCCGGAACTAAAAAAGCGTCCTAACATCTCAAATAAGATTATGAAACCAATTTTATGGTCGCGTAATATGTCTTTGAACAACCAAAATATATTGAACGGTTCTGTTTAGACGTAAGGGGAAAACATGAAAACATACATGTCACCTCAGACAGTGCAGTAGAGAATCCAGTGATGGAAGAAGCCATGGAGCTCGACATCTTTGTCAGTCTGATCTGGTTCCTCCTTAGGGTGCTGACTTATGATGGTGATAATTAAACCGAATAGGGGATTCGGTTAGGAGAAGAGGTCGATGATTATGATGTTATGATTATAGGGTATGTCTAATTGTGTAGCTGTGTAACTGTGTAACCCTTTAACCTCTACATTAGTCTCCTTATATAAGCACCCAGGAGGAAACCTAATTAGTTAATAATGGTAATATGGTCCATCAACAATTACCAACTAATTATTTAATAGGTTATCATATATTTTGATCTATATAATGTAAATGATTATAATGGCTACTAGATTAAATATTAAACATAATATATTTAATCTTACATTCTCCCACTTAGCCGAGTAATCATTTACTATGAGTATTAGATAAGCCTGATCAGGAGTTAACACTCATTTTAGCCTTAAACAAGTACTATAGCAGAGAAATACAGCCGTTGAATCATTATGCGACTCAGGACCCCCATTAGTCATACTATAGCCTTAATTTAAAACCTAATCGTTATGATCAAAATACGCATAAGCACTTTGTTTGATTTGTAACTTTATTTGTCTATATGGCATTATACTGGTTGAACATATTCTAAGAGACATACAAAATCAAACTAAGGAAATTTCATTAATCATAAAACATAAGCTAGTACAATATGCTAATCAAGGTCTTTACTAAATCCCATATTTCGAACATGTTCTTCATAAACCTTAGGAGGGAGACCTTTAGTCATCGGATCCGCAAGCATATCTTTAGTACTAATACACTCGATACAAAGATTATTTTCCTCAACTCGTTCACGTACGAACAGATATTTTGTATCGAGATATAAACCAGCTCCAGTCGAACTGTTACTGTTCGAGAAACTAACGGCAGCTGAATTATCACAGTAAAGCTTCAATGGTCTAGAAATGGAATTAACAATTTTGAGTCCAGTGATCAGATTTCTAAGCAACATTCCATGACAGGTTGCGTTATAAACAGCAATGTACTCTGCCATCATAGTGGAAGTTGTGGTCAACTGTTGTTTATGACTCTTCCATGAGATAGGGCCGCCTGCTAACATAAAGATATAGCCCGAAGTGGATTTCTTGTCATCTTTGCATTTGGCAAAGTCAGAATCAGAATAGCCCACCACTTCTAAATGATCACTTCTTCGATAAGTCAGTTTATAGTCTTTCGTCCCTTGGAGATATCGAAGTACCTTCTTTGTTGTTTTCCAGTGATCTAGGGCAGGATTAGTCTGATAACGGCCTAGCATTCTAGCAATATAAGCGATATCTGGGCGAGTACAGACTTGAGCATACATCAGGCTCCCGACTATTGACGCGTAAGGTATCTGGCTCATTTTCTCCTTCTCAACCTCTGTTATCGAACACTGGAATGAACCGAAAACATCTCCTTTAACTACTGGAGCGATGGAGAGTTTGCACTATTGCATGTTGTAACGTGTAAGGACACGATCTATGTAGGCCTTTTGGGACAATCCTAAGATCCCTTTGTGTCTATCTCGGTGAATTTCGATGCCAATGACGTAAGAAGCATCTCCGAGATCCTTCATGTCGAAGTTATGCGAGAGCAACCGCTTCGACTCATGCAACATGTCTAAACTATTACTTGCCAATAGAATATCATCTACGTAAAGGACAAGTATAGTAAAGTTGCTCCCACTCATCTTGAGGTAGGTGCATTGATCCACTTGATTCTTCATAAAACCTTGTTTCTTCATGACTTCATCAAACTTGAGGTACCATTGACCTGATGCTTGTTTTAACCCATAAATGGATTTCTTCAACTTACAGACTAGATGCTCCTGACCCTCAGGTTTAAAGCCTTCAGGTTGTTTCATGTAAACATCTTCGTCCAAGTCTCCGTTAAGGAAAGCGGTTTTAACGTCCATCTGATGTAACTCTAAATCGAAATGAGCTACTAGGGCCATGACGATCCTTAATGAATCTTTACGAGAGACAGGTGAAAATGTCTCCTGATAATCAATTCCCTCTTTCTGAGTGTAGCCCTTTGCAACCAATCTCGCTTTGTAGCGTTCAACGTTCCCATTCGGATCCAGTTTTGTTTTGAACACCCATTTACATCCTACTGGTTTGACACCGTTGGGTAATTCTACCAAATCCCAAATGTCATTTTTCTTCATGGATTCAAGCTCATCAATCATTGCTTTATTCCATTCAGAAGACTGATCACTGCTAATGGCTTCATTGTAAGAGATAGGATCATTGAGCTTTCTGGGATCCATTTCAGTCAGGTAGGTTACATAATCATCCCAATTAGTAGGCCTTCTTTGCCTAGATGACCTCCTGAGTGGATTATCGGGTTTAGCGTTGTCTTGGTTTTGAGCATTTGATGTGCTTTCGTCATGAGGTATAATGGGTTCTGATTGTAGAGGTAAATTTGGAGTTGGTGCAGTAGTTTCAGGTGCAGCAGTTGCATTGGGTACAAGAGGAGTAATCGGAGTAATGACAAGCGACGAGTCCCCCCCCCCCCCCCCCGCGTCTTGTACTTCTTGCAATTCTTCGTAAGGGTTGGAACTGCTCCCACTGACCTTGAAATCCTCCAGGAACGCAACACGCTTGGTTTCAACAATACGGGTGACATGGGAAGGACAATAGAAACGATAACCCTTTGAATTATCAGTATACCCAATAAAGAAACAGGTAACTGTCTTAGGGTCAAGTTTCCTTAGGAAAGGATTGTAAAGTTTCGCTTCAGCAATGCAGCCCCATACTTTCATATATTTAAGACTCGGTTTCCTTCCTGTCCAAAGTTCATAAGGAGTTTTAGGGACAGACTTAGAAGGAACTCTATTGAGTATATGAACAGCTGCTTTTAACGCTTCAGTCCAGAGAAATAATGGTAAATTGGTGTTGGCTAACATACTGCGCACCATGTTCATAAGGGTACGGTTTCTTCTTTCAGCGACATTGTTCTGCTGAGGTGTACCAGGCATGGTGTATTGGTTCACAATCCCCTGGCCCTTACAAAACTCATAAAATGGACCAGGAGCTTGACCCACATCAGTATGTCTTCCATAATATTCACCGCCTCTATCTGATCTCACAACTTTAATCTGACGATCTAATTGCTTTTCAACTTGTAACACCACGTAAAAACGTGTCCAATCAGGTATAGACACGTGTCCTAAACTCTAAACATGTGAAAGAATTAGTTTGAAGGACCAAAGTTATCGAACAGTGAAACTATGAAACCACAGGGACTAAAAGTGACAACATGCCAAACTTGTGTCTCTGAATGACCTTCCATGATAAATATATTCTTAAACGAGTGATTGATGGGATATAAGAAGCTGTTTATGAAAATAATCGGAAGATTATTAAATTACAAGGGTTAAACGTGTCAACATGTCGATTCTGACCTCTGAGTGACCTTTTAACGAAACCGAGGCTTCGAAACATTCAAATATACTCTTAAGAAAAAGTGGTATAAATTTCACGTGGTTTCGATATCGTTAAGCTTGTTTTCAAGACTTTGGGCCAAAAGTGTCAACTTGATGAAACTTGCTTTCATAGTGATATTTAACGAACCCGAGCCTAACGAGGTTTGTTTATACATCCTTGGGCCCCAAGAAATTAACTACAAGGGTCTCTATTACCAAAAATCAAGTTAAAAAGGGTTTAAAAGCACCAGGGACTGAATCTGCCAGCTTTCAAAATTGTATTTCCGGTTTAACAGGTCCAAGCGGCCCGCGTAAGACACCTTTAAGTCTTACGCGGCCCGCCTCAGCACGCCCAGATCAGAATAATGTTGCCAGGTGCGGGTTTTGGTTGTTCCACCGCCTTAACCTAGTTTGTAACGACCTAGGGAGCTGTAAGTCGGTTAAATTTAATAGCTTGGACACCTGGGTCGATCTCAGAGCCTCCAATAACACCTGGAAGTGATCCTTGATCATTTAATTCACTATATAAGGAGAGCTACTCTTGTGTTCATAAACACATTTGCAAACAATTCTCTTGTGGGACTTGCTCTGGAGCTTCCATCAGTTAGAAGAGGATTATCAAGTGTAGAAAAGTTTGCTAGGACCTTAAGTAAGCTTCTAATTTCTTATTTAGTCATTTAATTTAGCTTAATTACTCTAAAGTCAAACTTATCATAAAATTAGTTTGACTTTCGTTTTAATTACTTGTGGCTTAACCACTGATCAAATTGAAAGTGGTTATAGAACCACATTAGTGTAGGTGATTAACCCTTAAGAGGGCACCTCCTAATTATCTCGTTTGACTGGTCAATTGTCAGGTCAAAGTAGTTTGACAAAAAGTCAAACTGGACAGAATGTTTGAATATAATTAAAATTAATAAACCAGAGGTTCTAAATTATATTTTAACATTCTAATGACTTGGTAATCAATATTAAAACATGTTTTATCAGTCCTAACCCGGCAATTAATAGTCTAAGGTCAGTTTATAACCGAAAGTCGCAAAAGCTTGACTTTTGCTTTGACTTTCAGTTCTGAACCGTTCAAGCTTAATTCACCCATGTTTTAAGCTTCCATTAGGACCACATTACTTAGTAGTATAACCCTCTGGAGTTATACTGCATGGTACCTAGTGGTTTGAATTATATGCACTTGATCATAATTATGCTTAATAATGCCATAAACGCCCTTTTTACATACAACTGAGATTTTAACAATGTGATTGGACTAACACCTTTGCTACTGATATTTAGACATGTCCTAAAAATTTGACATCAATTTGAGGTCTAGAATTGAAGTTATGCTCAATAGCGTAATTAAGGAACTTTTTGTTATTTAAATGGCGTAATTAGTATGAAGCCTATCTAAACCCAATTTTTGACACCAAGCTTCATACCTACTGATGTAAAATAATATTTTAGGATTTTTAAAAATTTTTAATTATTTTTAGGCTGAGCATAACTTAGGATTATAGCTTAATTTCGGTAAATGTCGGTTTTACCCTTTTCATGCATAAAATGAGTTTTACTTAACTTTCTAGTACCAAACCTTTTGCTACTGAATTTATATAATAAATAAAGTATTTTGAACTTTATAAACTGATCAAAAACTCAGATTTACTATTTTAACCCGAATAACCCTTTAAACCGACTTTTAAGCGTTTTTAGCACCTAGTATGGGTTAAAACTATATTTGACATATAAAACTTATTACCCACTAATGTTTTAAGTTAATCTATATAATTAAACAGTAAGTCAAAGTTTTTAAACTCAGAAGTCTATTTTGACCTTTAAAGCCTATGTAAAATTACCAAAATGCCCCTACGGGACATAGTTTGGCTATATAAGATAATTTTCACATATATAAAGTATCCTATAGTTATAACTTATAAAAATACATATTTTTACTGATTTAATCAGACCTGAAACTCAGTTGCACAATTAAACTCTTTTATGGGCATTAAAATTACCAAAATGCCCTTATGGGACTTATTTTGGTTTAAATTACTTTTTGGGCATATATGTTAACATCTTACTGATGTATTAACATATTTTAAGCATAATAATGATTAAGACCTGTATATAATTTATTTGGTTACCCGTTACGCGTTTAAGCGTTCGGATCGGCTTATGTGACTAGTTTACATAAAATAGTCGAAACGGGTCAAACTTTATTATTAAGTTCTCAATTTCCAGAATGTGTTTAGTTTACCCATATTATACAAGTATCCAAGCTTGTCGGTTCTAAACCACATTCTGTTCCGATCTCCGCTTAATTTAGCGTTTAGAACCATAAGGTTTCTTTCTAGCTAACCGGTCTAAGTCCTTGACCAAATTAAAGACCCGTTAGCATCCTAATAGGTTAATAAACCTTCTATACAGATTAAATAGCTTCCGGTAGAAGGTGCCTTCGAAAAGCTTTAAGATTTTTACTGCTAGCATTAGGTAAATACTTTTAACTTATTTTCCCTATATGGGCTTGGGATATGGTATTATAATAATACCACTTGGTCGGGTATGAAATCATTTAATCGAATTGTGATTAATAAATTGCATAACCTGTTTTAATCTGTCTTGTTTGATAACATAAGCATTGGGGGTTAACGACCGTGTCCTGGATATCCTCGGCTCATTTTCTTTGAAAATGGCCACGACCTATGCACGGGGTGTAGGCATACACCTGACAGATGCAAATGCTAAATTTAAACCCACATGTTGGGGATAACTCCTTTGTGGGTTCTATAAGTGGTGAGTCGGTTAATCACGACCGGCTTCCAACCGGCCCCAGTTGTATGACAAACATATAAATCTGTATACAAGATTATATTTAAATAATTGTCCCAAGTTATAAAAGATTTATGCCATGTGCACCTAAATCAATTTTCTTAAATATTTTCAAAAGAGTCAGTTAATTGTATTTACCAGTGTAAACTGACGTATTTTCTTAAAGACTGATTTAACAGGTACCTCTCGAAATAGGCTGGAGCTATAGGGTGTCTTTAGAGGATCTTGCAAATCCATAAGATGCCTGCAGTCTGTTAATTCGTTTCTTTGTATTTGTTTATGATCCGCCTGTGGATCTTATTACATTCCAGTCTGTACATTCATAAACTCGAACACTCAGACAATATGGTTTGTAATAGTTTATTCACCAAGCCTTCCGCTGTGCTATTATATTGTGTATATTGACTATGATGATATCAACTACGTCACGATACTCCCCGCCGGGCCCACCGGTAATATGTGGAAATATCGGGGTGTGACACAACTTCAGCCTTATAATCTTTAAAAGTTGTAAGAGATTTAGACTTCTCCTTAATAAGATACAAGTACATGTAGCGAGAATAATCATCAATAAAAGTGATAAATGAAGTGTGTCCTGTTATGCCAGCGATTTGGTAGGGACCACTAATGTCAGTATGAATGAGTTCTAATCAATTAGAGCTCCTAGTGGCACCTTTCTTATTCGCTAATGTCATTTTGCCTTTAAGACATTTGACACATGTTCCAAAATCAGAGAAATCGAGAGGAGGTAATGTCACACCCCCAAATCCACCATGCGGAGTATCACCGCTTGGAGGCGTGACATGACCAGGATCGAGCCACCAATCATATTGAACAACATAATTAAGTAAATAAAACCAAACACAATACGATTGGTGACCAAAAGGAAGTAAACCAATTTTAGGTTAACAGCGGAAGCATAAAACATAAGTTCATAACATAAGTCCATAGTTCATAAGTTTAAAGTCCAAAACGTATGTTTAATAAGTTCATAAAGTTTATTCATTAAGTACGGGACATATCAGTTCGCATCCCACAACGACCACCTCCATGTGCAAGCTCCATAGCATCTAATGACCTGCAAAGCATGTAATAACGAGTCAACAACAAAGTTGAGTGAGTTCACGGTTGGTTGTCCATTTTAGAGTTGTTTCCAAAAACATAGTTTAATCTCATTCGGCCATCCAGCCGTGGGGGTTACCCCATAGTTCGAAAACGTTTATTAGTAACCATCCCATGTCCACCTTCCCTGGCTATCTAGCCCGGCACTCTGGCCGTGGGGAGCTGCCCCAGTATTTTAAACTACCAGACTCGTTTATCATATCGACTACTAACAAAAATCAATTGTGCCCTAGCGTCGGTGTTCTATCACCACCGACGTGCCATAGTCCATTAGTACACACCCGTCCAACTGGCACGGTGTGCGGTTTGTTAAACCTAATAGCGCTATTAACTAATGACCCGCTCGCCATAGCCTCGGCGATTAAGTCGATACAAAAAGGGAGGGACTTCGCTGATAGAGTTCTAGTCCAGTAAGTCTAACACGTCCCAACAGGACGAGGAATTTACATTCCTGAACACGTCTCAAAGGACGAGGAATCCCTATTCCTGTACCCATACCCATTCCCATTCCCACCGGGAATTTACCATGCTTTGTAGAAAAGTGTGAACTCACCTCGGTTTGCTCGGTTAGATTCTCAAATATAGCTAACAGTCAAGGTCGGTCAATCGCGTCCTAATAAGGTACGGATAACAATCAGTTTCTCATGCATAACACGTATCCTACGTACGGTTTATTTGCACATTACTTCTACCACATAACAGGTACACACTTTAACGATTTATGCCCATATATACTTCCCATCCATTCCCCACTCATAAGCAAATATACAATAATGCATATAACACATATAACATGTTAGATCATTCACAGATAGCATACTCGACATTTAGACGCGCAAATCACAACTTATGTCATTTCAGCATTAATATTCAAAACCGGCTGTTTTCGGACATTTTAATAAAATAGTTAAACTATTCCAAAAATTCCCAAATTTTTACAGGATGTCTTAAACGTTCCATATTTTATTGTGTAAAAATATCGGGGTCCGGTTCTTTACCAATATTTTATAAAAATTCATATTCCCGACTGAACTCAGATTTATGTATTTCTGACCACAGTCCACGGAACAGTTTATTAAAAATTCATCGAGTGTCCGATTTATGAAATTCCAGTGGGGTAATTACAAATGCATCGGTTTTCATCTACTGTACAAATTTCATTGTCCGATTCATCACAAAACTCAGGTTATGACTGAAAGTATGACACCCATTTATTGCTGTCAAAATTCAGCTTAAGTTGCTGTTACAAATTAACACTTTAAAAATAGTAAACGGAGTCCAAAAATTACGATTCCGGTGCCATTAGAACCGTATTTCATAATAACATATTTTAGTTTCAAAATATTGGTTTTTCGTTGAGTTTAAGACCTGTTTACAGCCTGTTAAAGGCGGCTGAAAATACACATCAGCAAGCTGTTTTCAGTCTAAAGGCTACTAAAACGCACACATATGATTACCATTCATTCTAATAATGATTTACAACAGGTTATAAGTTATTTACAGCAGACTAATACTCATATATTTCAGATTCATTTTGTACTACCATGTTTCATCATTATTTATTCTTTAACCAACAAGTTCATCACTCTAGCAAGACTTTTTAGTTTTGATTTTATATGTTCATAATTTTTAAGCGACAAATCTCTTATTAACCACTTTAGAATAGATCAAGAAGATGTTTAGAGTCACTTACTACTAGCTCGAGGCTAGGGAAGATCAAAGGCGTAAAAGTGGTGGATAAAAGAAACGTAGTGAGGTCCTTGAGATTCCGAGTGCACCGAGCTTCCTTATGTGATCCCTTGCACCTTTGTATGTAAGAAAATGGCTTGTAGGAGGCTTGAAGGTGGTGGTATGGTGGATGGTTGTGGCTGCCGATTTCAAAGAAAGAGAGGAGAGGGAGAGTGCAATTTTTGGTTAAGTGTTGGTGAATGAGAAGTTCTTGTCTTAGGGTCTTATTTATAAACCACTAAATGTGTTTAACCACTAGATAATGTGTCATCTAGATATAAGACCAAGAGATTAAAAAAATATAAAGGGTGAAGGTATGTCCCCCATGTGGGGAAATTCGGTCAAGGGTTAAGGGGTATAGTTTGGTTTGAACTAATAGTTAGAGTTTAGTTAGTTAATTTAGGAGTTTAATCTAACTACTAGTGTGTTGTGTTTTGTAGCGAGTGTTAGGGTGTTCGGGGACCCTAACTAGCTCAGAAAAAGAAAAACAATGTCATTGACAATATTTTTGTGTTCCGGGTAAAGTCCGGTTGTTCGGTTCGATACTGTTCCGTTAAAGTGCCTAATTAATTCGTAACGTGTCCTATGTATATATTTTTGTAACGTTTTTAATTTCTAACACTTAGGAAATCATAACGGACTATTTAATGACTTTTCTGTACATTACTAGTGTGTTAACAGGCGCATATAAATATAACACAGATATCAGAAAGCAGTTACGTAATTCCACACAGTCGTCAAGCACATTAATTATTATTAATAAATTGTACGGAATACAAGCAAATTTGAGGGTTGTCACAGGTAAGACTTCATCCTTTACAAGACGATTTAATTGTTCTTTTGAAATGTGGCCTAAACGTTGATGCCACAACATGGATGAAGTTTCTAAGTCTCGTTTCTCTTTCATCTTTGTGAGTGATTCATTAATGTTATATGACAACAAAGATTTGGAAAAGCCATCATCTAGTTCTAATCTATAGAGACCACCATCCAGAAAACCAGTACCATAAAGAACAGAATCATAGAGGATAGAGAGTTTGCGATGACCATGGGAAACAATAAAACCGTTCATGTCTAACTTTGGTCCTAATACAAGGTTCCGAGTTACCTCAGGAACATATAAGGTATCATAAAGTTTAATACATAAACCAGTTTTCATAAATAATTGTAATGTTCCAATGGCCTTCACTTCTAATTCTCGATCATCCTCAACCTTAAGAGTTCTTTGGTTTCTTTCCAGCTTCCGGATTGTAAGGAATCCCTGAGTTGAATTGGTAACATGAACCATGGGAGTCCCTGAGTTGAATTGGTAACATGAACCATAGAACCAGAATCAAACCACCAAGAATTAGCAGGAACACTTAAATTATAGGACTCAAGTATCATAAAATAATCGTTACCTTTCTTAGCCAGCCACTCCTTAAAATCAGGGCATTCCTTCTGCATGTGTCCTGTCTTTTTACAGAACTTGCAGTGAATTCTGCCTAAGGAGTTCTTAGAGCTGGAGGGTGCACTTGTATTAGGATTAGGCCTTTGGACTTTTGAAGCATCCTTCCTCTGATGATTGTTCTTCCTCTTCTTAGAGTTGGAGGTAGTGAAGTTAGCAACATCGGTAGTGCGATCCATCCTCATACGCTCTTCCTCCTGTACGCACATAGCGACCAGCTCACTCATCGTCCATTTGTCCTCACTACAAATAAAAATCCATTCAGTGGCATACAATAAGTGTCACAAAAAACCAAAAAAGTGCCATTAAAGGCCCCTATTGGAATGAGCGGCACACAAAAAAAGTGCCACTAGAAGCGGTGACGCTAAAGCCTTTTAGTGGCACTTTTTTTGTGTGCCGCTCATTCCAACACGGGCCTTTAGTGGCACTTTTTTGTCTGCCACTATAAACTTTTGGGTTTTTAGTGGCACATAATTTTTGCCATAAAAAACACATCAAATTTAATGCCACTATAGTTGTTTATCATATTAACTATATTTAATTAAAATCATTATTTGTTTACAATATTAAATAAAAACAAAACTATAAATGAAGAAATTGTAATATCATCACTTCAATTAAAAGTTAGTTCATGTTCCTAACATATTGAAACGTCTTATAAGTGTCAATTTAAGTCTAAATACCAAACATATAGAATACAAACTAACACATGTTTGAATAAAAAACTTGAAGCTTTATTGCAATCATGAATCTCTTTCACAATCTTCATGCAAATAAAATGATCTTCATATTAACTCTTTCGTAGCAATGATACTAGTAGATACCTGCTAAAAAAATAAAGACCTTTAATATGCAAACAACAAGGACCTTTTTCAATATGCAAATAAAAATATATTGGCTCCTACTTATGTGAAAACTAGTAACATAAAATTACCATTATCATTGGCTTCTTTCAAATGATATATGGTCAACTGATAAAGGGTTGTTAGGGACCGTAGAACCAATACCATAGACCTATAACATATAACGGAAAACATATGTTAATACACAAATAATGTAATTGTAAATAAAACAAACACTATTACATGCCTCTAAGTACCTTTATGTTCATATTGTTAAGAACCATAGACATAATGATATCTTACCATAGTTCTCGCCTCTCATTTAATTTTCTCCGCCTCTGGTGCTTGCTACTTCTCTTCTAATTTGGAACAAAACTGAAGTAAAATAAACACACATTAATAAAATAAAAAGAGAATTAGTAACCTGGTAGCATCTTTAAAAGATATGACTACACAGATTGAAGTCGGCCCGGTCAAGTTGACTACAAACATTTTTGCCCAAAAATTTGAACTTTTGTTAATAATTGGTGCGAGATATAGTTTTGTTCGCTAAAGTACACATCATAGCTTCAAGTCAGATACTGGTGTGTCATGTATCTACAAAATAAACTATAATTTAGACATTCAGACTTACATAATACATGAAAGTTTTGGCTTTAAAATAAAAGAAAAAAAGAAATTTACCTTCACTAGACAATGAAAAATATTCCTTTCAAAATCAGGGTCCATAATCATACCAAAATCCGTACATGAATCATGACAGTGACGGAAACCACCTTTATTTATTTCCTCTTCTATGTGCCAATGGTTAACATGTGACAACCCTCACTAAACCAGGTATCCGTACGACTTAATTAATAATTAATTACTGCTTAATTACTGTGCTTGTTTGAAATTACTGATGAACTGCTACTTGATTTCTGATACATGCATATACCTGCATCATACTTTACTTACCGTCACAACATTATTTACATGCTGAACCTTAGTGACAAACATGATGCACAAAAAGCACAGTAGCACTATAAACGGATAACCTATTAAACGTGTTGTCATAACTAGCACCAGGCAGGTACTGCCTCTAAGGCCTGTAAGAGCCTGAGATAGTTTGCTACACTAGTGGTGAGTGTAGGGATACAAGGGTTGTAGAACTGCGTCTCTAGGAATAAGTTACAATGACTGGATGTGCCTAAAACGTGCTCTAAGCACAAAAATTCAGCACTTTAATTAAAATTCAGCATTTGGCTAACTAATAAAGTGCCAAGACATGAGGAAAATATTCCCGACACTTTGGAGGAATAAGTTGTGTCACTAAAAAGGGTATTAACGACACTTTAAAGCTTGTTTAACGCTTTAACGGATTACCATCCAACCGAACAACCGGACTTTACCCGGAACATGAAAATATTGTTAATAACATTACTTATCTTTTCTGAGCCAGTTAGGGTCCCTGAATACCCTAATACCCGCTTTAACGCATAACACACTAATAACCGAGTTAACCTCCACACTTAACTAACTAAGGCTTAACTATTTAGTTGGATTTGAACCAAGACCCCCCCCCCCTCAACCAAACCGTCCCCAAGAGGGGACACCTCTTGTCCTTTGTTGATTAGTTTATTCACTTATGCTTAATATCTATTAGACATAAGAACCCTTGGATAATGATCATTTTATTTGTCTATAAGTTCATGTCTTAGCACATTATCACTTTCATCACAAACTCAACAACACACACACTCTCTCTCCCTCTCTACTACTCACGGCCGAACACCCCTCTACATCCATCAATTTTTCGAGCTTTGATCTTGCCATTCCAAGTATCTACAAGTGTTAAGGATCACCTACAAGGAAGCTTGGTGCAATCGGAAGGCGAAGGACCTCACTCTATTGCTTTTATCCCCTCATTTTGCGCTTAGATTCTTCCCTAGCCTCGAGCTAGTAGTAAGTTGCTATAATCACCCTCTCGAACTATTTTGAAGTGGTTAATATGATTTGTAACGGTTAAAACTCGTAATCTTACAAAATGACACACAAAAGTTTACTAAAAATGCTTGTAATGATGGTTAAAAGCTCATATGTTGTGTAAATCTTGTAGTAATTGATTTGTGTGATTATTTGGACCCGATCTATGTTGTGGTAGCTCGGATCGTCATTTAACCCGGGTTGGTCATGATCATGGATCATGACATAAGGTTGTTTTGGAAGTAACAAGGGTTAAAGGATGAAACTCTACCACACACGAATCATGAACTTGTGTAAAAGCGATTTAGCTTGTGAAATAGTGTTTAAAACTAGTAGATCTACGGATCTACAAGCGGTATTTTCAAAGAACCAAGTATCAAAGAAATCATGTTTTCTAAAGACGGATCTTACACTAACACGAATGATTTTTAGAACACACAAGTGTGTAAACACTTGTGTAGCACACACTTTCGACAAAATAACTATTTTTGAAAAAGATGACGAGAAGTTGTAAAGACGGAATTTCCCTAAAAAACGAGGTTTTTACGAAATCGGATTGCTTTATATAAAGATCCGCTAAAAGTATTGGGATTTACATCATAATGTTGGAAAAACTACAAGTTCATGAGATTCTTGCGAATTACATGTTTATTAACTACTTTGATGTGTTGAATATTGTTTTGGTTAAATAAGAAAAATGGTTGATTTGATTTATAAAAGAAAATGATACGCTTGAAAGCGTGGTCACCTCCAGTTACAGAGGAAACTCTGGCGAAATTTTTCTAAAAACCTAACACTTAGAATTATTTTCACTATAAGTGTTAAAAATACTTTTCGACTTGTTTTCAAATTATAGATTTCGCCACGACTTTATTTACAAAACATCGGAGGTGGGATTTCACAAAATAAAACTTGGTAGATATATATTTAGTATATATTTTTCATAAAGTCACTTGATGTGTGTTTATGATTATTTTGTGAAAATACTAGTATTATTTTTAGGGTAAAAATAATACTATCGAATGTAATGGATCCAAAATAATACGAACGTCTCTACGATAAATATATAAAGTTACACCGGTAATTATTATTACCACTCGATCATTAAAACGTAACTTACGCATTTTAAGAAAATATGACTTAACGCGTATTTTTGTCAAGGTATTATTTTGGGAAAATTTATGTATTAGAAAATATAATATTTTTGAGAAGAATATTTATATTTGGGATTAGAAATAAAATATATTTTAAGTGAGACTTAATAATATATTTCGAAATTATACGAACACACATGTATTAAATCCCCCATCCTTGGGAAGGAAAATGATTACCAAGTATACAGAATGTAAACACGAAATAGTTGTCTAACTATTTCCCGAAAACTTAAACCATAAAGCTAAGGCACGGCCGTCCGTCTAATAGAGTTAGTACGTGTAGGTCGTCACACAGCTGCTTGATCAGGAGACATACTTGGTAGAGACGCACCACTGTGAGTTCATGTCCCCCTTTTCTCTTAACTGTTTTCAGTTTTCTAAACTACGGGGGTGAAATACATGTTACTTTGATTACAAGTACTTTATACATGGTATGGTTAGCGTAAGGAGGTTTACTACTTAGATCATGTGAGTGGGTAGGAGCAACATGAAGCCATTAGTCCTCATGGTAGGACCGAGGGACAGGAGCGGTAGATCTATCTGGGTGTAGCGAGCCCAGCCCCAAGCCAAACTAGAAACGGACCTCGGGGTGACTTTGTGCCCGACGCATAAATCTGCTAGGTTTGAGTCTCCCTACTTGCACTTCACACATATCAGTGGCCTTGCAAACCATTGGTGATCTCAATTCCCTTATTTGCTACATACCAGGATTATTTTTATACTTACAAAGGTTTATTTACTCACTTACACATGAACTCGCTCAACATTATTGTTGATTTTTCAACTTACATGTATTTCAGGGAATTAAAAGGATCTGGCGCGGTATGTCACGTTTTCCCGCTGCACTAGTTACGAGATCATCTGGGTTTAGGGAATGTGGCTCTTTCCTGGACAAGTCACAGTCCTTAAACTATCATTATGTTATGTTGACGTTTGTGTTTGTTGAACAATGTTTATGTCGTTAGGATGTGCTTCCGTTAAGACAATGTTTTTGTATTTGGTTTTTAAAACTTAATCGAATGGATGATCTTGCATGGTTTTATTTCATATAGCTTTGTTATGGTTAAGCTATGGTATTAAGAAGTCACACCAAATTAACCACGCTTCCGCAAAGCCAGTGTGTGACATAACATCTCTCTGAAGAGCCTAAGAATAAGTTTGTTTAAAAAACAGGCCAAGCTTGAAAAACTTCAACCAGCCAAGCTCGAGCGCTCATAGGTTAAACAAATAGAACGCATCAGATAGTAAAGATACCACACATTACATATAAGCTAAAATTGGAGTCCCTCTCAGTACCTATATGGTATATGCTTGTGAGTCTGGAGATCCCATAAGTCCCCTCGAAATCATGTATGACGAGGTTCAAACATCAACTACCTTTTTTTATTAATGTCAACTACCTTTTTTTATCGATGTATGGCTCCAGAGTACCTAGCCCATGGTCAGTTAACAAACACAGCAGAGAAAAATGAGAGATCACATAAAAAACCTATTGTACCAATTACATTTCTAAGAGTTTTAAACTAGCAGCTAATTTGGTTATTTTTTGAACGTGGACAGAGGATATATGGCTCCAGAGTACCTAGCCCAGGGTCAGTTAACTGAAAAGGTGGATGTTTATAGCTTTGGTGTGTTACTTTTGAAGGTGGTTACTAGAGTGGCAAACAACACAAGCAAAAGTATAGAATATAACGACAGCTTAGTGACTATGGTAAGTATAAAAACTACACCTCATACCATAAATATAGCCCGCTTTTTGCACTTTCTAGTAAATAAATATCTGTTAATTTAGCTAGGCCTAAACGTTTAGTGAAATGTTTGCTGGAAAGTTCGTTTAACATGAAATTGTTTTTTTTCTCCATATAACTAACTACATGAATGAACATGAACACATGCTTCATCTAATATATTTATTAATTATTAGTAATAACAACTAGCCCATCTTGTATCAACCTAATCATATTTTAAAACCAAGCATTGGGTATCGACTAACAAACGGACAAACACTTTCGTTTTCTCCATTTATGTAAGGTCATCTTCGCTCGTTTCTGTTCGTATGGAATATTAATGAAGAAACATAAACGAACACGTTCACGTTCATCAGGGCCGGCTCAAACTATTTGGAGGCCCTAAACGGATGATAATATTGAGGCCCTTTCGGTAGAAAAAAATAATTATTTTGTTAAGATCCTAAATTATGGAAAAATCGAAAAACCAAAAGGGAGAAGCTAACTAGCTGGAAACCCCATATAATCACCTACAATCCTCTAATTTTCTATAGCAGTCATCAACCTATAGTTGTTGTAAATATAGAAAATACATATCATGGAAATCTTACACACATATAAAGTAGAAAACAAAAAAGCAACTTACTTGGTAGAAAAGTGCCGACTTTGTTCAGTTTTTCAACTTTTTTTAAATAGATAACTGAAACAAAAAATAAAGGATCGGAACAGTAAGTTAAAAAAACAATATCTCCAGTATCTTACACAAAACATTTAGAGTAAGTTAGTAGTACACTAGTAAACATCATGATGATGAATGACATGGCCAATAAGTGAACGAGAAAACCATCACTGATTTCCATTTCCAGCCCCTTCAGCTTATTGGCCATGTCATTCATCATCATGATGTGCTCGCGAATGCCGCTCCTCCCATCATACTTAGTTGTCACCAGATTGAGAATAAGGGTACTAGCGTGTGCTTTAGACGTCCCCTTGACCTGCGCCTCCACAGAAGCCAAGTAGGTTTTAGCATCTTCAGCATCAGGAATAGCTCCTCTGATTGCATTGCTGATGGACTGCTTCATAAACATGAGAGACATGCGGTTACACCTAGTCCACTTTTCATGAGTTAATTGCTCAGCAGCAGTGCTTTGAGTAGTAAGGTCCGCTGGCTTATTCTCTCTTAAGGCATAATCGAAATCCAGCAGCCCAAGAGTAAGCATGAGAGCATCCTTCCATGCATCAAAGTTATCACCAGTCAAAGGTGGAATCCTGCAATTGGGTGCTGATAGTGGAAATAAGATGAGCAAATTATGATACTAAGGAAGAAGTCCTAATGTGATCTAAGGGCACGTTAAACTAAGGCAGGCATAAATAATGACCATTTTACATTATGAAGCTGTGATATTGTCTATTACTAACATCAAAATAATAGACTTAGTCAAAATTCTACTTAAACGAAGACAAATCAGCTTTGGCCAGAAGTGTAATCATTTAAGCATGTGTGCAAAATGATTGTAACAAGTCAGTTTTGGCCAGAAATTGAGACAATCACTTTAGTTATGCACTTGTTAAGTATGTCATCTATGAAGGAATTAAATCAGCTTTGGCCAGATATTAAGACATTCACGTTTATGATGCACACTTAACATAGCTTTCGTAGTACTTGAACGATAAGTAGATGTATCAAGTCAGCTTTAGCCAGAAATGATACATAAAAAAAAAACTCATTCAAGTTAAGCCACTTTGGTTTTGTAAAACATTATCTGATTCTGATTAATTAACTAAGTAATTACAAAACCATTTATTTAATAGCAAACCACCTGTTAGCGCCAAATTTTAGTTCACATTAACTGCTTAATAAAGTAATAGGATTTCGAATAAGTCTTGATTATGAACACTAATGATTTCGGATGAATTATCTCTTGGATTCATCCGAGATGAATGATTTCGAATCATTTCGGATGTGTCCAAGACGCGTAAGTCGAGTCATTTCGGATGATTTTGGATACATTTCGGAAGATTTCGGATGGTGATGCTTAGTCCGAGATTAATCCGAAATGGTGAAGCTTAGTCCGAAATGATCCGCAATCCTTAGTTCGAAATGATCCGTAATGATCAAACAGATGTTGATCCGTGATGGACGCTTAGTCCGAAACGATCTATAATGATCTGGAATGATCATCCGAAATGCCTATCCGTAATGTGTTCCACAAGCTACAAAAACTCTAATTTTGGCAGTTAATAGCTGATAAGATTTAAATCCGAAATCTTAGGGATTATGGGATTAAGTTTCCTGTTTAAATATTAATTATATTTATCTGTTTATTTCAAAATCATATCCATTAATAGAAAAACAGATTTTTCAAAATTTAAGTGGATAAAATTGGATTAAACAGGAACAAAACACCCAATAATCCGAATTCATTCCAAAACTAAAGGAATTTTTTCGAATTTAATCAAGAACTCATGATGAACCCTAAATCAGAAAATTCAAACATTCATTCAGAACTGTTGATTTCGGAATAGTTATAATGGATGAATATCTGATCCATAATGGATCTGAGATTGTCCGGAATGACATCAATGTCATCCGGAATGGCATCTCGGATGCAGTTATATGAAAAACCTCATCTGTGATGCATCCGGAATGGAATTTCGGATAACAGAAAACGGATTCAGTTATGGTTTTTCAATTATGTTTTCTAGTTTTAATCAAGATTTACGGATACAAAACAGAACCGACTGATCAACATATGCTCTGATACCACATGTTGAACGGTTCTGTTTAGACGTAAGGGGATAACATGAAAACATACCTATCACCGCAGACAGTGCAGTAGAGAATCCAGTGATGGAAGAAGCCATGGAGCTCGACATCTTTGTCAGTCTGATCTGGTTCCTCCTTAGGGTGCTGACTGATGATGGTGATGATTAAACCGAATAGGGGATTCGGTTAGGAGAAGAGGTCGATGATTATGATGTTATGATTATAGGGTATGTCTAATTGTGTAACTGTGTAACTGTGTAACCCTTTAACCTCTACATTAGTCTCCTTATATAAGCACCCAGAAGGAAACCTAATTAGTTAATAAGGGTAATATGGTCCATCAACAATTACCAACTAATTATTTAATAGGTTATTATATATTTTGATCTATATAATGTAAATGATTATAATGGCTACTAGATTAAATATTAAACATAATATATTTAATCTTACAAAATAGTGTCCTAATAAAAACATATTATGACACTTTTACGATGTTCTAACATGTGCTTAGATACTTCTAATCTTTTGATACACTTACAAGCGTCCTTAGAAATTAATTGATAGTACCCTTATGATGCAACATTATAGCTAATTTAGTACCAAGAAAAGGGTCCTAATATATCAAATAAGATTATGAAACCAATTTTATGTTTTACATAATATGTCTATAGACAATTTAAATAACGTCCTAAAAAGAATATATTAGGACACTTTTACAATGTTCTAATATGTGATTACCTACTTTTAATCTTTTGATACACATACAAACGTCCTTAAAAATTAATTTATATGACCCTTATGATCACTACAAATAAAAGTCCATTCAGTGACACACTATAGGCCCTTATTGGAATGAGCGGCACACACAAAAGTGACACTAGAAGCGGTGACGCTAAAGCCTTTTAGTGGCACTTTTTTGTGTGCCGCACATTTTAATAAGGCCTTTAGTGGCAGTTTTTTAGTGCCGCACATTTCAATAGGATCTTTAGTGGCACTTTTTTATGCCACTACAAACTTTGGGGTTTTTAATGACACATAATTTTTGCCACCAAAAACACATCAAATTAAATGTTAACTGTAACTAACTAAAATCATTATTTGTTTTCAATATTAAATAAAAATAAAACTATAAAATGTCAAAATTGTAATATCATCACTTCAATAAACAGTTAGATCATGTTCCAAAAATATTCCAAGCATCTAAAAGTGTCAATTTAGTAAATACCAAACATACAGAACACAAACTAACAAATATTTGAATAAAAACATGAAACTTCATTGCAATCATGAACCTCTTTCATAATCTTAATGTGAGTAAAATGATCTTTATGATAACTCTTTCTTAGCAATGATACTAGTGGATACCTGCTAGAAAAAATAAAGCCCTTTTAACAAGCAAACAATGAGGACACTATTCGACGTGTAAATAATAAAATATTGTCCACTACTTATGTAAAAACTGGGAAGATAAAAGTAATTATCATTATCATTATGACTTCTTTTAAATGATATATGGTTAACTAATAAAGGGTTGTTAGGGACCGAATAAAAAATACTAGGGATCTATACATATAACGAAAAACATATGTTAATACATAAATTTGTAACTATAAACAGAACAAACAGTAGTACATGCAAGTACCTTTATGTTCATATTGCTAAGAAAAACAAGATGATATTTTACCATAGTTCTTGCCTCACATTTAATTTTCTCTGCCTCCGATGTTTGCTGCTTCTCTTCTAATTTGGAATAAAACTAAAGTAAAATGAATAAAAATTATAAAAATAAAGAGAGAATTAACATCCTGGTAGCATCTTTAAAAGATGTTAACGTGTCACATGATGTGACTATACAGCTTGAAAAGGGTCGACTCAAAGATACAAAGGATAGAAGGTGATACCTGAACCTGTGGATTGACGCTGATGATAAGAAGAAGAAGAAGAAGAAGAAGAAGAAGAAGAAGAAATAGAGAATTTTATCGCATCCCTGTTGGAGCTATATCTTACACCTAAACTACCGACGACCCCGTTCTCCAAAACTAGAAATTAGAAACTACTGAATTTGGGGGGAATTTGAATCGAAAGCGGGATTGGTTTAGATTGAAAAGATCTTAGGAGGGAACTCAATGTATTTGGAGGAAAAGTTAAGAGGGAAATTAATTTTTTTTATTTTATTGACTAAGTGTTCAATAAAAAAATGTTTGATTACATTACAAAAGTATAGAATTATGGTTTCGTCAAGACTACTTCGTTCTTTTGGTTTCGTCATAGAACTAGAATTAAAGATTTCGATTGGAAAAAATGGTGTAATTACCCTTTTGACTTGATGTAATCGTTTGTTTGTGCCCGGGGGTCCTTGCTTTAAGGACCACCTTTTGGGTGTTTTGAATGAAAGTTACCATACAAAAAAAAAAAAAAAATTACAAAAGTATAGAAATAGTAATATCTAAATCAAAATTTACAAGCATTAGTATGTTAGAGGATTCACATCCATCCCACCATATTTTCACCCTAAATTACACTAAAAAACACTACATTTTCTCTCTACTTTTCAATTAAATAATATTTTTTATACCTTTATCTTTACTTTTTCTTTCTCCTCCACTCATATTCACTTTCAAAATATATTAAAAAATTATAGGGGGTGAACAATGTTCCTCCAAATATACAGATGAACAGTAACATTTTCTCTCTCCTCCACTCACAACCACTTTTTATATTCTTTATATTTTAAAAACATCACACACATAATTTGATGGCATGGATATGAATGCTCTTAGACATTAAAAATTAACAACATTTTTATATGAATACAGTACTCAAGTTTGGCTATGACTCTTCAGCGAAACTCGTAATCACATTGCAGTGTGATATTTTAGAATAAATTTTATGGGGAGAGAAATGATTGAAGATAATATTTTATTATTTTAAAGAGGAAAAGAGTAAAATTTTTAGAAAAGGTGTTTGAAATTTTCAATGGGATACGTAAAGTGCCACTAAAATACTAAATTAGCGGCGTAAAATGAAAATGCCACTAAATGTATGCGCTAAGTAAATATGGCATACGCAAAGTGTAAAAACCTTAATTAGTAGCACAAATACTAAATATCATTAAAAGCATGTGCCACTATATGACTCTTTTGTAGTGGATGTAACGTTATAGCTACTCACCACCCCCACTCACCGGCCACCACCACCACCACCTCTCACCACCACCACCACCACTCACCACCACCGCTGGCCACCACCACTCACCGGCCACCACCACCGGCCTCCACCACCACTCACCATCACCACTCATCGGCCACCACCACTACTCACCACCACCACCACTCACCACCACCGGCCATAGAGGTGTACAAAAAAACTGATTACGCAACTGAAACCGAAAAAAAAACCGAAACTGGTTGTTGGAAAAACCGGTTTTTTTGTAACCGGTTCGGTTACTAACCGGTTGAACCGGTTATAAAACGGTTATAGGTTGTTTGTTGGATATCGGTTTTAAAACCGATTATATAAAAAACCGGTTTTAAAACTGGTTATATGTAAAAACCGGTTATAAAAACTGGTTAAAAACCGGTTAAAACCGGTTAACCGAAAACGGGTCAATAAAAACCGGTTATAAAAACCGGTTAAAACCGGTTTATGTCGCTGATGTGCAGAAAACGGTCATATGACCGTTGGGACTAGAAAGTGGCCGTTTTTTTTGTTTTTTTTTTGTCAAAAATTCATCTCCAATTACTATAAAAGGGTGTTGGGTGTTTTGGTTCAATCACACCATTCTCTAATCTCCTAAATCTCATAAAAACGCTCACTTTTCTTATTCGATAATTGTGAAAAAAAACATGGCAAGCTCTAGTGCTCATGATTCGGTCAATGTTGGCGAGTCTACAACCGACACGGTTGTTCGTGTTCTTGCAACGAAGCGCAACCCGGAAGTTTGGAACCATTTCGATTTGTGCGAGATGGCGAGCGGACCGAAAAAAGCGCGTTGTCATCATTGTAATAGTTTTTACGCCGTTGGGGCAAACACCACCTTGAAACAACACATCGAAAAACCGTTTTGTAGGGCGTTGAAACAACAAACCGCTAGTGGTCAAGCTTCCATGGCAAGCGACGCTACTTTGTTCGCCTACAATTTCGATATGGCAAGGGAGGAAATGGCGAAGTTTGTAATCCAAGAAAGTTTGCCGTTCAACCATTTCGACAACCAACGCTACACCAAAATGGTTCAAAGAACTCTCCAACCGCGATACACTCATGTAAGTCGCGCTACTCTTAGGAGGGATTGTTTAAAAATGTGGAAAAAAGCTAAACTTGAATTAATTTCTTATTTTGAAAAATTAGAAACCGGTGTTAACTTGACTAGCGACGTTTGGTCCGCACCGCACGGTTCACCCGACTCGTATATTTGTGTCACCGCCCATTGGATTGAACCGGCGACGTGGCAAATGATGAAACGCACCATTTTGTTTAAACTTTTTGATTACCCTCACACCGGTGAAGCTATATATAAAGCTATCGACAAATGTATTAAAACATACAAATTGGAAACAAAGATTTTTTCGATAGCTTTTGATAACGCCTCAAACAACACGCTTTCGGTCACGCATTTAAGGTTAAAGTACACTCCGATTTGTGAGGGTATTTTTTTCCATAGTCGATGTGTGGCACACATCATAAATTTGGCCGTTCAAGACGGTTTAAAGGTTATTGAACGACAAAAAGAATCTTTCAAACAAATGTTACGTCATATATATAGTCATACGCAAAGGCATTCAAAATATATTAAAATGTGTAAGGAAGCGGGTCGAGTATGCTACGGACCCAATTGGGACGTCGCTCATCGATGGAACTCGACTTGCACCATGTTTGAAAAAGCTATTTTGCAAAAAGAAAGTTTAATAGAATTTCATAGCCTTTTGGCGAGTCGTGGAAAGGTTTCGTCTTACCACCAATCGAATTGGGGGCTTATTGAAACGGTTACACAAGTGCTTCAAGTTTTCAAAACATCAACAAAGACTTTATCGGGGGTTTACTATCCAACTAGTTCATTGGTACTTCACAATTTGTTTAAAATGTGTAGAAAATTAAACGAGTTGTCGGGGAGAGGTAGACCATATTGTGATATGGTAGATACGATGAAGGAAAAACTAAGAAAATATTTTAAAGAACTACCCGCGGTTTTCACTTGTGCCGCCGCTTTAAACCCTTGCTTTAATATTTTTGGAGCCGGTTCTTTGATTGAAAAAATTTCAAACGAGTTGAATTTAAACACCGTAGAAGAACCAAACTTTGGCGAAGCCGCAAAATCACGTTTTAATGAACAACTTTCAAAAATGTTTGATGTTTATGTAACAAAATATGGGCATATCTCGTCACACATTCACGAGTCAATGAGAAATGCCGCTTTCGGCGAAGGTTCATCAAATATGGAAGATGACGATTTGTATGTTTACAACTATTTGTATGATGAATCGAGTCAAATGCAACGTGGTAACACTAGTAGTAGCGAACTCGGTCGATATGGTGGGTCGAACTTTCTATGAACAATGACTTCACAAGACTTTAAAAATTTTGATTTGTTGGGTTGGTGGAAAAGTAAGGAAGAACAATTTCCGATCTTAGCCACAATGGCCCGAGATTTACTAACGGTCCAAGCTTCCACGGTAGCTTCGGAAAGTGCTTTTTCTATAAGTGGTAGGGTGATTTCGATACGGAGGACTCGACTAACACCAAAGGCGGTTGAGATGTCGATTTGCTTGAAAGACTACTTGGATGCGGCGGAGAGATGTCAACACATACGCTCACTCGAGGGTGAATTAGATTACGAAGCCGAAGTGTACGAAGACGAGGTTCGAAACGAAATGACAACCCCAATGACCGAAGAAGAAGCCGAACTAGATGAATTACTACGCAATAGTTCGAGTTCGGGTTCGGCCGAAGAAGATTAGACGCGGTTCAAGATATATTACTATTCTCGTCCCACTAAAAAAATATATATACTAGTGTGGACCTTCGTGCGGATTAATTAATATTTGAAGTTTAAGTATTTTTCGTTGTTACGCTTTAGCGTTCGTAGCGTTCTTATTTCCGTATGTTATGTAAAACCGTTTGTTCGTAGACTTAATGATATTATGTTTTGACTTTTTACACTTGCATTGTTTTTTTACAAAAAAACTGCTGTTTTTATACAAAAAAACAGTTAAAAAAGCTGCTGTTTTTTTACCAAAAAAAAGCCCTGAAAACAGTTTAAAAAACTGCTGTTTTTTTACAAAAAAAAGCCCACAAAACAGTTAAAAAACTGCTGTTTTTTTTTTTTTTTAAATCCCACAAAAACAGTTAAAAAAACTGCAGTTTTTTTAAAAAAAAAGGCCCAAAAAACAGCATTCTGCTTCTGCTGCGCAGACCGGTTTTTTTCCGGTTTTTTTAACCAGTTACAACAACCGGTTTTTTTATTCAGTTTTTATAATCAGTTATCAAAACCGGTTAATATATAAACCGGTTATAAACCGGTCAGAACCGGTTGGTACCGGTTATGGTTTTCTAGTTTTTGAAACCGGTTAAAACCGGTTACGGTTTAAAAAAAAACCGGTTTACCATTGTCCAAAAAAAACCGGTTCGGTTAAAAAACCGAAACCGGTTGCTTAAAAAAACCGATTTGTACATCTCTAACCGGCCACCACCACCACCACTCACCACCACAGGCCACCACCACAATCACCACCACTCACCGGTCAATAATCTAGTGTTATTATAAAACTCTAGCGGATAAACGTCCTATAAAACTTATGTTTTACGACTCAAATATCAAATGTCCTATTACGGTGTATTATAACAACACCATAATTTTTAAGCGTCCTATAAAGGTTAAAGTTATAAGACCCTCGTGTCAAGTGTCCTATTAAGTTATGTTATAATAGAACTCTAGCGAATAAGCGTCCTATAAAACTTATGTTTTATGACTCAAATATCAGGTGTCCTATTACAGTGTATTATAATAACACCACAATGATTAAACGTCCTATAAATGTTAATTTTATGAGACCCAAGTGTCAAGTGTCTTTTAAGTTATATTATAATAAAGTTCTAGCTAATAAGCATCCTATAAAAGTAATGTTATATAACTCCAATATCAAGTGTCCTATTACGGTGTATTATAATAACACCACAATGATTAAGCGTCCTATAAAGTTTAAAGTTATAAGATCCAAGTGTCAAGTGTCCTATTAAGTTAAGTTCTAATATGACTTCGACTAGAAAGGGTCCTATAACACTGAACATTTATGACTTAACTACAACGTGTCCTATTAAGTTATGTTATGATAGGACCCTAGATGATCAAGTGTCCTAATACAGTACCACATAATGGGACACTAACAATTAAATGTCTTATAAAGTACTTTATTAGGATCTACATTTTAATTGTCCTATTAAATTATATGATAATAGGACCCCAAAAGCTCATTAGTCCAATTAAATAGTTTTTTAAGACCCTCTTTTACAAGCGTCCCACAAAAAAAGGTCCTAAAAAGCCATTTTTGTTGTAGTGAGTTCACAAATCACAATATGATATACAGTCAACCTTGAACATTGGGAAAATATTGTTACACCTCAAAAGCAAAAGGGTCATAGAATCACCAAACGCTTGTTAATTTTACGTAGCATCAAAGTTGGTGAAACTAGGACCCAAGGAAATGAACATATAAAATAGAACTGTAAGTCAGGATATGTAGAAAAAGCGTTCAGTCGTAGTGACGAAGCTTGAGATTTCCGACCGTGAGGGCGGAAGTCACCGAACCTAAAAATTTCTATAAAACCGAGAGGTCGAAAACGTATATACCTAAAAATTTATATACGAAAACTACATACTCTCCACTACTGAGCGAAAAGTTCGGGGGGTCGACCGCCCCCTCCCGACCCTTAAAAGCTTTCCCATGTTCAGTCGTGGATGATACAATGAATGTTCAAATAAATCTAAGGCATCAGATTATAAATTAAGTTACATTTACCCATTTTCTAATGTTACATAATAAAGCTCTCTACCTATATTGTACTAGATCATATACATTATAAAGCTCCCTACACTAATTACTTTATTTATATAATAAGCTCCCTATCTATATTGTACTAGATCATGATACATAATAAAGCTCCCTACACTAATTACTTTAGTATTCATATTATTCACATGTGAACACCTATTAATTTATACCAAATTAGACCATAATACGTATAATTATTTATGCCAAATCACACCATGATATATACTGTAAAAGTTTATTATGAATCACATGTAACGTACAAACCCCTATCAGGATGTTAAGCACTTTCCGTTTTACAGGTGGCATAACACTACAATTGTTTTTATCATAGAACAAATCAGATTCAAATTACCGAATCTCTTAAGCTTTCGGTGCCTACCCTTAATTCCTCAATCAATCGCCACTAAAGTTGGTTGTTTATATTTGGTTAAATGTCGGCTTCTTGATGTAATCAATGAGTTTTTTAATTTGCAGAAATACTTGATTATATGCAAGATTTTCTCTTTCGAAAAGAGTTTTATTTGGTTTTATTTGATTATATGCTTGATCATCATATGAGTTTTTGTCTGCTCTCCCGTCATCACCAGGTGACGCAGAAAATAGTGGGGAGAGTAGGAATCGAACTTGAGTCCCTTAGAACACCAAGTCTCTTCTATACCACTCCACCACCACCTCATTGGCAACGATCTATGAAATTAAAAAAATGTAATCGCAAACAACGGCTCCGTAAACGAATGGATTATGATCTATTCACATGTTCCTATAAAATGCGAAAGACACAAAAGTTTATTAACGTTTTAATCTTTGGTTACAACTTACAATGAATTATTTGAAATAGAACAGATATATTCCTATATTCCTATTTAATGACATTTCAAAATAGAGTAAAATGCACGGATAGTCCCTGTGGTTTGGTGAAATTTCACCTTTAGTCCCCAACTTTTCAAAATTACACTCTTAGTCCCTGTGGTTTGACAAGTTGTTACTCGGATAGTCCCCAAAGCGGATGGAGGTTAGTTTTTCTGGTTAAGTGGGTGTGAAATGACAAGGACTATCCGTGCATTTTACTCTTTCAAAATATTTTCTGAAAGGATGGAAGTTTAAGTTAACAAAGTATTTAATGAAAATTATATAACTATAATGAATAGTAAATTAATTGTTTTTAGTATTTTTATTGTTTTTTTCTAATAATATTTGATTTTTTTTTCCAAATAATCTTACTTAATCTATATTTCAGTCAAAGCTTTATTTAAAAATGAACATGAAAAATATAATTTGTTTTTTTTTTTTCGTTTTTTATCGTGACAACCCAAACTGATTCTGATCGAATAACATTGGTATCAGCACTAGTATTCGTATTTATGGTTTTCGATTGATATAAAAGAAGTGTCGATATCCTTTTAGACATATCTTTTTCGGTTGCTATTTCAATCAGATGTTCACACAACGCACAAGAAATCCCACTTTAAACTACTTTGTTCAAATCAAATATACAAAATTAAATTGGCCGTCTTGCCTGTAGGCATCAAGTTCGTCTCGAATACGTAGACATGAGTAAAAATTCGTGGTTCACTTCCGAGTAAGTAGACAAGAGTAGGTCATGAATAATATGAACTAGTTTATTTATATCGTGCGTTGCGGCGAAACCGAGTAAATGATCATGTAAAACAAACGTGATTTAAAAATAAGGCATGTTGTTTAGAAAGTCAAACCATTAAAACGATTTAGTTTATCATCATACCTTTTTATGATACCAAATAAATACTCTATTTTGAGTATAACCTCGTTTTAACAAAACTTTTAGAAAAAAGTTATAAACATAACTTATTAAAGAAATATCAAATTAATCGATAAATTAATATATGTTAAAAAAAGAAAAAAACAATTATTAAAAAGGTAAAGGAAATAGATGTTTAAAAAAAGAAAAATATGTTATTAAAAGTAAATATAATAATAAAAAAATATATATTATTATAAAAATAAAGTTACTATTCATTGTCTCTCGAAATCAATATATATAATAATAATAATAAACTATATATTATTATAAAAATAAAGTTACTATTTATCGTCCCTTGAAATCAATATATATAATATGAGTTAAATGCATGGTTGATCCCTGTGACTTGCAGAAATTGCATAGTTGGTCCCAAGGCTTCATTAATTACAAAGTTGGTACCAGTGGTTGCAATTTTTTAAATTTGGGTGGTTCTTATCACTATCCTACTTTAAATTTCTCAGTTAACACAACCCATGTGCATGTCACGTGAGGGTATTCTAGTCATTTCAGAATTGCCTACAATAAAACAAAAGATTATATATATATTATATTTATGATATTATAAAATAGGGTTATTGGATTTTATCACCCTCAACTATCGGGCTTTGGCCATTGTCACCCGCAACTAACACTTTGACATCCGGCACCTTCAACTTGACTTTTTGTTTGTGCTGGCACCACCCAGTTAACTCATTACTAACTCTGTTAGTTTTTGATCCTACGTGTCACCATCTTGCTTACTTGGACATTATTACGTGGCGATCACGTGGCACCTTTCTTATATCAAGCATCATCACCACCGAATCATCTCTTCACTTTCATCTTCAACCTTCTAGCCCTCTAAACAAAAACCTCCATTACCTACCTCCTGCACCTCTACAATCTTCAACAATTTCCACAAATCACCACACAACCTCATCTTCAGTGATGTCACCTGAAACTCCACCACCAGCAATCACCGTCCAACCCGCCTCCCCTCGCTTCCCAAAATCCACCCCATTAACCGTCGGAACTCACCGGAAAATCGCCATCTCCGTATATCTAAGCGACGAGAGCGCCTACGCCGTCAACTGGGCGGTACAAAACTACCTCCGGCCAGGAGACTTCGTCATCCTCCTCCACGTCCGCCCTACCTCCGTCCTCTATGGCGCCGATTGGAGCGTCGTCGAACCACCGGCCACCGGAAACCTAACCGACGAATATAGAACCAATACAACGCTTGAAGATTCGAAAGTGTGACTGATTAAACGCTGTAAGTATAGGATCGATGTGCAAGAGGAGCCAGAGAGTGACTGATTAAACGCTGTAAGTATAGGCTCGTGCAACGATCCATTAACAATTCGTTCAGATCTGCATCTTGTTTGTCTAGATTGCGTTTTATTGTGAGCTTTGATAATGAGAGCAGAAATGAAATGGGATCTTCAGATCTGCATCTTGTTTGTGAAGATTACGTTTGATCGTTCATATCTTCAGTTATGCATCTTGTTTATGCAGATTATAAGTTTGCTTGTGAGCTTTGATTGTGAGAACATAAGTGAAATAGGATCCCTTATAAAAATCACAAATCCAGATTATTTGTGTAGATTGTGTTTTGTTTGTGCATCTTGTTTGTACACATTACAATAACCCCTAAATTTATAAGAGATCCATTTCCACATCATCATGCCACATGGGATATAGTGACACATCATCGCCACGTAATCAGCTCCAACTCATCAAATTTGTGCCACGTCGGATAAAAAGCAAACCCAGTTAGTGAAGATTTAACTGAGTGGTGCCAGCACAAACAAAAAGTCAAGTTGGGGGTGCCGGGTGTCAAAGTGTTAGTTGCGGGTGACAACGGCCAAAGGCCGATAGTTAGGGGGTGATAAAATCCAATAACCCTATAAAATAATATTAAAAACTTATGGGTCCCACCTACTTCTTCTCCTTCTACCCAACCACAACCATCAATGTCAACCTCCTACCACCATCAATTATCATCACCTTCGCCTTCCAAAACCCACTCCCATTATTTGTGACAATCGGTAATTTACGGATTTTAATTACGCGATTAACAAACACTTAGACGATTAAATATAGTGTTTAAGACACAAATTAACTCAATTAGGCTTTTGGAATGCCTAGGAACACTTATTCGACTTTACAGTACGCGAATGATGATTTGCGGAAAAACTACCAAACGATAAGCGGTACCGAATTGATACCGGACAAAATACTGACAACGCCGACACATACGAATTTTACATGTATATTTTATACTTATGAATTTGGTTTTGTGAATTTATTGGGCTTTCGAACGCCATAAAACGCGAACGTGAACGAAAAACGCGATAGTTAGAACGCACCGACAACAAAGAGGACGCATCGGACTCAAGTATTGCCTTCAAAACCAAAATATTTGTTGGGTGTCGAATCCAACAAATAAATATAAAATAAACCTACTTAGACACACTAAAAATAGTATGAATGGAAGTCTGGTTCGTGTCCATAGGGATACAGATTAATTAATCAATTATGCCAAATCGTTTTAGACACAGATACGGCTGTTTTGAAAAAGGGGGTTTTAAGTTTAACTAAAATGTAAAACCATTTATAATTTTTAAATTAAAAAGTAAAGCTAATTAGAGTGGTTGGAAAATTCGGATGTTAAAAACTAATTTCAACACCAGGGCAATTTCTTGATTCGGTTCGACTTACGATCATTAACGGTCACGGTGCAATGATCCATTTTAAATAGTAGTTTGTATCGACACTAGACGTCACGCAGTTCGGACGTCCACTCCATCTAATGTCTAACCAAACTCCATTCGTTAATTAGAGCCAACCAGCTACTCTAAGCTCACGCCGTTCGGATTTTAGCGTGCGGGTTGCAGGATAAAAGTATCAATTACAATCAAACACTCACGCCGTTCGAAGTGTTTAATTATATTATATAATTCTATAACATTTTGGGTTCATAGACAAACTCAAATTATTATTTTGTTCCTAGTCTCAAAAATTAAAACTTTATTAAGGTTCTAAAAATTGATTGAACTTTATTAGAAAAATTAATAAGTTGATCAGGTTTATTAACAATCTAATATTTTCCAGATCGAATCCGTATAAAAACAAGAATCATATAAACATACCACTAAAACATAGAATCTAAAATGACCGTTTCATATAAGTTCTTGAACCAAAACAAAGAGAATACACCCCGATGTCGAAATTATACGGTACTAGCCGGACATAATGGCTAGCTCACTCAATACAAATACTAAATAAAATATCAAAGTTGAAACTTACGAAACAAAACAAACTGTTTTCTAGAAAATCACCCAAAGTCAAAGGAAAATGCTTTCTTTTTGGTTTCTTCTACTCGAGTAAACTGCAATTTTACCCCCTGGGGTTCAGGCCAATTGGCACTCTGACCCCCTAACGAAATAATTGCAATTTACCCCCCAACGTTTGGTTTTATGTCGCAAGTTTACCCCCTGGTGTCAAATAAGTTAACATATCTGTTAACTGGAATGAGAAATGACTATGTTGCCCTTTCATATTACCCCCTATGGTTTGTTCTAATCTGTAATATTACCCCCTCCATCAGCCGCCATCACCCACCTCCACCACCATCAGCCGCCACCACCCACCTCCACATCATCTCCTCCACCACCCACTTTACATGACATCATCTCCTCCACCACCCACTTCTGTGCTCATTGTGAAGAAAAGTCCACCCCTTTCTGTCTAAATTCTTCTGTACTCTGTTTTTACACAAACAACAAAAGTGTACTCCAAATTTAACAAGTGAACAAACAGTGCAACATAAATAACTACTTGGAAACAGATAACAGTCGTCATGATTCATAAACATTATATACAATCACTACAAATTAACCTAATTTGAACTTATCAACACAAACAATAAATGTGTATTTCAGATTCAATAAGTGAAGAATAGGTGCAACACAAATAACTACATGAAAACAGTTTACAGTAGCCATAATTCATAAACATTACATACAATCACCACATATAAACCTAAAAAGTGTTATCTAGAGAGCTAATTTAAGCTTATTAACACAAACAATCAAAGTGTATTACAGATTTAATAAGTGAACAAAAGGTGCAACATAAATAAACATATACACAATCACTGCAACTAAACCTAAAATGTGTGATCTAGGTTTTCACAACAGAATCTCAAATCATCACCTGATCAATCGAATTAACATCCATTTGAGCAGAATCAACTGACTCAACATGAACAAATTCGTTCTCTCCGGACAAAGGACTCCCCGTAACCTGCTACAAATCATTATCATCTTCCATATCTGTAGATCAAATGATAAAACGATCAGATCTGCAAATTTTAAAACTAATGCATTGAAATATTGATTTGATTTAAGAAACAATTAGGTTTAGAGGTTACGTTAGATTGGAGAAAGGATGCGAGTATAGTGGAAATGGATTTGAAGCATATACGATCTCAAAAATGGTGGACATTTGGGGGTTTCATGTTGATCTGGCGTAGAAGAAGACGGTCGAATTTGGTTTATACTTTTTTTAGTGTGGAAAAGACGATTATACCCTTTGACCGTTACTTACTTATGTTGACTTTAAACAGAAGTTGACAGCAGGGGGTAAACTTGCGACATAACACCAAACGTTAGGGGGTAAAATTGCAATTATTTCGTTAGGGGGGTCAGAGTGCCAATTTGCCTAAACCCCAGGGGGTAAAATTGCAGTTTACTCCTTCTACTCGTTGCCGTGCAAAGAGAATTCCCAGGTGTTGCCCAATAAAAAATTTTCCTCCAGTTTGTTAATGATGATCTTTTATCTCTTTTTTTTTTTTTTTTTCAATTTCTACATTTTCAAAAAAATCTTATCATTGGGCTCCTTAAATTTTGGCCACTTGATTAAATATGAGCCCATATAATAATTTTTTCAATTACTTTAATCTGGCCCATGTACTAATATCAAAATTTCATGATTCCTTCAGCTCGTTTTCGTTCTCGTCTTAAAACATTTGCCTTCAAAAATCCGTCCAACTTCTATGTCGTCCTTAGCAAGCACTCTGCACCTACAATATCAACCAAAATACAACCAAAGTAGATTCCATTCCACAAAATAAGTGTTTCGCAAAATAATGTGGTATAACTATGAAATATGCATCATATGTGACGAAATTCCATATTAACATGTTGTAAAAACGTGCCTAAAAATGCAACTAACAAATATCCCCAAGCTTAAACCTTTCCTTGTCCTTAAGGAAGTCAAGAATAAGAATAAACCGAGAAGTAAACACGAAAAATAATACACATATGCATGCTCACTATTTTTTTTCAACACGCTTCTTTTATTCCGGAAAATAAACTTGTAATGAGATCATATCTCACAATATCAACTCCTATTACATTCATTCAAACCCGGGAAATACTTACACGTGTAATCGCGAGTGTTGATATTTTGTGTCCCTTTAAACTCAAACTCGCTTAATCACAACCAAATGTTTTCTGCTTAATAATATATAAACTTACCAACATGGTTCAATCGTCCCCACGCCCAACACCTATGGCAATATCTACCCAACCTCACGACTTTTTGAAGATTTCCAAAACCACACTTGATGCAACCATGCACCCAAATCATGACACGATAGTTATTATTTTTTCCGTTTTTTAAGGGGCCGGGACTTTTCTCCCTAATTTGCTCAAATTTTTATTTTTTTTATTTCGATTTCGATTTTTTTTCAAAATTTTGGCATACTTTGTGCTCTTTTACCCCTTCCTTTTTCTCTTTTTCTTTTTTAACTATAATAACCTATGAGGTCAATTTTTCACCTCTTTATTTTTTTCAATGAAATTATGGAGGTGTCATGATATGGGGAACATGGTGTGTGATAGAGGATATGCAACTCAACCGATTTTTGGTCGGGATCAATCTTTGACCACAAGCATTAAGATGGGAAACTAAACACATATATTCAATTAAGGTTATTGCATACCATGGTTTAAAAAAACGTCCGAGGCGTACGTACTGAGGCGCGCCTCAGTTCGGAACGGAAGGAAAACGCATATGAGGCGGCGCCTCAGGTTCAGATATTAAACGGACGCCTCAGTTGAGTGAGGCGGAAAAAAACGGCTGAGGCGGTACGAATATGGCGAGGCGTACGTTTTTTTTTAGACCGGAAATTCGATGAAAATGGAGTCGGGCCGGAGCTGTTAGAAGAGATGAAGAACAAACATCAACCAATTTCAAATGCTCTCTGCAAGCTGCTGCAATTTCAAGATGAAAATGGTGGTTGGCCGGAGCTCTTTGCTCTTATAAACTTCAATAGTCAATTTAAACAATATATAAAAGATGAAATGTGAAATTATGAAAGTTCATTGGAACTTGTAATGTTCACTGCAGCAGGAATTAAAAAATGGAGTACAGCTGTATAGTGTATACAATTATAATAATTATTCATTTAATTTGTTTTTGGTTTTAAATGTTTTTTATTATTACTTTAAAAATCTAAAAGTTATAATATCTTCACTTAATTTGTTTTTAGTTTCTATTATTTTAAAAATCTATTAATAAATTTATCCGGTTCTTATTATTTTAATATTTTTTGATGTTAATTATTTATTATTTTATGATATATATAATTTTAATATTTATTTATTAATACCGCCTCAGCCTTACGCCTCGTTCCGCCTCAATACTTACGCCTCGTGAGGCGAAGGGAAAACGCCTCGATACTCGTTTCCGTTTTTTTAAACCTTGTTGCATACAACATTGGCGTTCCTAAGCTAGGGCCGAGCCTATCAACATATCCAAAATTATCTATGTTTTCTTCCCCAAAGTTACCATTTCATGCATAAGCTTTGACATGCCAGAAATCATATCATTTCTCATTTTTCACAAATCACTTTTAGCATGACAGAAACGTTTTTTTTTATGTGTTTTTAATGCACGTATATACCTAGTTGTTAAAAGCCTCACCTCTTGCGCCTAGGCCCATTTTTCAGGCGAGGTGAGGTAGTTGCGCTTTAAGTCGAGGAAATTGCGCTTTAATTCTCTAGGTGATGGTTCAGGCGCAGATTCCGGCGAGATTCCTAGATTCCGGAGAGTTTCCGGCCAAATTCTCTAAATTCCGACAAGATTCTAGTCAGATTTCTACTTTTATCCAAGGAAAACTACTTTTCTACACTAATACACTAATATTTTTAGAACTTTTGGTTCTTAATAGATGATATATAGTTTTATATAATAGATTTTGTTTATTTTATTTGAAGAATAGTATTCTTTTTCTAATACATAATATAGTTTAACTTTTCTCATTATGCGCTTAATTTTTCTCAGGCCCTCGCTTTTTTTGCGCTTAGGCCCCAGGCGAGGCCTATGCGCCTTAAGTGCGCTTAGCGCCTTTAATAACTATGCGTATATACACCCTAAATGCAATGAACATGAAAAATGCAACTATTTACAAACTAAGTAATGCATGCTAAGACGAAAACATAAAAGTTACCTCTAATCTCCCCAAGCTTAAGATATAGCATCGTCCTCGAGGCGCGGAGAAATATGTGGAAGGCATCTACAAAGGCGGCGGAGGTGGTGGAGATCCAAGTCGTTCTATGTGGTCACGGAGAGAGATGATGGTGCGACCCATCTCACGCTGATGAGCATACATGAGATGAAGCATCGCTCGCTGATCAGCAAGCTCACCACGAAGGTGAGCCACTTCAGCCCGTAAGCTGGTGAGCTCCGTATCGACAGTTTTGAAGCGAGCCATATACTCATCCTGGTCTTGAGCATCATCCCCAGTATCAGCATCCTCAGGATCGACATCTGCTTCAGAATCAGTATCTTTAGAATCAAATGTCCAATTTGTTTCTTCAATTGAGATTACTAAGGATAATATGTCATGCTTTGATTCGGTGATAAAGACGGTTCTACTCGTGCCCTTTAACCAATGAATCCTGGGGTCCCTTTCCGATAGCTCGAATAGCTTCATTTTAGCTAATTGAACCATGTCTAGATACCGAGAACCTTTTAACTCGCCCAAGTTTTGTGGAAACCGAAGATTTAAGGCGGCCCAAAATGGTGATCACAGACCCGTAACAGATTTTTCCTTTTGTTGCACTAGAAACTTGCAACAACTAGTGGCACAAATACTTCCCAAAATTGGGTCGTGAAGACTGCGGATGGATCATGCACCACAACAAGTACAACTCCTATAGGGTGACATTTCCAATGTCATGATGACTGTCGATGATGTTGGATAACAGTCTGTGTGTCACCCGTAACACCGGATGAATGATGTGCGCGGCCTTTAGTCTACCGGTGTCATACTTGTCCTCTTTTGTGATAGATCTCCAAAATGCCTTAGCCCGATAATCAACATGAGTTGGATCATTAGGCCCGAAGGTTTCCGCGGTGGGAGCATCTATCATTCGGCAAATAGTGTTCATCGAAAGGACACAATCCTTTTTAAACAAGTGGAAATGCATTTCATCATCCTCAAGACGAAGAGAACTCAAAAATTCAATGGTTGTGGGTACGTAGCCAACATCGAACCATTCAAGTAACTTCACCCAACCGATGTTTTCAAACAATGTCTTCACACCTTCTAGTACACCAAGGTCTTTCATTGATTATTGGTGTGCGAACTTGGTGTTACATAAGTCCCGCTCCTTAAGCATTGCCAGCTTCTCTTTTTCTTTAAGGGTTGTTGACTTTTCTTTCTCATTTTTACGGCTAGAAGACGAGGCGTGACTTGAAGACTCTTTGTTCGCACGCTTTGCCGGTGGCAATGGCGAACCGGTTTCAACATGTCGTTTCTTTGAAATTGGAAATTATGACACCCATATATGAAATTTAAAGGAGGGTGTAATCAACAATCATAATCATTACCACTAAAACTGTATAGTAACCACCTTTTTTTAAACCCCAAATAAATGACTCAACACACCACATGTTATCAAAGTGAAACTGAGTACATACCTTAAACGAGTCGTGATATGCAAGGCGAATTCAATAATCTCAAGGTATACACCAACAATTAGAACAAAATTACCAATTCATAACCAACTCAGTGTAATGCAATTTCACTATATTCATGTTCAGTTCAGATTAAGAATCAATATAGCAAGTCAATTCCAATTTCATGTGATTAACCATGTTTTCTGTAATGTAATTCTACTTTATTCTTGGTTAATTCAAGCAAAATTATGGAATTAGGATTCAGTATGGTAACAGTGGGTAGAGTTTATATCAGATGTAGGGGGTAGTGGTTCGGGTATATTGTCACCGGAGCAAGAACGATGGGTGTTTCGGAGCGACACGAGACTCTACAGAGGAGAGATTATTGATTGTACAGAGATGAAAACAAGAGAAAAAAAAACTACCGACTCATCCTCCGCTCTAAGTGTGATCGTGCCTAAGAAAACATCGATAAGCGCTTTAGAAGTGTTCAAGAACGGGCGCCCTAAAATCAACGGCACTCTATCATCGGCCTCCATATCTAGCACTACAAAATCGGCCCGAAAAACAAACTTATCCACTTTCACCAACAAATTTTCTACTATCCCCCTAGGGTACTTAACTGACTTATCCGCTAACGAAAGGGTCATACGAGTCGGCTTCAAATCACCAAGACCTAGTTTTTCGTAAAATGAATATGGCATCAAATTAATACTAGCACCTAGGTCTGCCAACGCGTGGTTTCTAACATCACCACCAAACAAACAAGGGATCGTGAAAATGCCAGGATCGGTAAGTTTCTCAGGAAGTTTATTTAGGATCACTGCCGAACACTCTCCACTCACTGACTTACTTGAACACTCTCCTACCCCATCCTTACGCTTGAGAAAATCCTTAAGGAATTTGACGTATTTGGGCATGGATCTCAAGGCCTCTATAAACGGAAGATTTACCTTCAACTGGGTGAACATGTCAAGGAATTTGTCATACTCCCTAGCATATATCTGCTGCCTAGCTCGAGCGGGAAACGGAAGACGAGAAATATCAATCACTCGCGGTGGTGGCCGAACCTTCTTCGGCTGCTTCTCCACTTTCTTCTCTACTGGTGACTCCTCGGCGTGTGCGGTACTTGCTGGGTCTAGCCTAATGTGCACCTTGCCTGGAGCCTCCATCTCTATCACCTCATCTACCTCATCATCACTCCCTATCTCAACATTCTCTCTCACGACCTCTCCTAGACTCAACCCACTGCGAGTAGTAATTGCTTTAACAGAATGGTGAACTGGGTGAGTAGTACCTGAATACTGACCAGAAGGGGACTCTTTCAACTGCCTAGCTATATCCCCTACTGTTCTCTGAAGATCTAGAAGAGTGGACTCTTGATTTTTAAGCTGAAGTTCATGATTTTTGTTGATCTGCTCTTGAGTCCTAGTGAAATCATTGAGGGATTTCTGCGTCGCCTGATTTTGTGTCATCATCTGAGCTAACATCTCCTCTATCCTACTCATACTACCCTCTGGAGCCTTACCACTACCCTGACTCTCCTGATTCAACCCTCCACTCGCAAACTGACCTCCTGAACCACTATACTGACCACTCTGACCCGAACCACTACTCGTGTAAAGACCCGGCCCCCTATTTTGATACTGACCAGATGGAAAACCAGGGGGATTGCCGGAAGGGCGAAAACTACTACTACTACTACCCTGCCAGTTGGAGTTATAATTATTATTATTACCAAATAGACCCCTAGACTGACCGGCTATGTACTCTACCTGCTCTAACGTAAGTGTGGGACAATCTAGTGTATCGTGACCTCCCCTACAAACCTCACACCTATCAACTTTCTTCTTAATCTCATCTATCCCTCTCCTCATCTCTTGCCTCAAATCTTGCTTCACACTCTCGACTATAGCAGCTACCGATGTACCCAAGCTGACCTGGTTTATCCCTCGACCGGCCTAGGTGGTAGTAACAGGAATGGAAGTCCTGCCAGTAGTGTTGTAATCCATATCAGAATGTGCAAAGCTCTCAAACAAATCATTGCACTCCGTCACTGTCTTCTTTCCCATAAGCTGACCTCCTGCTGAAGTATCGAAACGAGCTCTAATCTCAGGAGTAAGACCATTATAGAATTTCTCAACTAACGCCCAATCCGACAAACCATGCTGCGAACAACGAGAGAGAAGCGTCTGAAAACGCTCCCAAGCTAAGTGATACGGCTCATCAGGCTCCATACGGAAGGAGTGTATCTGATCACGAAGGCGAGACGCCTTGGCTGGCGGGAAGTATTTTGCTATGAAAGCATCGCGAAGACCAGCCCAAGTAGTGAAAGTGCCTACGGGCTGAGAATCAAACCAGACGGCTGCCCGTCCAGCGAGTGAGAATGGGAATACCTGAAGGTACCTAGCATCTAGATTGACACCCTCAATGGAGTAGGTGCCACAAAGACGAGTGATGCGATTTATGTGGGCGGGTGCATCCTCGTCATCACGGCCATGGAACTGGCAAGAATTTGTGATGGCGGTCATGATGTAGGAAGGAATCTGCCAGGACCTATCATTCGCAATATTAGGAAGGGTGATGGGCGATGTAGCACCGGTGAAACCGGTGGTAGCCTGCTGGTAAACGGTACGGTTCGCCATGTGAACTACGGGTGGAGGACTAGGCGAACGAGAACGGGAGGGTGGTGGGGAAACGTGTGGTGAAACGTGTGGTGATGGCTTCGGTGTGAAATCGAAGGCGGGGGTGGAATGTGGAACTGAAGAAGACGAAGAAGACGACTCAGAAGACTTGACTGTAAACAAAGGTGGCGGCGGTCCCTGCGAGCGTGTATAGGGCATCCACCAACTACGAACAACGAAAAGATTCTAACAAAGACTCACTAACCTAGAAAAGACACTAAAGCAAATATTTTTTTGATTTTTAAAATTTTTAGACTCCTACGACTCAACGAACACAAATAGCACGTAAAATGTCAAACAAGTCCAAACAAAGCAATCAACGCAATTACCAAAGAGTCCCCGGCAACGGCGCCAAAAACTTGATGTGCTAAAAGTGGGTTAACTAAACTAACTAAATTTACCCTAATTCTAGACTCTCTAAGCTTTAAATTTATAAAACTAAGACTCTCTAAACCCTAAAACACACAACCGGCAAGTGTACCGATCGAATGTAGTATAGCCTAAGGAAGTCCGAGTATCGAACCCAAGAGACTCTACTGATTACGCTAATGACTCTATCTAGACTCAAACTGACACGACTTAACTAAATGTTTGTTGATTGGGGGGGTTTTCTAAAAATCCTAAAAATGCAAATAACAAATACTAACTATACTAGACGAACTAGACACGAACTCACACGAAGGCTCTGACCAGTGATGGATGAAGACTACCTAGGCTAGACGCAAGCTAACTCAGAATGGATCTCTATTCGATGATTTTGTGGTGTGGAACCGGGATCTTAAGATACTAAACCTATTAAGACACCACTAAGCCCCTCAAACACTCTCAAGGCGATTCTTGTGGCACTACCTAGGCTGTTACGCTTACCGATTTGCTAGATTTCTTTTCCGTCCTCTAGTTTCTTGAAAGTGCTTATGTAAGACGCTCTACTTTGCCGCGCGAACGTCTAAAGCGACAATGGTTTCTAATCTTGGTTTAATAGGCTATGGGATGTTAAGGACTTATAACCAAACCTAGACTTATCAATAACCTCGAGCTTTTCCGCGACTAGTTTAGCAGCACATTTGATTTTATAATATTACCGAGTATTACTTCTAAGGTTACTTAAGCTATTTTCACCCTAAAGGATTAATGATTTATTATGTGATAAAGACCGTCACCTAAATCAAGAAACCCTAATACAACCCTATTATGTGATAAAGACCGTCACCAAGAGTTATATGAAGCAATAAACAATAATAAAACAATTGTCAAACACGCATATGCACCAAGGTAGATTTCCAAAGCTTTTACAATACAAGAATATCCACAACCACGCTAAAAATCAAATAAAGATCCAAACTTTATTAAGCTATTGTCATTAACCTAGGTAGTTTATGAAGTTTAGCCAAGAAACATGTCTAAAAACATAGCATAAAACATTGTCAAAACAGAGTTCATCATCAAACAAAGTAAAACGAACGAAAACGAGAGAACAAAGATGATTAAACCCGTAATCTCTATTCCCGAACGCTCCAAAGTGTCACCCGATGATTCCCAGCAGTTCCAAGCTTTCAATCGCCTCTAATCAGCCCTCCAAATTGTCCAAAGATGTCTAAAATTCGTAATTGTGGTGTTGTTTTTTCGGCTGATTATGATAATGATCATTTATAACCTCAAAACCCTAAATTTCTTGCTGATTACGATTCTGTTTCGCGTACACAAGGGCCTCGCGGCCCGCTTGAGATATGATCATAAGTTTATGCGGGCCGCCCGCCATTCAAACTCCGGAAACATATGTTTAGTTGATGCGGCCCGCCTCAAATGTCCAAGTTAGTTCATGCGGGCCGCCTGGAAACTTCAGAACTGCATTTTTCGCTCCGTTTCCACTCCCGAGCCTTCGATTTCCGTTCCAGTCTTTCGCCTTTCCAGTTTATGACTCGTTTCTGCTTCTTTTAGCTGCAAAGACCTGGAAAACATAAAACATCAAAAGTATATACAATCTAATCTATAACGACACTAAATCTAACTAAAACCGAACAAACCTAGACGCGAATAAAGATGTATTTTGCAATACATCAAATATCCCCACACTTACTCTTTTTTCGTCCTCGAAAAAGAATTATGCAAACGGAATCATAGTCGGAATAATCATTCGGGCCAAAAGTATAAGTTATTTTATTAAAATCAAAACTCGTGTTAGCCGCGATTGCAAGTATATTGATCCACTTAAACCCAACCCGGTTCCAAGCCCTTATCATGAAATTTAGTTCAAGTTCGGTCAATCTACCTAGGGTCTCACACTAAGAATCGCAAGTCCACCTAATCCCCCCTCAAGCTTATAGGACAAAAGGAACAACCACTGGGTTATTTCCTAACCGTTTTATACCAATATAAAGAGAGTTTAAAATCAAATCTATTTTTTTTTCAAACGAGCTTAGACTTTGCTTTTTGCTCTCTCTCTCTTTTTTTTTTTCATTCGTGAGACTAGACGATGCTTTCCCTAACCAAGCGGTAATCCGACTGTAGAGTCGCTATCCCCAATCACAGACTACATAGGTTTCGGTACTTTTATTCGGCAAGGCGATTTCACACATCCCAGAGGCATTCCGGCTGTAGAGTCGCTATCCCCAACTCGGATTACATAGGCCTGTGCTACTTTCATTTAGTTTCTAGCTCACTTTTTATTTCATTTTTTTTTCTTTTTCTTTTTCAGCGAGATAATGACTAAAAACTCTAACGATCTTAGCTTATAACGGTGCCCCTTATACTATTTTTGGCGGTTTCAATTTCCCCACTCTCCCTAGATGAGAACCCACTAGTAGACCAACAATTAGGTATATTTTAAATCAAAGGAACCCAGAACCGAATCGAGCCTACCCGCACATCCCAAACAAGACACAAGCTCGATTATTTTATCTCATATTATTATTATTTGAACCCGAACAAAAATCCGACTTTTCTATCATTTTCCGCTTTTATTTTGCAAACTTCTTATTTCAAAAAGACATTTTTTTAATTTTTTAATTTTTTTTTTTGAATTTTTCAATTTTTTATGACTCAAAAGACACACTAACTAATGACACTAAACGATAGTTCCCATCCCCACACTTAAACTCTACATTGCCCTCAATGTAGGATGGAAACCGACTCAAAAAACTAAAAATAAATAAGAAATAAAAAGACACAGGGCTAATTGGAAAGGACTTAGCTGGTTTTATTCGCGTGTAAGCTGCAAACACTCTCGTCCAATCCAGCTCAATCGTATAGCATTTCATTCGCGATCGGCTTTGACACTGACTGACATGCTTGATAAATGCCCGAAATTTGAATAAATAGCTCCAAATTCACCCGAATGGAGATTGAGTACGGGTGGTACATATTCGAACCTGCAAAACAAAAACAAGCAAAATACCAAAGCAATACCGACTCTACACAAAACGACTCAAAACTACTAACTTAGACGCATGGTACAAAATAAAAGACTCAAAGTACACCACCGAATTCCCATCTTACCCCCTCCCGGCACTTTGCTCGCCCTCGAACAACCCAAGTGCCAAGACTAACCAAAATGTGGATGCAACGGATAACGGGTTGAAAATTTAATGATAAATCACATTTTAATTCCTTAAAAATATGCAACCCGTTTCCCCACACTTAAGATGGAAATAAACCCGGTAACAAACGACTCAAATACAACAACAACAAATACAGGAAACATACCTGAACGTCGACCCGAAATAACCCGAAAGATGATGGTAAAATATGGATAAAAATGGGTCGAATATGGATGATGAATCGAAACAGCTGAAACCATTTGGCTTGACCAGCCCGTTTGCAACCTTAGTGGGCTCGCGGCCCGCATGAAATATGTGATGAGTCGAGGCGGGCCGCCTCAACTTAAACAACCGGTCCCCCTTCTTTCAGTCCGCACGGCCCACGTGAAATATGGGTTTAGTGTATGCGGGCCGCCTGGACAGCAGATATCAGCAACAGCATTACAGCAAACGCAGAACTATGCAGAATTTTTTTTCTGTATTCCCAGATTACCCCTGCATGTATTTCGTCGGTTTTTTTTTTAACATTCAGCAACCTGGTAAACTGCTCGGGTGTCGTTCTCGGCCATGTAGAGGTGATGCAACCTGCAAAATAGTCGACAAAACACAAAACGAACACAAATACGACACTACGACAAATGACGCAAAAACATATAAACCACTAAAAATGACGCAACGAAACTAAAAACTCTAACTAACGACACGACGCGAATGACGACACAATGCAACCAAATACGACTCAAAATACAAACTCTACAAGTGGGTCACAACTATTCACGCACTCACGGAGGATCATATAAGCGGAGCTCACCTTCTAACATCGCCCGCACCTTACGGGCTGTAGCACTATTATTCCCAACATCGCCCGCACCTCTCCAAACTCTCTCATACTCTCCCAAATCGTCATCGGGCGGTTTGAATCTAGACATATCATATTTAAACCTATCCCCACACTGAGCCTTACTCAGTGTCACTATTTTAGATTCTAAACTCGTCACTCTTTCTTCCAACTCTTCGACTCTTCCATCCGGCGGATCCCCACACTGGGGGAACATCTCCTCTAAAGTCGGCTCACTCAACACCTCTTTCACCTCTTTCTCATCCTTCTCACTCTCCTCTACCGATGCAATCGCCTCAACTCTCGCACTCGACCCCCTTACATTATTCACCTCAAAGACTACCGACTCATCCTCCGCTCTAAGTGTGATCGTGCCTAAGAAAACATCGATAAGCGCTTTAGAAGTGTTCAAGAACGGGCGCCCTAAAATCAACGGCACTCTATCATCGGCCTCCATATCTAGCACTACAAAATCGGCCGGAAAAACAAACTTATCCACTTTCACCAACAAATTTTCTACTATCCCCCTAGGATACTTAACTGACTTATCCGCTAACGAAAGGGTCATACGAGTCGGCTTCAAATCACCAAGACCTAGTTTTTCGTAAAATGAATATGGCATCAAATTAATACTAGCACCTAGGTCTGCCAACGCGTGGTTTCTAACATCACCACCAAACAAACAAGGGATCGTGAAAATGCCAGGATCGGTAAGTTTCTCAGGAAGTTTATTTAGGATCACTGCCGAACACTCTCCACTCACTGACTTACTTGAACACTCTCCTACCCCATCCTTACGCTTGAGAAAATCCTTAAGGAATTTGACGTATTTGGGCATGGATCTCAAGGCCTCTATAAACGGAAGATTTACCTTCAACTGGGTGAACATGTCAAGGAATTTGTCATACTCCCTAGCATATATCTGCTGCCTAGCTCGAGCGGGAAACGGAAGACGAGAAATATCAATCAATCGCGGTGGTGGCCGAACCTTCTTCGGCTGCTTCTCCACTTTCTTCTCTACTGGCGACTCCTCGGCGTGTGCGGTACTTGCTGGGTCTAGCCTAATGTGCACCTTGCCTGGAGCCTCCATCTCTATCACCTCATCTACCTCATCATCACTCCCTATCTCAACATTCTCTCTCACGACCTCTCCTAGACTCAACCCACTGCGAGTAGTAATTGCTTTAACAGAATGGTGGACTGGGTGAGTAGTACCTGAATACTGACCAGAAGGGGACTCTTTCAACTGCCTAGCTATATCCCCTACTGTTCTCTGAAGATCTAGAAGAGTGGACTCTTGATTTTTAAGCTGAAGTTCATGATTTTTGTTGATCTGCTCTTGAGTCCTAGTGAAATCATTGAGGGATTTCTGCGTCGCCTGATTTTGTGTCATCATCTGAGCTAACATCTCCTCTATCCTACTCATACTACCCTCTGGAGCCTTACCACTACCCAGACTCGCCTGATTCAACCCTCCACTCGCAAACTGACCTCCTGAACCACTATACTGACCACTCTGACCCGAACCACTACTCGTGTAAAGACCCGGCCCCCTATTTTGATACTGACCAGATGGAAAACCAGGGGGATTGCCGGAAGGGCGAAAACTACTACTACTACTACCCTGCCAGTTGGAGTTATAATTATTATTATTACCAAATAGACCCCTAAACTGACCGGCTATGTACTCTACCTGCTCTAACGTAAGTGTGGGACAATCTAGTGTATCGTGACCTCCCCTACAAACCTCACACCTATCAACTTTCTTCTTAATCTCATCTATCCCTCTCCTCATCTCTTGCCTCAAATCTTGCTTCACACTCTCGACTATAGCAGCTACCGATGTACCCAAGCTGACCTGGTTTATCCCTCGACCGGCCTAGGTGGTAGTAACAGGAATGGAAGTCCTGCCAGTAGTGCTGTAATCCATATCAGAATGTGCAAAGCTCTCAAACAAATCATTGCACTCCGTCACTGTCTTCTTTCCCATAAGCTGACCTCCTGCTGAAGTATCGAAATGAGCTCTAATCTCAGGAGTAAGACCATTATAGAATTTCTCAACTAACGCCCAATCCGACAAACCATGCTGCGAACAACGAGAGAGAAGCGTCTGAAAACGCTCCCAAGCTAAGTGATACGGCTCATCAGGCTCCATACGGAAGGAGTGTATCTGATCACGAAGGCGAGACGCCTTGGCTGGCGGGAAGTATTTTGCTATGAAAGCATCGCGAAGACCAGCCCAAGTAGTGAAAGTGCCTACGGGCTGAGAATCAAACCAGACGGTTGCCCGTCCAGCGAGTGAGAATGGGAATACTTGAAAGTACCTAGCATCTAGATTGACACCCTCAATGGAGTAGGTGCCACAAAGACGAGTGATGCGATTTATGTGGGCGGGTGCATCCTCGTCATCACGACCATGGAACTGGCAAGAATTTGTGATGGCGGTCATGATGTAGGAAGGAATCTGCCAGGACCTATCATTCGCAATATTAGGAAGGGTGATGGGCGATGTAGCACCGGTGAAACCGGTGGTAGCCTGCTGGTAAACGGTATGGTTCGCCATGTGAACTACGGGTGGAGGACTAGGCGAACGAGAACGGGAGGGTGGTGGGGAAACGTGTGGTGAATGGTGTGGTGATGGCTTCGGTGTGAAATCGAAGGCGGGGGTGGAATGTGGAACTGAAGAAGACGAAGAAGACGACTCAGAAGACTTGACTGTAAACAAAGGTGGCGGCGGTCCCTGCGAGCGTGTATGGGGCATCCACCAACTACGAACAACGAAAAGATTCTAACAAAGACTCACTAACCTAGAAAAGACACTAAAGCAAATATTTTTTTGATTTTTAAAATTTTTAGACTCCTACGACTCAACGAACACAAATAGCACGTAAAATGTCAAACAAGTCCAAACAAAGCAATCAACGCAATTACCAAAGAGTCCCCGGCAACGGCGCCAAAAACTTGATGTGCTAAAAGTGGGTTAACTAAACTAACTAAATTTACCCTAATTCTAGACTCTCTAAGCTTTAAATTTATAAAACTAAGACTCTCTAAACCCTAAAACACACAACCGGCAAGTGTACCGATCGAATGTAGTATAGCCTAAGGAAGTCCGAGTATCGAACCCAAGAGACTCTACTGATTACGCTAATGACTCTATCTAGACTCAAACTGACACGACTTAACTAAATGTTTGTTGATTGGGGGGGGTTTTCTAAAAATCCTAAAAATGCAAATAACAAATACTAACTATACTAGACGAACTAGACACGAACTCACACGAAGGCTCTGACCAGTGATGGATGAAGACTACCTAGGCTAGACGCAAGCTAACTCAGAATGGATCTCTATTCGATGATTTTGTGGTGTGGAACCGGGATCTTAAGATACTAAACCTATTAAGACACCACTAAGCCCCTCAAACACTCTCAAGGCGATTCTTGTGGCACTACCTAGGCTGTTACGCTTACCGATTTGCTAGATTTCTTTTCCGTCCTCTAGTTTCTTGAAAGTGCTTATGTAAGACGCTCTACTTTGCCGCGCGAACGTCTAAAGCGACAATGGTTTCTAATCTTGGTTTAATAGGCTATGGGATGTTAAGGACTTATAACCAAACCTAGACTTATCAATAACCTCGAGCTTTTCCGCGACTAGTTTAGCAGCACATTTGATTTTATAATATTACCGAGTATTACTTCTAAGGTTACTTAAGCTATTTTCACCCTAAAGGATTAATGATTTATTATGTGATAAAGACCGTCACCTAAATCAAGAAACCCTAATACAACCCTATTATGTGATAAAGACCGTCACCAAGAGTTATATGAAGCAATAAACAATAATAAAACAATTGTCAAACACGCATATGCACCAAGGTAGATTTCCAAAGCTTTTACAATACAAGAATATCCACAACCACGCTAAAAATCAAATAAAGATCCAAACTTTATTAAGCTATTGTCATTAACCTAGGTAGTTTATGAAGTTTAGCCAAGAAACATGTCTAAAAACATAGCATAAAACATTGTCAAAACAGAGTTCATCATCAAACAAAGTAAAACGAACGAAAACGAGAGAACAAAGATGATTAAACCCGTAATCTCTATTCCCGAACGCTCCAAAGTGTCACCCGATGATTCCCAGCAGTTCCAAGCTTTCAATCGCCTCTAATCAGCCCTCCAAATTGTCCAAAGATGTCTAAAATTCGTAATTGTGGTGTTGTTTTTTCGGCTGATTATGATAATGATCATTTATAACCTCAAAACCCTAAATTTCTTGCTGATTACGATTCTGTTTCGCGTACACAAGGGCCTCGCGGCCCGCTTGAGATATGATCATAAGTTTATGCGGGCCGCCCGCCATTCAAACTCCGGAAACATATGTTTAGTTGATGCGGCCCGCCTCAAATGTCCAAGTTAGTTCATGCGGGCCGCCTGGAAACTTCAGAACTGCATTTTTCGCTCCGTTTCCACTCCCGAGCCTCCGGTTTCCGTTCCAGTCTTTCGCCTTTCCAGTTTATGACTCGTTTCTGCTTCTTTCAGCTGCAAAGACCTGGAAAACATAAAACATCAAAAGTATATACAATCTAATCTATAACGACACTAAATCTAACTAAAACCGAACAAACCTAGATGCGAATAAAGATGTATTTTGCAATACATCACCTTTTGACCCACAATAAAAGTTTTTCGTGTATTTACCTTGTCATAGAAAGCTTTTGTCTTTTCTTTATAAATTTGAGAATTCTCGTAAGCCTCATTACGAATTTCTTCCAACTCTTGAATTTGTTGCTTACGATGAACACCAGCTTAGTCAATCTTCAAGTTGAATTGCTTAATGGCCCAAAAAGCCTTATGCTCTAAGTCAACAGGAAGATGACAAGCTTTCCCAAATACGAGACGAAAAGGTGACATACCTATCGGTGTTTTGTAGGCGGTGCGATACGCCCACAATGCATCATCCAATCGTAAACTCCAATCCTTTCGGTTTGGGTTAACTGTCTTTTCAAGGATTGACTTTATTTCCCGGTTGGAAATCTCAGCTTGTCCATTCGTTTGTGGGTGGTATGCCGTCGATACTCGATGTGCAACCCCGTATTTCTTGAAAAGTGCTTCGATTGTTCTATTGTAGAAGTGCGACCCCCTGTCTCTTATGAATGCCTTTGGTGTTCCAAATCTGCTAAAGATGTTAGCCTTTATAAACCCTGACACAACTTTAGAATCATTAGTCCTTGTGGCTTTTGCCTCCACCCATTTGGAGACATAGTCCACTGCCAAGAGAATATAAACATTACCAAAAGACGATGGGAATAGACCCATAAAATCGATGCCCCATACATCGAAAATCTCACACACCAAGATGGGTGTGAGGGGCATCTGATCTCTAGAACTCAAATTACCGGTTTTCTGACATCGTTCACAAGATTTGCAAAATATGTATGAATCAAGAAATATAGTTGGCCAAAAGAAACCGGATTCAAGTAACTTATGCGTTGTACGTTTTGGACCAAAGTGCCCTCCACAAGCTTGTGAGTGGCAAAAATCTAAAATAGAAGGTACCTCACTTTTATCAACGCATCTTCTGATGACTTGGTCAGCACAGTATTTCCACAAGTATGGCTCGTCCCAAACATATCGTCTTGCTTCCTTATTTATCTTGTCCTTTTGAGCACGGGAGAGTTCGAAAGGAAAAGTGTTTATTACCAAGTAATTGACGATATCCGCATACCAAGGAGTTGTTACTTCAGCAGCAAACAAATGCTCACCCGGAAATGAGTCATTCAAAGGCATTGGCTCTTCGTTGTTGATGATTCTACTTAGGTGATCTGCCGCAAGATTTTGCTTTCCACTTTTGTCTCTAATCTCCAAATCGAACTCTTGGAGTAAAAGCACCCGCCAAATGAGTCTCAGTTTTGCGTCCTTCTTTGTCATGAGATATCTTAAAGCTGCATGATCAGAATGAACAATTACTTTAGTACCCAATAAATATTGTCTAAATTTTTCTAAAGGAAAAACAATGGCTAAAAGCTCTTTTTCTGTTGTGAAGTAGTTGCTTTGAGCATGGTCCAAGGTCTTCGAAGCATAGTAAATCACATGTGGAACTCGATCCTTCCTTTGACCCAACACCACTCCTATCGCGTGATTGCTTGCGTCACACATGATCTTGAATGGTAGACTCCAATCCGGTGGTTGGATTATGGGTGCGGTGACTAACAGATTCTTTAAAGTGTCAAAGGCTTGCTTGCATGCTTCGGAGAAAACAAATTCAACATCTTTTTGTAAGTGCTCGTACATTGGTAGAGTTATCTTGGAAAAGTCCTTGATAAACCTTCGGTAGAATCCTGCATAACCAAGAAAAGAGCGTACCTCGCGGACACTATTAGGATAAGGTAGAGATTTAATTATGTCAATTTTTGCTTTATCTACCTCGAGCCCTTTTGAAGAGACAACATGACCTAAAATGATGCCTTGATCAACCATAAATGACATTTTTCATAATTCAAAACAAGGTTGGTTTCAATACATCTTTCCAAAATTTTAGTCAAATTTCTCAAACATTCATCAAAAGAATTTCCATAAACCGTGAAATCATCCATAAACACTTCAATTATTTCATCAACATAATCTGAAAAAATGCATACCATACACCTTTGAAAGGTGGCGGGAGCATTGCAAAGTCCAAAAGGCATACGCCGGTATGCAAACGTGCCAAAGGAGCACGTAAATGTAGTTTTCTCTTGGTCTTCCGGCGCGACGGGTATTTGATGAAAACCGGAATACCCGTCCAGACAACAATAATGAGTCTTTCCCGCCAACCTTTCTAACATTTGGTCAATAAATGATAGCGGGAAATGGTCCTTGCGGGTCGATGCATTAAGCTTTCTATAGTCTATGCACACTCTCCACCCATTCTGTACACGGGTGGGGACCAACTCACCTTGTTCGTTTTCAGTCACGGTGATGCATGTTTTCTTTGGCACAACTTGTATGGGGCTTACCCATTTGCTCTCAGAAATTGGATAGATCATACCTGCATTCAACAACTTCAATATTTCCTTCGTCACTACCTCCATCATGGGAGGATTCAACCTACTTTGGGCTTCCCGTATTGGCTTGTAATCTTCCTCCATGAGAATTTTGTGCATACAAAGTGATGGGCTCAACCCTTTTATGTCGGCAATAGTCCACCCAATTGCTTCCTTGTAGCGTTTGAGTGTGTTGACCAACTCATTTTCTTGCCCGCTCGACTTGTTGGATATGATTACCGGTAACGTATCCTTCTCCCCAAGATACACATATTTAAGGTGATCGGGGAGGGTCTTCAACTCTAACTCCGGTGCCTGCACAATAGATGGAAGAAGCTTTTGGTTAGTAATTGGTAATTGTGTTTTTGGTGCTTCATACCTGGTTTTCTTTTGTGCATCCATAAACACTACTACTTCCATCAAATCCTCCCCAAGCTTGAACTTTTCAGTAAGTTCTTTTGTTGCAGCTTCATCAATGCTTCTATTTAACACTAACGCTAGAACATCATGGTTAGATAACTCAAAACACTCATCAGATAAGGGTTCAATAACATCTAACCAATTCAAAGATGAAACATCACTTGGGTAACGCATAACATCATATATATTAAAATTGATAACTTCCCCGTCAAATTCCATTGATAGGGTGCCACTCTAAGCATCAATATTTGTTTTTGCAGTTTTAAAAAATGGCCTCCCTAACAAAATGGAACTTGAGAGTGGAGTATCATCATCCTCCATATCCAACACATAAAAATCAGCTGGGAATACCAATTCATTCACTTGGACCAAAACATCCTCTAATACACCTTTTGGGTATACTAAGGACCGATCGGCCAATTGAATGACCACCCCGGTCCTTTTTAACGGTCGTGCATTAAGTGTTTTGAAAATAGAATTTGGTAGGACGTTAATAGAGGCTCCAAGGTCGAGCATGGCTCGTGGTATGTTGAGATTTCCCAATTTACAAGGAACCGTGAAAACACCTGGATCCTTGCACTTTTGTGGTAGTCTTTTTTATAAAACGGCCGATATGTTTTCACCTACCTTGACAGTTTCATTACTTTTTAGACTCTTCTTTGATGTGCAAAGTTCCTTTAAGAATTTTGCATATCGTGGAACCTATTTAATAGCATCAAGAAGGGGAATGTTTACCTCTACCTTCCAAAAGGTCTCCATGATTTCCTGTTCCTCTCTTTGCTTTTGTGTGCTTCTCAGCCTTGAGGGGAATGGAGGAGGAGTGGTGAACTTTTCCTTGACTTCATCTGATTTTGGAGCCTCGGGTTTCTCCGTATCTTTCTTCTCAACAACAACCTCTTCTTCCTCTTCTTGTATGGCTGGACCATCATAACTCTTCCCGCTTCTCAAGGTAACAACACAAGCATTGTGCTTAGGATTTGCCTAGGTTTGTGGAGGCAGTTTACCTTGAGACTCTATCTTACTCACCGAGGTGGCGAGTTGAGCCATTTGTTGTTCCAAATTCTTTATGCTAGCTTTTGTCTCTTGTTGGAACGTATGCGTGCTGGTTGCCAAACTTTTCACAATATCTTCCAAAGACATTCCCGAGATGCTCATTTGTTGTTGGGCGGGTTGCTGTTGTCGAGGCTGAAAGTTTTGCGGTTGTTGATTTCCTTGGAAGGTTGGGCGTTGTTGATATTGTTGAGGCCTTTGCTGGAAATTCATGTTGGGAGGATGTCCCCAATTCTGATTGCCTCGGGGTTGTTCATATTGTCTTGAGTTTTGCCCCGGGTAACCTCTAAGTGCTTGTGCTTGTTCAACATCATCTTGCAGTGTGGGACACATATCAGTAGGGTGTCCAAATTGTAGAAAAATTCCACAAGCTCGTGTTGGTGGCTCAGTACTCTTGTCCTTAGTGATTTGCATGACCGCTTTGGTTAACTCAGCTAGCTGGGTTTCAATGTGAGCTTCCTTGACTGTTCGTGGAACATCTGTGTACCACTCATCTTCTTGTGCTGAGTGCTTGGTGTCTTCCGCTATGGAGGTAATCAAAGCTCTAATTTGAGTAGGTGTTTTATCGAGTAGAGCTCCTCCACTAGGCGCGTTTATCAAACGTCTCTCTCCATTGGTGCTAATCCTTCACAAAAATATTGAAGGAGTTGGTGATCAGTTATGCCATGTTGTGGGCAATAAGCACACAACTTTTTAAACCTGTCCCAATAAGTGTGCAAGGCTTCTCTTTTTAGTTGCTTAATTCTGATGATCTCTTTGCGCAGGATTGAAGCTTTGACTTCTGGGAAGTATTTGTCTACAAAAAAGCTTTGCAAGTTCATTCCAAGTAGTTACTGACCCCGGTGGTAGGTAATATACCCATTCTTTTGCTGAGTCTTGAAGAGCAAAGGGGAATAGCCTTGGCTTGATTTGGATTTCAGTGATGTTATGTGGCTTCATACCGGAACACACAACGTGGAACTCTTTGAGGAACTTGTGTGGGTCTTCATTCTCTAGACCTCGGAAAAGTGGTAATAGGTGAATGAGTCCGGATTTCAGCTCAAAGTTTTTCACAGTAGGGTAGTTAATGCAAAGAGGCTGTTGTGGGACACCACGAGTTGCCCACTGTGTAAGGGTTTGTTCAGCTGCCATTGTAACTGTAGAAGTTGGAGATTCGGGTGATTTTGGTTCTTGGTGAGTATGGTTAGGTGAGTGTGGTGGAGTGATGGGTATTTCTTGATGGGATTGTGATTCTGTTTTGGTTTAAGATTCACTTGACAAAAGCACGTCTTGCCAAATGTTAGTGACCGGAGGTGAAGATATAGAGGTTGAGGATCTTACTAACTACTTTTGTTATTTTGCTTGCCTCCTTAATCTCCTTGCTGTTTTCTTGATCTCCGGGTCAATCTCGAGTGGTTTACCTGTACGCAAAGATCTTCTCATAAAACGATTAAATTTGTCGTATCCCCGGCAAAGACGCCAATTTGTTAGGTGTCAAATCCAGCAAATAAATATAAAATAAACCTACTTAGACATACTAAAAATAGTATGAATGGAAGTTAGGTTCGTGTCCACAGGGATACAGATTAATTAATTAATTATGCCAAAACGTTTTAGACACAGATACGGTTGTTTTGAAAAAGGGGGTTTTTAGTTTAACTAAAATGTAAAACCATTTATAATTTTTAAATTAAAAAGTAAAGCTAATTAGAGTGGGTGGAAAATTCAGATGTTAAAAACTAATTTCAATACCAGGGCAATTTCTTGATTCAGTTCGACTTACGATCATTAACGGTCACAGTGCAATGATCCCTTTTAAATAATAGTTTGTATCGATACTAGATGTCACGCAGTTCGGATGTCCACTCCATCTAATGTCTAACCAAACTCCGTTCGTTGATTAGAGCCAATCCGCTACTCTAAGCTCACGCCGTTCGAATTTTAGCGTGCGGGTTACGGGATAAAAGTATCAATTACAATAAAACACTCACGCCGTTCGGAGTGTTTAATTATATTATATAATTCTATAACAATTTGGGTTCATAGACAAACTCAAATTATTATTTTGTTCCTAGTCTCAACAATTAAAACTTTATCAAGGTTCTAAAAATTGATTCAACTTTATTAGAAAAATTAATAAGTTGATCAGGTTTATTAACAATCCAATATTTTCCAGATCGAATCCGTATAAAAAAAGAATCATATAAACATACCACTAAAACATAGAATCTAAAATGACCGTTTCACATAATTTCTTAAACCAAAACAAAGAAAATACACCCCGATGTCCAAATTATACCGTACTAGCCGGACAAATAAAATATCAAAGTTGAAACTTACGAAACAAGACAAACTGTTTTCTAGAAAATCACCCAAAAGACAAAGAAAAATGCTTTCTTTTTGGTTTCTTCTACTCGCTCTCCCAGGTGTTGCCCAATAAAATTTTTCGTCCAGTTTGTTGATGAAGATCTTTTATCTCTTTTTTTCAATTTCTACGGTTTCAAAAAATCTTATCATTGGGCTCCTTAAATTTTGGCCACTTGATTAAATATGAGCCCATATAATAATTTTTGCAATTACTTTAATCTGGCCCATGTACTAATATCAAAATTTCATGATTCCTTCAGCTCGTTTTCGTTCTCGTCTTAAAACATTTGCCTTTAAAAATCCTTCCAACTTCTATGTCGTTCTTAGTAAGCGCTCCGCACCTACAATATCAACCAAAATACAACCAAAGTAGATTCCATTCCACAAAACAAGTGTTTCGCAAAATAATGTGGTATAACTATGAAATATGCATCATATGTGACGAAATTCAATATTAACATGGTCGACGGCGACGAGAGAGCACGGCGGTAGCACCGCCGCTCACGGCGGTGGTGGAATCCCAAGGCGGAATCATGGCAAACTAGCGGTTATCATGACAGTTTTTCACGGCAGTCGCGGTTCGAACTCCTAGTCCAGTAAGTTTTTTTACCCTTTCTTTTTTCTTCAAGATCCGTCTATCTCCGGCCATTGCTCGTTCTTTCAGGTGTGGTTTTCCGATGACTGATGCTGATAAATTATGGTGACGACGACAGAAAATTGCCGTAGCCGGCGGCGGTGAGCAGGCCGACGGCAGCAGTAGTAGTGGTGGCTCAATTTCAGTTTGGATTCTTTTGTTCAGGTTCACGTCAGACTTGGTTCGGGTTTCGGTTCACACGGTTCGCATTTTCTCTCCGGTCAAAGGCAGTCAAACGGTCGAGTAGGTTCGGGTCAGAAAGTCAATTCAGTCAATTCAGTCGACTCGGGTCAAACCGGGTCAACCCAGTCAAACTCGGTCAACGAAAGTTAACAGCAGTCAACGACGGTCAAACCAAGACCCGGTAAATATTTAAACGTAGCGAGATTATTTTGTTTACGTTGTTTTAAATATATACTATGTTACGCGAACCGAGCTCGTGCCATTACATTTAGTGATTTGTTTTCATTTATGCAAACGCGATGAAATTTTATATATTGTGATTGAATAAATGTTGAGTTTTGAAATATATATCGACACTTTAGTTGTCGGGATCGTCCAAAAATAGAGAAAACTCTGTCCGTTTTTCGTAAAAACCCGAATTACAAAACGTATTTATAATCTAAAAACGACAATTCACGATATTGAAGTATTTTTATAAAATAAATATAAATGTACAACTATTTTGACGACATTTTACGACTCACCGAAACGAAATTATAACGTTCCGACAAATATGATTTACTAATTAACGAAACTCGAGAGTTTATATAAAATAAATAAAACTATTTATATTTACTTCAAAAATTTAGAACTTTGAAAACTCTTACGAAATAAATAATATTTATGTTTATTTCAAACAATCAATACTCTCGTACCTTATTATATTTATTTCCAAAGCTATTAGAATCCGAATACCTTTATAAAATAAATATAATGTTTATATTTATTCCGAACACCGATATTCCGAGTACTTTTATAAGATAAAGAGTAAACTGCAATTTTACCCCCCTGTGGTTAGGGGTGATTGGCACTCTTACCCCCCCCCCCCCCCCTAAGGAAATAATTGCAATTTTACCCCCCACTGTTCACCCTTATGTCGCAACCTTACCCCCTAAGCTCAATTTTGTTGACTGATCTGTTGACTTGGTGGTGAAATGACTATTTTACCCTTTTATTTTACCCCCTATGTTTTGTTTATTCTGTACTTTTACCCCCTGCCACCACTGCCACCGCCATTCACCACCACAACCACCACTGCCACCTCCAGCCACCACCCTCAACCACCACTGCCACCGCCATTCACCACCACAACCACCACTGCCATCTTCTTCATCCCCCTCTCTCTCTCTCTCTCTAAAAAAACCCACCACCCGCCTTCATCTTCAACAATCACCACCGTCATCTTCTTCATAATCACCACCTGCAACTTCTCCATAACAACACCTACTTTGAACCATACGCTAAATTTGGGAGCTCTATCGCTACAGCTTCATATCGCAATCGGAATGAGAAATCGGTTCAAATGCGGAAGCAACTAACCTATAATTCCAGACATCCAGTTCGAGATCTAAACCTCATGTTCCCTAACATCAACTACACAAATCAACTGACTATATACAAATTCGATTCCTAATAACAACTTCACTAGAAGCAGAAACAAATTCACATGCACATCAATCAAATCCGGTCACATTTATCAAACATAACGCATATATACACACAAAACCACTGCAAATAGTAATCAAACACAAAAGATTCATCGAATTAACACCTGTAGAAATCAACAGATTTGACCTTGGCTGATGAAACCATGGCGGTGAACTGGATCTGAGAAACGAGACACCAAAAGATTGAATTCAGTTAGGGTTTCCTTTTGGTGTTATTCAGTTAGGGTTTCCTTCAAAAACAAGAAAATTAACCACTGATTTCAAGTTCGGAACCGGCAGAAGCATGAAGATGATGATGATGGAGGTTTGTGGCGGGGATGGTGATGATGGCGACGGTGATGGTTGTGGCGGCAGTGGTGGTTGTGGCGGTTCAGATGGCGACGGTGATGGTTGAAGATGATGATGATGGAGGTTTGGGGCGGGGATGGTGATGATGGCGACGGTGATGGTTTGGGGCGGGGATGATGATGATGATGATGGAGGTTCAGGATTCTATATATAATAAAATTAATAATAAAAATAAATATAGGGTAAGATTACCAAAATACCCTTACATATAATGGTCAAACTACCTTTGACTGAGCTTAGGGGGTAAGGTTGCGACATAAGGGTGAACAGTGGGGGGTAAAATTGCAATTATTTCCTTAGGGGGGGGGGGGGGGGGGTAAGAGTGCCAATCACCCCTAACCACAGGGGGTAAAATTGCAGTTTACTCTAAGATAAATATAATGTTTATATTTATTTCAAACGTCGAGATTTGGAATTTATATTTCAAACGTTTAGTATTCTAAAATCATATAAAATAAATATAATTATTTATATTTATTTCAATAGTCTAGAATCCGAACATTCTTATAAAATGAATATAGTTGTTTATATTCATTTCAAACGTGATTATATATATATATATATATATATATATATAGGGAGGGGCTCATGCGAGAACTCCATTTATTGCGAGAACCGCGAGAACCAATGTGAACACAACCTAAAATAGCTAAAAAAACCTAAAAAAAACCCAACCCCCACCCCCCCCCCCCCCCCCCAAAAAAAACCTAAACCCCCTATATATATATATATATATAGGGAGGGGCTCATGCGAGAACTCCATTTATTGCGAGAACCGCGAGAAACAATGTGAACACAACTTAAAATAGCTAAAAAAACCTAAAAAAAAACCTAACCCCCACCCCCCCCCCCCCAAAAAAAAACCTAACCCCCCTCCCCCACCCCCCAAAAACCTAAACCCCCCCCCCCCCCCAAGCTAAAATGCTAAAAACTAAACCCCCAAAAAACCTAAAATAAATCTAAAAAAATAAAAAAAAAAAATCTAAATTTTTTTTAATATTTTTTATGCTCAAATCGCTACTTTTAGTGGTAAAAAAATTTTTTTTTTTGCTTCGAAAAGTAGCGATTTTTTTATAAAAAATATTAAAAAAAAAATTTTGTGTGATTTTTAGCTATTTTTAGGCATTTTTGGTTGTATTCACATTGGTTCTCGCAATAAGAGGTCGTTCTCGCATGATCTTCTCCCTATATATATATATATATATATGGTAGGGTTCATGCGAGAACCAACTTATTGCGAGAACCGCGAGAACCAATGTGAACACAACAAAATAACCTAAAGAAATCCAACCCCCCAAACCCCCCCCCCCCCCCCCTAAAAAAACTTAACCCCCCCCCCCCCCCAAAAAAAAAAAAAAAAAAAAAACAAACCTAAACCCCGCCCCCACCCAAGCAAAATGCTAAAAACTAAACCCAAAAAAAAAACTAAAAAATAGAAGAAAAAAAATTACTTAAAAATCGCTACTTTTAGTAGCAAAAATTTTTTTTTTTTGAAATAATAATAACGAAATACAGCGATTTTTAAGTAAAAAATATTAAAAAGAAATTTGTGTTTTAGCTATTTTTAGGTATTTTTTGTTGTGTTCACATTGGTTCTCGCACTAAAGGGTGGTTCCTAACGGATCCTTCTCATATATATATATATTTCCATCTTACGAAAACTACATCGAGACGTACCGCAATCCCTCTACGTATTTGTATTTACGACGACTAACACAACTTCGTATATATATATATATATATATATATATATATATATATATATATATATATATATATATATATATATAGGTAGAGGATCCTGTAAAAAGTGCTCAAAGTGTGAGAAGTGTATTATAACACTATATATAATACTATATAACACCATATAAACACCGTATAACAATATGTAACACCATATAATGCCATATAACACTATGTAACACTATATATCATTATATAACAAATATAACACTATAGGTTGTCTGATAGCATGTCTATGATAGATGTATAGTGTTATATTTGTTATATAATGATATATAGTGTTACATAGTGTTATATGGTATTATATGGTGTTACATATTGTTATACAGTGTTTATATGGTGTTATATAGTATTATATATAGTGTTATAATACACTTCTTACTCTTCTCACACTTTAGGCCCTTTTTACACTATCCTTACCATATATATATATATATATATATATATATATATGTGTGTGTGTGTATAGTGGGGATCCTACGGAAAGTGTGTTTTTCCTAGAAAGTCTAGGAAGCGATCTGGGCCATCTAATGGGTGTGTTTAATGGTTGAGATCATCTTGGTGGCATTTTGGTAATATGTGTTTCTTAAAAATAGGATTATTTAATTAATCAGGGGTAGATATGTCATTTAGCTTGTTTTAAATATGGAAATAATTGTCATTCCATAACAACCCCACATTTCTTGCGATTTTTTTTCTCTCTCTCTCCCCCTTTCTCTCTCTCTCTCTCTTCCTTCTATCCTTCATGAAGAAACACATCAAGAAAACACATCGTATTAATATGCTTGCTAATCTGCTTGCTGTTAAAACACAGCGTCAAGAAATCCTCCAGCATTACCAGCATGGATGGTAAAACACAGCGTATGAATCTGCTTGCTGTTAAAACACAACTGTATGAATCTGAATGCTAAAACACAACTGTATGAATCTGCTTGCTTTTAAAACACAACTGTATGAATCTGAATGCTAAAACAAAACTGTATGAATCTGCTTGCTGTTAAAACACAACTGTATGAATCTGAATGCTAAAACACAACTGTATGAATCTACCTGCTGTTAAAACACAAGTGTATGAATCTGAATGCTAAAACACAACTGTATGAATCTGCTTGCTGTTACACAATTGTATGAATCTGAATAATAAAACACAGCGTCAAGAAATCCTCCAGCATTACCAACATGAATGCTAAAACACAACTGTATGAATCTGAATGCTAAAACACAACTGTATGAATCTGCTTGCTGTTAAAACACACCTGTATGAATCTGAATGCTAAAACACAACTGTATGAATCTGAATGCTAAAACACAACTGTATGAATCTGCTTGCTGTTAAAACACACCTGTATGAATCTGAATGCTAAAACACAACTGTATGAATCTGCTTGCTGTTAAAACACATCACCAAGAACAAACTGATGGTTTTGTAGTTAAATGTTAATAACCATCTCCACAATCAACAAGTGTGTTTGAAGCCATGATTTTTCTCTCTGAAAATTTTTTTGAATACGAATACTGTTGGTGAAGAAGAAAACGATAGAAAGAATGTATATACATATGATTTGAATGAGATTTGGATTCGAAACACAACCAAAATTCCGAAAATCAAGGACATAATCAGTTACCTTCGAGATCATGCAATGTTAGTTAATGAAATATAAATTCCAAAAATAAAATTAAAATGTGACATTACATAATTGCCCTTCTAGTTAAAATAACTCAATGCCACATGTCCAATTCTCATTGCTTCCTAGACTTTCTAGGAAAAATACACTTTCTACCCAACTCCTACTATATATATATATATATATATATATATATGTATGTATATAGGGTTAGGTTAACGTACAATAGCTCTTATCGTACAATATGTGCGCGCTCGTCTCAGCCGTCCGCTCTGGTGCGAATTCAATTTTGAACTTGTGATTTATGCTGAAAAACCAACATGCGAAATTGCTTTATATACCAACATGCGATTTTATAAAAAAAAACCAACATGCGATTTCCAACATGCTTTTTTTATAACATGCGATTTCACTATATCGTACGTATTGTACGTTAAGGGATATTGTATTTCACTTTCACTATATATATATATATATATATATCCTAAAACACTCAGAAACTAAGTCTCTTCCAAGACGTAGTAATTATCCCGATTATAAATGGAATCAAATAACCATAGATTGGTTATTTCGAGACAAGACCACCTTGACCCGGCCGTGTCAAAAATCGTATGGTTAACGATTCGGTAGAGCTAGTTTAACTACGTCATTTTATTAGAAACTTATAAGTTATTCCTTCGTAGGAATGTCATAGTTGCATGCTAGCGAGTTTACGTTCTTGGAACAACATTTCGGAATCACATTAAGCTAGCTTTGCACAAGGATATCGAGTTGAGTTCATAACCCCCACTTTTTACGGTTTTACATTTTTATAAATGTTTTCAGGGGTGGAAAGACGTGCCAGTTTTTGCAAAAGCAAACAATATTTCGATGAACGAAAACCCATGTTTCTAAACCATGTTGGGAATGAATTTCAACGAACTCAAATGGTTTATGAAAGGTTTATGCTAAACATACCGGTTTTACAAAATACACGCGTATTTTCGAAACGTGCATGATTTTTACGACTAGTGACGGGATTGTCCTAGTTACAACAACGGGACTGGGTTGGTCTGCATACGAACAATGAGACAACACAGTGGGTTCATGTCCCCCATTCTTTCTTAAATGTTTTCGGAATTATAACTCTCGGGGGAAATACATGTTTCGATGGTATGGTTTAGCGATGGAATGAAATATTAGATCATGTGCGAATAGGGTCTCTCTTAAGCGCCATTAATCTTGTTTAAGACCGAGTAACAAGAGTGGTAGATTTGTCGGGTGTAGCGAGCCCCATTCATGGGTCCTTGTGTGGCCGCATGTAGTTCTTTTGTTGTCCCAACCGGGTGGTCCGAAGGAAATCGTCTAGGGTTGAGTGCTTCCTATGTCGACACACATCTTAATGTCCTTTCAAAACATTAATGATCATCAAGTTCGTTAACGATCTACATACCAGTTGATAATACACGAATTTTCAAATGTTTTTATGATTCATTTGATGTTATCTCACAAATACAAGAAATCACAAAACTTTGGTGACGTTTTCACCTTATATACAAGTAAGGGGACGAGTTGATCCTGCTTACAGACTCAGGGACTGGATTATCCTATATACAAAGTTTTATAAACAAAAAGTTTTCAATTAACACGCCAAGACAAATGATTTTATTACATTTTCTCAAAAACTTTTAAACCGGTTAACAAAAAGATTTATTTAAAATCTTTTTCAAACAAACTATGAACTCGCCAACTTTACGTTGATTTTTCGCATGTTCTTTCTCAGGTTGCATAAATAAATTATGGCACGGTTGGAATAGGAGAACCCATGGGGATTCGAGTACTTAGTGGACGTTCGCTTTCTAGAAGTCTTAGCATTAAATACTTCCGTTGTGCAATGAAGATACCATTCGGATCACACCATACTCTGATCTTAGCGGGTGTGACATTATTCCTGGATTTTTTCACATAATCCAAAACCCACTCTGAAGATGAAGGAGAACGGACAAGAAGAAGATGAAGGATATCGAGATCTGGGTGTTCATTTCATAGGGTCGGTTCCAAGATCCGAGATGAAGGCGTCGGTGATGGTAACTTCTGGGTGTTCTCTCACGTCGGAGATGAAGGAGATCAAGATCTGGAGCAGCTAACTAGGGTTTCACGGTGGTATATTGGCGGCGGCGAGCAAGGTTCATGGAGGAACTCAAGCGGCGACTAATGGGGATAATGATAAGGCTTCGATTCCGGTAACTTAGGACCTCAATTCATCACATCCACCCATCATTGCAAATGTTCTAATTGACGTCGCACATTTGGTTGCAACTGTTTGTACATGACGGTGGTGTTGATTATGATGGTGTAGATCGGGTTACAATTGGTTAGTGATGATTATGATGGTGCCCGGATTTTGCAAGTGGTCGGGATAACATGAAGAAGAAGAGTGATAAAAATACAATTCAATATATTCACAATATTCACATTTCAATATTATCTTTTATCTTCATATTTTCTTATTGTTTTATTCTTTTATTCTTTTATGTGTCATGGGTTTTAGGAGGAGAATGGGCTTGTAGCTGTGTGACGAGTTGGGCTTGTAGCTAGTTGCTGGGCTCAGGTCACTTGTGGGCGCGTGGACTTATGACTTATGGAGATTGGCCTTTGGCCTGTGGTTATATAGCCAGAGAGATGAGAGATCTCAGATATCTCTCATTCTCTCAGCTATATTTTTGCTCTGTCTTTCCCTCTCTTCAAAGGCTTTGAAATTAGGGTTTCCTGCACTTGTGAGTTGTGTGTTTGGTGATCTTTTTTATCATATTTTAGAGCAGATCATCGTGTTAATGATCTTCATTGGTTGAGAGTTGTGTTTCTTGATGAATCTTGTTGATTCTTAGTCGGTAATCTGTGCCGACTGGTTCTTGTACTTTGTTGGTATAATCTGTGCCAACTAGTGTGTTAATAAAGTGGTTATTTCTTCTTGAAACAGGGTTTTTGACATGGTATAAGAGCACTAGGTGTTCTTTGTGTTATCTTATTCCGCTGTGATGTCTAGGGTTTGATCTTCCAGATCTGGTTAGATCTGTGTTGAGACTTGTTGATCTTAGGAGTCTTAGTGGTTCTGTGCTTCTGCCAATTCCAAATTGAGTCTCTCTGGTTTTCTTGGAGATTGTGCTTGACAAGAAGACAGAAACCTTAATTCTTGGGTTTCTTAGATCTCAGAAGGGTTCTCGTGGGTCTCTATTTTATAGGGCAAACCAACAGGATCTTAGGGTTTTCTTGTTATCTGTTCTTGTAACCTGAAGTGAAGGCTACAAGTCTGATCTGCTGGAGTTATACGCTTCCGTGAGATTGTTCTATCTCTTTATTACTTTACTTTATCCTTATTTTTTACTTTGCATTCCTGAGTTTTTGTGTCTAGGCATATTGTTGCCGGGTTTAGACATGCCGGTTTGATTATTGGGACACAGAGAGGGTTCACTCTGTTGCATTTGTGATGTTTTTGTTTATCTTGTGGCTTCCTGGATATTGCCTGCGGAGGCACCTATTGAGTGACGAACCTCTGATCGGACCTACGTCCCGGTTCCTCTTGGTTCTTATGATTGTGTTTATTTTTATTCTTGTATGTTTCTTCTTTGTTTAAATGGCCGGTGATACTATTATTACTACTGGTGATACTATTGCTACTACTAGTGATACTCTGGTTAGCAAGATTGATGTTGGTGATCCTTTGTTTCTTCATCCTAGTGATTCTACAAATATGACCATTGTTAATATTAAACTTAAGGGTACAAAAATATTAGACGGACAAGAATTATAAGCTAGATTATGTTTTATATAGTATGTTATTATTATTAGGTTGTATTATATAGTGTTATTAGTATCATTATTATTATTATTCGATATCATAGGTTGAGGCGGTTACCCGTATGTGAACCCCTCGAATAAATAGACACTCATATGTATCGATTCTGATTTACCAATTCAATTAAGAACTTTATTCAATCTCTCATTTATGAATTCCTTTTTCTGTTAGCGTGATTCAATCCAACAAAGTGGTATCAGAGCCACCGATCATCATATACAAGATCCGCAAATCGCTATCAAGTGCAAAACCCTAATTTATACATGGCGACCAACGGAGGAATTCAAACTCAGATTCCGAAATTACTGGGACAGAATTACTATCATTGGCATATACAAATGAAAGTGTTATTAGAATCACAAGACTTATGGACGATAGTGGAAGAGGGATACTCAGATCTTCCGGCAAATGCATCCGAAAGCGATCAGAATGTTCAGAAGGAAAAGATCAAGAGAGACAGGAAAGCGTTGCACATAATGTTTCAGGCCGTTAGTGAAACAGTATTCGAGCGAGTGGCAACATGCAAGACATCAAAGGAAGCATGGGAAATTCTGCATAAGGCATACAGAGGAGAGAATAGGGTAAAAACGGTAAGATTACAAACCCTTAGATGTGAATTCGATGCATTAAAAATGAAGGACAGTGAATCTATAGAAGATTATGTTAATCGCACGACGGTAATAGTCAATCAACTGCGTTTGAATGAAGAACGAATAGAGGAACAACGGATAGTTGAAAAAATTCTTAGAAGTTTAACCAGAAAATATGAATCGGTAGTTGTTGCTATAGAAGAATCTAAAGATTTGAATGCAATCTCCACCGAAGAACTACTAGGAATTCTGCAATCACATGAATTGCGTCTAAAGCAATATGATGATGCTCCAACCGAGCAGGCCTTTCAAGTACAAAGTAATTACTATGATAGAACGAAGCAGTCAAGGTCAGAGAATAATGGCAGAGGACGAGGCAAAGGGAGAGGACGGTTTAATGGTTCAATTTGATGTTTCAATTGTCAAAGAGTAGGACATATGGCACGATTCTGCAACAAGAGGAATGATTATGATAAAACTAACAATGCACTTATGCACACCGATGAAGTAGAAGATGAGAATGATGATACCATGTTCCTGATATTTAATGTCGAAGAAGTTATAAAGAATGATTGTTGGTACCTGGATAGTGGATGTAGTAACCATATGACGGGGTACAAAAACCTGTTCATCACGTTAAACGAATCCGAAAGGCGGGAAATGAGAAGCGGAGATGATAAGCGACTAGAAGTGTTAGGCTGTGGAGACGTAATGATCAAAGTTAGAGGGATAGAGAGATGAGTTCCTAATGTGTTTTATGTGGAAGGCCTAAAACATAACCTATTAAGTATCAGTCAATTAATATAAAAAGGGTATGATGTGAGGTTCGACGATCAAGAGTGCACAATTAAGGATTCATTCGGGTCATGTATTGGAACTGTGAAAATGACTGGAAACAAGATGTTTCCGTTAAATTTGGGACAGGATCTAACACCTCGGGTATGCAATGTAACAACTTCTGATTCTTCAGAATTATGGCATTGGAGGTTCGGGCACTTGAACTTTGAAACATTATATGATATGGGTCTGAATGAGGTGGTGAGAGGTTTGCCGAAAATAGCTAGAACACACAATGTGTGTGAGGGTTGCGTCTTTGGCAAACACGCTAGAAAGCCTTTTGCCAAACAAGCAACATGGCACGCAAAGGAACCATTACAACTCATTCACTCAGACATATGTGGACTGATGAGAACACAATCCATGGGAGGATGTAAGTACTTTATTACGTTCATAGATGACTTCACTAGAAAGACGTGGGTATACTTTCTAAAATTCAAGTATGAAGCTTTAGCTTATTTCAAGTTATTCAAAGCACTCGTCGAAAATCAAAGTGATCACAAAATAAAATGTATACAAACAGACAGAGGGGGAGAATACTGTAGTCATGAATTTCAAGAATTTCTTAAGAATGGAGGAATACGTCATCAACTTACCACAAGCTATACACCTCAGCAAAACGGTGTAGCCGAAAGAAAAAAATAGGACTCTTATGGAGTTGAGTAGAAGTATGCTAAAGATGAAAAGGTTACCGAATATGTACTGGGCCGAGGCAATCTCATGTGCAACTTATGTACTAAACCGGGCAATAACAAAAAGTGTATCTGATAAGACACCACAAGAGGCATGGAGTGGAAGAAAACCCAATGTTGAGCATCTAAGAATTTTCGGATGTGTTGCTTATGCTCATATTCCGAAACAACAACGAGGGAAGTTGGATGACAAGACTGAAAAAGCCATTTTTGTCGGATACAGCGAAAACAGTAAGGCTTATAAGCTTTACAATCCTGTAACGAAGAAAATTATCATAAGTAGAGACGTTGTGTTCAATGAAAACCAACACTGGGTCACTAACAAAGGAAGTCAAGAAGCATCATTCTTAGAGATAAATAATCCCGGTGAAGATACACTAAGTGAAATAGCTGAAGATCAAGATCAAACAGTTATACAGCAGGAGACCGCTCATGCACAGGAAGATTCAACATCGAGTATTCGGAATGAAGACCAAGTTAACAGTCATAATGAAGAGGTGAGTACAACTGAAGACGGGAAAAATGGAGTTGAGGATGCTGATTCATCTTCCTCCTCAGAGAATGATGTTATAAAAACAAAGAAAGTGACCGATGTATACCGAAAAACAAAACCACTTACAAAAGCTCAAGTTGATACATTATATGAGAAAGGGTGCAGTAACTCAAGTGACGTAGTAAATTTCATTCTCTTTGCTGATACGGACCCGACCACGTATGAAGAAGCAAGTAAACAAGCCAAATGGAAGGATGCTATGGACAAGGAAATGGATTCTATAATCAAAAACGAAACATGGGATTTGGTCGAACCTCCAAAAGGTCAAGCATCGATAGGTGTGAAATGGATATATAAAACCAAATATGATGAGCATGGGAAGGTGAGCAAACATAAAGCAAGATTGGTGGTGAAAGGTTACAAGCAAAAATACGGCATCGACTATCAAGATATTTTTGCTCCAGTAATAAGATTTGACACAGTCAGACTCGTGTTGGCATTAGCTGCATATCATGGATGGCATTTACATCAAATGGATGTAAAGACAGCCTTTCTAAACGGGAATTTAAATGAACAAGTGTCCATCAAACAACCAGAAGGGTACGTAGTCAAAGGCGAAGAAGGAAAGGTATATAAACTAAAAAAGGCACTCTATGGATTAAAACAAGCACCGAGGGCATGGTATAGTAGAATAGAAGGATATTTCATATCAAGTGGGTTCAAGAAATGCATTCATGAGCATACATTATTCATCAAGATAACCGAGAAGGCAAGGCTCATAATCTGTCTTTATGTCGATGATTTAATTATAGTAAGTGATTCATTATTAATGCTAAACAAATTTAAAGAGTCGATGAAAGAAGAATTCGAGATGACCGATATGGGAATTCTGCATTACTTCCTCGGAATGGAAGTCTTGTTTAAAAATGGTGATATTATGCTTTCACAACATCAATACGCAAGAGGGTTATTAGAAAGATTCAACATGATGAACTGCTCGGGCATTTCCACTCCAATGGAGTACGGGTTACGACTATCCAAGCAGGACCCTGATGATGACATAGAACCTAACATCTATAGGAGATTGGTCGGCAACCTTATGTACTTGACTAATACGAGGCCGGACATTATGTTTGCAGTCAATAAGATCAGTCAATTCATGGAACAACCGAAGAGGAGTCATTGGGAAGCTGGAAAAAGAATCCTAAGATATATAAAGGGAATAATAAACTATGGATTAGTGTATTCAAAAGGAAGTAAAGGTTCGTTACTCGGGTTCAGCGACAGTGACTATGCAGGGAACATTGATGATAGTAAAAGTACATCCGGATACGTCTACTACTTCGGATCAGGAGTTGTGGATTGGCAATCTAAGAAACAAAAGGTGGTAGCTCTATCATCAACGGAAGAAGAATACATAGCACTCTCAATGGCTGGTTGTCAAGCACTTTGGCTCAAAGGAATCTTGGATGAATTAGAAGAAAAACTCAATCAACCTCCGGTGATCTACTGTGATAACAAATCGACAATATGCTTAGCCAAAGACCCAGTGTATCACGATAAGAGCAAGCACATAAGAATCAAATACCTCTTTATTCGAGATCTAGTCAAGAAGAATCAAGTAGAAGTATGTTATTGCTCAACCAAACAACAAGTTGCAGACGTTCTCACTAAAGCTTTGCAGCCCAAAGACTTTCAGCGATTAAAGGAGCTTCTCCACTTTAGAGAAATCTAGCTTAAGGGAGGGTATTAGACGGACAAGAATTATAAGCTAGATTATGTTTTATATAGTATGTTATTATTAGTAGGTTGTATTATATAGTGTTATTAGTATCATTATTATTATTATTATTCGATATCATAGGTTGAGGCGGTTACCCGTATGTGTACCCCTCGAATAAATATACACTCATATGTATCGATTCTGATTTACCAATTCAATTAAGAACTTTATTCAATCTCTCGTTTACGAATTCCATTTTCTGTTAACGTGATTCAATCCAACAAAAAAGTTATACGGTTTGGGCAAATTCTATGAATCTTGCATTATAAGTTAAGAATAAAGTAGGGTTTGTTGATGGTTCTTGTCATAGGTCTACTACTGATGATGTGTTAGGTAGACAATGGGATAGGTGTAACTCTATTGTTCTTACTTAGATTCTTAATTCTGTGTCAGAAGAACTGTATCCTAGTCATGCGTACTCCAAACTAGCTTCTGAAGTTTGGAAAGATTTAAAAGAAACTTGTGCATTGTCGATGTGGAAAACAGGGCAGGGATTCTCTACAATGACACTGTAGACCAATTGAAAGGGATATATATATGATAAGGTTCATGGGTCTGTTGTGTTTAATTTATATCAGAAGATAAATTCTTTTACTTAGAATGGCATGCCTATTTCTGAATATTATCATAAGTTGAATTGTATGTGGAAACAATTGGACCAGTTACTTGCTTCACCTGGTTGTACTTGTGATGCATCTAAACAATTTAATGATGTTAATCACCTTATCAAATTGATGCAGTTCTTGATGGGTCTTGATAGTACCTACTAGTCTGTAAGAAATACTTTTTAACCAGGGAAACTCTTCCTTTTGTGAAGGATGCTTTTTCAATTATTTCAAGAGAAGAGTCACATCTTCATACTAAAGTTTTTCTTGAAAAAACTCCTAATAGTGTTATTGGTTTTGCTGTTAAAACAAATCAATTTAGTGATTCAAAGAAAAAGAGTATTAGAACTCCTAATCCAAATCTCAAGTGTTCTCATTGCAATAAGACTGGTCATACTATTGAGAAATGTTTTGAACTGGTTGGCTATCCTTCTTGGATGAAGTAAAAACTGGTGGGAACAAGGGTAACAGGGTTAGTAATAATGTTATTGTTGAAAATACAGATAATGCTTCTACTGTGAGTTCTTTGTCAAATGAACAGATTGCTCAACTGCTTAGTCTCTTGAATGATAAGTCCAAAAGTGATCATCAAAGCAGTGGTTTTGCTGGTAGGTGTGATAAGTCTATGTGTTTTGGTAGTTATGTTGATATGTCCTGTAAACTTGCAAGTGATCTAAAACCAAATTATTGTTTTGCTAATTTTCTTAGTGATGGTCTTATTAAATAAATGGATATTACTGAATATAACATTAAGGTTAAACATACAAATGGAACCTGTGCTCTTGTTACTAAAGTTGGTGATATTAGGTTAAGTGATAAGGTCATTATATATGATATTTTTGTGGTTCTTGATTATTGTGTTAATCTTGTGTATGTTCATAAATTAGCTAAAGATTGTAAACTTACTATGACATTTGATGAAACAACTATTATATTCAGGATTCTCTTACAAAGAAAGTCCAGGTGACTGGTAATCAACTTGATGGTCTCTATTTCTATGGTATTACTTCTATTAAGGTGTGTAATGCTAGTTGTGATGTTAATCTCTGGCATGCTAGATTAGGTCATCCTGCTGAACCTGTTTTGCATGCTTTAAAAGATAAAATAAATGTTAGAACTAGTAATTTGACACCATGTGAAACCTGTCATAGAGCGCAACATAGAGAAACTTTCCCCTTAATTGACCACAAGTCTAAAATGTTGGGTGATTTAGTTCATCTTGATGTATGGGGTCCTTACAAAGTTCCAAGTAAGGATATACCAGAGCTATTTGGGTGTATCCTATGAGACACGGAGATGAAGTTTTATTTTACATCAAAGTTTTTTTTAATTTACTTAAAACTCAGTTTGGTAGACTTATTAAAATTTTTAGAAGTGATAATGGGACTGAGTTTATTAACAAACAATGAAGGATTTTTGTTATGATAATGTTATTGTTCATCAAACATCCTTTGTCCATACACCACAGCAGAATGGGATTGTCTAAAGGAAACACATGCATCTTCTTAATTTGGCTAGAGCCTTGCTTTTTCAAAGTGGTTTTCCTCTTAAGTTATGGTCTGAATGTATTTTAACTGCTACTTATCTTATTATCAGGACTCCGTCATCAATGTTGAATGTAAAGACTCCTTATGAATGTGTTTTTGGTTTTAAACTTGTGTTGGGTCAACTAAGGGTTATAGGGTGTCTTTGTTTTAGCACGGTTTTGAATAATACAGATAAGTTCAAAAGCCATGTTGAAAAAATGTGTTTTGGTTGGGTATTCAAATGAAAAAAAAAGGGTATAAACTTTGGAGTCTTGATCATAGGGTAATGTTTTTTTTAGAGATGTTAGATTTTATGAAACTATTTTTCCTTTTAAAGAAAAAATAATATTACCTGATCAAGAGTCTCTTGAAGGTGTGAATAACGTTAACTTTTTTTATTTGTATGACTCAACTAGTACCCCTTATCCTAAAGTTGACCAAACTCCTTATGATGAAAATACTAGAAATGATCCTATATCCTCTAGTCATGGGTCTCATCAGTCATTCAAAGAGTCTGATGACACTATAGGAAGGGCTGTGTTGCAGCAACCAGGTGACATAGATTCTAGTTTAGACCAGGTTGAGCATAACAATAGGGATGAGGAAATTCATAATAATTCTGAGGGAGAAGGCATAGATCAGTCAAATACTGTTCTAAGGAGATCTTCTAGAAATGTTAAATTTCCTTCAAAACTTAATGATTTTATTGTTGATGGTAAGGTCAAATATAGTCTTGAAAAGGTTTCAAACTATTCTAATTTGTCTGCTGATAAATTGTGTTTTACTTCTGTGCTCAATAAGAGTTCTGAACCTAGTAATTTTTATGAAGCCATAATTGATAATAACTGGGTTATAGCTATGAATAGTGAATTAGAAGCCTTGCATAGAAATGATACTTAGGATATTGTAAACTTGCCTCCTAATAGGAAGGATATAGGTTGTAAGTGGATTTACAAAATAAAATACAAGACCACAGGTGAAATAGATAGATATATGGCTAGACTTGTAGCCAAAGGTTATAGTCAAAAGGAAGGAATAGATTTTTTTGATACTTTTTCACCTGTTGTGAAAGTGGTTACACTATTAGATGTGTTAATTCTTTGGTTGTTCAAAATGATTGGGATTTATATCAACCTGATGTTAACAACGCTTTTTTATATGGTGATTTGAGTGAAAAAGTTTATATGCAACTTCCTGAAGGGTATGTTTCTCAGTCCAATTCTAAGGTATGTAAGCTTAAAAAGTCTTTGTATGGAGTTAAACAAGCACCTAGAATGTGGAATGAGAAGCTTGTTACTGTTTTTAATGAATTCATGTTTAAGCAAAGTAAATGTGATCATTCCATGTTTGTCAAAACAAGTAAGTCTGGTTGTGTGATTTTACTTGTCTATGTAGATGATGTCATCAATACTGGTAATAGTTTAAATGAAATTGAAAATGTTAAGAATCTTCTAAAAACTAAGTTTTTAATTAAAGATTTGGGTAATTGAAGTATTTTATGGGAATTGAAGTTCTTAGAAATAATAAAGGACTGTGTTTATCCCAAAGAAAATATTGTGTTGATTTACTAGCTAAATATGGTTTGACTAGGTGTAAACCTTTTAACAGTCCCATTGAGGCAAATTATGTGTTGACTCATTTATGTGAAAAGGATAATTGTAACGCCTTGTATTTCCGTATTTTCATGTTATTAGAAAATACGTGTTCGTTTTTCTATTTTTAGAGTCATAGTCGAAACCGGATGGAAAAACTGATTGAAACGGCAAATGGCGTAATTCTATGCGATTTTTTTCTTTTACCGTAAGCGACGAACAAGCGCGTTAAACGCGACTACCGACGTTGTGTTACGTCTTCTTATTTTAAAACAATAAATTGCGACATTTTTACGACGTGTTTTCAAAACGGGTTCGTAGGAGCTGGTGGACCACCTAAAACACGGGGATTAGGCTTGTGGGCCTTTGGCCCAAGCCCATTAAACAAAACCTAGTATATAGGACTAGTGACTAGGGTCAAAACCCTAACACTGTGTTCCTGAGTTTCATTTAACGAAAGAAGAGGAAGGAAGAGGAATTATAAGGGAATGGAAAGGAAAAGATGTGATTATATTCGTGTTCCCGAGTTTAATGAAAAGAAAAGGAAATGAAAGGAAATTAAACATTTTATGTGTTCCCGAGTTGGGAGGAAAAGAAAAGAAAGTTTATTTATAATGAATTAGAGGGTAATTTAGAAAATTTAAAAAAGTCTGAGATTCATAATAATCTTTTCTCACCAAATCTCTCCAAATTGGGAGGATGAATATTTGCATCAATCATCCCCTTGTTTCCTTTCTTTTCTCACCACTTCCCTTCCTAAAAAAATATCTGAAACACATTTTTACTCTCTTCCTTTTAATTCCTTTTTCTTCTCTTGTTAAATGAAACTCAGGAAGATAGTTTTCTTTTGTTTATAGCCGTTCACCAACTCCATTCCCTCTCAAAATTTTCCTCAACAACCTTATCTCTAAAATCCACACACAAATAGAACCCCCATCTTCTCCATTCCCCCTCTACCCCTCTTCTTCTTCTCGATGTCTGCCGGTCATCTTGTCCTCCAGCGGTTCATTCCGTTAACAAAGCACACCCATCACCCCCTTCTTCTAACACTACCACACCCCTCTACTACACCCACCATCTCTCGGTTACCGACGGAACGGCCGGCTACCACCACCACTGTCTGGTGGCGGCGCGGTGACGGGACAGAGCGACGGAGAAAGAGAGTGAGGAAAGAGAAAGGAGAAGTCGAAGACGAGTAGCGGCGGCGACAGCGACGTCGCCATCTGCAACGGTGATGGTCACGTCGGAGTCCGGGCGGTGGTGCGGTGGTTCTGGTGGCTACTGTTGACGTATGATGATGATGATGATAATCGTGGTGGTTGTGGTTGCCGACGGAGATGGAGACTCCCGGCGGTTCTGTTTCAGCTTGGTTCAAGCGACATTTCAAGACTCAGGTTCAACATCATGTCAACGGGTCAAGGTTTCGGGTTCGAGATTCACTGTGATTCGGGTCTGCTTCAGTTAAATTGTAAGAAAAAGATGTTATGGTTTGGTTCCTCATGAAATTCTCGATTCAGTCTTGTTTCGGTTCGGGTCTCGAACAAAGCAGGCCAACAAGCAGGTTCGAGTCGAAATGGATGCTCGGTCAACTCCAGTCAACTGCGGTCAAACTCCAGTCAACTGTGGTCAAACTCAGTCAACACAGATTCGGTAAAAATTAAATAATGTGAATTTTGTTATTTTGTTAATTTTTAATTAATACGAATCGAGCTCAAACCGACAAATCAAGATGTAATTTTATTGTATCGTTAGTGCTATATAAATCGGTTAGTACTTGATAAAATTACTTTTTTTTTGCGCACTTGACGAAATCTATATATTGATATTACATTATTTGTTGCGTTTTGACAAATATATCGACAACTTGTGTTGTTGGGATCGTCCAAAAACAGAGGAAACTCTGCCTGTTTTTCGTAAAAATCCACGAAACAATACGTGTTTAATTTCAAAACGATTTTCATTTTTTATTCGTTTTCTTTTATAACTAAATCCCTAAATTAATAAAATAAATGAATTATCAATTATAATTCTTTTTATAACAATAAATTTTATATTGAGATAAAATATAATATACGAATTCCAAATTATGCAAAACATAAATATTAGGCTTATTTATTTTTTTAAACCAATAAATAATAACGAGTTCGTGATATTTTAAATATCTAGGACAAACACTCTCGTTCATTCTCTTGGATTCCCAATCTTACTCGTGCGTTAATTACAAGAAATCGCAAGCGCAACTTTGTGAGCATACTCGACCCTTTTTACGTTTTAACTCATTTTTTGGGGTGCAACATGTATACAAAATCCACTTTGCACCATCGATTATAATCAAACACACAATCCATCGAACACGTTCGTTGTTATGCTTAGGTTGTTAGTACTTGTTAGTGTCAACTTGTATTCCCATGATATTGTTATGCTTAGGCTGTTTATGCATACTAGTTTAAAAATCATAATTTCATAATATTTGCTATGCTTAAGTTGTTTATGTATGCTCGTTTCGACGTGAATAATAAAAGCTATGTGGATTTGAGACAGACTTTTATACTTATAATTATATTCAAACTTGTATGCTCGCCAATGCTTTTGTACTGATCCATGCTTTTAATACATGTTGCAGGATTGTGACAGATGAATCCAGTATGATTGCCTAGAAACGCATTTAAACTTTATTTTGTAATTTACTTTCAATCTTGTTGTATTCTGTTTCCAATACTTGTAATAATTCATTATCAATGAAATGAAATTTAATTATTTGAATACTTATTGTGTGCTATTTATTTTAACTGGTGGTGTTTTAGTTCAAGCAATGTAAAAAGGAAATTATTAAATACTTATCGCAATTAGAGTTATGAAGTCTCTTAAAATCTCGAACAAGTCTCGCTCCAATGATTCCGCCATTGGTTGGGGTGTGACAGATTGGTATCAGAGCCATAACTATAGGGAATTAGGAAAATTGCTATGCTTTTGACCTAGTCTATAGTTTAGGTACCCATACTTGACCATTGTTGTTTCGTGCCTTTAAGATGCTCAAATTCTTCCTACTTTGCTTCTTTCTATTTATTTTGTCATAATTATACAATTCGTTTATCCTAAGATATTATACGCAAATTACACGCTAAGGACTTGAAGACACTCATATTCCACAATCGAAATGACTCATCAAAATATGGGTGATTCCCGCCTTTGGTGACAAATTTCAATCCACCCGTCATGTTATTTTGCATGAAATTTACCATCAAGTCAGGAGTGACATCCATATCCTGATGGGAATTTCCACTTCATATTCTAGTGGATCCCTGTTGACGACTCAAGATTATATCATGTATCGTTCAATAAACCACATTATGGGGATGAAATTGTTAAGCTAGGATTGATATCCACACCTCGATGACTGGTTCCATTCTTCGATTTTCAATCTCGCCAAAGTTTCGTATTTTCGATCGAATTAGGGACATGTATTAACCAGAAGGGTAAAATACCGTTAATCGCTTGTCGACGAGAGTATTTTACCTACTAGGCCAAAGCATGTCTCCCTAATTCGAAATGACTTACGAGTCACTTTGGAATAGTCGAAGTTTCTAAACCCGAAACGTTCCAATATTTTATCAAACCTCTCTTTTATGCTATCTCAATTTCTATGTGATTTAATACTTGTTATCTTGTTTATTTTCAAAACCAATGTTATACTAGAATCGATTTATCATTCAACCATCCAAAACATACATACTAATAGTTATACTTGATTTGGGATTACTGGGTGATTCTTATGTGATAAACTTGTCATTAACTTTGATCAAAGCCACAACTTAACATGTATAGTGCTTGTGTAGCGCTATAGGAGTAGCGCCCACCCGTATTCTTGAGGTCATGTTAAGACATTTTGCGGTACACGATGGATTGACAATTAGTCATTAACTTTGATCAGGCCACAACTTAACATGTATGGTGCTTGTGTAGCGCAATAGGAGTTGCACCCGCCCATATACTTGAGGTCATGTTAAGACATTTTGCGGTACACGATGGGTTGACCTGTTTATTCATATGCCAGTAATGCGTTAATCTCGTTAGACTAAGTATGTCTGGTGGATTGTTCAAAGATTATACTCATACTCTATACTCTCTCATACTTAAATACAATCATGCTTGCATACTTAAATTCCTATGAGCTATCATTCATACTCGTAATACGATAATGTACCCTGACCCGTACACTACTAGTACAAACTATGCGTATCATGCACATACCAAAATAATCGCGGATGCTTACGGGATTATATTGGTAGATGCATGAAAACCATAGTAGGTTCTACTGTGTATCATAACACTGAAAGTAACATGACACCAAGTTGCGAAACGGACGTAACATGATACGAACATGGTGGATACGCCGCTGGTACTTCCTATATACACGTGTTCCTACCATATTACCAAACTTTCGTAAATAAAAAGCGTGTCATGAGAAATTCGGTGTTTCCCCTATTATATTGAATACAAACTTTGATCACTCACAACCTATTTCTCGGTTATACCCCAAACACACTTCGAGAATGCCATCCTTCCCAAAGTCTTCCTCTTGAATAAATTTCGGGACGAAATTTCCTAAAGTAGGGGAGACCGTAACGCCTCGTATTTCCATATTTTCATGTTATTAGAAAATACGTGTTCGTTTTTCTATTTTTAGAATCATAGTCGAAACTGGATCGAAAAAACTAATTGAAACGGCAAACGGCGTAATTCAACACGATTTTTTTTCTTTTACCGTAAGCGACGAACAAGCGCGTTAAACGCGACTGATGTGCGTTAGGTGTGATATATATATTTAAGTATATTTTAAGCCCTTTTTAACACTTTAGTCAAGTTTTAAATTTATAAAACATGATATTTTACTAACACTAAACACACATATGGGCAAATGCACCCATCGTGAGCGTAGTATAGCGTTGGTAAGATACCGAGGTCGTCCAAGGACACAAGAGCTTTTAGTACTGGTTTATCCTCAACGTCTAATCAAATCAAAAATTTAGAAAAAGGTTTTTTAAACAAGAAAATAAAACTAACTAAAAATGCTGAAAATAAAAATAAAAATAAAAATAAAACTGATAGACAAGATGAATCACTTGGATCCGACTCGCCTTTAGTGTAACCTTTGATTATTTCCGCACTTGTGCACTTTTTAAGAGATTATCTTATTTATAGTAGTAGGCCCCTATTTTGAAGGTGACGTTACCCTCAACCCAGTAGTTTGAGTCAGCAAGGATACAATCCTAAATGGTTGGATTATTGAAAGATAATTAATTAAGTTATTAATGCGTAATGTGGTAGGCCCCTCTTTTGAAGGTGACGTTACCCTCGGCTAAGTAGTTTGAGTCAGCAGGGATACAATCCTAAGTAGAGGATCTGGAAGTAACTTAGTAGATCTTGAAAAAGTTCAAGGACTACAAACAAGCGTTGACAAGGTCGGAACGTCTGAACCACAACAAATTGTTGATACCGAATCAGACCCGAACACAAGCCTTCGCAGGAGTATAAGGACTCGTAAAGAACCCGATAGATACCTTTGGCATGTTGAGGGTTCTGAAGTCCTGACAGTAGCCGAGTCTGATGACGAGCCTACTAGTTATTAATCTGCTATTTCTAATCCAGATTCTGCGAAATGGCTAGAGGCCATGAAAGCCGAGATGCAATCCATGCGTGACAATCAAGTCTGGGACTTAGTTGAGCTACCCCCCGAATCTCGGGCAGTAGGGAGCAAATGGGTTTTGAAGAGAAAAACCGACATGCATGGAAATATACAAACCTATAAAGCAAGGCTAGTAGCGAAAGGTTTCACTCAAACTCAAGGTATTGACTATGATGAAACCTTTGCTATGATCAAATCGATCAGGATGTTACTTGCCATAGTTGCATACTATGATTACGAAATTTGGCAAATGGATGTTAAAACCGCCTTTCTTAATGGACATCTTTCCGAAGATGTTTATATGGTTCAACCTGACGGGTCTTAACCCGCAAGAGTTACACCGTGGGCAACGAACTAAAATTGACTTAACTAATTTAACTGGTAATTACGAACGATGCGCGGTTATTGAACTGAGAGACGGGTACGTGAACCAAGTGGGACAAGAACACTCTTGCATCGCCACTTGTCGCGCACCTAAATCGCGGCCAATGGCATTACATGCAAAGGATCTTCTTGCCACTTGTCGCGTACCTAAATCTTGGCCAATGGGATCGCATGCACTATGCATGTCCGCCACTTGGCAAACATGCATAGATCTTCATCCATTATTTATGTACATGTTGGTCTTGCACTTTTGGGGTTGGAAGACTTGAACCAAAACTCACACAACACACACAACCCCAACCGGCCAAGACCACCGCCGGCGGCGGCCAGGACCGCCGGCCATCGCCGCCGCGAGACCGCCGCCCACCTCCGCCGTTTTCCGACCCATTCCCGCGTTTCGATAGTTCGTACAACTAGCACTTGTTCGTTGAACCTTGGTGTCTCAACCGGTTATTCACTAACCGAAGGTATATCTAAACCCCCTATGGTTGATGCTCTATTTCGTGTTTGTATGTTGGTGATCTTGTTCCATTACGGGTGCTCCTTGGTATAAAAGTGTTCGTGTTATTTTGCTACATACGATTCCGTTGCTTAAAATGTATATATAGTTTTGACTAGTTAAAGTTTATTTTGAATAACATATATATACATGTATTTTTATTTGTCAAAAGTGATTTGACTAATCTTTGTAACGAAATTAACACATACATAATATGAACCGGGTTCATAAAATAAAAGTAAAATTATACCACGGATATCCTTCAGCTATATCAAAGGCATCAGTTTCATATCGTGAGTTTTAAGGATTTTGGTGAGATTTTGAAATTGTTAGAAAAACGATTCATCGTACGTATATTCCAGAGAGTTTATCTTGGTATTCCTTATGGCAACTCAAGGATTATATGGCTGGGGGCGATATCACAGGGCATTAGTTTCATAGGTTTAGCATAATCGAGATTGCATATAGAATTTGAAGTGTTTTATTGCGATTTTGTCGATCTTTTGTCGGCGCAATTCCTCTTGTATATGTAGTCAGAGAGTTTGGCTTGGTATTCTATCATCAATTTTCGAGTTGTTCTTGTAAGATTAAATATTTTATTTATGTATTTAATCTAGTAGCTACAATTATCATTTATATAATATAGATCAAAATATATTAAAACCTATAGTAAATTAGTTGGTAATTGTTGATAGACCATATGACCCTTATTAACTAATTGGGTTTCCCCTTGGGTGTATATAAGGAGATTACTAGAGAGGGATTAGGGTTAGGTTATCATAACATCAACACTAAAATCGCCCCTCCTCTTTTCCATTACTACGAGTTCTTCAACCCTAAAGAACTCGGTACTACCATCAAGAACATACATCCTAAAGGGGAACCAGATCAAGCTGACAATCATGTCAAACTCAATGGCTGTTTCTCTAACTGGATTCTCTGCTGACCTATCTATGGTTACAGGTATTTTTATGTTTTCCATAATGTTTAAAATAGAACTAATCAACATGTGGTATCAGAGCATATGTTGATAAATCAATTCTGTTATGTATCCATAAAACTGGAATAAAAATCTGGAAAACAGAATATTTGAGAACCTAATAATAATTCAAATTACTGTTCCAAAATCACATAACTTGTGAGTTAAAATTCGGATCTTATGTTTAATGGGTAAATCACTGTTCCGAAATGTAACATCTGTGCTTCTTATCATTGTGAAAAGTTCAATTATAAATAAAACAATGTTATTTGATCCCAATGTTTGTTTTGTTGTGTTTTACATTTTTCATGTTTTGACTTTTATTCAATTTCAAACTCTACATCGCTTTCTGGAGAGTTATACGCAAACTTATGCATAAACGTAACCAGTTTAATGCGACAAATACTCCGGAACATCAACATATACTTAACATACCTTAAATAACCTTTACATAACTTAGAAATAAGTTTTAAAGGCTTTGGTATGGCAAAAACAAGTTAATTCGCTTACAGGGACTAAACTTGACAAACTGCGAAAGCAGGCCAATTTGAACTGTAACGAACATTCAGGAACATGACCATAATTTAAACACACCTTAAATATCCTTTATATAGCTTAGAAATAGGCTTTGAGGGGTTCGGTGTGCTAAAATAAACTTTTGGGTCATTCAGGGACTAAAAGTGTCAAAAAGTGCACAAGTTTGCACTTTCGCGCATAACTTACGTTCTGAATACATCCGGACATCCAAAAATTTATGTAAGCCCTAAAATATTTTATTTTAGTGTTTGGCATGAGAAAAATCCATTCGTCGCGCAATTTGGATCATTTTTCGCGCTTATGCGCATTCCGTCGTAATTAAGCGAATATCGCAACCGTACGGCCAAACGAACCGACATCCGGGATATTTTCAAGCATATTTCATGTTCCCTATGTCTTAACATCATTGTGGAGCTTGAAATTGGGATTGACGGGTGTTAGAAGTGCCATTACGCAACGAAACAATGTGCAGGGACCTAATCTGCCATTTCTGCCAAAAGAAGGGCTAGGCGTGACGCGAGGGTCCTTAGCGTCACGCGAGGCCCCTTCAGAATCAGCAAAGGTCATTTTCCAGCTGTTAACAGCCCTTAAACACTCCCCAAAGGCCAAATGCCACATGTTAACCTCTTGTGGTGGGCAAAATCAGCTACCATAACTTTCCAACAAGTGTAGGGATGTGATCATTCCCTCTTCTCCAAGAAACGATCCTAACGGTGAACCAAAATCTATAAATACCCAACACCCACTTCACTCATTCCTCACAAATCTGATCTTAGAAGCTCTAAGTTGAAACCATTGTTTCATACCTGAGCTACTTGGATCAAGATTAGCTTTCGGGGACCCTGGGTAAGTGTTCCTTCGTTCTTTTATCGCTTTTCTAGTCCGAAAGTCGAACTATGTTTGACTTTCTGCATTGACCAGTTATGGTCGATGCGAAGTTCGTTTGAGCATCATAACGTGAGCGTGATCACGATGGTTATAGTCCTTAGTGACTATACCTACTGATTTCCACGTTATCAAGGCTCTGTGACGAGTCGTAGTTTCGGCCAGAATGCGTATTCTTACATATTTTGTAAACAAACTACTCTTGGGTATCAAAACCGTTTGTTTTGATACCAAACCTGTTTTCTAAACTTAGTTAAGCATGTTTTAACATGCTTAGCTCGTCACTTTTAGTTTAGTGCGTATATAGGGTCGTAAGGTAAGCGATCTAAACAATCGCTTATACTTTCGAACCCGACCCGTTTGGTCGATCATTAGGATCCGACCAAGCACATTAGGTGACCATAGTATATAGGGAATAACCTTCCAAGGTTATACCTTATGGTCGCTTCGTTTAAGTAGTTGTATGATAGGTAGTTTATATGCCTTAGGTAAATTACCAAAATGCCCTTTTTACGCCAAAATTCATTTTAAGCATATGTAACATAACTTTTGGTATCTAAACTGATTTGGTAACAATATTAGACTTGTTAAGGCATATTTTACTTGTCATAGGACTAGTTAGGTGGTCCGAACGCGTTTCACGCGAACAAAGCGTTAAAGTAGCATAAGCTACCTAAACGGGTCGTAATGGGTCGTAAGCACTTAGGTTAGGTTTCATTTAGTATGTAGGCTTTGTTAAACCATATGACACGAGTCTCTATACTCGTTTGGTTTACGAACCCTCATTCTATCCGATCCTCCGATAAAGGTCCGGGTTATTAACATAGTTACCTATATTAGGTGCCGTTTGATCCCGTGATCTCTAGCATTGCTCGGTGGTTATCTTAGGACTTCTGAGCAATCTCAAGTGAGTACATAGACCCCTCTTTTACTGTTTTCAAAACATTTTGGGGTGAAACACATGTGCCTACTTGTTACTTTCGTGCTTTCCTGCTTTCACATCATATACTTGCTATGTTCATTAGTACATTTATAGTACATTGTTTTACATTGCATTTCATGCTATGTATGTCCATTGTGTGCATACTTAGTACATTGTTTTACATTACATTTCATGCTATGTATGTTCATTGTGTGCATACTTAGTACATTGTTCCACATTACATTTCATGCTATGTATGTCCATTGTGTGCATACTTAGTACAGTGTTTCACATTACATTTCATGCTATGTATGCCCATTGTGTGCATACTTAGTACAGTTGTTTTCATCACATGTTTACATTTTGGTTGTTTAAAATGGAACAATACATTCATTAACATTAGCTACGCCGTTCGTTAGTAGGTAGTGGTACCATAGGAATTGACAACTCCCGTTCCGGACATCCTAGGTTGGTTTGGATGAAAGGAATGACCGAATTCGATACACATAACTGAGATAAACCTTTAATTTGTTTAAGGGTTTATCGCCACAGTCTCAAGGCTTGGATGTATGCATTTTCACAATACCGCATAAATGTTTGTATCAGTATAGCATGCATTTGTTCCACAAAACATAACTTTGATTTAAACCATGTTTACTTCAATACCTTGTTTTTGTGCATCTTACATATGGTTTAGTTGATATATTTCACTTACCATACATGATATTTTTGGGTACACATTACATGATCTCCATTAAACATAAACATTTTGACATTGATATACACATTTAGTGGTTTACATTGGACATAGACATTTCGATATGGTTTACACATTAACACATGACAATTCATTTATACATAAACAATTTACATTGGTGGTTGGTTTGAGTAAGTGATTTGAGTAACGAGGCGTGTGTAATATAATACAAGCATGGTGGATACGCCGCTGATACTTCCTATATATAAGTGTTTGTATGACATTACATGTCGTAGCGTTACTTAAATCATTTCAATATTTGACATATTACGTTTTACATAAACAACTTATTTTCACAAGACATTGATTTACAAAACAACTTATCTTATACAAACTCATTTTTCTTGGTTATTCATTTAACCTTACATTATTCTCTTATTTATACATATCATTGCTTTTTGAGTGATTTACAAAACAAAACAACTTACAAGGTTCATGACTGACTTTGGTTAAACAACTTTTTCTAAAACTTATAAGTCATGAATCCTATTTTCACAAATCCTATGTATCTCACATGCATTTTTATGCTGACGTACCTATTTTCACATGTGTTTTCAGGAGCTATTGCGTAGGATGATGATCGTGACACTAGGGCGGGCCTGTGCCTTAGAGAATAAAAATGAAGATAGACTAGTTTAAATTATGTTATGAACTCTTTGATTCCTGTTTAAAACAATGTAACTCTTATGTTGATAAATAAAATACAACTTTGTATGCCATGGTTATGAAACAATTAATTCTGTTACAACACTCCCCGACGTTTTCCGCCACGTTTTGTATGTTATACGTGGTCGGGGTGTGACACGAAACCTGTTTAACGAACTTAAAAATTTCAGATTTCGGATTCTATACGTTATTTTATATTTTTTAGGGTTCATCATGTTCTTATGAAAATTCGAAAATTTCCCTTATTTTGGAATCAATTTCGGATTATTGGGTGTTTTTTTCTGTTTTGATCTTGTTTATCCATTAATAAGTTTTCGAAATCTGTTATTATTATTAATAGATATTATTTTTGAAATAATTAGATAAACCATATTAGCATTAAAACAGGAAAATAAATCCCATGATTCCTTAAAATTCGGATTTTCAAACTTATCACAACTAACAACTATCTATCAAGAGAGTTCGAGTCTTGGAGAATAATTTTCGAGATCAATAAGAGATTTTGAGATAACATAAAAATCAAAATCTTATTCTTTTCGAAATCACTGTAGATCTCGAAACCCCACTTAGAAGTCGAAATCTTATCAAATCTCGGAATCATTAAGGGACTCAAAATCTCATTAAAATTTCGAGATTAAAAGGCTACTCGAAATATCAAGTGAACTCGAGATTCCATAACAAAGTCGAAATCTCACTCGAAATGGTACTCGAAATCTCATTAAAATTCCAGAACAACAGAGATCTCGAAATCTCATAAGGAATTCGAAATCCATGGGGAACTCGAAATCTCATACGGAACTTGAAATCCATGGGGAACTCGAAATCTCATAAAAACTCGAAAACTTGCAATCAAGTTGTTGCGACTGAGATTCTGACTGGTGGTACACACAAGGAACTCGAAATCACCATATCAACTGTTATTAAATAATTGGTTTTGCAAATACTTAATTAATCAGAATCAGATAATTTTCGCAAAAACCAAATAGCTTAACTTGAATGAGCTTCTGATGTATCACTTCTGCCCAAAGGTGATTTGATACATCTATTTATTGTTCAAGTATTATAAAGGCTATGTTAATTATGCATTAAAAATGTGAATGTCTTATTTCTGGCCAAAGCTGATTTAATTCATTCATGTCTAGCATATTTAACAAGTGCATAACTAAGGTGATTGTCTTATTTCTGGCCAAAGCTAATTTGTCACAATTACTTTGCACACATGCTTAGATGATTGTACTTCTGCCCAAAGGTGATTTGTCTTCATTTAAGTAGAATTTCAAATTAGTCTATTATTTTGATGTTAGTAATAGACATATCACAACTTTTTCAAATAATGATCCTCACATTAATGATCATTCGTTAATCTTATGATCATATTTTGTTTGTCTTTTTATTAGTACCCATAACATTACTCACTGTAATTTTCTTTTATAAATCAGTATCTCATCCACTCTAATTCCTAAACCTAATATGTTTTGCTTTACTTCAAGTTTCTATAAGATTATCTCTTAAATTAAATCCTTGATTATCCCTTAAGACATGATAATCCTATTGCTCTCTTCTGATAAATGTGCTATAGAAGAAAAGTAGAGCATGATGAATAGGATAAATCGAATATGATGTCTCTTATGATAAATGCTATCACTAAGGTTATTCCGGATTTAGTTTTTCCTAAGACTAATCTATTATATGTGGAATAATCACAAGAACTCCTAAGATGCATGCCTTCATTTGAAATTTTAAACTATAAGGTTAAGTGGTATATGTGAATACATTATAATGTACACTATCAAAACCCATAAAATTAAGGGCTCACACATGGAAATAAGTACATTTTTCTAGTACATTACATACTAAATTTTTCACTTGTATAATTTTATGCCTTAAAAATCAATTATAACACTCAAAAGTACCAAAGGAAATGGAGTGTGTTGATAAGCAACATATGTACAAAGAACTAAATGTTTGAAACTAGAAAATAGGATGTTATTAATCTTACAACCACTAAAACCTTAAAAGAGGATAGTTCTAAGGTCCATAGAAAAAATACAAGTACTAATTCCAACTCTAAGGTTCTTAAAGGGATTCCAACTCTAAGGTTCTTAAAGGGAGAATCTCATTGCATAATTTATGCCGTTAGACTAGGCATAAGCAACAAGACTATCCATAATTCAAAAGAAAAGTTGGCTAAAATAGGTAGTCCCCTATTAATGATCTTTAAGTCTGATAATCTTAGTATTCCAATTAACACATGATAAGTTGACTCTAGTTCTAAATGTCTCCTTACCAGAACTCAACAAATAACTAACATGAGAGTTAGTGACAAATTAAATGTTAAGGCTATAAGAATCATGATAAGCAGTCTTCTAACAACGCTTTTTGATACTTTACATATTCTGAAGATTAATCAGAATATGTATAAATACTTAAGCTATGTTATGAAGGTTGTGAGGTTTGCATAACCAACATAAAATCACACTAACCTTAAACTCTCATATTATTTTTTCTCAATATCTAGATAGAAACATTAACAAGATGCAACTAGATGATACCTTACACTTTCACAACTTTTGTTATCATGCAAATTGTTGGCTCATGTGAAACTTCCTTAAGAACAGATGATACAAAGCCAAAACAGTTCTGCAACAACTGATCCTTAATAACAGTGTTTTGAATTATTGTTCCCTCTAATGGAAAGACATCTAACAACTGCTGGTTCAATGGTCTGCTCAAGTGCTAAGCTCTCTGGTTTATAAAGACTGTTGAAGACTAAAACACTAAAGAAGCCAAAGGTCTGCTGCAGTCAAAGGTCTGATCATCCTTTAACTGAAAGTCTATTGAAACTTCATCAGAGGTTAGAGCATCAAAGGATAGCATCAACAGAGTCTTGTAATCAGTGTTTGTAATATGTAACAGTGTTTAGCCTTCGCAGCGCTTAGAGTTTGTTAGTATAGTTAGATGTCACTGTCTAGGTGACGTCAGCAAAGATGGCACAGTGGTAAGGACTGTACTATAAATAGACAGTGTCTGTACTGTTCTATCAGCTCACTTCACCTTGCATTTTGTACGAACAATCACTGTGATCTCAGGCTGAGGGGGAGATAGTAGTTCATGCATACGTATTGAATCATTGTGTAATACAATATTTTGATTAAAAATATTTATGATGAAAGCTGTTCTTCCCTTGTTTGTGTTATAAAGTTTTCTTCATTTCCGCTGCAATTATTCATCTGTTTATCTTCTTTCATCTTACATTTCTTAAAACAAACACAAACAATTAAACTCAGATCCTAACAATTGGTATCAGAGCTTGGTCAATCAAATCTGGTTTAACAATCAATTTGATAACAGATCTTCTCAATTTCATTGATATTTTGTTCTTCGTATTTGTTGAAAAATAGAGTATAAGTTTAATTACGTCCAAAGTTGGTTAATCAAAAACTTTGTAAAACACCATAGTGTCTTCACAATCACAAGATCCTCCCAACATTGGCACACTGTACAAGCCACCTATGCTTGTCAGATATGATTTCAATATCTAGCAACGTAGGATGGGCCATGTCCTTGCACAACAAAACACCAGTTGCTGCTGGAAGTCGGTTATCTTTAGACCTCATGTTCCAATGGTACCAATTGCAGAAGATCCCAAGGTCCAAGTACTTAAGAGTCCTGAAAATTACTCTGAGCAGGATTTTCAGAAGATTAAGTTAGATGCTAAAGCATTCAGTATAGTTGCTACAACACTACCCAATGACATATATGCTGGCCTGTTACACTGTAACAGTGCAAAAGAGCTATGGATTGCATTCAAAGAGCAATTCGGTGGGACAGAAGAGGTTATTGAAAACAACAGAGAGGTGTTGAACCAACAATATGAAACGTTTTGTCATGTTAAGGGAGAGTTATTAACCCAGCAGTTTGAGAGGTTTAGTTGTCTGATTAGTGAGCTAAAACTGGTTAATGTTGAATATGCTAAATCTACTTTAAATGGTAGGTTCCTTAGATCATTAACAGAAAAGTGGGACACTATAGCCTTTGTGACTAGAAATTCTGTTGGGTTCAAGGAGTTAAGTTTGACCCAACTTCATGGTAGGCTTCTCAGATATGAAAGAGACCTTAACCAGAAAAAGAAGTTGCAGGAATCTGGAAAAGTTGTTGATGATTACTCTTTTGGTAGCACAACACTTTTTGGTCAAGAAGAGTCATCTGGTGGTAGTAAGGACCAGAGTTATGATCACTATATTGACATAACTACAAGTGGAGCCTTCAACTCTGATCCTTACTCACCCAATTATGCTTTCACAGCTAATGGGAAAAACCAAATCTCTGATAACTTATCCTTTGAATTGAATGACCTTCAAAATTTTGATCCCACGGATCTGGAAGAGATGGACATTTTGCATCAGCTTGCATTGTTAAGTGTGAGGACAAGCAAGTTTTAAAAAAGAACTGGTAGAAAGTTTCTAGGGTTGCATGGGAATTTAAAGGTTGGGTTGGATAAATAAAAAATAAAGTGTTATAAGTGTAATAGGCTTGGTCACTTTGCTAGGGAATGCAAGAGTCAAAACAGTGGACCAATTATCACTCACCCTAGTCCAAGACCTCAAAACACCCAAAGCAATGTCCAGTATTCCCAATATACCCCTGCTCCTCATATGCAAAATACTGCCCATTTTGCACACCCTGTAAACACTGTTCTTATCTAGTATGTCCAAATCACTGTTCCCCAGATTCAATATATTCAAGCCCCTATACCCCAGGTTCAAGTGCAAACTGCACCACAACAAGCTGAACAAACATCTTCTACAGCAGAGGCCAGTCAACAGAGTTTCTTTCCACATGGCTTTGTTGATTGGAGTAGCTTACCTGAGGACTTAACTGATGAAAATTTTGCTCTAATTGCTAATTCTGATGAAAAAACCTGATCATTAGAGTCAATACCTGAAGGGCAAGAATCTGAGGAAGTGGAGACCAGATCTGAAGTGGTGGAAGAAATTGCTGAAACAGTGGTTAAAGCAGATATTGTTGGTGAACATATGTTAGAAGAAAAGGATGTTGAACCTCTGTTGGAACCTTTGGCTGATCCATGGGATGCAAGTGTATGTGATGGTGAATGTGACTGTGCCATGGTGGCTGCTGCTAAGGTATCACCTCAGGTCTTAAAAGAACTGTGTTCAGATAAATGCATTATTGCTTTTGCTAACATAAAAGAGGTGAATGAAAACCCTGGAAACAAGATCTTAAAAGATGAAGTACAATTTGAGAAAACTTTTAAAGAATTGAAAAACAAATTGTTTGAAAAAGAAAATGAAATCAGCAGTCTGAAACATGAGTCAAGCATAACCAAAGATCAACTTCAGACTATGGTAAAGAAATACCAAAGTTGTAAACAGGAGCTTGAATCCACCCAAATCACTTGTGAGAAGTGGATGGAATCTTGTAAAGGTTATGAGTTGATGTTGGAAAAGTAGATCAAAAGCAATGTGAAATTTGGCATTGGATTCAGGAAAAATGACCAAGTTTCTAAAAACACTGCTGTCAATGAGTCTGGCTTTGTTGAAGTTATACCAATAAATTTGGCTAGTCAAGAGATAAAAATCACTGATAAAAATGGAAACAAAATTGTTTTATAAAAACCAGAAGGGTCATCAACCTTTAAAGATATAGAAAAATATCAATTCAAACCCACCTGGTCTGATGAATGTGACATCCTTGAAAAATTTAAGCCAATGCATTTTTCCACTATTGAGGGTGTCAAAGCACCCAAGGCCAAAATCATTCCTCTGAAATACATCCCAGCAGAGGTTAAAAACTCTGTTGAAAAGGAAGTTGAAAAGAGGAAGAGAAGAGAAAAAGTTAAAAACCTGTTTTGTGATTTTTGTGAAAAGAAGAATCATGCTACAAAAGACTGTGTTCTTCTAAAAGCATATGATATAAACAAAACAAGTGTCATTGAGCCTACACCTAAGTGCACAATTTGTGGAAAATCAAATCATCAAACTCAACAATGTGTGTATGTAAAAACTTTTGAATTTAAGAGAAAAGAGTATGCATCAAAAACATTAGAGAGTCCATAAAAACCAACCCCCAAAAGCAAACATACCTTTGTGCCTATCCAAACAACTGTTACAGTACAGTTGAACAAAACCTCTGCTCCCAGAGAGGTTCAAGTGAGAGATGCACCATTTGCAAACCAATTCCCAAGAGGATATGGTCAACCATCATACCAAAAGGTCCCTGATGGTTATGAAGCCTACAAAACGCCATCTAAATGAATAGGCATCCTTATGGTTATCATCATCTGACAGGAGATGGTCCACAACAGTGGTTACACAAAAATGCTCAAAAATCTGTTCAAACCCCTGACCTAACCACTGTCCACTCTCCTGGACTTGAGGCTGACCTATCTTTGACCCCATCCAAAGCAATCTTGGCTTTGGAGACCCACCTTAACTAATTTGGTACTTGATATGTAGGGATCTTTTGCATGCTTAGATAGTTTATGGTATGTAGATAGTGGAGGGTCCAGGCACATGACTGGATGTAGAGCCCTACTCAAAGATTTCAAAAAACATGGAGGGGGTGATATATCCTTTGGTAACAATTCACAAGGGAAGGTGTTGGGGCCAGGGACAGTTCAGGCTGGGAAGCTCAAGTTAGAAAATGTAAATCTTATTGACAATCTCATATTTAATCTCCTTAGTGTTTCACAAATGAGTGACAAGGGCTATGGGTCATTCTCCACTAAGGAAATATGTAAGATTGTTGGACCAGGAGTGGTCAAAAAGATTGAAGAAATCATAGTTGGGAGCAAAACAAAACTTGTTGCTCAAAGAAGTGGCAATGTGTATGTGGTTGATATGTTGAAGGATAACCCCATGGTTGATGCCTATCTGTTCTCAGCTGCCTCTACCAAAGAGACAGAATTATGACATAGGAGACTTGGCACACAAATCTGAAAACTATCACCACACTCTCTAAACAAGGCCTTGTAAGAGGCCTTCCACCAAAACTTTTTACTTGCAATGAGCATTGTGTTTCCTGTTTAAAAGGTAAACAACATAAAAGCTCTTACAAGTCCATTGAAGAGTCCAAAACAACCCAGTGTTTGCAATTGCTACACATGGATTTGTTTGGCCCAGTAAAAATCATGAGCTTGAAAAAGAAAAGATATTGTTTGGTTATTGTTGATGACTTTTCTAGGTTTACATGGACTTACTTTTTACACTCTAAGGATGAGACTGTAGGTATTTTGCAAGACTTTGTCAAACGGGTTGAAAAACAATTTAATCTGCCAGTAAAAATCTTTAGAAGTGACAATGGAATAGAGTTTAGAAATAAGGAGTTGGATGAGTTCTGTGTGTCAAAAGGGATTGTAAGGCAGTACACCATTCCAAGAACACCAGAACAAAATGGGGTGGTTGAAAGGAAAAAAACAGAACTTTGATAGAAGTTGCCAGAACAATGCTTGCAAACTCAGGTTTACCCTTAACGTTTTGGGAAGAGGCTGTAAACATTGCTTGTTATGTGCAGAACAGAGTTTTGATCAACCCTAGGCATCAAAAGACTACATATGAAACTCTGTTCAAAATCAAACCACTGATCTCCTACTTCAGAATCTTTGGCTGCCCATATTTTATCTTAAACTTAAAAGACTCAATTTCATAATTTGCAGCCAAAATGGATTGTGGTTATTTACTGGGATACTCAACCACTGCCAAGGCCTATAAAGTGTTTAACACAAGGACTAGGTGTGTGGAAGAGACTTTGAATGTAAAGTTTAATGAACTTTCATCATTGAAAATCCCAGCAAATCCTGCTGAATTAGACCTTGATAAATTTACATTTGAAGATGTGTCTGTCAAGACTAACCCTACAGGTACACCACAATCTTCCTCACAAGACCATGGATTTGACATTGTGATTCCACAATATAAAGTCACTTCCATCATCAGAGAAGCAAATGTTCAAAACAACTGTTCAAACTTTACCACTGCAGCATCAATAGTTGTTGATCAAACCACTGCCAGCTCATCAAAATCAACCTCTGTTGACAAAAGTCCATCATCTGTGGATAAAAGTCAACATTGTGCCACACCTTTTCTTCCTATACCTCCACCTCCATCTCCAACAGATGCTGGCTCTTCAAGAATGCCAACAGATGTTAGCTCAGATGATTCACATCTGCAGCCTTCCCCATTCAATGCCATTGCTCCATACAAGGGGATCTAATCTTCCTTAAATCTCATCCACCAGACCAAATCATTGGAAACATCAGTGAAGGGGTTCTCACAAGAATTCAATCCCAAAACATCTGTCTCTTTGCAGGTTTTCTATCTCTCATCCAACCAGTCAAGTACCAAGCGGCACCGAAAGATAATAGTTGGGTAGAAGCCATGCAAGAGGAGCTCTAATAGTTTAAAAGACAACAAGTATGGGAACTTGTACCACTGCCTAAGGATGTATGTCCAATTGGCACAAAGTGGGTCTTCAAAACAAAACTGATGAAAGGGGCATTGTTGTCAAGAATAAAGTCAGGTTAGTGGTTCAAGGCTTTAGACAAGAAGAGGGCATTGACTATGATGAAACCTTTGCTCTTGTGACAAGGCTTGAAGCCATCAGACTGTTCTTAGCCTTTGCTGTCAACCACAACATCAAGGTGACCAGATGGATATCAAATGTGCATTCTTATATGGTAAGATTCAGGAGGAAGTGTATGTTTGTCAACCTCCTAGTTTTGAAGGTGCCATTTATCCTGATCATGTCTACAAGCTCAACAAATCTTTGTATGGCTTGAAACAAGAACCAAGAGCCTGCATGAAACTCTTTCTACTTTCCTTATTTCCATTAGGTTTACAAGGGATAAAATTGAAAAAACGTTGTTTTTAAAATGGAAAGGAAAGGATATGATGATTGTCCTAATTTATGTTGATGACCTCATCTTTGGATCCACATGTACCTCCATGTGTGAAGAGTTTAAAAAACTCATGACAGCAGAGTTTGACATGAGTACCATGGGTGAACTCCAATGCTTTCTAGGTCTCCAAGTTAAGTAGTTGCAAAATGGAACTTTCATTCATCAAAGCAAATATGTAAAAGAAATTTTAAACAAATTTGAGATGAATGATTGTAAACCATGTAGTACACCCATGGCAACCACAAAGCTTGTCACTGCTGATGAAAAAGATGAATTGGTTGATCAAACTCTATATAGAAGCATGATTAGGTCTTTATTGTACCTAACTGCATCTAGGCCAGACATCATGTTTGCTACATGTGTTTGTGCAAGATCCCAGTCAGCACCTAGGAAGTCTAATCTCATTGCTATGAAAAGAATATTCAGATACATAAAAGGTGCTCCCACACTTCGTATCTGGTATCCTGCTAATGGGAATATCAAGCTTTTAGGTTTCTCAGATAGTGATTTTGCTAGATGCAACACCACAAGGAAGTCCACTTCAAGAGGGTGTCAATTTCTAGGCAACTGCTTAGTATCTTGGCAAAGCAAAAAGCAAGCAGCTGTTTCCACATCCACTGCTGAAGCTGAATATATTGCTGCTGCAAGCTGTACAGCCCAACTTTAGTGGCTTCAAAACCAGTTGCTGGATTTTGGTATAACTGCTCTAAAGACTCCTCTCATGTTGGATAGTCAAGCAGCTCAAAACATCATTAAAAATCCAGTTTCCCACTCAACCACCAAGCACATTGACATCAGGCATTACTTTGTGAGGGATTGCTATGAAAAAGGTTTGATTTCTCCGCATCATGTTCCAACTAAAGATCAGCTGGCAGATGTGTTGACAAAAGCTTTAGACACATCTACCTTTGAAAGCTTGATCTCTAGGATTGGCAAGCTAAACTTGGATTAAAGGTACAAAAACCTTGTTTTCTATGTTTTGCATTAAAATGTTTTTCAGAAAATCAAAAATCCATCCTTAAAAATAGCTTAAAATGAATTTTTTCATGAATCCTTAAAAGTCTGTTCATAACCACTGATTGTTTTAAACCTCTGATTGGCTAAAAAATTCACCCACTGCTGAAAGGTATCCTCTGTTTTCATTATTCACTGTCCATGGACCACTGTTGATCAAACAGCTGTTGGTTTCAACCACTGATGTCTATCCTTTGATAGACTAAAATCAGCCTTTTTTCAACTCACTGTGTCCAACAGTGGTTCCCAAACAACTGTCTTCCATTATCCAACAGAGGTTGCCACGTGGACAGATGTTAGCCGTCAGATCTTTGAAACCGCTTCCACGTCAGCATTCACTTTTTCACTTTATAAAACCCCGTTCTATCCCCAAACAGAGCTTTTACTCGCCATATCGAATTTAGAAATTCTCGAAAGCGGTTACCATCTTCTTCTTCACTTCTACTTCAACCCTTCGCAATTTCCGACTCCGATCATGGCTCTTGTAATAAAAAAACCCTCATAATTACTTCCCCATTTTCGAGAAAACGACAAAAAACACCGCGTTCCACTCAATAATTGATGTTTTAACATCATCAATATATAAAGCTATTCTTACTGCCAATGCACCAATATATCAAGATACACTGCGTGATTTTTGGGCAAATGCTAAACTTGAAGAAACAAAAAAACGTAGCTTATGCCATAACATCAAAAGTCGGCAGTACACTTGTTGTAATAACCCCAACAACCATATCAAGAACATTCGGGTTAAACGACTTGGCAGGTAAGACCTCTTTTCCTAAAAATGAGTATCAAACAAAGTTGATTGAAAGGGCGTATGACGGACAGTTAAAGGGGGCTATTATGTTAAAATCAAATTTTCCATCCCCAATGAAATTCTTTTTCCATACTCTCTTAACATGTCTCTCTGCGAAAACCACTGCTTTTAACGAAATACCTTTAAACATCCAGTACTTGGGGTATGCAATTTTAACAAATTCTAATTTTAACTACTCCCAAGCACTGTTTCAAGATTTGGTTTCAAATGTGAAAAACATTCAGAAAGGAAAAAAAAGGCTGCTTTTCTTATGTATCCGAGACTATTAAGCTACTACCTTAAAAAACATATCTCTCAAAAGGATTTTGAACAAGGTGTAGCATTTAAAATTAATAGTCATTCTTCAGAAACTGTTACTCGTCTGATAAGAGAGTCAAATGTTTCAAAAACACAAGCAAAGGGGGATCAACAAATTTTAGATGAGTCCACATTTGCTATTCAAACCTCTATTGCTGAGCCCACTGCTCAAACCGCTGGTGACCATGACACCACAACCGGTGTTGTGGAACCCACACCAGCAACACCCAAAAAGACCAAAACAAAATCCAAAAGCCCACCAAAACCACCAAAAAGGGTCCTCTGGAAGATGAGATCCCAGAGGTTAACCCAGTGTCAACACAAATGACACTTGAAACCACTGCTGCTACTTCCTCACAGCATGTGGAAAGATCTCAACCTATCAGCCAAACTCCTTATGTTTCCTCACAAAAGGAACATGTTGTAAGCACAGGGATACCTCATCATGAAGCATAAGTTTCACTCGAAACCATGCTTAAAAGCCCTTATCCTGGGGCAATGTCTCTTTCCACACCACCACCTTCATCTCCTATTCCACCAACCCTTGTAACACTGTTTGAGGCAATTGACATTCAGATCCAAAGCAGTCCCTCTCACCAATACATTACTGAGAGTACAACACCAGAAATGACTGTGTCTAGACCTGTTCAATCTGCTAACCCACAAACAGTTGAGGAGGTTACACCCCTTGAGATTCACGAATCTCTTAACGGTAGTTCAAGTGGAGCAACCACTACAACTTTAGAATCCTTTGATTCATTGTTGGACAATGGTTTCATTATTAAGACTCCCTTGAAGGCCACCAATGTTGAGGCTACAACTGTAACCTCTGCTCCAGAGGGAAGTCCCCAGAACCAAGAAAAAGGGGTATTTGTTTCTGATGATATGGAGTTTACTCCTATCACCAAAACAAATACAACCACCTCTGGTGGAAATTCAAATGATCTTATTAAATTAGGTGATGAATTAAAATACAAGGATTTGACAGAGAGAATGACTTCAGTTGAAATGAAAGATATGATGAAACAATTGTTGGAGCATTCCAAAAGTCAGCCTAGTCATCAGCCGATCACCCAAGAGTTATGGAATTCTGTGCAACCAATCCTTGCTACTCAAAGGGAATTAGCTGAACTAAACCATAACTCCCACATGGAACTTATCAGAGTAATGGTTAAGGCTAGATACAAAGATACACAGGCAGATATCAGGGGTATCAAAGAAGCCCTTGCTAAACTTACTAGCACCTCCCCTGCACCTGTTTTTGAAAAGGATGATAATGATGATGCCAAAAAGGGGGAGAAAGACTCAATGAGAAAGTTGGAGCCGGATCCTAAAGTCAAACCAAAGGCCAAAAAAAGAAAAAGCGAGTATCTGCCAAAGATACTTCTGCAAAAACTTCTAAAAAATCAGATGTTGGAAAGAAAAAGGGAATTTATGAGGCCCTCAACATCCAAAATGATGAAGAGATTTTTGCAAAGCAGAATAGGGAAGATATAGCAGAGAGTAAAGCCTACAATTGGAAGAAAGAATACGAGGAGAAGATGAAAAGAGAAAATATTGGTACTTCACAAAGAAGGAAGTCTTTTAGAAATAATAGACCACCAATTGCCACATTTCCCAAAATATGTGCTGCTCCTAAAAGGCCCGTATCCTTTACTGAAACCAAACCTAAACCTTCACCTCAAAAGAAGCAGAAAATAGCTTGAAAATCACCACCATTTTCCACTAAACCAACAGATGTTGATGCAACAAAAGCATCAGCAGATGTTAGACCAACAGTTGTTGAGACACCAGTGGTTTCAACAATTGTTAGCGGAACCACTGCCACCATTCAATTCAACACACCTCCATCAACACAACCACCACCAACACCCCAAAGATTCCCTTCACAACCACCTTGTCACACCCGACCACGTAAAACAACAAAACGTGGCGGAAACATCGGGGAGTGTTGTAACAGAATCATTGTTTCATAACACATGGAAATTGAAATATTGTTTTATTGATTAAAAGAGTTACAATGTCTTGACAATCAAAGAAATATAACATAAATAACTAGTCTTGCATCTTTTATTGTCACTAAGGCCCAAGTCTGCCTAAGTGTATCTTGATAAATCCTATGCATCATATCCTGAAACACATGTGAAAATAGGTACGTCAGCATAAAAATGCCTGTGAGATACATAGGTTTTGTGAAAATAGAATTCATGACTTATGTTTAAGAAAATGTTTAGTCATGAACCTTGTAATTTGCTTTGTCTTGTAAATCATTTGAAAAGTGATAAAATCAGATGATATGTATAATAAATGTAAGGTTAAATGAATAACCATGAAAAAAATGAGTTTGTATAAGATAAGTTGTTTGTAAAACAATGTCTTGTGAAAAGTATGTTGTTTGTATAAAATGTTATATGTCTTAAATTGAAATGATTCAAATAACGCTACGATATGTAATACCATACAAGCACTTATATATAGGAAGTACCAGCGGCGTATCCACCATGCTTGTATCATATTACACACGCCTCGTTACTTAAATCACTTACTCAAACCAAACCACCAAAGTGAAATGTTTATGTATAATAAATGACCAAATGTTTTGTGTATATCAATGTCAAAATGTTTATATCTAATGTAAATCATGAATTGTGTATATCAATGTCAAAATGTTTATGTCTAATGTAAATCATGAATTGTGTATATCCATGTCAAAATGTTTATGTCTAATGTAAATCATGAATTGTGTATATCAATGTCAAAATGTTTATGTCTAATGTAAATCATGAATTGTGTATCCAAAATATCCTGTATGGTAGGTGAAATATATCAACTAAACCATATGTAAAATGCACAAAACAAGGTATTGAAGTAAAACATGGTTTAAATCAAAGTTATGTTTTGTGGAACAAATGCATGCTATACTGATACAAACATCTATGCGGTATTGCTATAATGCATACATCCAAGCCTTGTGACTATGGTGATAGACCCCTAAACGAATTTAAAGGTCTATCTGTGTTATGTTTATCGAATTCGGTCATTCCTTCCATCCAAACATACCTAGGATGTCAGGAACGGGAGTTGTCAATTCCTATGGTACCACTACCTACTAACGAATGGCGTGATCAATGTTAATGAATGTATATTGTCCCATTTGAACAAACCAAATGTCATACCAAAAATGTAAGCATGTGAAAACAATGTACTAAGTATTTAATCAAATGAACATACATAGCGTGAAAATGTAATGTAAAACAATGTACTAAGTATGCACACAATGGACATACATAGCATGAAATGTAATGTAAAACAATGTACTAAGTATGCACACAATGGACATACATAGCATGAAATGTAATGTAAAACGTTGTACTAAGTATGCACACAATGGACATACATAGCAAAACAATGTAATGTAAATCATGTACTATAAATGTACTAATGAACATAGCAAGTATATAATGTGAAAACATGGAAAGCATGAAAGTAACAAGTAGGCACATGTGTTTCACCCCAAAACAGTTTGGAAAACAGTAAAAGAGGGGTCTATGTACTCACTTGAGATTGCTTAGAAGTCCTAGGATAACCCCCAAGCAAAGCTAGAAGATCACGGAATCAAACGGTACCTAATATAGGTAACTACATTAATAACCGGACCTATATCGGAGGATTGGATAGAATGAGGGCTCGTAAACCAAATGAGTATGGGAACTCAGGTAATATGGTTTAACAAAGCCTACATACTAAAACGAAACATAACCTAAGTGCTTACGACCCATCACGACCCGTTTAGGTAGCTTATGCTACCTTAACGCGTCGTTCGCGTAAAACGCGTTCGGACCGCCTAACTAGTCCTATGACAAGTAAAATATGCCTTAACATGTCTAATATTGTTGCCAAAACAGTTTAGATGTTAAAAGTTATGTTACATATGCTTAACATGAATTTAGGCGTAAAAAGGGCATTTCGGTAATTTACCTAAGGCATATAAACTACCTATCATACAACTAACTAAACGTCATGACCATAAGGTATAACCTCAGGAGGTTATTCCCTATATACTATGGTCACCTAATGTGTTTGGTCGGATCCTAATGATCGACCAAACGGGTCGGGTTCGAAAGTATAAGCGATTGTTTAGATCGCTTACCTTTACGACCCTATATAAGCACTAAACTAAAAGTGACGAGCTAAGCATGTTAAAAAATGCTTAACTAAGTTTAGAAAACAAGTTTAGTATCAAAACAAACAGTTTTGATACCTATAAGTAGTTTGGTTACAAAATACGCAATAACACGCATTTTGGCCGAAACTACGACTCGTCACTGAGCCAAGATAACGTGGAAATCAGTAGGTATAGTCACTAGGGACTATAACCATCGTGATTATGCTCACGTTATGAAGTTCAAACGAACTTCACATTGACCATAAACTGGTCAATGTAGAAAGTCAAACGCAGTTTGACTTTAACGCTACAACGAATGGAAAAGAACGAAAGAATACTTACAACGGGTCCCCGCAAGTTTGATTTCCAAGTAATCTCAGGTAGGAAGTGTATAAACACAACCACTTAGAGAAAAACTCAGATTTCAAGTGGGTTTTGCAATGGGGATGGAGGGGTATTTATAGGAATGTTAGAACCATTAAGATCGTTTATCGAATAACGTGCTTCAATCTCCACCCTACACTTGTTGAAATGCTAAGGTATGTCAAATTGGCCCCCCATTATCAGGAAGAGGCAAGTGCAAAGGGATTAGGAGTGCTTAACAGCTGTTAACAGGCTGTCAAACAGAATCTGCTGATATGGGGACCCCTTACGGTCCGTAAGCCAGCAACTTTGGCAAATTGATAGTTTTAGTCCCTGTTTGTGTTTTGAGCTATTTCCGACATGTTTAAGGCCCGTTAACCCCATTTCAAAGATCTAAAATGAAGTTAAAGTATAGGGAACTTAAAATGTGCTCAAAAATATCTCGGGTGTCAGTTCGTTTGGCCGTACGATCGCGATGTTCGGTTAATTACGACGGAAGTCGTAACGAACGCAAAAACGGTCCAAAATGCGCGACGAATGGAATTTTGACAAGACAAACACTAAAGCATAATATTATAATGCTTACATAAATTTTTGGATGTTCGGATGTATTCAGAACGTAAGATATGCGTGAAAGTGCAAACTTGTGCACTTTTTGACCCTTTTAGTCCCTGAATGACCATAAAGTTTATTTTAGCATACCGAACCCCTCAAAGCCTATTTCTAAGCTATTTAAAGGATATTTATGGTATGTTTAACTTATGGTCATGTTACGGAATGTCTGTTACAGTTCAAATTGGCATACTTTCGCAGTTTGTCAACTTTAGTCCCTATAAGCGATTTAACTTGATTTTGCCATACCAAAGCCTTCAAAACTTATTTCTAAGTTATGTAAAGGTTATTTAAGGTATGTTAAGCATATGTTGATGTTCCGGAGTATTTTTTGCATTGAATTGGTTATATTTACGCATCAGTGCGCGTATAACCTTCCAGAAAACGATTTAGAGCCCGAATTCGAAAAAGAATTGATATGTGCAAATAATACACATATTTGTACAAATACCAAGTATGAAATACAATATTTCATTGGTTTGGTATTTGTTTGATGGTCGCAGTGACCCAGGTGTCACAGTCTCCCCTACTTTAGGAAATTTCGTCCCGAAATTTATTCAGAGGAAACTTGTGAGAGCTTGAAACATGAAGTTGAAAAGATTAAACAACACTGGTTAGAGTCCTGAAATTCTAGTAACTTTACAATAACATCATGCTTGCAATGTGAGAGGGACACTTATATACAAGTATATAAAGCGTCATTGGTGCGTCCACCGTACCCCTATTACGTTGTTCACATTCCGTTATTGTGACAACCCGTGATTTACGGCACCTAATTACGTGATTAACAAGTGATTAACGTGATAATAAATAGTGTATACAACGTAAATTAACCTAATTAGGCCTTTGGAGTGCCCAGGAGCGTTTATTCGACTATACAGTGTGCGTATGGTGATTTACGGGAAATCTGCTGAATATTAAGCGACAACGAAACGAAACCGTACAAAATACTGACAACTCCGACAAGTATGAATGTTACACGAATATTTTATGTCTATGAAATAAACTTTGTGAATTTATTGGGCTTCCGTGCGATACAAATGCAACGTGAACTAAAAACGCGATAGCAAGAAACGCATCGGCAACAAAACGGAAGCGACGCAGACGCCTGCCACCTTCGAAACTTACATTTTACGCTATATTTAGCTCCGTAATTAATTTTAGTGACTACAGTCGAAACCGGATAGAAAAACGGATTAAAGACGGCAACGATACAATTTTTCGCGATTATTACCGTAATTAATGGTGGTCCGACAGGCGACAGGTACGAGTTCAAGACTGGTTCGACTCACGTGAGGGGCCTGGGTCAGTTGCAGACGGCTTCGATTCAACCCGGTTCAGTCTCGGGTCAGGTTACGGTCAGTCGCGGTTTTGATGGGTTCGGGTTATGTTTCGTCTCGGGTCAGGTTATGTTCGGGTCTGAGTTTGGTTTCGGGTCAAACCCGGTTGACTAGCTCAACACCTGAGTCAACTCGGGTCAACAGCAGGTCAAGCGAGTCAACAGATTGGTTCGGGTTCGGGTCTCGACTCAGTCCAACTCGGTTCAACTCGGTGCTACTCGGTGCAACTCGGTTCGACTCGGTGTATTTCGGTTCGACTCGGTCAAACTTAGGTCAACAGTGAGTTGACTCGGTCAACTCAGATAGGCGGTTCGACTCTTCGACACTAAAGATGGTAAATGTTTAAGTCGCGACTAATAACGTCGTTTTATTTTATATAGTTTTGTTAAATACGCGATATCGAGCTCTAACCGAACAGACTAGTACTTACTTTATATTTTGCCGTTTTTACAAATGACATTTATATTGGTTATTGAACATTGATTGAATTTTGAAAGATTAACGACAACTTGTGTTGTCGGGGCGTCCAAAAACAGAGGAAACTCTGTCCGTTTTTCGAGAAAAACCCTTAAACACGACACGTATTATATTTAAAAAACGACGCTTAATGGAATTCGAGTTTATAATACTTCAAACCTTGATAATTCCAAACGCTTTTACAAATAAATATAATGTTATATTTATTTCGAACGTCGTTAACTCGTATACTTTTACAAAAGAAATATAGCTCATATATTCATTTCGTATATCAAACAACACGACTTTGTTGTATAAAAAAAATATAGTTGTATATTTATTTCAAACACGCGAAATATTTCATAAAATAAATATAACTTTTTATATTTATTTCAAGCACCGAAACGGCATATACGTATATTTTTGGCAAATATACACAAGACATGATATATATAATACAAGTTATTATATATTACTTTCATACGAAACGCGACATATGATACGAGTTTGTTATATGATATTTTCATAGAAATATTCTTTTATACACGTATGACTACTCGAGACGGCTAACACACCTACAACGATATATTTATATATTTTTATATAAATATTTATTCATTTTAAGTCACTCGGAAACTAAGTCTTTTGCAAGACTTATTAAACTGCTACTGACATTAAACGAGACTTAATACGTATAACCTAATCTTTTCCATTAAGTTAACAACTTACCGTTGAATCGTTCGATTAACGATTCGGTAGAGCTCGATGACACGTAGTTTAGATACTGCGTTTATTTAGAAACTTATAAGATATTCCGTGTTAGGAATGTTGTAGAATGCACGCTAGCGAGTCTAATCTTGGAAACGACATCACGAAGTCGTAATTAGCTCGCTTTGCACAAGGCAATTCAGGTGAGTTCATAACCCCACTTTTTACGGTTTTACATTTTTATAAATGTTTTTGGGGTGGAAAGACATGCACGTTTTGCAAAAACATACAAAGTTTTGAACTAACGCAAAACTCGTATTTCTAAATCATATTACGAAGGGATTTCGGGGAACACAAATGAATTACGAAAGGTGTATACTAAACATACCGGTTTTTACGAAAACAAATGCTTATTTTCGAAATGTGAATGATATTCGGCCAGGGTGACCAGGAATCTGGCCAGGGTGACCAGGGATATGGTCAGGGTGACCAGGGATCTGGTCAGGGTGACCAGGGAGTTATTTTATACATGGTATGGTTAGCGTAAGGAGGGTTACTGCGTACAAATCATGTGAGTGGGTAGGTGGTACTTGAGGCCATTAATCCTCATTGTAGGACCGAGGGGCACAATGCGGTAGATCTATCTGGGTGTAGCGAGCCCAGCCCCAGGCCCAACATAACGGACCTCGAGGTGACTATGTACCCGACGCACAAATCCGCTAGGTTTGAGTCTTCCTACTTGCACTTCACACATATCAATGGCCTTGCAAACCATTGGTGATCTCTTTATTTCCTTATTTGCTACATACCAGGGACATATATACTTACAAAAATACTTGTTCATACAAATTAAATGCCATGTTTTAAACAAATTCAAAGCATAGGATTATGCGGGTAAGGAGTCAAAGTCAGGGTGGGCATTGACGGTTATACGAACATTACAAATACAAGACTTTACAAATACATGGTTTTTATGAACATACTGTGTTACAAACACAACGTTTCCATATAACTTGGCAAGAAAATGATTTTTAAATTCATTTTCTCAATACTATTTCAAAAACCGGTTATTCCAAAGATTTATTTCAAATCTTTCACAATACCAAAGATTTATTTCAAACCTTTCACAACTCAAAAGATTTATCTAAAATCTTTTACGAACAAACTATGAACTCGCTCAACATTATGTTGATTTTTCTCGCATGTTCTTTCTCAGGTTACTTTTCTAAGACAAGGCACGGTTTGAATAGGAGAACCATGTGGAGTCGAGTACTTAGTGGGCGTTCAATTTCTAGAAGTCTTTGCTTATTTTGCTTCCACTGTGCAATGAAGATACCAGTCCAGTCACGCCAATGCTCTGATAATTTCGGGGTGTGACAGATTGGTATCAGAGCTATAGGTTACAGCGAATTAGGTTCCTGTTGTGATACCTAGGCTCTAACCTCACTTTCCTCTAGGAACTTAGACTATTATGACTTTGAATACATACAGAACGCCTAGTACTCGAATATGGTCTCCAACCGTTGCCGAAAAACAAACAGTCAAAATTTTGTTTTCAAACATACGCTATTGTGATGTTTTATACACGATACACAAAACAGACGCATACAGTACACAACACTCTGAGAGTTTAGGAAACATGCATTTAAGACCTTCGGAAAAAGGAATTCAGTCGGGTGGCTGGATCTGGTCTGAGAGACTAGGAGATTCAGTCTGAGAGGCTGGGAGGATAGTCTAGTGGGACTAGGAGATTCAGTCTGAGAGGCTGGGAGGATAGTCTAGTGGGACTAGGAGATTCAGTCTGAGAGGCTGGGAGGATAGTCTAGTGGGACTAGGAGATTCAGTCTGAGAGGCTGGGAGGATAGTCTAGTGGGACTAGGGAGTCAGTCTGGGAGGCTGGGAAAATTGTCTAGTGGGACTAGGGAGTCAGTCTGGGAGGCTGGGAGGCTAATGGGACTAGGAGGACTATTTGATTGCTTATTGGTTATTTGTGCATGTGTGTGTTTATTAAAGGTCATCACGTAGGAACCGCGAATATTAACTCGGGCACGCACTATTATCCAGATTGTCTATGATATTTTGACTTCCCAAGCAGGCAGCCTACGTATAACAAAACGAGTGCACAAGAATACATGCAACTCAATCTTTACGTCAACGGATGCCGGGGTACATCACCTTCTACGCTGCACACAACGCTAGTGTGCAGGTATACGTGAAACTTAAGCTATACATCAACGGAGGTTGAAATACGTCACATACGATTATCGAGGCGAGGCCTTTGAGAAGGAACGATGACGCAATTTAACAACGACGCTAGATTCCTGTCAGCAGGAGAACTAACGATCAGGAAACGGCAACTTGTCACGTGATCCTGCAACGACACGAATCACGCCAGGAAGAAGACTATTGTCTCCGCATCCCCCCCCTACCTAACTAACGACGAATACGATATGTTCGACATTCCATGGTAATGTCACCTAACAATTGGTCGTCACACGAAACCCCAGGTAAAGTCCTCAAATTTCTTTTATTGAAATTTCGAATTTCACACTTACTGAGTAGATTTTCGTATCTCTACTCCTCTTAATGGTCATTGTATCACGATCATTTCTTTACAAGTTACATACATGGTTTTTCGTTGTGACCATGCCGAAAGTTTTCTTGTCGATACATATATTTATTGTCGGATTGCGCTAAAACCAAGTTCAACTCTTTGAACTTACTCATTACACATATTCGATTCGAGACACCATATGATGTATTGGGAGCATCATATTCAAATCAATTTTAACGAGCACTTCAGTTGTTCCGAGTCGTGGTAAACTTGTTTGGTATTCGACTCCATAAAATTGTTGATTTCGACACCTTGTGGTGGTATTTTCACTTATTTGAACCTTGCGCTAAACTCGTTTACACATCTCATACACGGATTTAATTATTGAATTGCTTTAAATTCGCTTTGGTTTATCACATTACAACAGTCTTAATACAATAGTGTGTTAAGACAATGGTACACAAATCCATTTTATATTCCGGTGTACCTACTAACGTTTCTTTCATTATCGATCGAAAGTCTTGCAATATTTATTGCTCCTTCCTCTTCGATCGAAGCAGTAATTCTTTGGTGTTCCATCTGCAATTGAAATTTCTTTGATGTTTGTTTGGAACAAACATTCATATTTACTTCATTGCGCTTTCAATTGACTTCAAACACGGTGAATTTGTTTGATCACCGCTATTATTGAATTATTTCAATCACTACGACACTTTGTGGTGTCAGTACAAACTTGTAGCTTGGGCTAATTATGATTGAGCGTTTCATGCAAAACACAGGTGATACTTGTTCGATCGCCCCTATTATTGAATTGTTTCATTCATTGCGACACCTTGTGGCGTCGGTATAACTTGCAGCTTGTGCTGATCACGATCGAGCGTTTCATGCAAACTATTATATTTGAGATTGTTGATTCTAAGTTTATCCAGTGGATGTTATTACTCCTAGAACTTATTTACTTATTGTGAACGTTCATATGGAATTCGATTGGTCGAAGTTCCTGTTCATTGTTGGATCCCTGTTAACTTAGTCACATTAGTGACTGTACCTATACGTCTTGTTTCCTTTGACATCAATTTTTGAAACACATTTCTTTTAAACCGTTGGGTTCTTATTGTGGAGGAATGTCATTAAATTCACATGACTCGAATAAGTCTTGTTTCGATTACGCAGTCATTCACCTTGTTATTATTCGGACTTACCCACGAATAACACAATTCTGAGGGGATAACATAGTCTAAATTTCGAGGACGAAATTTCTGTAACAGGGGGAGAATGTGACAACCCGTGATTTACGGCACCTAATTACGTGATTAACAAGTGATTAACGCGATAATAAATAGTGTATACAACGCAAATTAACCTAATTAGGCCTTTGGAGTGCCCAGGAGCGTTTATTCGACTATACAGTGTGCGTATGGTGATTTACGGGAAATCTGCTGAATATTAAGCGACAACGAAATGAAACCGTAAAAAATACTAACAACGCCGACAAGTATGAATGTTACACGAATATTTTATGTCTATGAAATAAACTTTGTGAATTTATTGGGCTTCCGTGCGATACAAATGCAACGTGAACTAAAAACGCGATAGCAAGAAACGCATCGGCAACAAAACGGAAGCGACGGAGACGCCTGTCACCTTCGAAACTTACATTTTACGCTATATTTAGCTCCGTAATTATTTTTAGTGACTACAGTCGAACCGGATAGAAAAACGGATTAAAGACGGCAACGATACAATTTTTCGCGATTATTACCGTAATCGACGAACGGGCGTGCAAACAACGACTACCGATCGTATTTTTGTGTATTTTAATTTTTGACGTTAAACGGAGTTCAGGGTTTTGACAACGGGTCTCGTAGGATTTACGGGCCACTTACACACGGGGATTGAGCTTGTGGGCCCTGGGCCCAAGCCCAAAACCCACAAGCCTAAACCTACACGTAACATATTAGATCTTATGAATCTATACAAAATCTCGTGAAATCACATCAAGATCTTAAAAAACTTATAACAAAATCTCTACAAAAGATTGTTATCAAAATTAGAGATCTTCACAAAATCCTTAAGATCTCATCATATCTCAACCTCCCTATAAATATGTGAGACCTTGGCCTCTTTATTCAAAAAAAAAAAACCAAACAACAGACTTAAGTCTGCCTTTACATATACAATAAATACACACACAAACAATACAAAATATATGCAGATCTTCCATCTTGTTCTCTCTTTCACCTCACTCGAGCCTCTCTCTCCCTCTCTACAACGAACCGCCGGCCACCACTGTGGTGGCGGCGCGTGGCGACGTCCGGCACCCCTCCTCCGATCTCGGCCTGTTTCTCTAACACACCTACACACCTCCCGGCTCCACCCCCTCCCCCTTGATGACTGATTGGCAGTCACACCAGCTGGTTACCGGAACAACTCCGGCCACACTCATCACACAATCACCCCTCTTCTCCCTTTTTGCTCTGAGGTCCTCGACAACAGCCACACCCACACCCGTCCCTCGTTTTCGGCGACGGAAATCAGAAAAAGGAGAGAGAGCAGCGGAGATAGGTGGCGGCGCCGCCGCTACGGCGGCGGTGATGGTGGTCCGACAGGCGACAGGTACGAGTTCAAGACTGGTTCGACTCACGTGAGGGGCCTGGGTCAGTTGCAGACGGCTTCGATTCAACCCGGTTCAGTCTCGGGTCAGGTTACGGTCAGTCGCGGTTTTGATGGGTTCGGGTTATGTTTCGTCTCGGGTCAGGTTATGTTCGGGTCTGAGTTTGGTTTCGGGTCAAACCCGGTTGACTCGGTCAACACCTGAGTCAACTCGGGTCAACAGCAGGTCAAGCGAGTCAACAGATTGGTTCGGGTTCGGGTCTCGACTCAGTCCAACTCGGTTCAACTCGGTGCAACTCGGTTCGACTCGGTGTATTTCGGTTCGACTCGGTCAAACTTAGGTCAACAGTGAGTTGACTCGGTCAACTCAGATAGGCGGTTCGACTCTTCGACACTAAAGATGGTAAATGTTTAAGTCGCGACTAATAACGTCGTTTTATTTTATATAGTTTTGTTAAATACGCGATATCGAGCTCTAACCGAACAGACTAGTACTTACTTTATATTTTGCCGTTTTTACAAATGACATTTATATTGGTTATTGAACATTGATTGAATTTTGAAAGATTAACGCAACTTGTGTTGTCGGGGCGTCCAAAAACAGAGGAAACTCTGTCCGTTTTTCGAGAAAAACCCTTAAACACGACACGTATTATATTTCAAAAACGACGCTTAATGGAATTCGAGTTTATTAATACTTCAAACCTTGATAATTCCAAACGCTTTTACAAATAAATATAATGTTATATTTATTTCGAACGTCGTTAACTCGTATACTTTTACAAAAGAAATATAGCTCATATATTCATTTCGTATATCAAACAACACAACTTTGTTGTATAAAATAAATATAGTTGTATATTTATTTCAAACACGCGAAATATTTCATAAAATAAATATAACTTTTTATATTTATTTCAAGCGCCGAAACGGCATATACGTATATTTTTGGAAAATATACACAAGACGTGATATATATAATACAAGTTATTATATATTACTTTCATACGAAACGCGACATATGATACGAGTTTGTTATATGATATTTTCATAGAAATATTCTTTTATACACGTATGACTACTCGAGACGGCTAACACACCTACAACGATATATTTATATAATTTTATATAAATATTTATTCATTTTAAGTCACTCGGAAACTAAGTCTTTTGCAAGACTTATTAAACTGCTACTGACATTAAACGAGACTTAATACGTATAACCTAATCTTTTCCATTAAGTTAACAACTTACCGTTGAATCGTTCGATTAACGATTCGGTAGAGCTCGATGACACGTAGTTTAGATACTGCGTTTATTTAGAAACTTATAAGATATTCCGTGTTAGGAATATTGTAGAATGCACGCTAGCGAGTCTCATCTTGGAAACGACATCACGAAGTCGTAATTAGCTCGCTTTGCACAAGGCAATTCAGGTGAGTTCATAACCCCACTTTTTACGGTTTTACATTTTTATAAATGTTTTCGGGGTGGAAAGACATGCACGTTTTGCAAAAACATACAAAGTTTTGAACTAACGCAAAACTCGTATTTCTAAATCATATTACGAAGGGATTTCGGGGAACACAAATGAATTACGAAAGGTGTATACTAAACATACCGGTTTTTACGAAAACAAATGCTTATTTTCGAAATGTGAATGATATTCGGCCAGGGTGACCAGGAATCTGGTCAGAGTGACCAGGGATCTGGTCAGGGTGACCAGGGAGTTATTTTATACATGGTATGGTTAGCGTAAGGAGGGTTACTGCGTACAGATCATGTGAGTGGGTAGGTGGTACTTGAGGCCATTAATCCTCATTGTAGGACCGAGGGGCACAATGCGGTAGATCTATCTGGGTGTAGCGAGCCCAGCCCCAGGCCCAGCATAACGGACCTCGGGGTGACTATGTACCCGACGCACAAATCCGCTAGGTTTGAGTCTTCCTACTTGCACTTCACACATATCAATGGCCTTGCAAACCATTGGTGATCTCTTTATTTCCTTATTTGCTACATACCAGGGACATATATACTTACAAAAATACTTGTTCATACAAATTAAATGCCATGTTTTAAACAAATTCAAAGCATAGGATTATGCGGGTAAGGAGTCAAAGTCAGGGTGGGCATTGACGGTTATACGAACATTACAAATACAAGACTTTACAAATACATGGTTTTTATGAACATACTGTGTTATAAACACAACGTTTCCATATAACTTGGCAAGAAAATGATTTTTAAATTCATTTTCTCAATACTATTTCAAAAACCGGTTATTCCAAAGATTTATTTCAAATCTTTCACAATACCAAAGATTTATTTCAAACCTTTCACAACTCAAGATATTTATCTCAAATCTTATACGAACAAACTATGAACTCGCTCAACATTATGTTGATTTTTCTCGCATGTTCTTTCTCAGGTTACTTTTCTAAGACAAGGCACGGTTGGAATAGGAGAACCATGTGGAGTCGAGTACTTAGTGGGCGTTCAATTTCTAGAAGTCTTTGCTTATTTTGCTTCCGCTGTGCAATGAAGATACCAGTCCAGTCACGCCAATGCTCTGATAATTTCGGGGTGTGACAGTTATGGTTGCCACTATCGGTTCTTACACATAATAAGTCTTATTGTGGTTTCCGTGCACCGAACTTCGTAATTATGTATGCATCCATAGTTATGTCATTCCTTGCCTAGTCACGTAGTGCATCTTATAATGTGTAGGGGAAGAAAACAATGAACGAGCCGATGATGATTGTGACTGGACCACCACAGGGTCCTTTTTAATTAAATCAATAAATGATTTAAATAGACTACCAAGGAGTCTGTTCAGCTATATCACCACATGTCATTCTTAACCAGATTTTAAATCAATCTATTTTACTAGACCACTAAAAGGGTCTCTTATGAATCAAGGAGTGGTACTATATAATCCAAGGGTCTTAACTAACACGTAGAAGCCCAATAAGGATTTAGGGTAGTACCTTTTTTGAATATCCTTCTACGAATCCCTCATATGAAGATACGAAAGGTTCTACGAGGATTTGGATAACGAATATCCAGAGTATACAAAAACACAAAAAAATGCATAAAAGAAAACACAAAATGCATAAACACATAATAACATAATTGTTTAACTTGATTTTAGATTTGTTATCATTTTGTTAATTTGTTCTGCTAACTGTGCACATGTATTCAAAGCACACCAGGTATCCAATCAGTGGATTTTGATTGGTGCTTTAAATATTTCTAAGAATCTAACTATAAAGATAGAAAGATCTTTTAAAGGGAAAATTCAATTTCGATTATATGGAACCGAAATGTTCGAATTAAGGTACACAAGGAATCCAATTAAGGACTCTGATTTAAATGATAATCATCCACAAGGGTCTAATTGTGAAGATAAAAAGATCCCATATTGATTTTAGAAGTTGAAGATGTTTTGAAACCTTGCACTGGATGTGCTTAAGTCAAAACATGACGTAAAAATGCTTATGAAGTTGTGATGCTAGATATGTCAAGGCGACATATGAAGCGACATTTGAAGGTTAAGTCAATGTATGAGGAAAATATTTTGAAAACTATGCATGGGGTTTCTTTTAAAAATGTGTTTAATGTTTTTGAAACCTTATATATAATTCTTTTAAAATCATAAAGTAGGTGTATTAGGTAAAAATGTTTTAAAATCATGCGAGATGAATTTTGAAATTATGTATAAGGTTTTTGAAAACATGATTGATGCTTTTGAAATCATGCACTTGATATAAGTAATTATACTGTATTAATAACATTTTGAAATCATGAAGGTTGTTTTTGAAAACACTCATACTATGTATGTTGAAAAATCAAAACGTAATGGGTATGAGATTTGAAAATACCCTTAGTTATCTAACCAAGGATTCAAAGGCACAGATGTGCAGAAGCATGATTACTCATAATGTCACTTTATTTTCTGTACTTCGTATCTTAGAATGAAACGAGTACTTAGAATTTTCTATGGGAATCATGAGTAAACACAAGAATGGGAAATATTCACAAGAGTAGTTTGTAAGGAACATAGTTCCTTAATGTAGGTATAATAGGGAAATGCCATACACACATGTAACTACACTTGTATATCAGAATTTGTGATCAACGATTTATTTATAAACAAAACAGATTGTTCCACATTACAAAAAAAAAATAGAAGAAACAAAAGCATAAGACAACAACATCTTCTAATCAGCCAACTGCTCATCCGTGGGTTGGATTTGCCTTAGCAAGCTTCGGGCATTTATTCACGAAATGACCCATGTTGCCACAGTTGTAGCACGATCCAGGCGGGAAGCGAGCTTGAGCAGGATTGGCTTGTGGTTGATTTGGACCACCTAGGTTCGGGTTACATCGACAAGCACTTGCCAGGTGACCAACTCGCCCACATGATACACACAGACGACACTGTAAGTGAGCTTGGTGATGCCCATTACATTTGTCGCATATTGGTGTCGTTCCCTTGTATTGCTTCTTAGAAGGTGGTGTTGCCACCCGGATGGGTCCTGCTTGATTTGGTACAGCTGCAGTTGAGCATACCCTTGCTGTATGACCTATAAGTCCACAAATCTGGCATTTGCGGCACTTCACACTAGCATGATGATGAAGGTTACATTGGTTGCACAAGGGTGCAGTTCCATTGTATGGCTTCCTAGCAGGGGGTTGAGCTGGTTGGTTGGTTGGGGATGGCTTGACCATTGTGAGCGACCACGGCGAAGTTCTGAGAAGCCTTTCACTTCTTTGACTTCTTAGGGGATCCAGTCTGTTCATCCATGGTCTTTGATTTCTTGATTGGTTTCTTGGCTGGTGGTGCTGTCACTTGGCTAGGTCTTGCCTGTTTTGGTGCAACCGCTGCGGGATTCTTTGAAGCTTTACGTTTCTTTGGTTTAGGTGAAGGCTTGGCCTCTGTCTCCTTTGGTGACTCTTGAGTGGCTTCATCCTGGAGACGATACATGGCAATGCCTAAATCCACAGTCTTCAAAATCACTTCGCCTATTTGCTGGGCAAGTTTTGCTGTTCGCTCGGACATTTGACCGTTGCTGAGAGAAAGAGACATTCTAGAAGGAAATGAAAGACATAGGAAGAAACAGCTGAAAGGTTGTCGGATAATCAAAACAGAATGACAATGCATGGAAATTGCGATCATTTGTTTGTTACCTAAGGCAAACAAATGAGACGGTGACTAATCAAAGTAAGCGGGTCATATTAATGTATCACGAAGACATGCTTTAGCCTATAAGTGGACAATCACCCCAAGAGTTCCCAGGTAAGAGTGACTGGTCCGATTATGTGGATTTGTACGAACACTCTAGCCTTAGACAGAAAACTCAGAGTACAGAAATCCACTCTTCCAGATTGCACGTGTTCACACTATAAGACCCAAACTTTGACGAGGTTTTGAAAATTCAAAAGGGGTTCAAAACCTTATAACAGAGGGTTCAAAACCTAGTAATCAATCATCCTAGAACAGATGATTGCTTTTCAAAGCGGTTTTGAAATTTGTGTTCTTGTTGTGGTTGTCACTTAAGGATAGGTGACGGTATTGTTTTATGACTAAACGCAAGTAAACTCGCGTTAGGGTCCTAGGAAGGTTATAGACTAGGTCAAAGCATTACTAATAACCTAATTCCCTATAACCATGAGCTCTGATACCAACTTTTCTGTCACACCCCGACCACGTAAAACAACAAAACGTGGCGGAAACATCGGGGAGTGTTGTAACAGAATCATTGTTTCATAACACATGGAAATTGAAATATTGTTTTATTGATTAAAAGAGTTACAATGTCTTGACAATCAAAGAAATATAACATAAATAACTAGTCTTGCATCTTTTATTGTCACTAAGGCCCAAGTCCGCCTAAGTGTATCTTGATAAATCCTATGCATCATATCCTGAAACACATGTGAAAATAGGTACGTCAGCATAAAAATGCCTGTGAGATACATAGGTTTTGTGAAAATAGAATTCATGACTTATGTTTAAGAAAATGTTTAGTCATAAACCTTGTAATTTGCTTTGTCTTGTAAATCATTTGAAAAGTGATAAAATCAGATGATATGTATAATAAATGTAAGGTTAAATGAATAACCATGAAAAAAATGAGTTTGTATAAGATAAGTTGTTTGTAAAACAATGTCTTGTGAAAAGTATGTTGTTTGTATAAAATGTTATATGTCTTAAATTGAAATGATTCAAATAACGCTACGATATGTAATACCATACAAGCACTTATATATAGGAAGTACCAGCGGCGTATCCACCATGCTTGTATCATATTACACACGCCTCGTTACTTAAATCACTTACTCAAACCAAACCACCAAAGTGAAATGTTTATGTATAATAAATGACCAAATGTTTTGCGTATATCAATGTCAAAATGTTTATATCTAATGTAAATCATGAATTGTGTATATCAATGTCAAAATGTTTATGTCTAATGTAAATCATGAATTGTGTATATCCATGTCAAAATGTTTATGTCTAATGTAAATCATGAATTGTGTATATCAATGTCAAAATGTTTATGTCTAATGTAAATCATGAATTGTGTATCCAAAATATCCTGTATGGTAGGTGAAATATATCAACTAAACCATATGTAAAATGCACAAAACAAGGTATTGAAGTAAAACATGGTTTAAATCAAAGTTATGTTTTGTGGAACAAATGCATGCTATACTGATACAAACATCTATGCGGTATTGCTATAATGCATACATCCAAGCCTTGTGACTGTGGTGATAGACCCCTAAACGAATTTAAAGGTCTATCTGTGTTATGTTTATCGAATTCGGTCATTCCTTCCATCCAAACATACCTAGGATGTCAGGAACGGGAGTTGTCAATTCCTATGGTACCACTACCTACTAACGAATGGCGTGATCAATGTTAATGAATGTATATTGTCCCATTTGAACAAACCAAATGTCATACAAAAAATGTAAACATGTGAAAACAATGTACTAAGTATGTAATCAAATGAACATACATAGCGTGAAAATGTAATGTAAAACAATGTACTAAGTATGCACAAAATGGACATACATAGCATGAAATGTAATGTAAAACAATGTACTGAGTATGCACACAATGGACATACATAACATGAAATGTAATGTAAAACGTTGTACTAAGTATGCACACAATGGACATACATAGCAAAACAATATAATGTAAATCATGTACTATAAATGTACTAATGAACATAGCAAGTATATAATGTGAAAACATGGAAAGCATGAAAGTAACAAGTAGGCACATGTGTTTCACCCCAAAACAGTTTGGAAAACAGTAAAAGAGGGGTCTATGTACTCACTTGAGATTGCTTAGAAGTACTAGGATAACCCCCAAGCAAAGCTAGAAGATCACGAAATCAAACGGTACCTAATATAGGTAACTACATTAATAACCGGACCTATATCGGAGGATTGGATAGAATGAGGGCTCGTAAACCAAATGAGTATGGGAACTCAGGTAATATGGTTTAACAAAGCCTACATACTAAAACGAAACCTAACCTAAGTGCTTACGACCCATCACGGCCCGTTTAGGTAGCTTATGCTACCTTAACGCGTCGTTCGCGTGAAACGCGTTCGGACCGCCTAACTAGTCCTATGACAAGTTAAATATGCCTTAAAATGTCTAATATTGTTGCCAAAACAATTTAGATGTTAAAAGTTATGTTACATATGCTTAACATGAATTTAGGCGTAAAAAGGGCATTTCGGTAATTTACCTAAGGCATATAAACTACCTATCATACAACTAACTAAACGTCATGACCATAAGGTATAACCTCGGGAGGTTATTCCCTATATACTATGGTCACCTAATGTGTTTGGTTGGATCCTAATGATCGACCAAATGGGTCGGGTTCAAAAGTATAAGCGATTGTTTAGATCGCTTACCTTTACGACCCTATATAAGCACTAAACTAAAAGTGACGAGCTAAGCAAGTTAAAACATGCTTAACTAAGTTTAGAAAACAAGTTTAGTATCAAAACAAACAGTTTTGATACCTATAAGTAGTTTGGTTACAAAATACGCAATAACACGCATTTTGGCCGAAACTACGACTCGTCACTGAGCCTAGATAACGTGGAAATCAGTAGGTATAGTCACTAGGGACTATAACCATCGTGATTACGCTCACGTTATGAAGTTCAAACGAACTTCACATTGACCATAAACTGGTCAATGTAGAAAGTCAAACGCAGTTTGACTTTAACGCTACAACGAATGGAAAAGAACGAAAGAATACTTACAACGGGTCCCCGCAAGTTTGATTTCCAAGTAATCTCAGGTAGGAAGTGTATAAACACAACCACTTAGAGAAAAACTCAGATTTCAAGTGGGTTTTGCAATGGGGATGGAGGGGTATTTATAGAAATGTTAGAACCGTTAAGATCGTTTATCGAATAACGTGCTTCAATCTCCACCCTACACTTGTTGAAATGCTAAGGTATGTCAAATTGGCCCCCCATTATCAGGAAGAGGCAAGTGCAAAGGGATTAGGAGTGCTTAACAGCTGTTAACAGGCTGTCAAACAGAATCTACTGATCTGGGGACCCCTTACGTACCGTAAGGGTGATGGCTTACGGTCCGTAAGCCAGCAACTTTGGCAAATTGACAGTTTTAGTCCCTGTTTGTGTTTTGAGCTATTTCCGACATGTTTAAGGCCCGTTAACCCCATTTCAAAGCTCTAAAATGAAGTTAAAGTATAGAGAACTTAAAATGTGCTCAAAAATATCTCGGGTGTCGGTTCATTTGGCCGTACGATCGCGATGTTTGGTTAATTACGACGGAAGTCGTAACGAACGCAAAAACGGTCCAAAATGCGCGACGAATGGAATTTTGACAAGCCAAACACTAAAGAATAATATTATAATGTTTACATAAATTTTTGGATGTCCGGATGTATTCAGAACGTAAGATATGCGTGAAAGTGCAAACTTGTGCACTTTTTGACGCTTTTAGTCCCTGAATGACCATAAAGTTTATTTTAGCATACCGAACCCATCAAAGCCTATTTATAAGCTATTTAAAGGATATTTATGGTATGTTTAACTTATGGTCATGTTCCGGAATGTCTGTTACAGTTCAAATTGGCATACTTTCGCAGTTTGTCAACTTTAGTCCCTATAAGCGATTTAACTTGATTTTGCCATACCAAAGCCTTCAAAACTTATTTCTAAGTTATGTAAAGGTTCTTTAAGGTATGTTAAGCATATGTTGATGTTCCGGAGTATTTGTTGCATTGAATTGGTTATATTTACGCATCAGTGCACGTATAACCTTCCAGAAAACGATTTAGAGCCCGAATTCGAACAAGAATTGATATGTGCAAATAATACACATATTTGTACAAATACCAAGTATGAAATACAATATTTCATTGGTTTGGTATTTGTTTGATGGTCGCAGTGACCCAGGTGTCACACACCTTCTTCACCTAAACCACCTTCTCCACCTAAAGTTCCTCCACCTTCCAATTTTGCTTATGCCCGCAAAAGAAAATTTATGGTGCAAGATGATGATAAGGAGATTCCATCACCAATCCCTTTATCATCTGCTCCCATCCAAACCACTCCACCCTCATAATCTCCACTTATAAAACCACTTCATAATCCACTCACTGGTTACATGCCATCTGTCATCCCATTAGCTGCTCAATATCCTCTAGAACTGCTTGCAGTTCAAAGCGAAATAGAATCTTTTTTCAAGATAGAGGATCCATCCAAAAGAAGCTTCCCATCCCTCTTTGGCTTCAGATAACCTCAGAATTTAGATGAGTACTTGAAAATGAAAGCAACACAAGTAGAGGTTACAGCCAGAGAAGAAAGCAAAGGGTTAGGTGACAGGAAATACCAAGGTCTGTTATCACATGGGCTTAACAAAGTCAGAAGACTTGAAGACTTTTCTAAAGACCTTAGTAAATCCATGTCTGAGCAGCCATTTGATACTGAGCTTGAAAAGGTTCTTAGGGTTGATTACCTAGATCACATAATGAAGAACAAGCCTTATAAAGCAACCCGATCTCAATATAAAGACTGGTCATTAGATGCTGTCAATGAGGAAATTGATAGAAATACAAAGATGAACAAGGATCCTCTGGTCAAGAAAACTGCACCAAATTGGAAGAAAACCAAGCAAGTTGATCAAGATGATGCATTAAGGTTCAAGAGGGTCTGCAAGGTTTATAGCTAGATGGTCAAAACAAAATGTTGAAGAGACCTACAGAAAGCTAGAAGAGCTTAGAAAGAAAGACCCAAACTCCTCACAAAAATCTTTTACTAAAAAGAGAATGAGAGCAGAGCTTGTTGCTACTGATTATGGGTCTGCAAGGTCAATAGCTAGATGGTCAAAACAAAATGTTGAAGAGACCCACAGAAAGCTAGAAGAGCTTAGAAAGAAAGACCCAAACAAAATGTTGATCAAGATGATGCATTGAGCTTTTACAAAATGTATTGACTTTGCTCAGATCAGATGGTAGTGTTGAAAAGATTACAAGAAAGGATGCATATGGTCTGAGTGCAGATGACCTTCAAGATAATTTGAACCTTCAACTAAAAAGAGATGAAGAAGATACAGACTCCTTGGATTTTGAACTACAGTTCAAAGAGCAAATCCGGGAAAAGTTTATGAGGAAATAAAGATCAGAAATAATGATGGGTTTTTGCATCATCTGTTCTAGGGGGAGATTGTTGGCTTATGTGAAACTTCCTTAAGAACAGATGATACAAAGCCAAAACAGTTCTGCAACAACTGATCCTTAATAACAGTGTTTTGAATTACTATTCCCTCCAATGGTAAGACATCTAACAACTGTTGGTTCAAAGGTCTACTCAAGTGCTAAGCTCTGCGGATTTATAAAGACTGTTGAAGACTAAACCACTGAAGAAGCCAAAGGTCTGCTGCAGTCAAAGGTCTGGTCATCCTTTAACTGAAAGTCTGTTGAAACTTCATCAGAGGTTAGAGCATCAGAGGATAGCATCAACAGAGTCTTGTAATCAATGTTTGTAATATGTAACAGTGTTTAGCCTTAGCAGTGCTTAGAGTTTGTTAGTATAGTTAGATGTCACTTTCTAGGTGACGTCAGCAAAAACGACACAGTGGTTAGGATTGTACTATAAATAGACAGTGTCTGTACTGTTCTATCAGATCACTTCATCTTGCATTTTGTACGAACAATCACTGTGATCTCAGGCTGAGGGGGAGATACTAGTTCATGCATACGTATTGAATCATTGTGTAATACAATCTTTTGATTAAAAGTATTCATGATGAAAGTTGTTCTTCCATTGTTTGTGTTATAAAGTTTTCTTTATTTCTGCTGCAATTATTCATGTTATCCTATTCTGGGTTAAGTGAAGGATTCTGGGGTGAGGCTATGTTAACAGCCTTTTATTTGTTGAATAGAGTTCCTAATAAAAAGTTTAAAGTAACCCCACATGAAATTTGGTACAAAAAGGCACCAAACTTAAGTCATCTTAGAGTTTGGGGTTGTAGAGCTGCTGTAAAGCTTACTGAACCAAAAAAGAGAAACATAGGTGAAAGAGGCATTGATTGCATCTTTGTTGGGTATAGTGAGCATTCCCCTGTTCATAGGTTCTATGTCACCGAACTAAATGACTATGTTTCTGTTCACACTATTATTGAGTCAAGAACTGCTGATTTTGGCAATGAGGATAGATTTTCTTCTGTGCCTAGAGTAAAGGACATGCCTTATAGTATGATAACATCAGCTGTAACTGAGTTTGGTAGTAACTCTACTGGTACCAAAGATGTACCATCTTCTAGTACTAAACCTAGGAAAGGTACTTGGGTCAGGAAAGCCAAGTCTTTTGGCTCTGACTTTCATCTTTATTTGGTGGAAGGAACCAGGAATGGGGTTAAACATCAATATCAATATTGTTTCAATATTGAGGTCCATCACTGCCTGTAGAATTTCAGTCAATCTAACACCATTACAAAAACCTTATAAAATCCTACTTATTAGTTTTGATTTCTGATATTCTCCATTATCTTTTCAGGCTGGTTGGTGTTGGTGAGGCTTCTTTCATTAGTCTTGCAGCTCCATTCATCAATGACAATGCTCCAGTAAGTGTCATCTTTTGCCAGCTAACTTAATCAACCAACCAACATTTGTACTTTTATCGTTATGCAGCAGAAACAAATTATAATGTTCAGAAAATAGTTGCTTAAATAAAAATTTAGTATCTCATTACTAAGGACGAATGTTCAGGACAAATTGTCACTACAAACCTTCTAATAAGTTGTGTTCAATATGGTCACCCCCTCGGTGATTAACGTCAAGTAATTGAAACTAGGAACATCCACTTCAAAAATGAACGTTACTTATCATCAGTTGTTGAGAGCATTTGTACTTTTGTTACAGAGAACAGCTTGGCTGGGAATATTCTACATGTGCATACCTACTGGAATCGCCCTTGGCTATGTTTATGGCGGATGGGTAAGTAGACATATCTCATAGGGCTGTTGATGTCATTGATTCTAGAGTGCTCTCCGCTAAAATGTTACAAAAGTTAGTTTGCTACTTCATTCAGTAAATATGCTTTAATGATTAAATCATTATTCCAAATACTAGTCGATCTATTTTTGCGTCTCTTAATAGAAATAAGATTAACCTGAACGTGATTTCACATGAATCTGCCATGGGACTTATCAAGAGGGTGCTGGACATGTCAGAATATTGGTTTTCGTTTTATGTTTTTGAGCTTTAAAGTATATTGGTTATGTAGCTTGTATCCTTTCCATGTTTCCATCAACATCTCCACTAATTTGGCTGGATCAAAAGTTAATGAAATCTCATAGTTATGAATTAAGGCTTAATTTGGGTAATGTTTTATAGGGTTTGAAAACAGTGGTTGAAATCATTGTTGTAATCAAATTGGGCTTGGAGAAAACAGTGGTTGAAACAACTTTTGGGTAATGTTTTATTGGATTTATTAGGTTAAAACAGTGTTTTATGGAGAAAACAGTGGTTGAAACCACTGTTGGGTTAAAATGGTGGTTTGAAACCGCTGTTAGGCTAAAACAGTGTTTTGTGGAGAAAACAATGGTTGAAACTACAGAACCACAATTTTAACCTAACAATGGTTTCAACTATTGTTTTCTCCACAAAACAATGTTTTAACCCAATAAAAAATTACCCAACAGTGGTTTTCAACCACTATTTTCATGTTTCACTTTCAGATATTGGTATTCTTAGATGCTAATAAGAAGGGGCTGATGAGTGTTTCATAGACAGATGAGGGAATTGGAGGAAAGAAGGAAATAGGCAATGTTGAAGAAGGAAAAAAGACTTTTGGAGTTGCGTTTCATGGAAAGAGTAATCGATGGAATAAAACAAGAAATAAGGGAAATTGAAGCGGATTTTAATGAGTAAGCTGCTGCCCCCTTTATGGTATGATTAGGGAGTCTGGTTAGATTTGTTGTTGGTGATGTTTTCATATAAATGCGAGTTGTAAAATCATACATATATTTATCTAAACACTTACAAACGACAGACAGCCGTTCGTCTATTAATGGTGTGATTATGGGTCTGCAAGGTTTATAGCTAGATGGTCAAAACAAAATGTTGAAGAGACCTACAGAAAGCTAGAAGAGCTTAGAAAGAAAGACCCAAACTCCTCACAAAAATCTTTTACTAAAAAGAGAATGAGAGCAGAGCTTGTTGCTACTGATTATGGGTCTGCAAGGTCAATAGCTAGATGGTCAAAACAAAATGTTGAAGAGACCCACAGAAAGCTAGAAGAGCTTAGAAAGAAAGACCCAAACAAAATGTTGATCAAGATGATGCATTGAGCTTTTACAAAATGTATTGACTTTGCTCAGATCAGATGGTAGTGTTGAAAAGATTACAAGAAAGGATGCATATGGTCTGAGTGCAGATGACCTTCAAGATAATTTGAACCTTCAACTAAAAAGAGATGAAGAAGATACAGACTCCTTGGATTTTGAACTACAGTTCAAAGAGCAAATCCGGGAAAAGTTTATGAGGAAATAAAGATCAGAAATAATGATGGGTTTTTGCATCATCTGTTCTAGGGGGAGATTGTTGGCTTATGTGAAACTTCCTTAAGAACAGATGATACAAAGCCAAAACAGTTCTGCAACAACTGATCCTTAATAACAGTGTTTTGAATTACTATTCCCTCCAATGGTAAGACATCTAACAACTGTTGGTTCAAAGGTCTACTCAAGTGCTAAGCTCTGCGGATTTATAAAGACTGTTGAAGACTAAACCACTGAAGAAGCCAAAGGTCTGCTGCAGTCAAAGGTCTGGTCATCCTTTAACTGAAAGTCTGTTGAAACTTCATCAGAGGTTAGAGCATCAGAGGATAGCATCAACAGAGTCTTGTAATCAATGTTTGTAATATGTAACAGTGTTTAGCCTTAGCAGTGCTTAGAGTTTGTTAGTATAGTTAGATGTCACTTTCTAGGTGACGTCAGCAAAAACGACACAGTGGTTAGGATTGTACTATAAATAGACAGTGTCTGTACTGTTCTATCAGATAACTTCATCTTGCATTTTGTACGAACAATCACTGTGATCTCAGGCTGAGGGGGAGATACTAGTTCATGCATACGTATTGAATCATTGTGTAATACAATCTTTTGATTAAAAGTATTCATGATGAAAGTTGTTCTTCCATTGTTTGTGTTATAAAGTTTTCTTTATTTCTGCTGCAATTATTCATGTTATCCTATTCTGGGTTAAGTGAAGGATTCTGGGGTGAGGCTATGTTAACAGCCTTTTATTTGTTGAATAGAGTTCCTAATAAAAAGTTTAAAGTAACCCCACATGAAATTTGGTACAAAAAGGCACCAAACTTAAGTCATCTTAGAGTTTGGGGTTGTAGAGCTGCTGTAAAGCTTACTGAACCAAAAAAGAGAAACATAGGTGAAAGAGGCATTGATTGCATCTTTGTTGGGTATAGTTAGATGGTCAAAACAAAATGTTGAAGAGACTTTTCCATTAAACACTTTTTCAGCATCAAATTCTTTGTTACCAGCAAAGAATTGACCTGAAATTTCAGTTTTACCAACCTTCAACTTCAAATTTTCCTTTGACAATTTAGGAAAATTTTCATCGTTCACCTCTGGAACGGAATTTTCATTCTTTTTCTCAACAAATGACTCCTTTGATTTTATGGAATCAGATTCACTGTCAGAACTACTATCAGGTTTTACAACCCATCTTTGTTTGTTTAAATCAACTTTTCTTTTGTAAAAACGTTTTGAACTTTCACCTTCTTCGGAAGTTGAATTTTCAAACACTTTAGGTTTCTCAGTTGGTTGTTTCTTTTCATCAACACATTTTTCTTTCAATTTTGAGTTAAAAGAAACTCCCTGTTTTGTGTTGTTGAACTGTTGGCAATTCCAAGCAATATGTCCAACTTTTTGACATTTGAAACAGGTTCTTCTATCAACTCTCGGAGCAAATTTCTTCACATTCTTCTTTATTTCATCAAGAAACTCTTGATTTGACTGTTTCCAGAATGGTTTCTTCTGCTCATCTTCAGAACTTTCTCCTTAAACAAATTTTGTTTTTGGTTTATAATTTTTCTCATTTTTATAATTTTCTGAAGAACTAAAACCCAGACCTTTCTTTTTGAAACTACTTTTATGGTTTGGTTTCTTTTGAAAACCTAAACCAGAACTGTAACCCTTTTTCTTGTTCAATCTCTGTTGAATTCTTGAAGTGTACTTTTTAGGTTTTTCAGTAAGATTTAAATCTTTTATTTCAGAAATCTTAATTTCTGTTAATTTGAAAACCTGTTTAATCATTTCAGATTTGACACTTCTTATTGGAAATTCTTCATCAGAATATAATTTGTCTGAATCATTCAAAGTATAAGCTGTTGGGTTTTTCACATGTTTATCAAAGCTATTTTATCCTTATAAAATTTAAACGCAACATAAATAATTATTCAAAACATGTTTACTTTCAAGATATAAAACTCATTTTCTATGTAAAACCCAATCCCGGATCCATATACGAAAATGCATGCTATCAAATATTTAAACCACAACCATAGGGTGTTTAGAATACTACCTTCCAAGGAGTAATGGATATGAAGAAGATGATGCTTCTTGAATGGTTGCCTTCAAGTGTAGAAGACCTCAAGCTTGTATACCCCAAGCCTTCTAACAAACACCTTAGTTTTAGCTAGGATTTGAACACTTGTGAACTCACTAAAACTTCCTTCTTGGAGCCAACCCTTGGCCGAAAATTCCACTAGGGAATATGAGAGTTCTTGGCACTTGAATTACAAACTTGAAAACCTCTTGAACCAACACTTGTTGGCCGGAATTTAGAGAAGAAATTCTCTAGTTTTTCTTTCAAGTTCATAAGTCTTGCACATTCTTGCATTTGACATCTAAGTATTTATAGAACCATGAGAGAGAATTGCCACCCACCTTGACCAATCATGTGCCAACTTACACATGCAAGTGCATGAAACCCCATTGGACCAAAATGGTCTTGGTTAGACCACCTAATCAACTCTTCTCTAGCTTATGACAATTGCATGTATTGTGATTGGATCAAAATGTTTGGGAAGAACACCAAGGGGGGGCCCACTTTATTTTTTATAAAAAAAATTCAATTTCTTTTATAAAATAATTTAAGTCTTGATTAATTTTATAACTTTTATAAAATTATAACATCTCATGTTATAAGACTTATATAACTTTTATTATGTTATTTAACCCATTAAATAACAAGATAAAATATTATCTCAAAATAAATTATCCATATAATTTATTAGTTTGTCAAGTGCAATTATTTAGAAAACCAATTTCTAAATATTCTAAGTGTTAATATTTATTTGTTTGATCATATCATAAATAAATGTTGTAAGTGTTTGTCTAGCTTGTATTTGGGTATGACTCGACTTGGATCATAACGTACTAGCCACATCAATTTAATATGTGCCTTGGGCATACAGAGTCCAACAATCTCCCACTTGCACAAGATACATAGAAGATTGATGCAAGCAGTAAATGACGCCTAACTACGGTTTACTACCCCCAATACGTATGACTGTATTTGCCATTCAATAACATCATCCGCTTCAAGTCCCTTACTTGAACATGATTTAGGTGAATCTATCATTTATCCTTTCGTTACAGGTGTCATGTCAAATCCAGAGACATAGAGTGATCACTCTCTGTTGATTTAACTTTAGCAGGCCTTAGACATCTTACTCTCAACGAATAAGAGGAACAAATCCCATCTTGACTACATACGTCTCTCACAATCACCTTGTACCACACCTGAGCTTAGCCTTATGTACTGTCATATTACTAACAGCGAAGGAAAAAGTCAAGGTACAATATTTGGTGAATATCAAGACCCAATATGTATCTCAGGTCTGAGGATACTATGATATTCTCCTTTACTCAAATTTACTTATGATCAATCACAAATGATTACATGCAGTAATATTTGAGAGCGAGTCAGTCCAATATTTGTATCCCACAAATATCTATGAGCCTTAGCAGCAATGCCTTGCTCTATATTCATACTTCATGAATATCCACCAATCCAAGTTCATAATAGTCTTACATTCATATTTGTTCCCACAAGTATGATCGACTACGGACATTTAGAATAAGTAACTTATTCACGGATTTAAACATGCTAATATGAAACATAACTCAAAATACCATAAAAGAGTTACATTAACAATTGTTTCAATATCCAAATACAAAATTAGATCAAATCCAATCACTAGAATATCGAAGTCCTAAGGAACATGTATGACCCTCATGTTTTCCCCTGTCAAGGAGCTTCGTGAGTGGATCCGCAATGTTTTGATCTGTGTGAACTTGGCAAATACATATCTTTCCCTTTTCAACTTCATCCCTTATGTAGTTGAATCTCCGCTCGATATGTCTAGTCTTTTGGTGCGCACGAGGTTCCTTGATTTGAGCAATCGCACCCTCGTTATCACAAAAGATCTCTAGGGGGTCTTGAATGGTAGGGACCACCCCTAGGTCGGCTATAAATTTCTTCAGCCATGCAGCTTCCTGGGCTGCCAATGAAGCGGCGATGTATTCTGATTCTGTAGTGGACAATGCTACCACGTCTTGTTTAGAGCTCTTCCAATAGACTGCTCCTCCATTTAAAATGAAGACATACCCCGATTGCGATCGAGAATCATTTCGATCAGTTTGGAAACTCGCGTCCGTGTAACCCTTTACAACGAGCTCCTCCTCACAAGATCCATATATTAAGAACATATCCTTAGTCCTCCTAAGATATTTCAATATGCTTTTAACAGCCATCCAATGACTGTTACCTGGATTCTGCTGGTATCTACTGGTCATGCTCAAGGCGCATGAAACGTCCGGTCTGGTGCATATCATTGCATACATGATGGATCCTATAGCTGACGCATATGGGATTCTTTTCATTTTCTCTTGCTCATCCTTTGAGCTTGGACATTAAGATGTATTCAATATTGTCCCCTTTTGAATAGGTACAAAACCTCTCTTAGAGTTCTCCATTTGGAACCTATTCAAGACTTTGTCAATGTATGCACTTTGGTTTAAACCTATCAAGCGCCTTGATCTATCCCTATAGACCTTTATTCCCAAAATGTAGGCTACTTCACCAAGATCCTTAATGGAAAAACAACTTCCAAGCCAAGCTTTTACACCTTCCATGGTTGGAATGTCATTCCCAAATAGTAGAATGTCATCGACATACAGTACTAAGAAAGTGATGATGCTCCCACTAGCTTTCTTATACACACAAGCTTCATCACCGTTCTTGATGAATCCATATTCCCTAATCTCTTCATCAAAACGGTGATTCCAACTTCTAGATGCTTGTTTCAATACATAGATTGATTTATTTAACTTTCATACTTTGTTAGGATGTTTTGGATCGACAAAACTTTCAGGCTGAACCATATAGACATCTTCCTCAAGATATCTATTAAGGAAAGCCGTTTTGACATCCATTTTCCAAATCTCATAATCATATTATGCAGGTATGGGAAATAATATCCTAATTGACTTTAGTATCGCCATAGGCGAGAAGGTCTCATCATAATCAACCCCTTAATTTTGATTGAAACCTTTTGCTACAAGCCTCGCTTTATAAGTATCCAAGTTACCATGCACATCTGTTTTCTTCCTGAGAACCCACTTACTTTCAACTACTTTGGAGTTAAGAGATTGCACAACCAATTCCCATGCTTGGTTGTTATACATGGATTGCATCTCTACGTTCATGGCTTCAAGCCTTTTGTCACAATCGGATTTTGACATTGGATCATGGTATGTGGTAGGTTCATCCGAATCTACCACGTAGCATCCATCCATGAAAAATCCATATCTTTCAGGTGGACTACTAATTCTACCAGATCTATGAACGTTTTATGTGTATTAATCAACCATTTGATCGTTTTCAACAACCTCTTGTTGATTGCTAGTTTTAACCAAATGTGTATCGACTTGTGGTTCTTGATCTTCATCAAGTTCCATTGTTCTACTAATTCCTTCCACAAGGAACTTAGCTTCCATGAACTCAGCCTTTCGAGCAACAAATACCTTTTGCTCTGTTGGATCGTAGAATTAATATCCTATACCATCTTTAGGATATCCTACGAAGATACACTTAGTGGATCGGACTTTCAATTTATTTGAGGTGTATAGCTTAACATAAGCTTTACAACCCATACATTTAAATATGATAATGATGGAGCCCTTCCATGTCATATTTCAAAAGGTGTCTTATCCACTTTCTTGGCTTGGGCCATATTTAATATACGAGCCACAGAGAGCAAAGCGTAACCCCAAAGTGATAGAGATAATGCGCTCCTAGCCATCATAGATCGAACCATATCTAATAGAGTTCGACTCCTCCTCTATCGAAACGAAGAACTTTAAAAGAGTTGATTTTGTACTTCACCTTTTGAAGATTCTGAACGTTTCAAAACTTCTTCTTTGTGTCTTAGCAAGTACACATAACCATAACTACTATAGTTGTCGGTAAAAGTAATGAAGTATCTTTCACCATTCCTAGGGGGTAGTTGCACGGACCTCCCATCCGCCGGAGTATTGCAACTCCGCAAGCTAGCTTAGCCCCATAGCTGCCTGGCGGTGATTACCCACAGTGAAGAGCCCCAACACCCCATAAGGGCATTGCCGGGAATCGAACCGGTGACCTCAAGAAGGGTCTGGGTGAGGCTGGCCAACTGGGCTACCCCAGAAGGTTATCTTTCACCATTCCTAGTCATTGGCTTAAAAGGATCACATACATCCAAATGTATGATACCTAATAAATCTTTTGCCCTTTCCCACTAAAGGGTTTCTTAGTCATTTTACCTTGTAAATAAGATTCGCATGTATCAAATGAACCAATTTCATTTGTTTCCAAAAGACAATTCTTTCGAAGTGTTTACATGCGACATCTGTTTATATGACCAAGGCTATAATGCCAAAGATAGGTCTTACTCAAATCCATTTTGAGTTGCTTGGTGATTGCTTGGTACATTTAACTATCAAATGGTATATTATCATAAACCAATTCATAAATACCATTTGAAGGCATAGCTTTAAAGTAGAACATGTCATTTATCGAAACATAAATGTCATTGTTTATAAACTTTAAATTAAAACCATATTGTCTTAAAAGGGAAACTTGAATAATGTTCCTAGTCAAACTAAGACATTTTAAAACAATTTCCAAACCATTTGGAAGTTTCAAAACATAGTCTCCTTTCTTGTAATGTTTATTTCTTTTGAACCTTTTGCAACGAATTGCAAACATGAGTTCCTCATCCGGTATCTAATACCCATGTGTTAGAAGAAATAACATTAAGGTCAATATGTATCATTAAGATTGTACCTGAGGTTTGCCTAGCATCCCTCTTGTTTTTCAACTCTTTGAGATAGGTTGGACAATTCCTATTTAAATGCCATATCTCACCACACTCAAAGCATGGATCGTTCATGGCAACCTTTGCCTTCTTCTCTTTTGGTTTTGGTGGTTTCGTTTTAGTCTTTCTAATCATTTCCCTTTAAATTACCCGTTTCCATTTTCAACATTTGCTTTGGTGTCGGGGTGATGCCCTTTCTAGTTGCCACCCTCATTGATCATTAGAATGGATAAAACCCTTTTATCCATATTGAGCCTTTCGAGGCGATCAATGTGTCTTTTCATTTTAAAGACATAAGATGAGTCCGATTGGGTTTCGTCCATTCGACATGCATGAAGCGCTCGAACCGTTTCGAAGCGTTTTACCCTTAGGAACATTTCCTACAATTGGGTAATCATGTCGTATGCTCATGATGTTCAAAACCTTTTGAATTTCGGGAATCATAATTCCTAACATGAGGCAAGAGGTTGCGTAGTATCCTCGATATACTTAATCCAATCGTCATAGGCATCCTTATCTTCCATAAGAGGTTCATCGGGATTTAGAATCGTTTTCAATGATAGGTTACGGACGGTTTGGGTAATATTGTTAGCGGCCATCTACAAAATTTTACAACGTTCAATTTTAGTATTTTCGATATTATTATATTTTAATCATTAATACCCTTTTGTATCTTATAGACAATTAATAATTAAAATCTAGAATCCAACGTTACATTTAAATATTGGTTAGGTGACCTTTATCCCATTATTTAAATTAATAAGGTAGTCAACGTTTGACGATTGCAACCCTTTGCAACTTCTAGCCATATGAGATCAGTTAAACATCTTTATGTTTAGTTGGCATGTTTAATCTCATCAACACCTTTTGTACCCCATGCTTCGGTGACCCTAAGTTCATGGCTTCCAAATCAAGTCGTCCAACTTACACACACATGTGAGTTTATACACATAAGTGGTTAGGTGACCTTTATCCCACAAACATGGTAAACCCACCTCGAATATACAAGTTCCCTCAAATGTGGTTAGGTGACCTTTATCCCACAAAAGAGTTCCCAAGTGATTCGAGTGTTGTATAAAAGGATGGTGTTTGACTTGTTTTATAAAAGGGATTTTGAGTTTTCAAAAATTCTAGTTTAGAAAACTTTATGTACCATACATTTGCATGCATTCAAATCCTTGGTACTTTTGTGAAAACAAATTTTTAAGGTTCTTTTTAATAAAACCCATTTTATTATAAAATCATTAATTTTAATAACCATTTTTAATGATCTTTAAAGAACCAATTTTAAGCTTGTTGTTGATTATTAGTTTGTTAAGCATGCATATCCAAATATCATCCAAACAATAAAATAAGCAACCACACAAGCATAACATTCTTAACAGTAGGTGCATAACCATAGCCAACTATTTTGACTACACTTGTTAGCCGAAACAAGTGTGCCAAAAGGTCCTTCCTAAAGGGTGAAAAATGACACAAATGATGTATCGTTGAACTCCCACTTGATCCCGCATCCAAATGCTTCAAGTCTTCTTCTTGTGTTGTGATTTATTCACATTTTTTGAGCTTCCAAAATGTCCTTTAATTCAGCTCCAAACTCCTTTGGACTTCAAAAATGTGTTTTGGTTATCGGGCTAAAATCCCGTTAAGAACTATGAAGTCCTTTAGGCCCGAAATTAGCCAAAACCAAAACCGCATTTTTGTGTGCATCTTCTTTTACAAAAAAATATCTTAATACATTTTTTCTAGTAAAATAAAATGCACCTAATCTATTTATTTTACATACCAAATGAAAATAAATAAATTACATAACTTTACAAATGGAAGAACAAAGATAAATAATTATTATTACAACCCTTTCAAATAATTAAATACAAATCACAAACACAAATATTCAACATATTCACACAAGGTCATGGCTAGGTTATGAACACCAAAAATATATATATCCACATATATAAAATTCAAGAAGCAAAATGGTTTCCTTTTTACAACCTACTTTTCGGTCAAGAATGAAAAAACCGAAAAAGTGGGTTTTTGTCCAAACAAACAAATCATCCAAATGACATAATTTTTCAAGATACTTTTATGCATGTATTAAAATAATCTTGAAAAACAAAAGGATAACCATATATAAAATTTCGGACATAGGGTTTTAACCAAACCCGAAACCCGAAAATTTCATATCCTATGAAGCATGCACTCATATAAGCGGCTCTGATACCACTGTTGGGTTTTTCACATGTTTATCAAAGCTATTTTATCCTTATAAAATTTAAACGCAACGGAAATAATTATTCAAAACATGTTTACTTTCAAGATATAAAACTCATTTTCTATGTAAAACCCAATCCCGGATCCATATACGAAAATGCATGCTATCAAATATTTAAACCACAACCATAGGGTGTTTAGAATACTACCTTCCAAGGAGTAATGGATATGAAGAAGATGATGCTTCTTGAATGGTTGCCTTCAAGTGTAGAAGACCTCAAGCTTGTATACCCCAAGCCTTCTAACAAACACCTTAGTTTTAGCTAGGATTTGAACACTTGTGAACTCACTAAAACTTCCTTCTTGGAGCCAACCCTTGGCCGAAAATTCCACTAGGGAATATGAGAGTTCTTGGCACTTGAATTACAAACTTGAAAACCTCTTGAACCAACACTTGTTGGCCGAAATTTAGAGAAGAAATTCTCTAGTTTTTCTTTCAAGTTCATAAGTCTTGCACATTCTTGCATTTGACATCTAAGTATTTATAGAACCATGAGAGAGAATTGCCACCCACCTTGACCAATCATGTGCCAACTTACACATGCAAGTGCATGAAACCCCATTGGACCAAAATGGTCTTGGTTAGACCACCTAATCAACTCTTCTCTAGCTTATGACAATTGCATGTATTGTGATTGGATCAAAATGTTTGGGAAGAACACCAAGGGGGGGCCCACTTTATTTTTTATAAAAAAAATTCAATTTCTTTTATAAAATAATTTAAGTCTTGATTAATTTTATAACTTTTATAAAATTATAACATCTCATGTTATAAGACTTATATAACTTTTATTATGTTATTTAACCCATTAAATAACAAGATAAAATATTATCTCAAAATAAATTATCCATATAATTTATTAGTTTGTCAAGTGCAATTATTTAGAAAACCAATTTCTAAATATTCTAAGTGTTAATATTTATTTGTTTGATCATATCATAAATAAATGTTGTAAGTGTTTGTCTAGCTTGTATTTGGGTATGACTCGACTTGGATCATAACGTACTAGCCACATCAATTTAATATGTGCCTTGGGCATACAGAGTCCAACATAAGCCACTTTGATTAATCCATCATTCAAATTAGATTTTGATAACAAGAATTCTTTATTGTAAACCCTTTTAACCGGTGAACTCGGACTCTTTTCTGACGAACTCGAACTTTCAGATTTAGACTCCGACTTTGACTTTTCATCCATATCCAACACCTGATCGACCACTTTCTTTAACAACTCAGACTCATGATCAGTGTCAGACGCTGTGAATGTAACATCAATATTATCTGGTAATTCATCAATGATTTCAGACTTTAACTTGATGTTGAGAGCCTTATTTAAACGTTCCTCATTTGGCTTTCTGGGAGAATAACTATTCCAAATCGGGGGCGGACACTTGTTATATTTGACACTTGGTTTCTTACCAGTATCCTCTTCCGTTTCTTTATCTTGAAATGCTTCAAGACCTGCAACAGTAGGATAAACACGATCAATCAAATAATCACAAGTAGTATAACTCAACAGTAATCGTTTAATCCTTTCACTCTCAATCTTTTCAAGTTCCAGCTCCTGCTTCAGCTTAGCACAGTCTTCGATATACTCTCTGCTTTGTCATTAATGTTGAGCTCATCATTGTCATAGCAGCATCAACTTCAACGAGTTTCTCAACTTCAACATTTTTTTCTATTTCGACAATTTTCTCTACTTCGACAAGTTTCTCAACTTCAACTATTTTTTCAACTTCAACTATTTTCTCCACCACTTTCTCCACTTCAACGATTTTTTCTATAACTTTCTCAGTTACTTGATCAACATTAGCTTCTCCAACTTCTGTCTTTGCTTTTTCATCAGCAAGGATTCTTGCTGCTTCCAGCTCTCTCCTTAATTTTGCAATCTTCTTCTGATTCAGCAACTCAACTTTATCTGCAAAAAACAAATTAAAACTGTCAGGATCTATGCCTTTTCTAGCTTTGTTAAGATATTCTTCCTCATCATCGGTATCAATATCACTTCCTAGTTCTGGAAAAATCGGGATTCTTTTCTGACTAGCCTCATCTTCACCCAGAATTCTAGCAACTAGACCTGAACCTGGTGGAATGTATTTATCCCAGCTAAATCCCTCTGCAACAAATTCATTATCTTGATCAATTATCCCAAACAAAGCTATTTTCTCTTGAATGGTACGTGCATGAGCAGTTTGTGGTTCTTTATCAATTTGTGGTTGTTGAACAATCTGATGAAAAATTGACTTTTGATAATAATCATTCTTTCCATCTTGTCTTCCAGTTGCTTCTTTGTTTTTGCATTCTCGTTTAAAATGTCCCTTTCCTTTGCAACGAAAACAGGTAACCCTTGATTTGTCAAATCCTAACGGAGAAGTAGCCATTCCTCGAAACTCATCTCTACCAGTAATTTGTTGAAACTTTTCTGCTCTCCTACAAGCACTAGCCAAACACCACTTCACATCCATCAACTCAAGTTCCTCTGCATCAGTTTGGTCATAATCTTCTTTTGTAAGCATCGGATTTCCAATCTTGCCATCAATCAAACTTTCATCAGATTCCAATATAGCAACGAGTGATGCCATGTGTTGCTTTGCTATCTCCGGAGACAAATTTTGACCATTTTGAATGTTCAAAGTGACGTTTCATTGAAGATTTGTTGAATTCTGTCGTTGAGGACTTGATGTTGTATGATTCGGATCAAAGCTTGAATATGAAGATGAAGATCCACCACTCTGTGTCACATTACTACCCTTTGTTCCAGACGAACTGTCAGCACTAAAACCAGTTTGGATCTTTGGGCTAGGGCTGGGGGTAGCTTCAAACTTGTTCCCTCTGTAATATAAACTGACTTCTTGTTGAGCATTTGGATTCTTCATAATTGCCGTTTTCTGAATATCCAACTCGTGCTCTTCAATCTTTTGAATAAACTGTGCCAGATTCATATTTTCAGATTTTCTCATGTGTTTAAGAATCATCTAATAAGTTCCCCATTTCTGCTGTGGTAATGCATCAGCAAGTTTATCAACCCATTCCTCATCATCTTTCTTTATATCCAATCTTCCCTTTTCCAAGACAAGATGACAATATCTGTCGATGGTCGTTTTTGTTGATTCACCTTCGAAAGCTACAAACATATCAAATGATTTTTTCAGTAACGCCTTTCTGTTTTTGATCATGTCTGCGCTTCCTTTGAACTTTTGAATCAGTGCATTCCAAATTGATCTAGCAGTATTCTCATGTTGAAGAAGAACAAAGATATCTTCCTTTACCGCTTGTTGTAGAAGACTAATCATCATTTTCTCACTTGTATACTTCAATTTATCACTCTATGAAAAATCACAAAACGCTTTTTCAAGCCCACACTCGTTTTTCGGTTTCTAATAATCTTTGTGTAAAGCACACCACGCGTCAAACTTATATGCTTGCACCCAGTTCTCAAATCGATTTTGCCAACCTTTAAAATCTTCAATGAACATTAGCTTAGGTGGTTTTTGGTAAGTTCCTATTTCATTCTCACTGTATAATGTTTCAGCAGTAGTGACAGAGGAAATCGGTGTCGCAAACGCATTGTAGAATTCCTCTTCCATGATTCGGAAAATTTTTCACAAAAATACAAGTTTCAAACGGAATATGGTTTCAAACGGAATTAACAAACTCAAACGGAATCAAACTTTCAAAAGAGATAACTCTTCACACGGAATACCTTCTCAAACGGAAACACCTTTCAAACGAAATCACTCTCAAATGGAATTCCCTTTCAAACGGAATTAACTCTCAAACAGAATTCCCTCCCAAACGGAATTACTACTTGAAGCGAAATAACTAATTTCGTTTGAAACGGTTCAAACGGAATTACACCTTGAAGTGGAATCAGGTAATTTCAAGCGGAATAAGGTGTATCTTTCAAACGAAATAACGATTTCAAACGGAATCAAGTGCTAATCTCGTTTGAAATGCTGCTGACGTCATCTTTTGCGATATGGTTTTCAAACGGAATTATGATTTTTATCAGTTTTAAGCCGAATTAAGGTCCAATTCTTTCAAGGATTCATTAAAACACAGTTTCGCACATAATATGTGAAATTCAAGACTTTTTGACCGTGAAAACTAGTTCAATTTTGAAAAGAAGGTGTAGAAGACAGATTTTATGGTTGTTTTGGTAAGAACTCTTCCTCCTAAGCTCTGATACCACTTGTAGGATCGATTCGTGACCCAAACGAATCAATCAGAAGAGTTCTTGTCTGTTTCAGAGGCGGAAACAAAGAAACAGACTTGTAAAACAGCTTGTTTCACTCTTAAACGTCTTGTTTTATTGATTTAACAGCAATACTGATCAAACGACGTGTCGGTAGCACTTCGGTACCGGAAATCAGAAAGTTGCAAATGATTTCGTTTGGAGGGGTATTTATAGGAGATGTGATTCCGTTTGAATGTGTCATGTGCCATTTCAAACGAAATTAACAAGGTTAATTTCGTTTGAAAGTGGCACTGTCACTTTCAAGCGGAATTAGCCATTCAAACGGAATTAGCTTAAACACACCCAAAACCTCCTATTTTCTCGTACAACGCACCCTGATCTAACAATTCTAATACTAGACTCGATACGAGACGAAGTCGACAGACGTATGCACCAACACCTTTCGGACTCACTAATGCACCTGCAACATTCATGGACCTTATGAATCGCGTTTGCAAGCCGTATCTAGACAAGTTTGTCATTGTCTTCATCGATGACATACTTATTTACTCCAAGAATCAAGCTGATCATGAAAGACACCTCCGGTGTATCCTTAAACTTCTGCAGCAAGAAAAGCTCTACGCCAAGTTTTCCAAATGTGAGTTTTGGCTTTGTGAAATCCAATTTCTTGGACATGTGGTAAGCGAGCATGGTATCCAGGTGGATCCCGCTAAAATTGAACCGATTATGAATTGGCAAGCGCCTAAAACACCTACAGAGATACACAGCTTCTTGGGTCTAGCAGGATACTACAGACGTTTCATTGAAAACTTTTCAAGGATTGCTGCACCTTTAACTTCGTTAACTCGCAAGAATGTAAAGTTTGATTGGGTCCCAAGAACAAGAATCTTTTGAGATCCTCAAGCAGAAATTAAGCAATACTCCTGTGTTAACATTGCCAGAAGGGATCGAAGAGTTTGTGGTTTATTGTGATGCATCGCACACAGGTATGGGTTGTGTGCTTATGCAGAGAGGCAAGGTTATTGCCTATGCTTCACATCAACTGAAGGTACACGAGAAGAATTACACCACCCATGAATTGGAATTTGGTGCCGTTGTATTTGCACTAAAACTTTGGATGCATTATCTTTATGGAACCAAGTGTGTGATCTATTCTGATCATAAGAGTCTTCAACATCTGTTTAACCAAAAAGATCTTAACATGAGACAGCGTCATTGGATGGTGACACTGAACGATTATGATTGTGAGATACGCTATCATCCTGGTAAGGTAAATGTGGTCGCTGATGCCTTGAGTAGAAAGGAAAGGATTAAACCTATCAGGATCAATGCCAAAAGCATTGACCTAAAGAACAGCTTGAATGAAAGGCTGTTAGTTGCTCAGAAGGAAGCTGTCTTGGAAACTAACTTTCTGAATGAGAAGTTAGGTGTAACTGCCGATCAATTGTCCTATGGCAAGGATGGAATCCTTAGATTAAATGGTCGAATCTGGGTTCCAATCCATGGAGGGCTTAGAGATGTGATTCTTCAAGAAACTCATAGTTCAAAATATTCAGTTCATCCAGGCAGTGATAAGATGTACCAGGATCTGAAGGCAAATTACTGGTGGATAGGTTTGAAGAAATCTATAGCCACTTATGTGGCTAAATGTCTGACGTGCGCACAGGTTAAAGCCAAGCACCAGAAGCCGTCAGGTTTGCTGCAACAACCTAAACTTCCCACTTGGAAGTGGGAAATGGTAATTGTGGATTTTATTACTAAATTAGCAAGGACGAAACATGGGAATGATACGATATGGGTTATAGTCGACAGACATACCAAGTCAGCTCACTTCTTACCTATTAAAGAAACGCACAGCTCTGATAAGCTAGCCCAGCTATATGTGGATGAGATTGTATCTCTCCATAGAGTGCCAGTATCTATTATCTCTGATAGGGATACTATATACACATCTCATTTTTGGAAAAGCTTTCAGCAATCTCTAGGCACTCGTCTAAATTTCAGCACTGCTTATTATCCTCAGACGGATGGGCAGAGCGAGCGTACGATTCAAACGCTTGAGGATATGCTCAGGGCTTGTGTTATTGACTTGGGAGGAAGTTGGTGTGACCATCTTCCTTTGATTGAATTTTCATACAACAATAGTCATCATTCGAGTATCCAAGCCGCGCCTTTTGAGGCCTTGTATGGAGGAAAGTGCAGAACGCCAGTATGTTGGGCGGAAGTTGGAGAAACCCAACTATCAGGACCTGATATAGTCCTGGAGACGACGGACAAGATTGTTCAGATCTGTGATCATCTAAAAACTGCCAGGGATAGGCAGAAAAGCAATGCACATATGAGGCTAAAACCTCTAGACTTTGAAGTTGGTGATAAAGTACAACTCAAGGTGTTACCCTGGAAAGGGGTGATGCGATTTGGAAAAAAGGGGCAAGCTGAGCCCAAGGTACATAGGACCATTCGAGATCATCAAATGTGTCGGAAGTGTGGCATATAAGCTAAATCTACCTGAACAGCTTAGTGGAATTCATAATGTATTCCACATTTGCAACCTAAAGAAATGTCTAGCCGATGAGTCGCTAGCAATGTCACATAAGGACGTGCAAATTGACGAAAGCTTAAAGTTTGTTGAAAAACCTTTGTCGATTGAGGATCGACAGGTTAAGAAGCTTAGAAGAAAGAATGTGCAGATTGTCAAGGTAAAATGGGATGCCCGTTGTCACACCCTGACTTTTGCAGAAGCGTGATTATTGGTGTGACTTTCTTAATACCACAACATTCAATCATAACAATGCTATATGATAAAAACCATAAGATGTTCATCCATAAAATTTAGTTTGCAAATACCACAACATACTTGTCTGAAAAGTTGACACCAAATTTAAGTTACAACCACAACATGTTTAAATGAGTTCATGAAGACTCGACAAAAGACCTTAATTAAGACCGAGTTTAGGACCATGTATCTCATCCAGGATTAAGATTCATCTCCTAAACCCTACGACCTCGGATGACACCTTTTTATTCATAACGCAGCTTGAACATGCAAACACCCGCCAGATCCACTTAATTCCCTGAAATACATGTAGTTTAAAAATATCAACAAAAGTTAAGCGAGTTCATGTGTTCGTGAGTATGTAAAAAACCTTTGTGTTCATTGTATGTATGTATATTTGTAAATCCCAGTATGAAAGCAAACAAGGAAAAGATCACCAATGGTTTGCAAGGCCACTTATATGTGTGACGGTGTAGGAAGAATCAAACCTAGCAAATTTGTACCGGGCTTCCGGCTGGAAGACATAGTCACCCTATGGGCCACCTTGGTCCCCATGGGTGTGGGCTCGCTACACCCAAATAGATCTATCACTCATGCCCCTCGGTCCTACAACGAGGATTATTGGTCTCCAGTATGCGCCTACCCATTCACATGATCTATGGTACTTTCCTAGGCTAACCATACCAATTGTATTGTATGTAATCATTTTGTAACATGTATTCCACCCCCGAAGTTAATAAACAAAACAGTTTAAAGAAAAGGGGGACATGAACTCGCAGTATTGCGTCTTCAGTACTCGTAACTCAAATCCCTTCAGCAAACACGACTCCCTACAATGTACTAATGTCTATTAGGCGGACGAGTCGTGCCTTTACTTAGTATTAATGTTTTGGAGTTACGTTTCTGATATTATTCCAAGTTATATAATTATTGTCAAAATAATTAATATTTCAACTTAAATTATATTTATAAATTTTGGAATATTTGTTAAACAATATTTTTGTAATACTACTTCTCAAGTATTTATATTCGCATTTCCTTCCCAAGGATGGGGGTATCTTATACATGTATTTTCGTATGCTTGTATTTGTTAGGTATTCTTATACTTAACTTTTGATTAATTATTCCGAAATAAATATCCAATACATATTTCCAAATTATATGTTTTATTACTTAGAAAAATTATTCATAATTTGTCCTTTGACAAAACTTATTTGTAGTTCCAATTTAATATATTTTCAAGTCTCACTTTAGAAAATATATTTAACTTATTTTTCTCAAAATTAGTGTATTTCAAGTTTATCCAAGAATATATATTTTCCCAAAATCATATATCTTCTAATTATTCCAAGAAAATATATTTTTACTTCCAAAAATAATATATTTTCTCTCCTTGTTGAAAATATGATGAAACTTGGTAATATTTACAAAAATCATATTTTCATTTCTTGTATCCAAAATATTATTTACCAAAAATATATTCATAACGGTAATTTTCGGAATACTTTGTAAGTTACGTTCTTTTGTTCGGTTTCCCAATAATATATGTGTAACTTATATATTTATTCCTTGTGATTTTTGGTTACATTTTGGATTGTAAATTTCATGGTATTTGTTAAGTTATATTATTTTAACCCTAACATAATATAACTATTTCACAAAGTATACAAATATTCACACAAGTGTCTTTAATGTAAATATATATTCTAAATACATATTTATCCATTTTTATTTATAAAAACCAACCTCCAATACTTGTATTTTTGTAATAAAATCTATGGCAAAGTTTATATTGAAAACTTATGATCAAAATACACTTGTAAATACTTGTTTGAAAATATTTTTCTAAGTGTTTATATTTTTAGAATATTTTGCCATAGTTTCCCCTAAAAATGGAGGTGTCCATGCTATCAAAGCATATCATTTTATTTTTAAAATAATCACAATCAATCAACAATCAACCCTAAACAACTTACACTTACCAAGTGTCAAAACAATGCTATTTACATAACAATCATGAACTTGAACTTTCATAAAAACTTGTAGTAACTTGGTAGTGTGTTTAGTAGGTTTAGTTATCCTCCAAAATGTATTTACTTCTTTATAAACTTCATTCTTGAAAGATTTAGGTGTTTACAACTTGTAAACATATTTTACAAAAAAACATTTCTTTATGACATCTTCTTGTTTCACAAGTGTTTATACACTTGTTTTACCACTAAAAATAGTGTATGTTTAAGTAATAATCAAGTCTATGTAAATCATGTTATTTAACTTAGGTTTTTGGAAAACTATTTTTTAAATCATCCAAGTTTATGTCTAGTAATCATGTTATATGCTTCATCATTCATAAAATCATTTTCATTCTTCAAGTTCATGAAAACATAAAGCATGATGATCTTGGTCTTTCACAAGATCACCACCTTAACTTACTAGATCATGTTTTAAATCACAATCTAGTAGGTTTCATATGATGTCTAACATCACTAACACAATTCATCAATCATCAAGAAGCAAATCAACTCTAATCATCATGTATCCATATGGTTTTAAGCTTATGTTGAAGTTTCATGATTATGTTCTTTAGTGTTCATCAAGATTAACAATGTTCATCATATTTTAACTAATTAAATATGAAGTAACAAGGGGTTATAAGGGCCTTACTACTAGCTCTATGGCTAGGGATGAACACAAGAAGTTGAAGGTGACAAATGTGTTGGATAATAGCAAAAGGAAGAGGTCCTTCAAGATCCAAGACCACCAAGCTTGCTTGTAAACCTTCTTGCACCTTTGTGAGTGTATGGATTGTATGGAAGTGAGATGATGATGGTGGTGAGGTTGTTGCTTATTCTCGGCCGAAAAGAGGGAAGAGAGGAAGGAGATGAAGTGTGTGTTTGTATGTGTGAGAGATATGAGTATTAGATCCTTCATGTCTTACTTATAAGTAAGTTTAAGTGTTTATCCAATGGTTAATGTGTCCCCCAAAGTACTAATCAAGATCTCTAACAAATCAAAGGAGATTTAGTGTGATCAAGGGTGGGCCACACCCTTGATGCCGTGAATCATGAGGGGGGGGGGGGTATTGGTTGGGGTTTAATGGTAGGTTAGGAGATCTAGTTAGGTTCTAAGTATAATGTTTAGTGTTTAAGTGTTTTAGATGTTATACAGTGTGTTAAGGTGTTCGGGATCATAACTAGCTCAGAAACATTAAAACAATGCTTCTAGTATAATTTTGGTGTTTCGGGTAGTGTCCGGTTGTTCGGTTAGATACCGGTTCGTTAAAGTGTCAAACTATTCCGTTTAGTGTTCTTTGCGTACCCTTTTGTGACACTTTTAATTCCCGACACTTAGGAAAGCATTCAGGTTCATTTAGTCATATTTTTGCATGTTACCAACTTGTTAAAATGCTGAATTTTGCTGAAATATGCTGAATTCAGCACTTTAAGTGGATTTTAGGCACTTCCCGGCACTTTAACTATCACCTAGTGAAGCAGTTTTGTGGTCCTTACTTCCCTACACACCATACTAGTGTAGTACTTAGTCTCTAGCTCATACTGGCCCTCAAAACACTGTCTGACTATGTACTGAACTTCGTCAGCATTTTTCTGAGTTATCCGCTAACTGTGCTAACTATGCTTTGTGCATCGTTTATGTCAATAAAGTTTGCATGTAAAAGTGATATGACATTATGCAATATGTGATGCACATGTAAGTATGATGCTGTAATCAGAAAGCAATTTATTGTAATTCAGCACGATCATTAGGCACTAATCATAGTTAATTAATTGTACGGATACCTGGATTTTTGGCATTTGTCACATTCTCCCCCTGTTAAGAAAATTTCGTCCCGAAATTTAAGTTCTGCTACTAGCTGCAGGGGTCTTGGGGAACAAATGCGGGTATTTTGCTTTCATGCGATCCTCACGCTCCCAAGTAAACTCTGGGCCGTGTCGCGCGATCCATCGAACCTTGACGAGTTTAACACTACTCCTACGCGTCTTGTTAACCTTCCAATCTGTAACCTCAACGGGTTCTTCTATAAACTGGAGTGTGTCGTCAATGTGAATTTCATCGGCAGGAACGACAACTGTTTCTTGAGTTGGACTCTTTTACAGATTAGATACATGGAATGTATCTTGAATGCCATTCAGTTCTGTGGGTAGATCCAACTTGTAAGCTACAAGACCAATCCTCTCCAGGATTTTGAACGGTCCAATATATCGCGGGTTCAACTTTCCACGCTTCCCAAAGCATGCTACCCCTTTCCAAGGTGAGACTTTTAGTAAAACCATGTCTCCCACTTCAAACTCCAACGGTTTCCTTCTTCGGTCCGCATAGCTCTTTTGTCAGTCTCGAGCCGCCTTGATGCGCTCTCGGATCTGTAAAATCTTATCCATCGTCTCTTGAACCAATTCGGGACCAACAAGCTGTCTATCACCCGCATCTGCCCAGCATAACGGAGATCGACACTTGCGTCCGTAGAGAGCTTCAAATGGTGCAGCTTGGATGCTTGCATGGTAGCTGTTGTTATACGAGAATTCTACCAACGGTAGGTGAGTGTCCCAACTACCACCCAAGTCCATTACGTAAGCTCGCAACATGTCTTCTAGCGTTTGAATCGTTCACTCGCTCTGGCCATCTGTCTGAAGATGGAAAGTAGTACTCAGATTTTACTGAGAACCAAAAGCTTCTTGTAAGGATTGCCAAATCCTTGATACGAATCTTCCGTCTCTATCAGAAATAATCGAGAGAGGCACTCCATGTCGTGCAACTATCTCTCGGAGGTACAGCTCAGCAAGCTTACCAGTGTTATCTTTTTCCCTGATCAGTAAGAAGTGTGCATATTTTGTCAGACGGTCCACGATTACCCAAATCGTATCGTGACCTCTGGGTGTCCTTGGCATCTTCGTTATAAAATCCATTGAAATCTGCTCCCATTTCCATATGGGTATTTCAGGTTGTTGCAGAAGACCTGAAGGCTTCTGATATTCGGCTTTTACCTTGGCACAAGTCAAACATTTGCCAACATACGTTGCAACATCACCTTTTAATCTCGGCCACCAGTAGAAATCCTTTAAGTCTTGGTACATCTTATCCGATCCTGGATGGATCGAGTACCTTGACTTGTGAGCTTCTTCAAAAATCACGTCTCTAAGACCACCAAAGAGTGGAACCCAAATTCGTTTCATGAAGCACAACATTCCTTCCTCATTGGGTACTAACTGTTTCTCCATCCCACGGAGATATTCGTTCACAAGATTCTCCTTCTTAAGAGCTTCTCTCTGCGCGGTATGAATGCGCAATGAGAGGTCCGTTTGTATAATCATCTCCAAAGCTCGAACCCTTATGGGCTTGATTCTTTCTTTCCTGACTCAAGGCGTCTGCGACTACATTCACCTTCCCTGGGTGATACTTGATTTCACAATCATAATCGTTCAATAGCTCCACCCATCGGCGATGTCTCATATTAAGCTCTTTTTTATCAAATATGTGTTGCAGGCTCTTGTGATTAGTAAAGATCGTACAGTGCGTACCATACAAGTAATGGCGCCAGATCTTGAAAGCAAACACTACAGCGCCTAGTTCCAAATCATGTGTGGTGTAGTTCTTCTCATGGATCTTCAACTGGCGCGAAGCGTACGCTATAACCTTCTGACGCTGCATTAATACACAACCTAATCCCTGACGTGAGGCGTCACAATATACCACGAAGTCGTCGGTGCCTTCGGGTAGGGATAAGATGGGTGCATCGCAAAGCTTGTTCTTCAACAACTGAAACACTTCTTCTTGCTTGTCTCCCCATTCATACTTCTTGTCTTTCTTAGTAAGGGAGGTCAACGGTTGAGCGATTTTCGAAAAATCCTCAATGAATCTGCGGTAATACCCTGCCAACCCTAGGAACTGACGGATCTCTGTTGGCGTCTTTGGAGTTTCCCAATTCTTTATCGCTTCAATCTTTATAGGATCCACATGGATTCCATCTCCATTCACCACATGTCCAAGGAATTGAACCTCACGCAGCCAGAACTCGCACTTCGAGAACTTCGCGTACAATTTCTCTCCCTTGAGCAGCTCTAAGATAGCTCTTAGATGTTGCTCATGATCTTCCTTCGTCTTTGAATAAATCAAAATATCGTCGGTAAACACAATCACAAATTTATCGAGATATGGCTTGCAGACTCTATTCAATAAGTCCATAAATACTGCTGGCGCGTTTGTCAACCCAAACGGCATAACTAGAAACTCGTAGTGTCCATAACGAGTTCGGAAGGCAGTCTTTGGAATGCTCTCTTCTTGAATTCTCAACTGGTGATAACCTGATCGAAGATCGATCTTAGAGTAAAAACTTGAACCTTGAAGCTGATCGAACAAGTCATCAATCCTTGGCAAAGGATACCGATTCTTAATGGTCAACTTGTTAAGCTCTCGGTAGTCGATGCACATGTGGAAACTACCATCCTTCTTCTTGACAAACAATACTGGAGCTCCCCAAGGCCAGAAGCTTGGTCTGATAAATCCTTTGTCCAAAAGTTCCTGAAGCTGCGTCGAGAACTCTTGCATTTCGGAAGGCGCAAGTCGATAAGGTGCCTTAGCTACAGGCGCAGCGCCTGGAACTAAGTCAATATGGAACTCGACTTGGCTTTGCGGCGGCAATCCTGGTAAGTCTTCGGGAAAGACTTCAGGATATTCCTTCACGACTGGGATATCTTCCAACTTTGGCTCAACGGCTTCTTTGTCCATGACGTGTGCCAAGAAGGTGACACATCCTTTCTGCAAACATCTTCGGGCTTTCAGACAACTGATGATCCTTAAAGGCGTATCATGCTTCTCTCCATGCACCACAATTGCTTCTCCATTCGTCATCGGGATGCGAATGATCTTCTCGTGACATACGATCTCTGCTCGGTTGCTTGATAACCAATCCATTCCCACTACCACGTCGAAGCTTCCCAACTAGACTGGCAGAAGATCAAGCGTAAACTCGTGCTCTCCCAGTTCTATCACGTACCCCTGATGACTTCATTTGCTTCTACTAGCTTCCCATTAGCTAGTTCTATCGAATATGGAATATCTAGCTTACTAGCTACCAACCCAAGCATTTTCTTAAATTCTAGTGATACAAAACTATAATCGGCACCAGTATCAAACAGTACAGATGCAAAGCGTTGGTTGATAGGGAACGTACCCGTGACTACATTTGGATCTTGGCGAGCTTCCCTCGCTCTGATGTTGAAAACCCTTCCCTGAGCTTGGTTTATTCTCGGGCATTCACGCTTGAAGTGGCCAACGTCTCCACAATTAAAGCAACCGGGTCCCTGACCATTTCCGTTCCCATTACCACCTTGATTGTGGTTTGCTCCACGGTTTCCACTACCAGCTTGATTCCCAAAATTACCACGATTACCATTACCGCCATTTCCTCCTTGAGGGCGGTTTCCATATGTGACAACCCTTACTAAACCAGGTATCCGTACGACTTAATTAATAACTAATTACTGCTTAATTACTGTGCTTACTTGAACTTGCTGATAAACTGCTACTTGATTACTGATACATGTACTTACCTGCATCATACTTTACTTACCGTCACTACATTATTTACATGCTAAACCCTAGTGACAAACATGATGCACAAAAAGCACAGTAGCACTTTAACGGATAACCTATTGAACATGCTGATAAGCCAGCATCAGGCAGACACTGCCTCTAAGGCCTGTAAGAGCCTGAAATGTTTTGCTACACTAGTGGTGAGTGTAGGGATATAAGGGTTGTAGAACTGCGTCTCTAGGAATAAGTTTCAATGACTGGATGTGCCTAAAACGTACTCTAAGTACAAAATTCAGCACTTTACATAATAATTCAGCTTTTAGCTAACTAATAAAGTGCCAAAACATGAGAAAAATATTACTAGACACTTTCCAAAGTGTCAGAAATGAGTTGTGTCACTAAAAAGGGTATTAACGACACTTTAAGCTTTGTTAAGCACTTTAACGGATTACTATCCAACCGAACAACCGGAATATACCCGGAACATGAAAATATTGTCATTTTCATTATTCATCTTTTTCTGAGCCAGTTAGGGTCCCCGAATACCCTAACCCCCATTGTAACGCGTGACACACAACTAACCGGGTTAAGCACTTAACTAACCTACTTAACCTAACTATTATCCTAACTAATTAGTTAGAATCGGACTAGTACCCCCCCCCCCCCCATTGCAAACCGTCCCCATGTAGGGGGACACCCTTGTCCTTCAAATGAATATAATAATCAAGTGCCTAATATCTTGAAGACACTTGATCTTTTGGTTAATACCCTAAATAATTGTCTATAAGATCAAGGGTTAACACATTATCACTTTACACTTCACAAATCAACAACACAACTTTCTCTCCTCTCTCTCAAGGCTTCGGCCGAACACCCCCTTGAACACACAACCATTGTCGAGCTTTGATCTTGCCATTTCAAGTCCATACAAGTGTTAAGGGTCGCATATTAGGAAGCTTGGTGCAATCGGAAGGCGAAGGACCTCTTTATCTTGCTTTTATCCATGCGTTTTTCGCATAGATTCTTCCCTAGCCTCGAGCTAGTGGTATGTTGCTTAAATCACCTTCTTGAACTAATCTAAAGCTGTTAATATGTGGTGTAATGATTAAAACTCGAAATCTTACAAAATGGTGCATTAAAGTCTACTTAAAACACTAAAAATGGTGGATAAAAGCTTATAAGTTGTGTAAATGTTGTAGTATTTGAATTGTGTGATTATTTGGACCCGATCTATGTTGTGGTAGCTCGGATCATCATTTAACCCGGTTTAGTCATGATCTTGGATTATGACATAAAGCTTGTTTAAGTATAACAAGGGTTAGGAGATGAAACTCTACCACACAAGAATCATGAACTTGTGTAAAAGTGTTTTAGCTTGTATAATAGTGTTTAAAACTAGTAGATCTACGTATCTACAAGCGGTATTTTCAAAGGACCACGTGTAAAGAGAAAACATATTTTTAAAGACGGATCTTACACTAACAAGAATTGTGTAACACACAGTTTCGACAAAATAACTATTTTTGAAAAAGATGACGAGAAGTTGTAAAGACGGAACTTCCATAAAAACGAGGTTTTCACAGAATCGGATTATTTTATATAAAGGTCCACTAAAAGTAATGAGATTTACTTCACAGTTTGGATAAATCACAAGTTCATGAAATTTATGCGATTTATATACATATTTTGACTAGTTTGTGATTTGAACATTGTTTTGGTTAAATGAGAAAATTGTTGGTTGATTTGTAAAAGAAAATGATACGCTTGAAAGCGTGGCCACCTCCAGTTACAGAGGAAACTCTGGCGAAATTTTTCCAAAAGCCTAACACTTAGAAATATTTTCACTATAAGTGTTAGAAATACATTTTGACTTGTTTTCAAAATATAAGTTTCACCACGACTATATTTACAAAACATCGGAGGTGGGATTTTCACAAAATAAAATGTGATACATATATATATTTAGTATATATTTTTCTTTCACAACATCACTTGTATAAGTGTTTATGATTATTTTGTGAACTACGTAAATATTATTTTTAGAGTAAAAATAATATTACTAAGTAATATTTTGGGAAAATCACATGTATGAAAATATAATATTTTTGAGAAGAATATTCATATTTTGAAGTGGAAATAAAAATACATTAAGTGAGACTTAATAGTGTAATCCGAATTATACGAACGCACATGTATTAATTCCCCCATCCTTGGGAAGGAAAATAACTACCAAGTATACAGAATGTAAACACGAAATAGTTGCCTAACTATTTCCCAAAAACATAAACCATAAAGCTAAGGCACGGCCATCCGTCTAATAGAGTTAGCACGTGTAGGTCGTCATACAGCTGATCGATTTGGAGGCATACTTGGTAGAGACGCACCACTGTGAGTTCATGTCCCCCTTTTCTCTAACTGTTTTCAGTTTTCTTAACTGCGGGGGTGAAATACATGTTACTTTGATTACAAGTACTTTATACATGGTATGGTTAGCGTAAGGAGGTTTATTACTTAGATCATGTGAGTGGGTAGGCAGAAACTGGAGGCCATTAATCCTCATTGTAGGACCGAGGGACGTAAGCGGTAGATCTATCTGGGTGTAGCGAGCCCAACTCTAGGCCCAACAGAACGGACCTCAGAGAGGCCCAACAGAACGGACCTTGGAGTGACTTTGTACCCATCGCCAAATACGCTAGGTTTGAGTCTTCCTACTTGCACTTCACACATATCATTGGCTTTGCAACCCAATGGTGATCTCTTTTTCCTTATTGCTACATACCAGGAATTTTCATACGAACAGACATTTTTACAAAGGTTTTTACCTACTCACTTACACATGAACTCGCTCAACATTATTGTTGATTTTTCAACTTACATGTATTTCAGGGAACTAAAGGATCTGGCACGGTATGGCACGTTTTCCCGCTGCACTAGTTACGAGGTCATCCAAGTTTAAAGGATGTGACTTTTTCCTGGATGAGTCACAGTTCTTAAACTGTGTTCATGTCATGTTAATGTTTGTGTCTGTTGAACACTGTATATGTTGTTAGGATGTGTTTCCGTTGAGACAATGTTATGGTATTTTTACTTTTCAACTTAATCTAATGGATGATCTTGCACGGTTTCTAAATTCATATAGCTTGTTATGGTTAAGCTATGGTATTAAGAAGTCACACCAAATTAACCACGCTTCCGCAAAGCCAGGGTGTGACAGCTTGGTATCAGAGCTCTGATCATAGCGAACTAGGATTCCTTCTCGAGTCTAGACTATGATCACTAGGGCTCTCACGAAAACATTTTTCTGCATACCACTTAAGTCCAGATCCAAAACTTTTTACAAACAAATGTTGAGCACATTTTATTCATTATTTTTAGGCTCAGTCCGGAAAAGCTGAGGCTCGGTCTTGGAGGCCGAGGCTCGGTCTGAGAGATCGAGGTAGTTGGCTAGTTGGACTAGGAAGAGTAGGCTCAGTCATGGAGGCTGAGGCTCGGTCTTAGAGACCGAGGCTCGATCTAAGAAATCGAGGTAGTTGGCTAGTTGGACTAGGAAGAGTAGGCTCAGTCTTGGAGGCTGAGGCTCGGTCTTAGAGGCCGAGGCTCGATCTAAGAGGTCGAGGTAGATGATATAACAGTCTTAGAGACTGGGAAGAATTTGGCTAGTGGGACTAGGAGAATTATTTGATTGGCTAACATGTTTATATGATTATATGATTGATTATTATACGTATATGTGTTTGTGTTACAAACGTCATGCTTTCATCATGTACTAGAAAGATGGACACTACGAATCCCATGGCCATAGTATCAGACGACATAGTTTCATCGAAGCACGAGGTGTACATTTCCGATACTACCGGCACAGACAATGACGACTTTCAGCCCTTTGTGCGCTGCCTGAAGTCGTAGCAGAGCCTACTGATGGCCATCTTGTTGGGAGTTTGCCACTCGCGGTGATCCCTGCTCCTGTGCCCCTTGCCGCTTATCCCGTTGTTGATATGCCCCCCGACGTGGTCTCTGATGACGATAACGATCTACTAAAGGAGGACCCATTCGAGGGCAGGGCCCTATTGCTGCTGGTATTAGCCTACTGCATGCGGACGCTCCTGCAGGGGAAACTCATGCCCATTCCCCTGTCCCAGACTCATTTGAGTTTCTGACATCCGCATTTTTCACATATACAGGGAGTGCAGCACCATTCACACGGCGCCGACCCTGATACGGCATCATCAGCTGCACCGGTTTCCGCACCCAGCTTTGAGTTTGATCACAGTATTGAGGGTGATCTTGTTCTTCCACCTGGTTTTGATCCAGACCATGACCTTGAGTTCATACACTTAGACCAGCCCTTGGAGGATCCTGTAACCCCTGTGTTTGTTGATCCAGCTGATCTTGAGATGGAGTTTTTGATCCGGAGCCAGCCGTGGCCCCTGAGCCAGGCGTTGCTCCTGACCCCGCATTGGAGCATGACCCTGTTCATGCCGATGCACCTGCTGTTGCTCCTTGATTGATCATCTGCTTGGACGAGAGAAAATTCGGGGTAACTGTGCAAGACAATTTATTATTATGGGGGCCCACGTAATAACGACTTGTAGTGCACAGAAATCCTGGTGGACTCTGCGGGTCAAGCTAATGAAAACCAATGTAGCAGGAAATATCTAAAACACGAATGACCAAGGCGAGGCGATGTAGCCTCGAGTTCATTCTATTACAAGCAACAAGCCAAATTGGCAAGCCTATGTGAAGGCTCAGAAATTTATTTCCCCACTCATACATTGAGTATATTTGCGTGTGAAATTAGGTGATTACATGATGGCCTATGTTGCTATATACCTCATAGACAATTGAAACGTTGTCTAACCCGCTTCACACCACTTTGACAAAAGGGAATGTCACCCAGACGTGACACAAACACCAGTACGTTGCCAAGGACAGAAGCCGAGCTGCAAGAACGCATCTCACAGATAAATGCACGACATGAAGCCCTCCGCTCTAAGCACAACGATGGCATTACTGGAAATAACCCTCCAACTGGCTGCACCTATAAACAGTTCCTGAACTGCAAGCCTTTGAACTTTGGCGGAACAGGAGGCGCCGTTGCATTTGTTCGTTGGTCCAAAAAGATTGACTCCATTCCAAGAATGAGTGACTGTTCGTCCCAACAGAGTGTTACCTACATCCCGGGGTTATTTCTAGATAACTCACTCTCATGGTGAGACCTTCAGTCTCAGACCCTTGGCACAGACGCTGCTTATGCACTGAGCTGGGACGAGCTCAAGGAAACGATTGAGAAGAAATGTTGTTTTAGGACTGGAATTTAGAAGCTTGAGGTGGAGTTCAGGAATTTGAAAATGGACGAACCAGAAATTCCTGAACTTGTCCGGCGATCTCACGACTTGTCTAGGGTCGCCCCCTACTTAGTCAAACCGGAGTTCAAAAGGATTGAACGATTCATTTGGACACTTGCACCCCAGATCAGGGATATGGTTACTACCTCGAAGCCCTCAACCATTGCAGGGGCTACCAATATGGGTGATTCATTTATAACATGAGATGTTATGTGATTGATAACATGAGATGTTATGTGTTGATATTGCTGTATACTTACGTACACTCTACTTACTATGACCTAACCTACGTAAAACATCTTTTAGAAGATGCCACCAAGACGCGAAATGCGCATGCCCACCTCAGAGGCGGAACTTCAAGAGATAATTGCTGCAGCTATAGCACAGCACGAGGCCCTACGCTCCGAACCTATCAGAGGTACCTCAGAAAATAACGGTTGTTCCTACTGGCACTTCCTCAACTACAAGCCTCCGAAGTTCGACGGCACTGGAGGTGCCATAGCTTTTGTGAAATGGATTGAAAGTATGGATTCCATCTTTCAAGTGAGCGGTTATGCGCCGGAACAACAAGTCCTATACGTTTCTGAGCTGTTTCTAGATGAAGCCCGATTATGGTGGAATCTTCAGACCCATATGAAGGGTGCTACTGCAGCATATGTGTTAACCTGGGGTGAACTGAAAGGAATGATGCATAAGAAGTATTGCCCCCAAACGGAAACCCAGAAGTGGGAAGATGAATTTCGGAGCCTGATGATGGAAGGTCCGAAGGTGTTGGAGTACGTGCAAAGACTTCATGATTCGTCACGAGTTGTTCCGTACCTGGTGAAACCAGAATTAAAGAAATTGGAACAATTCATTTGGGAACTGGCGCCTCAAGTCTTGAGCTTGATAACAACATCAACGCCACCAACAACTGATGTTGCAAGTAAGATGGGTTTGGCTCTCGCTACGGAGGCAATTAGACTAGAAGAACTTGCGAACCCCGACAGGAAGGAGGAGGCTCAGGTAGAGTCGTCCGGAAAGAACAAAAGGAAGCTCACCGAAGATACCCGAATGAATGAGGATGAACAAAGATCTATTCGAGGTTGTTTTGACTGCGGGGACAAAGGGCATTTCAAGAAAGATTGCCCTAACAATAAACAGGCCAATGATAAGATTTACTTAGAAACTGCACCAAGACGTGCTGAGTGCAAGTATCACCACGAGTGTGGATGTCGAAGGTCTAGGTGCGGGAGGAAAGGACACAACAAGGATGGTTGTGGGATGAAGAGTCCCAGACAAGGAGAAAACAGTAACAACGCTCAAGGTGGAAATGGGAGGTATTCAGGATGCTTCCATTGTGGGGATGTTGGACATCTTAAGAGGGAATGCCCGAAGTTGAAACAAGACCGTGAAAGGGCATCCAACATCGGAGCTTGTGTAGCATGCTAGGATCCAGGCGTGACTACTGGTACGTTCCCTATCAACCAAAACTTTTGCATCTATTTTGTTTGATACTGGCGCCGATTATAGCTTCGTATCGTTAGAATTTAAGAATATGCTTGGTTAGCTGCTAGTAAATTAGATATTCCGTACTCAATCGAATTGACAAATGGGAAGTTAGTAGAAGCCAATGAAGTTATCAGAGGTTGTGTGATCGAATTGGGAGAGCGTGAGTTTGCTTTACTACCAGTCCAGTTGGGAAGCTTCGACGTGGTGGTAGGAATGGATTGGTTATCAGGCAACAAGGCTGAAATAGTTTGTCACGAAAAGGTCGCTCGTATCCCAGACGAAGATGGCGAAACAATTGAGGTTCACGGGGAGAAGCGTGATACGCCGTTAAGAATTATCAGCTGCCTGAAAGCACGAAAGTGTTTGCAGAAGGGAGGAGTTGCCTTCCTGGCACACATTGTGGATAAGAAGGCTGCTGAGCCGAGAATAGAAGACATCCCTGTCGTGAGGGAGTATCCGGAAGTCTTCCCAGAGGACTTACCTGGACTGCCACCTCAGAGACAAGTAGAGTTCCGCATTGACTTAGTTCCAAGCGCCGCGCCTGTGACTAAGGCACCGTATAGACTTGCTCCGTCTGAGATGCAGGAACTGTCGACACAACTTCAGGAGTTGTTAGACAAGGGTTTTATCCGACCAAGCTTCACGCCTTGGGGAGCTCCGGTCCTGTTTGTCAAAAAGAAGGACGGTAGTTTTCGTATGTGCATCGACTTCCGGGAGCTGAACAAGCTGACGATCAAGAATAGATATCCTCTGCCAAGAATTGATGATCTGTTTGACCAACTACAAGGTTCAAGCTTTTATTCAAAGATCGATCTTCGATCTGGATACCATCAGTTAAGGATACAAGAGGAGAGTATCCCGAAGACAGCCTTCATAACTCGTTATGGACACTACGAGTTCCTTGTTATGCCGTTTGGTTTGACAAACGCACCTGCAGTCTTTATGGACGTGATGAATAGAGTTTGCAAGCCGTACTTGGACAAGTTTGTGATTGTGTTTATCGACGATATCTTGATTTATTCAAGTACAAAGGCTGAGCACGAACAGCATTTAAGAGCTATTTTGGAGCTGCTAAAGAAGGAACAGTTGTATGCCAAGTTCTCTAAGTGCGAGTTTTGGCTACGTAAAGTCCAATTCCTTGGGCACGTGGTAAATGGAAATGGAATCCACGTGGATCCAACCAAGATCGAAGCGATCAAGAATTGGGAAACGCCAAAGACGCCAACCGAGATTCGACAATTCTTGGGTTTGGCTGGCTACTATCGAAGGTTCATTGAGGATTTTTCAAAAATCGCTCAACCTTTGACACTCCTCACACAGAAAGATAAGAAGTATGATTGGGGAATCAAACAGGAAGAAGCATTCCAGATATTGAAGGATAAGCTCTGCAATGCGCCAATCTTAGCACTACCGGAAGGTACAGATGATTTCGTGGTAAACTGTGACGCTTCGCGTCAAGGATTGGGTTGTGTGTTGATGCAACAAGGTTATTGCTTACGCATCGCGTCAACTGAAAGTGCACGAAAAGAACTATACCACACATGATTTGGAACTTGGCGCAGTGGTATTTGCATTAAAGATCTGGAGACACTACCTTTATGGTACAAGGTGTACAATTTTTACAGATCACAAGAGCCTACAACACATATTCAACCAGAAGGAGCTGAATATGAGGCAAAGACGATGGGTTGAGTTGCTGAACGATTACGACTGCGAGATAAAGTATCATCCAGGGAAGGCGAATGTAGTCGCCGATGCCCTAAGTCGAAAGGAGAGGATCAAGCCCATAAGGGTTAGAGCTTTAGAAATGATTATCCGAACCGATCTTTCCTTGCGCATTCGTGCCGCGCAGAAAGAAGCTCTCAAGGAAGGAAACCTTGAAGAAGAATATCTCCGTGGGATGGAGAAGCTACTGGTACCAAACAAGGAAGGAACGTTATGTTTTGAGAAAAGGATTTTGGTTCCTTTGTTTGGAGATTTAAGGAAAGTTATTTTTGATGAAGCTCACAAGTCGCGGTACTCTATCCACCCTGGAGCGGATAAGATGTACCAGGATCTCAAGGATTATTATTGGTGGCCTAGGATGAAAGGCGATGTTGCTGTTTATGTGAGCAAATGTTTAACATGCGCCAAGGTGAAAGCCGAATACCAGAAGCCTTCAGGACTTCTGCAACAACCCGAGATTCCCAAGTGGAAATGGGAACAAATCTCAATGGATTTTGTTACAAAGCTGCCAAGAACGCCAAGAGGCCATGACACTATTTGGGTAATAGTGGATCGATTAACGAAGTCAGCACACTTCTTACCTATCAGAGAGAAGGATAATACGAGCAAATTGGCCGAAAATTTACATGAGAGAGATCGTCGCAAGTCATGGAGTGCCTCTCTCGATCATCTCTGATAGAGACGGAAGGTTTGTGTCAAGGATATGGCAATCCTTCCAAGAAGCCTTTGGCTCACAATTGAATCTGAGCACTGCGTTTCATCCGCAAACTGACGGTCAAAGCGAGCGAACGATACAGACTTTGGAAGACATGCTGAGAGCGTGTGTTATGGATTTGGGCGGTAGCTGGGATAAGCAGTTGCCTTTGGTCAAATTTTCATACAACAACAGCTACCACACCAGTATTGGTGTCGCGCCATTTGAAGCCCTTTACGGACGCAAGTGCCGATCACCCCCATGCTGGGCTGACGCAGGTGATAGGCAGTTCGCTGGTCCCAAAATCGTCCAAGAGATGACAGACAAGATTGCGCAGATTCTAAAACGCATCGAAGCAGCTCGCCACAGACAGAAGGCCTATGCGGATCCAAACCGGAAACACTTGGAATTCCAAGTGGGAGAAATGGTTTTATTGAAAGTTTCACCCTGGAAAGGGGTGGCACGCTTCGGAAAGCGTGGGAAGTTAAATCCGCGCTACAGTAGTCCTTTCAGAATTCTGGAAAGAATAGGACTAGTAGCATACAAGTTGGACCTACCTGCTGAACTCCATTCAGTCCACGATACATTTCATGTATCCAACCTGAAGAAAAGTCCAACTCAAGATGACATTGCCATTCCCATCGACGAGATTCATGTTGACGACACGCTCCATTTCATTGAAGAACCGGTTGAGGTTACGGATTGGAAAGTAAACAAGACCCGCCGGAGCAGTGTCAAGCTCGTCAAAGTTCGTTGGAATGCCAGACATGGTCCTGAATACACCTAGGAGCGCGAGGACCGGATGAAAGAGAAATACCCCCACTTATTTCCTAAGAACCCTGCATCTAGTAGCAGAACCTAAATTTCGGGACGAAATTTATTTAACGGGGGGAGAATGTGACAACCCTCACTAAACCAGGTATCCGTACGACTTAATTAATAACTAATTACTGCTTAATTACTGTGCTTACTTGAACTTGCTGATAAACTGCTACTTGATTACTGATACATGTACTTACCTGCATCATACTTTACTTACCGTCACTACATTATTTACATGCTAAACCCTAGTGACAAACATGATGCACAAAAAGCACAGTAGCACTTTAACGGATAACCTATTGAACATGCTGATAAGCCAGCATCAGGCAGACACTGCCTCTAATGCCTGTAAGAGCCTGAAATGTTTTGCTACACTAGTGGTGAGTGTAGGGATATAAGGGTTGTAGAACTGCGTCTCTAGGAATAAGTTTCAATGACTGGATATGCCTAAAACGTACTCTAAGTACAAAATTTAGCACTTTACATAATAATTCAGCTTTTAGCTAACTAATAAAGTGCCAAAACATGAGAAAAATATTACTAGACACTTTCCAAAGTGTCAGAAATGAGTTGTGTCACTAAAAAGGGTATTAACGACACTTTAAGCTTTGTTAAGCACTTTAACGGATTACTATCCAACCGAACAACCGGAATATACCCGGAACATGAAAATATTGTCATTTTCATTATTCATCTTTTTCTGAGCCAGTTAGGGTCCCCGAATACCCTAACCCCCATTGTAACGCGTGACACACAACTAACCGGGTTAAGCACTTAACTAACCTACTTAACCTAACTATTATCCTAACTAATTAGTTAGAATCGGACTAGTACCCCCCCCCCCCCATTGCAAACCGTCCCCATGTAGGGGGACACCCTTGTCCTTCAAATGAATATAATAATCAAGTGCCTAATATCTTGAAGACACTTGATCTTTTGGTTAATACCCTAACTAATTGTCTATAAGATCAAGGGTTAACACATTATCACTTTACACTTCACAAATCAACAACACAACTTTCTCTCCTCTCTCTCAAGGCTTCGGCCGAACACCCCCTTGAACACACAACCATTGTCGAGCTTTGATCTTGCCATTTCAAGTCCATACAAGTGTTAAGGGTCGCATATTAGGAAGCTTGGTGCAATCGGAAGGCGAAGGACCTCTTTATCTTGCTTTTATCCACGCGTTTTTCGCATAGATTCTTCCCTAGCCTCGAGCTAGTGGTATGTTGCTTAAATCACCTTCTTGAACTAATCTAAAGCGGTTAATATGTGGTGTAATGATTAAAACTCGAAATCTTACAAAATGGTGCATTAAAGTCTACTTAAAACACTAAAAATGGTGGATAAAAGCTTATAAGTTGTGTAAATGTTGTAGTATTTGAATTGTGTGATTATTTGGACCCGATCTATGTTGTGGTAGCTCGGATCATCTTTAACCCGGTTTAGTCATGATCTTGGATTATGACATAAAGCTTGTTTAAGTATAACAAGGGTTAGGAGATGAAACTCTACCACACAAGAATCATGAACTTGTGTAAAAGTGTTTTAGCTTGTACAATAGTGTTTAAAACTAGTAGATCTACGTATCTACAAGCGGTATTTTCAAAGGACCACGTGTCAAGAGAAAACATATTTTTAAAGACGGATCTTACACTAACAAGAATGGTTTTTAGAACACACAAGTGTGTAAACACTTGTGTAACACACAGTTTCGACAAAATAACTATTTTTGAAAAAGATGACGAGAAGTTGTAAAGACGGAACTTCCATAAAAACGAGGTTTTCACAGAATCGGATTATTTTATATAAAGGTCCACTAAAAGTAATGAGATTTACTTCACAGTTTGGATAAATCACAAGTTCATGAAATTTATGCGATTTATATACATATTTTGACTAGTTTGTGATTTGAACATTGTTTTGGTTAAATGAGAAAATTGTTGGTTGATTTGTAAAAGAAAATGATACGCTTGAAAGCGTGGCCACCTCCAGTTACAGAGGAAACTCTGGCGAAATTTTTCCAAAAGCCTAACACTTCGAAATATTTTCACTATAAGTGTTAGAAATACATTTTGACTTGTTTTCAAAATTTAAGTTTCGCCACGACTATATTTACAAAACATCGGAGGTGGGATTTTCACAAAATAAAACGTGATACATATATATATTTAGTATATATTTTTCTTTCACAACATCACTTGTATAAGTGTTTATGATTATTTTGTGAACTACGTAAATATTATTTTTAGAGTAAAAATAATATTACTAAGTAATATTTTGGGAAAATCACATGTATGAAAATATAATATTTTTGAGAAGAATATTCATATTTTGAAGTGGAAATAAAAATACATTAAGTGAGACTTAATAGTGTAATCCGAATTATACGAACGCACATGTATTAATTCCCCCATCCTTGGGAAGGAAAATAACTACCAAGTATACATAATGTAAACACGAAATAGTTGCCTAACTATTTCCCAAAAACATAAACCATAAAGCTAAGGCACGGCCATCCGTCTAATAGATTTAGCACGTGTAGGTCGTCATACAGCTGATCGATTTGGAGGCATACTTGGTAGAGACGCACCACTGTGAGTTCATGTCCCCATTTTCTCTAACTGTTTTCAGTTTTCTTAACTGCGGGGGTGAAATACATGTTACTTTGATTACAAGTACTTTATACATGGTATGGTTAGCGTAAGGAGGTTTATTACTTAGATCATGTGAGTGGGTAGGCAGAAACTGGAGGCCATTAATCCTCATTGTAGGACCGAGGGACGTAAGCGGTAGATCTATCTGGGTGTAGCGAGCCCAACTCTAGGCCCAACGGAACGGACCTCAGAGAGGCCCAACAGAATGGACCTTGGAGTGACTTTGTACCCATCGCCAAATACGCTAGGTTTGAGTCTTCCTACTTGCACTTCACACATATCATTGGCTTTGCAACCCAATGGTGATCTCTTTTTCCTTATTGCTACATACCAGGAATTTTCATACGAACAGACATTTTTACAAAGGTTTTTACCTACTCACTTACACATGAACTCGCTCAACATTATTGTTGATTTTTCAACTTACATGTATTTCAGGGAACTAAAGGATCTGGCACGGTATGGCACGTTTTCCCGCTGCACTAGTTACGAGGTCATCCAAGTTTAAAGGATGTGACTTTTTCCTGGACGAGTCACAGTTCTTAAACTGTGTTCATGTCATGTTAATGTTTGTGTCTGTTGAACACTGTATATGTTGTTAGGATGTGTTTCCGTTGAGACAATGTTATGGTATTTTTACTTTTCAACTTAATCTAATGGATGATCTTGCACGGTTTCTAAATTCATATAGCTTGTTATGGTTAAGCTATGGTATTAAGAAGTCACACCAAAATAACCACGCTTCCGTAAATCCAGGGTGTGACACCATACCCATTTCCACCCCGGTTATTGTTTCCATTCCCACTACCATAATCTCTCTGACCACCATTACCATGAGCTGTACCAACCCAACATGTCTCCTTCGAATGACCAACCCTTCCGCACGACTCGCATTTTCCAGCTCGGCATCGTCCATTGTGATGCAACTGACACGCATCGCATTTGGGAAAGGTGCCCATATACCCTTTTCCCTTGTTTTCAATACCAGCCTTGACTTCAACGGGTGAGTTCACATCCTTCTTCTTGTTAGCACTGCTGGTACCCTTCTTGAAGTTTGAGAACTTCCTTTTGTTCTCACCTGATGACTCAACGTGAGTCTCCTTCTTCTTTTGGTCAGAAATCGAGAACTTGTTTAACCTGATAGCTTCTTCAGTTAGTGACACACTCAGATCAATTGCCTCAGTAATCGTTGCAGGCTTTGACGTCGTCACCATACTCATGATCTGAGGTGCCAACCCCCAAATAAAACGCTCGATGCGCTTGAATTCCGGATCAACCATGTATGGTACAATGCGAGATAAGTCGTGAAATCTCTGTACATAATCGGCAATCTTCGAACAATCCATCTTGAGGTTCTAGAATTCAGTTTCTAACTTTTGGATTTCAGCCCTGGAACAGTATTTCTTGCGCATGAGTTCCTTCATTTCATCCCATGTCAAGGCATAAGCAGCCTCTTCTCCCAAGGTCTGAACTTGGAGATTCCACCAGGATAACGCTCCGTCTAAGAACAATCCAGAGATATAGGTAACCTGGTGCTGTGGTGCACACTTGCTCATTCTTATCACAAAATCAGTTTTTTCAGTCCATCTGACAAAAGCTACAGCACCCCCGGTGCCGTCGAAATTCAAAGGCTTACAGTCTAGAAATTGCTTATAGGTGCAGCCTGCACAAGTAACATCATTCACATAAAGCATTAGCGAATGCACATGGAATATCCAAATGTAATGTAATGTTTCTTTTAGTGACTTAAACATTACCAAGAGGTGGGTTGCTTCCCGAGGTACCTCCGTTATGCTCGGAGCATAAGGCCTCGTGTTGTGCTATCGCTCGTGAAATCCGTTCTTGTAACTCGGCCTCAGTTGTGGGCAGTTGGTTGTCTCTTCGAGGAGGCATCTTCTAAAGAAGATTGTATAGGTCAGGTCTTTATGTATATAAGTATGTAGTACGTGTATGTAATAACATTTATCATGCAAGTAAACACATAACGTCACATTCATATCACCAATGTATAATTCAACAACGTATATAATGAGAATATTGCGATTGAGCTTGTATAAATCATAGACCACGAATACAGTTTTACATGTTCTACCAATGTATCATATTACACCAAAAGGGACTAAAGAGTTATACTGCCCTTGTCCAAAATATCCATCAAACTACAACAGTCAAAACATCAAAAAGTGGTCCTCAAAAGGCTGTGCAAGCTGTCTCAATAGAGACACTCTCATCAAAAGTATGCTACCTGCATAAAACCAAAAACTGCTATGCTGATGGTGGAGGAGGAGGAGGTGGAGGAACGAAGAGCAAACTGCGCAGATGCGCTAGCTCCTCCTCAAGGCTATAAGCGAGTCGCAACAGATAGCTAATCTGCTGCTTCATAGTAAGAAAGCGAACGTCAAAATCTAGGTATGACAGGAGAGGACCAGGCGGAGTCGCGAAAGGTGACTGACAAGTATAAGGTGGAGGACGCGGAATCCTCTCTAACTCCATGACTCTGCGACATAAGATCTCCTGCTGAAGCTGTAACGACAGGAGCAAGTCATCCCTCGTGTAACTAGTGAAATGTGAAGGATGATATGGATCAGAAACAGGCATAGTGTTAGGCAGAAACCATATAAGTGGCTCGCCTGATGGTGCAGAAGTAATAGCAGGTGTAAACTGTGGCATGAAAGAAAATGCGGCTGACACGGGTGGAACATGGCTGGGCTGCTGACTCGATGGACCTTCCGCTGGACGGGGTGGAGGGATATCCTGTAAGAACGTGATCGGCAAGTCAGTGCGGTGTATATCAGACACATGTGGGTGAAACGGGGCAATGTCAACTGGTGCATGTGTGGGTGCAGGTGGGGGAGTAACAGGCTCAACGAAAGGAGGCAAGTCATCATCATCCTCTATCCACCCATTGTGGGTGAATGCGTAACGGGGATCTATATGGTCAGCAAAAGGAGCATGGTCAACGGCTGCAGGGATCGGATCAGGAATAAGTGGGGCGATATCTAGTACGCCAAAAGTTACAGGATCAACATCATGTAAAGGCTCAGGTGCTGGGGCTAGATCAGGCTCAGCAGGCATCGGCTCAGGATCGGCCGGTATCATCTCAGGATCAGCGGGAATCATCACATGATCAGCTGGTGCATCAAAAGGCTGATCGTCAGGAACAAAATCAATCTCATGCTCAAACTCATCATCAAACTCAAAATCATGATCAACATCGTGTGGAATATCAGGTGCAACAGATCAGAATCAGTGGGGTAACGCTGCAAACCCAGTGCGTGCAAAGTAGTAGATGACACAGACTCGAAAGAATCAGGACCGGAATGATCAGAAGAAATCTCAACGACAGGAATCTCAATAAGTGGAACAATAATATCATCAACAGCTGGAACTCCATCTCCCTGTGCAACATCAGGGGGACCTGAAAAGATCTACATCATCGTCAGACAAAGCATCAAAAGGCAGATCCTCAAGAGGAAATGCAGCAAGGGGCAAAGGATCGGGAATCGGAACAAGAAATAGATCCTTGCCAGGTAAACCATCAGCTAACGGTATATCATCGCCAAAATCCGGCAATGCAAAAGGCTGGAAATCATCATCATCGGCACTCTCAGTGTCAGAAGTGAAAATCTCAGGGTCTGGGACAATCTCATCGTCCGAAACTATGGCCATAGGGTCTACGGTATCTGATAGTCCATTCTCAGAAGAGGACATGGTGTCTGTAACAAAACAATCATATGCACATATATCAACAATCATCAAATAAGCATGTAAGTAGTAACAATGTAAGCATGTATTCATCCTAGTCTTCCCAGACTATTCCACCCAGCCTCTCAGACTGAACTACCTAGTCTCTCAGACTAAACTCCCCAGTCTCTCAGATTGTCCCAACTAGTCTCTCAGACTAACTTCCCAGTCTCTCAGACTGCATTACCCAGTCTCTCAGACTGCACTACCCAGTCTCTCAGACTACACTACCCAGTCTCTCAGACAGAACCACCCAGTCTCTCAGACAGAAAAATAAATAAATTCTTTGAAATGTATTTTGTGTCTTTTATTTGTAAAAATGTTTGTTTCCTGGATCTGGACGTTTTGTGTATGCAATGAAAATATGTTATGAAAACATTTTCGTGAGAGCCCTAATGATCGTAGTCTATACTCGAGAAAGAATCCTAGTTCGCTACGATCGAAGCTCTGATACCAAGCTGTCGCACCCTGACTTTTGCGGAAGCGTGATTATTGGTGTGACTTTCTTAATACCACAGCATTCAATCATAACAATGCTATATGATAAAAACTATAAGATGTTCATCCATAAAATTTAGTTTGAAAATACCACAACATACTTGTCTGAAAAGTTGACACCAAATTTAAGTTACAACCACAACATTTTTAAATGAGTTCACGAAGACTAGACAAAAGACCTTAATTAAGACCGAGTTTAGGACCATGTATCTCGTCCAGGATTAAGATACATCTCCTAAACCCTACGACCTCGGATGACACCTTTTTATTCATAACGCAGCTTGAACATGCAAACACCCGCCAGATCCACTTAATTCCCTGAAATACATGTAGTTTAAAAATATCAACAAAATTTGAGTGAGTTCATGTGTTCGTGAGTATGTATAAAACCTTTGTGTTCATTGTATGTATATATATTTGTAAATCCCGGTATGAAAGCAAACAAGGAAAAGATCACCAATGGTTTGCAAGGCCACTGATATGTGTGACGGTGTAGGAAGACTCAAACCTAGCAAATTTGTACCGGGCTTCCGGCTGGAAGACATAGTCACCCTATGGGCCACCCTAGTCCTCATGGGTGTGGGCTCGCTACACCCAAATAGATCTATCACTCATGCCCCTCGGTCCTACAACGAGGATTATTGGTCTCAAGTATGCGCCTACCCATTCACATGATCTCTGGTACTTTCCTAGGCTAACCATACCAATTGTATTGTATGTAATCCTTTTGTAACATGTATTCCACCCCCGAAGTTAATAAACAAAACAGTTTAAAGAAAAGGGGGGACATGAACTCACAGTATTGCGTCTTCAGTACTCGTAACTCAAATCCCTTCAGCAAACACGACTACCTACAATGTACTAATGTCTATTAGGCAGACGGGTCGTGCCTTTGCTTAGTATTAATGTTTTGGAGTTACGTTTCTGATATTATTCCAAGTTATATAATTATTGTCAATATAATTAATATTTCAACTTAAATTATATTTATTAATTTTGGAATATTTGTTAAACAATATTTTTGTAATACTACTTCTCAAGTATTTATATTCGCATTTCCTTCCCAAGGATGGGGGTATCTTATACATGTATTTTCGTATGCTTGTATTTGTTAGGTATTCTTATACTTAACTTTTGATTAATTATTCCGGAATAAATATCCAATACATATTTCCAAATTATATGTTTTATTACTTAGAAAAATTATTCATAATTTTTCTTTTGACAAAACTTATTTGTAGTTCCAGTTTAATATATTTTAAAGTCTCACTTTAGAAAATATATTTAACTTATTTTTCTCAAAAATAGTGTATTTCAAGTTTATCTAAGAATATATATTTTCCCAAAATCATATATCTTCTAATTATTCCAAGAAAATATATTTTTACTTCCAAAAATAATATATTTTCTCTTCTTGTTGAAAATATGATAAAACTTGGTAATATTTACAAAAATCATATTTTCATTTCTTGTATCCAAAATATTATTTACCAAAAATATATTCATAACGGTAATTTCCGGAATACTTTGTAAGTTACATTCTTTCGTTCGGTTTCCCAATAATATATGTGTAACTTATATATTTATTCCTTGTGATTTTTGGTAACATTTTGGATTGTAAATTTCATGGTATTTGTTAAGTCATATTATTTTAACCCTAAAATAATATAACTATTTCACAAAGTATACAAATATTCACACAAGTGTCTTTAATGTAAATATATACTCTAAATACATATTTATCCATTTTTATTTATAAAAACCAACCTCCAATACTTGTATTTTTGTAATAAAATCTATGGCAAAGTTTATATTGAAAACTTTTCATCAAAATACACTTGTAAATACTTGTTTGAAAATATTTTTCTAAGTGTTTATATTTTTAGAATATTTTGCCATAGTTTCCCCTAAAAATGGAGGTGTCCATGCTATCAAAGCATATCATTTTCTTTTTAAAATCATCACAATCAAACAACAATCAACCCTAAACAACTTACACTTACCAAGTGTCAAAACAATGCTATTTACATAACAATCATTAACTTGAACTTTCATAAAAACTTGTAGTAACTTGGTAGTGTGTTTAGTAGGTTTAGTTATCCTCCAAAATGTATTTACTTCTTTATAAACTTCATTCTTGAAAGATTTAGGTGTTTACAACTTGTAAACATATTTTACAAAAACATTTCTTTATGACATCTTCTTGTTTCAGAAGTGTTTATACACTTGTTTTACCACTAAAAATAGTGTATGTTTAAGTAATAATCAAGTCTATGTAAATCATGTTATTTAACTTGGTTTTTTGGAAAACTATTTTTGAAATCATCCAAGTTTATGTCTAGTAATCATGTTATATGCTTCATCATTCATAAAAACATTTTCATTCTTCAAGTTCATGAAAACATAAAGCATGATGATCTTGGTCTTTCACAAGATCACCACCTTAACTTACTAGATCATGTGTTAAATCACAATCTAGTAGGTTTCATATGATGTCTAACATCACTAACACAATTAATCAATCATCAAGAAGCAAATCAACTCTAATCATCATGTATCCATATGGTTTTAAGCTTATGTTGAAGTTTCATGATTATGTTCTTTAGTGTTCATCAAGATTAACAATGTTCATCATCTTTTAACCAACTAAATATGAAGTAACAAGGGGTTATAAGGGCCTTACTACTAGCTCTATGGCTAGGGATGCACACAAGAAGTTGAAGGTGACAAATGTGTTGGATAATAGCAAATGGAAGAGGTCCTTCATGATCCAAGACCACCAAGCTTGCTTGTAAACCTTCTTGCACCTTTGTGAGTGTATGGATTGTATGGAAGTGAGATGATGATGGTGGTGAGGTTGTTGCTTATTCTCGGCCGAAAAGAGGGAAGAGAGGAAGGGGATGAAGTGTGTGTTTGTGTGTGTGAGAGATATGAGTATTAGATCCTTCATGTCTTACTTATAAGTAAGTTTAAGTGTTTATCCAACGGTTAATGTGTCCCCCAAAGTACTAATCAAGATCTCTAACAAATCAAAGGAGATTTTGTCTGATCAAGGGTGGGCCACATCCTTGATGCCGTGAATCATGAGGGGGGGGGGGTATTGGTTGGGGATTAATGGTAGGTTAGGAGATCTAGTTAGGTTCTAAGTATAATGTTTGGTGTTTAAGTGTTTTAGGTGTTATACAGTGTGTTAGGGTGTTCGGGGATCATAACTAGCTCAGAAACATTAAAACAATGCTTCTAGTATAATTTTGATGTTTCGGGTAGTGTCCGGTTGTTCGGTTAGATACCAGTTCGTTAAAGTGTCAAACTATTCCGTTTAGTGTTCTTTACGTACCCTTTTGTGACACTTTTAATTCCTGACACTTAGGAAAGCATTCAGGACCATTTAGTCATATTTTTACATGTTACTAACTTGTTAAAATGCTGAATTTTGCTGAAATATGCTGAATTCAGAACTTTAATTGGGTTTTAGGCACTTCCCGGCACTTTAACTGTCACCTAGTGAAGCAGTTTTGTGGTCCTTACTTCCCTACACACCATACTAGTGTAGTACTTAATCTCTGGCTCATACTGGGCCTCAAAACACTGTCTGGCTATGCACAATTAGCACAGTTATCCGCTAACTGTGCTAACTGTGCTTTGTGCATCGTTTATGTCAATAAAGTTTGCATGTAAAAGTGATATGACATTATGCAATATGTGATGCACATGTAAGTATTATGTTGTAATCAGAAAGTAATTTATTGTAATTCAGCACAGTCATTAGGCACTAATCATAGTTAATTAATTATACGGATACCTGGATTTTTGGCATTTGTCACACCCGTAGAGGCCCAGAGTATACGTGGGAAGTTGAATCCACGATGAAACAAAAATACCCTCATTTATTTCAGTAAATCTCGAGGTTGAGATTTCTTTTAAGGGGGTGAGGATGTAACACCTCGTAAAATCATGCCTAATACAGTGGTGACACGTGTCATAAACCCTGATCATGTTAAAAGATAACTTGAGGGACTAAAACTGTCAAACAGCGTAAAGATGTAAATAGAAGGACCAAAAGCATCAACATACCAAACTTGTGCCTCTGAATGACCTCATACGATGTTCGTATTCATGATTGAATAAATTGACGGACACAAGAAGCCGCTTATGCTTAAAAATCAAAAGTTACAAAACGTAGGGGTTAAAAGTGTCAACATGTTAATTCTTACCTCTGAGTGACCTTTTAACGTTCCCAAAGCTTTGTAATGTGTTAATAAACCCTCATGAATATCTGATAAAGATTTCATAAAGATCCGGTTCAATATTGTGATGTAAATTGAAATTTCCAAGAAAAGGGTCAAAAGTGTAAATATAGCAATTCTTCAATCAAGAGACTTTTTCAAAGCATCCAAAACTTATGAATGCATGTTTACACTCCCTAGAACATCCCAGACCTGATTATATTGACCCATCATGCTGAAAATGTCAGATATTCAAGTTCAGAAAATGCAGGGACTGATCTTGCAAACAAACAAAAGACTTTGGAAAATGGCTGCCTCGCGTGGCGCACCAATCCCACCCCTCCATGGCGCGTGGCGCGACGGGGAACGTTTTTCAGCCAGTTACTGGCAGCTGCCTTGCATGCAACCTGAAATCTTTGTTTGATTCTCTGCAAGTCTGGGGCGAATTCAGCTGCATGTTAATGGTTTTTAAAAACCATTTGGACACATGTTTGCAACAAATAACATCAGGGACACTTGGATTACTCCTAGCTTGTTCAATTCTCCTATAAAAGGGCCTCAATTCTTCACTTGTTCTTGCACACTTCAAAGATATTCTCAAAGCAAACTCTCTAGCTGAATTCTCTGAAGCATCCTGGTCATCTTGGAAGCTTTCTCAAGTCTAATTTTCGTGCTAAGGACCATTGTAAGCGTTTTTAGCTTCTATAGTTAAGCTTTTCTTAGTTTAATGACCGAAAGTCAAAGATATCGTAATTACGCTTTGACTTTGTGATTAATCACTAACGGTCCAGCCATTATTCGAATTGAAAGTGGCTATGTGTTGGTAATTATGTAGGTGTTAAACCCTTAACAGGGCACCTCCTAATTATCACATTTACCTGGTCAATTTTCAGGTCAAACTACTTAACAGAAAAGTCAAACGAGTCAGTTTTTACAAAATAAATCATAACTGATAATGTAGAAGCTATCAATTACATTTTATCACTAAAATAACTTGGTAAATAATATAAGAACATGTTTAGGCATGTTCAACCCGACAATTCTGAGTTTAGGCTCGGTTCGCAACCGAAAGTCGCAAAAGTAGACTTTTGCTTTGACTTTCAGTTCTGACCCGATTTAGCTTAGTTTAGCTATGCTTTAGGATTCCTTTGTGACCATATTATATGTTAGTATAACTCTCTGAAGTTATACTACATGGTCCCTTAGAAATCAGAGATTACATGCATGTTTCGTTATTTGCTTAAAATTGACCATTATGCCCTTTTGTTATTAAAACAAGATTTTTGAAAATATGAGAGGACAAAAAGTTTTATTACTTATATATAAGTATGTCATAAAAATTTGACATCAGTTTCTGGTCTCAAATAAAAGTTATGCAAGATATCGTAAAACAGAACTTTTTGTTAGTTAAATTGCATTTTTGGCATAAATCATATTTAAACCCAATTTTTGGCACCAAACTTGCTACCCACTGTTATGATATAATATTTAGAGATTTTTGGAAATTTTTGTCAAATTTTATACTGACCATAACATAGAGTTCTTGCATGGACTCGGTAATTGACGATAATGCCCTTTTCACTAATAAAATGAGTTTTACACATCATTTACATGTCAACCCTTTTTCTACTGATTTTATATATTAAATAAAATATTTTAAGTAGTTAAGAGTGATCAAAATCTCAGATTTCCTTAAACATATCAAATATCGTAAAATATCGACTTTTATGCGAATTAGGCGCATAGTATGGTTTAAAACCATATTTAGCACCTAAGACTTGTTACCTAATGATTTAAAAAAAAAATTATACTTTAACAGTAAGTATAAGTCTTGAACTCAGATTTCCAAATTTAACCTTAAAAGCATATGTGAAGTGACCAAAATGCCCCTACGGTGCATAGTTTGGCCATAAATGATTAAACACACATATGTATGATATCTTGCTGATATAACAACATAAAATAAATATTTTTACAGAATGTTTTAGACCAGAACTTCAGTTTATGTTTAAACCTTTTTTTTAAACTTTAAAATGACCAAAATACCCTTTCGGGACTTAAATTGGTCTTAGATACATTTGGGGCATAATTGTTGATATCCTACTGATATCACAACATATTTTAAGCATAATAACTATCGGAACTTGTATATGACTCATCCGGTTACCCGTTATGCATATACACGTTTGGTACGGTTTATGTAACTAGTTCGCATGAATTAGCCGAAACGGGTCAAACCTTATCATTTTTACTTCAAAATCCAGAATGTGTTTAGTTTACCCATTATATACAAGTCTTCATACTTGTCGGGTCTAAATCGCATTCCAATCCGGTCACTGCTTAATCTTGCGTTTCGTACTGTAAACTTTCCTTTAAAACTAATCGGTCAAAGTTATAACTTAAAAAAGACCCGTTAGGAATCTAATAGGTTATTAAAACCTTTGTTCCAGATTAGGAGCCCAGTAAAAGCTCCCTGCACTCACTGATTAGAAAATACGACTGAGAATAAATTACATATAGCTCAAGTAAATACTTTTAACTTATTTTCCCATATACGGGCTTGGGATACGGTAAACTATTACTGCTTGGTCGGGTATTGAATATTTAATTGATTAGTGGTTAAATCATTGAGATAACTCATTTTAATCCGTTTTGTTTAATACAAAGCATTTGGGGGTTAATATGACCGTGTCCTAGGTATCCTCGGCTCATTCATTTGAAATGGCCACGACTTAAGCACGGGGTGTAGGCATACACCTGACAGTTGTGTATGTAAAACGGTATCTCACTCGTGAGGAAACTTCTTGTGGTCTTATACTAGTAATGTGTTTATTAATCTTGACTCGGCTCTTCTATTCCGGGCCCTGAGCGTACGACAAACATATAAATCTGTATACAAGATTATTTTAAATAATTGTCCCAAGTTATAAAAGAATATTTGTGCCTTGTGCGTTTAAATCAATTTTCTTAAATGTTTTCAAAAGTGTCAGTTAATTGTATTTACCAGTGTAAACTGACGTATTTTCAAAAAAGATTAAGTGCAGGTACTACACGAAATGGGCTGGAAACTCCTGAGTATTAATTAAAGAGTCTTGCAAGCTTTTAATACTTTAAGTCTGTTGAACAATGTTTACTTTTTGTTTTAGATCCGCCTGTGGTTCTATTTACAACCGTTGTGTAATATTTTATTATACTTTTCAATTCGGTTTGTATTATGACTTTTAGACTTCCGCTCTGCATTAAACTGTGATTAATTATCTATGATGATATCAACTACGTCACGATACTCCCCACCGGGCCCACCGGTAATACGTGGAAATATCGGGGTGTGACAAGTATAATGAATGTGGGTTGGGAAATGCAGATTGTAACATGACAATTTGGTTTTCTAAAATGAAAGCAGATGTCATTTACTGATAATGGATCGTACAAGTTGCATGGGCCGAGTAGTAGGTTTATATATTATTGTTAGTGAATGAATTTAAATTTAATGAATTGGTTAGTGTGAAAACTGTTAGGATCTAAGTTACATTAACATCTGCAAAGAGCCTAAGCACGGTTAGAAACTCCTAACATCTGCTAGAGCCTAAGTTTCAACAGGCTTTGTCTTCAACATCTGCTAGAGCCTAAGCTTCAACAGACTTTGTCTGAAAACATATTGTGCTAGAGCCTAAGCACTTCTAACATCTACTAGGATGATCAGACATTTGCTTCAACAGACTTTTTCTTCATCAGCAGAGATTCTCTTTGGCAGAACTTTGCTTCAACAGACTTTGTCTTTATCAGCAGAGGTTCTTTGCTTCAACAGAATTTGTCTTCATCAACAGACTTTGTCTTTAACAGACCTTTGAGTTTGACTGACTTTAGAGAAATAGATGTTGAGTCTATGTCTTTGGGAGGAGCAGATCTTCAAAGCACTGTTATTTATAATCAGAGGTTGTAGAGTATTTTGTTAATTTTAAGTCTTAGATCTCTTTCCCTAGAAACATAATGAATGTACACCAAAAAGTTAAAGTTAATATAACTACCAAGATAACCATATATGATCATAATTTAAATATTCAAACATGGATGGAATAATCGACACCGTCTCTTCGAGTCACTCGACTGCACCATTGTTAAAGATGGTTTTACCTTTGAGGTCTTGAGGATGGAAAGAAGGGTTGACAGAATGTGAGAGAGTGGGCAATGTGTGTGATCTTTTGATTGTTTGAACCTATTGATAATAGATATTAGGAATCTAAGAGATCGAATTTGGTGTACTAGATCTATATATTATTTGTTATTTAAAAGATGTTCCGGCTTTTTTATAAGCTATTTTTAATTAAACCTTAAAAACTGTATAGTAATTCGTCGTTTAATAAAATGTGGTATGCATGGTTTTCTAAAAATCACCCGTGTTTACACACGGGTCTTACCGATAGTTATATAAGAAATGACAAATTATTTTATTATTATATGAGAAAAATAAAAACAAATTGGATGATGTTATAAAACAAAGAGATTTAGATCAAACACTTTCTCAATATCTTTCTTCTTTCACAATCATTATTCTCTATCGAATACCGAAACATTCGTTATATAGAAAAGAAAAAGAAATAAAACAAAACAGGTGGGGTCTATATGTCTGCCACTTCAAATAATTCATAATACTCCCCCTCAGACATATGCCCATTTATTTGTTTGATGAATAAATCATTAGCTCATTGTGGTATGTTGTTCTACAACTTTGGTGTTTGGCTTTGACATGCTACCTCGTTAAAAACCTTGCTAGGAAAACCCAGTGGAACAAAACCATAGCTAAGGGAAAAAGGGTGCAGTGCTAAGGGAAAAAGAGTGCAGCTTGCATTATACACAGTGGATCAGATATGTTGCCTCATTAAAAACCTTGCTAAGAAAAACCCGATGGGATAAAACCATAGCTAAGGAAAAAAGAGTGCAACGTGTATAATGCTCCCCCTTAAATTGTCATGTGTGGATTATCACATTTTCCGTACATGTCGCATCCCAATATCATGAACGTGTTTCCTGAAAGTTGCTGTAAGTAGTACTTTTGTGAAAAGATCGGCTGAATTGTTGCTGGATTGGACATATCTCATCTCGACTTGATTGTCTTTAATAAGGTCTCGAGTATATTCAAAGAATCTTGGTGGTATATGCTTTGTTCTATCACTTTTGATATACCCTTCCTTCATTTGCGCGACACAAGCTGCATTATCTTCATAGATTGGAGTTGGATTTACGTTTTTCTCTAGTCCACAAGATGTTAGTATGTGTTGTGTCATAGATCTTAACCATACACATTCTCTTGAAGCTTTATGTAGTGCAATGACTTCGGCATGATTTGAAGATGTTGCAACGAGTGTTTGTTTCTGAGAACGCCATGAAATTGCAGTTCCTCCAGTCTTGAATATGTATCCAGTTTGAGATTTTGCTTTACGGGGATCAGATAAATAACCTGCATCTGCATAACCAACTAACCCTTCTTTTGAATCGTTAGGATAAAACAAGCCTAAATCAACAGTACCTCGAAGATATCGAAAAATATGTTTAATCCCATTCCAGTGTCTTTTAGTGGGAGCTGAACTAAATCTTGCTAACAAATTAACTGCAAAAGAAATGTCAGGTCTCGTACGGTTAGTAAGATACATAAGTGCTCCAATTACACTAAGGTATGGTGTCTCTGGACCAAGAACTTCTTCGTTGTCCTCACAAGGACGAAAATAATCATTTTCAACATTAAGTGATCTAACGACCATTGGGGTGCTCAAAGGATTTGCATTGTCCATATTGAAACGTTTCAATAGCTTTTCAGTATAATTCATCTGATGAACAAGTATTCCATTGTTCATATGTTCAATTTGTAAACCAAGACAATATTTGGTTTTTCCAAGATCTTTCATTTCAAATTCTTTCTATAAAAGAATAATTGCTTCATGAATTTCCTTTTGAGTCCCAATTATATTTAGATCATCAACATATACAGCTATGATCACATATCCTGACGTTGTCTTCCTAATAAAGACACATGGACAAATAAGATTATTTGTATAACCTTTACTTATCAAGTAATCGCTCAAACGATTGTACCACATCCTCCCAGATTGTTTCAACCCATATAAAGACCTTTGTAATTTGATCGAATATATTTCTTTGGGTTTTGAACTTAACGCTTTAGGGAGTTTAAATCCTTCAGGAATTTTCATATATATGTCACTATCAAGTGATCCATATAAGTAAGCTGTAACAACATCCATAAGATGCATTTCTAACTTTTTAGATATTGCTAAGCTGATTAAGTATCGAAAGGTTATCGCGTCCATCACGGGAGAATATGTTTCTTCATAGTCAATCCCTGGCCTTTGCGAAAAAGCTTGAGCTACAAGTCTTGCTTTATACCTTGTAATCTCATTTTTCTCATTTCGTTTCCGTACAAAAACCCATTTATACCCTACAGGCTTTATTGCCTTAGGTGTGATAACAATAGGCCCAAAAACCTTTCGTTTGTTCAATGAATTTAATTCAGCTTGCATAGCATCTTTCCATTTTTCCCAGTCATGTCTATTTTTACAATCATTGACAGACTTTGGTTCAGGAGCATCATCTCCGCTCATAATCTCTCTGGCAACCGAATATGAAAATATTTCACCCATATTTTCCATTTCATCTCGGTTCCATATTATATGTGTATGACCATAGTTGATTGATATCTCTTTGTTAGTATCATCAACATCTTCCTCATGAGAGGTTTCGGTATTTACCGCTTGATCAAGATTTTTATCTTTATTGTCAATTTCATTTATAAGTGCTTTTCTTTTTCGAGGATTTTTATCCTTCGAACCAATTGGCCTTCCACGTTTTAAACGTTTCCGAGACTCATGAGTCATATTATTATCTATTGCCTTATTAGGGGTCTCAACTCGAGCTGGAGCATTATCTATTGCCTTATCAGGCAATTGTTGCAATTTCTTGCAAGTGTATTATCTTTTGAACCTCTGTCTCACATTGTTTAGTTCTTGGATCCAGAAATAATAATGAAGGTTCACACCATGTGACATCCTTTTCCTTATTTTTATCTTTATTCTCTCCCCCTAATACAGGGAAAGTTGTTTCATTAAATTTACAATCAGCAAACCGTGCTGTAAAGACATCACCTGTTAAAGGTTCAAGATATCTTATTATAGAAGGTGAATCATATCCAACATATATTCCCAATCTTCTTTGAGGTCCCATTTTTGTGCGTTGTGGTGGTGCAATTGGGACATAAACTGCACATCCAAAAATTTTAATATGGGAAATATTTGGCTGTTGGCCAGATGCAATTTGTTGGGGAGAGTATTCATGATTTGCACTTGGTCTTATGCGAATTAATGATTCAGCATGTAAGATTGCATGACCCCAAACGGATACATGAAGTTTTGTCCTCATTATTAATGGTCGAGCTATTAGTTGTAGACGTTTAATTAATGATTCAGCTAAACCATTTTGTGTGTGCACATGAGCAATAGGGTGCTCAACAATAATTCCTACAGACATGCAATAATCATTAAAAGCATGTGATGTAAATTCACCAGCATTGTCGAGTCTCACCCTTTTAATAGTATGATCTGGGAAATGTGTTCGCAATTTAATAATTTGTGCAAGAAATTTTGCAAAAGCCATATTGCGAGTTGATAACAAAGACACATGAGACCATCTACTTGATGCATCTATTAGAACCATGAAGTATCTAAATGGTCCACATGGTGGATGGATTGGTCCACATATATCTCCTTGAATTCTTTCAAGGAACATTGGAATTTCCTTTTCAACTTTTACAAGCAAAGGTCTTGTAATTAACTTTCCCAGAGAACAAGATACACATAAAGGAATTTTATCAGATTTTGGGATCCTTTTATATTTCAATGGATGTCCATGAGTATTTTCAATCACTCTTTTCATCATTGTAGATCCTGGATGACCTAATCTGTCATGCCATAAGTTAAATATTTCAGGATCACAAAAAATTTCTTTTACTGCCATATGTGCTTGAGGCACATCAATATATGTATAATGCAAACCAGATTGAAACATTGGTAGTTTTTTCAATATCTGGTCTTTGCTCATGATATACAAATATTTTTCATTATCAACAGTCTTTGACTGAGTATCATATCCATTATGATATATGTTTTTGAAACTTAACAAATTTCTTGTTGATTTGGGGGAAAATAAAGCATCTTCTATTTCAAGTGTTGTTCCATTTGGTAGTGCTATATTAGCTTTTCCCACTCTTTCTATCAAGTTCTTAGGACCTGATATTGTATTGACAGTTCCCCTTGTTGGTTTCAATTCATAAAAATATTTTTTAGATTTAAATATAGTGTGTGTGGCTCCACTATCCGCTATACAAATATTCGCTTCATTCATTCGATCTTGAGCTTCAATGATATCCATTTTAATCTTACAATTATAAAAAGAAAAATAATAAGAGTATGATTAACATATTATAATTATTAATAATAACTTTATAAAAAAAAACATTATATGAAAGAAAGACATAATAAAAATACACATTTAATTGTTACTTTAAAATCATTGAGATCAAGCAACATTTTGTTTAAATGTCTTCATCAAAATCCGCGGCGTTTAGCTCAACATTTTTTCGAATTTATCCAAATAGTTTACTTCCTTCTCTTTTCCTTTAAGAGAGACTTTGTAAAGCTCACATAGATGTGGATCTGTTCTACAAGTTTTTGACCAGTGATTTATACTTCCACATCTATAACAAGAATTATCATTTTTTTCGGACACACCGGCTTCATTCCTTTGATTATGAAAATTGGAAGTATTATCTTGTGGAGCATGATAATTTGTAGTTCTTTGATTTCGGCCACGGCCACGACCGCGTCCACGACCTCGATAATTTTTATTACCTTCGAAAGTATGGTTGTGACCATTATAATGACCTTTACCAAAATATCCATGACCGCGGCCACGGCCTCGTCCTTGGCCTCGCCCACGGCCTTGTTCCCTTTTATTTTGATAATTATTAACAACATTTGCTTCAGGTATAGTTAATGATCCTGTGGGACGGGCTTCATGATTTTTCATCAGAAGTATGTTATGCTGTTCTGCTATGAGGAGATGTGCATTCAAGTCAGAGTATCAGTAAAATCTCAACAATCGATATTGTTGTGCTAAACTTATATGTGATGCATGAAATGTGGAGTAAGTTTTCTTCAATTTTTCTTCCTCAGTAACAGGGTGCCCACAAAACTCTAATTTTGAGCATATTTTAAATAAAGCAGATGTGTAATCATTTACTTTTGTAAAATCTTGGAACCTCAGATTGTTCCATTCATTTTTAGCTGTAGGAAGTAAAACTTCCTTTTGATTATCAAATATGTTCTTCAAATCCGTCCATAATTCATATGGATCATCAGAATTGAAATATTCATGTTGTAGTAAATTATCAAAGTGTTTATGAATAAACACATCAGCTTTGGCATTTTCCTGATCCGAACAATTATTCTCTTCATTTATGACTTCTATTACACCCATTGCTTTTAGGTGTCTTTTGACATTTGCTGTCCAAGTCATATAATTTTCTCCGGAGATATTCAATGCTGGAAATTCAAGTTTCGCGATGTTTGCCATTTTGTTACTAAATACAAATATATAAATATTAGGATTACATACTTATTAAAATGAGATAAAATATAACAATACACATAATTAAAATGTTAGTTGCACAAATAAATGTTAGCTTGCATAAATGAATGTTAGATGCGTAAATAAACGTTAGATGTATAAATGTTAAATTCATAAATAAATGTTAGATGGTTAGGAGTCCCATTATTATTATATTCCCATAGCAATAGGTACCATGTACTCATTTTTATTTATCAAAGAACTATATTAGGGGGGGGGGGTAGTTGCACGGACCTCCCATCCGCCGGAGTATTGCAACTCCGCAAGCTAGCTTAGCCCCATAGCTGCCTGGCGGTGATTACCCACGGTGAAGAGCCCCAACACCCCATAAGGGCATTGCCGGGAATCGAACCGGTGACCTCAAGAAGGGTCTGGGTGAGGCTGGCCAACTGGGCTACCCCAGAAGGTTATAAATATACATATATATAAAGGAGAAACGGGATCTAAAAGATCATCCTAAAGGTGTATGGTTTTACAATCCACTGGTGCACCCTTAGCCTTTCAACCTATATATATATATATATATATATATATATATATATATATATATATATATATATAGGGGACTGCTAGAATGAGAACCACCTCGAGTTATGAGAACCGTGAGAACCTCTTGATCCGGGGCGAGTTGAACCAATTTTTTTTTTTCATAAACGTAGATGAGTGTATCACAAACACATATGTAAAAAAAAATTCAAAAAAAAAAATGTCGTGTGTGTAGTTTTTTACACCACAAATTTGGTGTTTACGGGTACCGTAAAACTACACATTCACAAGCTTTTAAATCTCTCCCATCCTTTTTTCATAATAGATGATATAAAACAATTATTTGCTAGCACCACCCACCAACCAATGTTGACCAATGTTGCAGCATTCACATTCACAAGCTTTTAAATCTCTCCCATCCTTTTTTCCTTCCATTAACATCACCAAACAATATCTTTGATCCAACCATTATCGGTAAATTTCTCCTCGATCCAACTATTATCGGTAAATTTCTCCTAGATCCAACTATTTCCGGCTGGCTGCTTCTAGATCTAACTGTCTCCGGCCTGCAGTTCAACCATCTCCGACATAGAGGATCCCAGTTCTACAATACTTGACAAAAAGGTAAACACGGTTATCGTTAATCTGCTGGTTGAATCTGTAGATATGGTTCAATGGGTGCATACTGAACTCACACTGTCTGGTCTTGAAAGTCTCATAATGCCTGTTTAGTTGCTTCATGTTCTACTTGATTATTGCTGTTCTACTTGATTGTTAACGTTCTACTTGACCATGAACTCTGCAACTGGTGAGGATGACAAAATGTCATCGTCTACTTCAGTACACCCTTGCCAACGTTTTTCTCTAGAAGAGATTAAATCTGCAACCAAAGACTTTGATGATGATCTGGTCATTGGAGAGGGAGGCTTTGGAACAGTTTACTTTGGTCCGATAGCTAGTGGAGAAGATGGTAATGTTGTGGCAATCAAACGGTTAAGTTCTAAGTCCAGCCAAGGAGAGTTCAGAACTGAAATTGAGACGCTCTCTACGCTGCGTCACCGTCACTTAGTGTCTCTGATTGGTTATTGTGATGATAATGATGAAATGATACTTGTATATAAATATATGCCGAATGGAACCCTCGACCATCATCTACATAAAGCTGGGACTAGTTTTAACTGGGTTCAAAGAATGAAGATTGCAATAGGTGCCGCAAGTGGATTGGATTACCTACACACCAGTGTGGGCACTAAAGAAGGAATTATACACCGTGACGTGAAGAGTTCGAACATTCTTTTGGATGCGAACATGGAAGCGATGATTTCAGATTTTGGGTTATCAAAAATAAACCCAATTGATCAATCATCATCATCGGGGTTTGTTGCAAGTGTTAAAGGCACTTTTGGGTATCTTGATCCAGAGTATTTCTATACTAAAAAATTATCAAAGAAAACAGATGTGTATGCATTTGGGGTTCTTTTATTTGAACTGCTAACCGGAAGACGTCCGGTAGACGATCGCTATGGGGAGGAAGAATGTAGTTTGGTGAGATGGGCTAAAAAGTGTGTAAAAGGGAGAAAATTAGATCAAATGGTTGATTCGAATATCAAGGGAACAATTTTCCCCAAATGTTTAAGACGATTTGCTCAACTTGCAGATAGTTGTGTGCACAGTACTCCAAAAGAACGCCCTGCCATGACCAAGGTAGTAGCCTCACTTCATGATGTAATGGAACTACAGCTGAAATTTGACAACTCTGCCAAGTCATCAGGCATAATGGGTTTCACTTGGAAGACAAGTAAGTATTTTCCTTTACCGACTAAACAAAACTCAGGTGTAGACTAGATTTTCATGAATGTGGTATGTGCGTTCCTGTGTTCATAACATTTTTGCATTGAACTAACTGTTACTATGGGTGTCATTGGGTTTTTTCTTCGGGTTTCGGGTTTTTTTCTGGAAAAAATTGACCCAATAACCAACCCGTTTAAAGTTCGGGTTTTTCGGGTTCGGATTTGTTTGGGCCGGGTTGTTAGGTTTTCAGGTTTAGATGTAAAATGAAAATAAATGTTTTTTTTACAATGTATCATCAAAATTCATATCGCTACTTTTAAAAGTATTATCAAAGTTCAAACATTAGTTGAGAATATGTTATTATAATATTTAAAAGTCCCAAAACTTAATGTTCCATATATTAAAGACTCCAAACCAAAACACTTCTATAAGAAAAAAACAATAAATGTTCGGGTTTTTTTTTCGGTTTCATGTTTCGGGTTTTTCGGGTCGAGTTGTTCGGGTTTTTGGCTGAAAAAAAGTGACCTAATAACCGAACCATTTAAAGTTCGGGTTGGTCGGGTTCGGGTTTTTCTGGTATTCACTAATTTGGGTTCGGGTGGCTTTAAATTCGGGTCGGGTTTCGGGTTTTGGATAAAAATGAACGGCCCTAACTGTTACATGATTAAATACCCGGACATAGATCTCCATGTGACTTTTTGGAATTTAAACTTTAAAGCCCTGTGAATTTTATATAATCACATGATGATTGTTGAAAGTAACTCAAAAGGTTGACCTTATCTCTTGCATGTGGGTAGGGATGACAAAAATACCCGAGCCCGATGGGTATTTCCGAAACCTGACACAAATGGGACGGGTATACCTGATACCCGAAGGGTATGGGATTAGTTTTAAAAAAATTTACGGGTATGGGTCGGGTATGGGATTAGGTGATACCCGACCCGGTTACCCGAAACCACATACCCGTTTACCCTAATGATCCCGATTTTTTTAATTTATATTTTTATTTTCCATTAACCCTTGTCTATTGGTGATTTATTTTAGTATGTTGAAAAAATAAATTTTCTTTTAGTATATGCATTTGATGGTAGAGTTTCTGTTGGGTTATTCAAAATAAAAGGTGTTGGTAAATGAGTTGTCCGGTCTATAGCAAGTTTCCAGCATTAAAAGCTCACATTTTTTGATATTTTTACATGACATGAGTGAAGTGATGAGATGAAGGAGAGAGAAAATAGTTATGTATTTGATGAAAAACTAGAAAAAATGAATGTTGTGAGTGGAGAGAGAAGAGAGAGAGAGTGCATAATCATTTTTATAGATGAGAGAGAAGATGTGACTGGGCCAAGTGGGTATTGTTAATGTTTGGGCAAGAAAGAGAACGTGGTGACATGGATTGTTATTCATGTTTTTGTTATTGTGGATACTCTTAGGCTATAGGGTGTAGTCATGACCCAAACCACTATTATCTTATATGTCAATCATGGTAGATGAGGCAAGAGGGTGGTGTAGCAATCTATTAATGGTCCTAAGGCTAGAGGGTATGGTGATGGTCCTCCAAGGGAGGATGATCCGCCACGTAGGCGCCACGTCATAGTCCTCCCAAGGATGGTCCATCCCACAAAACTAGAGGGTATGGAGGATGGTCCTATCCCATCCCACTATGTACAAGTAACCATGCCTTTAGTACAAACACAAACAAAGGGGGCCCACCATATTTGGTCCGTCGCAAACGGCGACATCTCGACGATGAGGACGGGACGGAGGGGGGGCGGCATGGAGAGGGGGACGGCGACGGATGGAGGACGATGCTGGACGGTCCCCATACCGTCCAGCCCAAGTGTCATTTGATGACCCAACCCATCCCCCACACCCTTCAGCTTTAGTTATTTTCCTTTTCTATACAAAGTAGGTTGTTTTGTATTCGAATTCCCATCAGTTATCATTCAATAGAGAAAAGTTTTCCTTGATATTTGTGTGCATTGAATTCAAATACCAACAATAATTCCATATTTCTGACTGACTTCCTTTGTTGCGTATACTCTAAGATGAAGGTGGTACATGTTCACAAACGAATGCTGGAAAAGACATGGTTTTTCGATATGCAAGGAAGTTCACCTATGTCGAAACAGAGCAAGTTACCCGGAACTTTAACAAAACATGGTTGGGCAGGTGGACTAATAAAGAGGTTTACAAAGATTGGGTCAATAATTTGTGCGTTGAAGTTAAGCGTTTCAATCTCTACAACAAACATGTAAGTCTTAAAAACGTTAAAGTATATACGGTTCAAGCTTCAATGACACACAAATAAACTCACGTACAGAGGAGATATAATTTACTGCTTAAGACCCACTTTGATTCATCCCATGTTTTATTTGACCCACTGCTGACTAACAAACACTAACCCATGTTCTAATTAAACATATAAAACATGTGATTAAACTTTTTCTGCTGGCCTATTCCAGAGGACCCACCGCTGACCAATGAACAATCCGATCAGACCTACAAAAGCCCCATTAATATAGTCAAATAGTCAAATGTTGTGTGGAAGGATATGAATCCATTCCAGTTCAACTCAAATAGTCAAATGTAGTCTTTGAATATATCTCTTTTAATTGAATAAGATGCACTTACAAAACTTGATCAATTTCGAATGCAGTTTGAGCTGGAAATGTTGAAAGAATGTAATCATCCAAACCTTGTTAAACCCATAGGATACTGTAAGGAAAGTGAATCATTATTCCTTGTGTATGAATTCAAGCATAACGGAAACTTCAAGGATCTCCTTCACAGCGGTAAGGGTCACAAAACTCCTGCTAAACATAAATCAAGCAAATATTTACGTAAAACCAACTAGATAAATTAATTTAATTGGTTTTAGGAGATGTGGCAAGACTTCCGTTGGGTAAGAAAGTGCAAATAGCATTTGGAGTTGCTCGTGGGATTCTTTTCTTGCAAAAGATGCAGCTTTATTTTGGCACATGTCAGGAAAGTAAGCAGCTGCTTAACAGATGTGGCATAATGTTGGATAAGGTACAACCTAAATTATTTTTCTCTTAAAATCTATGCAGTTAATGCGGTAAAGTATCAGATATCGGTCAAGGACCGATATTTGAGATATAGGTTATCTCTGTAAGGTATCGGTAATTTTAATATCATGCAAAATTTATATATATAGCAATTTAACACCAATAATTCAATGATATATCGGTGATGTCGGTCAAATATTGGTGATGTATCGGTTATATCGGTCAATATCGCCGATACTATCGGTACCGATATTACGACCGATATTTTATTAGGGGGCCGATATATCACCAATATTAACTGCATAGCTTACTACAATCTAGTATGGTTGTTTCCACTTTCAAATGAACCCAACATACTTAGAGATGCACATATTATTGATGCAACCATAGTTACCAAATTCGCTAAAGAACCTGCGTATTTCGAATTGGTACGTTTCGTACCATACGTAATACGTATACGAATCAATTCGGTACCAATTCGCGAATTTACGATTTCAATTGCTGCTTTCTGCCGAAAATAATGAAGAAGAAGATAGCATCTATGTAACTTTGTGTTTTAGGCTTTGTAGGTTTAAATAAGTTTAGGTGTTTCAACATCTAACCCCTCTATCATTCACTAGTTTACATTTAGCCCTAAAAACTCGTATTTTTTACATAAAAAGTTTAAAATAAGTTTGTGTATTTAAGCATTTAAAACCCTCTGGTGCTGTCATGAGATTCTCTTAGTGAAGATATCCACATACTGCAACGAGGATGGAACGTGGCGAACTCGAATATGACCCATCCAGACTTTTTCTTGAAGCCAAACTTTGTTTGTCGCCTTAAGAACTTTTGTTTAAGGCCATATGAAGACATCCTGAGGCGACAAACAAGTTTGGATTCCGTTTGTCAACGAAACCTGGTGGTTGATGCATGAACAAAACTTCATTTAAATTCCGATGTAAAAAAATCATTTTTTATGTCCAGTTGATGAATGGGCTACGACCTAGATACAACCAAAGACAGAACCGTCCGTATAGAAGCCAACTTAACAACCGGACTAAAAGTGTGCTCATAGTCAATACCCATAGTCTGAGACTCTCCATTAACAACTAAGCGAGCTTTATACCTTTCCAATGACCCATCAGATTTGAACTTGTGAAGAAACAACCACATACACCGAATGACCGGTTTGTCAACTGGGCGTGGAACCAATTCCCAGGTATCATTCATTTGTAAAGCAATAAATTCGATTTGCATAGCAAGTAACCAATTTGGATCCGCAAAGGATTTGGCGTATGTGTTTGTACATGTAAGATAGAGGAAGAAAGTAAGGTGTGTGTGTGTGTGTGTGAAGGCTGATGGGAACCAAATTTCGACCTAGTGGTCATCCGGTGGGTGTTAGTTGTGGGAATAGGCCGATGTAAAGATGTAGCGGTTTGTGTAGGGGGAATCGCAGCTGTAGATGATGCCGAGGAAGCCTCGGGTGCGACAGCGGAGTGCCAGGGAGTGTGGGTGGTTACCAAACGGTTTCACCGACTGTAAGTAGGTGGGTACCGCAGTTAGGGATGGGTTCCGAAAGGTAAATGGTGCGGGCATGATGTCATCCAAAAATTGTTATGTGCTGGGGGTGGAAGGGGTTGTGTACGGAAAGGTTTGCTCGTTAAATGTGACATGACGAGATATACGGTGCGGGTATAGTGTCATCCAAAAATTGACATGACCAGATAGTGTCATCCAAAAATTGATATGTGATGGGGGTGGAAGGGATTTATGATCCCCAACACAATTCATGAGGTGTTACATTCTTATTCTTGAAAGATATTTTATTTAACTGAAAATTGGCCAACAATATGCCCCCCCCCCCCCCCCCCCCACATGTCCTGGCTCATCCCAGAACTTATCAACATTGGCATTCATCATTTCTTTTTGTGTACGATTCTTTC